>CM038675.1:179203829-180499663 GCA_021605145.1 Aegilops bicornis | reverse complement strand
ACCACAATGGTTCTAACAATGGAAATGGGAACGGAACAAACAACAATCAGAACTGCCCCAATCCAGCCACACCCGCCAAAAGAGATCTAAGTTACATTACTTGCTATAAGTGCGGGAAGACTGGACACTATGCCACGGAGTGCCCTGAAGGGAAGAATGGAAACGGAAATGGGAGCGCTGGGAAGAAGCCCAATCCCTTCAACAAAGGACAAGTGTGTTGGGAAACGTAGTAATTACAAAAATTTCCTATGCACACGCAAGGATCATGGTGATGCATAGCAACGAGAGGGGAGAGTATTGTCCACGGCACTCGTGAGACCGTGGCGAAGCGCGTTATGACAACGCGGTTGATGTAGTCGTGCGTCTTCACGATCCGACCGATCCAAGTACCGAACGTCACGGCACCTCCGAGTTCAGCACACGTTCAGCTCGATGACGATCCCGGACTCCGATCCAGCAAAGTGTCGGGATGAGTTCCACAAGACGACGGGCGTGGTGACGATGATGATGTTCTATCGCGCAGGCTTCGCCTAAACTCCGCGACGATATGACCGAGGTGGAATATGGTGGAGGGGGCACCGCACACGGCTAAGAAAGCGATCCGTAGATCAACTTGTGTGTCCATGGGGTGCCCCTGCCCTCAGATATAAAGGAGTGGAGGACGGGAGGGCTGGCCCTCTCTATGGCGCGCCCTAGGGGAGTCCTACTCCCACCGAGTAGGATTCCCTTTCCTAGTCCAACTAGGAACCCTTCCATGTAGTAGGAGTAGGAGAGAAGGAAAGGGAAGAGAGAAGGAGAAGGAAGGAAGGGTGCCCCTCCCTAGTCCAATTCGGACTAGTCCAAGGGGAGGGTGCGGCCACTCTTTTGGCCCTTTCTCCTTTCCCGTATGGCCCAAAGAGGCCCAATACGAATTCCCGTAACTCTCCGGTACTCCCAAAAATATCCGAATCACTCGGAACCTTTCCGAACTCCGAATATAGTCGTCCAATATATCGATCTTTACGTCTCGACCATTTCGAGACTCCTCGTCATGTCCCCGATCTCACCCGGGACTCCGAACTCCTTAGGTACATCAAAACTCATAAACTCATAATATAACTGTTATCGAAACCTTAAGTGTGAGGACCCTACGGGTTCGAGAACTATGTAGACATGACCTAGAACTATTCTCGGTTAATAACCAATAGCGGAACCTGGATGCCCATATTGGCTCCTACATATTCTACGAAGATCTTTATCGGTCAAACCGCGTAACAACATCGTTGTTCCCTTTGTCATCGGTATGTTACTTGCCCGAGATTCGATCGTCGGTATCCAATACCTAGTTCAATCTAAATTCTTGGCAAGTCTCTTTACTCGTTTACGTAATGCATCATTCCGTAACAAACTCATTAGCTACATTGATTGCAAGGCTTATAGTGATGTGCATTACCGAGAGGGCCCAGAGATACCTCTCCGACAATCGGAGTGACAAAACCTAATCTCGAAATACGCCAACCCAACATGTACCTTTGGAGACACCTGTAGTACTCCTTTATAATCACCCGATTACGTTGTGACGTTTGGTAGCACCCAAAGTGTTCCTCCGTAAACGGGAGTTGCATAATCTCATAGTTACAGGAACATGTATAAGTCATGAAGAAAGCAATAGCAACATACTAAACGATCAAGTGCTAGGCTAACGGAATGGGTCAAGTCAATCACATCATTCTCCTAATGATGTGATCCCGTTAATCAAATAACAACACATGTCTATGGTTAGGAAACATAACCATCTTTGAATAATGAGCTAGTCAAGTAGAGGCATACTAGTGACTATATGTTTGTCTATGTATTCACACATGTATCATGTTTCCGGTTAATACAATTCTAGCATGAATAATAAACATTTATCATGAAATAAGGAAATAAATAATAACTTTATTATTGCCTCTAGGGCATATTTCCTTCAGTCTCCCACTTGCACTAGAGTCAATAATCTAGTTCACATCATCATGTGATTCAACACTAATATTCACATCTGTATGTGATTAACACCCATAGTTCACATCGTCATGTGACCAACACCCAAAGGGTTTACTAGAGTCAATAATCTAGTTCACATCGCTATGTGATTAACACCCAAAGAGTACTAAGGTATGATCATGTTTTGCTCATGAGAGAAGCTTAGTTAACGGGTCTGTCACATTCGGAGCCGTATGTATTTTGCAAATATTCTATGTCTACAATGCTCTGCACGGAGCTACTCTAGCTAATTGCTCCCACTTTCAATATGTATCCAGATTGAGACTTAGAGTCATCTGGATCAGTGTAAAAAGCTTGCATCGATGTAACTCTTTACGACGGGCTCTTTTATCACCTCCATAATCGAGAAATATTTCCTTAGTCCTCACTAAGGATGTTCTTGACCAATGTCCAAAGGATCTACTCCTAGATCACTATTGTACTCCTTGCCAAATTCAGAGCAAGGTATACAATAGGTCTGGTACATAGCATAGCATACTTTATAGAACCTATGACTAAGGCATAGGGAATGACTTTCATTCTCTTTTCTATTTTCTGCCGTGGTCGGGATTTGAGTCTTACTCAATTTCACACGTTTGCAACACAGGCAAGAACTTTTCTTTGACTGTTCCATTTTGAACTATTTCAATATCTTGACAAGGTATGTACTTATTGAAAAACTTATCAAGCGTCTTGATCTATCTCAATAGATCTTGATGCTCAATATGTAAGTAGTTTTACTGAGGTCTTTCTTTTAAAGAACTCCTTTCAAATACTCCTTTATGCTTTCCAGAAAAATTCTACATCATTTCCGATCAACAATATGTCATTCACATATACTTATCAGAAATGTTGTAGTGCTCCCACTCACTTTCTTGTAAATACAAAGCTTCTCCAAAAGTTCAGATAAAACCTTTTGCTTTGATCAAATCATCAAGCATATATTCCAACTCTGAGATGCTTGCAGCAGTCCATAGATGGATCATTTGGAGCTTGCACATTTTGATAGCATCTTTAGGATTGACAAAACCTTCTGGTTGCATCATATACAACTCTTCTTTAATAAATCCATTAAAGAATGTAGTTTTGACATCCATTTGCCAGATTTCATAAAATGTGGCAATTGCTAACATGATTCGGACAGACTTAAGCATCACTACAGTTGAGAAAATCTCATTGTAGTCAACACCTTGAACTTGTCGAAAACCTTTTGCAACAAGTCGAGCTTTGTAGATAGTAACACTACTATCAACGTCCGTCTTCCTCTTGAAGATCCATTTATTTAACATGGCTTGCTGGTCATCGAGCAAGTCAATCAAAGTCCATACTTTGTTCTCATACATGGATCCTATCTCAGATTTCATGGCCTCAAGCCATTTCATGAATCTGGGCTTATCATCGCTTCCTCATAGTTCATAGGTTCATCATGGTCTATTAACATGACTTCCGAACATGATTACCGTACCACTCTGGTGCGGATCTTACTCTGGAAGACCCTACGAGGTTTGGTAGCAACTTGATCTGAAGTTTCATGATCATCATCATTAACTTCCTTACTAATTGGTGTAGGAATCACTGGAACTAATTTCTGTGATGAACTACTTTCCAATAAGGGAGAAGGTACAATTACCTCATCAAGTTCTACTTTCCTCCCACTCACTTCTTTCGAGAGAAACTTCTTCTGGAAAGGATCCATCTTAGCAACGAATAACTTGCCTTCAGATCTGTGATAGAAGGTGTACCCAATAGTTACCTTTGGGTATTCTATGAAGACGCACTTCTCCGATTTGGGTTCGAGCTTATCAGGTGAAAACTTTTTCACATAAGCATCACAACTCCAAACTTTAAGAAACGACAGCTTAGGTTTACTGTTAAACCATAGTTCATACGGTGTCGTCTCAACGGATTTAGATGATGCCCTATTAAACGTGAATGCAACTGTCTCTAATGCATAACCCCAAAACGATAGTGGTAAATCGGTAAGATACATCATAGATCACACCATATCCAATAAAGTGCGGTTACGTCGTTCGGACACACCATAACGTTGTGGTGTTCCAGGTGGCGTGAGCTGTGAAACTATTCCACTTTGTTTTAATTGAAGACCAAACTCGTAACTCAAATATTCATCTCCACGATCAGATCGCAGAAACTTTATTTTCTTGTTACGATGATTTTCTACTTCACTCTGAAATTCTTTGAACTTTTCAACTATTTCAGACTTATGTTTCATCAAGAAGATATACGCATATCTGCTCAAATCATCTGTGAAGGTCGAAAATAATGATACTTGCCACGAGCATCAACACTCATTGGATCGCATACATCGGTATGTATTATTTCCAACAAGTCAAGAGCTTCGTTCCATTGTTCCGAGAACGGAGTTTTAGTCATCTTGCCCAAAAGGCACGGTTCGCAAGCATCAAATGATTCATAACCAAGTGATTCCGAAGATCCATCTTTATGGAGTTTCTTCATCGCTTTACACCGATATGACCCAAACGGTAGTGCCACAAATAAGTTGCACTATCATTATTAACTTTGCATCTTTTGGCATCAATATTATGAATATGTGTATCACTACGATCGAGATCCAACAAACTATTTTCATTGGGTGTGTAACCATCAAGGTCTTATTCATGTAAACAGAATAACAATTATTCTTAAACTTCAAATGAATAACCGTATCGCAATAAACATGATCAAATCATATTCATGTTCAACGCAAACGCTAAATAACATTTATTTAGGTTTAACACTAATCTCGAAAATATAGGGAGTGTGCGATGATGATCATATCAATCTTGGAACTACTTCCAACACTCATCGTCACTTCCCCTTCAACTAGTCTCTGTTTATTCTGTAACTCCTGTTTCGAGTTACTAATCTTAGCAACCGAACAAGTATCAAATACTCAGGAGCTACTATAAACACTAGTAAGGTACACATCAATAACCTGTATATCAAATATACCCGTGTTCACTTTTCCATCCTTCTTATCCACCAAATATTCAGGGTATTTCCGTTTCCAGTGACCATTTCCTTTGCAGTGTAAGCACTCGGGCCAGGCTTTGGTTTAGCTTTGGGCTTCTTCGTGGGAGTGACAACTTGCTTGTCATTCTACTTGAAGTTCCCTTTCTTTCCCTTTGCCCTTTTCTTGAAACTAGTGATCTTGTCAACCATCAACACTTGATGCTCTTTCTTGATTTCTACCTTCGTCGATTTCAACATCACGAAGAGCTCGGGAATCATTTTCGTCATCCCTTGTATCCTATAGTTCATCACGAAGTTCTAGTAACTTAGTGATGGTGACTAGAGAATTCTGTCAATCACTATCTTATCTGGAAGATTAACTCCCACTTGATTCAAGCGATTGAAGTACCTGCACAATCTGAGCACATGCTCACTAGTTGAGCGATTCTCCTCCATCTTTTAGCTATAGAACTTGTTGGAGACTTCATATCTCTCAACTCGGTATTTGCTTGAAATATTAACTTCAACTCCTGGAACATCTCATATGGTCCATGACGTTCAAAACATCTTTGAAGTCCCGATTCTAAGCCGTTAAGTATGGTGCACTAAACTATCAAGTAGTCATCATATTGAGCTAGCCAAACGTTCATAACGTCTGCTTTTGCTCCTGCAATAGGTCTGTCACCTAGCGGTGCATTAAGGACATAATTCTTTTGTGCAGCAATGAGGATAAACCTCAGATCACGGATCCAATCCGCATCATTGCTACTAACATTTTTCAATACAATTTTCTCTAGGAAAACATATAAAAACATAGGGAAGCAAAAAACATAGGGAAGCAACAACGCGAGCTATTGATCTACAATATAATTTGCAAAATACTACCAGGACTAAGTTCATGATAAATTAAAGTTCAATTAATCATATTATTTAAGAACTCCCACTTAGATAGACATCCCTCTAATCTTCTAAGTGATTACGTGATCCATATCAACTACACCATGTCCGATCGTCACGTGAGATGGAGTAGTTTCAAAGGTGAACATCAATATGTTGATCATATCTACTATATGATTCACGCTCGACCTTTCGGTCTACGTGTTCCGAGGCCATATCTGTTATATGCTAGGCTCGTCAAGTTTAACCTGAGTATTCCGCGTGTGCAACTGTTTTGCACCCGTTGTATTTGAACGTAGAGCTTATCACACCCGATCATCACGCGTGGTGTCTCAAAGACGAAGAACTTTCATAGCGGTACATACTGTGGAGAACACTTCTTGATAATTTTAGTGAGAGATCATCTTAAAATGCTACCGTCAATCAAAGCAAGATAAGATGCATAAAGGATAAACATCACATGCAATCAATATAAGTGATATGATATGGCCATCATCATCTTGTGCTTGTGATCTCCATCTCCGTAGCACCATCGTGATCACCATCGTCACCGGCGCGACACCTTGATCTCCATCGTAGCATCGTTATCGTCTCGCCAATCTTATGCTTCTACGACTATCGCTACCGCTTAGTGATAAAGTAAAGCATTACAGGCGTTGCATTTCATACAATAAAGCGACAACCATATGGCTCCTGCCAGTTGCCGATAACTTCGGTTACAAAACATGATCATCTCATACAATAAAATATAGCATCACGTCTTGACCATATCACATCACAACATGCCCTGCAAAAACAAGTTAGACGTCCTCTACTTTGTTGTTGCAAGTTTTACGTGGCTGCTACGGGCTGAGCAAGAACCGTTCTTACCTACGCATCAAAACCACAACGATAGTTTGTCAAGTTGGTGCTGTTTTAACCTTCGCAAGGACCGGGCGTAGCCACACTCGGTTCAAATAAAGTGAGAGAGACAGACACCCGCCAATCACCTTTAAGCAACGAGTGCTCGCAGCGGTGAAACCAGTCTCGCGTAAGCGTACGCGTAATGTCGGTTCGGGCCGCTTCATCTCACAATACCGCCGAACCAAAGTATGACATGCTGGTAAGCAAGATGACTTGTATCGCCCACAACTCACTTGTGTTCTACTCGTGCATATAACATCAACGCATAAAACCAGGCTCGGATGCCACTTTGTTGGGGAGCGTAGTAATTTCAAAAATTTCCTATGCACGCAAGGATCATGGTGATCCATAGCAACGAGAGGGAGAGTATTGTCCACGCATTCCTCGTGAGACCGTGGCGAAGCGTTATGACAACGCGGTTGATGTAGTCGTGCGTCTTCACAATCCCTCTTGATCCAAGTACCGAGCGTCACGGCACCTCCGAGTTCAGCACACGTTCAGCTCAATGACGATCTCCGGACTCCGATCCAGCAAAGTGTCGGGGATGAGTTCCATCAGCACGACGGCGTGGTGACGATGATGATGGTCTCCCGGCGCAGGGCTTCGCCTAAACTCCGCTGACGATATGACCGAGGTGGAATATGGTGGAGGGGGCACCGCACACGGCTAAGGAACGATCCGTAGATCAACTTGTGTGTCCATGGGGTGCCCCTGCCCCGTATATAAAGGAGTGGAGGAGGGAGGGCCGGCCCTCTCTATGGCGCCCCTAGGGGAGTCCTACTCCCACCGAGTAGGATTCCCTTCCTAGTCCAACTAGGAACCCTTCCATGTAGTAGGAGTAGGAGAGAAGGAAAGGAAAGAGAGAAGGAGAAGGAAGGGTGCGCCTCCCTAGTCCAATTCGGACTAGTCCAAGGGGAGGTGCGGCCACTCTTTGGCCCTTTTCTCCTTTCCCGTATGGCCCAAAGAGGCCCAATACGAATTCTCGTAACTCTCCGGTACTCCCAAAAATACCCGAATCACTCGGAACCTTTCCGAACTCCGAATATAGTCGTCCAATATATCGATCTTTACGTCTCGACCATTTCAGGACTCCTCGTCATGTCCCCGATCTCATCAGGTACTCCGAACTCCTTCGGTACATCAAAACTCATAAACTCATAATATAACTGTCATCGAAACCTTAAGCGTGCGGACCCTACGGGTTCGAGAACTATGTAGACATGACCTAGAACTATTCTTGGTCAATAACCAATAGCGGAACCTGGATGCCCATATTGACTCCTACATATTCTACGAAGATCTTTATCGGTCAAACCGCATAACAACATACGTTGTTCCCTTTGTCATCGGTATGTTACTTGCCCGAGATTCGATCGTCGGTATCCAATACCTAGTTCAATCTCGTTATTGGCAAGTCTCTTTACTCGTTACGTAATGCATCATTCTGTAACTAACTCATTAGCTACATTGCTTGCAAGGCTTATAGTGATGTGCATTACCGAGAGGGCCCAGAGATACCTCTCCGACTATCGGAGTGACAAAACCTAATCTCGAAATCGCCAACCCAACATGTACCTTTGGAGACACCTGTAGTACTCCTTTATAATCACCCAGTTACGTTGTGACGTTTGGTAGCACCCAAAGTGTTCCTCCGTAAACGGAGTTGCATAATCTCATAGTTACAGGAACATGTATAAGTCATGAAGAAAGCAATAGCAACATACTAACCGATCAAGTGCTAGGCTAACGGAATGGGTCAAGTCAATCACATCATTCTCCTAATGATGTGATCCCGTTAATCAAATAACAACACATGTCTATGGTTAGGAAACATAACCATCTTTGATTAATGATCTAGTCAAGTAGAGGCATACTAGTGACTATATGTTTGTCTATGTATTCACACATGTATCATGTTTCCGGTTAATACAATTCTAGCATGAATAATAAACATTTATCATGAAATAAGGAAATAAATAATAAATTTATTATTGCCTCTAGGGCATATTTCCTTCAAAGTGAACCACGTTAATGTGGAGGAGGTTGAAGAGCAGCCAGACGCGGTTATAGGTAAGTTTTTGGTTAAGTCTTTTACCGCCCTTGTTCTTTTCGGTACCGGTGCATCGCATTCATACATATCAAGGGGATTCGTGGATAAGTTTAAGCTACCAACCCAAACCCTTAGGACCCCTTTGTTAGTGAGTTCACCTGGAGCAGAGTATATGGCTAGTCGATGGTGCGCCCAGATATCCCTAACCATTGGTAGCCATGTTTTTCCGTCCGACCTAATAATCTTGGAGTCACAAGGATTGGATGTGATATTAGGCATGGACTGGATGTCAAAGTATGGAGGAAGCATTGACTATGCTAGTAAGTCGATTTATCTTACCACCCCGTAGGGGAAAAGGATTAACTATGTATCTAGACATGTGCCTAGGAGGAGCCAAGTGAATACCCTCACGGGAGTTGTTCAGGAGGAAGTGCCTGCAGTGAAGGATTACCCGGATGTTTTTCTAAAGGAGTTACCAGGCATGCCACCAGATCGAGACATCGAGTTTTTGATAGAGTTATTGCCAGGTACATGGCCAATATCAAAGAGACCCTATCGGATGCCCACAAATGATCTGGAGGAGATTAAGAAGCAGATCAAGGAGTTATTGGAGAAAGGTTACATTCGACGGAGTTCGTCACCATGGGGAGCCCCAGTGCTTTTGGTTGAGAAGAAGGATAAATCGCTAAGAATGGTTGTTGATTATCGAGCCTTAAATGAGGTCACGATCAAGAACAAGTACCCACTGCCGATGATCAATGATTTGTTTGACCAGCTGCAAGGAGCTAAGGTGTTTTCGGAGATCGATTTGCGATCAGGATACCACCAGTTGAAGATTCAAGAGAAGGATATACCAAAGACAGCATTCACCACGTGGTATGGGTTATATGAATATACGGTCATGTCATTTAGACTGACTAACGCCCCTGCCTACTTCATGAGCATGATGAACAAGGTGTTCATGGAATATTTGGACAAGTTTGTTGTGGTGTTTATTGATGATATAATGGTATACTCGAAGAATGAAGAGGAGCACAAGGAGCATTTGCGTTTAGTTCTCAAGAAACTCAGGGAACACCGGTTGTATGCCAAGTTCAGCAAATATCGGGAGAAGGAATAGCAGTAGATCCCACCAAGGTTCAGTCAGTCACTGAATGGTTGGCACCCACTTCAGTTAGCGAGATCCGTAGTTTTCTTGGACTCGCAGGATACTATCGGATATTCATTGAGAATTCTTCCAAGATTGCAAAGCCAATGACGGAATTATTGAAGAAGGATACCAAGTTTAAATGGACGGAAGATTGCGAGGCAAGTTTTCAGGAGTTAAACAAATGTCTGACTACAACCCAGTGCTGATTCTGCCGGATATACGCAAGGATTTCCAAGTGTGCTTATGCAGGACGGAAGAGTTGTTTCGTACGCCTCATGACAACTAAAACCGCACGAATTGAATTATGCGACACATGATTTGGAGTTAGCAGCAGTAGTGCATGCGCTCAAGACTTGGAGACATTACCTTATTGGAAACCATTGTGATGTGTACACGAATCATAAGAGTTTGAAGTACATCTTCACACAGAAGGAGCTGAACCTTAGGCAGAGAAGATGGTTGGAGCTTATAAAGGATTATGACATGAAGCTGCACTATCATCCAGGCAAGGCCAATGTCGAAAGGCACGGTTTGAGCCGGAAGAGTTATGCTAATACCCTAGTGGGTACAGGATTACCAAAGGAGTTAGCAGAGGATCTCAGGGAACTTCGATTGGAGATTGTTCCTAGAGGTTTTGTGGCAACAATGGAGGTTCAATCCACATTGTTAGGAAATATTTGAGAAGCTCAGAAGGATGACAAAGAGATTGCCGAGATAAAAGAGAGAATGAGCAAAGGAAAGGCCAAAGGTTTTCGTGAGGATGAGCACGACACCTTATGGTTTGAGGACCGTGTTTATGTGCCCAATAACACAGAGATTAGGAAGTTAATACTTCAGGAGGCTCATGACTCACCATACTCAATACACCCCGGAAACACCAAGATTTATTTGGATTTGAAGGAACGTTTCTGGTGGACGGGTATGAAGAAGGATATTGCCGAGTATGTAGCCGTATGTGCTGTATGTCAGAGAGTGAAGGCAGAGCATCAGAAGCCAGCAGGATTGTTACAGCCTATGCCGATACCCGAATGGAAGTGGGATAAACTTGGCATGGATTTTATCACCGGATTACCCAGGACCAAGTCAGGTTATGATTCTATATGAGTAGTAGTTGATCGCTTGACCAAAGTGGCTCACTTTATCCCAGTGAAAACAACTTATACTAGTGCGAAGTTGGCCAAGATATATATGACCAGGATCGTATGTCTACATGGAGTTCCGAGGACCATCGTATCAGATAGAGGAACACAGTTTACCTCAAAGTTTTGGTATCAGCCGCACCAGACTTTAGGAACAAGATTGGAGTTCAGTACACCATTTCATCCGCAGACGGATCGACAGACCGAGAGAGTCAACCAGATTCTGGAGGACATGTTAAGGGCCTGTGCGCTAGATTATGGATCTAGTTGGGATTTCAATTTGCCTTACGCAGAGTTCTCATACAACAATAGTTACCAAGCCAGTTTGAAGATGGCACCGTTTGAAGCCCTGTATGGACGAAGGTGCAGAACACCGTTGATGTGGGATGAAGTTGGAGACCGACAGTTGTTTGGACCAGATTTGATCAAGGAGTTTGAAGAGAAAGTTAAGTTAATCCGAGATAGACTGAAGGTAGCTCAGTCCAGGCAGAAGAGTTATGCAGATTCGAAATGCAAGGAGGTAACCGATGAAATTGGAGACAGACCATATCTGCGAGTATCACCCCTGCAAGGAGTGAAACGTTTTGGAGTTAAGGGAAAGTTTGCCCCGAGATTTGTAGGACAGTATCGTGTCTTGGAACGTATTGGAGAAGTTGCCTTCAAGTTGGAGTTTCCTGAAGGACTGTCAGGAGTTCATGATGTATTTCACGTTTCACAGTTGAAGAAGTGTCATGCTGAGATGGCCGACATACCTTTAAGAGATAAAGTACCCTTGGAGGCAGTTCAGTTGGACAGTGATTTGACTTATGAGGAGAAGCTAGTCAGGATTCTCGAATTTTCCAGTCGAGTCACCCGCAGCAAGGTTATCAAGTTTTGAAAAGTTCAGTGGAGTCACCATACCGAGGATGAAGCCACCTGGGAACGAGAGGATGATCTCCGCAAGGACCACCCACACCTATTTTCTAGCCAAGCCGAATCTCGAGGGCGAGATTCATCTTAAGGGGGGTAGGTTTGTAACATCCCAAATTTTCAATTTGGAATGTTATACATAGATCATTCATGCATATCATATTTTATTGCTTTTCGTTTCGCGATCCTCGAAATCCTAAGCAACTCAAGGACCCTCGGAGAGAGTTGGGGATTTCCCGGTTTTCATATTTGAATTTTATCAAATACTGAAACGAGGATCATTGATTTTAATTATTTTTCTCTCCGTAAATATTTCATATTAAAATATATGAGAGGATATAATATGACTTCTCCAAAATAATTAAAATATTGGAGGGAAAATATTAAAATCAATTATTAGGTTTTATTCGGATTTTATTGCTATTTTATTTGCATTAGAAAAATTGCACGTTTTTCAAAATTGCATTTTAGGGCCAAGAAAATGTTCGTCTTGTTCTAAATATTTTATTTAGAAGGTGAAAATTTGTTTTGGCATTTTTAGAGTTTTATTTTATTTTCTAGGATTTATTTTCGGTTCGGCGTAATTATTTAAAAAAAGTTCCAGCGCCCGACTGGGCCGAAGCCTAGCCGAGACGGACAGCTCCCCGCGCTGCCGTCTCCCTCCTGGAGACCGCGTCGCCGCCGCCTTGGACCGGAGTCCAACCCGGACTCCTCCTCCCCGTCGCCCCCTACTTAAATAACCCCAACCCCGCCAGCCGACCAGTGCCGCCCCGCCGCCTTTGCCGCGCCGGGCCGCGCCGCCGTTGCTGCAGCCCCGCAGTCATCGCGCCGCCACAGCCCACCTCCCCGCCGGAGCCTCGCCGGAGGTAACACCGCCGTTGCCGCCACCGGTTTTTTCTAAAACCAATCCGGTTTTTTAGAAACCCTAGTTCAGTTTTTTTTAGTTTGGTTCGCCGGTTTTCTCGGTTTAGTTACTTAGAGGACGTTCGTCCGTACGTTCGTTTTAACGAACGGTTTTCGCTCGATAGTTATAGACAATGAACGTTCGTTCGTTAGCCTGTTCGTCAGTTTTCTTTTTCTCGGATTTTTCCGCGATTATTTTCGATCGCTATTTCTGATCCGATTTTCGTTTCAGTTTATCTTTTCGCTCGTTTATCGGATTCAGGCGATTCAAGCGCCTAGATCTTCGTCTCGAGACCCTCTTTCTGTTTATCAACTTGAACAAGATTTTGGTACTCTAAAAATTGACTTTAATTCAGATTAGTAAACGGATATTGTTTCTTTCGCCATTTGAGTTTCGTTGCTTCGTTTGATTTGATTCTTTTTGCAAACCAGAGTTCTTAAGTTGAACTTTCTGGTCAATTCTTCTTATTGGAGTTTTGCCCGTGCTTCTTTGCTTGATTGCTTATGTATGCTATTGTTTGTTTGCGATAGAATTCCCGGAGTGCGAAGCGTCTTTTTCTGAGTCCCTAGGTTTTATGGATTGTCGGCCAAGGCAAGTAACACATTGACCATACTCTTTCCATACCCAGCTTTTATGCATTAGTTTCAATCCTCAAACATTGCATGATTAGGATGTCATTAACATGTGGGTTGGGAAGTAGTTTATGAGGTAGAACCTATTGCCCTGTTATATTCAAACCCTTGGGAGTTACACCTACGTATTGCTTATATTGCTATGCTATGCTCGTAGACGTGGTTTGGGTGAGTGAACCATGACAGATGTGAGATTGTTAATTAATGGTTCAACTTAAGGTGGCAACTTAAATACACATCTAGGTGGATTGAGGCACCTGGAGAATCCAGTGTTGCCTGTATTTTTGGAAATCCCGGGGTTCCGTGTGATTTTCCTATGGACCACCACCCACACTCAAAGGGAACTGAGATATTTTCATGCTAGAAACTTTTGTGTGCAACCACAAGCTATTATGGGCTCTAGCATAGTTGAGTAGGTTACATGAAGCTCTTGAAGAGGTGGATCAGCAGGTAGAGGGTTGTAGGTTTGGTATGGTCTGCCCGGAGTAGAGAGTTAATGTTTCTGAAAGACGTGTCTCGGTCATCCGTTTCTCAAACAACATGTAGTGCGAGAATTCCAACGGAGGTGATCGAGTCTTGTGGGGAAAAGTGCGCAAACCTCTGCGGAGTGTACAAACTAATCATGGTTAGTTGTGTCCCCGGTTATGGACAAACTTGAGTATTTAGTACTTGGAGTATCCTAAGTATCTCATCACTCTAAATTAATATTGTTGGGCTGATAACTACTTTAATTGGGATTGAGTTGGAGGAACCTTCTCAATGATGTTTCAACTACCATGATAGTTAAATTAAAATATATTCCTTTGTTGTAGGGAAAAATTGGCTTTTCGCAAAAACTATAACCATAGAGCTTTCCACCGGCCAAATATGCATGTAGTGATAGCATTATTCTGTTCTTGCTCTATTGTGTTACATTGCCAGCATATTCCATGTGCTGACCCATTTTCGGGCTGCAACGTATTATGTTGTAGACTTTTCAGACGAGGAGTAAGGTTTGTTAGGTTGTTGCCGTGCAGCTCAGCTATGCCGTTGGAGTTGATGGACTCACTTTATCTTCCGAGCCTTCCGCTGTTACCGTATGAGGTGGCCTTAAGCCGTATTTATTGTAATAAGTTCTCTTTTCAGACATTTGATGTAATAAGTGTGTGATTGCTACTCTGTTATAAATCCTTCGAGTATTGTGTGTGTCAGCATTACCGATCCAGGGATGACACGGAAGCACAGAGACTTGACCGTTTGAGGTCGGGTCGCTACAATAATATTGAAAGTGGGTTTGGAAGAGTGTCAACTTTAGATCCCACATATTTGGAGAATATTCAATCTTATGAAATTTTTGATAAAAGTGGAGAGGTCATGACTTTAGTTAATGTTAATCCCACTATTTTGGAAGAGTGTCAACTTTGCATACATGTGGATCGTGTTAAGAATATGTTTTGTGATAGCTATATTGTTGAATTTTCTTATGATCCTACATGTAATTATTATGAGAGAGGAAAATATGGTTGTAGAAATTTTCATGTTACTAAATTACCTCTCGTTATGTTGAGATTGCTATTGTTTCTTTCCGCTTCCTTGCATATGCTAGTTTTTGCTTGCCTTGATAATCTGTTTTCCTATAAGATGCCTATGCATAGGAAGTATATTAGAGTTAGATGTGTTTGTCACGTGTTTTATGATGCTCTCTTTGTGCTTCAATTCTTGTCTTTCATGTGAGCATCATTAAAATTAGCAATGCCTAGCTAAGAGGCTTTAAAAAAAAGCGCTTGTTAGGAGACAACCCAATACTTTTGCTTGCTGTTATTAAATAAATATTTGTTCTAGCCTCTGGTTAGATGTGTTTTTATGTTTTAATTATTGTTTGTGCCAAGCTAAACCTATAGGATCTTCTTGGATGATAGTTATTTGATCTTGCAGAAATTTCCAGAAACTTTCTGTTCACGAAAATAATTGTTAAAAATCACCAGAACGTGATAAAATAGTGATTCCAATTGCTGCTGATCAATAAACGAATTGCCTAGGTCTTCCTATTTTGGCTGACTTTTTGGAGTTCCAGAAGTTTGCGTTAGTTACAGATTACTACAGACTGTTCTGTTTTTGACAGATTCTGTTTTTCGTGTGTTGTTTGCGTATTTTGATGAATCTATGGCTAGTAAAATAGTTTATAAACCATAGAGAAGTTGGAATAGAGTAGGTTTAACACCAATATAAATAAATAATGGGTTCATTACAGTACCTTTAAGTGGTGTTTTGTTTTCCTTCGCCAACGGAGCTCACGAGATTTCTGTTGAGTTTTGTGTTGTGAAGTTTTCAAGTTTTGGGTGAAAGATTTTGATGGATTATGGAACAAGGAGTGGCAAGAACCTAAGCTTGGGGATGCCCATGGCACCCCCAAGATAATCTAAGGACACCAAAAAGCCAAAGCTTGGGGATGCCCCGGAAGGCATCCCCTGCTTCATCTACTTCCATGGGGGCATCCCCTCTTTCGTCTACTTCCATCGGTAACTTTACTTGGAGCTATATTTTTATTCACCACATGATATGTGTTTTGCTTGGAGCGTCTTGTATCATTTGAGTCTTTGCTTTTTAGTTTACCACAATCATCCTTGCTGTACACACCTTTTGAGAGAGTCATACATGATTTGGAATTTGTTAGAATACTCTATGTGCTTCGCTTATATCTTTTGAGTTATATAGTTTTGCTCTATTGCTTCACTTATATCTTTTAGAGACGGTGGTGGATTTGTTTTATAGAAACTATTGATCTCTCATGCTTCACTTAGATTATTTTGAGAGTCTTAAATAGCATGGTAATTTGCTTAAATAATCCTAATATGCTTGGTATTCAAGAATAGTAAAACTTTCTTATGAGTGTGTTGAATACTATGAGAAGTTTGATGCTTGATAATTGTTTTGAGATATAAAGATGGTGATATTAGAGTCATGCTAGTTGAGTAGAATTTGAGAAATACTTGTGTTAAAGTTTGTGATTCCCGTATCATGCACGTATGGTGAACCGTTATGTGATGAAGTCGGAGCATGATTTATTTATTGATTGTCTTCCTTATGAGTGGCGGTCGGGGACGAGCGATGGTCTTTTCCTACCAATCTATCCCCCTAGGAGCATGCGCGTAATACTTTGCTTTGATAACTTGTAGATTTTTGCAATAAGTATATGAGTTCTTCATGACTAATGTTGAGTCCATGGATTATATGCACTTTCCTTCCTTCCACCATTGCTAGCCTCTCTAATACCGCGCACTTTTCGCCGGTAACATACACCCACCATATACCTTCCTCAAAACAACCACCATACCTACCTATCATGGCATTTCCATAGATATTCCGAGATATATTGCCATGCAACTTTCCACCATTCCGTTTATTATGACACGATCCATCATTGTCATATTGCTTAGCATGATCATGTAGTTGACACCGTATTTGTGGCAAAGCCACCGTTCATAATTCTTTCATACATGTCACTCTTGATTCACTGCATATCCCGGTACACCGCCGGAGGCATTCATATAGAGTCATATTTTGTTCTAAGTATCGGCTTGTAATTGTTGAGTTGTAAGAAAATAAACGTGTGATGATCTTCATTTTTAGGGCATTGTCCCAAGTGAGGAAAAGAATGATGGAGACTATGATTCCCCCACAAGTCGGGATGAGACTCCGGACGAAAAAAAGAGGCCATAAAAAAGAGAAAGGGCCCAAATAAAAAAATGAGAGAAAAAGAGAGAAGGGACAATGTTACTATCCTTTTACCACACTTGTGCTTCAAAGTAGCACCATGATCTTCATGATAGAGAGTCTCTCATTTTGTCACTTTCATATACTAGTAGGAATTTTCATTATAGAACTTGGCTTGTATATTCCAACAATGGGCTTCCTCAAATGCCCTAGGTCTTCGTGAGCAAGCAAGTTGGATGCACACCCACTTAGTTTCTTTTGTTGAGCTTTCATATGCTTATAGCTCTAGTGCATCCGTTGCATGGCAATCCCTACTCACTCACATTGATATCTATTGATGGGCATCTCCATAGCCCGTTGATACGCCTAGTTGATGTGAGACTATCTTCTCCCTTTTTGTCTTCTCCACAACCACCATTCTATTCCACATATAGTGCTATATCCATGGCTCACGGTCATGTATTGCGTGAAGATTGAAAAAGGTTGAACATGTCAAAAGTATGAAACAATTGCTTGGCTTGTCATCGGGGTTGTGCATGATTTAAATACTTTATGTGGTGAAGATAGTGCATAGCCAGACTATATGATTTTGTAGGGATAACTTTCTTTGGCCGTGTTATTTTGAGAAGACATGATTGCTTTGTTAGTATGCTTGAAGTATTATTATTTTTATGTCAATATTAAACTTTTGTCTTGAATCTTTTGGATCTGAATATTCATACCACAATTAAGAAGAATTACATTAAGATTATGCCAAGTAGCACTCCGCATCAAAAATTCTGTTTTTATCATTTACCTACTCGAGGACGAGCAAGAATTAAGCTTGGGGATGCTTGATAAGTCTCCAACGTATCTATAATTTTTTATTACTCCATGCTATATTATCTACTGTATTGGACATTATTGGGCTTTATTTTTCACTTTTATATTATTTTTGGGACTAACCTATTAACCGGAGGCCCAGCCCAGAATTGCTGTTTTTTGCCTATTTCAGAGTTTCACAGAAAAAGGAATATCAAACGGAGTCCAAAGCGGAATGAAACCTTCGAACGTGATTTTTAGGAAGATTATGATCCAGGAGACTTGGACCCTACGTCAAGAAACAAAAGAGGAAGGCACGAGGTAGGGGGGCGAGCCCAACCCCCCAGGGCGCGCCCTCCACCCTCATGGGCCCCATGTTGCTCCACCGACGTACTCCTTCCTCCTATATATACCTACGTACCCCTAAACGATCGGATACGGAGCCAAAAACCTAATTCCACCGCCGCAACCTTACATGCCATGAGATCCCATCTTGGGGCCTGTTAGGAGCTCCATGGGAGGCATCCATCACGGAGGGCTTCTACATCAACACCATAGCCTCTCCGATGAAGTGTGAGTAGTTTACTTCAGACCATCGGGTCCATAGTTAGTAGCTAGATGGCTTCCTCTCTCTTTTTGGATCTCAATACAATGTTCCCCCCCTCTCTCGTGGAGATCTATTCGATGTAATCTTCTTTTTGCGGTGTGTTTGTTGAGACCGTTGAATTGTGGGTTTATGATCAAGATTATCTATGAACAATATTTGAATCTTCTCTGAATTCTTTTATGTATGATTGGTTATCTTTGCAAGTCTCTTCGAATTATCAGTTTGGTTTGGACTACTAGATTGATCTTTCTTGCAATGGGAGAAGTGCTTAGCTTTGGGTTCAATCTTGCGGTGTCCTTTCCCAGTGATAGTAGGGGCAGCAAGGCACGTATTGTATTGTTGCCGTCGAGGATAACAAGATGGGGGTTTTATCATATTGCATGAATTTATCCCTCTACATCATGTCATCTTGCTTAAGGCGTTACTCTGTTTTCATGAACTTAATATTCTAGATGCATGCTGGATAGCGGTCGATGAGTGGAGTAATAGTAGTAGATGCAGGTGAGTCGGTCTACTTGTCTCGGACGTGATGCCTATATACATGATCATACCTAGATATTCTCATAACTATGCTCAATTCTGTCAATTGCTCAACAGTAATTCGTTCATCCACCGTAAAATACTTATGCTCTTGAGAGAAGCCACTAGTGAAACCTATGGCCCCCGGGTCTATCTTCATCATATTAATCTTCCAATACTTACTTATTTCCTTTGCTTTTTACTTTGCTTTTATTTTACTTTGCATCTTTATCACAAAATACCAAAAATATTATCCTATCATATCTATCGATCTCACTCTCGTAAGTGACCGTGAAGGGATTGACAACCCCTTATCGCGTTGGTTGCGAGGAGTTATTTTTTGTGTAGGTATGAGGGACTGTGGCGTAGCCTCCTACTGGATTGATACCTTGGTTCTAAAAAACTGAGGGAAATACTTACGCTACTGTGCTGCATCACCCTTTCCTCTTCAAGGAAATCCAACGCAGTTCTCAAGAGGTAGCAAGGCCATATCTGCATATGCTAGGCTCGTCAAGTTTAACCCGAGTATTCTGCATGTGCAAAACTGGCTTGCACCCGATCATCACGTGGTGTCTCGGCACGACGAACTTTGGCAACAATGCATACTCAGGGAGAACACTTGTACCTTGAAAATTTGTGAGAGATCATCTTATAATGCTACCATCAATCAAAGCAGAATGAGATGCATAAAGGATAAACATCACATGCAATCAATATAAGTGATATGATATGGCCATCATCATCTTGTGCCTTTGATCTCCATCTCCAAAGCACCATCATGATCACCATCGTCACTAGCGCGACACCTTGATCTCCATCGTAGCATCGTTGTCGTCTCGCCAACTATTGCTTCTACGACTATCTCTACCGCTTAGTGATAAAGTAAAGCAATTACATGGCGATTGCATTTCATACAATAAAGCGACAACCATATGGCTCCTGCCAGTTGCCGATAACATCATGCCTTGACCATATCACATCACAGCATGCCCTGCAGCTTATTCTGAAGTTCGGTGAATATATTACGCTTTTCTCTCTGTAGGCCCTCCAAAACTACATCTCTACACGTTCTCGCATGTTACATCTAACAACTATGCAATGCAGCACTACTACTACACTCTAACACAATAAATTATACGTGTTTTTAGTTTTACTAGATATCATATTGTTACTTAATTATTCAGTTTGCATACATTAAAATTGCCTTTGAAATGTATGGCCAAGATTATCATATCTTTAGCGGGAAAATCCCGCCCTTTCTGTTTAATCGGGTTTGTATCAATGGATCGTATGAAACAGCAAAACTATAGTACTATATACAGATACAAGTGACAGTTCACTTTGGGTCGTAAATGTCGTGTACTCCTCCGTCATAAGAGTGGAGCGCTCGCTTTCATAAATCTTCTAGTCTCTTTCGCCGACATGTGGGGCATCAAGCTACCGGGTCCACGTGCCATACCGGAATACAGTGCAGAGCAGCCGGGGTGAAGCACCCTGTCATGGCGTCGGCGTAGTAATGAGCAATGAGGCATCAAATCACAAAGCTGCACCTTTCCCGCAGTTAAGTTGGAGGGACGAAGTAATAATGCTAAAAAAGAAGTTGGAGGGACGAAGCAACCATCATTTCACTCGTTGCTGAATCCGCTTCTCCCTCATCTTCTTCAAGTTAACCACGTGTTATACGCCGTTGTTACGCCTCATGTGGGAAGCGGATCGGCTTGGTAAAGCACCGACACGTGGGACCGCATGTTAGCAAACTGCCAGACAACGTCCTCTAAAAATAAGAAACCTCCCCCGCCATCCGCGCGGCAAAATCACCTCCTTTTTACTAATCTTGATTCAATAATTTTTTAGATCAATATAATTGAGATTTGTATAGATAGCACACAGGAGCAAAACCATCATTTCACTCTTCGCTGACTCCGCTTCTCCATCGTCTTCTTCGAGAAACCATCTCACCGCACTAAGCTGGACGGACAACGCTATTGTGTACGAGTAGTACTAGTACATTTACGCGTCCTTTGGTTCAACGGACTTCCTGGATGCAAATAAGGCGGTTGTCTCGGCTTGCAGGCGGCACTTGCGAACGACTTACCGTGGTCTCCCTCAATGGTGTTCTCCGTCGAGCGCGCCGCCAATCCACAACGTTCGAGATATCGTCGACGTCACCGCAATGGGGAAGGAAGTCAAATATAGTTACTACCTCCATTTTTTTTGTACACAAGGCCAGTATATCAAAATTACAATTTGTAGAAGGCCACTAACACTAATCGAGGCAAAATTGATGGGGTTTGCCTCGTACTAGCAACCAAGGACATTAATATCCCCTGCATGCATGCGGAAGTGAGAAGGTTGGTTTGCATGGCGCTGCATTAATCAAGCGATGAGGAGTGAGATGGTTAGCTCTTTGGGCTTTGGAGAAAAAAATCGCATTAATTGACACGTGAAGCGAGGATTTGTATCGATTAATCCCTTGAAGGAAAACCCGTCTTTCTTGTTTAACACTAGTACTCCTAGTACGTAGTACGTACTTATCCTGTTTGGGTCTAGGCCTTGCATTGCCATACTTCGCCACACATTTTGCCAAGCTTGCCTAAAGTTTTCAAAATGAAAAGGAGGTACACTTGCGCATGGCCGTCATGTCGTGACTGCACCCTCACACGGTCTCTCCTCAGACGCCATGTCGCACCGCACCCTCACATGCACAGTCGCTCCTTCACGCCGCAAACCCAACCAAGGGAACGCACCCTCACTGACACGTGTTTTCGCATGTGAACAAACCAAACTCAGCCATCCTACCGCTAACACATAATTTTCGTTCATAGAGTATGTTTATCCAACCACATGTTGGGGAGTATCCGTACGGCCCATGCAGTGGTGTGTTGGGGAAGAAGAAGAGGTGAGGAAGAAGGGTTAGGAGACGTAGGATATTCATCCAACCGCCTTGAAAGATCATGGATGTCGCCTAGAGGGGGGTGAATAGGCGCTTTAAAATAATTATGGTTGAGGCTTGAACAAATGCGGAATAAACCTAGCGGTTAATTTGTCAAGCACAAAACCTACAACAACTAGGCTCACCTATGTGCACCAACAACTTATGCTAAGCAAGAAAAACTACTTAGGTGATAGCAAGATATATGACAAGAAACAATATGACTATCACAAAGTAAAGTGCATAAGTAAAGGGCTCGGGTAAGAGATAACCGAGGCACGCGGAGACGACGATGTATCCCGAAGTTCACACCCTTGCAGATGCTAATCTCCATTTGGAGCGGTGTGGAGGCACAATGCTGCCCAAGATGCCACCAGGGCCACCGTAATCTCCTCACGCCCTCGCACAATGCAAGATGCCGTGATTCCACTAAGGGACCCTTGAGGGCGGTCACCGAACCCGTACAAATGGCAACCCTTGGGGGCGGTCACCGAACCCGTACAATTTGGCAACCCTTGGGGGCGGTCACCGGTACCCGTCAAATTGCTCGGGGCGATCTCCACAACCTAATTGGAGACCCGATGCTTGCGGAGCTTTACACCACAATGATTGAGCTCCGAACACCACCAACCTTCTAGGGCGCCCAAGCACCCAAGAGGAACAAGCTCAAGGGTACCAAGCACCCAAGTGTAATAAGCTTCTCAACTTGTAACTTCCACGTATCACCGTGGAGAACTCAAACCAATGCACCAAATGCAATGGCAAGGGCACATAGAGTGCCCAAGTCCTTCTCTCTCAAATCCCACCGAAGCAACTAATGCTAGGGAGGAAAATGAGAGGAAGAACAAGAAGGAGAACACCAAGAACTCCAAGATCTAGATCCAAGGGGTTCCCCTCACATAGAGGAGAAAGTGATTGGTGGAAATGTGGATCTAGATCTCCTCTCTCTTTTCCCTCAAAAACTAGCAAGAATCCATGGAGGGATTGAGAGTTAGCAAGCTCGAAGAAGGTCAACAATGGGGGAAGAACACGAGCTCAAAGGATAAGGTTCATTGGGGAAGAAGACCCCCTTTTATAGGTGGGAAAAATCCAACCGTTATGCTCACAACCCACACAGAGCGGTACTACCGCTAAGGGTAGCGGTACTACTGCTTGCGAGCGGTACTAAAAATATATATCCGCGCCTACCACCGCTGGACTTGTGACGAGTTTTTGGTCCGGAGCGGAAGTTGGCAAGTAGCCGCAGTAGTACCGCTCCCAAGAGCGGTAGTAAAAAAACATCCGCTCCTATCCGCGGTAGTACCGCTGCAGCCTTTTCAGAACACCAAAACTACCACAACTTTTGCAAACGGACTTCGAATCCGACAAAACCAAGTTTTTTGGAAAGTTAGAGACAAGGCCTAACACAATATTGATAGAAATAACAATAAGAATCAAATTAGAAAAGGCCCAAGAGAAAATGGTGAGAACCCTTCCTCGAATAAGACCGGTAAAAACTACAACACCGAAAACGCAATAGAAGAGGCATGTGAACTCCGTTTTCGATGGACTCGAGCTTGTCATCAAGATGAACATAAGCTATGAGACTCACAAAGAGAACCAAACAAGAACCAAGAAACATGATGCAAGGATGCAATGGTTTGAGCTCTCTACGAACGATACGATCAAGCTACCAACTTGAGAGCCCCCCTTGATAGTCCGGCAACCGATCCTCTAACCCGGTCTCCCAACTACCACCGTGAGACCGGTAAAATAGAAAACATAACAAGGGAAATCCTTTGCCTTGCACATGCTCCACTTGAGCTAGATGATGACGATCTTGTCCTCCTCAAGATGGACCACCTGTCTTGATTGCGTTGGGTCGATGGAGACTAGATGATTGCTCCCCCCTACTCCACTCTGGGTGAGCCACTCTTCGGCACATATTCACAAGTCCATTGACACCACAATGGATGGCAAGCTTCAAGAACTTGATCTCTTTGTGATGCTCCACCTGAACTTGCACATGACAATCTTGATGACGATCACCACTTGATGTCATCCTTTCCATGGGTTGTATGATATCTTCCTCTTGACGCAAGCACATGAACACGTACCTAACCCAACATAGACCATGGGTTAGTACACAAAGTGCAATGGACAATGCTTACCATACCATGGGATCACTTGATCCCTCTCGGTACATCTTTTACGCTTTGTGAGTTGATCAACTTGATTCACTCTTTACTTAGTCTTGATCAACCTTGAATCTTTCCAACTCTCTTCATTTGAATGATGTCTTGAAGGTAAACATGAATGATCACACAATCTTATTCTTCAAGACATGCTTGCAATAAGCTCAACACTCACATGACCAATCTTTGGATAATTCCTTAATAGCACCTTGGTCAACACATAAACCCTTGAAACCAACACATGGACTTCAAGAACTGCCTATGGACAAATCCTTCAAATATAACTCAATGAAACAATTAGTCCATAGAGAATGTCATCAATTACCAAAACCACACATGGGGGCACCGCATGTCCTTTCAATCTCCCCCATTTTGGTAATTGATGACAATCACTTACAAGAGAGTTTATATAAGGAATTATGCATCACCATGCCATGCAACAAGCAATAATGCATGCGTAGGAGATGCGTATGCTAAGGAACCAACCAAAGATAGAAGAGACAACTCTCTAAACTTCTCCACAAAACTCTCTGGAACTTCTCCCCCATTGGCATCGATTGCCAAAATGGGCGAAAAGCTTAGAAGGCCAATATAAATTGTGGTCCTCCACAAATTGTGTATTTATCAACAAGTGAGTGGAATGCAACACACATATCCAAAGGTAAATACTTGGAGGAACACAAACTATATTGAGGCACAAAGATAGCAAAATAATGATATGCCACAAAGACATAAAAAAGAGAGAAACAAGCAATCAAGCAATCAAAAGATACCAATTGAAGCAAGCAAACAAAGGATATCAATTGAACCAACTAGACCGAAGATCCTATATGCCACATGAATAAGGATATTACGATATGACTAAAGGAGTGTTCGAAAGAATTTTTGTATTTGGATACAAAGTGCACAAAATAGGATCATAGCTCCCCCAAAATCAATAGAAACTTACAACAAGTGCAAGGTAGCAAATAGGAAACAAAGCCTAGCACTTGCAATAAACACATGGTTGAGCAACATTTAAAAGAGGCAACTTAAGAATAGGCTCAACCAAAATGATGTGTGTGAGTCATGGAAAAGCACTTGAGAAGACTAAAATAAGGATGAGCATTAAGCATCAACATAGTCTTGGATAAATGAGATACACGGTGCATGACATGTCCTCCCACACACACCCAACTAGCAAATGGGTTCACAAGCTCACTAAAAAGATAACAACAAAGCTTGCGACAACCCATGGTGAAGATAGAAGAAGAAAGCCTCATCAAGACAAGGGATACCAATTAAGATGGCAAAAGCCTCATAAGGACAAGCATGAGGAAAATAATCTTCACCACACAAGAGTGCATCAAGATGCAACGAGATAAGATACGCACTCAAGGCAAAAGCTTTCACGGAGCCACCTAAGAAATAACGTAAGAAAGACAAGGTGGACATGAAAGAAAGGATATCATCTAGAGATGTAATTTCTCTCAAGTGTATAAGGTTCTAGGTAGATGAAATCATGATGATATATATCTACAAAGAAGGATGTACACCCGAAATAGTTACAACACGAAGGAACAAGATATCCAAAAGGAAGTCATAGATATACCAATAAGATATTTGCTTAGAAGCATAGAACATGGCTAGATATGGTATTATTGTATATAAATGAGTTCCTACCATACAACCATCAAAGACATCACAACTAGCAACATGAGATCATCGTTGAGATGCTTTGAGAAAGGAAACAAGTATCACAAGATGGAATGAATATCATGCCAAGATGCAACCTACACAAGGTTGAATGCAAGAAAAGAATGCATGAATAGATACTTGTTACCCAGATATCATTGGAAGGATGTAGAAGAAACCAATTGAAGGTAATAGATAGTAGTTCATTGACCATCCTAGCTTTACTCCAATAAGAACATGGTGACACCACCTTCCTTGTGAGTGAGTCGAGCATCCAATGCATCTCCTTTCCTAGAACAACAACACAAACAAAATGGTACCCAAACTCATTGGGACCAAAGAGTTAGAAACACCAACAATACATAGGACAAACTCCACATAAACATGTGCATATAGATTTGAACTTAAATATCATGCACATCTCATCCAATTTGAGACTTGGTGGAGTTTCCCTTATATATTGGGTCAAAGAAAGAAACCATGCCAAAGAAAATACATGAAGTAAATATGCAAGCTAAATACTTTCAAGAACCAACACCAAATGAAAAAGGAATACCAAGTGAAAAGGATACCAAAAGGAGAAACCATCACTTGGAAGATATGCATCAAGGAATGAAATATCCATTGGCACACTCAAAAAGAAAGATGTGAAACTCCCAAAAGAGAGAATGGTTCCAAACAAACCACGTGCTCTACAAAGTTTCATGATGGCACAAAGTACCAAAAAGAAACGGTTTGCATTCCACCAACACACACTTGATAATGATCACAAGGTGAGAGTTCGAAGAAAAATAGGATAGCTCCCCCAAGCATTGTGCATTATAGAGAAGTTGCATTTGAATACAAAAAGCACAATATGGCATCACCACTTTCACTATATCTATACAAACACTAGACAATCTCAAGCAAATAACAAGATCCACAAGTGGTATGGAATACAATGGGAGTTGACACAAACCTAGGCAAGAGATAAGGCAAATAAAAGCAAAAGCCAATGTAAAGATGATCAATAATTTCTACCACATATGTGTGTACCAATTGTCAAAAGACAAGAAGTATTTGGAGATAATTCCCGGTGGTAGATAGCAAGGATATCCAACATCATCTTGACACCAAACATAAGAAAATATGCAACTTGTAGAGATAACATGCACCTTGGAACAAGATAATTTACAATATCAACTCTAGGTGACAATATCTCAAAAGTACACATTTTCTAGGCTAGTAATATACACATAGCATATTACACCCCATAATGTGATACCAATTAAGGATAAACAAGAGGCAAATAAAAGGATCCAATAAGAGATAATTAATGGACTATTTAGAATTTGAATTTCTCATGAGAAGACATAACACATAGTATCTAGATAAGCTTGAAATATCAATACTAGGTGGTATTCTTCATGTACACACATTTGTGGGACCGTGAGGTGCACAAAGCACATCACTCCCCCAAAATGGGATGTTCCATTAATCTCTCACAAGGGCCAATTAAGATACAAATAAGATGCAAAAGGCTCAACGCACTACACACACGTACATGATGTGCAAACCAACACACATATACTTGATTACTCAAGATAAGAAAATTGGAGGCACAACATATACAAACACGTGCAAGGAACAAAACCGAAACATGCAAAGGGGCAAGTAACTTTCAATGTAAACAATTTAAGTACAAGTTACCGCAAGGAGGCACATTGGATATGAGATAGAAACTTGATAATCCGAATGACTTGGCTTGAGGAAATATGAATGATGAAGACCCCTTTTAATTCTTCATAATGTAGCTAAGTCTACAATGCCCTCCAACAACACCTATTGATCAAGTTTGAGCTTGTTGGTCCCCAACAAAGTTGGGTCCTAAGAGGTTAGTCACAATAGGCTTGGCAACCCAAATGGTTCTTTTCTTGACACCACTTTGAGTACCAACAAACTTGGAAAACACATTGCCAACCTTATCCTTCCCAAGAGAATAGATTTAATCAATAATAATTGGGTTGGATAAGTTACCACTAGTGCATGAAGAAGCGAGGTGACCTTTCTCACGACATAAGTAGCAACGCGTCATCGTTCACTGTCGTCTCACTTGATTTCTCAACTTGAGAAGCATTAGCTTGAGTATTCTTGGGAAGAGGCATTTCTTCAACTTGTGGTTGAGCATGAGATTGAACTTGTGGCCTCTTCCCTTGTTGCTTGTCACAAATGGCCTTCTTCTTCAATGGGCAAGATCTCACATGATGCCCTTCAATTTTGCACTTGAAGCAAACAATCTTGGCCGAATTCTTGACTTTTTCTTGGCCCTTCTTCTTGTTCATCTTGGACTTCTTCTTATTATTGGAGTTGAATCCAAGTCCACCTTTGTCATTGGGGGATTTTTTCACCCTCAAGATATTGTTGAGTGTGGATTTCCCTTCATGACTCTTTTCCAAGTCTTTCTTCAAATAAGTGACTCGGGCCTTGAGCTCTTTGATTTCCTCTACATGGTTAGTCTCAACACAAGTACTAGAGGAAGTATAAGCTTCATCTTTAGAGAAACAAGGCAAGGAAAGCAATTCATCACATGATGTACCAACATTGTGAGTAGATGGATTACAAGGACTAGCACATGGCAATATAGTATTTTGACTAGAAGTGGTGCTAGTATCCACATGAGGCTCACTAGATGTTACCTTAGCAATCATGTCCTCATGATCTATCTTTAGCACATTATGGGACACTAGAAGATCATCATGAGAGCTTGAGATCTTTTCATGACTTTCTTCCAATTTCCCATAATTACTAGATAGCAACTCAAGTTGAGTCCAGAGCTCAACATTCTCCTTCAAAACGGATGCTTCACAAGTAATAGAGTTAGTAGCACAAGCATCATCAATAATAGCAAGAGGAGAAGGCAACTTGGCAAGCTCTTTTGAATATGAAGCTTTAAGTTGTGCATGAGACTCGGTGAGTTTGATGATCTCACTCTTAATGACTCTTGAGCCATTTTCGAGGTGCCCAAAGTCCTCAAGAAGTTTATCATGCGCAACTTCAAGCTTCTCATTTTTAGTTTCGAAAACATTGGCCACCTTAAGAGCTCTATTATGAGATTCCTTCACTCTAGATAATTCTAGAGCAAAAGTCTCCTCAAGAGATTCCTTGGTGGTTTGTTCAAGTTCAAGAGCTTTAGAGAGGTCCGCAATCTCATTAGCGTAATCATGCTCATGACCTTCCATTTTATCAATGGTGACCTCATGCTCCTTAAGACGAGATTCCAACTCATCAATATATCTCTTGCCCTCAATAGCAATAGACATGATTTCCGTGAAGTTGGAACGAGCAATTTTATTCTTAAGAAGAGCTCTAAAAATCATTTCCCCCTTAATTTTTAAGGAGGCAACATCATCATTATCTTCATGACAATCAAAATCATCATCACTCTTGCCATCATCAATATCATCACAAGATATATTGGGATTCAAAGTGGGAGATACCTTTGAAGCCTTGGCCATAAGGCAAAATGCAATAGATGATGATGTAGGATCCCTTGAAGCACCATTCAAGACCACATCTTGTTCCATGGAGTGTTGGGTTTCCTCTACATTTTTAGCACAACAACTTTAGGAAATACATGCATTTTTATTATGGCAACAAGATATAGCAAGCATATCATCATGAGATTTAGTCAAGCAATTTCTACATTATATGCAAGGACTATCAACACAAGCATGTGAAACATGTAAGGTGCTCGAAGTGTTAAAGTCCAAAGAGAGACCATTGCAATAAGATAATGATGAAGGATCACCAAGAACAAGAACACTATCATCATTGCAATGACGAACACTACTCACCATAGCATTACCTTGTGGCAATCCACATGTAGGTGAAGTAGAAGAAGTTGAGAAGGCAACACGACCGGAGGTGGAGGGAGAACAATCATCCCCACAAATCTTGGACACACCATATTTATATTGAAGCTTTGTCCACAACTCATCAGCATCCCGGAACGGCATGAGTTGAAATATAACTACATTGCTCAAAGCATCGAAAAGAACATTAGAAGCTTGAGCATTGAGATAAGAGTTTTTCTCATCCTCTAAAGATAATCTTTGGGGATCCTTTGGAGGAGAAAACCCTGTATCTACAATTCGCTCTAAATTTGGGTCCATGACCCTAAAGAGATTAAGCATGTGAATTAACCAAACATCAAAATTTGTGCCATAGAAACTAAGAGTGTCAGAGGATCCTAAACCCCTAGTCGACATCTTTACTCTCTAGGCGGTAAAGCCTAATAAAGAGAGACGAGGCTCTGATACCAATTGAAATATTGTGGATGTCGCCTAGAGGGGGGGTGAATAGGCGCTTTAAAATAATTACGGTTGAGGCTTGAACAAATGCAGAATAAACCTAGCGGTTAATTTGTCAAGCACAAAACCTACAACAACTAGGCTCACCTATGTGCACCAAAAACTTATGCTAAGCAAGAAAAACTACTTAGGTGATAGCAAGATATATGACAAGAAACAATATGGCTATCACAAAGTAAAGTGCATAAGTAAAGGGCTCGGGTAAGAGATAACCAAGGCACGCAGATACGACAATGTATCCCGAAGTTCACACCCTTGCGGATGCTAATCTCCGTTTGGAGCGGTGTGGAGGCACAATGCTCCCCAAGCAGCCACTAGGGCCACCGTAATCTCCTCATGCCATCGCACAATTGTAGGGCCTTGAAGTATGTCTAGAGGGGGGGTGATTGGACTACTTGACCAATTAAAAACCTAACCTTTTCCCAGTTTTAGACTTTGGCAGATTTTAGCTATCTTTGAACAAGTCAAGCAATCTTCGCACAATTCAAGCAAGCATGCACAGAGTATATAGGCAGCAGAAATTAAAGCATGCAACTTGCAAGAATGTAAAGGGAAGGGTTTGGAGGATTCAAATGCAATTGGAGACACAGATGTTTTTGTCGTGGTTCCGATAGGTGGTGCTATCGTACATCCACGTTGATGGAGACTTCAACCCACGAAGGGTAACGGTTGCGCGAGTCCACGGAGGGCTTTACCCACGAAGGGTAACGGTTGCGCGAGTCCACGGAGGGCTCCACCCACGAAGGTTCCACGAAGAAGCAACCTTGTCTATCCCACCATGGTCGTTGCCCATGAAGGACTTGCCTCACTAGCGGTAGATCTTCACGAAGTAGGCAATCTCCTTGCCCTTACAAACTCCTTGGTTCAACTCCACAATCTTGTCGGAGGCTCCCAAGTGACACCTAGCCAATCTAGGAGACACCACTCTCCAAGAAGTAACAAATGGTGTGTTGATGATGAACTCCTTGCTCTTGTGCTTCAAATGATAGTCTCCCCAACACTCAACTCTCTCTCACAGGATTTGGATTTGGTGGAAAGAAGATTTGAGTGGAAAGCAACTTGGGAAGGCTAGAGATCAAGATTCATATGGTAGGAATGGAATATCTTGGCCTCAACACATGAGTAGGTGGTTCTCTCTCAGAACTGGTAAGTTGGAAGTGTAGGTTTGTTCTGATGGCTCTCTCCACGAATGAAGAGGAGGTGGAGGGGTACACAATTTACCAAAATCGGTGGGACCGAATCAAAAAACTCGGTCTGGCCGATTTAGTAAACCTAGTGACCGTTAGGGTTTTCGGTGGGACTGACATGCAACTAAGTACGACCGATATGGTTAGGGTTAGGGAATAACGTAATCTCGGTGAGACCGATTACACAAACTCGGTAAGACTGAATTTGGTAATTATCTAACCATAGAGTTGGTCAGGTAAACTCGGTGGGACCGATTCGCTCTTTCGGTGAGACCGAAAAGTTATGAAAGGGAAACAGAGAGTTTACATTGCAATATCGGTGGGACCGATCGCTCACTTCGGTTAGACCAAAATGTTACGAAGGGAAACAGAGAGATTACAATCCCATCTTGGTGAGACCGAGATCCCTATCGGTGAAACCGATTTGCCTAGGGTTTGTGGCAGTGGCTATGACAATTGAACTCGGTGGCGCCGGATAGAAAGAATCGGTAGGGCTGAGTTTGACTTTAGGTTTAGGTCATATGTGGATGTGAGAAAGTAGTGGAGGGTTTTGGAGCATATCACTAAGCACATGAAGCAAGAGGCTCATTAAGCAACACCTCATCCCTCCTTGATAGTATTGGCTTTTCCTATAGACTCAATGTGATCTTGGATCACTAAAATGTAAAATGTAGAGTCTTGAGCTTTTGAGCTTGAGCCAATCCTTAGTCCTTAATATTTTGAGGGATCCACTTTCATCATCCATGCCATGACATTCATTGAGCTTTCCTGAAATATTTGTCTTGGAATAGCATTAGCTCAATGAGCTATATGTTGTTATGAATTACTAAAACCACCTAGGGATAGTTGCACTTTCAATCTCCCCCTTTTTGGTAATTGATGACAACATATAGATCAAAGCTTTGACAAATGATAATAAGATTGAAAAACATCGTCGCTTTGAGAAGTATGTGATAAGCAAGAGCTCCCCCTAAATTTGTGCATGCTTTAAAATTTTCTTTGGACTGCAAATGCACAAGGAATTAGGCTCATGGGTTACTCTTCCATGTCACATACATCTTGGTTGAGCGCTCAAAATAATAAAGATTGAATACATGCACTCATCACCAAGCACAGTGAATGATCATATAAGGATAAGTAAGATAATAACATATAGCAAGCATAAGTGTAGCTTATGATCAAACACATGATCATCAATGTCTCACAGGTAATAGTATAGTATCTCAAGCAATCAAAAGCAAACAAAGTTCAACCAAGAAGACAAGAGAGAACAAAAGCAAACTCTCTCTCTCTCGAAGCCTATGATCTATACATTTTTCTCCCCCTTTGGCAACAAGTTACCAAAAAGTTCCTAGAAAATGCATAGGACTATATCGTCTCTCAGGCTTGGTCTTCTGCTGGTGGCGTAGAGATGGCTCCTTGGACGAAGACTTCAGTAGATGTGGAGGGAGCTGAAGGAGTTGGTGTTGGAGCTGGTTGCGCTGGAGCTGTAGCTGGAGCAGATGAAGTGACTCTGGTGACTGGTATTGGCTCTGCAGTTGATCTCTGAGCTCGAGGCGCTCTGGCAAATGCATCAGTTGTTGTCCTGCCCTTCCTCTCCTGCATGTCATCCTGTAGCTGCTCCCACGGTGGCTCAATCTCGATTACTTTGACATCAAGATCATAGAATTTTTGTTCCATGATTCTTTCCGGGCTCTCCTGGTTTTGAGTTAGGGTGGCCAACCCCTTCTCAATCCGCAGGGTTGATGCTATCAAGTAACCAAGCTACTCCTGCTTGTTCTTCAAAAAGTACTCAGATGCCTCTGCTAGAGTGGGCATCTTGGCAGCCTTTTCTTTCCTTGCATTCTCCTTCTTCTCTTGAGCTTGTACTGACGATGATTCATTCTCAGTCATGACAACTTGATTGTCCTCAAATTTAGGATAGATAACTAAGTGTTCTTTATCCAAAGATACTTCCCTGTGCCCATCTTTGAGTTAATCAACTCTTGGATTTGTGGGGCATATCCACAGCTCCTCTTTTGGTCTGCTGCTGTCCTCTTGATAGTTTCAACTACGAGGCTCATGACCTTGAATTTACGGGCACATCAAAATGTGAAGCAAATTAATTGCATGCCTCCTGATCATGTTGTGGTCACCTGATTTGGGCAATAGAGTGTGCCTTAGGATCCAGTTGATCGTTGGCAGCCCTGACAGAAGAAAATGAACTGATCCAAACTTGAAAGTCTCAAGTGCATCATCTGGGATCTCCTTGTACATCTGTGACATTGAGTTGTGATCCCTCTTCTTCTTGGCATAAATGTCCAAGTCATCTTCACTTTCCTTTGGGGCATTGATCGGACTTGCCCATTCCTCTATGGTTGATTGGTATCTCGTTCCTTCCGACATCCAAACTATCACCGCCATCTGGATAGAAATGTGATGTGGAGTAGAATTGCATAATGAGCTCGTCATTCCGGTTTGTGAGCATCGCCCAACAAAATCTGCAACTCCACACGCCAAGCTGTCATATACTCCAGGATAGTGTTCTTCATTCTCTGAATGTAGGTCCAATCGACCCACCTCATATCACAAACTATGGGCTTCTTATCCAATAAGATGGTCTCATAGAAGTCCTCTTTGCTCCTTGGTGTGGAACACGTAATCTACGCAGTCCTTCTCCACAGTGGCATATGGATCTGACTCTCTCCATAGCCTCAACCCTAAATCTCTCCTGATCTTCATGTTCTCAGCCACATGATGAGCATCATTGTGGTCTGGAATATTGGGTTTGAGCTTCCTTAAGACTTGCCCTTCTTCATCTTCCTCAAGACAACATCGGGCATTGGGGCCTTGTTCTTTTCAAAGAAATGGTATACTCCTGGTATTCCTCTTAGGTGCACTCTTGGGCTTGGGGCAGCTTTGGGTGCTACTTTGGGCTTTGAAGTTGCAGCCCACGACTTTATAGCATCACCCATCAACTTTTGTGCCTTGGGTGCCGGGTTCAAGAACCTCTTCTTCCTCTTCTTCCTCCATCATGGAAGGCTTTCCTATTACTCCGCCATGGTCTTCTTGACCCTTTCCTTCCTTTTCTTTCCTTCAACAAGCAAAGCAGCAGGCTCTTTGGGTTGGGATTCCAAAGAAGCTTGAGTGGAGAATCTGGCTTTGGACATTGGTTGTCTTCCTCTGTGCCTTTTGATCTTCATTCTGGCTTAAGCTGCAGCTTGAGCTGTACTCCTTCTTGAGCACTTTCTTCTTTGAACTTGCCTCATCCTCAACTGCCACATAATCCTCATCCTCGCACTCGAGGTCTTCTTCTTCCTTGTCCTTGTGGCAGCCTTGGGCAAATTCTTTGGGAGTGCTTCGCTCCCCTCATCTCGAGCTGCTAGAGGGACTAGTGCCCTCACTCATGTGAATCTGCTCTTCTGACTTGTTCTAGCTGTCACTTTGGTCTGACATGCTGCACACACTGACTGCTGACCCTGTGAATAGTTATATATGAGGTAGAGTGGATGAGCATCACAAAATGCAGAGATTTTTGCAAAAGAATGATTCAAAAAACTTAGTTTTAGTTTTCCACAGAAAGCATTTCGGATATACCGATTTTCAAACTCGGTGATACCGAAGCAGTTTGGAACCTAAACTAGTGAACTCGGTCGAGACCGAGTCACAGTTGATGGCACCGAGACTGCTAGGGTTTCACAAAGTTTTAAAATCGGTCACACCGATTAGCAATTCTCGGTCAGACCGAGAGTTACTAGTGCAATGGCGTTAGCCAAATCGGTGGGACCGAGTTTTTCAACTCGGTGGGTCCGAGATGGTTTCGGCGGAAACCTAACCCTAAATTTTTGATTCACACCTATTATAAGGATTGTTTTGACTGGATAGAGGTGTTTCAATCATGGCTAGAAGAATTATGAACACAATGTGCTGAGAATCAGACGAGGATAGCACTGTGATCGAGTTCATACCCTAGTTCGGCGGTGAACTCGCTATGGCGGCAACGGCGGAGAAGAAATCCATTGACGGCGGCGGAGACCAGCGACAGGAGGCGGTTGGCGATGAAGTCCACGATCCGGAGACCTAGTAGGCAGAGCGAGCTATGCGCGGGCGAGGAGTTTCGGAGAAAGTTTTCCAAAATTTGCCCGTGTGAATATATAGCCCGACATCGCTCGGTGTGACCGAGTGGAACAACTCGGTGGCACCGAGATGCATAACTGTTAACAGTTACAGCAACTCGGTGTGACCAAAAAGTTCAAATCGGTTACACCGAGATGAAAACCTAGATCGACTTAGTGATCTCGGTATGACCGAAATGGAAGAATCGGTCAGACCGAAAATCACAAAGAAGTTTTGGAAGTTTAAGTCTATGACGAATCGGGGACTCCGAGTGCTCCTCACACAGAGTGGTTCGAATCTGACTTGATCAAATTTTGTGATGTAGCATGAATAGAGTTTGAGACGAGAAAAGCATAGATAGCTAGAGAAGGTTCTTCGGCATTCTTGTCCATCCAGTTGGCCAAAGAGAAAGAAGCCAATCAATCAAAACAACAAGTGGATGTCCTCGAATGAGTAAAATATGCAGCCAACATGCTCACACAATAAAATAACAAATGAAATATGTGACAAAGCATGCACAACCAATCCTAGCATCTATCAAACAATTGGCGATGACTAGGTCATCTATATATGAGTATATTGACTTAGGAGTCAAATGAAAACATTCGGTCATAGGTCATACTCATCGTTTAAGCTCAAGTGGGGTTACCACTTTTACATAAAGCATTTATGTGTTCACATCATTAGAGTTGCTTTGACTCAATTCTTAGAGTTAAGCTCCCCCTAGATGTGAGATCCCCTTAGAGGGATAAACTAACCTTGGGTTTTGTCGATGATGACTTCATGTAGGTGTTGAAGATGTGGATGCTCAATGTTGATGTAGATCTTTTGGAGCAAACCTTTGGAGTGAGTTTCACTTTCACTACCTACATGGGTTAGTCCCACAAGGAACAAACAAGAATATCCATAGACATAGAGTGATGCACACACAAAATGATGTCCATGAAAACATTAGGTTACCTTGTCCCTTGCCTTACCAACATGAGGGTTTGTGACTCCTTGAACTAGTGCAAGATATGAAAGGTGGTTGCACTTGTCCTTGCCATAATGATATGAGTGAAGAATGTTGGCGGAGTCACCCTCAAGAACTCTCTAGTTCTTATTCTTCGGGATCCACATCATCTTGATGGGAATCCTTGGTGTAGTAGTTGTACTTTATGAAGTAGAACTTGACGTAGTATTGGGAACCCACTTGACCAAGGCCTTAGGTGCTTCTTCAAATGCATCAATCTCCTCTTGAAGCTTGTCCTTGCCTTTGTTCTTGTGGTCTTGTGGTGGAAGATCATCTTGTGCTTGTGTTCCCTTGAAGGAAGTACGATCATACTTCTCTTGTTGAGGAACAAACTTCGTCTTGGGGTACTGATCTTCTTCCCTCAACTCCATTGGCATTGAACTTTCGTTCAAAACCAACACCTTGATTCTTCCGGTGCCTTCCTCGCTATGCGTACAATTTCCTCAAATTGCTTACTCCGGCAAGGCTCTTGTATACACCTTTCTCTATAATTCCCTTCAAGATATGCTGTTTTCTTGCTCAAGTGTAACTTGGCTAAGAGGATCATTAGTGGAATCAAGAGAACTACTAGAAGCAACAATATTGGATTTAGCATTGTTATTGTTACTACTACAAGAAGAATCTTTCTTGTTCTTGTTACTAGACTTGACTTGAGGCATGTAAGTAGATAAGAGTAAACGCTTGGCAATGTAAGAAGAACTTTTCTTACGGAGATCATCATTGATCGCTTTTAGGAACTCATGCTCTTGCTCAAGATTGAGCTTTTCAAAGCGTAACTTCTCATGAGCCCTTAAAAGTTCTCGATGATCTTGAATATAGTTTCATGAGCTAACTTAAGAGTGTTTAGTTCTTTAGTTAGACGCTCAATCTTCTCCTTATCATTGTCATTCGTTTCATATTGATTAGCATGATTAATTGACGTTTCATCATAGTATTCATCACTAGAGTTGTCAACAAGTAAATCATCATCACCTAGCAAGTCATCTTCATCACTATTAAAATCCACGTGCACTGGGTGTGTTACCTTAGGACCTTTGGCCATGAAGCATCTACCAATTCCTTCATTTGGTGAATCAAATATGTCGTAGGAGTTGGTTGACACAAGTGCTAGACCGGCAACACCTTCATCTTGAGTGTATTCGGAGTCGGAGTGATAGCTTCTCTCGAAGTGATTATCGGAGTCGGAGCCGGATACCCATTCACCAACATGAGCTTGATGTCTTTGTTTTGTGTAGCCCTTTGATGACTTGTCCTTCCTATCCGAATCCTTGCTTCTCCATGAGGGTCTTCGTTCGTAACGATCATCTCTACTCCTTCTCTCTCTTGGTGGTGATTCTTCTCTTCTACTTCTTCTCTTGGGAGAATCTTCTCTTCTTTTGTAGGGTGTCGTACACTCATTGGAATAGTGTCCGGGTCTCCCACAATTGTAGCAATTGTGCTCTCGACTAGAAGATCTTTTGTCATTGTAGGACCTTGACTTAGAGCTTCTTTCTTTGCTTCTACTCTTGTAGAATTTGTTGAAGTTCTTCACCATTAAACTCAATTCTTCATTGAAGGTTTGTTTCTCACTTGATGATGTGGGGGCTTCACATGAGGCTTTGTAAGCACCACTTGACTTGTTGTGAAGTTCCTCCTTATCCTTGAGTGACATCTCATGAGCAACAATTCTTCCAATGACTTCCGTTAACTTGAGATCTTTGTAATTTGGCATCATTTGGATCAATGTGCACACGGCATCATATTTTCCATCCAATGCTCTTAGGATCTTCTTGATGATGAATCATCGATCATCTCTTCACTTCCTAAGCCGGGCAATCTCATTTGTGATAAGAGCAAGCCTAGAGTACATTTCAATGACACCTTCACCATCCTTCATTTTGAACTTGTCAAGCTGACTTTGGAGCACATCCAACTTGGATTCCTTGACGGAGTCGGTACCTTCATGCATATCAATCAAAGTATCCCAAATTTCCTTTGCATTCTCAAGGCGGCTGATTTTGTTGAATTCTTCGGGGCATAAGCCATTGAAGAGGATATCACATGCTTGAGCGTTGTATTGCAGCATCTTCAACTCTTCCGCGCTAGCTTCACGGTTCGGTTCTCTCCCATCAAAGAATTCACCTTGCAAACCAATACACGCAATAGCCCAAACGGCAGGGTTATGTCCGAGAATATGCATTTTCATCTTATGCTTCCAACTAGCAAAATTAGTGCCATCAAAGTAAGGACCTCCGGTGATAATTTCCCTCGCTAGACGCCATACTCTCCTAGGTTGTGAAACCAAGGCAATGACCACCAAAAGCTATGGAAATAAAAGCAAATGGAGACCAAGGCTCTGATACACTTGTAGGACGTTGAAGTATGTCTAGAGGGGGGGTGATTAGACTACTTGACCAATTAAAAACCTAACCTTTTCCCAATTTTAGACTTTGGCAGATTTTAGCTATCTTTGAACAAGTCAAGCAATCTTCACACAATTGAAGCAAGCATGCACAGTATATAGGCAGCGGAAATTAAAGCATGCAACTTGCAAGAATGTAAAGGGAAGGGTTTGGAGGATTCAAACGCAATTGGAGACACGGATGTTTTTGTCGTGGTTCCGATAGGTGGTGCTATCGTACATCCACGTTGATGGAGACTTCAACCCCACGAAGGGTAACGGTTGCGCGAGTCCACGGAGGGCTCCACCCATGAAGGGTCCACGAAGAAGCAACCTTGTCTATCCCACCATGGCCGTCGCCCACGAAGGACTTGCCTCACTAGCGGTAGATCTTCATGAAGTAGGCGATCTCCTTGCCCTTACAAACTCCTTGGTTCAACTCCACAATCTTGTCGGAGGCTCCCAAGTGACACCTAGCCAATCTAGGAGACACCACTCTCCAAGAAGTAACAAATGGTGTGTTGATGATGAACTCCTTGCTCTTGTGCTTCAAATGATAGTCTCCCCAACACTCAACTCTCTCACAGGATTTGGATTTAGTGGAAAGAATATTTGAGTGGAAAGCAACTTGGGAAGGCTAGAGATCAAGATTCATATGGTAGGAATGGAATATCTTGGCCTCAACACATGAGTAGGTGGTTCTCTCTCAGAACTGGTAAGTTGGAAGTGTAGGTTTGTTCTGTGGCTCTCTCCATGAATGAAGAGGAGGTGGAGGGGTATATATAGCCTCCACACAAAATCTAACCGTTACACACAATTTACCAAACTCGATGGGACCAAATCAACAAACTCGGTCTGACCGATTTAGTAAACCTAGTGACCGTTAGGGTTTTCGGTGGGACTGACATGCAACTCGGTACGACCGATATGGTTAGGGTTAGGGCATAACGTAATCTCAGTGAGACCGATTACACAAACTCGGTAAGACCGAATTTGGTAATTAGCTAACAAGAGAGTTGGTCAGGTAAACTCGGTGGGACCGATTCGCTCTTTCGGTGAGACCGAAAAGTTACGAAAGGGAAACAGAGAGTTTACATTGCAATCTCGGTGGGACCGATCGCTCACTTGGTTAGATCGAAGCGTTCTGAAGGAACAGAGAGATTACAATCCCATCTCGGTGAGACCGAGATCCCTATCGGTGAAACCGATTTGCCTAGGGTTTGTGGCAGTTGCTATGACAATTGAACTCGGTGGCGCGGATAGAAAGAATCGGTAGGGGCGAGTTTCACTTTAGGTTTAGGTCATATGTGGATGTGAGAAAGTAGTGGAGGGTTTTGGAGCATATCACTAAGCACATGAAGCAAGAGGCTCATTAAGCAACACCTCATCCCTCCTTTATAGTATTGGCTTTTCCTATAGACTCAATGTGATCTTGGATCACTAAAATGTAAAATGTAGAGTCTTGAGCTTTTGAGCTTGAGCCAATCCTTAGTCCTTAATATTTGGAGGGATCCACTTTCATCATCCATGCCATGCCATTCATTGAGCTTTCCTGAAATATTTGTCTTGGAATAGCATTAGCTCAATGAGCTATATGTTGTTATGAATTACCAAAACCACCTAGGGATAGTTGCACTTTCAACAATGCAAGATGCCGTGATTCCACTAAGGGACCCTTGAGGGCGGTCACCGAACCCGTACAAATGGAAACCCTTGGGGGTGGTCACCGAACCCGTACACTTTGGCAACCCTTGGGGGCGGTCACCGTACCGTCAAAGTGCTCAAGCGATCTCCACAACCTAATTGGAGACCACGATGCTTGCAGGAGCTTTATACCACAATGATTGAGCTCCGAACACCACCAACCGTCTAGGGCGCCCAAGCACCCAAGAGGAACAAGCTCAAGGGTACCAAGCACCCAAGAGTAATATGCTTCTCAACTTGTAACTTCCACGTATCACCATGGAGAACTCAAATCGATGCACCAAATGCAATGGCAAGGGCACACGTAGTGCCCAAGTCCTTCTCTCTCAAATCCCACTGAAGCAACTAATGCTAGGGAGGAAAATGAGAGGAAGAACAAGAAGGAGAACACCAAGAAATTCAAGATCTAGATCCAAGGGGTTCCCCTCACATAGAGGAGAAAGTGATTGGTGGAATGTGGATCTAGATCTCCTCTCTCTTTTCCCTCAAAAACTAGCAAGAATCCATGGAGGGATTGAGAGTTAGCAAGCTCGAAGAAGGTCAACAATGGGGGAAGAACACGAGCTCAAAGGATAAGGTTCATTGGGGAAGAAGACCCCCTTTTATAGGTGGGGAAAATCCAACCGTTATGCTCACAGCCCGCACAGAGCGGTACTACCGCTCGTCCTCACGATACTACCGCTAGGGGTAGCGGTACTACCGCTAAGGGTAGCGCTACTACTGCTTGCGAGCGGTACTAAAAAAATACATCCGTGCTTACCATCGCTGGACTTGTGACGAGTTTTTGGTCCGGAGCGGAAGTAGCCACGGAAGTAGGCAAGTAGCCGCGGTAGTACCGCTCCCAAGAGCGGTAGTAAAAAAACATCCGCTCCTGTGTGCGGTAGTACCGCTGCAGCCTTTCCAGAACACCAAAACTACCACAACTTCTGCAAACGGACTCCGAATTCGACGAAACTAAGTTTTTTGGAAAGCTAGCGACACGGGCTAACACAATCTTGATAGAAATAACAATAAGAAGCAAATTAGAAAAGGCCCAAGAGAAAATGGTGAGAACCCTTCCTTGAATAAGACCGGTAAAAACTACAAAGAAGAGGCATGTGAACTCCGTTTTCGATGAACTCGAGCTTGTAATCAAGATGAACATAAGCTCTAAGACTCACAAAGAGAACCAAACAAGAACCAAGAAACATGATGCAAGGATGCAATGGTTTAACATCTCTACTAACGATACGATCAAGCAACCAACTTGTGAGCCCCCCTTGATAGTTCGGCAAACGATCCTATAACCCGGTCTCCCAACTACCACCATGAGACCGGTAAAATAGAAAACCTATCAAGGGCAAACCTTTGCCTTGCACATGATCCACTTGAGCTAGATGATGACGATCTTGTCCTCCTTAAGATGGACAACCTTTCTTGATTGCGTTCGGTCGATGGAGACTAGATGATTGCTGCCCCATACTCCACTATCGGTGAGCCACTCTTCGGCACATCTTCACAAGTCCATTGACACCACAATGGATGGCAAGATTCAAGAACTTGATATCTTCGTGATGCTCCACCTGAACTTGCACACGGCAATCTTGATGACGATCACCACTTGATGTCATCCTTTCCATGGGTTGTATGATATCTTCCTCTTGACGCAAGCCCATGGACACGTACCTAACCCCACATAGAACTCTCACATAGACCATGGGTTAGTACACAAAGTGCAATGAACAATGCTTACCATACCATGGGATCACTTGATCCTTCTCGGTACATCTTTTATGCTTTGTGAGTTGATCAACTTGATTCACTCTTGAATTAGTCTTGATCAACCTTGAATCTTTCCAACTCTCTTCGTTTGGATGATGTCTTGAAGGTAAAGATGAATGATCACACAATCTTCTTCTTCAAGACATGCTTTCAATAAGCTCAACACTCACATGACCAATCTTTGGACTATTCCTTAATAGCACCTTGGTCAACACATAAAATCCTTGAAACCAACACATGGACTTCAAGAAATGCCTATGGACAAATCCTTCAAATATAACTCAATGCAACAATTAGTCCATAGAGAATGTCATCAATTACCAAAACCACACATGGGGGCACCGCATGTCCTTTCACGCCTGAAATGGTAGACTGACCCAAGTCGGGCGACTTGCATAACAATATACAGTATGTTTTTACACAGCAAAAGATCCATAAAAACAACAACATAAAGAAAAACTATCACTTCTCGTGGAACGAGACGGCCTCGTCGTCTTGGGCTGCCGGCATGAACCAGCCGTAGCTGCCGACATGTGTCTCCGCACCATGGTTGTCCTCGGCCTCCAGCTACTCGTTCACCCGGAGCGTGCGGGCGCTCGGCACGGACGAGAGCACCACCCGATTCAAGTCGAGGACGTCCGGTTCCGCCTGCAGGAGGGCCTCTATGGCAGCGGCATCCCTGCGCTCCGCGTCGAGTCGAGCCTCCGCCGCCCGGTTCAAGTCCAGGACATCCGGTTCCGCCTGCAGGAGGGCCTTGATGAGAGCGGCGTCCGCGCGCTCCGCGTCGAGTTGAGCCTCTACCGCCCGGTTCAAGTCTAGGACGTCCGGTTCCGCCTGCAGGAGGGCCTCGATGGCAGTGGCATCCACGCGCTCCGCCTCAAGTTGAGCCTCCGCCGCCCAATTCACATCCACGACATCCGGTTCCGCCTGCAGGAGAGCCTCGATGGCAGCGGCATGTGCGCGCTCCGCGTCGAGTTGAGCCTCTGCCTCCCGGTCCTCCTTTAGTATCGCCAGGTTGAACCGTTGGTCCGCCTGCACCATGGGGGACTCGGACGCCGGCATGAAGTCGACGTCCATCGTCTCATACCCATCGGCGGCCTTCTGCGCCGCGACCTCTGCCATGAACATTGGATCGGCTTCCTCCTCCTCGTAGCTTGGCTCCAGAGAACTCGGGGATTGGCCCGCCGCAAAGCGAGCTTGGGAAAGGAGGTCTCTAGCGCCGACCGCCGCCGCAATTTTTGTGCGGTGCTCCAGCGTCAGCATCTTGTAGTACGTGATCTTGCGGTGCACCATGGATTTCCGGCGAACTAGGGGACGCTTGATGCGGGCTAGGGGATCGAAAGGTGGGGGAAGGTGTCGGTGTCAAAACCGGCGGATCTCGGGTAGGGGGTCCCGAACTGTGCGTCTAAGGCGGATGGTAATAGGAGGCAGGGGACGCAATGTTTACCCAGGTTCGGGCCCTCTCAATGGAGGTAATACCCTACTTCCTGCTTGATTGATTTTGATGATATGAGTATTACAAGAGTTGATCTACCACGAGATCGTAGAGGCTAAACCCTAGAAGCTAGCCTATGATTATGATTGTTGTTGTCCTACGGACTAAACCCTCCAGTTTATATAGACACCAGAAGGGGCTAGGGTTACACAGAGTCGGTTACAAGGGAGGAGATCTACATATTCGAATTGCCAAGCTTGCCTTCCACGCAAAGGAGAGTCCCACCCGGACACGGGAGGAAGTCTTCAATCTTGTATCTTCATAGTCCAACAGTCCGGCCCGAGTATATAGTCCGGCTATCCGAGGACCCCCTAATCCAGGACTCCCTCAGTAGCCCCTGAACCAGGCTTCAATGACGATAAGTCCGGCGCGCAGATTGTCTTCGGCATTGCAAGGCGGGTTCCTCCTCCGAATACTCCATAGAAGATTTTGAACACAAGGATCGTGTTCGGCTCTGCAAAACAAATTCCATATACCACCATAGAGAGTATAATATTCCACAAATCTAATCCGCTGACAACTTTCATAGCGTGACATCACACCATGGCCCGGTCATTATTCGAACCGTTTTTCTCAACCAGCTACTGCACATATTGCGATGCGGTTTTCCTGGCACGTATTGTCGAAGCAGAGATCGTGTCCCCTTATCACGGGATTCTCATCAATACGGGTGTGGGTAACCCAACTCTGCCATCAATCACGGTGCTTGGGGAATAAGCGAGTTTACCAGGCAAGTGGGGAGGCGCACAGTTTCTACCGCCCTTATAAAGGGACAAGGACTCCTATTTTTCACCCACGCCTTCTTCTTCACTATCCATTCCCCTTCGCTCGAGCTCTAGCGCCCGAGCATTCGTCTTCTCCGCCCACAAAGGCCTTCTGAAAATGTTTGGATCCGGAGCAGGAGGCAAGTGGATGGCCTCTACCATCCGGGAGAAGGATATCAAAAAGCTTCGGGAGGCCGAGTACCTCGCCAAGAAAATCAGCCACCGTCTCCCGACGGCAGGACAGATCGTCCCTACTCCGGAACCCCACAAGAGGGTTCTATTCCTCCCTCGTTTTGTCCGCGGGCTAGGGTTTCCCCTCCACCCGTTCGTTCGCGGCATCATGTATTATTATGGGATCAATTTTCATGATCTATCCCCCAATTCCTTCCTCAACATCTCGACATTCATCGTCATGTGCGAGGCTTTTCTCCGGATCTCGCTACACTTTGGCTTATGGCTGAAGATCTTTAATGTGAAGCCCAAGGTAGTGAGCGGCGAGCACGCCGAGTGCGGGGCGCTATGGTGAGCAAGATGCCCAACGTCACATGGCCAACAAGTACTTTTAATGATTCTGTCAAAGAGTGGCAACAGCAGTGGTTTTACATCACTGAGCCGCGCGGCACGGAATGGGCCGCTGCTCCCGAGTTCCGATCCGGAGCCCCTCTGCGGCTTACGTCCTGGCCCAGGAAGGGCATGAACTGGTCTTCGTCCAACGAACTGTCGATGCTCCAGACACGCGTTAAAGATATGGAAGACAAGAACATCGAACTTGTCAATGTAGTCCAGGTGATGTTAGTTCGCCGGATCCTGCCTTGTCAACACCGGACTTGCAATCTATGGGAATTCGATCCGGCCAAGCACCAGACCCTGCGAGAGCTCTTTGGCTCCTCACAAAGACATCTGGAAGGTGCTTTTCAAGTCCGGCAAATCATGGTCGGACTCAGCCGAGGACCGCGGGTACCAACTGTCCCGCCCTGCAAGCTCGGTATGTCATCATACGTTTTATCCGCATAACCCAAGGGAAATGCTTAATGTGTTTTACACAACTCTCCTAGGGCTGGACGAAGAAGGCGGAGCGGATCCACTGCCCGGCCCCGCTGTCCGAAGAACCAGCCGGCCCACTTCTGACGAAGATGCTGGTCCTGGCGCCTTACAAGGCGCCGAAGAAGAAGGCCGAGAAGGAGGCCAAAAAGACCCGGGGCGGCCTTCGTCACCGTGGCAGTTTGGACACAATATCTGAAGGCTCTAATGCCTGTTCTGCCTCCAAACAGGACGAGGAAGAGGAGGAAGATGAATCCCCAGAGGGGGAAGAAAGAAGAGGACGGCCTCCATACACTTGGAGGCCGAGTCACCTAAAAGGGGAAAAACTCCTCTTCCGGAGGAGTCCACTGCCGCCGCCGACAGCGGCCCAGAGTGGGATCCCAGGGCCCAGCCCCTGGTGAACTCGTGAGTATCCAAACATGATTATGCGTCCAGACTCATCATGGCATAATATTTTAACCTAAGCCACACTTTTTGTAGTCCGTCGAGGTCCCGCACCGAACAATCCTCGTCAGATGATTTGCTGAGCTCGGATGCTATGGAGAGCGGGACGCCCCCAAAGGCCCCTTCCCCAAAATATGTGAATAACACTGAGGTTTCGTCCCAGAAGGACCCAAGCCAAGGGGGGAGATCGTGAAGGCGGCGTCTGGAGGTCAAACTTTATGGGCCGGAGACATGGGGGAGAAGATTCCCATAGGAGTAGACAGCGGGGGCCATCTTGAATTCGGCCCCCGGCCGAACGCAATTCCAGAGACTAATACGGCTCCAGAATCAAGCAGGCGGCCTCCCTCGGCTGGAGGGAGTGTGCCTGTTCCACTGGCAACCGCTGTCCAACCAGAGATGTCGGACGCTTTGTTGGCGGCGCTGAAGAGCGCCTCCATCGTCGATGAACACCGTGCCCTTATGGGTGCGGTGATTGAGAAGATTCAGTCTGCTGAGAGTGGGCTGAATGAAGCCTGTATGATCCTTATAAGAGGCTTTGAGGTATGTTCTATGAGGTTTCGAAGAGTGTCATAGTATGGAAAGTAGCCCCTGATACACTGTTCGGTGAAAGAAAGAACCGGACAGAGGATCAAATTTATGTTCGCAGGAAGGCTCTGTTGATGACATCTATCTCTCTTCTTTTATAAGCAGGCATCTGTAGCGACTGCTCCTCTCATACTGCGGAGGTCTCCGGACTGAATCAAAGTCTGGAGCGGGCCAAAGAAGAACTTGGCCAGTTGAAAAGGCAGTTGGAAGATAAACAAGATATGCACTAGACTTTGATTCAGTCCGGAGAAAAAGGCAGCCAGTATGATAAAATATGTTTCATGATTTGCGCTAGGGACGATGACCGAAGTCGAGGCTCTTAAGATGGCTGTGGCAGAGGCCGAGAAAAAGGCAGCCGCAGAGCAGGCTCTTCGTGAGAAGCACAAGGCCAGGGTTATTGAAGCTGAGCAGGAGCTTCAAGAGGCCGTGAAGAAATGCGAGACCTTGGAGCAGAGTTTAATGGGGAAAGAATCTGAACTCACCAGGGCTCATCAAGCCGCTCGCGATGCCCGGGGGGAAACCCAAAGCACCCTGCAGGAGATCCAAGAGGCGAGGAAGATCGCGGCGGGTAAGGCTTTTTTTTCATGTAAAGCAAGTATTGGAGGAGAAAATCAAGTTTCTAATTTTGAATTCGGATTTCTCTGTGGGTATTTATGGAGCTGCCCTCAAGACATATCGGATGCCGCCCAATTCTACCGAGCGAAGAAAGGGAAGTCAGAGATAAGCTCTTACTGTCGCAGATTTGGCACCGAATTATCCGGTGCCTTTTGCCGATCAACGGAAACAGCTGATCGAACTGCATAGGGCGGCCAAACTAGCCATGAAGGATTTGATTATCCGGCTATGGTCCGCCGAGCCGATTCCAAGCAGCTACTTCGGGCTCGTGAAGCAGCTTGTAAGTGCCTGCCCTCGACTTGACATCATCAAGCGGTCGGTCTGTATAGAGGGTGCGCGAATGGCCTTCGCCCGCGCAAAGGTGCACTGGGGGAAGATGGATGCTAAAAAGCTGATGACCGAGGGACCGCCAGAGGGGAAGGAGCACCGCAAGCCCGAATTATATTATGAAAGTGTCCTGAAAGGATCCTGCCTTTCGGCGGAGCAATGCACCAAGGACATTATATTTCCATGAATACAATCATGTTGTCCTTTGTAATGTTGAACAAGGTCATTTCTATTATTTATTGCCTGTTATATGAATGTTTATCCTCCTGCGCGGCCGTTTTATATATTAATCCTGAGAGTTGGCGATCGTCATTCACGCCCCCATGTAGAAATGCACGGGGTGTTCGAGATAAACCTGATCACTCTTTATCCCAGTTTTGGGTCCTTGAAGGAGGTGTTCAAGACAACCGAACCGTGCAATCAGACTATAGGGCTTTATCACTCTCACTTAGCCATAGGAGCTTTAGAAAAGGAAGGTAGGCGCAGCCCCTGGTGTTCGGAAGACCGCACGAGGGTCTCTATAAGCACCTGATCGGAAGAAAAACCGATCCATTGCACGCTGCATTGGTTATGGCATTATGCGGGAGAAATCCTTAAAGATTTTACAACCTCTTGAACAGCTGACCAGCTCTCGCCGTATCATGACAGTCAGTTTTCGGCTTTCTCTACTGAGGTGCTCGTCCGGAAGAACCGGGAGACAATCGCAGTAGTTCTCCCTGTGCTGCCTTAGCCGATATAGCGAAACGAAAGGCAAGCAAAACATGGGAGTCGGGCAAACCCAACATTTGACCCAAGACATGATTCGGTCCATGAAGGTGTTCGGACTTTATTGCCATATTATGGGTAAAACGAAGCCCCTGGCATATTTAAGGCATATCGCGGCGTACGGATGCCACTTGAAAAAAGAATGTCAATAAGAAATAACAGAAGATAAGCGTCATATAAATCCACATGTTGTATTTGAATGGTACGTCGATGCGTATGAGTACAGGTAATGTGATAAAAAAGAGATATGACTGTGGAACCTGCTGAGACCAGAGGGAAGAAGCTGTGTGCCGATCCGGAGTATAGTCGGATGGTCATTGCGGGGAATATCTAAGGATTCCCTTGCGCGTTTGAGCTGCTTCCAAATCGCTAGTCCTGGTCGGCGCAAGGGTGAGCCTGCAAAGGGAATGTAAGAAATGTTTGTGTGCTGGAGAGCGGTTGAGCCACGGTATGCGGCCTGTCCTGGCCTTCGCCGAAGTGTTTAATTGAGCTCTGGACGAGCCGGGCTATCCTGCCGCGAAGTAGTTCGGAGTCCTTTGGCGGTGTCCGGGAGCCTGGCCGTCGACTCGAGGTTCGATTGGAAGGTGACACTGCTCGTTATACATTGTTAAAGCAGCGGTATACTCCTTGGTGCCGAGGGAAAGTTCGGCCTTGCCATTAACCGTGATGACGCCGCGCGGACCGGGCATCTTGAGCTTACGGTAGGCGTAATGTGGCACCGCGTTGAATCGAGCGAACGCGGTTCGTCCGAGCAGTGCCTGATAATCACTGCGGAAGGGGACGATGTCGAAGATTAACTCTTCAGCACGGTAATTGTCTGGTGATCCAAAGACTACCTCAAGGACGGTGGAGCCTGCGGTGGCCTCCACACCGGTATAATACCTCACGAAGGTGGCTTTAGTGGGCTTGATCACCAATGATCGATGCCCATCTTGCGCACTGTGTCCTGGTAAAGCAGGTTTAGACTGCTGCCTCCGTCCATAAGGACTCGTGTGAGGTGGAACCCGTCAATTATTGGGTCGAGGACTAGTGCGGCTGGATTGCCCTGATTGGTGTTAACCGGACGATCTGTGCGGTTGAAGGTGATCGGCCCTAGTTTATATTGTGGGACGACTGGTTCCGTTAAGTCGACATCCCTAGGGGTGCGAATTCGGTCCGGGTTTGGAGTGTGGGTGTCGTTTACCACGTTCACCGTTTAGATTTGCGGTGGAAATTTCTTTTGCCCTCCTGTATTTGGTGATCTGGGCTCCTCGTCGCCATCATCGCTTTGAGACCCCTTATCTTTGTTTTTGGCGCCTGACATGCCGACTTGTTTGAAAACCCAACATTCTCTGTTGGTATGATTGGCTGGTGTTCCTGGGGTGCCATGAATTTGGCATGGGCGGTCGAGTATGCGGTCCAGACTGGACGGACCCAAATTGTCATTTTTGAGTGGCCCATTCTGCTGACTGGACTTAGAGCCACGAAATCCGCATTCGACCGTCAGAATTTCCGGCGTTTTCACCATTTTTGCGGCGCTTATGTTTGTTGCGTCGGTGTTTGCTATTGCTATCTCTGGCCTCTGATGTGCCAGGGTTGCTTGCTGTGTTGTTGCTAAGGGCCAACCAGCTATCTTCGCCCGCGCAAAAGCGGGTCATGAGTGTCGTGAGGGCTGCCATGGATTTTGGCTTCTCTTGGCTGAGATGTCGGGCGAGCCACCCTTCACGGATGTTACGTTTAAAGGCCGCTAGGGCTTCGGCATCCGGACAGTCGACAATTTGGTTCTTTTTAGTTAGGAACCGAGTCCAGAATTTCATGGCTGACTCTCCGGTCTGCTGTGTTATGTGACTTAAATCGTCAGCATCCGATGGTCGCACATAAGTGCCCTGGAAGTTGTCCAGGAATGCGTCTGCCAGGTTCTCCCAGCTTCCGATGGAGTTTGCCGGCAAGCTATTCAGCCAATGCCGAGCCGGTCCTTTGAGTTTTAGCGGGAGATACTTGATGGCGTGTAGATCATCCCCGCGGGCCATGTGAATGTGGAGGAAGAAGTCCTCTATCTATACCATGGGTCTCAGAGTGCCATCATATGATTCAATGTTCACGGGTTTAAACCCTTCTGGGAATTCATGATCCATTACTTCATCATTGAAGCATAGGGGGTGTGCGACGCCTCTGTGCCGGGCTATATCACGACGCAGTTCATACGAGTCTTGTCTGCTGTACTCGGTCCGGCTGGATTTGCTTTTAGTATATCCGGCGTGACGGTCGTCGTCACGCGTTGAGGCGCGCCCCCGTGATCCGTAGACCGATCTTTTATGTCCTGATTTGTTTTCCAATACGTCTCGCAGGTCCTGCGTGTTTCCCCAGGCCTTGGTGTTTTTGTTTGGCCGGCGACGAGGTGAGGGCTGGAATTCGGGTTGATATGCTGCTTTGTCTCGGCCACGGGGCGGACGGTCAGCCGCATCATACGTTGGTAGTGTAGGCTTTAATGCTTCCTCTTCGAGTTGGGGTAGCAACTTGCACTTTGGGAAACTTTTGGTTGGGCGTTCGAGTTCGTATTCCTCGGCTGCCAGGACCTTGGTCCATCTATCTGCTAGCAGATCTTGATCAGCCTGAAGCTGCTGCTCCTTTTTCTTCAGGCTTTTTGCTGTGGCTATAAGCCGGCGCTTGAGACGCTCCTACTCGACGGGATCCTCAGGCACAATAAATTCTTTGTCGCCGAGGCTCGCCTCGTCTTCGGAGAGGGACATGTAAGTGTCATCTTTTGATTCTCCGTCTGTCGCCTGTTTCTTAGGGCTAGCTTGCCCATCCTCCTGCTCGAAGCCTGGCTGGAGGGGATTGTCTTTGTCTTTGGCACTATCTGCAGCGTTATTGTCTCTTGTGCCGGTATCGCTGCTTTTGATATGGCGGGGCTTAGAGCAGCGCCGATGACGCCGGTGCTTAGATTGCTTCTCGAGGGGATTATCCTCCGTTGCCTTATTGCCATTGCTTTCTTTGGGGGTGTCCACCATGTATATATCATATGACTGAGGTGGCAGTCCAGTGCCCTGTGGGCGGTGGTTCCTGTTCTTCTCCTACATCATCGTCCATACCGTCGATGTCTTCGAAGCCGAAATCGAGCATGTCGGTTAAGTCGTCGACAGTGGCTATTAAGTGGGCGGTGGGTGGGGAACGAATTTCTTTGCCGTCCGCTTCCCACTCGAGCAAAACATAGTTTGGCCAAGGGCCTCCTGACAAGGAGAGAGACCTTAATGACTTCAGCACGTCGCCCAGGGGCAAGTGCTGAAAGATATCTACGGAGGAAAACTCCATGATCGGCGCCCAATCAGATTCGATAGGCACAGACGCAGGCGGTTCGGAGCCCATGGCCGGGGATGAATCCAAGGGTCTGGCAACACATGTCTCGTAGGAGGTGAAGTCAGTATTCAGCTCTACCGCCGCTAAGTGTGCAGTCTCCGTGGCGGGGTCCATCCACTCGTCCTCAGACGGCGCAATCTGCTCCGGATTGAGGGCCGGAGTAGCCACAGGTGTGATCTCCCAAACACCGTCCGACGGCAGAGCTAAGTCATGCTCGTCGTGACTGTGCAGCGCACCTGACATGGGCTCGAATCCGTCAAAGATCAAGTCTCCACGGATGTCGGCGGTATAGTTTAAGTTTCCAAACCTGACTCGACGGGGCGTAGCTCTCGATCTGCTCTAGATGGCCAAGCGAGTTGGCCCGCAGTACGAAGTCGCCGAATACGAAGATCTGTCCGGGGAGAAAAACCTCACCCTGGATCGCATAGTTGCCGATGATCGAAGGAGCCATCAAGCCTTTATCGCGACGGCACAGTGGAACTCTCAATGAAAGTACCAATGTCGGTGTCAAAACCGGCGGATCTCGGGTAGGGGGTCCCGAACTGTGCGTCTAAGGTGGATGGTAACAGGAGGAGGGGGACACAATGTTTACCCAGGTTCGGGCCCTCTCGATGGAGGTAATACCCTACTTCCTTCTTGATTGATCTTGATGATATGAGTATTACAAGAGTTGATCTACCACGAGATCGTAGAGGCTAAACCCTAGAAGCTAGCCTATGATTATGATTGTTGTTGTCCTACGGACTAAACCCTCCGATTTATATAGACACTCGAAGGGGCTAGGGTTACACAGAGTCGGTTACAAGGGAGGAGATCTACATATACGAATTGCCAAGCTTGCCGTCCATGCAAAGGAGGGTCCCACCCGGACACGGGACGAAGTCTTCAATCTCGTATCTTCATAGTCCAACAGTCCGGCCAGAGTATATAGTTCGGCTGTCCGAGGACCCCCTAATCCAGGATTTCCTCAGAAGGGGCTGGAGATTAGGTGTGGTTTTAGGGCAGTGGCTGGCGTAGGCCGAGCAGCGAAGGTTCTGGTGTGAATAGTGGTTCTGGTGACGACCGGTCAATCGGTTTTGACTGTACATCGCTCTTGTCGCCTTCGCTTTGCAGCCCGGCACGCTGGACCCTCCACGTTGCTCACCGAATGGAACGCGCTTCGTCTTACATTTTCGCTCGCTTGTGGGACCGCAGTTCAGAGCAAACCGACGTCCTTCCCCCTCCCCCGCCCGCGTCATTTTATGCGGAGTAAATAAAAACAAAGGGAGTATACTATGGATGAGGATCCCCTGACGTGGTCGAACCCATTGAGTAACTGACATGCGGGGCCTAGCAAGCATGGGGTCCGCCAGTAAGTGACCGAAAGGGAGGGTAAGGCAGGGATACGTATGTGAAAGGAGCTTCCAATGATATAATTTTCACATTATACATCTCATGTACTATTAATCTTGTCAATAGTAAAATGTGGTTTTGAAAAACGCATTAGAGCATGGTTAATAATATAGCCAGTCGATAGCTATAAGGAACTGCCATGTCATCTATAGCCATCATCTATTATAATTATATGCACTCATACAGTAGTGTGGGCTATAAGGTTGGCTATTTCCCGCAAAAAAATTATAAGGTTGGTTATTGTATTAGTACTTTTTTTTCATCTCCTCTCCATCTCTTTCTTCATATTTATTGTACGTCTTTAACTAGGAATGCGTATATAGCTAGGCTCTTGCATGAGAGCTCACTCCCCTTACTTTTTCACATCTCTCTCCTCCACATAGGCCCCATATAAATGGAAGGAGGGAGTACAACTATGAGCATTGCATACTCTAGTACAGATGTTGTCAGTACTCCACTAGTACTATTGGACAGGAGCTTAAAAAAGTTACTATTGGACTGGCTATACGTGGTGAAATCCTAGTAGGAAGAGCATGCGCGAGAACAAGCACATTCACGTGGTTGAAAACAAATTGGAAACCATCTCGAGTACAAATCTAGGAGTACGTACGAATCTAACAATATTGATTGGGCGTTGTTGAATGTTGATACTTTTTTTATCAAAGTAGAGATACTTTGACTACACATAAAACTTATATGTAAACTAGAAAGGATAGGAGGGAGTATATTGTACGTTCAAAAATGAAATGAACATGGAATACTCTTTATATATGATTTGCGGATGCTATGATCACCGGTTCAAAATTTTGAATCCGCCTTAGTATCACACATGCCCCCAGTCGTTTTCTCTCAATTTCATCTCAGGGTCCGGAGATCGATTGAAACAGGACTAGGGTGGGTACAATACGTTTGTTTCGCTTATGAACGTACAATATACTCCCTCTGATCCACAGCACCCCCCATGGGTCATTTCTATCATAGAAACAGACCAAACATTTATCTCCTTGCACGACACGCAATTGATCTCTGAACATCAATCGATCTCGTCAACATGTGTCGGGGCATGCATGATTAGTAGCCGGAAACAGGGAACGGTGGACCGTCCCTCGATCCGGATTCATCGACCCAGAATCAGATTCGGGAACGAGGGTCGATTCGGTAAGATTCGATGTGGATTCGGCGTTTCGCGGCGGTTCGTCGATTCAGGTTCGGCGACTCGACAGTCTTGGTTCTTGAATCGATCGAGTAAGCAAAAGGTCAGCCATATCAATCACGAACTCCTCGTTTTACTCTACTGCCCGTTCTTTTCCACTCCCTAAATAACTCCTCGCTCTGCTCTCCAATTACTCCAAGGCTGCTAATAAATTTTCCATTGGGAAGGAGATGATTTATTTTAGTCTTCATGGATCGACGATGCAGCCAGCTAGTAAAGATTCACGTTCCTCGTTCCATGGTACCGTACCGGATTCATCGTACCGGAATTGAATGGATCACGTTTCCGCTTTAGAAAAATCGTTCTAGAGATGTATACCCCCGCTGTACCCTATTTTTTCCAGCCTCCGACTCTCGTCCCCCGTTCCCGTTCCTCGTTCCCACCGTACCGAAAACATGGCAACTATGTGCATGAACCGAATGGGATGCCAAAACTAAGACGCGAAGCGACACGTAGTGGAGGCAAAGTGAAACTTCAAACGAACCGTTTGTTTGTATGCATGTCGGACAAATTACAAATAAACATTGGAAATACAAGCATGGTCTAGGCCCACATGCGAATGATACTCGGTAGAATGTTCAAATGAGGCATGCGGGAGGATGGACTCGACCTGAGGGTGTCGGTGTCAAAACCTGCGAATCTCAGGTAGGGGGTCCTGAACTGTGCGTCTAAGGAGGATGGTAACAGGAGGCGGGGGACACAATGTTTACCCAGGTTCGGGCCCTCTCGATGGAGGTAATACCCTACTTCCTGCTTGATTGATCTTGATGATATGAGTATTACAAGAGTTGATCTACCACGAGATCGTAGAGGCTAAACCCTAGAAGCTAGCCTATGATTATGATTGTTGTTGTCCTACGGACTTAACCCTCCAATTTATATAGACACGGGAGGGGGATAGGGTTACACAGAGTCGGTTACAAGGGAGGAGATCTACATATCCGAACTGCCAAGCTTGCCTTCCACGCAAAGGAGAGTCCCATCCGGACACGGGACGAAGTCTTCAATCTTGTATCTTCATAGTCCAACAGTCCGACCAAAGTATATAGTCCGGCAGTCTGAGGACCCCCTAATCCAGGACTCCCTCAGTAGCCCCTGAACCATGCTTCAATGATGATGATTCTGGCGCGCAGATTGTCTTCTCCATTGCAAGGCGAGTTCTTCCTCTGAATACTCCATAGAAGATTTTGAACACAAGGATAGTGTCTGGCTCTGCAAAACAAATTCCACATACCACCGTAGAGAGTGTAATATTTCCACAAATCTAATCTGCTGACGAATTTTCCTAACGTGACATCATGCCATGACCCGTTCATTATTCGAACCGTTTTTCTCAACCAACTACTGCACATATTGCGAGGCGGTTTTCTTGGCACGTCTTGTCGAAGCAGAGATCGTGTCCCCTTATCACGAGATTCTCATCAATAGGGTGTGGGTAACCCAACCGCGCCATTAATTACGGCGCTTGGGGAATAAGCGAGTTTACCAGGCAAGTGGGGAGGCGTGCAGTTTCTACCGCCCTTATAAAGGGACAAGGACCCCTCCTTTTTCCCCCACGCCTTCTTCTTCCCTGCCCATCCACTCTCGCGCACTCGAGCTCCAGCGCCCAAGTTTGCATTTTCTCCGCAAAATCACTCCAAACATGTCTGGAGCGGGAGGCAAGTGGATGGTCTCCTCTGTTACGGAGGAGAACTTTATGAAACTTTGAGAAGCCGGATACCTGGCCGCGGATATCGCGCACCGGCTCCCAGATGCGGGGCAGATCGTCCCCACCCCCGAGCCTCATGAAAGGGTCATGTTCCTTACCCATTTCATCCGCGGACTGGGGTTTCCCCTCCACCCATTTGTCCGTGGGCTCATGTTCTACTACGGGATGGACTTCCATGATCTGGCCCCCAATTTCATCCTCAACATCTCGGCGTTTATTGTCGTGTGCGAGGCCTTCCTCCGCATCAAGCCCCACTTCGGCCTGTGGCGGAAGACCTTCAATGTTAAACCGAAGGTGGTGGTCGGCCAGCAAGCGGAGTGCAGAGGCGCCATGGTGGGAAAAATGCCCAACGTCACCTGGATTGAAGGCTCCTATGTGGAGACCGTAAAGGGGTGGCAATCGGGGTGGTTCTACATCACCGAGCCGCGCGACACCAACTGGGTGGCGGCCCCCGAATTTCGATCTGGTATCCCCATGCGGCTCACCTCCTAGAAAGAGAAGGGCATATCCTGGGGTTCCTCGGTGGAGCTGACCGGACTCCAGACCCACGTCAAAAACATGATAAGCAAGAAAATCAAGCTTGTCAACGTGGTCCAAGTCATGCTCTTCCGCCGGATCCTCCCGTGTCAAAGACGGGCATTCAATTTGTGGGAGTTCGACCCGGCTAAGCACTAGACTCCGCGAGAGCTCTTCGACACGACGCACCAAGACATCTGGAAGGTGTTGTTCAAGTCCACCGAGGTACCTCCTCCCCTTACCAAGGATCGTGGACTCAGCACGAAGCGCCATGCCAATCCGGTAAGCTCCTTATATCTCATAAGATGTTTCTTTCCCTAGTATAATCATATGAGGGATCTAAGCATCCACGCCATTTAACAGGACTGGGTCACGACAGCGGAGCAGATCGATTGTCCGGCCCCTCTGCCCGAAGATCCAGCAGATGCTCTCTTAACGGAGATGCTGGTTCTAGCGCCTTATGAGGCGCCGGAGAAGAAGGCCAAGAAGAAGGTCGCGGGGAACAGGAAAGGTCTCCGGCGCAAGGTCATGTCGGACTCATCGTCCAATAACACCAAAGCACCCTCCTCCCACGAAAACGAGGAGGAGGAAGAGGAAAGTTCTCCCCCCCCCCCCCAGCAGGGGGAGACAAGAAAAGGAAGGCCGCCCCATCAGGGGAGGCCGAAGGGTCCAAGAAGGGAAGGACTCTCCTTCCGGACTGCTCCATGACGGCCACTTTTAGCGACGAGGAGCCAGGGAAGCCCCTGGAGAAGTCGTAAGTATTTAGATACCATAATAGTTCTTGGTATGTTTTATTTTATTGCTTCTTATCATGCCGAACATGATCATGCAGTCCATCCAAAGCCCATATCGACGTATCCTCTTTGGATGATTCTTTGGGCCCGCGGATATGAACAACGATTCACTCCCGACCGCCTCCTCCCCCCGCCCTACGGACGACATCGAGGTGTTGTCTCAAAGGGCACTGGACCAAGGGGAGACAGTTCCGGAGGCGCCCCACGGCGACATTCCAGACGCTGGGCGCACGAGGGGCAAGACTCCCATGGGCTCTAACGCCGGGGGCAGCAAGTCTAGCCCCCAGCCGAATACTGCGCCGGAACCTCCAGTGGTCCCGGATTCTGTCAGGCGACCCCTCACCAAGGGGGGCAAGCCATCTGTGCCAATGGCCTCTGTCCATCCAGAGGCATCGGACAATTTACTGGAAGCGCTTCATGGCGCTTCCATTGACGAAGAGCACCGCACTATCATGAGTGCGGTGGTCAAGAAGGTTCAGTCCGCCAAAAGCGGACTGACTGAAGCCTATGCCAGCCTCCTAACAGGCTTTGAGGTAAGTAATCAAATTATGAGAAAATGTCACAGCATAGACAGTAGCCCCTGATGCTCGGTTTGGTGTTCGCAAAGAAAGGCCGAATAGAGGATCAAATAGCAATCACAGGAGTCTAATCAAAATATGTTTATGTGAATAAGCAGGCGTCGCTGCTGGCCGCTGCCGCTCGCACGGCGGAGGTCGCCGCACTAAAGCGGGACCTTGAGCGGTCCAAGGAAGAGCTCGGCCTTACCAAGAGGCAGCTCGAAGAGAACAAAGGTAAGTAATACCCCATCTGTTTATTGATAAAGAGAAAGTGGTTTGTAGATCATAGGATCATCATGAATTTTGATAGGGGCCTCGGATGAAGTGGCGGCCCTGAAGAAGGTGCTAGCTGTCCGAGGCCAAAGGCAAGGCGGCCACGGAACGCGCCGAGCGCGAGAAGCAAGAGGCCCGAGTCGGCGAGGTGCAGCAAGAGCTCCAGGACTTTGTCACGAAGTACGAGTCCTTGGAGCGTGACTCTAAGACGCAAGGGTCCGAGCTTGCGAAGGCCCTCGAGAACACACAAAATGCCAAGGCCGAAGCCCAAAAGGCCCCCCAGGAAATTGAGGCGGTCAAGAAGATAGCGGTGGGTAAGGCATTCATTATGCAAAGCAAGCATGTGAAGGAAACTTTCCTTTTACTTATCCGAATTCGGAGCTCTCCAGGAGCGTTCGCAGATCTACCCAGCAGTGTGTCGGATGCCGTGGAGTTCTACCGGGCCGAGGAAGGGAGCTCGACGGAGAAGTTGTTCTGGTTTCAGTATACTGGGACCGAACATCCAATGCCCTTGAGCGACCAGTTGAAGCAATTGGTCGAGCTTCACAAGGCGGCCGAACTGGCCATGAAGGGTCTCATAGTTCGGATGTGGCCTGGCGAGCCCCTGCCTAGCAGCTACTTCGGCCTGGTAAAGCGGCTTGTGAATGCATGCCCATGGCTCGAAGTCATAAAGCGGTCCGTCTGCATTGAGGGTGCGCGCAAGGCTTTTTCCCGGGCAAAAGTGCACTGGGCTAAGATGGACGCCGAAAAGCTGGTGAAGGAGGGGCTGCCGGAGGGCAAGGAGCATCGCCACCCCGAAAAGTATTATGACAGTGTCCTGAAGGGTGCTCGCCTTGTGGCGGAGGAATGTACTAAGGATGTAATATTTGAATGAATGTACTCATGTGATCCTGTAATATGAAACCAATTCATGTGCGCTATATAACGCTTGCTAATTTAAAATATTACCTTTTGTGCGGCCGTTTATAAATGTTGAGAGTTGGCGAGTCGTCGGCTTCTGCTCCCATGTAACTAGTACTGAGGTGTTCGGGATAAACCTGATCACTCTTTATCCCAATATTGGGTCCTTCGAAGGAGGTGTTCAGCGCAACGAACCAGGCAATCGGACTATTAAGCTTTATCACTCTCACTTAGCCATAGAAGTCTACAATTTTAAATTTCGGCGAAGCCCCTAGTATTCAGAAGGCCGAACTTGGGGCGCTATGTACGCCTAAATCGGACAAGGCCGACTCCTCGCCCGAAGCGGAAAAAATCTTTAAGGATTTGAGACCTCTCGAACGGCGACCAGCTCTCGCCTCATCATGATGATAGTTTTGGCTTTCTCTCGAGGTGTTCGTCCGGAAGAACCGGGACACAATTGCAGTAGTTCTCCCAATGCTACCTTAGCCGATATAGCGGAACATAAGGTACCAAAACATGGGAGCCGGGCAAAACAAACTATTGACCCAAGACATGATTCGGAGCTGATGCATATAATGCTATAAGTTCGGGGTGCCGCAGTGTCGAAAGTGTTCGGACTTTTCATGCCATGTTATGGGGTACACCGAAGCCCCTGGCGCACTGGTCGTATCAAAATGTACGGGTGCAATTTGTCCTAAATAAACGGACAAGTAAAATAGATAAACGAATGCGATAATGAGCTAATGTTGTACATTGTTATTTAAATGATACGTCAAAGCGTATGCATACATGCATGTAGTGCAATAAATGAACAATTGGAATATTTGACATGTCCTATCCAAGGGCAAGCTGCGTGTGGGTATGCAAAACAGGTATATCGATCGTTATCAAAGACCACCTGAGGATTCCCTTGTACGTCAGAGCTTCTAGCTTCCTTGGTGTTTCCTTCCCGTGACGAGTTCGACAATCAGACGATCGGAGAGGGCCTTCGTAGAATAGGGTCCTAAAGGGAAGAAAATGTTAAAGGTATACATGTCCTGAAGCGGTTGAGCCGCATTGTGGGCCGTGCCATGGTCGTGCCTCCGCCTGTGCCCATGGTATCTTGAGTGCGTAATTATGTACGCGCGGCGTAAATTTCGCCGCTTCACTGGGACTGGGACGGAGGCCGAATTGCTAGGCGAGCTCTAAACGTGCCTGGCGATCCTCTTCTAGGGTACTCCAGACTCGCTTGAAGGTGTCCGGGGTCTTTTTTGCCGAATTGGCGGTTTGCCTCATAAGGCTGCTTTGTGCTTCTGCTGCGAGGGCCGCAATGTGCTCCTCCGTGCGGAGCGAGCGTTATGTGTTTCCATTAACTGTTATAACCCCGCGAGGTCCTGGCATTTTAAGCTTGAGGTATGCATAATGTGGTACCGCGTTGAAACTGGCAAATGCGGTTCGTCCGAGTAGTGCATGATAGCCACTGCGGAAGGGGACGATATCGAAGATTAACTCCTCGCTTCGGAAGTTGTCCGAGGATCCGAAGACCACTTCCAGTGTGATTGAGCCCGTGCAACAGGCCTCTACACCTGGGATGACACCTTTAAAGGTGGTTTTGGTGGGTTTGATCCTTGAGGGGTCTATACCCATTTTGCGCACTATATCCTGATAGAGCAGGTTCAGGCTGCTCCCACCGTCCATAAGGACTCGAGTGAGGTGAAATCCGTCGATGATGGGGTCAAGGACCAATGCGGCAGAACCGCCATGACGGATACTAATGGGGTGGTGCCTGCGATCGAAGGTGATCGGACAAGAAGACCATGGATTGAACTTTGGGGCGACTGGCTCCATCGCATAGACATCCCTTAGTGCACGCTTCCGCTCCCGCTTGGGAATATGGGTTGCGTATATCATGTTTACCGTTTTCACTTGGGGAGGAAATTTCTTCTGTCCTCCTGTGTTCGGCGGCCGGGGATCCTCCTCCTTGTCGCTATGCAGCCCCTTTTCCTTGTTTTCAGCATTCAACTTGCCGGCCTGTTTGAACACCCAACATTCTCTGTTGGTGTGGTTGGTTGGTTTATCGGGGTGCCATGAATTTGGCACGAGCGATCGAGTATGCGGTCCAAACTAGACGGGCCCGAATTGCTTCTTTTGAACGGCTTTTTCCGCTGACCGGATTTAGAGCCACTGAATTCGGCATTAACTGTCGTGTCTTCGGTGTTGTTGCCATTTTTGCGGCGCTTATGTCTGTTGCGATGCGGCCTTCCGTTGCTGTCCTTGGCATCTGAATTGCCAGGGTTTCTCGATGTGTTGTTGCTGCGAGCTAGCCAGCTGTCCTCGCCCGCACAAAAATGGGTCATAAGTGTCGTGAGGGCTGCCATGGACTTCGGCTTCTCTTGGCCGAGGTGTCGGGCGAGCCACCCGTCCCAGATGTTATGCTTAAATGCCGCTAAGGCCTCGGCATCCGGACAGTCGACAATTTGATTCTTTTTAGTTAGGAACCGAGTCCAGAATTGTCTGGCTGATTCCCCTGGCTGTTGGATTATGTGACTCAAGTCATCGGCGTCCGGTGGTCGCACATAAGTGCCCTGGAAGTTGTCAAGGAATGCAACTTCCAAATTCTCCCAACTGCCAATGTAGTTTGTCGGCAGGCTATTCAGCCAATGCCGAGCCGGCCCTTTGAGTTTTAATGGGAGGTACTTGATGGCATGTAGATCGTCACCGCGGGCCATGTGGATGTGGAGGAGGAAATCTTCAATCCATACCGCGGGGTCTGTTGTACCATCATATGATTCAATGTTCACGGGTTTAAAACCTTCTGGGAATTCGTGATCCATTACTTCATCAGTGAAGCATAGGGGGTGTGTGGTGCCTCTGTGCCGGGCTATATCACAACGCAGTTCATACGAGTCTTGTCTGCTGTATTCGGCCCGGCCGGATTTTCTTTTAGTATATCCGGTGTGACGCTCGTCGTCGCGCGTTGGTGTGCGCCCCCGTGATCCGTAGATCGATCTTGCATGTCCTGCTTTGTTTTCCAATATATCTCGCAGGTCCTGCGTGTTACCCCGGGCCTTGGTATTTTTGTTTGACTGGCGATGGGGTGCGGGCTGGACTTCAGCCTGATATGCCGCTTTGTCTCGGCCACGAGGTGGCCGGTCAGCCATATCATACGCTGGAGGCGTAGGCTTTAATGCTTCCTCCTCGAGTTGGGGTAGCAAACTGCGCTTTGGGTAACTTTTGGTTGGGCGCTTGAGTTCGTATTCCTCGGCCGCTAGGACCTCAGTCCATCTATCCGCTAGCAGATCTTGGTCAGCTTTAAGTTGCGTATGCTTTTTCTTCAGGCTTTTTGTTGTGGCTATAAGCCGGCGCTGGAAGCACTCCTGTTCGACGGGATCCTCAGGCACGATAAATTCTTCGTCGCTGAGGCTCACCTCGTCTTCGAAGAAAGGCATGTAATTGTCATCCTCTGATTCTCCGTCTGCTGCCTGTTCTTTAGGGCTAGCTTGCCCATCTTCCCGCTCGAGGTCTGGCTTAGCATTATGATCGTTAAGTTTTATTGTTATTGCTTTCTTCATGACTTATACATGTTCCTCTGACTATGAGATTATACAACTCCCGAATAGCAGAGGAACACCTTGTGTGCTATCAAACGTCACAACATAATTGGGTGATTATAAAGATGCTCTACAGGTGTCTCCAAAGGTGTTTGTTGGATTAGCATAGATCGAGATTAGGATTTGTCACTCCGTGTATCGGAGTGGTATCTCTGGGCCCTCTCGGTAATACACATCACTATAAGCCTTGCAAGCAATGTGACTAATGAGTTAGTTGCGGGATGATGCATTATGGAACGAGTAAAGAGACTTACCGGTAACGAGATTGAACTAGGTATGATGATACCGACGATTGAATCTCGGGCAAGTAACATACCGATGACAAAGGGAATAACGTATGTTGTTATGCAGTTTGACCGATAAAGATCTTCGTATAATATGTAGGAGCCAATATGAGCATCCAGGTTCCGCTATTGGTTATTGACCGGATACGTGTCTCGGTCATGTCTACATAGTTCTCGAACTCCTAGGGTCCGCTCGCTTAACGTTCGATGACGATTTGTGTTATGAGTTATGTGATTTGATGACCAAAGTTTGTTCGGAGTCCCGGATGAGATCACGGACATGACGAGGAGTCTCGAAATGGTCGAGACATAAAGATTCATATATTAGAAGGTTACATTCGGACACCGGAATGGTTCAGATCGTTTCAGATAAGTTTCGGAGTACCAGGGGTTACCGGACCCCCCCCCCCCGGAAGTTCATGGGCCTTCATTGGCCTTAGTGGAAAGGAGAGGAGGGCCACAAGGGAGGCCCCCACATGGCCAGTCCGAATTGGACTAGGGAGGGTGACGGCGCCCCCTCTTTCCTTCTCCCTTCTTCCTCCTTCCCTCCTTCTTCCTCTCTTGGATGGAAGGGATCCAACTAGGATTGGGAATCCTAGTTGGACTCCCCTTGGCGCGAGCCCCCCTTGGCCGGCCTCCTCCTCCTTCCCTCTTTTATATACGTGAGAGGGGGCACCCCAAAGGACACACAAGTTTCTCTTAGCCGTGTGCGATGCCCCCCTCCACAGTTACACACCTCGGTCATATCGTTGTAGTGCTTAGGCAAAGCCCTGTGCCGATAACTTCATCATCACCGTCACCACGCCATCGTGTTGACGAAACTCTTCCTCGGCCTCAACTGGATCAAGAGCTCCAGGGACGTCATCGAGCTGAAGTGTGCTGAACGCGGAGGTGCCGTACGTTCGGTGCTTGGATCGGTTGGATCGCGAAGACGTTCGACTACATCAACCGCGTTACTAAACGCTTCCGCTTTTGGTATACGAGGGTACGTGGACACACTCTCCCCGCTCTTTGCTATGCTTCTCCTAGATAGAATCGTAGGAATTTTTTTGAAATACTACGTTCCCCAACACAGGGGTGCGTGGAGGCTTGCTATCCATGTGCCAGAGCCATGAGTTGGTTGCGAGATCTTATGGGTTTCACCTATAGCCTATCCCAACTTGTTTGGGACTAAAGGCTTTGTTGTTGTTGTTCTTCTTCTTCTTCTTCTTCTTGTTCTTCTTCTTCTTGTTGTTGTTGTTCTTATTGTTGTTGTTGTTGTTGTTGTTGATGATGATGATGATGATGATGAACTTTTTTTAAGGTCGATGAACCATTTCTCAGATTCGATGAACTTTTTTCAAATTCGATAAACTTTTTCTAGATTCGATGAACCTTTTTTCAAAGTCAATGAACTTTTATCAAATTCGATGAACGTTTTCTCAAATTTGATGATTTTTTTTCAATTTGATGATTTTTTTTAGATTCGATGAACTTTTCTCATAATCAATGAATGTTTTCTCAAATACGATGAACTTTTCAAATCAATGAATATTTTTCAAACTCATGGTCATGTTTTAAATTCTTGAAATTGTTTCTCAAATTAGTGAACTTTTTTCATGCTGATGAACTTTGTAAATATGTGAACGTTTTTCTAATTTGTGAACTTTTTTAATAGACCAATTTTTCTTTGCTGGTTCATGAACTTTTTTTGAAAATCTGTGAACTTTCATTTTTTTTAGAGAAAAACACGTTTATCCAAAATATTATCAAATAATTCCAAAATATAACAGATACACAAACAGCGTGGCTGCAATTATTCTTATAAAGTTCGCGCTGCAATTAGTCACAAGTATGTACTCCCTCCGTCTGGAAATGCTTGTTATCAAAATGAACAAAAGGGGATATATCTAGACGTATTTTAGTTTTAGATACATCTCTTTTTATTCATTTTAATGACAAGTATTTTCGGACGGAGGGAGTACCATTGTAGTGGTTCGCGAGATACCTTGTGGAATTTAGTGCGGAGGTTCAATTCCTCGTACAACTTTTTTTGAATGTTTTCGGATAACGAGCGGAGGTACTCCCTTCATTCTGAATTACTTGTCGCAGGTATGAATGTATCTAGATATATTTTAGTTCTAAATACATCCATTTCTGCGACGAATAATTTGAAACGGAGGGAGTAGGTGTGAGCTAGAGAGTGTTTAGCTGTCGCCCTTGTGATGGGCCGGCCCATACCAGGAGGAGCGTGGGCACCAGAAACTCCAACCGGCGCCTTCAGGATGTCGCCCGAACGTGCATCCCCGTGCTCGCTAGGTGAATTGGGTTGGCCCAACGCATGCTGTACAACCTCCCTAGACCAAAATTTCCTTTTTCTGTTTGATTTTTTCATTTCCATTTTCTATTTTATTTTTTCATTTTTAATTTCTTTTGTCTTGTTTTTCTCTATTTTTCATTTTAATTCCATTTTCCCTTTTCATTTTGCAAATATTTTTTCCAATTTGCGAGTTTTTTAAAACTGTGACATTTTTTGTTCATCAAATTCAAAAATAAAATTATCTAATTCAAAATTTGTTCATCGTAATTTAAAAAATCATCATATTTTTTCTAAATTTCTCGTGATTTTTTTCAAATATTATCGAATTAAAAATTTGTTCATCCAATTAAATATGTTGTCACAAATTCAATAAAGTTCATGGAATTGAAATTTATTCTAAAAATACAAGAAAACTTCATTTAGAAATTTGCGAAAATTTTGGATCAGATAATTTTTCATGAAATTCATGAACATTTCCCAAATTAATGAACATTTTTGAATTTGAAATATGTTATTTCAAACTTTTGTTAGTTTAAAATTCATGAAATTTTTGTATATTTTAGTAATTTTAAATTTATGAAGATTTTTAAAAATCATGATTTTTCTGGAATTCTTACATTTGATTTAAGGAAGTAAAAACCAAAAAAATTAAAAATGGAAAATGGAAAAAAGGAGACGTACCCCGCACATGGGCCGGCCCCATAGGGTGCGCATGGGGAGTGTGGCGTGCGCATTTTAGCGCTTCGTATCACACTGGTCGGTAAATTGGAGGCCCTGTAGTGAAAGGGGAGGAAAACCGTTACCAGGAGTAAACGAGTCTGAAAAAACATATGAGCTTTTATGTAGTCCAAACATTATATGCAATTCTTAGTGGAGCTTATGCATTTGTATCTTCTCAACAGTGGAGGTTTGTAGAAATGTTGAGATGCAGCAATGGAGCTACAGGCAACAACTTCAAAAGAATTTTATGTGTCTTTTTTTTTCTGAGAAAACTTTCGCTGAAGCGAGCCGAAGGCGCGTCGCCATCATCGTCCCTCCCTTGCCGGAGCCGGCCAAAACTTGTTATAGTAAATAGTCGAAAAGTCGTCGTGCTAAGGCCCCGTAGGACCAGCGCACCAGAATAACAACCACCGTTGAATAGTAGCGTAGATCGAAAGTATCCAATATGAAGATACACGAACATAGGCGAACTACAACCAGATCCGAGCAAATCTATCAATGACATATCCACCGAGACACATCTTCACACGCCCACCAATGATGCTAGACGCACCATCGGGACGGGGGCAAGGCGGGGAGAATTTTATTCCATCTTCAAGGAGTCGCCTCCGTCTCTTCTTCCCAAGCAGGAAACAAACCCTAAGAAAACTCGAAGGAAACATCTAAAAACGAAGTCCTCCCGCTGGCGTGGGCCGGGACCCACCGCGCCGCCATGGCCCTAAAGCCACCCGGAGAAGAGGCAGATCAGCGGCGGCGCTGGCGAGGCAGAGGAACCCTAGGATTTTTGGGGAGGAGGCGGCTGCAACTATTGGACGGACAAAAAATGGATGGCCGGTTCGCTTACTTTGGCACTGAATTTTACATATCTTTTGACTGTACCAGAGGTTAATGTGTGAGTGAGTAAGAAGATATGGTTATCTTTCTATAAAAAAATTGGATGTTGTATTGTTTATATTTTCATTTTTTCATTTTTGAAAAATACTTCAATTTCCATGCAATGACCTGTGTTCATTAGTGAATGATCGAACTAACATGTTCGCAAGACCCTAAAGTTGTGTTATACTCCCTCCGTTTCAAAATAAGTGTCTCAACTTTATACTAATTTAATACAAAGTTGTACTAGAGTTGGGACACTTATTTTGAGACAAAAGGAGTAAATTCTAACCTGCGTATTTGGTTTATGACCTGGCTTTCAGGCCTGAGAAAAATTGATACCTTGACCCGGCCTGGAAGCTAGCAATTTCGTGTCTGCTTGAACACAATACAGCCACAAGTGCGCATATATACGCGCACATACTCATCCCTATGAAAACACACATACACTACTTTTATAAGCAACTCAGAGAGAGTGAGCCGGCATATCATCATGAGATTTACGAAGTTACTGTAGGCGCCCCGTCATTGACGGAAACGTCTCCTCCCACTAAAAGCGCATCGCCGGAAATTCTGAAATGAATACAGGAATAATGCGAGCACCAGAACTTAAACCCATAGAAATACCACCATTGGTTCGCACCCGAGTTTCTACTCGTGTGAACTTGAACCAAACACTCTTCGGTCATTTTTCAGGCAAGATGCTTATTTTGAAATGGAGGGAATACAATTTACTTTTGCACTTATGCAGAGCCACATTTTATGTTTTGAAGTTATACACCGAGCAGCACTTTTGTGTGTTAGTGAGAGCCGCGTGCGTTATTACGGCTCATGACTCGTGTGAAAGATGGCGTGAAGCATATGCGTAGCAAAGACGCGTTACGTATTATATATAGGCAGAGGCTAGGGTTTACAAAATTCGGTAGTTAGGTTTAGGCTTCAAGTTAGCTAACCACAAGATAAAGATCAGCCGCCAACCTAACTACCAGATTACAAGATGTAGTATACGTAAGTTAAAGAATACATATGGTTTATATCCAACCGTATATACATATTCCCTTCGTCCGAGAATACTTGTCATCAAAATGGATAAAAAAATGTATCTATTTATATTTTAGTTCTAGATACATCATTTTTTATTCATTTTGATGACAAGTATTTTCGGACGGAGGGAGTATAATATATTCTAACATCGTGATTTTCGTCGAGGTTCAGTTCCTTCGCCCCCGTGTACCGGCGTACGCGGAGATGTTGGGCGAGCTGCCGTCACACACTGTATAGTGTATAGGGAGTACGTCCGATCACCAGCGCACCCGCGCGCCCGCCCACGCGCTTCCCGAGGCGTTGCGGCCCGGCATGCATGCACCGTGCCCCGGCGAGCCGGTGCTTCCCACATGGCCGGACACACCCGAGGACACGCGTGCACGTGGTCGACCGGAGCGCCCGAGGATTAATTCACTTCCCGGCACACCAAACTCATCGTTCAGGCTCGCCGGTCGGTCGCTGCACGAACTCCGGTTAATCCTGCGATACGATGCATCTCCATTGTCCAAAGTAATTGTAGTACTGTACGTACGATCGATGCAGATGCAGATGCAGCTGCACCCGCGGCTGCATGCCGTCCTGAACGCACGTACTCACGTACGTCCTGGCTAGCTGCAGCGCACGCGCCGGTACACCGAACGATCGCTGCACCCATTGGTCTCTGGCCTGCACGCATGCTCCTATGCATATACCACATATAGGTAACTCGTACGCACAGTACCAGCAAGTTCACGTTGTCGGTGTCGGCGTCGCCCACTGGCAGTAGTGAGTAGTATTTACTTGCTACTGCTGGGGGGTCTGGTCTGGGGCACCTTTTTCCAGGCAAGCCCGCGTCACCACGGCGGGTACAGTACGTACGTGCGTGCCTACTCCGGTGGTGCATGCATGCGGCGGCAGTGGCTGCACACATGTCTTCGTTTCGTGTTTTGACCCTTTTCAAAGAAATTCGAGATCTGACCCCTGTCTGAAACTATTTCGGGATCTGATTTTTTTGATTAGATTTTTTGTCGAAAAAGACCTTCTGCCCACTGCAATTGACAAAAAAGACCCCTTGCGGACGAAATTGACAAAAGGGACCCCCACACTAGTGGCGGCATCTGCGCCGCAAAGCGACATCGTGTCACCCGCCGCCACATCAGGAGGCGGCGGGCCCGCCGCCACAACACGAGGCGGCAGCCCGGTGAATAACGGTGGCAAGACAGGCGGCGTGCGACGACGAACGGGCGCGCCAGCGGGCCCGCCGCCATCGGTGAGGGCGGCCGCCGCTGCCGCTACTCGGCCGACAAGGCTGCTGCTGTGAGCCCAGCCAGGTGGGCCACGCCGCCACTAGCTGAGGCGGCACATCCTGTCTTCTTTGCCGCAGCCGCGATCTTGTGACGGCTCGATTTCGAGGTGCGGCGCTGATTTCGAGGCACGAGCTTGATGGTCGTGACTCCGGCCATGAATATGGACGCTTTTGGTTCTTTCGCACGGGAATCAATCCTGCCTTTGCTTCTTTTGCCTCGGCGGATCACGATAGCCTTTGGGAAAATTGTTGTGCACTACTGGGGATCGTAAATATCCCGCTTAATTTTCTCGCCATCATTTATCGTCTCGAGCTTATAAAAGGAGACACCGAGGCTCTCGCCCACCCATCCTCGAAATCGGCGGTCGCAAAGTGTGTAACACATTTTTTCGGTCGGTATGAGTTTGCCTTGCTCGGATCAAAGCATTAGGCCGAGGAAAATGAAGAATGCAAGTTTGCCTCTGGGGTGGCAATCTGCGGTGTTGGTGTGGCGATCTTTGCAAGGTGAAGGAGGTGACGGATTTTTCAGATTGGTTGGGCATGAAGTTTTTCATGTCCGCCAATTATGAGGAAGATCCTGCCGTAGCTATTTCAGAGTACGACAAGCCTCCGGTATGGTTTAACCATCACGAATAGATATTGTTGGTATTTTCATTGATTCTTTAGTAACATTTTTGTTTCTTGTTGTAGTCTCCTCCGCCTCTGTGCATGTACTATCGTTGGATTGACACGGAGAAGCCGGCTTGGGCGATGGTGAGATTCGTGAAAGAAGTCGCCGGGCGTGGAATAGTTTATTTGCGGAAGAGCGGCGAGAAGGCGGAAGCCGAGGAGAAAGCGAGCAAGAGAGAGAGTTAAAAGAATACTATGCGAGCAACACCGTTTTCAGGAAATGGGAAAGAAAAAGCAGGAAGAGGCTCGTCGCATGGAGGAGCAGGAACGACAGCGAAAAGGAGGCTCGTGGAGGCGGAGAGGCAGAGAAAGAAAGAAAGGGCTCGTGAGGCCAAGGCAGCGTAAGAAGCTGGCGATGGAAAAGGAAAATATCCACGCTGGACTCAGTAGATTCCTGTGGTAGTATTTTAAACTTCGCAATCATTTGTATCTTTATTTCTGCACTTTAATGTAGCTTTATTTCAGGAGTTAAATGTAGGTTTATTCCTACAATTTATCTTATTTTCAATTGTACCTTGTCGTGATGGAAAAAATATAGTTTTAGAATAAAGTAGTGGCATTTTCTTTCCCTCCACTAATTATCGAACATCGTGCAACAACTACAAAATGAAATTAAGATAGAACATAATCCCTTACAATAAGAGAGTACAAACTAATAATGCAAGTACATCTGAATTAAAGCGGTACAACTGGAATACAGCTTAAAAACTACATGAAGGCATCATCGTCATCCTCCGTCGATGCAGAACTCTTGCCCTTCGAGGATGCGTAACTCTTACCCTTGGACGATGAAGAACTCTTGCCCTTCGAGGATGCAGTACTCTTGCCCTTGGACGATGCAGAACTCTTGCCCTTTGTGATCACGAGAACCCGGAAGCGGCGGCATGAAGATATCATCTTCGTCCTCGCTCTCCTCAGTCCATAAAATGGATGCTTTTCTGCAGTCCTTTTAAAAGTTTCACTCTTGGCTCCACTACCTTCTTCCACCTTGCATTCAACCTAAGAAGTTCTTTGCGTACCTCCTCATATGTCCTTTCGTGCCACCCGGACCCTCGTAATTGGTGAGCCAACTCATTCATTATGGTGTCACTACGGTGAGTTCGTCCCATGGAACTATCCTATTGTCCATCCCGAAATCGGTAGCTAGCCTCAGAAGAGTGCTGCTCATCCCAGGGTGAAAACTATGATCGAAAGGATAATGGGACATCTCGACTACACTACACTCGAATGCTTATCCACCTCCATCTGAATGGGGTTTTATAGGTAGAGAGGAGAAAATGGCGGGAAAGAATGACTGCGGTATGGCGGGAAAGGGTTGGCGAGAACATATGGCGGGAAGGGGTTGGCGGGAAACGGGTGGCAGGAAGATATGGCGGGAAGGGGTTGGCGGGAAACCGGCCTAACATAAGCAAAAGAGTGGAGCGGATAGTATGGCGGGAGATATAGGCGGAAAAATTGTTCTGGCTGGTGCATTTTATTTCAGCATACATAGATGTTCAAATCGAAAAAGTCCGATCTGAGACATATGTAGATACAATGGGTCGCGCATGTGGATAGATGAATCACCCTACTTACGACGACCACGGCCTTTCCTTACGACCGAAGGCGACAAGCGATTAGGTGGCCGAGTTACACGAAGACCCGGCCGTACTCCAATTCGGCTTCATGTGTCTGCGAGTCCTGCGTAGGTGGTGGAGTCGCGAATCCTTGTTGCGAACACGAAGCGTAATTGTAGGCGTATGGTTGTGAATCCGGGGATAAAAGATGGGCCAATAACGTCCCCTCCGAAGAACTCTATAACTAATGATGTAACCGTGTCGCCAAGATCATGTGATGCTCCCCGGAGGCCTGTGTTGACGCCATGATCATGTGATGCTCCCCGGAGGCCTGTGTTGACGCCACGTTGGGTGTTCTCATCGTCCCAAATAACATCAGGTATGTCCTGCACATATAAACATTTTAAACAAACTGTTAGAGGATAATATTGAAGGAAATATGCCCTAGAGGCAATAATAAAGTTATTATTTATTTCCTTATATCATGATAAATGTTTATCATTCATGCTAGAATTGTATTAACCGGAAACATAATACATGTGTGAATACATAGACAAACAGATAGTCACTAGTAAGCCTCTACTAGACTAGCTCATTAATCAAAGATGGTTATGTTTCCTAACCATAGACATGTGTTGTCATTTGATTAATGGGATCATTGACATGACCCATTCCGTTAGCTTAGCACTTGATCGTTTAGTATATTGCTATTGCTTTCTTCATGACTTATACATGTTCCTATAACTATGAGATTATGCAACTCCCGTTCTGGGAGGAACACTTTGGGTACTACCAAACGTCACAACGTAACTGGGTGATTATAAAGGAGTACTACAGGTGTCTCCAAAGGTACTTGTTGGGTTGGCGTATTTCGAGATTAGGTTTTTTCACTCCGATTGTCGGAGAGGTATCTCTGGGCCTTCTCGGTAATACACATCACATAAGCCTTGCAAGCATTACAACTAATGAGTTAGTTGTGAGATGATGTATTACGAGCGAGTAAAGAGACTTACCAAAGAACGAGATTGAACTAGGTATTGGATACCGACGATCGAATCTCGGGTAAGTAACATACCGATGACAAAGGGAACAACGTATGTTGTTATGCAGTCTGACCGATAAAGATCTTCGTAGAAAATGTAGGAACCAATATGGGCATCTAGGTCCCGCTATTGGTTATTGACCGGAGATGTGTCTCGGTCATGTCTACATTATTCTCGAACCGTAGGGTCCGCACGCTTAAGGTTTCGATGACAGTTATATTATGAGTTTATGTATTTTGATGTACCGAAGGTTGTCCCGGATATGATCACGGACATGACGAGGAGTCTCGAAATGGTCGAGACATAAAGATTAATATATTGGACGGATATATTTGGACACCGGAAAGGTTCCGGAGAAGTTTGGAGCTCCGGAGGTTCTGGAACCCCCGGAGGTATATGGGCCTTATTGGGCCCATGTAGGAGGAAGGAGAAGGAGCAAGGGAGGCGCGCCCACCAAGCCCAATCCGAATTGGGGAGGGCGGCCCCCCTTTCCTTTCTCCTTCCCCTCTTCCTATTCCTACTACTAGTACTACTTCCTAATACTAGTACTCCTTCCTTCCCTCCAAATAAGATAAGGAAGAGAGGGAAACCTACTTGGAGTAGGTTTCCTCCCTATGGCGCCCCCTTGTGGCCGGCCACCTCCTCCCTCCCTCCTTTATATGCGGGGTAGGGGCACCCTAGAACACACAAGTTGATCCTTGAGATCGTTCCTTAGCCGTGTCGGTGCCCCTCCACCATATTCCACCTCGGTCATATCATAGCGATTGCTTAGGCGAAGCCCTCGCCGGTAGAACATCAAGATCGTCACCACGCCGTCGTCTTGTGGAACTCCCTCTCCCCGAGCTTTGCTGGATCGGAGCCCGAGGAGCGTCATCGAGCTGAGCGTGTGCCAAGAACTCGAGGCGCCGGAGTAACGGGGATCGATCGGCCGGATTGCGAGGAGAACGTCTGACTACTTCCTCTACGTTGTGATCGACTCGGGCGCCGGAGTAACGGCGCTGGGATCGGCCGGATCGCGAGGAGAACGTCTGACTACTTCCTCTACGTTGTGATCGCTTCCGCTTTGGTCTCTGAGGGTGCGTAGACAATACTCTCCCTCTCGTTGCTATGCCATCACCATGGTCCCGTGTGTGCGTAGGAAATTTTTGAAATTACTGCGTTCCCCAACAAAGGGCATCCGAGCCCTGGTTTTATGCGTTGATGTCATATGCACGAGTAGAACACAAGTGAGTTGTGGGCGATACAAGTCATCTTGCCTACCAACATGTCATACTTTGGTTCAGCGGTATTGTGAGATGAAGCGGCCGGACCGACATTACGCGTGCGCTTCTGGCGAGACTGGTTTCACTGCTACGAGCACTCGTGCTTAAAGGTGGCTGGCGGGTGTCTGTCTCTCTCACTTTAGTTGAACTGAAAAGTGGCTACGCCCGGTCCTTGAGAAGGTTAAAGCGGAGTCTATTTGACGAAGTATCGTTGTGGTTTTGATGCGTAGGTAAGAACGGTTCTTGCTCAGCCCGTAGCAGCCACGTAAAACTTGCAACAACAAAGTAGAGGACGTCTAACTTGTTTTTGCGGGGCATGTTGTGATGTGATATGGTCAAGACGTGATGCTATATTTTATTGTATGAGATGATCATGTTTTGTAACCGAGTTATCGGCAACTGGCAGGAGCCATATGGTTGTCGCTTTATTGTATGAAATGCAAACGCATACATAATTGCTTTACTTTATCACTAAGCGGTAGCGATAGTCGTAGAAGCAACAGATGGCGTAACGACAACGATGCTACGATGGAGATCAAGGTGTCGCGCCCGGTGGCGATGGTGATCACGACGGTGTGCTTGAGATGGAGATCACAAGCACAAGATGATGATGGCCATATCATATCACTTATATTGATTGCATGTGATGTTTATCCTTTATGCATCTTATCTTGCTTTGATTGACGGTAGCATTATAAGATGATCTCTCACTAAAATTATCAAGAAGTGTTCTCCTGGTATGCACCGTTGCCAAAGTTCGTAGTACCCGGACACCACGTGATGATCGGGTGTGATAAGTTCTCGTCCATCTACAACGGGTGCAAAACAGTTGCACACGCAGAATACTCGAGTTAAACTTGACGAGCCTAGCATATAACAGATATGGCCTCGGAACACGGAGACCGAAAGGTCGGCGTGAATCATATAGTAGATATGATCAACATAGTGATGTTCACCATTGAAACTACTCCATCTCACGTGATGATCGGACATGGTTTAGTTGATTTGGATCACGTAATCACTTGGATGACTAGAGAGATGTCTGTCTAAGTGGGAGTTTTTTAATATGATTAATTAAAACTTAAATTTATCATGAACTTAGTACCGATAGTATTTTTGCTTGTCTATGTCTGTTTGTAGATAGATGGCTCGTGCTGTTGTTCCGTTGAATTTTAATGCGTTCCTTGAGAAAGCAAAGTTGAAAGATGATGGTAGCAATTACACGGATTGGGTCCGTAACTTGAGGATTATCCTCATTGCTGCACAGAAGAATTACGTCCTGGAAGCACCGCTGGGTGCCGAACTGCTGCAGGAGCTGCGGAAGTTGTGAACGTCTGGCGAGCAAAGTCGATGACTACTCGATAGTTCGATTGTGCCATGCTTTACGGCTTAGAACCGGGTCTTCAACGACGTTTTGAACGTCATGGAGCATATGAGATGTTCCAGGAGTTGAAGTTAATATTTCAAGCAAATGCCCGGATTGAGAGATATAAAGTCTCCAATAAGTTCTATAGCCGCAAGATGGAGGAGAATAGTTACATCGGTGAACATATACTCAAAATGTCCGGGTATAATAATCACTTGATTCAACTGGGAGTTACTCTTCCGGATGATAGTGTCATTGATGTAATTCTCCAATCATCGCCACCAAGCTACAAGAGCTTCATGATGAACTATAATATGCAAGGGATGACCAAAACAATTCCCGAGCTCTTCGCAATCTTTGAAAGCCGCGGAGGTAGAAATCAAGAAAGAGCATCAAGTGTTGATGGTCAACAAGACCACTAGTTCAAGAAAAAGGGCAAAGGAAAGAAGAAGGGAAACTTCAAAAAGAAAAGCAAGAAAGTTGCTGCTCAAGAGAAGAAACCCAAGTCTGGACCTAAGCCCTGAAATCGAGTGTTTTTACTGCAAGCATCGGACCTTTGAAGCGGAACTGCCCCAAGTATTTGGCGGATAAGAAGGATGGCAAGGTGAACAAAGGTATATGTGATATACATGTTTTTGATGTGTACCTTACTAGAGCTCGTAGTAGCACTGGGTATTTGATATCGGTTACATTGCTAATATTTGCAACTCAAAACAGGGACTACAGAATAAACGAGCAGCGGCAAAGGACGAGGTGACGATCTTGGCGTGGGAAAGCGGTTCCAAGGTCAATGTGATCGCGGTCGGCACGCTACCTCTACATCTACCTTCGGGATTAGTTTTAGACCTAAATAATTGTTATTTGGTGCCAGCGTTGAGCATGAACATTATATCTGGATCTTGTTTGATGCGAGATGGTTATTCATTTAAATCGAGAGAATAATGGTTGTTCTATTTATATGAGTAATATCTTTTATGGTCACGCACCCTTGAAGAATGGTCTATTTTTATTGAATCTCGATAGTAGTAATACACATATTCATAATGTTGAAACCAAAAGATGCAGAGTTGATAATGATAATGCAACTTATTTGTGGCAATCGCCGTTTAGGTCATATCGGTATAAAACGCATGAAGAAACTCCATCTTGATGGGCTTCGGAATCACTTGATTATGAATCACTTGGTACTTGCGAACCGTGCCTCATGGGCAAGATGACCAAAACGCCGTTCTCGGAACTATGGAGCGAGCAACTGATTTGTTGGAAATCATACATACCGATGTTTGTGGTCCAATGAATATTGAGGCACTTGTGGCGGGTATCGTTATTTTCTCACCTTCACAGATGATTTGAGCAGATATGGGTATATCTACTTAATGAAACACAAATCTGAAACATTTGAAAAGTTCAAAGAATTTCAGAGTGAAGTGGAAAATCATCGTAACAAGAAAATAAAGTTTCTATGATCTGATCGTGGAGGAGAATATTTGAGTTACGAGTTTGGTGTACATTTAAAACAATGTGGAATAGTTTCGCAACTCACGCCACCCGGAACACCACAGAGAAATGGTGTGTCCGAACGTCGTAATCGTACTTTACTTGATATGGTGCGATCTATGATGTCTCTTACTGATTTACCGCTATCGTTTTGGGGGTATGCTTTAGAGACGGCCGCATTCACGTTAAATAGGGCACCATCTAAATCCGTTGAGACGACACCGTATGAACTATGGTTTGGCAAGAAACCAAAGTTGTCGCTCTTAAAATTTGGGGCTGTGATGCTTATGTGAAGAAACTTCAACCGGATAAGCTCGAACCCAAATCGGAAAAATGTGTCTTCATAGGATACCCGAAGGAAGGCTGTTGGGTACACCTTCTATCACAGATCTGAAGGCAAGATTTTCGTTGCTAAGTTCGGATCCTTTCTAGAGAAGGAGTTTCTCTCGAAAGAAGTGAGTGGGAGGAAAGTAGAACTTGATGAGATAAGCATATCTGCTCCCTTATTGGAAGGTAATTCATCGCAAGAAATGGTTCTGTGACAACTACACCAATTAGTGAGAAAACTAATGATATTGATCATGAAACTTCAGATCAAGTTGCTCTTGAACTTCGTGGGTCAACCAGAGTAAAATACGCACTGAGTGGTACGGTAATCCTATTACGGAAGTCATGTTACTTGACCATAGCGAACCTACAAACTATGAAGAAGCGATGGTGAGCCCAGATTCGCGAAATGGTCGGAAGCCATGAAATCTGAGATGGGATCCATGTATGAAAACAAAGTATGGACTTTGGTTGACTTGCCCGATGATCGGCAAGCCATTGAGAATAAATGGATCTTTAAGAAGAAGACCTGACGCCGATGGTAATGTAACTATCTATAAAGCTCGACTTGTTGCAAAAGGTTTTCGACAAGTTCGGGGGTTGACTACGATGAGACTTTCTCACCCGTGGCGATGCTTAAGTCTGTCCGAATCATGTTAGCAATTGCCGCATTTTATGATTATGAAATTTGGCAAATGGATGTAAAAACTGCATTCTTGAATGGATTTCTAGAAGAAGAGTTGTATATGATGCAACGAGAAGGTTTTGTTGATCCAAAGGGCGCTAACAAAGTGTGCAAGCTCCAAATGATCAATTTATGGTCCGTGCAAGCCTCTCGGAGTTGGAATAAACGCTTTGATAGTGTGATCAAAGCATATGGTTTTATACGGACTTTTGGAGAAGCCTGTATTTACAAGAAATTGAGTGGGAGCTACAGAGCATTTACGATATTATATGTAGACGACATATTATTGATTGGAAATGATATAGAATTTCTGGATAGCATAAAAGGATACTTGAACAAAAGTTTTTCAATGAAAGACCTCGGTGAAGCTGCTTACATATTGGGCATCAAGATCTATAGAGATAGATCAAGGCGCCTAATTGGACTTTCACAAAGCACATACCTTGATAAAGTTTTGAAGAAGTTCAAAATGGATCGTGCAAAGAAAGGTTTTTACCTCATTACAAGGTGTAAGATTGAGTCGACTCAATGCCCGACCACAGCAGAAGATAGAGAGAAAATGAAAGATGTTCCCTATGCTTCAGCCATAGGCTCTATCATGTATGCAATGTCTGTGTACCAGACTGACGTATGCTTAGCTGTAAGCTTGGCAGAAGGTACCAAAGTAATCCAGGTGGATCACCGGACAGCGGTCAAGAACATCTTGAAATACCGAAAAGGACTAAGGATATGTTTCTCGTATATGGAGGTGACAAAGAGCTAGTCGTAAATGGTTACGTCGATGCAAGCTTTGACACCGATCCGAGACGATTCTAAATCGCAAACCGGATACGTGTTTTTGTTAAGCGGTGGAGCTGTCGGTTGGTGCAGTTCTAAACAAAGCGTCGTGGCGGGATCTACATGTGAAGCGGAGTACATAGGCTGCTTCGAAGCAAAGCAAATGAAGGAGTCTGGATGAAAGAGTTCATTTCCGATCTAGGTGTCATACCTAGTGCATCGGGACCAATGAAGATTTTCTGTGACAATCTTGGTGCAATTGCCTTGGCAAAGGAATCCAGATTTCACAAGAGGACCAAGCATATCAAGAGACGCCTTCAATTCCATTCGGGACCAAGTCCAAGTGGGAGACATAGAGATTTGCAAAATACATACGGATCTGAATGTTGCGGACCCGTTGACTAAGCCTCTTCCACGAGCAAAACATGATCAGCACCAAGACTCCATGGGTGTTAGAATCATTCTTGTGTAATCTAGATTATTGACTCTAGTGCAAGTGGGAGACTCAAGGAAATATGCCCTAGAGGCAATAATAAAGTTATTATTTATTTCCTTATATCATGATAAATGTTTATTATTCATGCTAGAATTGTATTAACGGAAACATAATACATGTGTGAATACATAGACAAACAGATAGTCACTAGTAAGCCTCTACTAGACTAGCTCATTAATCAAAGATGGTTATGTTTCCTAACCATAGACATGTGTTGTCATTTGATTAATGGGATCACATCATTAGAAGAATGATGTGATTGACATGACCCATTCCGTTAGCTTAGCACTTGATCGTTTAGTATATTGCTATTGCTTTCTTCATGACTTATACATGTTCCTATAACTATGAGATTATGCAACTCCCGTTCACCGGAGGAACACTTTGGGTACTACCAAACGTCACAACGTAACTGGGTGATTATAAAGGAGTACTACAGGTGTCTCCAAAGGTACTTGTTGGGTTGGCGTATTTCGAGATTAGGTTTTGTCACTCCGATTGTCGGAAAGGTATCTCTGGGCCTTCTCGGTAATACACATCACATAAGCCTTGCAAGCATTACAACTAATGAGTTAGTTGTGAGATGATGTATTACGGAACGAGTAAAGAGACTTACCGATGCTTGAGATTGAACTAGGTATTGGATACCGACGATCGAATCTCGGGTAAGTAACATACCGATGACAAAGGGAACAACGTATGTTGTTATGCGGTTCTGACCGATAAAGATCTTCGTAGAAAATGTAGGAACCAATATGGGCATCCAGGTCCCGCTATTGGTTATTGACCGAGATGTGTCTCGGTCATGTCTACATTATTCTCGAACCGTAGGGTCCGCACGCTTAAGGTTTCGATGATGCTTATATTATGAGTTTATGTATTTTGATGTACCGAAGGTTGTTCGGAGTCCCGGATATGATCACGGACATGACGAGGAGTCTTGAAATGGTCGAGACATAAAGATTAATATATTGGACGGATATATTTGGACACCGGAAAGGTCCGGAGAAGTTTGGAGCTCCGGGAGGTTACGGAACCCCCGGAGGTATATGGGCCTTATTGGGCCCATGTAGGAGGAAGGGAGAAGGAACAAGGGAGGGAGGCGCGCCCCCCCAAGCCCAATCCGAATTGGGGAGGGGGCCGGGCCCCCCTTTCCTTTCTCCTTCCCCTCTTCCTATTCCTACTAGTAGTACTACTTCCTAATACTAGTACTCCTTCCTTCCCCCTCCAAATAAGATAAGGAAAAGAGAGGGAAACCTACTTGGAGTAGGTTTCCCCCTCCTATGGCGCCCCCTTGTGGCCACCACCTCCTCCCTCCCTCCTTGAGAGGCGGGGGTAGGGGGGCACCCTAGAACACACAAGTTGATCCTTGAGATCGTTCCTTAGCCGTGTGTGGTGCCCCCCTCCACCATATTCCACCTCGGTCATATCATATTAGTGCTTAGGCGAAGCCCTGCGTCGGTAGAACATCAAGATCGTCACCACGCCGTCGTCTTGTGGAACTCCCTCTCCCCGGAGCTTTGCTTGGATCGGAGCCCGAGGAGCGCCATCGAGCTGAGCGTGTGCCAAGAACTTCAGGCGCCGGAGTAACGGCGCTGATCGGCTGGATTACGAGGAGAACGTCGACTACTTCCTCTACGTTGTGATCGACTCGAGGCGCCGAGTAACGGCGCTGGGATCGGCTGGATCGCGAGGAGAACGTATGACTACTTCCTCTACGTTGTGATCGCTTCCGCTTTGGTCTACGAGGGTACGTAGACAATACTCTCCCCTCTCGTTGCTATGCCATCACCATGGTCCTGTGTGTGCGTAGGAAATTTTTTGAAATTACTGCGTTCCCCAACAAATATATGATATCATTGTAAATGCATTGAAATGTAAACATGACTACCTGAGCATATCCCTCTCCTATACTGTCTGGCCATTGTACGTGGTGCTGGTTTAAATCTGGTACACGAGTCTCCTCGGGCATGGGGATCCCTCGCGTGGAGAGATACGACTGAGATCCCTCACCTTGGGTGTATGCATCATATCCTGCACGTCCTACCGCCATCAGCGGTGATGGTAGGCTCTCTAACGGCGACTGACGGCCGTTGGCACGTACTGACGGGGAAAAGGGCCTACCGCCACAGACAGTGGCGGTAGGGTTCGGTGGCCTACCGCCAGAGGTGGTGGCGGTAGGTACCGAAGAGGCAACTGATGCTGCAAGCGGGCCCTACCCCACCCACCAGCCCGTTCTTCCTCCTCCCCTCGACTCGAACAGAGTCGAGCACCGCCTCTCTCCTCCTCCCGATCCCCTCCCTCGATCTCCCTCTTCCCTCCACCATTTTCGCTGATCTTTGGGGCAAATCGAAAATACCGGTAAGCTCCTCCATTCCCTCCAATCAGTTTTCACAATGGTTTTTTATTTTTGAAGCTATTTCTGGTAGTAGGTGCAACCTAGGTTAATTTTTTTAATGATGTTTTAGTTGTTTAGGAGTATATGATTTAGTAGTAGGCCTATGTAAGGATGTGTGGGTGAAATAATTGTAAGATATGTGAGGATATGTTGGTGAATGCATATATGTTGGTCCATTTTGTTTTGTTATGTATATATGAATTTTATAAGAAATCTTTCTGTATGTTGAATGCAAGATTGTGAGGATGAAGGCATAACAAAATTCGTAGATGGTTAATGTATTGCAAATTTGTGAAGATGAATGTTTTGCAAAATTGGTAGGTGGTTAATGCCTAGTGTGAAAATGTGTGTATTTCTATTTCATATAGTTGCAGATGTTGTGATGGAGAATGCATATTAATTATATGGTATTTTCAGATTTTGTAGTTTATAATTGAAGATGTATGGTTATAGTTTTTTTTATTCTATGTATAGATATGTAGAGACGATGTTGTATAATAAGTGGAAAAATTATATATATGTTAGGATGGCCGAGGACGAGGACAATGGGCGCTTGTATACGGGGCTTGACCTTGCTTTTGACAAGGATCACCGTGCCCGTGCTATCGAGCGTGGAGAGGTAATAATTTTGACAGACAATTTTTTTCGTCATTTCATGTAATTTTTTTGAATGAAGGAAGCTTCTGACATATTTTATCAATTGTTACAGAAACTTGTTGTCGTGCGTTTTAGGAGCTACACGACGGAAAACCAGATGCAATATGACATGCGCTACGAGCCGTATTTTGAGCGTGCCGGGCTGCTACCGTTTGTTCTTCAGTTCAAGCGTGTGCCGCCGTTGATGTGCCATTCAGCTCTCACTGTGTAGCGACCCGACCTCAGACGGTCAAGCCTACGTATTCTTGTGCCATCCACGGATCGGTATCTTTGGCACACACGGTACATCAATGTATATATCAAAGTGCAATCACATGCATAAATAACGTAAAACTGATATATACCTCATAATACTCGGCGGAAACAATCAAACGGGTGTGGAGTCCCATCAACGCCATCGGCGGGTTGAGTGTAGACCGTATCACTGTACCGTACTCTTTCTCGTCGATGAAAATATCTGATTCATGATACTTTGCAGCCGTGTAGTTCAGTACATTGAATGTACCGCAAGATCACAATATGAGAAAAGCAGATGATAAAACTATACTATATGCAATATGGCTTTATGGCTCAGATCTGAGTTTTGTTTGCATAAAAGCTGATTTTATTTTCCCTACATCAAAGGAATAAATGAATTCTGTACTATGGAGTTTTCTATCATGACATGGTTCCGCCAACCGATGTCTCATAGCCCAAAATTCATCATATGTTGCCCACAATTAAGTTATCAATCCGGTGTTGAGAGTTCCGAGATAGATCCAAGTCCAGATGCTCAAATTGTCCGTAACCAGGGACACGGCTAATCGATTAGGTTATAACCCTCTGCAGAGGTTTGTACACTTTACCCGCAAGATTCGATCCCTCTCTTTACGTTCGCACTTCGTGGTGTTTGAGAACAAGATGACCGAAACATGGTCTTCCAAAGAGTTCCTCGACCACCGTCCGGTACCCATCCAATCCTACCGCCCTTCTACATCTGCTAGTACCGTCGGCCAGTAGTCACAACTAAGGTCAACCAAGCCAGAGCCCATAATGACTTGCGGTTGCAGGTAAGCTTCCGGGCGTGAAGTATTCTTCCGTCTCTTTGAGTCTGGGTGAAGCTTTCCGCAAGATGTCATGGCGCTTCTCCATGCATCCCGGCCAACCACTGGGTTCTCCAGGGTGCCCGTCAACCGTCCTTCACCCAGTAGTGTGTATTGAAAATCCTGTCTCGAGTCTTGAAGTCTTGAGGTCTTGAAGATGCAGTCCTTGCAGATTCCATCATGGAGTTGTCGTCATTGACGTAGAGTTCTCCTTCTTCACACCACTCTCGAACACTCATACCAAACCCCGTCTACTATAGCGTAGCATTTAAATAAAACGTCCCGGGCTTGGTAACAGGGTGATGGCTTCCTACCTCATGCATACTACTCAACTACAAGAATTTTAATATCACTACTGAGGGGTGGTTGCAAAGATGTCACTAAATGCAATAAAATATAGGTATGAAAGCATGGTCAAAGTGAACTTGCCTGGTTGACGATCTTCGAAAAAACTAGGGTTTCGTAGTAGCAATCTTCTCACTCAGGAAATTCTACCTAGTCAAACAAAAACTATAATAAGCACATAGCTATAGGATCACATAACACAACATAACAAAAGTAACATAACACAACAAACAACCAAAACTCAAATCCAAAAGAAAAACTCAAATAAAGGCCACTCAAAGTTTTCCCTACTTCAAACAATAACAAAAATAGTTTTATATAATAAAAATTTCTTAATATAACCAAATCATGGTTTTAGGTTAACTTAACAGAAAAGGTTTCACTAAGCAACTAGGAGCAAAAAGAATTAATTAAAAAGCTATTATAAAACTCATTTTAGGCCTAATCCAATTTCTATTAAGAAAAATAATTTAAAACTTTTATTAATTATAAATAAAAGTTCATCTACTAGAATGACAGAAACTAACCTAGAATAACTAATCACAAGTTAAAAATAAATTATTTTACTAATTAATTAATTAGGAAAACAGGAACTAGTTAATTAATTAGGATTAATAGGATTCTGTCTAAAAGTAATTATTTATTAATCCTAAAATACCCAAATAAATTTCTAGGGTTTGGCAATGTCAAAATAAAGTGGTGACAAAAAGAATCATGCAAAAATAATTTTACTAACTAAAGTTATAGCAGATTTACTATTCTGGCTAAAACAATATTAAAGCATTTTTAATTATTTTTAACATAGCTAAATATATATTTTTCTGAAACTACATAAAATTTGCAATCCAACAAAAAAAGAATCACCTAAAAATATTAAACAGAATAAAAGATATCAATTTTTGAAAACAGAAACTATTCTGCTAAAACAGAAAATCAAATTAAAAAGAAAAAGGCCTAATGGGCCTATACTGTGCACTGAGCGTAATATAACCTAAAAGGGGCCTAGGGTTAAACTAGTCGGGCCGGCTAAATAAAAAAAAACCTAACTAAAACTAAACCGGAACTAAACCGGAGCGAACCGTTTTTTATAAAAGAACATACCTTCTGGGTGTTCTAATCCTAACCGCACAAAACGACGGACGGGGAGAAGAGCTCCGGTGGCTCACCGGAGTTTGACGGCGGCGGCGGCTCGGTGGCGAAGTGTCCGGCAGCTCCGGTCGTCGGGAGGTCGGGAGTGGCCGGCGGGTGCGAACGAGGTTGGGGAGGGTTTGGTGGAGTCGATGGGGTCGGGGTGGCTAGGGCGGCGACGGCGGCGACAATGGCGGCGGAGATGAGCTCGGGCTCGGCGGCGTGAGGGGAGAGGAGGGTTCCGCGAGGGGCTAGGGGAATGGGGTGCGGCGGCTTTTATAGCCGAAGTCGTCTTAAGCAGGGAATCGAAGCGATCGGAGGATCGATCCCGGATCTTGAGATCCGCGATCCATGGCGGCGGCAGCGTGGCGTGGCGAGGTTGACGATGGGGCGGGTCCCATTGTCGATGAGAGAGGAGGGTGGGGAAGCGGCGGCGGCCGGCCGTAGAAGGATTGGTCTTGAGGCGAGTGAGGCCCGGCTCGGTGCTGGCCTCTGGGCGCTCGGTGGGCGGCCGGTGGGGGTTCCGTGTTGGCTGGGCAGAGGGCCTAGTGGCGCTGGGGTGGGTTTTCTCTTTTAAATTTTATTTTTTAAAATAAAACAAAAGCAGTATAACTTATAAAATATAAATATTTTATATAGGGTATATATATACCAAAATGATCAGGGAATATTCCCTATCATTTGAACATTTTTCCAAAGGCAAAATCCAAACTTTATAAAAATTCATTTTTTCAAATTCAAATAAAATTCAGATTTGAATCCAAATCTTTTGGCAATGTTTTCCTCTGATATTTTTGGAGTGTCATGTTTACTCCTCTCATACTTTTGGTTCAAGTATTTATCAGGCATAGTTTTTGAAATGTTTCCCACATGCCAAAGTTTGAATTCAAATTCAAAACTCAAAATTTTGAAAGAGGGTTTCAAAGCACTTTCAAATGACTTTCAACTTGATACTACTCAACTTCCAACTCATATTTCATATAATTGAAGAAGTCATTTTATCTTCCCTCATGAAAGTCATTGAGTTGCATAAAGCTTTGAATTTGAAATCTTCCCAAATGAAATTCAAATCTTTTCCAAAACCCTACTCATTTCAAAATGGAAGAAGTCATGTCATCTTCACTCTAGGCTTTGGTGTTGGAATGAATTTGAATTCATTGAGATCCAAAAGGCAAAGGAGAAAGTTTTGGGAAAGTCATTTCATTCCCTCTCATTCAACTTTCAAAAGTTTTCAAATTTCACTCAGTTTCACTCATTCAATCAAACCAACAATCAGACAACAAGCATAGTTATTTATTTAATATAACATTCCAAAATTTAGAATTTTGGGATGTTACACACTGCCCTAGTCGATCGTTGGCGGCCGGAGACACACAGCTTCCATCTCCCTTGTGGCGAGCTGACGGTGACGTTGGGGGACTTTGCCATGATCACCGGGCTTCCCATTGACCGCAAGGCTCTCACCGGTCGAGTGGACAGCAAGAACTGGCGTGCGAGGGTTACCGCTCTCATCGGTGATTGCTCGGCCTCTCTTAGTGCGCATGGAAGGACTGACAACAGGACAAACGGCGTCCCATTCCCTTGGCTCCAGCTTCATAGGTCGGGATGCCCTTTAGAATCCAATGAGGAGACAGTGGAGCGGTATGCTCGAGCGTACGTGTGGCACCTCCTATCACAGGTGGTCTTTGGAGACTGCTCTGGAGACGTTGCTCCTTGGATGTTTCTTGACTTCTTGGCCGACTGGGACGAGAAGTATAGTTGGGGGTCTGCTGGGCTCGCCTACTTATACCGTCAGGTAACAAGTTATGCAAATATCCATTAAGCATGGTAGTATGTTCATGAATTTCTACAAAGAGCACTCCTCCAACTCTTATGTTATTACATTTAACCAGTTTGATTGTTGGGTTGCAACTCGACGTCACATGTAGGAAAACCACCTTGAAGCCATGCATGGGTGGATGTATTTGGGGCCTCTCGGTCTGGATGTGGGAGCGTTTGCCGGTTGGGCGTCCTCAATAGTATCCTTCACCGCACGTGTGGGTAGGCCTTAATGAAGAAGATGATGTTTTTTGACTCCCCACCGTGGCATTCTCTTGGGACCGGGTTAGAATTTTTGGAAGCAAGAACAAGTCCTTGTACAAGAATTTCATCAACGAGATGGATAGCCTCACATATCGTCAGGTATACCGATTCAATATTTTCTCTAAGCTTTCATCAAATGCATTGGCCGAACTAATAGCTCTTTGACAGGTTAACTGGAGGCCTTACGAGGCAAATAGGGATTTCTCATTGAACCAGATGTGCACTAGGGACTCCCATCTTTGGCGGATCAGGTGCCCTCTCATATGCATTTATGCTGTCGAGTGGCATCTACCACATCGAGTGGCCATGCAATTTGGTATGAGGCAACGCACCCCACCGGAGCCCGAAGCACGGGTGGACTTGAGCTTCACAAGTGAGTTACCTAACCGAGGCTATGTTAACCAACAATACAATGTTTCACATTGTTTCTTATGCTTTGTTGTTGTCATTCTTTGCGATCAGTAACCGAAAGAATAATCAGAATGTGGTTGAGTGGGGACAACACCATGCTAGGTATGTCGAGATGTGGGAGCAGAGGCTCGGTTCTATAGAGACGGATAAGACTTTGGCGGACATGAGGAATTACAAAGAAACTCATCTAAAGTGGTATGACAACGAGAGGCGATTTCGGGTGCGTTTGAGGCCAAGGTGGACCGACACAGATCTCGCAGATCATGATGCAAACAATGAATCAGACGATGAGTATGACGCCATAGTGAGAAGTACACAAGGTTCTCATAGAGAGTACGCGCCTTTGACTGATAGAGTGGTAAGTCTTGTTAACCTATTTGGAGAGTGGATTCATATTTTCTTGATTGTGCAAACTTTTAAGCTTACATTGAATTTTCAGACTTTTGAGTTCAATAGAAGTATCATCGAAGGCTTGAATGCACTAATCCATAACCCCGGGACACCGGAGTCGGATGCTACATTGAGGGAAACGGTGAAAGTAAGCACTTGATGTCCTTACTCCGTTGCATTAAAAATGTTTAACTTCACAAGTCTTTTTACTTCACAAGTCCTTACTCTGTTGTATTAAAAATCATTGTTTCTTTGTTGTTGTTGTTGTTGCTGCAGCGTTTCATGAAACGTTGCCAGAAGCTAGTCACCATTCTTGGATGCGCAAGCCTGGCTGCCGTAGATGTGCAGGCTAGTGGAGCCGCCGCTTCTTATAGCCACGCCGGTGCTAATACCCATGCTGGTGCTTCTTCTAGCCACGCCGGTGGTGGCAACGACTCCCGTGAACCTGAGGAGGAAGAGGAGGTGGACTTGCAGGTCGATGAAGTCCCGGAAGAGATCAACATGTCACAAATGATGGATGCACCACCGGACTCCCAAGCAAAAAGGGATTCTCACCTTCATGAAGATCCATACAACCCGTCACCGTTCCAAAAGCCGCTACTTCGTCGCCGCAAGAAGACCGTGAATGCGGGGTGCTCTAAGAGAGGAAGAATGGGACGATGAACTAGTGTTTGGGCATGTTAAACTAATGTTTGGCCATGTTGAACTATCATGAGCTTTTAGTTTGCTTTGGACTTGAGGACTTTTATTTCAAGTTTTATGTTGGACTTGAGGACTTATATTTCTATTATTGTGTTGGACTTGTTTTGTACTATTTGTGCTCTATTTATGACACATTATGCTGGTGAAACTTGTGCATATATTCTGTTTTTGCTCTAAAACAGTGTGAAAACTGTAGTTTACAGGCTTGTTCTGTAGCTGGGCTGAGGGCAGGACCATACCGCCATCGTCTCCGGCGGTAGGCCTGGGTAGCCTACCGCCGGAGACTATGGCGGTAGGGTCCTGCAGCCACTAGAGAAGGATAAGGCAGGGCAGGGGGTGTAAACTTTCTGGCGGTATGATCCTACCGCCACGGCCTATGGCGGTAGGCTTCAGCACCCTACCGCCAGATCCCATGGCGGTAGGCCCTTTTCCCCGTCAGTACGCGCCGACGGCCATCAGTCGCCGTCCGAGGGCCTACCGCCAGTGCTGACGGCGGTAAGACGTGCAAACCTACCACCAGGAGGGCTGGCGGTAGTCAAAAGGGTCAGATCCTGAAATATTTCCAAATAGGGGTCAGATCCCGAATTTCTTAGCAAAAAGGGTCAAAACACGAAAATCAGCCGCATGATACAGATGGAGAGCGTATCCTGTGAAATGGACGCACTCGTGCACCAGGTGCTCCGATCCAAACTGAGCCATCAGATTGAAAAGAGACGGACACGATGCTGGGCAAGCGGAGCTGCGGGTACATTTTGTGAAACTGACCTTGAAGTCTAGCTGTATTCTGTCTTGCCCTTCTTGTCTGCCGTGCACTTGTCTTCTCACCTGTGCCACCGGACCATGGTGATGAGAGCTAGGGTTGGAAAAACAAATCGCCTGTATCATCTCTATTACTCTCCTGTACCTAACCAGAGATCTCCCTCTCGTTTCTCTTCCGTTCCTACGAGGGGGTATTCGCCGTAGAGCGTAGCCGCCGCATCCTTCCTCTGAAGTGACCGTGCAATGAACTATTTGGCAGCCATGGATCGTCGACGTCGCGCTATAGTACGTCGATGCTATCTTCTTTCCCTATCCAACTTATAACGTCGTTGAACGTGTGATGCACTTCAAGGATCAAGGGTATGCTCTCCTCTTCCCCTATCCATGATTTATGACTGTATTATGTCGTTTCAATTTGGTGGGGCAATTTTTGCCCCAACTCGTTTGGAATCAGTGCAATTGGGAATACGAATATAATGTGCTCCAAATCGATATATGATCTTCAGTCTAAAATCGATATATGATCTGCAAATATAAGGGTGAAAAGTTTATCCTTAGTTGCAGCAGCAAGATTGAAAAATAGATATACGAGTTGCTCCCTTTTCTGATCCTTCGTATATTTGCATTTAGTTGCGCCAGTTAAAGTAAAACGTTTCCACATAGTAGTCGAGTCTACGAAATCTGAATGGACAACTGTTGAGTCTGCTTTGAGGAGTGCCATCCCAGCCATCCTGGCATGGAAATCAGATTTGAAAATAGTTTTTACTATGCTAATGATTCTGATTGTAGCGACTCTGATTCCTCATAAGTTTACGGTTCTACTGGCGTTGACGGAGCTAGACTTGAACTGGTGGTGAGCAGGAGTTAGCATTCAACCTCTGAATTATAGTGTTTCTTATTCCGTTGTGCTTGTTTGCACTTCTTTTCAACTGGTTAGAATTTCCCTACTATCTAATGAACTGAAAGTTATCTGTGTGTGTAACAGACTGAAGGCCATCTGTTTGAAGTTTTCTAAAACTTGGGTCAAAGTACAAATGTATGTGTTGTAATCCGCTTGGTTCTGCTGCAAGTTTGCTCTGAGAAAAAATGCACTCAGATCGTCTTGTGTTGTGTGTATGTATGTGTCTGCTAGTTCCTACTTGACCTTTGCACCATTTCTTCGCCAGCTGACTGCTTCAACGCGGAAAGCCGGAGAGGTACAGGAGATGGACGCCGAGCCGAGACCAGCATCGACCTGGAGCAGTCGTACATGACATAGAAAGGGGACGTCCACTCCTTCTATTGAGCTAGACTTCAGGGTCTCTTTTGTGAAATGTACCTACAGCTCCCCTTGCCCTGCATACTGTCCCTCTCTTTTTAATCCAAGGGCTCAGGTTGCATTGGAGCACCTGGTGCACGAGTTTGTCGGGTACACAGGATACGTTCTCGATACAGATGATACCCCAGTGCATGCGTACGTCGCTTTCCTTCTGTGCCGGGAGAGGCGAGGACTTCACACTTCACAACGACGGGAACCCAGCCGGCCAGGCAGTTCCTCTGCCACTTGATCAGTGCTATGACAATCGCGTATGCATGCCGAACGCGCTTCCGTTTTGCTATCCCGACGACTAGACCGACTTTAAACTTTTTCCAACAGGTTAGAACTCTGAATAATAAGGTCTTTAATGAGAGGATATTAGCAGTGATGGAAGAGCTATCATTGGTTGCCTGAGAAATTCCAAGCCGACTGAACCATAGTCACTGTCTTGACTACAGTTTTATTTTGGGCTTTTCTTCTAATAAAAATGTGAAGTTTGAAACTAAGAAATCATCTGGAACTGAACTTGCTAACGGAGTCTTAGGCACTGAAACGCTCATGAGCAAACTAAAAAAAAAAGGAGAGAAGTACTAGTACACATTATTCAGAATGCATGCCAACTTAATATGCATCCTAATTTTAAAAACAAATGAACGCCCTCGATTACAGATGATAATAGCAATTATATAAGACTAAACAGGGTGATTGACCTGAACAATTAAGGTAAAGATACCACTTACGTAGATCGACAATAAGTGCAACGAACTACAGACAGAGGTCCAGGCTTACAACGCCCTCCTTCTGCCCCATCATTTCGGACCTACCGATCTCCCCTGGCGACCCGCCGGTGAGGCACGACGGCAGCGTCGTCACCACGCTCATCACCGCATTGTCCCCATCCTTACCGGCCACGTCTCCGGTACCAGCAGCCACCGCCGCCGTCGCTTCATCGAGCCGGCCGGCGGCACCAAAAGCACCGGCCCCGACTGGCGTCGGCCTCCACACCATCCCCGGCACAGCCATGCCGCCGTACGCCGCGGACCGCGCCACGCCGCCGTACATCCCCGGCCACACCGGGTACTGCGGCGGCTGCGGCATCGGAGCGGCCTGGTGGTGGCCGTAGCCGCCGAACAGGGCGCCGTAGACGTGCGCGCCGGCCGGGAGGTAGGCGGCGGCGAGGGAGGCCTCGAGGTGCGCCCGGCGCGCGTGCTGCCGCTCCCGCTTGTGCGCGTTCTGGTGCCCCCCGAGCGCCTGCGACGTCGGGAAGTTGCGGCAGCAGTAGTGGCACTCGAACTTCCGCGTCTCCCCCTCCGCCGCCGCCGCCGCGGCCTCCGCCTTGGGCAGCTGGTCTCCGGCAGCGGCGGCGTCGTTGGAGAAGTCGCAGCCGAAGAGGCGGATGGTGGCGTCGGCCGGCTGCTGGGCGGCGAGCGGGAGCTGCGGGAACGAGTCGGCGCCCCCGAGCATGGTGCCACGCGGCGCGGCCATGGCGGATGCCTGGCTGACTAGCTAGCTTCCTCAGCAGTGTTCGACGTTGAGCTTGTGACGTTGTGTGCAGGAGCCGGCAAGGGGGCGGGGTGGTTTTATGGCGAGACGACGACATAGGGAGAGACGGCCGGGCGTCTGCAGGCCGGCCGGGCGGAGGGGACCGAAGTACGTAGGAGCCGGGGCGCTCATTGAAGGCAAACCATCTCGTCACCCTCCAAGTACACTTACAGAAACCGATCGGCAGTGTACCGCGCCTGCCCGCCTGGCCCTGACCACGTACATGCATGCATGCATGGGCAACAAGACTATATGCCCCATCACCATTCGCTAGGCAGTACGTGTACGTGCATGCATACGTAATGTAGGAGGATAGGGCAGCGCGCATTAGGTGCTATGTTCGTGCAATCTGCTGCCAAAAGTCACACTCAGACTGTGTTAATATTTTTTTTTTTGAATATTGGTAGTTGATCTACCAAATTCATTGATCATTAGAAAAAATTGGTCCAGTTTATAAGGGAAATCGGACCCAAAAACCATACAAACAGCCTTTCGGCCAACAAAACACACACCCACACGAGACCCGGGTCCTTTTGATCGGATCCATCTCCAAGACGATGCCCCAAAAGAGAACACGACGCCGAATGACGCCGCCATCGTCCGATCTAAACTGATCAAGGGTTTCCCCCGGAGCACGTCGGGAAAGGCAAGACGAGAGCAGCTACATCGATGCCTCCAACGAGGGAGCGACAGCCGAAAGCGCCGCCATCGATGACTTCGGCCGCAACCGGAGTACGACTTTCACCGGCAGTCTCATCTGCATAGCCCGGACCAAGAATCCGATCAGCATACACATCGAACCACTATCCCTACCTCCACGGCAAATTAAGACCGTACTACGTGCTCGAACATGCATGCACTGTGGTGACCCATGCATGCATGGATGGGCGCAGGATGAGCACCACGGGACGGGCAGGCGAGACGCGGCTGTGCTTCGCCCGCTGTTACGCTACGCTAGCACTTGCAGCCGCATATGATTACCGGGCCGGTCTACGCTAAAGTCTCCACCTTTAACTCTGTATGGGCCGATCGACTCTACCCTCTGAATTCGGAACGATCATCAATCTAGGTTTTCGGCATGATTATGGACTTGCCGACTTGGGTGTGCCCTTTCTGGGTGGGATCTACGCGTCTGCATGCATTGCTTTGCCGTGAGTAAATTACATCTATAATACTCAAACTTGATGCTAGGGTTCACTTTCATCACTGTATTCAGGAAGTGTCAAAATACGGTCATTGAGATTGCGTAAATGTGTCACTCTATGGTCACCGCTACTGTATCCAACGTATTTCGCTGATGTGGTATACGTTGACCGGTCCTAACCATTGACTTGCTTACGTGGGAAGCTCATCCTCTTCTCATTCCTCTCTGTACCCGATGAATGAAGTGAACCTGAGCATCGCCTGCCGCGTACGCCGACCAACCATGGACGATGGAGCCCGCGGCGATGTACCACATGGCTGCTCGGCTCTCTTTTGTCAACAGCCTCTACTTCCCCACCGCCATTCTTCACGCCATGCCATCTGCGTCAAGGTGCAAGACCGCTCTTCGTCGAAAGCGATGCTGCGCTGCACCGGACGAGCTCACCCTGTTGGACATGCTCGAGATGACTACGAGGTCGGCTCGCACCTCAGCCCCTTGCGAGCCGCCCCCTCCTGGAAAGCCCGGTTCCTCTGACGTCTACCTTATCTGCCTAGTGCGCGAGGGAGAGCACTTCTTCGACCCAGAAACCTCCGCGAGCGCCCATGTCGCCGCCGTCGCCGCAATCTACATCCTCTAGTATTGCCAAACTCACATATGGTGTTCGAATATGAGCACCGCCCGTGCAGCACGGGCGACTTTCGGCGTTTTCCCGGCTCAATGTGAGGCACACGATGGTTAGGTTGTAGCCTCGCCGAACCCGTGGAGCTCGACACCATCGCCGCGCGGCGGCAGAAAGAATAGGTGCACCGGGGCAAAGCCGTATGCGAGCAGGCCGACATCCTCACTGCTCTCCGTGTCGAGTCCCCGCACGTGTGCACAATTGCGCCATGGGATCCTTCTTAACAAAGACCGGCCCAAACTGGCATCCGGCGTGCCGACCAGTACGCCAACCGCGAGTATGCCTACGAGGTGTGGGGGCGTGGCCGGACGAGAGATGGGAAAGTGCAGGTCGACAGCTATGCCAGGTAGAAGACTGTGTTGAAGAAATAGCAAACATGGTGCCGATCGGCCACGCACGGACCTGTGCACTTGCAAACATGGCGTCGGCGGTCGGCCAACGACGGTGATGGGCTCCAAGTTGGGCGTGGCGCGGGAGTTGGAGATTTCGTGTCTAATGGACTAAGGAACGAACGCATCATCGTTAATGTGCCACGGGATGCTTCGGAAGCTCTAGAAGGCGGCGTTGGAGAACTGCCGTGGCGGTGGGAGCTCGGCATGCGGTGCACAGGTGGATGCGGATAAGGTGTTCGACAGAATTCCAGGGAGGAGTGGTAGGAGAGAGAGAGAGGTGTATCTGCCATGTCAGCGAAATACATCGGATACGGTACTGATGACCGTAGAGTGACAGGTCTTGGCAACCTTGGTGACTGTATTTTGACCTTTGTTAAATACAATGATTAAAGTGAACCCTAGGATCAACTCCAGGTACTATAGCTGTAATTTACTCCTTTGCCGTCCATGCATGCATGCCATGCCATGGAACGGATAGCTTGTCTTTCTCGCTTTTCCTGCATCCATTCCATGACTTTTCTCGGACTTGGGACGCCGCCGCTTGATGATTAACCGGGCGGGTCCTCTCAACGACACTCCATGCTTATCCCCCGGCCCGCGGCTTTATTTGGCGTCGCGCGATCGATCCCGTCCACCGGACTCATCCATCGCACCGTGTGGTTCCAGTTTGGTTTATCATCACCAGGGCGATAGGGCAACGATCGGTCGCCAACGGCATGCCTCTGGACACTGGACTGGAGTCTCTACCGACCCTGTGGATTTAAGTTCTGAGAGAGCGGCTCTGACAGACATACGGCCGGGTTGTCGTCATTGCATTGCATTGCACACCACTCTGTCAGTGTCAGGCCGCGGAAAGTACGTACTGACTGACGGGGTAACGTTGAATTCGGACCAACAACCCAACCGATCTACTGCTCTCTGGAAAAGCTACGTACTCTCATCCGAGGCCTGTGCGAGTCACGATCATCATCACTTGCCTCTGACTTCTGAGCAGTGGGCGGTACATACCACCGCGCTGTAGCCTACACGTACGTACCAACCCAGCCATTAGCTGCAAATATCGCGAGTACGTACCGGGCATGACAACGCAGCGCGTCGGCCGTATACCATCGATGCTGCCAGACCAATTCATTAGAGTATCTCCACCCGCGCCTACAACAGGTTTCCTAAGCTATTTCTTAGCCCCAGTATCCAGAAATCGACCCAGTCGTGTTTTGTTGGTGAGAGAAAGACCTTTTCCCACCGATTCCCCCCTCTGTTTCCCTCCATCTCCCCCTTCTCCCGCCATTCCCCTCCCTCTCCCATCCATCCGGCCGCCATGCCGCTGAAGAAGTACACCGCCCCTCGCGCCACTTGTTTTGGATTTGTCACGGCATATGTCCTAGTGTGAGGACTTAGTCGTGAGGCCAACACATCTATATGGTAGCTTGAGAGGGGTTAATCGGGATGAGAGACGCGAGGCAGGTTAAAACACAAGACAAGGGTTTAGACAGCTTCGGACCCCGGGAAACATCATCCGATAATAACCCTACATGTTGTTTGTGGCTAGGTCTCATTATGCTCATGAGGGAGTCGCTGCATAAGCCGGCTCTCCTCTAGTTGTGTCTAGCCATCAAGATTATTCAGCCTCTCCCTCTTGGGGTACCCTGCACCTCCTTATATAAATTGAAGGGGCGGGTTACATATGGAGTCCTAGTAGGATTAGGATTAGTCTCTCTTCTAATACAAGCCGGATACAAGTCCGGGTCTTGATTCTTTGTAAGGGAACTATTCCTTACGCCTTTCCTCTTAAGCCGGTCCACCATCACATGAACCGGCCTACTGGGCCTCGGGCCTTGTCGTCCGTCTGACCCGCCCGCCGGGTCACCAATGAGTTGCAATGTTCAGGCGGGTTGCCCGTAAATCGCCAGGTCCGGGTGGGTCGCCAGTGAGGCGCCAAGCTCCAGCCGGGTCATACATTCGGCGGGTTACACCGCTGGGTATATCCCCGACACCGCTATTGATACCACTGCCGCCCAGACGAAGCAGAGAAAGCAGAGGGCGCCGCTGTCCAAACCCCCGGGCATGTTAAACACCGACTGGAAGGCGGAGGTTCAGCACTGGGAGGCTGTCACCACCGACCGACGGAATAGACTCAACGCCAAGAAGGCCTGAGACAGGGCGGCGGCGGCGGTGGCTACCCTGGCGGAGCAGGCGGATCTCGCGGCCGAACAAGCAGAGGCGTCTCGCGCGGGTATGATGAATTCGCCCGGCGGCCACGGCCCGCATGCTCCCAGGAGCAGCCGAGCGTCGGGTCGCCGGCTGGCTTCTCGGCGTCTCCCTGGGGCTGCGCGCCCTCGCCTAGCTACGCCGACAGCGACGTGCATGGTGGGTTCAACCCCAACATCACCTTTCCACATGGCCACCGCCCGGCCAACAAGACGCCCTCACCTGCGTTCACGGCGTCCAAGACTTCGTACACCTACTCCCCACTGGCGTACGCATCCTCCCCGACGCCGCCTTTGCGTCGTGGAGGGCTCTTCTCACAAAGCTCGTCGTCGCATCTCGGCAACCCCAGCGCGACGAAGGCCGACATGGACGGCATCATCACGACCGGCTCGGCCGCCGCCGCCTCCCCCGGGTTCAATGCCCAAGAAGATACAATGGACCTGAACGGCGACATGGACGACGAGCTCGACTACGACGAGGAGGAGCCAGAGGAGGAGGAGGAGAAGAAGCCGGCGCCTGCTCCGGCGAGGAAAGGGAAAAAGAAGAAGCGTGCGGCCAGGACCGGGAGCCGCGCGTCAAGTGGACGTCCAAAGAAGACGAGTGCCTCGCCGAAGCGTGGAAGATCGTCTGCCTCGACCCAATCACCGGCACGAACCAGAGCGCCGACACGTACTGGGAGCGCGTCAGGTCGGTGTTCGACGAGCGCAAACTGGTCGACCCCTACTTCAAGGGCGTCCACATACAGCGCGGCTCGAAGGCCATGGTGAACCATTGGGGGCTCATCCAAACAGCGTGCAACAAATGGCATGGGATCCTCGAGGAGATCACGGCTCACTCAGAGAGCGGTTCCAGCATCGATGGTCAGGTATGCCGCCGTATGCCGGTCTCTCGCTCATTTTTGCCGTGTGTGTCGCCGACACTTGTTCCTCAGCGCAGATGGTCCGGATGTTCGCCATGTTTCGGCAGGACAGCAGCACCGACCAAGATTTCAAGTACCTCCACGTGTTCTCCCGGATCGAGAAGTGCGAGAAGTGGGCGGAAGTCCGATGCACCCTCGCCAATGCCAAGGAGACGTACAAGCCGGACACGCCGATGCCGGGTGCGGCCGACGGGCGCCCGGACGGCAACAAACGGGCCAAGTCGGCGAAGGACGCCGCGCCGGCTACCGCGCGTTTGCAAGAGTCCATCGAGCATTGCATCGCCGACGCCACGACCCGGGCTGCCCATAGGAAAGAGAAAACCAAGGCGCGATGGTCGGTGTTGATGAAGAACATCACCGTCAAGCTCGACCTGCTACAGAGCAATGTCGCCACAAAGAAGAGGAACACCGACCTGGCATTCCTGATGGGGGGGGGGGGGGGGGGGACATGGCGACGATGGACAAGTAGGTCAAGGCGTGGTACCTGGCGAAGCGTGGTGTCATCCTGAACCAGATGACGGTCGGTGGCGCCAACTCCCACTCCGACCCCAACGCCGCCTCCAAGCCCGAGCGACGCCTCTGCGACACTAAGCATAGAAGCCTCGCCAACGCCGACCAGCCTGCGCACGTCGATTCCCGCAAGTCCGGCGCCACTGGACGCGGCGCTGGACGGCGCCTCCTTTGATGAATTGCCTATGCGTCCTTCCTTTTGAGCGCCGAACTTTTATGTCATTTGATCGCTGACCTGTGGCGCTAATCACCGGACTTGTGGCGTTTTCTGGGTAGCGAGAAATGCAAAGTTTGAATTTAAACATCTGGATCCTTGGGGCGTGAATGGGGCCTGGATCGCCTCCCGGGCCTAAAAAGCGCCGGGCGATGTTCCGAAATAACGTCGGCCGCTGCGCTGGGGGCTGAACGGGTGAAGATGCTCTTAGTTTGCTTTTAATTTGGGAACGACTTCACATCTGTATGCATCATATCACACCCTAAGTAGCACGTAGTACGATCATAAATCGATCGTAACATCTAATATAGCTAGGTTGGCCCTACGAATTACTACTATATCTTCTTTAATTAGTGCTCGTAGTTAGCTGTCATTCCTTCATAGCAGTCGTCCAACGAACTAACCCAGCGCAGCCCTGTTGATCCGCCGTGCACTCGTCTTTTTTTCTGCATTCATGGCCATGAAGCTGTCACGACCAGCTCCAAAGTACTGTACGTACCGCGGTACCGTGCCGTCCAGAGACACTACGCGTCTACGCCCCTGCATGGATCGCGGTACCGTACCATGGGCGCGCGCTCTCTCTCAACTGCCGCTGTCCGGTACTGTAGCATGCATGCATGCATGCGATTCCCGTCCACGGACAAAGCAATTAGGAGTATCATGCATGGTCCCGTTGTACATAGACACCAAAACATATACACTACGCGTTCAGAAATTAAGATGGCATGTGTTGTCAATGAGCAACTAGAACACACACTTTACGCCATTATGTTTGCGGAGGAGACCGGAGTTTTACGTAGATGTCCAGCCGGAGTTTGTCCCGTGGTCGGGCATGGCCAGTGGAGTTGGTTGTCGAGGCGGTGTGCATCTTATTAGGTGGCAACGATGACATGCTCCTAGGATGGGTGTGTCTGTGCTCCGATGAGGATGAGGCGTGTTGCCGCGAAGTCGAAGCTGTGGTTTGTGGAGCTATGGCAAGTGACCACGATGACACACCATGGTCGTGCCATGGCTTGGTGTCTCTCTGAGACTTGCAGTCCATGGAGTCGGAGCTGTCGAAAGACAGCGTTGTGGCAATTATGCCTCGCGATAGGCGGCGGTGCATTGGGTCTGATGGTTTGGGTCGGGGCAGCTTGTTACGGCAGTACAACTTTTGGCATGTCGCTGATGCTAAGATGTGGAGTTGGAGTCAGGCGAGGCAGAGGGCGCTTCAGTTGATGATGAAGACACTGAGCATTGAGGGTTAAAGCTCGCGCTTTGTGTCAAGTTTGGCTTGTTTGGCCTTTCCTGAGGCCAAACTTTTGCCTTCATTTTCAAAGAAAATAGTACTCCCTCCGTCCTAAATTACTCGTCGCTGAAATGAGTATATCTAGAACTAAAATACATCTAGATACATCCATACGTGCGACAAGTAATTTGGAACGGAGGGAGTAGACGGTTTGGCTCCCGAGAGGATATGCTACTGCATGCACACTAAAATCATAAAAAAAATCATATATCGAACTCAAAGAGTTTTGGATTTTTTGACAATATACATATTCATGTCTACCATCCAAGTGCAAGTTTTCATAAAATAACATATGTTAGTGCTCTAGAAAAAACAAAACCCAATGCTCTAAAGAGGCTATTTTAAGCAAGAAAATTGTTTTTTTGCGGGAAAATTGTTTTCTTTTCACATGCTACAAAACCCAATGCTCTAAAGAGGACATGGTGTATGCAACGGCGGAGCTTAGTTGGGGCGAGCAGATGCCATAGATTTTTTTTTGATTTTGCCCCCCCCCCCCCCCCCACCCCCACAAACAACCATATTTGCTACCTCCCCCCCTAATTATTCTCACCTCGGAAGCATATGTTCATGGGTGTCGATTTGAATATCCCTTACACTTCAAAAAACACATGTTATGTTATGGCCAATTAAGAATAGGGTGTCCCAGTGATCCGCCCGTTTGCCTCAGCGTCATGTAGTAGGGCCGAAAGTCCCTCCACACATATGACAAACAAATATGGTGATGCTGGGTCGCCTTGACGAAATCCTCTCGAAGGGGAAAACTGCTCCGTTAATACACCATTCACCTTGATCTGATACCTCGCTGTGGTTACACAGTTCATCACCAAATCAGTCCACCGCTCCCCAAAGCCAAGTTTGTGCAGCATAGCACGCAAGAAGTCCCATTCAACTCGATCATACGCTTCACTCATATCCGCTTTAACCGCAGCAACTCCATCATTGCCATGTTTCTTGTTAAGCAAGAAGTGTGAGAGCTCGTATGCAATAAGGACATTATCCGTGATTAGCCTCCCTGGCACGAACGCACTTTGGTTATCCGAGATGATCTCTGGCAGAATCAACTTTAGCCGGTTGGCCAACACCTTGGACACCAACTTGTAGACTACATTACATAAACTGATTGGCCGCAAGTCTTTGATTCTGTTTGGGTTCTTTACTTTGGGGATAAGAACAACCACTGTATCATTCCACCCTTCCGGCATTGCGCCCCCATTTAGAACCGCCAAGACCTCCTCTACCACCTTGTCCCTCATAAAATGCCAATGCCTCTTGTACACGATGGAGGGCATGCCGTCGGGGCCCGGCGCCTTGAGGTCTTCGATGTGATCAAGAGCTGCCTTGACCTCCTCCCTGGAGTATTCAGCCTCAAGAATATGCTAGACCCACACGAAGCGCACTAGCTCACCCGCAGGTACGAGCCTTTGCTGACACGTGGTGCTTAAAGATTTTTTTTTATAAAAATATGCTTCTAAAGGCTAGTCCGAGATAATCTTGTTTAAAAAAATGTTATTATAGCCAATTTTAATATGTATATATATGTACGTATAGGGCCTAGCTAACTCCAATAGCTCAGTCTCTCTACATGCATGTTAGCATGCATGTACTCCCTTCATTTCTAAATATTTGTCTTTCTAGATATTTTAACAAGTGACTACATAGGAAGTAAATTAATTGAATCTACACTCTAAAATATATCTATATACATCCATATGTGATAGTCTATTTGAAATCTCTAAAAAACAAATATTTAGGAACAAAGGGAGGCTATTTTTTTTAAAATAATACATTTTTTTATAAAATTTGAAAAATAATACACAGTTTTAAGAAATTACATAAATAATACAGCGTCAGCTTGCTGTAAGCCGACTGGAGCCAGTCGGTCACGGGGTAGCCGATTAGGTTTCAGTCAGCATACGGGAGGCTGACTGGTCCATTCGGCTTACTGGAAACCGATTGGAACTAATCGGCTTACGGAAAGCCGATAGGTGCATGGCCCATGCATCATACGTAGCGTGAGTTGTGCTAATCCCATTTGATAAGCTAGCTAGCTAGCCTCTGCCCAATCGATCCACCAGCCAGCGGGTGCTTGTGGTATACGTGGACATTTCACCGTATACGCTCGACCGACCGGAAAGCAACGATCGACCAGATGTTGTTTACGTTGTCTCGTGAAAATTGTTCCGGCCAGAAGCACTAGTAAGTACTAGTTCATGTCGTGGGAAAAATTGATTGCTAGCTCGAGGGCTAGCTTTTACACTTGCAGGTGATCGATAATGAGTCAGCTTTGCTTTGTTTGTCGCGGTCGTTGTTGTCGTTCGTCGCTGTCGTCGGAAAATACTCAACGTCGGAAGGACCTGCGCCAACAATTGGCACATGCCCGACCTTGGTGCCGCAGCCGTCGAGTACTTTCCGACCACTAGGCACGTACGAGCTACAGCCGAGTACTTTCCGGCCGGACGAGCGTATATGGCGAAATCGTATTGACAATGTAAAAGCTAGCCCTCTCATCGATTAGTATACAACAACTGCATGCACACACGCACAGAAAACTAGCTAGATCAATTAATACATCAGCTGCATGCACACACGCACAGAAAGCTAGCTAGTAAATCAACTCATCCACTTATCGGCTTCGCGGAGGCCGACTGCATGCACACCTGGCTGACTGGCTGTGAGTCTGGTGGCCGAGGCACTAATCGGCTTACTGGTGGCCGATTGGGCCTACTCGGCTTACGGACGGACGATTGGGCTCTACTCGGCTTACTGCTGCCCGACAGAAGCCAATCGGCTTCCCCAACGCCGACGCCGTATTATTTTCAAAATAAATCTAGACGGCGTAATATTTCTCAAATTTACTAAAAAAAATGTATTATTTAAAAAAATTAGCCAAAGGGAGTAGATGTAGTGATGTGCCATACCTACCACTATGGATGGCTTTACTTAATCTCTCCACGGACCTTTTCAACACAACACAACACGCACGTACTCCCTCCGTTCCAAAATAGATGACGCAATTTTATACTAACTTTGTAATAAGTTGATATAAAATTACGTCATCTATTTTAAAACGGAGGGAGTACGCTCCAACTCATGCTGCATGCATGCAAGCACGGCGCGTAGTTGCGTGCGTACGTACGTACCGGTACCGCGCCGGTGAGCAATGGACGTACGCGTGCGCGGGACAGGCCGGAGCGCTGGCTAGCCCAGCCCAGCGCAGAGATCCGATCAAAGCAAAGTACGCGTGTACGTGTACGTGCGTGCGCACGTTGGGGGTCACGTACCCGCCTACATATGCACACTCTAGCAACTCACGATGTAGTAGCAGAGGTTGATCCTTTGTCCATTTTGTGTGTGCTGCCGGTCCTAACAAAATAACCGTAGCGTGCGTGCAATGATGCGCTGTATCCACACGTACGTGTACCCCGCTGCATGTCGTGTCGTTTGCCCATCTCCATATCTCTGACTCTATGCACTGCTACGTACGTACGTGCTTACGTACTGGTACTGCATATATGGGCGATCGGTCGACTTTATTGCTCATGAAACATCAACACGCACTTCGTACTCCGTATATACAGTGTTTTACCGGTAAAGTACGCGCGCTGGTCGTTTCCTCTCTCGGTAAAACGATGAAGTTAACTGTGCCAAAAAGTGTGGGAGAATCGATCGATCAAACGGCGGTTCTGAAGTTTACGGTATGGCATGTACACCTTCTCTAGTGAAGCTCTGTGCTCTGATGAACAGATCTGACACAAACGGACAACTACTTTGCGACATGATGGTTGGTTGACAATATGTGCATGTATATGCATTAGTTGGACGTGCACGCAGTCTTGTCTTGTGGCCCGGCACGACTGAGTTGGTGTGTGTCCTGATAATTACGTATGATTCTGATCACGGCCGATAATGCATGTTACCACCTTGACTCTGGCCTCGATGACATCATCGCCATCCGAGCGCGTACTTGAAGGTCCAGATGAAGTGGTGGCTACCCACATCGGTTCCACTGTTAATTAAGCTCATCCGGACACATGCTGCCTTTTCGGCTTAACGCGTGCCCCTAAGGCAGTGGTGGGTGGAATCAATCCATCGTAATCACAAAGTCTAGGAGTGATCCGTATCTGCATGTGCCTTTCGTTCCTTCTGCATGTTTTGCTACTCCCTTCGTCTCATAATATAAGAGTGTTTTTTATACTTTCAAAGTATCCGGGCTATTAGTCAATTTTGCTAGGAGGAGAAGGACACACGACATGAAACTCTGACTCCCCAGTGACGCCGAGCCAAGAGTAAGCAGGAGACAAGGACACTGTCGTGACGTTTCCATGAAAATGAGTTCAAGGCTTGACTATGCGGGTGCGCAGGTGGTCGATGGTGCCATAGCGAGGAATTACAGTGATGGTCAGACGGCGACGACTCATGTAGAGTCCGGGGGTTTGGGATGGGGAGTGCGGTCGGTTAGGCATGTCTTGAAAGGCAGCTCGAGTGCAAGGAGGAAGACAACCGGGAGGAAGAAAGCACCATGTGCCAGAATCGACTTACACATATTTTATTTTCCAAAATATGGCCTATCCCTTCCGTCCTTGAATACTTGCCCATATTCATACGAAGAACAAATGAACAATACAACAAGATAACTGACAAATTATGAGTGATTTATATCTCAGGTCATCCTTAAATGTGAATCGCTGATGTTCAACCAAGAACATGAACAACATAGTGGTGACCTTTTTAAAAAAAAAATGGTCAACCACTATGACAGTTGGGGGGAAAGGTGATCACTCCACAAGCCGGCGTGACCCCGATGGGAAGAAATTTTTGGCCGGTGAGACCAAATTGTGGGCTCCTCAATAATTGAGCGGATTGTATCCACATCCCATGTGAGATGCACACAATATTAAAGACCATTTGGTTTCTCGCCTTCCAAATTTCCCAGAGCAAGTTTAGAGTGATGAAATCATTGATGGTGGAAGGCAAAAAAAAACTTAAGACAATGTGAAGGCCCGCAATTTACTGATTCGGGTAGCTCAGATCCTCCTTAAATTTTGGTAGAGCGACGGTACTACTCCATTGTGCGAAAAGATTTTGCAGATGTGCGGCCCGAGCGGCGGAAGACTAAACCCAACCGACCGACCGACCGAGCGGCCGAATCGAATCGGGTCCGATAACACGCGGAAGCGGAAGCGTGGTCGGTCGGTGTTCCGTCGCGCACACGTGACGGAAACGAAGAGACGGTCAGACACGACGCGCCAAGCGGCGGCGCGAAGGCACACGCCACCGACGTCGTACGTGGCCCCATAATAAGCGCGCGAGCGACCCCCCGCCGCCAATCCCCAGCCCTAACCGGCGCGATCAACCGACCATGGCCAGCGACGAAGCGCTCCGCGGCTCCTACTCCGGTTACCGCTACTCCGCCGCCGAAGACGACGACGACGAAGGCATGTACGCGTACTACTCCGACGAGGACGCCGGGAGGGACGAGGAGGAGGGGGAGGATTCGAGGCCGCCGCGGCAGCCGGCCAGGAGGAAGAGGGCCGGCGACCGCAGGGCGCCGCGCGGGCCGCTGCGGTCCGTCAGGCGGCGCACGGCTCTGCCGCCGGGCTGCGGCGGCGCCGGGCCGTGGGGCGGGAAGCAGCGGAGGAAGCTCCTGGCGTGGCGGCTGCGGTGGAAGGACCAGCGGCGGCAGGCGAGGGAGAAGGCGCGGTGGTCCGGCGTCAAGGCGCCGCCAGGGCTGCTCGATCCCATCTTCCTGGGGCTCGAGATTGATCTTGGGGATGATTAACGAGTGGTCTCTGGTCTGTACGGTCATACCAGTATTTAGTGGTTAGTTCTTCCGTGGGACGTTTCCGCTGGCACTAAATTAACGTGTAAAAGTACATTCACTCTTAACTTGATTCGCAAATCGTGGAAACGATGTTAAACCGAGCCATTTGCTTCTTTCATATCCACACGCATCTGTAAATATGTTCCAGGTTCATTTGGTATGGTGGGTTATGAACTTGACTGAACTTTTCATGAGTCTATAAATATGTTTTTGATCCGTCATTCAGAAGTTGAAACAATCAGCTCTGATCCGTCATTCAGAAGTTGAAACAATCAGCCCAGGCATCTTCTGTCGGCATAAGCACGGTTGATAAAATTCACTGGATTGAAATTTTGGTAGAGCAGCGCAATCACCAAAGGCTGAATTTGGCAGAGCTCTCTTGCTCGGTCCTTTCTCCGCCAAACATGATACATGCATTGTAGTACGAATTCGCATTCCGAATTCGTGACAAATAATTTCAGGTAGCATTTTTATCCAAACCGCGAAAAGAGCCATGGAATCCAACACAACTTGCTCTTAAACGTGACATGAGTAGCAATTAGCAAAGCTACATACTGTAATAATTAATTATACTTAAGGTAGAACAGGTTTTGAGCCTGGAACCCAGCAAAACTATCAGACTACTGCGACATGGAGAAGCAGGGGGTCCATATATACCATGTGCATGGCATGTGCACCAAACAAACTGACTGATTGTGAGCGGCTAATCAAGACTTCTCATCAGCAGCGCCAGATAAATGGGCCTTCTCGATGTGGCGTGTGATCTGTGAAACTGCGTAGTGAGAAGCGCTTGATGCAGCATAATAGGATGTCACAGTGAGCTGAGCAAACGTTGGGAGCGCATATGCTGCAAGAAACAATGTAGCAGATGATCAGGCATTATGTCTCAAAAATGCAATTCCTCTGACTGCGCGCTCCAGTGTATGGCTGGCGAGTCTTCAGGAGTATTTTTAGTCTTCAATATAACAGGCACAGGATAAAAAATTGCTAGTTTACCTAGCTAATGTTGGCAACATGCCTGACAACATGTAGCTAAGTATACAAAAAAAGACTTACCATCCAACAATCAACTGAGGCTAAGATTAGAAATATCTTTAAGAGGAGCTTCAGAGATTTGTAATAACCCAAGATTTACCATATGCTCTAATAGATTAAAAATAAATTTTAGAGGAACTTCAGAGATTTGGAATAAGCCAAGATTTATCATAGGCTCTATAATCTGCCAAAGTGCAGATGACCCACTTCCCGTTTGAGATCACGTCTTGCTAACCTAAGAAATTTCAGACTTGTAGAACTAGGAAGAACAGGATACATGTCTTCTGTAACTTTGCTCAGCTGTCAATTTTTACATGGTTATTAGGATAACAGAAATTGGCAAGGTACACGCGATGATTCAAGAACGCTAAAATGAAGCATACCCCATTTCCAGTCCCAACCTGATCAAATAATTCCTTTCTATTGCACCTAAAATCTATATCTGCAACCTCAATACAGGATTCGCAAGTAAATGCTAGGCTGAGAACTATATAGAAATATACAGACAGGTATTAAACAAAAAATGATGGTGGATCACACTATTTTCTTATGGTCACTTTCTCTGTGCACCCTTAACAAATGCGTACAGGCCATAGATGTTCGCAATGGTTACCAATGCATAAACAAAACAAGAAGAAAAAGAACATATTCCAGGTTTCAGCTATAAAATGCAAATTTCTATACAAGGGTTATTTGTTGTCAACGCTAATTTCAAGAACCTTTTTAGATAAGAAAATGATTACTGAACTTCGTTGCAAAAACTTACCCCCAAATAAAGCACTGGCACCAGAGAATAAGATCAAAGGAGGGACCTGCACAAATAAAATATCACCTCCAATTAAATGAAAATGTAACAACAATGTGAACTTAACAGTTACTGCTACGAGTGCCAAACATAAACCAGATAAATGAAAATCCATTGCCAGTTGCACCGAGAACACATGATAAAAAAGCTCCAAGGCAAGTGAATAACACATGTCATAATCTCAGCAGTCTAAAAGAAGGCAGCAAACCAGAACTTATGTTAAGTTTGAAGTTTCTAATGCTGAAAATGCAGAAAACCCATGTTTATGATCCTAAATTCAACCATTTTTTCCAATAAAAATCTGTCCAGCCAGTCACACATTAGAACAGGTGCCTCGGGAGATGGCGTTTCTTTACCTTCGTCGATATCATTTGTTCAAAAATTAAGCAAATATCATTTGATCCTTTAAAATTCAGTAAATACCCTGATCTTGTTCCACAGCTATGTTCAAAATCGTATCATGCTTGAAAGACAGGTTTCGCTAATTAATTTCCTTTAGTGTTCCTATCCGTATAGAATGGCAGAAGTTTTCTCGATTAACTTATCAGTCCTGTAGCAGACACCAAACGCCTTTACTCGTATAGAGTTTGATGTGATCATACTTATTTCTAGAGGAACTGGGATCAATTTGCGCCGAACTGTCACTCATTCTCCTGATTAACTAATGATAGATAACCTCCTTCACTAATCACTACATACATCTTCTAGCGTCACGATTACAAAACACAGCTTTAGAGATGTAATAAGATGCATCAATCTTTTAAACTATCCTGACAAAACTGTAAATCCAACAATCAAGATGACCGAGCTGAATCAAAGGGATACTTGCATACCAGCACCATATGAACCGAAATCAAGGCTTACCCCAACAAGTAAGTGCAGCCACTTGGGCCCCTTCACATGCTTCTGGACAAACGGGATCCCTGTTCCAAAAACCAAAACATTCCAATTTCTCATCCAGAGCACACCTGGCTAACAACTAAGCAATGGACCGAAATCAAACACAGCGAACCTGTATTAAACCCGTGCACCGCACTGAGCATCGCGCCGGCGCCAGAACCAGTCTGCAGCAACAGGACAGGTACGAAGCAAGCACACAAATTAGCGATGAAATCTCCCCAATTACGGATCTCGGGCAGGCGTCCGTGGAAATTAAGCAGCAAAAAAAGGGGGGCGAAATCGCGTTACCACCGCGGTGGCGTCGTGCAGGACAGAGGTGATGGCCCAGTCGCGCCCTCCCTGCGTCCAAGAGAAAAGCATAAACATCCGGTGAGAACGAACCGGGGGGCAGATGGAGGAGGAGGAATCGGGGGAGGAAGGGAGGGGGGTTGGGGAGTACGTACGGAGCTGGTGGTGGGGTTGAGGAGGGAGAGGCAGCGGGGGCAGCGGGCGGAGCCGAGGCCGGGGTTGATTGTCGGGTCGCGGTGGAGGTGCGCGCCGCTGCGGAGCTTCTCCTCGTACACCTCCCGCGTCCCCATGTTCGCCGGCGGCTGAGCTAGGCCTGGCTTGGGGAGGGGGGAGACGTGGACGGCTTCGGGTTGCGGGGGAGAACGTGCTGGAGGCGTCAGATTTACCGGGCTAGGCACAGGGCCCAAATTGATATCGCAGTTTTCCTTTTTGGGCCGGGATGGCAGCCAACCCCGGCGGATCACCCCCGTCGTGGGAAGAAAGACGTCCATTTTTCACCCTAAAATATGCCTCAATGGACAAATATCCCCATGAAGTCCATTTTGGTACAATTTTGACCCCGAAATCTCTAAAACAAAATCTACCCCTTGAGCGGTTTTGCCTCTAAAGCTAGCTGAGCATAGTTATTTGAATAAAGTGTCTTGCTCTTGGACTGGGGATCCGCCGGTGTGGATGATCCCAGGACTTGCAAACGATATAATTGTATTTTGATTTAATAAAGCTAGCCATGATGGTCTTTTCCTTAAAAAAAAGGTGGTTTTGGGAAATGATGTGGCGGTCACGTTTGCAAACATTTAAGCAATTCATAGACTGTGCGAACATTTAAGAACTAAAGGCAACGACAATACAAAAAACTCGAATTTTAAGGACGGTTTCATGGAAAATTGTGACTAATTTTCTTTAAAAAAATCTGACTAGGTTTCGAAATCGAAAAAAAATAGTAAAACTCAGCTAGGGATGTCTCTACGGAAAAGCGAGAAAACACACACTACCTTGCACCAGCTTCAGTCGGGCCCATTGACGGGCGTGACCCTCTTTTTTCTTTTGTTTTTATTTTTTTCTTGTTCTGCTTTTTTTAATCGCATTTCAAAGAAAAATCTGAACTAGAAAGCGCCTTCATAATTAAAAATTGTTCTTAAATTTCAAAAAATATTTCAACTTTTCAAATATGTTGATCAATATGATAATTGGTCCTGAAATTAAAAAATGCACATGAATTTGAAATTTTTTCCTTATTTACTATATAAATAATTTGAATTTCAAAAGGCTCATAAAAATGTCCCTATATTTTTAAAAAAATTCACAAAATGTTCTTAAATTTGGAAATTGTTTCTGAATTTGGAAAAAATGTCCCTATATTTTTTAAAAAGTTCACAAAATGTTCTTAAATTTGGAAATTGTTTCTGAATTTGGAAAAATGACCCTATATTTTTAAAAAAGTTCACAAAATGTTCTTAAATTCGGAAATTGTTTCTGAATTTGGAAAAAATGTCCCTATATTTTTTAAATATTAATTAATTTGAAAGTTGTTCCATAGTTTCAATGAAATTTCTGAATTTTAAAAATCAACAATTTGATTAAAAAATATATTTTTAAAAGAGCTCTCGCGCTTCAAAAAATCATGAATTTGAAAATTTTACTAAATTTCAAAAAATGCTCCCGTGTCTCAGAAAATGTTCCAAAAAATAAAAATGTTCAAAAAATAAAAAAAATGAAAACAAAAAAAGTGAAAAAGGATTATAAAAACTACAAAAAGAGGAAAATTTGGTTCATGGAAGGTTCTAGAACCTTCCCATAATCTATTAAATAAAAGCTAACTATAACCAGAATATGGGTCGGGCCATATACCGTTCGAGCTTTTATAGGGGTACGTGGTACCTGGCTATTTTGTGACTTGTGCGAAAAATATGATTCATCGTCGATCAGTGTACCAGCATGCATCTCTATCAAAATCTCTACATTTTTCCCGACATTAAATCATATCGTCACGAAACATGGGTTTGTGGAGGGAGGAAAGCGAGTATAGTGAGGCAATGTTGCGGCGGACAACCTCCTCGGCCGCAGTCCTACTCTTCAACGTCATCTCTACTCCATGTCTTACAAATACATCTCTATATTCTTCTTCACCTTTTTCTCGCAGATGTTCTTGTTTGTTGATGGCTAGGGCTATATCGATTCTTGATGACCAACTTGTGATCTAACTAATAATGACGAATGAATGAGTTGATTCATCGGTAGGTGCATCGCCATCCAACGTTGTGCGAGACGAATGATGATTGCTGAAATCAGACGTCTCAAGTGCTCGCCTTTATTTAGATTAAACTATTTTACTTTTATGTATTATAATTTATCTTTCCAACATGCGAACTTAATCGATATACTTTTCTATTATACTTAGCAACTACTCCCTCTGTCCGGAATTACGTGTCACAGAAATGGATAAAAATAAATGTATCTAGAAGTAAAATACATATAGCTACATCTGTTTCTCCCACATTTATTTCCGGACAGGGGGAGTACTTCATAATATAGCTAAATGTTAAGATATAACATTTTAATTATGTAATTTTAACAAAAGTTCGGAAAAGCAATTTCGGTAAATTCTTAGCATATATCACAACGAGTTTGATGTAGTTAGATGTTTTTGAGATACTAACTGACTTTTTACCAAATTATGCTAGATCTTAGAAAATAGAAACATACCAAGTCATAAATATTTACCGACTTGATTAGTGTCACTTAAATGAATTGGAAATATGTGTTGTCATTTGAGTTTATTTAGTGTCCTTAAATATCATGGTTGAGAGCTATAAAGTTGGTCGGGGTTTCTAGAATGCAATCTTGCCACCTTTTAAGTGCAACTAAACAGAGGGATAATTATCTTCATTCCAAATCAAAAATCTGAATATGGACTATATCTATAAGTGGTTTGTCTTGGAACTACCGCTTTTCATGTTTACCACTTTTTCCATCACCAAATATGTCTTCCATATTATTGGTTCAACTATCAACTCCCATCCCAAAACTTTGCACTTTATCATGAATTAGCATCATTGAGCTCAACTCGCATTAAACGCATCTAACTTTTTTCTTGTTTTAATGTGCATCTGTATAAAAAAGTTTGATGTGTATGAGTTGGTAAAAGCATTCTCATTTGCAACAGGTATGCATTGATGCATCATTTATTTTCTTGGTTTGATAAGCACTCCCGCATTACTTTAGGATTTATTTCAGGATTTCCAGCGATGTTCATTCAATGGAAGCAGACGTTTCCGTCGACTACGAGACGCCGGTGACTTTGTCAATCTCGAAATGATATGTCGGCTCAGTCTCTTAAAGGTGCTCATAGGGGTAGGGTTTGCACATATGTTCATATGGATGAGTGTATACGCGTATATATGAGTGCCTGCATCTGTATTGTGTTTAAAAAAGTGCCTTGCACACCTCATATTTTATCACTCAAAATCAATCGTAGTTATCAAGATTTTTTCATTAACATTTCAATTTGGAATATTGTATTTAGATGTACAGCCTTTATGATAGATTCGACTACCTTCAATACATATAAACTGAACTGCAATTATGTTTGTGGCCCGTCAGCTCATGTCTTTTGTACATATGCGACGATGTGTAAGTTTTTTGTACGGATTCGCTTTGTCAACTCAAAAGAATTTTGTGAACCAACATGTGGTTGGATGGTTAGGAGGACGGTGGTATCCTCAGCGTTTAAATCCTGGTGCTCGTATTTATATATGGATTTATTTCAAATTTTTCGGCGACGCGTGTTCATTGAGAGGAGACGTTCCGTCAACTACGAGGCTCCTTTGATGACTTCATCAATCTCAAGATAATATGCCGGCTTAGTCTTTCGGAGATACTCATATGGATACATAGTGCATGTGTATTTATAGAGATGTGTTTTAGAGATGTTTATAGAGATGAGTGTATGCGTGTATATATGAGCCCGTGCATCTGTACTATGTTTAAAAAAACTCAGAAGAATTTTGTAGACATGATTCAACTTTTTGGGTCCACAAGCCAACAGTGCTGCGAGCATACAAGACATTCCTCTTTGATCCATGTAAGTCGATACATATGTATGCTTGCATTACTACGATAGACTCGACTACCTTCAATTCATAAAAAACTGAACTGGTGGTTTTCCTCTCGTCCCTGGCGGCTGGAACCCTAGCCGCCGTCAGGAGAGGGCAATCTTCCAGCGCCGTCCTCCGGCGACTCCCCTTCATCAGTGACCTCGGTCATCGGTGGTGAGTGGGGTCATCGGATCCACGTGTGTGGATTATTTGTACTTTCTCGTAGTCTAGATTTTTAGGTTGTTCATCGTTTTGACTTCGGCGGCGACGATGATGGCGCTGAATAAAGATTCTTCAAATCCTTCCCTAACGAAGCCATCGGTCCTATGGATGGTGATGGACTTAGAAACCAGTCTGTTCAAGTAAGGATGGCGTGGCGGCGGCGGCATCCTCGTGGTGGATATGTGTCCTCAGGCTCCGTCGTGGCGACGACATTTGCTCAAGCGTTGACACGGAGCTTGGAAGATAGTCCAGGAGCGAATACAGATTGTGGTCTGCATCGACGACATCTGAAAGACAGAACGTGTGAGCGGTTCATGGTTCGTGGATGGCAGGTATGGTTTCCTCATTCGGCTTCTTAGTCGTGGCGGGGTTTTAGATCTGGAGTTCGATGGTGTGTCTGATGTGTTGCCCCGCTCTGATTCGTCCAACGACAAGGGCTTCACTTTTGGTGAGTCACCTTGAAGGTCTGCAAAGTTGCATATCAGCAATGAAGCCGCGTCGAGCTTAGTGAGAAGGTGATTCGTCATTCTTCTCTTTTTTTTTGAGCATCAGTACAGACATAAGCGCTCATATACATGCGCATACACTCATCCCTATGAACGCACACACGCACACCCTACCCCTATGAGCACCTCCGAGACTGAGCCGACATATCATCTTGAGATTTACGAAGTCACCGTAGGCACCTCATCGTCGACGGGAACGTCTCCTCCCACAGAAAGCGCATCGCCGGAAATCCTGAAATAAATCCAGAGATAATGCGAGCACCAGGATTTAAACCCTGGTGGGTTGGGGATACCACTGTCCACCTAACCAACTCAACCACAGGTTGATTCGCTTCATTCTTCTCTTTGATAGTTGTTGCAGTGGTGCCGAAGACGGGCGTTGGTGTCAAGCTGAGAGATGTTTTGCTATCTTTTTAGTTTTGTTATGCCGGTTCCTACGTGATTTGTATTTTGATTTTTATGATATGAATGAGAATATATTAAAAAGAAAGTGAACCGCGATTATGTTTGTGACCGGCCAGCCCACGTCTTTTGGACACATGCGGCGATGAATAAGCTTTTTGTATGGATTCGCTTTGTCAACCGGCAGGAATTTTACAGACATGATCCAAGTTTTTTGGCCCACAACCCTACAGTACTGCGAGCATACAAGCCACTCCTCTTTGATCGATGCAAAGTCGATACATTTATACAGCACAAAATGAGGAGTAAAATTCAAAACGTAAACTTATACACCCTGAAATATATTGAACATGTACATGTGAGAATAAAATAGACTGCAAATAAAAAAATACAGTAGCACTATTCACAGCAATAGATCACCACATTTTGTTATTCTACACAATTGGCAGGTAGAGCTGTCTATTTCGTCAATTTTGTTCATCAGTAATAGACATGAAACTCTTTTTTCAGATTTTCCTAAGTATATTTTCGAAATAATTTGAAAATAAAGGGCAAGCAAAATAGAGGACATCTTCAACTCACAAAATCCAGCTTTTAACTCCAAATGATTCTTAGAAGATAAGAAAAACCTTCGTCCCATAGTACAACTCTTCAGAATTGTAGTAAAAATGTTTTGTCCAGTACGTGAGGTATCTACAAATTCATTGCTTTGCTCGAGGAAATTAAAGACAGATCACCTGATTATTCATCATTCAGAAGATCACCTAACATAGTACTGTATCATGCAATAACAGACCATAACAATGCACAGGCTGCAGAATTCACAGCCCGTTACACATGCATAATTGATGATTGAGAAAAGAACAGACAGGAACTCGCTGAACCAAACACATTCTCTCTTGCAAGAACCTAGCTCAATGTTTAGCTCGCAATCTACATGATACCATACCAGTTCACACGGGCTACTGATTTGACATGGGAGTAAAGAAAAGCAGTTCACAAGGAAATACTGACATCACATGGAGAAAAGAAAAGCTAACAAAAACTTGTTAAACCTTAAATAGATCAGACAGAGCTGCACTAGAAAACAGAGGTGGTTCCTGTTAAAAGGAGCCAATTGTTGTTACATTAAAGGCTCTTGTGACCCCCCTAATTACAGATAATTAAGAAACCATCTTTAAAAGTTGGGCTGTCTCCAGTTCATATGACCAAGCTGCTGTTGTTGATAGGCCCCCACTTGGGGACCTGGTGCAGCTACACCAACTCCAACATTGGGACCAATGGCAGATGGGACCTGTTGATGCACCATGGGATGTGGACTTACGATCGAGGGAGGCTGCTGTGGATGGTACATGCCTGGGAATTGTGCATGAGAGGATTGAGCTGTAGCACTGAAAGATGCATTCCCAGGATTTGGCATATAGGCACCAGGTGTTGCTTGACCTGATAAGTTGTAATACGGGGGGCACTGCAAAGTTGGGATCTCTCTATTCTGAATCCAGATATCAGATGTCTCTACCTGTAAAAGATGCCCAAAATATTAAATCAAGTAGGTCATGTATGAAATTTTGTGAGTGAACTCCCTAAATACAAGTAGAACTATGTACTCCATATAAAATTCAGACTAAATGTGAACTCCCTAAATACAAGTAGAATTATGTACTCCAGGAGTATGTAACAAGCAGAAAATAATTATGTACTCCAGGAGTATGTAACAAGTACAGTAGAAAATAATTTTAATCAATATAAATTTCAGACTCCACATCCATGATTTGTACCTGTGGGGTTGGCGCATAAATGTTGTTATCCTTGTACTTCATCCTATTGACGTCATCAACACCAACTCCAGCTCCAATAACACCAGGAGAACTAATTGTATAACCAGCTGGATGAGTGTAATTTCCATAACCAGAAGGGTTACCAGCTGGGACTGGTTTATATTGTGAAACTCCATACTTCACTTGGCCTGCAGTTAAATGTGAACCCCCACCGGCCATCTGAAGATAATTATTTCCATTTGCCGGATAAGGGACATTTGCTGAATAATTTGGCATAGCCATGGGTGGGACATAAACTGGAGAATAGAGAGGATGTCGATATGGCATGAAATTCGGATAATGCTGCACGTGCATTGGAGGGTACATCTGCGCTGCTTGTTGTTGCTGGGACATATGTTGCTGTTGTGTAGACATTGCAATAGGGCTGCTGCTCGCAAACTGTGAACTTAGGGCCTGCAAAAGCACAACAGATAAAAGATACCATGAGATAATAGTACTTGCAATCAAGACATAAGTTGCCACAGGTTAGTGAAGTTGAAGAAATTTCGTTTCAGGAAAAAGTAAAGGTTGGCAAAATCTCAAGCTCGCAATCTTGTCTGTCGCCCAGGACAAAATTAAGTACAAAACCAAGCTAAGCTTCTCACTTCTATCTCAAGTCAAGTATACAGGAGTTTTGCTTGGATAGATCCGAATAAAGGCAGTAGAAAGCAAAGGGCATAAAAGCCCATACATAACTCTAAGGCCTCATTTGGTTACGCGGGATCCCCCCGGTATCCCCGATAAAATCCAGGGCTCGTGACCCACGCGAAGAATCACCCCATGGAAAACCAACGGGTCATTTGGTTGCCCATCGCCTGGTGATTTTCTGGCCCGATCCACCTTGTTTCCCAGGGAGATTAATCCACGACTCGAGAGATCGGGCAGGAAACCCACGCCTCCGCTCTCTCTCCCACGATCGACTTCCACCTAGCGATCTGGCGCGTGGCGCCCCGTCCTCTAGCCACCAAATGAGGTAACACTGATTAGGGAAATCTCCCGGGTGATGGAAGGGGATCTCATCTGTCCGGAGAAAATCCCCCGACTGGGTTTATGCTGCCCTGGTTTTGTTGGCCTTGCTACCAAACTAGGCCTAAGGGTGCAAGAAAAACTCCACCACATGACAAACACTAGCAACAATATAGAATAGCAACACGCTTGTGTAAGAACCTTGGTTACTTGGCTTGCTTGGCCCATGATAGGGGAGAAAATCAGTAGGTTACTTATGTTTTCTTCCCTTCCCTGAAGCACAGCCACCAAACATATGCTCCATCAGTACACAAATATAAGATGGTCTAACATTTTTCTGAATCAGATGTATATATGTATGTTTTAGTGTGTTTGTTCACTCATTTCAGTCCGTAGGTAGGGAATACCTAACAAGAACACGAGGGAGAGACAAGGGTGAGGCGGTTGGCTATCCCGCCCCCAATGTTCCAGATCTGCTGGTGCTACTTCGCTCTTCCTGCAGCATGAGGCGCCTTTGCCTTGCTGGGCCTCATCTTTGCACCTAGGCCTTTTGAGCTTTTACGTCAGTGTTTTTGCAATTCGGCTCCTAAGTGAGAGCTTTTTGAGTCTTTGAATGTGCTGCTCCTAACACAGCACGCCGAACTACAGGATGCTGGCTCAAGTAGTTAACTCAGTCTAGCTTATAACAGTCTAAAGAACTATACGAGATTGGATGAGAGAGCAGATCAGAGTGGAATAGTTAATGTGGATTTATTTAGCCAGCCCAGCCATAATCAGCATGATGGTAAGTCAAATCTTCACGAGGAAGAAATAGGGGTCGAACTGTTAGGTGTTGGGCTTTCCTCTGACGGAGCCTGCATCCCGGCCTTGGGTAACAAGTAATTGTCCTTGAAAGCTAGTGCAGGAAAAGGTACGTTGGAAAATCTCGGTTAGTTAAGCCCAATTGATAGCAAGGTGAGTCTCTACCTCAGATGCAGAAGGGAGAACTTGTGAATGAACACTGGATTCTGGCATTCTGAATACTTGCACAGCATTATCTGCTCCTGGATTCACCGAAGTGTACCCCTGCTTACAGAGAGGGATGGGGTGTCAGTACATAGTAGTAGGTATGGCATTTGTTTCAGATTTTATCCACACCCAAGATAAACTAAACACAATGGAACATCTACCTGAGAAGATGAAGCCAACACTTGCTGGTGCACGTTAGGCTCAACCAGCCCGTATAACTGTGCCTCATTATTAGGATGCATATTAGGATCCTCATGACCATATGCCTGAAAAAAAAATGACACGATTATCATTTTAATTCAACGACTTGTCTTAATAATGCAGCCAAATTTCCTGTCTCATAAATAACCTCAGAAAAAAATGGCAGACGAAAAGTAAGTACAATCATCTCAGCATCAGTGAAACAAAAAAAAAACATTCAAGGACACTTCCCAATTGACTTACAGAAAAGGCAGTCAAACCAGAGGTGCTTTGAATATTATGGTCATCTGCTGCACCAAGTGGAGTATCACTCTGAACTAAGCCCAGTCCGTCATCATCCTCAACTTCTTGACCATTCATCTGTTCACTATCCTCAGATGGTGGTAAAGAACTCTCTGCCGCCGATGTGGATATAGTAGTCAGTTGTGATCCAACTTGCTCATCCACCTCGTCATGTTCAGTATCAAACTCATCCTCTTGGACAACCAGTTGAACAGATTCTTGTACACTACACACACACAAGAACCATAACCAAAATCAGCCTACAATTATCAATTCCAAAAGAACTAGAGCATTACTATCATTACTGTGCAATAAGTTACAAAACCATCCTGAGGTGAGATCATTTAAGAATATGAAGCCCTAAAGTTATTAGGTCAATCAGAAGAAGCTGGTTCTATCAGCTATGGCTTCCTACCACTACGCTGTAATTTTTTAATGAAAATTCAATAATCAAGTGCTTTTCAGGGGACAGAGAGACGGTACTTATTTTTAAGTAAATTTCATTGATATTGTCAAGTATCATCAATTCTTATAATTGGAAAAGGTTCACCTAACTGTTCTGGTTGTTCCGGTTCTGGAGAAGTTGAAGTCGGTAATTGGTCTGAATCAAACCCAGGAGAGAAACTGCCGAATCTTATTCTTGTCTGCTCATGCTCAGGCGAATCAAACCCAGGAGTGAAACTGCCGAATCTTAATCTTGTCTGCTCATACTCTGGCACACGGAGATGTTCTGGGATAATCACATGCTCCATCTCATGCACGTTAGCATGAGAAATTTTGTCACACGAACTGTTCACATCCAGCACATTAGCATTTTCAGCTTTGCTATCTAAAGGACATGTTGCATTTGTCCCACTGTTATCAGCATCGTTGGTGCAAGACTTATTTGTCAATTTTGGCTTCCATTCCTTAGCTGGTTGTATGACTGCAGAAAGAAAGAAAACAAGTCATCGATTTTGTCACCTCTAGTAGGAGACAAAAGGAGTAAAGCATCCCTTAGCATTTCATTTTTAAGCTTGTAAACCTAAAGAACGTTTGTGAAAAAAGACAAATTAAGAAACATGTCACATAGCTTGCTTAAAAAAAATCCTACAAATAAGAGAACTAGTGATTTCAAAAGGTAAAACCTAGATATGAGGTACACCAAAAACTTTTACTATTTATTCGTGTAAATTTGCACAAATTTTAATTGTTACTTGTTACTGAGCTTATACACATAACTTGTTGGTGAAAAGAGAAAAGTATACTCCATGAATTACTAATGGTGTTTCTGACTTGCACACAGGTGCTAAGGAAGCAAAGAAGATGATGACCCAAACCATGTTAAGTTTATCTTTAGTTACTTTGTTAAGTGTGTCTTCTCTCCTAACCGCCCATCTCAGTACTAGACTCATAGAACAAGAGAAAGAAGCTCCTATGATGGAGCAAAGCATAAAAGAAGAACTTTTATCTCTTAACATGTAAAACTCCATCATTCTTAAAAGAACAAAACTTGTTCTATATTACGTACTTCAGAAAACAACAGAGCACAAAATTTCAGACATGACGCTGCCAAACAAATGTACAAAACATTATATCACCAAGAATATTACCTTTTTGGTTGCTAGCAGGACCCTGGTGATACCTGCTGTTGTTTTGGTTACCAAAAGGTCTACCAACAGATCTGCCACGAGTTACTGTGTCTACTACAGGTCTATGATTGGGTTGAGTGTTTCTAGGCATAAATGATGGGCGTGAACAGAAGGCCCAGCTGAGGCAAAATTCCCCCTTTGAATATTTGCATGATAAGAATCATTTGGTCCATGGAACTGTGAACCTGGACGACCAGAATACTGTCTCGGAGCATTAGCCACTCCAGCTTCACGTCGATTGGCTCGGACAAATCCTCCAGCCGCTTTGTAATTGGATGAAGCATGATGTAGATCAGAATTAGGATACTGGTGTTCATTCTGAGAATTCTTCAGATATGGCCTTGCATGCCTCTGAGCAGTACCCTGAGCATCCCTCTTCATCTGATGCATGTCAGAGTTGTAGCTACTCTTTGCACTTTGATGTGTGACCTGACCTTCTGAGGTTGTAGGTGGTGGGCGATTTCGATCAGATTGAACTACAACTCCACTAGAGAGAGAAAATCCAGTAAGCGAAGTAGTAGTTTACTTGTAAGAATCAAGCATGAAAAACAACTAACGATTATAAATTTATTGTGTGTGCACCAGCTAGTGTTGTTTGGGGGGGGGGGGGGGGGTGTATTGATTCAGCTAAGTATTGTGTTTCGGTTTTGTCTCAAGTTAATGGTAGATTAACTGATGTGCGCGCATATAACAAAAAAACAACTGCAGTATTCATGACTATAACCATGCAAGTGTCATGATATAAAGACTCAGCACCAACTGGTGAACAAATAAGTACAGTGCACTAATGAATATATGAGCTGTGATCTGAATGCTGAAAACTAGAATGTAAGCAGACACGCAGAAATGCCCACGGAGAGACTTGTCAGTGCTCATGTCTCTAAGCACCGATATATGCTACTGTAATACAGGAAATAAGACTAGCTTCAGGGAGCATGAGACGGTATTCTGGTCGACCAGGTTCGTTCCATGAACCTGGACGACCAGAATACTGTCTCAAAAGAAATATAAGACAATTATACCTCCTATCAGACGATTGCATATATGTTGAAACTTTGTGTTGCTCTGCTCCATTTTCCACCGCACCGTGTCTGTTATCCCTCACTACCCGAAATTCTCGACTTGGTCCTGCATCAAGCCATATGTGTCACCAATTAGGGAAAACTTAGTATATAGAACAAATGCAATCATCATACCAACTAAAATACCAAAGTACAAATGAACCAAAATATAAATATGAATTTTGGTGGCCATTCAATGATAACGTTATTTCTAATGTTGAAGAGAGGAAACAAATGCAATAGAAGCCTTCGTAGCAATCAGAAAAATACAATACTTTTCCTATGAACCAAATGGGGCCTCAAAAGAAGGGTTGCGGAAAAAAAAGAGTTCAATCAAAAATTAAATATACAATGAATTTTGTTATGACACCATTATCAAAGTAAACAAAGATTGTACAAGTACCAAATGACCAAAATGCAAGGTACACCCAGAAGAAAACTCAGATAAGTACTACAGCAGTCAATATAACTACATCGGTACACAAAGAGACAGTAGAGAGCAATCTTGAAAGATGCAGTTAACAAAATCCCAATTCAGGAACAACTATGTAAGAGCAGTTGCCCTTTTACACCGCAAAAAGGATTGGAAAATTTTGTTCGCGGCAAATTAAACGCATCTCTTATTTACGCATGTTATGAAGAAACATATAAATGATGAGTTTCAACTATGGTACCATATGTCTGACCATGATTGTGCGCTCTTCTTTGATCGATCTCAACCCTTTGAGTGTGTGGCTTTGTCCGTTGTGTGCCATGCTCACCTTGTGCTGTGGTCTCAGAAGGGTTCTTCTGACCAGCACTCTGAAAAATCAACAAAGACGTTTCAGCAAAAGAAAAATAGCAGTAGTAATGCATGTATTTTGAACATAAACAAGAGTTTCCAAAAAAACAGCGGATGAAGCAGAATGCATAAAAAATTCTGAAGTAGTGGCCAATGTTTCCGTGTGGTCAAAAGAACAAAGATAGGTTCTCAAGTAGCGAACACAAATTTGAAGTGTTAAGGCTACAAAAATAGAAGAATGATTCAAAGGGCAAAGGTGTAGGCCTAAAGAATGCATGATGTTAATGAAGTCCTCTATAGGTTTTTCAAGTTTCAACCATCAGTCACAAACATTCAAGAAGGGAAAAGAGAAGCAGAGCAACAGCAACAGGTACGAGTTATATACGTATGGAACTATGGACAGGGCCTTAATGTTCTCCTCTTATGCTTCGGGCTAGAGTCTCACAACACAGCTTCTATTTTTGTTGGCACCTTAGGCAATTACACTACATTGGCGAACTTAACCCCTTATGTGGAGCATTAGCCTTTCACTACATTGGCGAATTTAGGTGTAAACATATTAAGGCGTAGAAACCATAAACACCAAATTCAAATGTTACAAAGAAGGCAAAATATACCTCTTTTTTCTTGTCCCTTTTCCGTCTCACTTCATGAAATGGATCTGCAAGTCCAAACATTAGAAGAGTAACTACCACAAATAGAATAGGTTCCATAAAGTAACATGACATGTATATAAAACGACTATAATAAGTATATAATTAGATGACAAATGTCAGTAGTAGCCCCGTTACTTAAATGTACCTAAAAATTAATAACCAGATACGTGCACCAGATATGCAATTTACTATGGTTGTTGGCTTACAAGTATCTCGTATTCAAGTTAAAGCAAACTAGTAGCTGGCAATTTACTATGGTTGTTGGCTTACAGACATGTCTGCTACTATTATCAAGCAAACAATCCAACAGACATCACTAGGTGCTACCATTAGCCTTGTTTCGGGATCACATATCATAAAATTACATACTCCCCCCATTCACAAATATAAGATGTTTTGGATACTTCAATATGGACTACATACGGACTGAAATGAGTGAACAAACACACTAAAACGTGTCTAGATACATCCGATTCACGGAAAAGTTAGAACATCTTATATTTGTGAACGCAGGGAGTACTAAACAATTAACTTATTCTCGTTTCAGTTGTACATCTAAAAGATTAACTGGTTGATTTACCAGAGTCATCAGGAAGCACAAATCTCTCGTCACTGCTCCAATCGGATAAACAAGTCCACACAAACCTGCCGCTATACACCTAGGAAACTCAAACAATCCAGCTGAACAGACGTGAAGTCACCGGCGGCAGCACCAAAACCGCGACAGATCGAACGAGCTCCAAAACCCTAGCCGGCGAATCCCAACCCCCCGCGCCCCGCAAACTACGCTAGCAGCGGCGGCACCTACCCAATGCGGCGCGAGCGCGCGGACGCCCCAAACCCTAGCTCCCAGCGCGTGGGGCGAGATCGAGACGCGCAGATCGGAGAGGGGGGAGGGGGGGCGGACCTTGGTTGAGGAGCCTCTGCGCCGTCTCGTTGGGGTCCATGTTGGACTCGCGGAGGGCGTCGTAGATGTCGTCCTCGGAGTGGCCGCCGACGACCTCCTTGATGGACTTGATGGTGGAGTCGATCGCCGGGTTGGGGGAGCGCGCCGCCTTGCTGTCGGAGGAGGCGCGGGGCCCGCCGCCGCCGACGCCGCCAGCCATGCCCGCCGGGGTGGGGAGGGGTGGTGGATCGCCGAACGCTACGCCGGGGGCGCTGGGGTGGTGCCTTGGATCGCCGCCGGAATCGCATCAAACGACGCGCAGCCCTGGGTTTGGGTCTGGGTTTTGGTCGGGGCGGGGGTGGGGGTGGGGGGTGGTTGGGGGCCGGCTGGGCTTGCTGGGGTGCGTGCGTGGTTCAAAAGGAAACGCTGGCGAAGGCGATATATTTGTCGAATAAAAAAATGGAGGAAACAAAAGGCGTTGGGGGTCTGCGCGAGGGGTGGGCTCCGCGCACGAGTTTTACGGCGATGGCGGCGACCGGCGAGCAGGCGCATGGACCGATGACGTACAGTGTCCACTCCAACCCTACGCGTGAACCAAAAGGCAAATTTTCAAACTTAGACTGACACATGGCTAAATTTTGAAACAGTTTTACGGTGATGGTGTCTGGCAAACGTTCGCTGGGAGCGAGATCCTAGCGAACGCCCCAATAACCTCACAAACGCAGACATCGTATGTCGCCATCGGAAGCACATCATCTACCGAGACGCTTTAGACGATGAACCCGAGCCGCCTAGATCGACCATGCTAACCAGGGCCATCCCCTCTGTTAGACAATGTTTATATGTAGCTTTTGTGTATATCCCATATATTATATTTGTATATTTCGTGTACCCTTAGAGCATCTTCAGCCGTTGGCCCCTCCAAGAGGCATAAAAATCACCGACTGGGGCGAGCCGACGGTATGATCGGCTCTGGGGCGGTTGGGTACCCAGCCATCGTCTCCAGGTCGCCCCCAGACGCTAATACCAGCCCATTTTTGACGCAAATGATCCCGCTATTCGGCCCACTTTTGGCGAAAAAAAGCCCGATATCGGTGCGAATCGGCTCATATTCGCCGTGGTTCGGCGTGAATTCAACATAAATAATTTTTTAGCACATAGTTCATCACAGAAATCAGTAGAAATCAAATAGTTCAATACAAGTTATATAGTTCAACAGGTAATAAAAACTCATATGCAAGCATCCTCATAGCTGTCGTGCACTTCTGGATTGAGGTGAATCCAAGTGTGCCGGTGCAATCCTTCTTGCACTTGAAGTATCTGTCGAACTCCCGGATGAAATGCACAATCCTAAGGAAAAGCTTTCGGCTCATCCGATAACGGCGTCGAAATACTTTATCGCCGTGTAGTGGAGCGTCGGCGAAGTAGTCGGAGTAGAGCATGCAATAGCCTTTCAGACGATGCCGGTTCTTTGCTTTCAGCCGCCCCGGTGCCGAGCCACCTCGTCGCGGCTTTTCATTGCTCGCGAGTATGCTCGGCGAGGGCGGCGAGGCCCATGAGGTGTTCCTTGTCCTGGACGTAGGCATCGGCTTCCTCCTGCAGCAGCGCCGCGAGCACCTCCTCGTCGTCCGAGTCCATCACCGAGCAGACAAAACGCCGAACACCTAGCGGGCGTGGTGGGCGCACACCCGCCGGTATACCGCCCTGCATGGCCGGAGCGCCGGAAAACTCGCCCGGACGATGGTGGAGAGGCTGCCGCGGCGAAAACTTCTCTCTTTTTCGGCGGGGAATGGTCTATCTAGCGGTGTTGGGCGGTGGTCGGCGCCGGAATCGGCAGGGTGGTGGCCGAGAGCGCGGGGGTGGGAGGCGAATCTGGACGATTGGCTTGACTTTTCGCCTGACAGTGTGGCCCAGGCGTGTTTTCCCCTTGTGCCGAGTTCGCCCCCTCGGCCTGGGTTAGGCTCATATCGCTGCCCAAAAATGGGCCGAGCCAATTTCGCCTTGGGGGCGCGAGTGGGGGGTTTTTTGCCACATCTGATGACCCACAAGTATAGGGATCTATCGTAGTTCTTTCGATAAGTAAGAGTGTCGAACCCAACAAGGAGCGTATGAAATGATAAGCGGTTTTCAACAAGGTATTCTCTGCAAGTAATCTTGAAATAAGTGGTAACAGAGATAGTTTTGTGATAAGGTAAATTGTAACGAGCAACAAGTAACAAGAGTAAATAAAGTGCAGCAAGGTGGCCCAATCCTTTTTGTAGCAAAGGACAAGCCTGGACAAACTCTTATAATAGGAAATGCGCTCCCGAGGACACATGGGAATATCATCAAGCTAGTTTTCATCACGTTCATATGATTCGCGTTCGGTATTTTGACAATTTGATATGTGGGTGGACCGGTGCTTGGGTGCTGTTCTTACTTGAACAAGCATCCCACTTATGATTAACCTCTATTGCAAGCATCCGCAACTACAACAAAAGTATTAAGGTAAACATAACCATAGCATGAAACATATGGATCCAAAAACAGCCCCTTACGGAAACAACGCATAAACTAGGGTTTAAGCTTACATCACTCTAGCAACCCATCATCTACTTATTACTTCCCAATGCCTTCCTCTAGGCCCAAATAATGGTGAAGTGTTATGTAGTCGACGTCAGCATAACACCACTAGAGGCTAGACAACATACATCTCATCAAAATATCGAATCTAATACCAAATTCACATGACTACTAATAGCAAGACTTCTCCCTTGTCCTCGGGAACAAACGTAACTACTCACAAAGCATATTCATGTTCATAATCGGAGGGGTAATAATATGCATAAAGGATCTGAACATATGATCTTCCACCAAGTAAACCAACTAGCATCAACTACAAGGAGTAATCAACACTACTAGCAACCTACTAGCACCAATCCGGACTTGGAGACAAGAATTGGATACAAGAGATGAACTAGGGTTTGGAGATGAGATGGTGCCGGTGAAGATGTTGATGGAGATTGCCCTCTCCCGATGAGAGGAGCGTTGGTGATGATGATGGCGATGATTTCCCTCCTGAGGGTAGTGTCCCCGTCAGAACATCTCCGTCGGAGCCCTAGATTGGTTCCGCCAAGGTTCCGCCTCGTGGCGGCGGAGTCTCGTCCCGAAAGGTTGCTTCTGATTTTTTTTCTCATCGAAAGAATTCATATAGGAGAAGATGGGCATCGGAGAGCCACCAGGGGGCCCACTGCTGGGGAACGTTGCAGAAAATAAAATTTTTCCTACGGTTTCACCAAGATCCATCTATGAGTTCATCTAAGCAACGAGTCATGGGAGAGAGATTGCATCTACATACCACTTTGTAGATCGCGAAAGCGTAAGCGTTCAAAAGAACGAGGTTGAAGTAGTCGTTCTCGTCGTGATCCTATCACCGGAGATCCTAGCACCGAGCAGACGGCACCTCCGCGTTCAACACACGCAGACGGAGCGGATGACGTCTCCTCCTTCTTGATCCAGCAAGGGGAAGGAGAGGTTGAGGAAGATGGCTCCAGCAGAGCACGACGGCGTGATGATGGTGGAGAGGCAAGATCTCGGCTGTGGCTTCGCCAAGCACTCAACGGAGGAGGAGAGGTGTTGGGAGGGAGGGCTGCGCCTTGAAGTGTGTTGCAGCCTCCCTCGCCTCTATTTATAGGGGAAGGGAGAGGGGCGGCCCCTCTAGATGGGATCTAGAGGCGGCGGCCAAGGGAGGGCTTGCCCCCAAGCAAGGCGCCCCCTCGGGGTTTCCCAACCCTAGGCGCATGGGCCCTAGGGGAGTGGCGCCAGCCCACTTTGGGCTGGATCCTTCCTCATACAGCCCATAAGGCCCTCCGGAGAGGTGGCCCCTCCCGGTTGTGACGCTTCGATTCAATCGTACACTAATCATGCACGCAAATGTGTACGATCAAGATCGAGACTCACGGAAGATATCACAACACAACTCTAAAACATAAATAAGTCATACAAGCATCATAATACAAGCCAGGGGCCTCGAGGGCTCGAATACAAGTGCTTGATCATAGACGAAGTCGTGAAGCAACAATATCTCTGAGTACGGACATAAGTTAAACAAGATTGCCTTAAGAAGGCTAGCACAAACCGGGATCTGAGATCGAAGAGGCGCGGGCCTCGCCTGGGATCCTCCTAACTACTCCTCTGGGCGTCGTCGGTGAGCTGCACGTAGTAGTAGGCGCCTCCGATTAGTAGTAGTCGCCATCGACGGTGGCGTCGCTCCTGGGCTCCATCGTCTGCAGTCGCAGCAATCGAGTAGAGATAGGGAAAAGGGGAACAAGGCAACCGTGAGTACTCATCCAAAGTACTGCAAGCAAGGAGCTACACTACATATGCATGGATATATGTGTAAAGGGCCATATCGATTGGACCGAACTGCAGAATGCCGTAATAAGAGGGGATAGCTAATCACAGCCGAAGACTACGCTCGGCGACCTCCGCCTTGCAAAGATGTAGCGTAGAGTAGCACAAGTCCTCCAAGTAGCATCACATAGCAATAATCCTACCCGCGATCCCTCCTCGTAACCACGAGAGAGAGCGACCACCGGGTTGTATCCGCACTTGGAAGGGTGTATTTTATTAAGTATCCGGTTCTAGTTGTCATAAGGTCAAGGTACAACTCCAAATCGTCATGTTACAGAACATCACGGCTCTTCGAAAAGATTAACTTACATGCAACGGTGCACCTCATAAACCAAAACTCTTGATCCCATTTGGACGGACACACTTTTACGGGTCATGCCCGGCGGAAGATCAACACGCCGCAGCCCGACCTAGGCCAACAGAGCGGTCGACGCCGGTCTAAACCTAAGCGCCAGGGTGCAGGCCCATCGCCTTAGCACACCGCACGCTGCGTAACGCCACGGAAGCACCTAGCAACCTCCATTACAAAGGAAGTCACGTTACGTGGTCCAATCTGGCGCGCGCTGCTCAGTCGCTGACGTCACGAAGGCTTCGGATGATACCACGACGTCGGGATACCCATAACTACTCCCGCGTAGATGGTTAGTGCGTATAGACCAAATGGCCAGACTCAGATCAAATACCCAGATCTCGTTAAACGTGTTAAGTATCCATGACGCCGACCAGGGCAGCCCACCTCTCTCCTAGGTGGTCGCAACCCGCCTGCCTCCGCCACAAATAACGATCGGGGCCGTCGGGAACCCAGCCCACCTCTACCGGGATGGAGCCACATCCTTTCAAATTTCATCTCCTAACAAAGATCACATGTAATGTAATAGTGTAAAGTATATAGTATATGCCCGTGATCACCTCCTCAAGTGATCACAGCCCGATAAGAGTATAGCATGGCAGACGGACAAGAGTGTAGGGCCACCGATGGAACACTAGCATCCTATACTAAGCATGTAGGATTGCGAGTAAAGGTAACAACAAGAGTAGCAAGGACAAAGCTATGCAAGATATAGGATTAACTAAAAGCAAGAACATGCTACACTACTCTAGTGCAAGCAAGATAGAGAAGAGTAGGCGATATCCGGTGATCAAGGGGGCTTGCCTGATTGCTCACAGCAAGAAGGAGGGCGTCGGTGGCGTAATCGACCACAGGCATCGAGATCGCCATGGGGTCTACCGGAGAGAAGAGGGGGAGAACGAAGAATACATAGCAAGCAAGTGCTTAACAGACAACAGCAGAGCTAGACGTGTTCTAACGCGGTATGAGGTGATACCGGTGAAGGAAACATCCGGAAAGTATCCCCGGTGTTTCGTGTTTTCGAGGAAGAGCCGAGGTGAAATGTTGCAGGTTCACTATGCTAGGGACGTGGCGGATGAACAGACTGCGTATCCAGATTCATCTCGTCGTTCTGAGCAACTTTCATGTTGAAAATATTTTAATCCGAGTTACGGATTAAAAGATATGATTTTCTAAAGATTTTATTAATTTCTGGAATTTAATTAATTATTTAAATTAATTCGAAAAATAGATTAATGACATCAGCATGATGTCATGCTGATGTCAGCAGTCAACAGGGTTGACTGGTCAACCTGACCAGTGGGTCCCACTGGTCAGTGACACATATAAATTAAACAGGTTAATTAAACTAATAACAATTAATTAGGAGGGCCCACTGTCATACTAATTAATTAGCTAATTAATGAGTTAATTAAGTTAATTAATCATTAGATTAATTAATCTTAATTGGTTAAATTAATCAGAATTAATTAAGTTAACTAATTAGTTAATTAATTAATTAATTAATTATTTTCATTATTTGTTTATTTATTTATTTATTTTTCCCTTTTTTTTATTAAACCGTTCTGGGGGTGTGCCCCACTTGTCATAGGGCCAAGGCCTACTTGCACGCAAGCGCTACGTGTTCGGACGCCGGGCATCGGATGCGCCGAAGGGCGCACGCCCAAGATCTGGGCGGACCAGGCGCCACTTGAGGAGGGCACTGCCCATGGCGAGGCCATTTCGAGTGATCCCACGGCCAAGTGACGGAGAGGGTGGCGAGAGGAGGCCGCGGGCGGCAACAAGTCTTGATACGAGCATGAGGGAGGCCGAGGAGGGACACGGAGGGCGCGGCCCGAGCGGGCAGGGACGGAGGAGGAGGAGGACCGAGTCCTCACCGGTGCGAGGGAACAGGCGTGCTTGATGGAGGTCGGGAGGACCGTGGTGGAGGGGACGGGACGGCGGCCGACAGAAGTCGAGGTGGAGGAGCTCCGGTGGCGGCGATTAGCGTCAGGCGGCAAACCACGGCGTCTGCGAGCTCGGGGAGGAGGACGAGGACGCGAGGTCCGGCAAGGAGGCAGTCGATCCGAGCGGCGACGGCGGGGCCTTCGACGACGGTGGTGGCGCACGGCGAGGACGAGCGGGTGCGGTCCGGTGGGTGGCTCCGGCTACGCTGGGCGTTGGAGTTGAGCGAAAGGCGGTGATGTCGGCGGTCGTCAGAAGCGGCGGGGCGCTGCCCCGATCCGATCGGGGAAAGGGAGAGCGGTGTGGGGAATGGGTTAGGGTTTCGGGTGTCGTGGGGGGCATGTGTAGGCCAGGGGTGGGCTGGCCTGGGCCAGTTGGGTTGGCTGGCTGGGTCGGTTGGCCCATGTGGGGAGGGGGGGCTTGTTCTCCTTTTTCTTGTAAACATTTTGTTTTTCCTTTTCTATTTTTGACCTTTTCCTTTTATTTATTTCCTTTCTGTTTCTTTTTTCTTTAATAGTTATAGCTTTATAATAAGTTAAAGCCCACACCTAAATTGGAGTTGTAAAAGTTTTTAGTGACTAAATAAACTAGTTTAATATTTGTTTATAATTAATAGCATTTATATACTTGTTTTGCTAGTGCTTTTATTCACTGATGGTACTTAAACATTTTATAAAAAGTGTAGTTTCTCCACCATAATTGCTTATGATTTATTTGACACCATCCTAACATTTTAGTTTTATTATTTGAACACTTTTATTGTTTGCTTGATTTTGAATTTGAATTGAATCGGTTTTCGAACTAACGCGAGATTAGCAACAAGAATCGAGGTGACGTGGCATCATTAGCGGAGGGTTACCGTGGCTTAATTATCCCAAGGCGTCACAATTCTCCTCCACTACAAGAAATCTCGTCCGAGATTTAAGAGGGAGTAAGGGGAAAGGTCCGTTACGAAATCCTAACGAATCTTCTCGGTCTTGGTTGCTCTTCTTGAAGAGGTCGATCCATTACCTTGACATCTTCATTTCTCTGCCACAGTCATCATGGTGATGCCGCCTTTTCTCGAACTCCAACGCATTTACGAATAGGTAAGGGGTATTCCGCAGAATCTAACCTCTGCAAGGTTGACTATCCGGTAGCTAACATCGGGAAGGTGGCGGAAAGTAACTCTCGAACCGAACTTAAGAAAATATCGAGAGCAAAGTAAGAAGGTACCATGAGAAGTTTCAAGCGGGTAGGCAATCATTCGATGCACAAACAAAGTGTAAAAGGGGTCCAGAGCAATGGTAATAAGTTTTGTGTCTGATACCAGAATAGATTACTAGGAAAGTGACCCCGTGAATTACATACGAAGTCAAGCACGAGGAATAACTTGGGCAACAGGGGTGTACAGGAGAGTCAGGTTTCGATCCTGTGAAACTGTGGGTTATGGGCCCACCATGTGGTTAAAAGTAGGAAAGTCGGTGACATCTTGCATGATCATGTAAGCAAGGCATGTCAGAGGAGAGTCTGTGGGTCATGTCGGCAACAACATAGGTACCAAGGGCGAGGGACGAAGAGAACCAATTTCCTGCTCGTTGAAACGAGGCGGACCAATAGGCAAGGTTCCCGTCCATTGGTGGTTACCTAATGTCATCAACAATAGTAACAAGGTCTTACCGACAGAGTTGTACATCGAGGTGTTTGCACAAGCGGTGGATTATTACCGCTTATATCATATAGATCATAGAAAAGGTCTAAACAAACCAATGGAAGGAAAATATGATCATCAGTTAAAGCGAACAATGGAAGGAAAATATGTTTAAACACATATTTCAAGGGTATATCCTTCCCAAGGACAAGCAGAGCAAGATATCCATGACAGGATATAAAGTAGAAAACCATTTAGGTAAGGGGGGAGGAATCTCATGATATTACCCATACAACGGTGTTAGGATAAATGATAAATAAAATTTAGCATCGTGCTTCAAATTTTCCTGTTGAAAATTGGAGTACCACTGACATGCTTCGAGATAGCATTGACATGGTCTTCAGGTGAAGATCAGACTTTGGAAACACGAAGGACCCATCAGGAATAACTTGTAGAATAAGTCTTACAATTTCCTCATGGATGAATGGATAACCTTCTTTGAAAAGGAATCTATAATGATAGGTCCTCCGGTAGGGGGTGCTAGGCATGACATCATGTTACCGGGTCATCAAAGGATCAACATCATAACTCTTGGAAAGTTGTCCCAACCATCATATCGACCGAGATTCATATCCAATTGGTGTCATGATACCTCGGACTCGGGGTCCGAGAGGAAAAGGTGCAACACAAATCGTCGAAATGACATTGCAAGATCCTCGAGAAATGAACTATGGGAGCGGGTTTCTGAAGCAATAGTTCATCATTAAACCAAGGAGGGGATGAGAAGGTGGCTGATGGGCTCAGCGACAATTCATCGAGAATTCCAAACGGATGGATTTCCATAATAATGTGAACAATAAGATGACACTTGTTGATTGAAATGATATAATGTTGTATGCTCGAGGAAAACATACATAATTAAACATTGGTTGAACGGTGCACCCGAAATATGGGTTGGGTTGCACGGCCAATGTTAGAATGGTGATTCAATTATCGAAAGACTTAGAATGATCTATCACCCATTCACTTCAAAGCAATAGGGTTGCTAGAAGTTTTGAATTCACACGTCATAGCTCAATTGTCGGTAATCCGGTTGAAAACAATACGGGGACCAAGGAATGAACGAAGATGGCAAGAAGTATTATGATATCAAGAATTCTTAAGAGGTGGTGAAATTCTCACCACATTCTTGACAAAAAGAGATGGTAATACTTCCGAGGTAAGGAGGATCAACTTGTTGGGTAGCAGGGATCTCAAGGTTTACACAAAACACGAACAAGTTGTGTTGAATGGAAGGCAATAAAGTGGTCGATGAGAACAGGAATCATCGAGGGGCAAGGATGGTATTACCCATAATGAATTCAATTGAACTCCTGGAAGAGCTCATAAGGCTGATGATGATCACGACACAATTGTCGAGAGATTTAATGCAGGAGCTATGGCCATGAAGAAGCGTGAGTTTCGCAACTTACGCCAAGGAGGAAGGACTGTTGGCCAGTATGTGGATGATTTTAGTAAGTTAGCACGTTATGCCCCAGATGACGTTACTACGGATGCAACTAAGCGGGAGAAGTTTCGGAAGGACTGAATGATGAGTTAAGCATGCGATTGATGGTAGCAAGTTTCAATAACTACCGAGAGTTGGTAGACCATGCCCTCATGATTGAAGGAAAGCAGAAACAAATTGAGAATCGCAAGAGGAAGTATGGGCAGGGAAGTATAACTCTGGAGCCCAAGAGAAGCCCTGCTATACCCCTAAACAGGAGTTCGGGCCAAAGATACCCATGGAGGAGGTAGTTCGCACAACCATAATGGCCACAAAAATGGAAATGGGAATGGAGGAAGCAACGGCCAAAACCGGACCACACCATCAACCCCAACCAAGAAAGACTTGAGTCATGTCACCGTTACAAGTGTTCCAAGAACGGACATTATGCAAATGAATGTCCGTATAGGCGTAATGGAAATGGCAATGGAAGCTCTGGAAAGAAGCCAAACCCTTTCAACAGGGGACAGGTGAACCACATTGATGTGGAGGAGGTTGAAGATCAGCCCGATGCAGTAATCGGTAAGTTTTTGATTAAGTCATTTTCTTCACTAGTTCTTTTCGATACTGGCGCATCACATTCATACATATCAAGGGGATTTGTGGATAAGTACAAATTACCAACCCAAGTCCTTAGGCCACCCATGCTAGTAACCACACCCAGAGCAGAATACATGGCTAGTATATGGTGTGATCGACTGCCATTAAGGATTGGACACTATGTTTCTCCCTCGGACCTAATAGTTCTGGAATCCCAAGGATTGGATGTGATATTAGGCATGGATTGGTTATCTAAGTATGGAGGGAACATAGATTGCGCCACTAAGTCGATTTTGCTTACCACCCCAGAAGGGAGGAGAATCAAGTATGTATCACGGCATGAGCCGAGGAGAGCACAAGTAAATTCCTTATCAGGAGTTGTGCAGGAAGAAGTTCCACTTGAAGCAATTCAGTTGAAGGATGATTTGACATATGAGGAGAGACCAGTCAAGATTCTCGATTATGCCAGCAGAGTTACTCGCAGCAAGGTTATCAAGTTTTGCAAAGTTCAGTGGAGCCACCACACCGAGGATGAAGCCACCTGGGAAAGAGAAGAAGATTTGCTCAAGGACCACCCTCACCTATTTTCTAGCCAACCTGAATCTCGAGGGCGAGATTCATCTTAAGGGGTAGGTTTGTAACATCCCAAATTTTCAATTTGGAATGTTATACATTAAGTCATCATGCATATCATATTTTCTTGCATTTTGTTGATCCTAGAAATTCACGCAACTCAAGGACCCTCGGAGAGTTGGAGATTTCGTTATTTTCATATTTGAGTTTTCTCAAATTTTGAAAATAGGATCATTTGATTTTATTTATTTTATCTTCAATTATTTCTACTATCAAAATATGAGAGAGGGAATAAAATGACTTTCCCAAAATAAAGAAATAATGAAGATTTAATAAAAAAAATCAAATAAGATTTTATTTCGGAGTTTTTCACTTTTATTTGCCTTAGGGAAAAATGCGTGTTTTCAAAAATTGCATTTTAGGCCCCGTGTTAAAGTTCATTTTGTTCGACTCATTTTTAGGAGTCGGGGAAAGTTTACTTTATTAATTTTGGAGTTCGTTTAGATTTTTTTTTCTCTGTATTTTTCTGCACGCGAAACCGATTTAAAAAAATCCATGACGCTATGGGCCAAAGGCCCAAGCCGAACCGGCTTGACGAAGGCCAAGGCCATCGCGCCGCACCAAGGGAGCCAGGGAGCTGCCAAGGTTTCCTATTCTTTTACAAATCCTAGTAGGATTTGGACCCGTTTCGTCATTCCGTTTTTTATTCCTAGGATTCCTAATCCTACTCTAATTCTTGTCCCCTACTCCAAGCAAAAACCCTCCCCTCCCCAATATAAATACCCAAGCACCCCCCTCTAACACATCAAACCAACACCTCTCCTCTCCTCACTTGTGACGATGCGCCGCCCATGCTTGCCCGCCGCCGCCGCCGCCCTTCAACGCTGCCGCCGCCGCCCTACACCGCCGCCGCCGGAGCCCCTCGCTTCTTTGCGGTACTAGACCCACGCTGCGTCACCTTTCCTTTTCCTCGGTTCGGTTTTTAAATAAATCGTTCGGTTTCCGTTCAGTTTTCTAGATCGGTTTTTCGTTTGGTTTTCTTTCCGAAACCCTAGATCGGTTTTTCTCGCGGTTTTACTTTCCGGTTTTGTTTAGCGGCGTTAGCGGACCGTTCGTCCTAACGAACGAGATCACCGGTTTGCTTCGTTAATGAACGTCCGTTCGTTCAACCGTTCGCCGTTTTCTTTCTCATCGGATTTATTCCGCTATTTTACGATAGCGATTTCAGATCCGATTTTCTTTCTAGTCTATTTTCTCGCTCGTTTATCGGAATCGGGTGATTCAAACGCTCGAGTTTCATCTCGTAACCGCCGTTCGATTAATCAACTTAAAAAAGTTTTGCTACTGTAAAATTTGACTTAGTTTCAACTTGCTAGAACCAAGTTGTTTTCTTTCGTCGTTTGACTTTCGTTGCTTTATTTGATTCGATTCTTTTGCAACTGTGGTTCTTAAGTTGAACTTTACGGTCAGATCTTTTATTCGAGATTTACCCGTGCATTAGATGAGTACTTATTGTATGCTTGTTGTTTGTCTGCGATAGATCACCCGGAGTGCGCCGCTTGTTATTTCGAATCTCTAGGTTTCGCGGATCATCAGCAAGGCAAGTAACACTTGATCATACTTTTCTACTACCCAGTTTTATGCATTAGATCTATTCCTCAAACACTTGCATGATTAGGATCTAATTAAATTGTGGGATGGGAAGTAGATGAGGTAGTACCTATTACATGTTTTATTACGAAAACCTTTGGGAGTTACTTCTACGTTTGCTTATTTGCCATGCTATGCTAGTAGACGTGGATTGGGTGAGTGTATCCATGACGGATGTGAGATTGTTAAATTAATGGTTTATCTAAGGTGGCAACTTAAACACACATCTGGGTGGATTGAGGCACTGGGGTATCCGATGATTGCCTGTTTTTTTTCGGACCGCCACCCAGGCTCAAAGGGATCATGAGATTATTCAAACTAGTAACTTTCGTGTGCAGCCACAAGCCATTATGGGCTCTGGCATAGTTGAGTAAGTCGTGCGAACTCTTATAGTGGTGGACTAGCAGATGTAGGGGATGTAGGTGTACCGGTCTACCCATCGTAAGGTGCTAGCGCTTACGAAAGACTATGTCTCGGTCATCCGTCTCTCAAACACCATGTAGTCACGAGAAACCAAGCGGAGGCGATCGAGTCTTGTGGGGAAAAGTCGCAAACCTCTGCAGAGTGTATAAACTAATCATGATTAGCCGTGTCCCGGTTATGGACATCTTGAATATCTAGTACTTGAATATCATGTGAATCTCAACATGTTACTCCAATTAATATTGTTGGGTTTTAATGAGTACTTTTAATTGGGATTGAGGATCTTTGTCAACCATTCTCAATGTTTAACAACCACCATGATAGTTAAACAAATTTATTCCTTTGCAGTAAGGGAAAAACTGGCTTTATGCAAAAGCTGTAACCGAGAGCTTTTCCACCAGCCACATATGCATGTAGTACAGGCTTATCATTCATTATTCTCTATGTGTTACATTGCGGCATATTCCATGTCTTGACCCGTTTCGGGCTGCAACGTTTCATGTTGCAGACTTTTTCGCATTTACAGTAAGGTGCTTTAGGTCGTGGTTCTATACTCGATGATGCATTTGGAGTTGATGGACTCACTTATCTTCCAAGTCTTCCATTGTTATCGTTATTAGATGGCCTTAAGCCATAATTATTATAATAAGTCCTCTTTTGGGCAACGATGTAATAAGTGTGTGAGTGCTACTCTGTTATAAATCCTTGAAATCTTGTGTGGTGTCGACATTCTTGATCCGAGGATGACACACGAGCACGAAGACTTGATCCATTCGGTCGGGTCGCTCTGAGAGATGGTATCGAGCACACGACTGGTATGAGGACACGACCACTAAGTTAAAGCCATAGATCACTACTCTCTTCTCATTTTCTAACTCCTCATCTTTTTCTACACTTTAGGATGAAGGACGCGAAGATCAAGTACACCCAACCAGATGAAGGCACACCTTTTGGATTTCACTTGAAGGAAGTCACCAAGTACCTGAACATTGGACTACCAAGCTTCACCGGGACTTTCAACGCCCACTCACGAAGAGGAGCTATTTGGAAGATTCAAGCTCATGTTCCGGGAAGGACATTTGCCCCAATCACCAAGCCTATAGATAGTGTTTTCAGTGCACCAACCTGGAGTCTGGGAAAGAGCATGGCAGCTCACATCACCATGAGACACATTGGAGAAGTTTACCAAGAAGACCTCAAGGACACCATCTATCAGATTTGTGGACGCCGAGATGAACAATGGGAGATAGTCAGCACCAAGAAGGATAGATCCATTGCAGCTTTCATCCAGGAGTTAAACCAGCACATTCGACGCCGGAGAACCGGATGTGCAATGATATGATCGAATTGAAGGATGCGAAGGGAAGGATCATCGAACTTGAAGAAGAACTAAAGTCTACACGTAAGGACTACATGGACGAGATCGTAGCTGTAGCAAGACACAATAACGATCTTAAGTATGAGATTGAAGAACTCAAGAAGAAATTTGCGCTCAAGAATGAAGACAAGTACGTCGACTGTCCGAGCAACTACATCATCATCGACGACACCGATTCGGATCCAAGTGAACCCGACTTTGAAGACGAAGCTGGAGCAGACATCATGGAGTCTTCCACCGGTTCAAATTAATAGGTGACCCCCACATATTAGTAGTATTCCCTCCATGTAAACATTTTGGTTCATGCACTTTTGCGATAGTTAGACCGTTGTAAGCCCTTTGTTTGAATTGAATGAAGTGATTTTGTGTGCATTTGCTCATATACATTTGGGTAGTGTTTCTCCTTAGACCTCCCTCTATTCTTAATTTCTCGTCTTTTCTAAACCCATCAGATGCCTCCGAGACGCGACCACAGGTTTGTTTTTCCGCGGAGATCACCCAGTTGATTCAGCAGGTAACACTTTGATCCAAACACTAGTACGAATCAAGGCAACAACAACAACAACAACCCACCGCCACCACCACCAGTTGACCATCTGGCTCGTTTCTTAAAGCTGAACCCGCCAGTGTTTTCCAGTAGCACCGAGCCGATAGTAGCAGATGATTGGCTCCGTAAGGTAGGGAGGAGTTGACCACTACAGGATGTCTGAGATGGAGAGCGGTGAAGTTTCTTTTACACCGGCTTGAAGGACCAGCAATGACATGGTGGGAGAATTTTACGACCACTTACCACAGAGACACCGCCACATGGGATCGATTTGACAAGCTTTCCGCCTTGCCCATGTCTCGGCGGGAGCTATGGCCATGAAGAAGCGTGAGTTTTAACTTACGCCAAGGAGGAAGGACTGTTGGCACAAGATGTGGATGATTTTAGTAAGTTAGCACGTTATGCCCCGGATGACGTTGCTCTGGATGCAGCTAAGCGGGAGAAGTTTGGAAGGACTGAATGATGAGTTAAGCATGCAGTTGATGGTAGCAAGTTTCAATAACTACCAGGAGTTGGTAGACCGTGCCCTCATGATTGAAGGAAAGCAAAGAAATTGAGAATCGCAAGAGGAAGTATGGGCGGGGAAGTATAACTCGAGCCCAGCCAATGAAGCCGTTATACCCCTAAGCAGGAGTTCAGCCAAAGATACCCATGAAGGAGGTAGTTCGCACAACCATAATGGCCACAAAAATGGAAATGGGAATGGAGGAAGCAACGGCCAAAACCGGACCACACCATCAACCCCAACCAAGAAAGACTTGAGTCATGTGTTACAAGTGTTCCAAGAACGGACATTATGCAAATGAATGTCCAGAAGGCCAGAATGGAAATGGCAATGGAAGCTCTGGAAAGAAGCCAAACCCTTTCAACAGGGGACAGGTGAACCACATTGATGTGGAGGAGGTTGAAGATCAGCCCGATGCAAAGATGTCGGTAAGTTTTTGATTAAGTCATTTTACGTACTAGTTCTTTTCGATCTTTGGTGCATCACATTCATACATATCAAGGGATTTGTGGATAAGTACAAATTACCAACCCAAGCCCTTAGGCCACCCATGCTAGTAACCTCACCCGAGCGAGAATACATGGCTAGTATATGGTGTGATCGGCGCCATTAAGGATTGGACACTATGTTTTTCCCTCAGACCTAATAGTTCAGGAATCCCAAGGATTGGATGTGATATTAGGCATGGATTGGTTATCTAAGTATGGAGGGAACATAGATTGCGCCACTAAGTCGATTTTGCTTACCACCCCAGAAGGGAGGAGAATCAAGTATGTATCACGGCATGAGCCGAGGAGAGCACAAGTAAATTCCTTATCAGGAGTTGTGCAGGAAGAAGTGCCACTTGAAGCAATTCAGTTGAAGGATGATTTGACATATGAGGAGAGACCAGTCAAGATTCTCGATTATGCCAGCAGAGTTACTCGCAACAAGGTTATCAAGTTTTGCAAGGTTCAGTGGAGCCACCACACTGAGGATGAAGCCACCTGGGAACGAGAAGAAGATTTGCTCAAGGACCACCCTCACCTATTTTCTAGCCAACCCGAATCTCGAGGGCGAGATTCATCTTAAGGGGGGTAGGTTTGTAACATCCCAAATTTTCAATTTGGAATGTTATACATTAAGTCATCATGCATATCATATTTTCTTGCATTTTGTTGATCCTAGAAATTCACGCAACTCAAGGACCCTCGGAGAGAGTTGGAGATTTACGTTATTTTCATATTTGAGTTTTCTCAAATTTTGAAAATAGGATCATTTGATTTTATTTATTTTATCTTCAATTATTTCTACTATCAAAATATGAGAGAGGGAATAAAATGACTTTCCTAAAGAAATAATGAAGATTTAATAAAAAAAATCAAATAAGATTTTTATTTCGGAGTTTTTCACTTTTTATTTGCCTTAGGGAAAAATGCGTGTTTTCAAAAATTGCATTTTAGGCCCCGTGTTAAAGTTCATTTTGTTCGACTCATTTTTAGGAGTCGGGGAAAGTTTACTTTATTAATTTTGGAGTTCGTTTAGATTTTTTTCTCTGTATTTTTCTGCGCGCGAAACCGATTTAAAAAAAATCCGCAGCACCTTGGGCCAAAGGCCCAAGCCAACGGCTTGACGAAGGCCAAGGCCATCACACGCCCTCAAAGGGAGCCAGGGAGCCTCCAAGGTTTCCTATTCTTTTACAAATCCTAGTAGGATTTGGACCCGTTTCGTTATTCCGTTTTTTATTCCTAGGATTCCTAATCCTACTCTAATTCTTGTCCCCTACTCCAAGCAAAAACCCTCCCCTCCCCCAAATAAATACCCAAGCACCCCCCTCTAACACAACAAACCAACACCACTCCTCTCCTCCTTGTGGCCAGCGCCCTTGCCCGCCGCCGCCCTTCAACGCCGCCGCCGCCGCCCTACACCGCCGCCGCCAAGTGCCGCCGCCGCCACCCAACGCCGCCGCCGTCGGAGCCCCTCGCTTCTTCGAGGTACTAGCCCCGCGCCGCGTCACCTTTCCTTTTCCTCGGTTCGGTTTTTCGTAAATCGTTCCGGTTTTCTAGATTGGTTTTTCGTTTCGGATTTCTTTCTGAAACCCTAGATCGGTTTTTCTCGCCGGTTTTACTTTCCGGTTTTGTTTAGCGAGCGTTCGCCGGACCGTTCGTCCTAACGAACGAGATCACCGGTTTGCTTTGGTTAATGAACGTCCGTTCGTTCAACCGTTCGCCGTTTTCTTTCTCATCGGATTTATTCCGCTATTTTCTGATAGCGATTTCAGATCCGATTTTCTTTCTAGTCTATTTTCTCGCTCGTTTATCGGAATCAGGTGATTCAAACGCCTGGAGTTTCATCTCGTAACCGCCATTCCGATTAATCAACTTAAACAAAGTTTTGCTACTGTAAAATTTGACTTAGTTTCAACTTGCTAGAACCAAGTTGTTTTCTTTCGTCGTTTGACTTTCGTTGCTTTATTTGATTCGATTCTTTTGCAACTGTGGTTCTTAAGTTGAACTTTCTGGTCAGATCTTTTATTCGAGATTTACCCGTGCATTAGATGAGTACTTATTGTATGCTTGTTGTTTGTCTGTGATAGATCACCCGGAGTGCGCCGCTTGTTATTTGAATCTCTAGGTTTCATGGATCATCGCCAAGGCAAGTAACACTTGATCATACTTTTCTACTACCCAGTTTTATGCATTAGATCTATTCCTCAAACACTTGCATGATTAGGATCTAATTAAATTGTGGGATGGGAAGTAGATGAGGTAGTACCTATTACCTGTTTTATTACCAAACCTTTGGGAGTTACTTCTACGTTTGGTTATTTGCCATGCTATGCTAGTAGACGTGGATTGGGTGAGTGTATCCATGACAGATGTGAGATTGTTAAATTAATGGTTTATCTAAGGTGGCAACTTAAACACACATCTGGGTGGATTGAGGCACCTGGGGTATCCAGTGATTGCCTGTTTTTTTTGGGACCGCCACCCAGGCTCAAAGGGATCATGAGATTATTCAAACTAGTAACTTCCGTGTGCAGCCACAAGCCATTATGGGCTCTGGCATAGTTGAGTAAGTCATGCAAACTCTTATAGTGGTGGACTAGCAGATGTAGGGGATGTAGGTGTACCAGTCTACCCGTCGTAAGGTGCTAGCGCTTACGAAAGACTATGTCTCGGTCATCCGTCTCTCAAACACCATGTAGTGCGAGAAACCAAGCGGAGGCGATCGAGTCTTGTGGGGAAAAGTCATGAAACCTCTGCAGAGTGTATAAACTAATCATGATTAGCCGTGTCCCGGTTATGGACATCTTGAGTATCTAGTACTTGAATATCATGTGAATCTCAACATGTTACTCCAATTAATATTGTTGGATTTTTAATGAGTACTTTTAATTGGGATTGAGGATCTTTGTCAACCATTCTCAATGTTTAACAACCACCATGATAGTTAAACAAATTTATTCCTTTGCGATGAGGGAAAAAGCGGCTTTATGCAAAAGCTGTAATCAGAGAGCTTTTCCACCAGCCACTTATGCATGTAGTATGTGCTTATCATTCATTATTCTCTATGTGTTACATTGCGGCATATTCCATGTGCTGACCCGTTTTCGGGCTGCAACGTTTCATGTTGCGAGACTTTTTCGCAACGACGAGTAAGGTGCTTTAGGTCGTGGTTCTATACTCGATGATGATTTGGAGTTGATGGACTCACTTATCTTCCAAGTCTTCCGCTGTTATCGTTATTAGATGGCCTTAAGCCATATTTATTATAATAAGTCCTCTTTTGGGCAACGATGTAATAAGTGTGTGATTGCTACTCTGTTATAAATCCTTCGAAGTACTGTGTGGTGTCAGCATTACTGATCCAGGGATGACACCTGAGCACAGAGACTTGATCCATTCTGGTCGGGTCGCTACACTAATCATGCATTTAAACGTGTACGATCAAGATCAGGGACTCACGGGAAGATATCACAACACAACTCTAAAACATAAATAAGTCATACAAGCATCATAATACAAGCCAGGGGCCTCGAGGGCTCGAATACAAGTGCTCGATCATAGACGAGTCAGTGGAAGCAACAATATCTGAGTACAGACATAAGTTAAACAAGTTGCCTTAAGAAGGCTAGCACAAACTGGGATACAGATCGAAAGAGGCGCAGGCCTCTGCACAGGATCCTCCTAACTACTCTCACAGGCGTCGTCGGTGGCTGCGTAGTAGTAGGCGCCTCCAGTAGTAGTCGTCATCGACGGTGGCGTCGCTCACAGGCTCCATCGTGCTGTCGCAGCAATCTAGTAGAGATAGGGGAAAAGGGGAACAAGGCAACCGTGAGTACTCATCCAAAGTACTGCATAAGCAAGGAGCTACACTACATATGCATGGATATATGTGTAAAGGGCCATATCGATTGGACCGAATCGCAGAATGCCGTAATAAGAGGGGATAGCTAATCACAGCCGAAGACTACGCTTGCAGCCTCCGTCTTGCAAAGCATGTAGCGTAGAGTAGCTGAAGTCCTCCAAGTAGCATCACATAGCAATAATCCTACCCGGCGATCCCATCCTCATAACCCTGAGAGAGAGCGACCACCGGGTTGTATCTGGCACTTGGAAGGGTGTATTTTATTAAGTATCCGATTCTAGTTGTCATAAGGTCAAGGTACAACTCCAAGTCGTCCTGTTACCGAAGATCACGGCTATTCGAATAGATTAACTTCCCTGCATGGGTGCACCACATAACCCAACACGCTTGATCCCATTTGGCCGGACACACTTTTACGGGTCATGCCCGCCGCGGAAGATCAACACGTCGCGGCCCGACCTAGGCCAACAGAGCGGTCGACGCCGGTCTAAACCTAAGCGCCAGGGTGCAGGCCCATCGCCTTAGCACACCGCACGCTATAACGCGGCCGAAGGCACCTAGCAACCTCCATTACAAAGGAAGTCACGTTCGTGGTCCAATCTGGCGCTGCTTTCGATCGGCCGACGTCACGATGGCTTCGGCTGATACCACGACGTCGGGATACCCATAACTACTCCCGCGTAGATGGTTAGTGCGTATAGACCAAATGGCCAGACTCAGGTCAAATACCCAAATATCGTTAAACGTGTTAAGTATCCGCGAACGCCGACCAGGGCCAGGCCCACCTCTCTCCTAGGTGGTCGCAACCTGCCCTGTCGCTCCGCCACAAATAACGATCGGGGTCGTGGGAACCCAGGCCCACCTCTAGGGATGGAGCCACACGTCCTTTCACCCCATCTCCGACGATATCACATGTAATGTAATAGTGTAAAGTATATAGTATATGCCCGTGATCACCTCCCGAGTGATCACAGCCCGATAGTATAACATGGCGGGGCGGACAAGAGTGTAGGGCCACCGATGGAACACTAGCATCCTATACTAAGCATGTGGGATTGCGGTAAAGGTAACAACAGAGTAGCAAGGACAAAGCTATGCAACAAGATAGGATTAACTAAAAGCAAGAACATGCTACACTACTCTAGTGCAAGCGGTATAGAGAAAGAGTAGGCGATATCTGGTGATCAAAGGGGGGCTTGCCTGATTGCTCACAAGAAGGAGGCGTCGGTGGCGTGGTCGACCACAGGCATCGGCATCGTCACGGGGTCTACGGAGAGAAGAGGGGGAGAACAAGTAAATACATAGCAAGCAAGTGCTTAATGACAACAAGCAGAGCTAGACGTGTTCTAACGCGGTATGAGGTGATACGGTGAAGGAAACATCCGGGAAAGTATCCCCGGTGTTTCGTGTTTTGAAGCAGAAGGCGGAGGTGAAATGTTGCAGGTTCACTATGCTAGGGACGCGTGGCAGATGAACGGGCTGCGTATCCGGATTCGTCTCGTCATTCTGAGCAACTTTCACGTTGAAAATATTTTAATCCGAGTTACAGATTAAAAGATATGATTTTCTAAAGATTTTATTAATCTCTGGAATTTAATTAATTATTAAAATTAATTCGAAAAATAGATTAATGACATCAACATGATGTCATGCAGATGTCAGCAGTCAACAGGGTTGACTGGTCAACCTGACCAGTGGGTCCCACTGGTCAGTGACACATATTAATTAAACAGGTTAATTAAACTAATAACAATTAATTAGGGGGGCCACTGTCATACTAATTAATTAGCTAATTAATAGTAGTTAATTAAGTTAATTAATCATTAGGTTAACTAATCTTAATTGGTTAATTTAATCAGAATTAATTAACTTAACTAATTAGTTAATTAATTAATTATTTATTTATTTTCATTATTTGTTTATTTATTTATTTATTTTTCCCTCTTTTTTATTAAACCGTTCTGGGGGTGTGCCCCACTTGTCATAGGGCCAAGGCCTAACGGGCACGGGGGCTACGGGGCGGTTCGGGCGCGGGCATCGGATGCGCCCGAGCGCATGCCCAAGACGCGGACCGGCGAGGCGCCTTGAGGAAGGGCACTCGGCCCATGGCGAGGCCATTCGGGCGGGATCCGCCGTGGCGGGACGGAGGGTGGCGAGAGGAGGCCGCGTCTGGCGGCAACAAGTGCGGCCGGGCGCGCGCGAGCATGAGGGAGGCCGAGGAGCAGGGACACGGGCGGGGCGCGGCCCCGAGCGGCGTGCAGGGGACGGCGAGGAGGAGGAGGACCGGGGTCCTCACCGGGGTGCGTAGGGAACGGGCAGCATGCTCGATGGAGGTCGGGGAGGACCGTGGAGGAGGGGGACGGGGACGGCGTCGACGGAGTCGAGGTGGAGGAGCTCCGGGTGGTGGCGATTGGCGTCGGGGCGACGAGCACGACGTCCTGCAGAGCTCGGGGAGGAGGACGAGGATGCGAGGTCCGGCAAGTAGGCAGTCGATCCGAGCGGCGATGGCGGGGCCTTCGGCGGCGGTGGTGGCGCACGGCGATGACGAGCGGGTGCGGTCCGGTGGGCGGCTCCGGCGACGGGCGGGCGCTGGTTCGAAGCGGCGGCGGCGCCGAGCGTCGGCCAGCAAGCGGCGGGCGCTGCCCGATCCGATCGAGAAAGGGAGAGCGGCGTGGGGAATGGGTTAGGGTTTGGTGTCGTGGGGGGCATGTGTAGGCGGTGGGCTGGCTGGGCGATTGGGTTGGTATTGGTGGGCGGTTGGCCCATGTGGGGAGGGGGGGCTTGTTCTCCTTTTGCTTGTTTTGTTTTGTTTTTCCTTTTCTATTTTTGACCTTTTCCTTTTATTTATTTCCTTTCTGTTTCTTTTTTCTTTAATAGTTATAGCTTTATAATAAGTTAAAGCCCACACCTAAATTGGAGTTGTAAAAGTTTTTAGTGACTAAATAAACTAGTTTAATATTTGTTTATAGTTAATAGCATTTATATACTTGTTTTGCTACTGTTTTATTCACCTGATGGTACTTCAACATTTTATAAAAAGTGTGGTTTCTCCACCATAATTGCTTATGATTTATTTGACACCATCCGAACATTTTAGTTTTATTATTTGAACACTTTTATTGTTTGCTTGATTTTGAATTTGAATTCGAATCGGTTTTGAACTAACGCGAGATTAGCAACAGTAATCGAGGTGACGTGGCATCATTAGCGGAGGGTTACTGTGGCTTAATTATCCGGGCGTCACACCGGTGGACCCCCGGAACCCCTCCGGTGGCCCCGGTACAATACCGATATGCCCCCGAACCTTTCCGGTGACCGTATGATGACTTCCCATATATAAATCTTTACCTCCGGACTATTCCGGAACTCCTCATGACGTCCGGGATCTCATCCGGGACTCCGAACAAATTTCGATAATCACATACAAGTCTTCCTAATAACCCTAGCGTCACCGAACCTGAAGTGTGTAGACCCTACGGGTTCGGGAGACATGTCGACATGACCGAGACGGCTCTCCGGTCAATAATCAACAGCGGGATTTGGATACCCATGTTGGCTCCCACATACTCCTCGACGATCTCATCGGATGTACCACGATGTCGAGGATTCAAGCAACCCCGTATACTATTCCCTGTGTCAATCGGTATATTTACTTGCGAGATTCGATCGTCGGTATCCCAATACCTCGTTCAATCTCGTTACCGGCAAGTCACTTTACTCAGAATGCATGATCCCGTGACCAGACACTTGGTCACTTTGAGCTCATTATGATGATGCACTACCGAGTGGGCCCAGTGATACCTCTCCGTTATATGGAGTGACAAATCCCAGTCTCGATCCGTGTCAACCCAACAGACACTTTCGGAGATACCTGTAGTGTACCTTTATAGTCACCCAGTTACGTTGTGACGTTTGGTACACCCAAAGTACTCCTACGATATCCGGGAGTTACACGATCTCATGGTCTAAGGAAGAGATACTTGTCATTGGAAAAGCTCTAGCAAAACGAACTACACGATCTTGTGCTATGCTTAGGATTGGGTCTTGTCCATCACATCATTCTCCTAATGATGTGATCCCGTTATCAACGACATCCAATGTCCATAGTCGTGAAACCATGACTATCTATTGATCAACGAGCTAGTCAACTAGAGTCTCACTAGGGACATATTGTGGTCTATGTATTCACACGTGTATTACGATTTGCGGATAATACAATTATAGCATGAATAAAAGACAATTATCATGAACAAGGAAATATAATAATAATCCTTTTATTATTGCCTCTAGGGCATATTTCCAACAGTCTCCCACTTGCACTAGAGTGAATAATCTAGTTACATTGTGATGAACCTAACACCCATAGAGTTCTGGTGTTGATCATGTTTTGCTTTCATGGAAGAGGTTTAGTCAGCGGATCTGCGACATTCAGATCCGTATGCACTTTGCAAATTTCTATGTCTCCATCTTGAACATTTTCACGGATGGAGTTGAAGCGGCAACGCTTGATGTGCTGGTCTTCTTGTGAAACCTGGGCTCCTTGGCAAGTGCAATAGCTCCGGTGTTGTCACGGAAGAGTTTGATCGGCCCCGACGCATTGGGTATGACTCCTAGGTCGGTGATGAACTCCTTCACCCATATTGCTTCATGTGCTGCCTCCGAGGCTGCCATGTACTCCGCTTCACATGTGGATCCCGCCACGACGCTCTGCTTGCGGTGCACCGGCTTCTTGCTTCCACCATTCAACATATACACGTATCCGGTTTGTGACTTAGAGTCATCCGGATCTGTGTCGAAGCTAAGCGTCGGCGTAACCCTTCTGACGAGCTCTTCGTCACCTCCATAAACGAGAAACATGTCCTTTGTCCTTTTCGGTGCTTCAGGATATTCTTGACCGCTGTCCGGTGTTCCTTGCGGGATTACTTTGGTACCTTCCTACCAAACTTACGGCAAGGTTTACATCAGTCCTGGTACACGACATGGCATACATAATAGATCCTATGGCCGAGGCATAGGGATGACGCTCATCTCTTCTTTATCTTTTGCCGTGGTGGGACATTGAGCCAAGCTCAATCTCACACCTTGGCAAAGATGTGCAAGAACCCTTTCTTGGACTGATCCATTTTGAACTTCTTCAAAATCTTATCAAGGTATGTGCTTTGTGAAAGACCTATGAGGTGTCTCGATCTATCCCTATAGATCTTGATGCCTAATATGTAAGCAGCTTCTCCAAGGTCCTTCATTGAAAAACTTTTATTCAAGTAGGCCTTAATGTTGTCCAAGAGTTCTATATCATTTCCCATCAAAAGTATGTCATCTACATATAATATGAGAAATGCTACAGAGCTCCCACTCACTTTCTTGTGAACGCAGGCTTCTCCATAAGTCTGCATAAACCCAAACGCTTTGATCATCTCATCAAAGCGAATGTTCCAACTCCGAGATGCTTGCACCAGCCCATAAATGGATCGTTGGAGCTTGCATACTTTGTTAGCATTCTTAGGATCGACAAAACCTTCCTATTGCATCATATACAACTCTTCCTTAAGATAACCGTTAAGGAATGCTGTTTTGACGTCCATCTGCCATATCTCATAATCATAGTATGCGACAATTGCTAACAAGATTCGGACGGACTTAAGCTTTGCTACGGGAGAGAAAGTCTCATCGTAGTCAATCCCTTGAACTTGCCAATAACCCTTAGCGACAAGTCGAGCTTTATAGATGGTGACATTACCATCCGCGTCCGTCTTCTTCTTAAAGATCCATTTGTTTTCTATCGCTCGCCGATCATCGGGCAAGTCTTTCAAAGTCCATACTTTGTTTTCATACATGGATCCTATCTCGGATTGCATGGCTTCAAGCCGGGCCCACCATCGCTTCTTCATAGTTCGAAGGTTCACCGTTGTCTAACAACATGATTTCAAGGATAGGGTTGCCATACCACTCTGGTGTGGAACGTGTCCTTGTGGACCCTCTGATTCAAGAGCAACTTGATCCGAAGTACCTTGATCATCATCATTAATTTCCTCTCCGGTGGGTGTAGGCACCACAGAACATTTTCTGAGCTGCACTACTTTCCGGTTCAAGAGGTAGTACTTCATCGAGTTCTACTTTCCTCCCACTTACTCCTTTCGAGAGAAACTCTTTTCGAGAAAGGATCCGTTCTTGCCAACAAAGATCTTGCCTTCGGATCTAAGGTAGAAGTTATACACAGTGGTATCCTTATGGTATCCTATGAAGACGCATTTTTCCGACTTGGGTTCGAGCTTTTCAGGTTGAAGTTTCTTGACATAAGCATCGCATCCCCAAACTTTTAGAAAGGACGGCTTAGGTTTCTTTCCAAACCATAATTCATACGGTGTCGTCTCAACGGACTTAGACGGTGCCCTATTTAAAGTGAATGTAGCTGTCTCTAGTGCGTATCCCCAAAATGATAGCGGTAAATCGGTAAGAGACATCATAGATCGCACCATATCCAATAGAGTGTGATTACGACGTTCGGACACACCGTTATCTTTGAGGTGTTCAGCGGCGTGAGTTGTGAAACGATTCCACATTTCCTTAAGTGTGTACCAAATTCGTGACTTTAAATATTCTCCTCCACGATCTGATCGTAAGAACTTTATTTTTCGGTCACGTTGATTCTCTACCTCATTCTGAAATTGCTTGAACTTTTCAAAGGTCTCAGACTTGTGTTTCATCAAGTAGACATACCCATATCTACTTAAGTCGTTTGTGAGAGTGAGAACATAACGATATCCTCCGCGAGCCTCAACGCTCATTGGACCGCACATATCGGTATGTATGATTTCAGATAAGTTAGTTGCTCGCTCCATTGTTCCGGAGAACGGAGTCTTGGTCATTTTGCCCATAAGGCATGATTCACATGTGTCAAATGATTCATAATCGAGAGACTCTAAAAGTCCATCAGAATGGAGCTTCTTCATGCGCTTGACACCAATGTGACCAAAGGCGGCGATGCTGTAAGTATGTGGGACTATCGTTATCAACTTTACATCTTTTGGTATTCACACTATGAATATGTGTAATATTACGTTTGAGATTCATTAAGAATAAACCATTGACCATCGGAGCATGACCATAAAACATATCTCTCATATAAATAGAACAACCATTATTCTCAGATTTAAATGAGTAGCCATCTCGCATTAAACGAGATCCTGATACAATGTTCATGCTCAAACTTGGCACTAAATAACAATTATTGAGGTTTAAAACTAATCCCGTAGGTAAATGTAGAGGTAGCGTGCCGACGGCGATCACATCGACCTTGGAACCATTCCCGACGCGTATTGTCACCTCGTCCTTCGGTAGTCTCCGTTTATTCCGCAGCTCCTGTTGTGAGTTACAAATATGAGAAACGGCACCGGTATCAAATACCCAGGAGTTACTACGAGTACTGGTAAGGTACACATCAATTGCATGTATATCAAATATACCTTTAGTGTTGCCGGCCTTCTTGTCCGCTAAGTATTTGGGGCAGTTCCGCTTCGATGGCCCTTCCCTTTGCAATAAAAGCACTCTGTCTCGTGCTTGGGTCCATTCTTTGACTTCTTCCCGGCAACTTGCTTTACCGGGCGCCGGCAACATCTTTGCCGTCCTTCTTGAAGTTCTTCTTACCCTTGCCCTTTTGAACTTAGTGGTTTTATTGACCATCAACACTTGATGTTCTTTCTTGATTTCAACCTCTGCGACTTCAAGATTGAGAATACTTCGGAATGGTCTTCACCATCCCTCGCATATTGTAGTTCATCACAAAGCTCTTGTAGCTTGGTGGGAGCGATCAAGGATTCTGTCAATGACCGCCTCGTCCGGGAGGTTTATGTCCAGTGGGACGGTGGTTGTGCAACCCGGACATTTTGAGTATGTGCTCCTTGTAACTGTTTTCCTCCATCTTACAACTATAGAACTTGTCGGAGACTTCATATCTCTCGACCGGGCATGAGCTTGGAAAACCATTTTCAGCTCCTCGAACATCTCATATGCTCCGTGTTGCTCAAAACGCTTTTGGAGCCCGGTTCTAAGATGTAAAGCATGCCGCATCGAATGAGGGAGTAATCATCAAGACGACCGCCAAGCATTCATAATGTCTTGGTTCTGCAGGATGGGTGCATCACCTAGCGGTGCTTCTAGGACATATTGTTTCTTGGCTGCTATGAGGATGATCCTCGGGTTAGGACCCGATCCGAATAGTTGCTGCCATCATCTTTCAGCTTGGTTTTCTCTAGGAACGCGTTGAAGTTCTTGTTGACATGAGCGTTGGCTATTTGATCTACAAGACATATTTTGCAAAAGTTTTAGACTAAGTTCATGATAATTAAGTTCATCTAATCAAATTATTTAATGAACTCCCACTCAGATCTGACATCCCTCTAGTCATCTAAGTGTTACATGATCCGAGTCGACTAGGCCGTGTCCGATCATCACGTGAGACGGACTAGTCATCGTCGGTGAACATCTCCATGTTGATCGTATCTTCCATACGACTCGTGTTCGAACTTTCGGTCTCTTGTGTTCCGAGGCCATGTCTGCATACATGCTAGGCTCGTCAAGTTAACCCTAAGTGTTCTGCATGTGTAAATCTGTCTTACCCGTTGTATGTGAACGTAAGGATCTATCACACCCGATCATCACGTGGTGCCTCGAAGCAGCGAACTTTAGCAACGGTGCACGATTAGGGGAACACTTTCTTGAAATTATTATAAGGGATCATCTTATTTACTACCGTCGTTCTAAGTAAACAAGATGCATAAACATAATAAACATCACATGCAATTATATATAGTAGTGACATGATATGGCCAATATCATATAGCTCCTTCGATCTCCATCTTCGGGGCTCCATGATCATCTTCGTCACCGGCATGACACCATGATCTCCATCATCGTGTCTTCATGAAGTTGTCACGCCAACGACTACTTCTACTTCTATGGCTAACGCGTTTAGCAATAAAGTAAAGTAATTTTACATGGCGTTCTTCAATGACACGCAGGTCATACAAAATAAAGACAACTCCTATGGCTCTGCGGTTATCATACTCATCGACATGCAAGTCGTGATTCCTATTACAAGAACATGATCTCATACATCACAATATATCATTCATCATTCATCACAACTTCCGGCCATATCACATCACATGACAATTGCTGCCAAAAACAAGTTAGACGTCCTCTAATTGTTGTTGCATCTTTTACGTGGCTGCAATTGGGTTCTAGCAAGAACGTTTTCTTACCTACGAATAACCACAACGTGATTTTGTCAACTTATATTTACCCTTCATAAGGACCCTTCTCATCGAATCCGCTCCAACTAAAGTGGGAGAGACAGACACCCGCCAGCCACCTTATGCAACTAGTGCATGTCAGTCGGTGGAACCGGTCTCACGTAAGCGTACGTGTAAGGTTGGTCCGGGCCGCTTCATCCCACAATACCGCTGAAGCAAGATAAGACTAGTAGCGGCAAGCAAGTTGACAAGATCTACGCTCACAACAAAATTGTGTTCTACTCGTGCAATAGAGAACTACGCATATACCTAGCTCATGATGCCATTGCTGGGGAACGTTGCAGAAAATAAAATTTTTCCTACGGTTTCACCAAGATCCATCTATGAGTTCATCTAAGCAATGAGTCATGGGAGAGAGATTGCATCTACATACCACTTTGTAGATCGCGAGCGGAAGCGTTCAAAATAACGGGGATGAAGTAGTCGTTCTCGTCGTGATCCTATCACCGGAGATCCTAGCGCCCGAGCAGACGGCACCTCCACGTTCAACACACGTGCACGGAGCGGATGACGTCTCCTCCTTCTTGATCCAGCAAGGGGAAGGAGAGGTTGAGGAAGATGGCTCCAGCAGCAGACGACGGGCGTGATGATGGTGGAGAGGCGATACTCGGCTGTGGCTTCGCCAAGCACTCAACGGAGGAGGAGAGGTGTTGGGGAGGGAGGGCTGCACCTTGAAGTGTGTTGCAGCCTCCCTCGCCTCTATGTATAGGGAAGGGAGAAGGGCGGCCCCTGTAGATGGGATCTAGAGGGGTGGGGGGCGGCCAAGGGAGGGCTTGCCCCCAAGCAAGGCCCCCCTCGGGGTTCCCCAACCCTAGGCGCATGGGTCCTAGGGGAGTGGTGCCCAGCCCACTTTGGGCTGGATCCCTTCCTCATACAACCCATAAGGCCCTCCGGGAGAGGTGGCCCCTCCCGGTGGACCCCCGGAACCCCTCCGGTGGCCCCGGTACAATACCGATATGCCCCCGAACCTTTCCGGTGACCGTATGATGACTTCCCATATATAAATATTTACCTCCGGACTATTCCGGAACTCCTCGTGACGTCCGGGATCTCATCCGGGACTCCGAAAAACATTCGGTAATCACATACAAGTCCTCCTAATAACCCTAGCGTCACCGAACCTTAAGTGTGTAGACCCTACGGGTTCAGGAGACATGTAGACATGACCGAGACGGCTCTCCGGTCAATAACCAACAGCGGGATCTGGATACCCATGTTGGCTCCCACATACTCCTCGATGATCTCATCGGATGAACCCCGATATCGAGGATTCAAGCAACCCCGTATACTATTCCCTTTGTCAATCGGTATGTTACTTGCCCGAGATTCGATCGTCGGTATCCCAATACCTCGTTCAATCTCGTTACGGCAAGTCACTTTACTCGTCATCGTAATGCATGATCCCGTGACCGGACACTTGGTCACTTTGAGCTCATTATGATGATGCACTACCGAGTGGGCCCAGTGATACCTCTACATTATATGGAGTGACAAATCCCGATGTCGATCCGTGTCAACCCAACAGACACTTTCGGAGATACCTGTAGTGTACCTTTATAGTCACCCGATTCGTTGTGACGTTTGGTACACCCAAAGCACTCCTACGGTATCCGGGAGTTACACGATCTCATGGTCTAAGGAAGAGATACTTGACATTGGAAAAGCTCTAGCAAAACGAACTACACGATCTTGTGCTATGCTTAGGATTGGGTCTTGTCCATCACATCATTCTCCTAATGATGTGATCCCGTTATCAACGACATCTAATGTCCATAGTCAGGAAACCATGACTATCTATTGATCAACGAGCTACTCAACTAGAGGCTCACTAGGGACATATTGTGGTCTATGTATTCACACGTGTATTACGATTTCCGGATAATACAATTATAGCATGAATAAAAGACAATTATCATGAACAAGGAAATATAATAATAATCCTTTTATTATTGCCTCTAGGGCATATTTCCAACACCCACGAGGTAGGGGGCGCACCCCAGGGGGGGCGCCCCCCACCCTCGTGAGCAGGGTGTGGCCCCCCTGGCCTTCATCTTTGGCGACGATTTTTATTTATTTCTTTTAAGATATTCAGTGGAGTTTCAGGACTTTTGGAGTTGCACAGAATAGGTCTCCAATATTTGCTCCTTTTCCAGCCCAGAATTCCATTACCGGCATTCTCCTCTTCATGTAAACCTTGTAAAATAAGAGAGAATAGCCATAAGTATTGTGACATAACGTGAAATAACAGCCCATAAAGCAATAAATATCGATATAAAAGCATGGCCTTAAAATGGACGTATCAACTCCGCTTAAGCTTAGACCTCGCTTGTCCTCAAGCGAAAAGCCGATAACAATAGATATGTCCTCATGTTTAGAGGTAGAGGCGTCGATAAAAATAAAATACAGACATGAAGGCATCATGATTATTCTCATAACAGCAACATGTATAGATTTTGTCATATGATTACTTATGTTCAAGTGATGATCTTTTCACAATGCAAAAGTATGAATCAGAAACTTTATTGGGCACCAGCAAATTATAACCTCAGTCATTGAAGCAATTGCAATTTATCATAACATCGGAAAGAGTTTATGTCAGAGCTTAAAAGCAAGTCCACATACTCAACTATCACTTAGTCCTTTGTAATTGCTAGCACTCACGCAATACTTGTGGTTACGGAGTTTTAGTCGGACACAGAGAAAGATAGGGGCTTATAGTTTTGCCCCACAACCTTTTACCTCAACGGTAATGTCAACAATAACAATTCATGCTCCCCTACATCCAATTAGATATATATATCATGTTCTTTCCAACATGCTGGGCTTTCCAAAGGATAAAATGAAAAAGGAAAGGTGAATATCACCGTGACTCTTGCATAAGGTAGAGGATAATAATAAAAGATAGGCCCTTCGCAGAGGGAAGCAGAGGTTGCCATGCGCTTTTATGGTTGGACGCACAAAATCTTAATGCAAAAGAACGTCATTTTATATTGCCCCTTGTATGTGGAACTTTTTTATGCAGTCCGTCGCTTTTATTACTTCCGCAACAAGTTCGTACAAAGCTTATTTCTCTGCACTAATAAGTCATGCATATTTAGAGAGCAATTTTTATTGCTTGCACCGATGACAACTTACTTGAAGGATCTTACTCAATCCATAGGTAGATATGGTGGACTCTCATGGCTAAACTGGTTTAAGGGTATTTGGAAGCACAAGTAGTATCTCTACTTGGTGCTGAGAATTTGGCTAACATGAGGGGAAAGGCAAGCTCAACATGTTAGAGGATCCATGACAACATACTTTATCTCAGATACAAGAAAATATAACTCATTATGTTGTCTTCCTTGTCCAACATCAACTCTTTAGCATGTCATATTTTAATGAGTGCTCCCAATCATAAAAGATGTCAATGATAATATATCTATATGTGAAACCTCTCTCTCCTTATTACTTCCTATTAATTGCAGCAATGACCAAAGCTATATTTGCCAACTCCCAACAACTTTTTAATCATCATACTCTTTCTATGTGAAGTCACTACTTTCAATAAGATCAATATGAACTCTTTGTTTCTTTTTATTCTTTTCCTTTTATTCACCCAAGATCATGGCAAAATAATCAAGCCCTTGACTCAACACTAATCTTTATTATATATAGCTCACGGACTCGATTACATAGAGGGATCATAAAGCAAAACTCAAAACTAGATCATGCCATAACCTTTATTCTACTAAATCAAGATGCTACTAATAGGATCGAACTAAGAAAAACGGTAAAGATAGGAGTTGTGATGGTGATACGATACCGGGGCACCTCCCCCAAGCTTGGCAGTTGCCAAGGGGAGTGCCCATACGCATGTGATTATATCTCCTTATTAGTTGATGAAGGTAGAGGTGGTGTTGATGATGCAGGCTTGTCGTCCACCTTCCATGGCATAGGCTCACCATCATAGAAGGATGATCGAGTCTCCGGAATCCTCAAATCTGCAGCCAAACTCATCCTTTTGAATCTATATTCATACTCACAGTTTTGATTTTGCAGATCATAGATTTGGGCTTGGAGGTGCTCGATCTTCTCATGTAGCTTGAAGATGGCTTCCACGGTGTTCTTGGCATCCGGCTCGTAGTTGTTGGTGAACTCCACGAGCATCTTGTGGCTAGCATTAATTCCACGCTCTACCATCCCCTGGCACTTGAAAACTTGTTGCTCCATTGCTTCGAGCCTCGCCTCCATGCTTCCGGTTCCCTTTGGTCCCTCAACATCACGGATATGCAACAACCCATCACGCATCTCAATGGTTTGAGGGTGTCGCAGCACCTCCGCGAGGTAAGGGTTGATCACCTTCTCGAAGAACTTGTCCTTGGAAGCACTTGGGGACGTCATGATGATCTAGATCTGTCAGAAAAACAGCTCGAAACAAGAACATGAGATATTTGCGTGATACGGGAGTCAAAACCTTTGGGAGAATATATAATGAATTTTTACCGACCAAAATACGTATCGTGCAAGAAAACGGAGTCCGGAGGGCACACGAGGTGCTCACGAGGTAGGGGGGCGCGCCCGGGGGGTAGGGCGCGCCCTCCTCCCTCATGAAGGCCTCGTGTCCTTCCCGGACTGCCACTTATTTTTCTATTTTTCTAAATATTCCAAAACGGAGAAATATTTCTTAAAAATGGTTTTGGAGTCGGTTTACTTACCGTACCACATACCTATTCCTTTTCGGAGTCTGAAACGGTCTGGAGTGTCCCTTATGTATTCCTCCAGGGTTACGGTTTCAATAATATTGGTTTCAACATCCATGGGATTACCTGAGATACAATGTTTGATTCTTTGACCGTTCACCACCTTCGGATTTGTGCCTTCGAAGTTGTTGATTTTTATGGCACCGGAACGATAGACCTCCTTGATAACGTAGGGACCTTCCCATTTAGAGAGGAGTTTTCCTGCAAAAAATCTTAAACATGAGTTGTATAGCAATACATAATCACCTACATTAAACTCACGCTTTTGTATCCTTTTGTCATGCCATCTTTTAACTTTTTCTTTAAATAACTTGGCATTTTCATAAGCTTGGGTTCTCCATTCATCAAGTGAGCTAATATCAAATAACCTCTTCTCACCGGCAAGTTTGAAATCATAGTTGAGCTCTTTAATAGCCCAATATGCCTTATGTTCTAGTTCGAGAGGTAAGTGACATGCTTTTCCATAAACCATTTTATACGGAGACATACCCATAGGATTCTTATATGCGATTCTATAGGCCCATAATGCATCATCAAGTTTCTTGGACCAATTCTTTCTAGACCTATTAACAGTCTTTTGCAAAATTAATTTGAGCTCTTTATTACTCAATTCTACTTGACCACTAGACTGTGGGTGACATGGAGATGCAATTCTATGATTAACGTCATATTTAGCAAGCATTTTACGGAAAGCACCATGAATAAAGTGTGAACCACCATCAGTCATTAAATATCTAGGGACTCCGAACCTCGGAAAAATAACTTCCTTAAGAATTTTAATAGAAGTGTTATGATCAGCACTACTAGTAGGAATAGCTTCTACCCACTTAGTAACGTAATCAATAGCAACTAAAATATGTGTATATCCATTAGAGGCAGGAAAAGGTCCCATATAATCAAAGCCCCAAACATCAAACTGTTCAATAACAAGTGAATAATTCATAGGCATTTCTTGTCTACTAATATTACCAATTCTTTGACATTCATCGCAAGACAAAACAAACTTGCGGGCATCCTTGAAGAGAGTGGGCCAATAGAAACCGGATTGCAATACCTTATGTGCAGTTCTATCTCCAGCGTGGTGTCCTCCATAGGCTTCGGAGTGACACTTGCGTATGATTTGTTCCTGTTCATCCTCAGGTACACAACGTCTAATAGCACCATCTACTCCTTCTTTATAAAGATGTGGGTCATCCCAAAAGTAATGTCTCAAATCATAGAAGAACTTTTTCTTTTGTTGGTATGTGAAGCTAGGTGGTATAAATTTAGCAACAATATAATTAGCATAATCAACATACCATGGAGTGCTACGAGAAGTGCTTATGACATTTAATTGTTCATCAGGAAAGCTATCATCAATAGGTAGTGGGTCATCAAGAACATTCTCTAACCTAGATAAGTTATCTGCAACGGGGTTCTCAACTCCTTTCCTATCAACAATATGCAAATCAAATTCTTGCAGCAAGAGAACCCATCTAATAAGTCTAGGTTTAGCATCTTTCTTTTCCATAAGATATTTAGTAGCAACATGATCGGTGTGAATAATTACTTTAGAATCAACAATATAGGGTCTGAATTTATCACAAGCAAATACAACTGCTAAAAGTTCCTTTTCGGTAGTAGCATAATTTCTTTGAGCATTGTCTAGAGTCTTACTAGCATAATGGATAACATTTAATTTCTTATCAACTCTTTGCCCTAGAACAACACCTACAGACATAATCACTAGCATCACACATAATTTCAAAGGGTAAATTCCAATCAGGTGGCATTTGAACAACAACAGGTGCAGAGACTAATGCTTTCTTAAGTATTTCAAATGCTTCTACACAATCATCATCAAAGACAAATGGTACATCTTTTTTAATAAATTAGTTAGAGGTCGAGAAATTTTTGAGAAGTCCATAATGAACCTCCTATAAAACCCGGCGTGACCAAGAAAACTTCTTATACCTTTGATGTCCTTGGGACATGGCATCTTTTCAATAGCATCAACCTTGGCTTTATCAACTTCAATACCTCTTTCAGAAACTTTGTGCCCCAAGACAATACCTTCATTAACCATAAAGTGGCACTTTTCCCAATTCAAGACAAGATTAGTTTCTTCACATCTCTACAAAACTCGATCAAGATTGCTCAAGCAATCATCAAAAGAGGAACCATAGACGGAAAAGTCGTCCATGAAAACCTCACAAAACTTTTCACAAAAATCAGAGAATATAGCCATCATGCATCTTTGAAAGGTAGCAGGTGCATTACATAAACCAAAAGGCATACATCTATAAGCAAAAGTACCAAAAGGACATGTAAAAGTAGTCTTTGATTGATCTTTAGCCGACACAGGTATTTGAGAGAAACCAGAATAACCATCTAGAAAGCAATAATGTGTATGTTTGCATAATCTTTCTAGCATTTGATCAATAAAAGGTAAGTGGTAATGATCTTTCTTAGTAGCTTTATTTAATTTGTGGAAATCAATTACCATCCTATAACCTGTGATAATTCTTTGCGGAATCAAATCATCTTTATCATTAGGGACAACAGTAATACCTCCCTTCTTAGGGACACAATGGGCAGGACTTACCCACTGACTATTAGCAACGGGATAAATTATACCTGCCTTCAGAAGCTTGAGTATTTCTTTTCTTACCACTTCTTTCATTTTAGGATTCAAACGTCGTTGAGGATCACAAACTGGTTTGGCATCCGCTTCCAAATTTATTTTATGTTGACATGGAGTGGGACTAATGCCCTTAAGATCATCAAGAGTATATCCAATAGCGTACGGTGCTTCTTCGTAGTTTTCAATAATCTTTCTTCTTCATGCTCTGAAAGGTTAGCACTAATAATAATAGGATATATTTTCTTTTCATCAAGATAAGCATATTTAAGATTATCAGGCAACGGTTTAAGCTGAAACACGGGATCACCCTTGGGTGGAGGAGGATCACCTAGGATTTCAACAGGCAAATTGTGTTGCAGAATAGGTTCCAGTTTAAAGAATACTTCATCTATTTCCCTTCTTTCATTCATGAACATATCATTTTCATGGTCTAGCAAATAGTGTTCTAAAGGATCACTAGGAGGTACGGCAATAGAACCAAGACCAATAATTTCATCCTTACTAGGAAATTCTTCCTCACGATGTTGTTTACTAAATTTAGAGAAATTAAGCTCATGAACCATATCATCCAAGCCAATAGTAACAACATTCTTTTCGCAGTCTATCTTAGCATTAATAAAGTATTCAAGAAGGGTCTACCAAATATAATGGGACAAAAGCTATCTTGTGGAGAACCAAGAAAAAGAAAATCAGCAGGATATTTAGTTTTCCCACACAAGACTTCAACATCTCTAACAATTCCCACGGTGAAATAGTATCTCTATTGGCAAGCTTAATTGTGACATCAATTTCTTCTAACTCAATAGGTGCAATATCATGCATAATTTCTTTATATAATTCAATGGGTATTGCACTAGCACAAGCGCCCATATCACATAAGCCATGATAATAATGATCTCCTATTTTAACTTGAAATAACAGCACGCCTACCACGGGTCTATGTTTATCTTTAGCACAAGGTTTAGCAATTCTAGCAGTTTCACCACGAATTGAATAACATGCCCATCAATATTATCGGACAAGAGATCTTTAACAATAGCAATATTAGGTTCTACTTTAACTTGCTCAGAGGTGTATAAGTTCTAATATTGCTTTTACAAACAACAGTTGAAGCTTTAGCATGATCCTTTACTCTAACGAGGAAAGGTGGTTTCTCAACATAAGAGGTGGGAACAATAGGATCATTATAAGTGACAGTCTTTTCTTCAACTTTAATAGGTGCAACTACTTTTACTTCTATGGGAGGATGATATTTAAACCACTTCTCCTTAGGGAGATCAACATAAGTAGCAAAAGATTCACAGAAAGAAGCTACTATCTCAGAGTCAAGTCCATATTTAGTGCTAAACTTACGGAAAATATCGGTATCCATAAAATATTTAACACAATCAAACTTGGGTGTCATACCTGACTCCTTACCTTCGTCGAGTTCCCAATCTTCAGAGTTGCGTTTAATTCGATCCAATAAATTCCATTTAAATTCAATAGTCTTCATCATAAAAGAGCCAGCACAAGAAGTATCGAGCATGGTGCGGTTGTTATCAGAAAGCCGAGCATAAAAATTCGAAAGAATTGTCACTCTTGAGAGATCATGATTGGGGCATGAATATATAATTGATTTAAGCCTCCCCCAAGCTTGAGCGATGCTTTCTCCTTTGCGAGGCCAAAAATTATATATATAATTGTGATCACGATGAACAAGATGCATAGGGTAATACTTTTGATGAAATTCCAATTTCAATCTTTTATAATTCCATGATCCGGTATCATCACATAGCCTATACCATGTCAATGTGTCTTCCTTCAAAGATAAAGGGAAGACCTTCTTCTTAACAACATCATCAGGTATACCTGCAAGCTTAAATAATCCACAAACTTCATCCACATAGAGTAGATGTTCATCAGGATGCTTTGTTCCATCTCTTGTAAAAGTATTAGCCAGCCGTTTTCCATCATACCGAAGGAACTTCAAAAGGAGTTTCATTTTCAATAGGTTCAGTAGGTTGAGGAGCAACTCTTTGCTCTCTTGGGACGGGGTGAAGATACCCCGAACAAGCCCCTCAGAGAATTACTTTCCATAGTAACAAGTGACGAGAAAATTTCAGCACACTATATAAATTTTTCCTTACCAAATTCCACTTACCAAAGGCGCTACACTCCCGGCAACGACGCCTTGAAAAGAGTCTTGATGACCCACAAGTATAGGGGATCTATCGTAGTCATTTCGATAAGTAAGAGTGTCGAACCCAACGAGGAGCGAAGGAAATGATAAGCGGTTTTCAACAAGGTATTCTCTGCAAGTAATCTTGAAATAAGTGGTAACAGATAGTTTTGTGATAAGGTAAATTGTAACGAGCAACAAGTAACAAGAGTAAATAAAGTGCAGCAAGGTGGCCCAATCCTTTTTGTAGCAAAGGACAAGCCTGGACAAACTCATATAGTAGGAAAAGCGCTCCCGAGGACACATGGGGATATCATCAAGCTAGTTTTCATCACGTTCATATGATTCGCGTTCGGTACTTTGATAATTTGATATGTGGGTGGACCGGTTCTTGGGTGCTGTTCTTACTTGAACAAGCATCCCACTTATGATTAACCTCTATTGCAAGCATCCACAACTACAACAAAAGTATTAAGGTAAACCTAACCATAGCATGAAACATATGGATCCAAAACAGCCCTTACGGCAACGCATAAACTAGGGTTTAAGCTTCATCACTCTAGCAACCCATCATCTACTTATTACTTCCCAATGCCTTCCTCTAGGCCCAAATAATGGTGAAGTGTTATGTAGTCGACGTTCACATAACACCACTAGAGGCTAGACAACATACATCTCATCAAAATATCGAACGAATACCAAATTCACATGACTACTAATAGCAAGACTTCTCCCTTGTCCTTGGGAACAAACATAACTACTCACAAAGAATATTCATGTTCATAATCAGAGGGGTAATAATATGCATAAAGGATCTGAATATATGATCTTCCACCAAGTAAACCAACTAGCATCAACTACAAGGAGTAATCAACACTACTAGCAACCTACTAGCACCAATCCGAGACTTGGAGACAAGAATTGGGTACAAGAGATGAACTAGGGTTTGGAGATGAGATGGTGCTGGTGAAGATGTTCATGGAGATTTCCCTCTCCCGATGAGAGGAGGCGTTGGTGATGATGATGGCGATGATTTCCCCCCTCCGGAGAAGTGTCCCAGCGAGCAGCTCATGGGAGCCCTAGATTGGTTACGCCAAGGTTCACGCCTCATGGCGTGAGTCTTGTCCCGAAGGTTGCTTACGATTTTTCTCATCGAAATAATTCATATAGGAGAAGATGGGCATCGGAGAGCCACCAGGGGCCCACGAGGTAGGGGGCACGCCTAGGCGCCCCACCCTCGTGAGCAGTGTGGGCCCCCTGGCCTTCATCTTTGGCGATGATTATTTATTTATTTATTTTAAGATATTCCGTGGAGTTTCAGGACTTTTAGAGTTGCCTGCGAATAGGTCTCCAATATTTGCTCCTTTTCCAGCCCAGAATTCCAGCTGCCGACATTCTCCCTCTTCATGTAAACCTTGTAAAATAAGAGAGAATAGCCATAAGTATTGTGACATAACGTGAAATAACATCCCATAAAGCAATAAATATTGATATGAAAGCATGATGCAAAATGGACGTATCAGGCGCGTAAAAAAGCGCCTGGGGGGCCTGTTGGGGCGCAGCTGGAGATGCTCTTATATATATGAGATAGCCACACCCGTATTGGGTGTCGTGCAGTTTCCCACGAACCTAATCTTTACATAGTATCAGTTTAGGTATAGATCGTCCGCTTCCGCCTCTGTCCCGATTGCACGATGTCTCCTTTACCGGCAGCTGCGCCACAACCTTCGCCGCCCCGGCCACCGTCGCCCAGGCCGCCCCGTTTTTGGCTTCGCGGCCGCTCGTCTCCCTGTTCGGCGCCTCCATGGATCCTGCCGCACAAGCCGCTAGCATCTGTGCCCCGTCGCCTCAGCCGCGTCTCGATCCAGCTGCGTCTGGATACCCCTGCGACGGCTCGATCCAGCCGCATCCAGGCTGGTACGGCGCCGCGCAGCCAGCGTCGTATGGTGCAGTGCTATATCCCAGCTCCTACGATGCTAATCTACATCTAACACCAGGCGTGCATGGCGCTCCAACTCCAGGTCTGGCCCCGCCCGCGGTGCCAGGCATGCATGGCGCGTCGCTCGCGGCCTCCAGCGTGTTGCCTACAGCCGTGTACGGCGCGCTACATCCAGCCACGTACGGCGTGCTGCCTCCGACTGCGTCCAATGCGTACGGCGCATACAGCGCCCCGCCCCCGACTGCGTTCAACGCATTGACCGTGGCCGCGTACAACGCGTCGTCCGCAGATTCCTATGACGTACCTGCGGTTGCTGCGGTGCCCTACAGTGCTGAACCAATGATCTACGACTGGTACCAGCCGGCTCCTCCGATCGCGCCGTCCTATGGTGCTTCCCCGACACCGTCGGCGCCTGCTGGTGGTCCACATCAGGGCTACTACGCGCCGCCTCTGCCGGATCATGTCGTCACTGCTGCACTGTTCTACTTCGCGCACCTCATTTCGGTGAAGCTCACGACGGATAACTATCTGTCGTGGCGTGCACAGGTGCTGCTGCTTCTTCGCAGTCGCTACTTGAAGGGCTTTGTTGATGGTACTCTACCGTGTCCCCCGCCATATCATCCGGGGCATCATGCGTGGGTGGCTCAAGATCAAGTCGTCTTATCTGCTATCCAGTCCTCTCTCACGGAGGGAGTCTTGTCGCTGGTCATCTTTGCCGCTACGTCTCGGGACGCGTGGACGGCTATTCATACCAGTTTTGCTTCGCAGTCCCAAGCGCGTGCTCATGCTATTCGCACTGCGCTTGGGGAGGTGAAGCTTCATGACCTCACCATCATCGACTACTTCAACAAGGTGACGGGTATGGCTGACACACTTGGCTCCATCGGCAAGGCTCTTGGTCTAGAGGAGTTCATCTCTTATGTGCTCAATGGACTGAGTGACGACTATGATAATTTGGTGGAGAATATCAATGGTCGTGACACTCCTATCCAGCCGCGTGAGTTGTATGCACGCCTTCTTGCCACGGAACAGCGCATCCAGGCTCGTTGCTCTACGCCGAGTTTCCCTTCTGCCAATGCTGCAACGCGTGGGAAGGGCAAGCCCTACAAGACACCAACTGGTGGCAAACCTCCGCCGACTGCGCCTAATTCGCGAAACACCACTACCTCCATGGGAGGTCGAGTCCGTGCCTGCTTCCCTTCATGTGGTGCTCATGTCCCCTGCCAGTTGTGTGGACTTGATGGCCACGTTGCCTCCCGGTGTCATCGTCGCTTCAAGCAGGATTTCTTGAGGATCGGGAACAATGGCAAGGGTAATGAGAAGCAAGCTGCCCTGGCAAGTCGTGAGTAGGGGCATACTCCTTCTTATCCGGTTGATGCATCTTGGTACATCGATACGGGAGCTACCAATCACCTGACGAGTGATATGGGCAAGCTCTCTACATAAGAGCCGTACCGTGGACACGATCAGGTTCGCACTGCTAATGGGGAAGGTATGCACATCTCACATATTGGTCAGGCATCACTTCTTACCCGTCGATCCACACAATTACGTCTTCTTAATGTCCTTCATGTTCCCTCTATTTCACGTAGTTTGCTTTCATTTCCTAAACTTACTCGTGATAATAATGTTCTTGCTGAATTTCATCCTTTTCATTTTTTTGTTAAGGACCGGGACACGAGGGACGTACTCCTTAGAGGTTGACTGTGAAATAATGGTCTCTATGCACTTGATGTGCCACCAGCTCCTAGTGCTTTCAGTGGTGTTCGTGCCTCTCCATCACACTGGCGTGCGCGCTTTGGTCATCCTGCCACTCCCATTGTTCGCCATGTACTTCATCGTCATGAGCTTCCAGTAGTGTCCAATAAACATGTTGATGCAGTTTGTGATGCCTGTCAGCGAGGCAAGAGTCATCATCTTCCTTTTTCTGAGTCGAGTCGTGTAGTCAGTAAACCGCTTGAACTTGTGTTTTCGGATGTATGGGGCCATGCCCAAACCTCTGTTAGTCGTCATAATTACTATGTCAGTTTCATTGATGCTTACAGTCGGTTCACTTGGCTTTATCTTCTAAAACGCAAGTCTGATGTGTTTAATGTTTTCTTGCAATTCCAAGAGCATGTTGAGCGTATGTTCAGTCATAAAATCATTCATGTGCAATCCGATCGGGGGGGGGGGGGGGTGAGTATCACAACCTCAATGCATTCCTTAATAAGCTTGGAATTACACATCGTGTGTCTTGTCCTCATACACATTAGTAGAACGGTGTAGCTGAGCGTAAGCATCGTCATATAGTTGAGACTGGTCTTGCTTTGCTTGCTCATGCCTCCGTTCCTTTCCGGTTCTGGAGTGATGCGTTTTCCATCGCATGCTTTCTCATTAAAAGACTCCCTACATGACTCCTTCAGATGAAAACACCACTTGAGCTCTTGCTGAATGAAGTTCCTGATTATAAGTTTCTCAAAGTCTTCGGGTGTGCGTGTTGGTCACATCTTCGTCATATAACCAATGCAAGTTGGCGTTTCGGTCTAAACAGTGCGTGTTTCTTGGTTATAGTTCTCTTCATAAAGGGTACAAGTGTCTTCATGTTCCCTCTAACCGCGTCTACATCTCACGTGATGTGGTGTTTGATGAGAATTTTTTCCTTTTTCCGCACTTCCGGTCACCTCCACCACTCCCACAACACTTGAGAAATCCGTTTTACCTTTGCCTGATCAATTTGTTGATGCTGCGTATACCCCCTTGTTGCTACCTAACCATGGTGTAGGTACTAGGCGCGGAGCATGCCTCGAGCTTCTGGACGAGCAGCCGCCCGCATCGCCACGGACGTCCGCCGAGCCCACTCGCGATGCTCCTCCGTCACCTGGCTTGCCGACGGGGCTGGCCGAGCCGGGCCCTGCTACCTCGGTCCAGCATGGGGCTGGCCACGCGTTGGCTGAGCCGTCCAAGCCGGTCGAGCTGGCCGAGCCAGCTTCGCCCGAGACTACCTCTCCCGCGGGGGCCGAGCCGGCGTCCCCGCCCGTGTTGGTCGAGCCAGAGTCCATGCCTTCCTTGCCAGGCCGGTCGCCTGGCCCGACTGGCTCTGCGTCTGGGGACCAGTCTGCGTCCTCGTCGCCATCTTCATCAACTCCGTCTCCGCTGCCACCTCCGCCACCTACCGCTATTCCGTGTCCTCGTACATGCAGTCAGAGTGGTATTGTTTGGCCGAAGGAGCGCACTGATGACACGGTTGCGTGGATTGCGACGTGTATGGCACAGACAGATGCTGCCCCCACTGCTGAGCCTCGGCATTTTCAGGCGGCTCTTCGGATTCCTCATTGGCGCAGTGCCATGGAGCAGGAGTTCCTCCTGTGTCTGGTGTCAACATCATTGACTCCAAGTGGGTGTTTAAGGTAAAGAAGCATGCTGGTGGTTCTATTGAGCGATACAAGGGTTTAAACAACAGCATGGTCTTGATTATGAGGATACCTTCAGTCCAGTTGTCAAACCTACCACCATTCGTCTGCTTCTGTCCTTGGCTGTTGCCGAAGGGTGGTCTCTGTGTCAGCTTGATGTTCAAAATACTTTTCTCCATGGGGTCTTGGAGGAAGAGGTTTACATGCGGCAACCTCCAGGTTTTGTTGATCCTGCCCGTCCACATCATCTGTGTCATCTTATTAAGGCACTTTATGGACTTAAGCAGGCTCCTCGTGCATGGCATGCCCGACTTGGCTCGGTTCTTCGACATCTTGGATTTGCTCCGTCCACTTCTGACACGTCCCTGTTCATGTTCCATCGTCCTGAGGTTACTATGTACCTGCTGGTTTATATTGATGACATTATTCTTATCAGCTCCTCAGTGTCTGCTGCTAATCATCTGTTGTCTGCTCTGGGTGGTCATTTTGCTGTCAAGGATCTAGGTGCTCTCCATTACTGAAGGAAATATGCGCTAGAGGCAATAATAAAGTTGTTATTTTATATTTCCTTATTCATGATAAATGTTTATTATTCATGCTAGAATTGTATTGATCGGAAACCAAATACATGTGTGAATACATAGACAAACACTATGTCCCTAGTGAGCCCTTACTTGACTCGCTCGTTGATCAAAGATGGTTAACGTTTCCTAACCATGGACATGAGTTGTCATTTGATAATGGGATCACATCATTAGGAGAATGGTGTGATGGACAAGACCCATCCATTAGCTTAGCATATTGATCGTTCAGTTTTATTGCTATTGCTTTCTTCATGTCAAATACATATTCCTTCGACTATGATATTATGCAACTCCCGGATACTGGAGGAATGCCTTGTGTGCTATCAGACGTCACAACGTAACTGGGTGATTATAAAGATGCTCTAAAGGTATCTCCGAAGGTGTTTGTTGGGTTGGCATAGATCGAGATTAGGATTTGTCACTCCGAGTATCGGAGAGGTATCTCTAGGCCCTCTCGGTAATACGCATCATAAGAAGCCTTGCAAGCAAAGTGACTAATGAGTTAGTTGCAGGATGATGTATTACGGAACGAGTAAAGATACTTGCCGGTAACGAGATTGAAGTAGGTATGAAGATACCAACGATCGAATCCCGGGCAAGTAACATACCGATGACAAAGGGAATAACGTATGTTGTCATAACAGTTTGACCGATGAAGATCTTCGTAGAATATGTGGGAACCAATATGAGCATCCAGGTTCCACTATTGGTTATTGACCGGAGAAGTGTCTCAGTCATGTCTACATAGTTCTCGAACCTGTAGGGTCCGCACGCTTAACGTTCGATGACGATATTGTATTATATGAGTTATGTGATTTGTGAAGAAATATGCCCTAGAGGCAATAATAAGGTTGTTATTTATATTTCCTTATATCATGATAAATGTTTATTATTCATGCTAGAATTGTATTAACCGAAAACTTAGTACATGTGTGAATACATAGGCAAACAGAGTGTCCCTAGTATGCCTCTACTTGACGAGCTCGTTAATCAAAGATGGTTAAGTTTCCTAGCCATAGACATGAGTTGTCATTTGATGAACAGGATCACATCATTAGAGAATAATGTGATAGACAAGGCCCATCCGTTAGCTTAGCACTATGATCGTTTAGTTTATTGCTATTGCTTTCTTCATGACTTATACATGTTCCTATGACGATGAGATTATGCAACTCCCGAATACCGGAGGTACACTTAGTGTGCTATCAAACGTCACAACGTATGGGTGATTATAAAGATGCTCTACAGGTGTCTCCGATGGTGTTTGTTGAGTTAGCATAGATCAAGATTAGGATTTGTCACTCCGTGTTTCGGAGAGGTATCTCTGGGCCCTCTCGGTAATGTATAATTCTATAAGCCTTGCAAGCAATGTGATTAATGAGTTAGTTGCGGGATGATGCATTAAAGAACGAGTAAAGAGACTTGTCGGTAACGATATTGAACTAGGTATGATGATACCGACGATCGAATCTCGGGCAAGTAACATACCGATGACAAAGGGAACAATGCATGTTGTTATGCGGTTTGACCGATAAAGATCTTCGTAGAATATGTAGGAGCCAATATGAGCATCTAGGTTCCGCTATTGGTTATTGACTAGAGATGTGTCTCGGTCATGTCTACATAGTTCTCGAACCCGTAGGGTCCGCACGCTTAACGTTCGATGACGATTCGTATTATGAGTTTATGTGATTTTATGTACCGAAGGTTGTTTGGAGTCCCGGATGAGATCACAGACATGACAAGGAGTCTCGAAATGGCCGAGACATAAAGATTGATATATTGGAAGGTTATATTCGGACACCGAAATGGTTGTGAAGTGTATCGGGTATTTTTAGGAGTACCGGGGAGTTACCGGAACCCCCCGGGGAATGGGCCACAATGGGCCTTAGTGGAGAAGAGAGAGGGCTGGCCAGAGGTGCCCCCCTTGCCCAGTCCGAATTGGACAAGGGGAGGGGGCAGCGCCCCCTCCTTCCTTATCTCCTCTCCTCTTTCCCTTCTTCTCCTACTTGGACTAGGAAAGGGGGGGGGGGGAGTTGATTCCTACTTGGACTAGGAGTCCAAGTAGGACTCCCCCCATGGCGCGCCCCCTCCTAGGGCCGGCCTCCTCTCCTCCCCCTTTATATACGTGGGAGGGGGCACCCCAAAGGCACATCAAAGTTTCTCTTAGCCGTGTGCGGTGCCCCCCTCCACGGTTACACACCTCGGTCATATCGTTGTAGTACTTAGGCGAAGCCCTACGCCGGTAACTTCTTCATCACCGTCGCCACGCCGTCGTGCTGACGGAACTCTCCTTGTCCTCAACTGTATCAAGAGTACGAGGGACGTCATCATGCTGAACGTGTGCTAAACACGAAGGTGCCGTACGTTCGATGCTAGGATCGGTCGGATCGTGAAGACGTACGACTACATCAACCGCGTTGATAAAACACTTCCGCTTTAGTTCTACGAGGGTACGTGGACACACTCTCCCCGCTCGTTGCTATGCTTCTGCTAGATAGATGTTGCATGATCGTAGGAATTTTTTTGAAATTACTTCATTCCCCAACAGTGGCATCCGAACCAGGTCTATGTGCAGATGTTATATGCACGAGTAGAACACAAAGAGTTGTGGGCGATAATAGTCATACTGGTTACCAGCATGTCATACTTTGATTCGATGGTATTGTAGGATGAAGCGGCCCAGACCGACATTACATGACCGCGTTCATGAGACTGGTTCTACCGACGTGCTTCACACACAGGTGGGTAGTGGGTGTCTGTTTCTCTGGCTTTAATTGAATCGAGTGTGACTACGTCCAGTCCTTGTTGAAGGTTAAAACAACACACTTGACGAAAAATCGTTGTGGTTTTGATGCGTAGGTAAGAACGGTTCTTGCTAAGGCCCGTAGCAGCCACGTAAAACTTGCAACAACAAAGTAGAGGACGTCTAACTTGTTTTTGCATGGCTTGCTATGATGTGATATGGTCAAGACATGATGATATATAAATTGTTGTATGAGATGATCATGTTTTGTAAAAGTTATCGACAACTGGCAGGAGCCTTATGGTTGTCGCTTCATTGTATGAAATGCAATCGCCATGTAATTGCTTTACTTTATCACTAAGGGGTAGTGATAGTCGTAGAAGCATAGTTGGTGAGACGACAACGATGCTTCGATGGAGATCAAGGTGTCAAGCCGGTGACGATGGTGATCATGACGGTGCTTTGGAGATGGAGATCAAAGGCACAAGATGATGATGGCCATATCATATCACTTATATAGATTGCATGTGATGTTTATCCTTTATGCATCTTATTTTGCTTAATGCTGGCGGTAGCATTATAAGATGATCTCTCACTAAATTTCAAGGTACAAGTGTTCTCCCGAGTATGCACCGTTACTACTGATTAAATGCGTCTTGAGACACCATGTGATGATCGGGTGTGATAAGCTGTACGTTCACATACAACGGGTGCAAGCCAGTTTTCCACACGCAGAATACTCGGGTTAAACTTGACGAGCCTAGCATATGCAGATATGGCCTTGGGACACTGAGACCGAAAGGTCGAACGTGGATCATATAGTAGATATGATCAACATAGTGATGTTCACCATTGAAAACTACTCCATCTCACGTGATGATCGGACATGGTTTAGTTGATTTGGATCACGTGATCACTTAGATGATTCGAGGGATGTCTATATAAGTGGGAGTTCTTAAGTAATATGATTAATTGAACTTTAATTTGTCATGAACTTAGTACCTGATAGTATTTTGCATGTCTATGTTGTTGTAGATCAATGGCCAGTGCTACCGTTCCCTTGAATTTTAATGCGTTCCTAAAGAAAGCTAAGTTGAAAGATGATGGTAGCAACTACACGGACTGGGTCCGTAACTTGAGGATTATCCTCATTGCTGCACAGAAGAATTACGTCCTGGAAGCACCGCTAGGTGCAAGACCCGCTGCAGGAGCAACTCCAGACGCTATGAACGTCTGGCAGAGCAAAACGATGACTACTCGATAGTTCAAAGGTGCCATGCTTTACGACTTAGAACCGGGACTTCAACGACGTTTTGAACATCATGGATCATATGAGATGTTCCAGGAGTTGAAGTTAATATTTCAAGCAAATGCCCGGATTGAGAGATATGAAGTCTCCAATAAGTTCTATAGATGCAAGATGGAGGAGAATAGTTCTGTCAGTGAACATATACTCAGAATGTCTGGGTACCACAACCACTTGACTCAACTGGGAGTTAATCTTCCCGATGATAGTTTCATTGACAGAGTTCTTCAATCACTACCACCAAGCTACAAAAGCTTCATGATGAACTATAATTGCAAGGGATGAACAAGACTATTCCCGAGCTCTTTGCGATGCTAAAGGCTGCGGAGGCAGAAATCAAGAAGGAGCATCAAGTGTTGATGCTCAACAAGACCGCTAGTTTCAAGAAAAAGGGTAAAGGGAAGAAGGGGAACTTCAAGAAGAATGGTAAGCAAGTTGCTGCTCAAGTGAAGAAGCCCAATTCTGGACCTAAGCCTGAGACTGAGTGCTTCTACTGCAAAGGGACTGGTCACTAGAAGCGGAACTGCCCCAAGTATTTGGCGGATAAGAAGGATGGCAAAGTGAAAGGTATATTTGATATACATGTTATTGATGCGTACCTTACTAATGCTCGCAGTAGTGCCTGGGTATTTATACTGGTTCTTTTGCTCATATGTGCAACTAGAAACAGGGGCTACGGATTAAGTGAAGATTGGCTAAGGACGAGGTGATGATGCGCGTGGGAAATGGTTCCAAAGTCGATGTGATCGCCGTCGGCACACTACCTCTACATCTACCTTCGGGATTAGTTTTAGACCTGAATAATTCTTATTTGGTGCCAACGTTAAGCATTAACATTATATCTTGATCTTGTCTGATTAGAGACGGTTATTCATTTAAATCAGAGAATAATGGTTGTTCTATTTATATGAGTAATATCTTTTATGGTCATGCACCCTTGATGAGTGGTCTATTTTTTTGAATCTCGATAGTAGTGACACACATATTCAAAGCATTGAAGCCAAAAGATATAAGTTTAATAATGATAGTGCAACTTATTTGTGGCGCTGCCGTTTTGGTCATATTGGTGTAAAGCGCATGAAGAAACTCCATGCCGATGGGCTTTTGGAATCACTTGATGCTTGCGAACCATGCCTCATGGGCAAGATGACTAAGACTCCGTTCTCCGGAACTATGGAGCGAGCAAAAGACTTGTTGGAAATAATACATACTGATGTATGCGGTCTGATGAGTGTTGAGGCTCGCGGCGGGTATCATTATTTTCTGATCTTCACAGATGATTTGAGCAGATATGGGTATATCTACTTGATGAAACATAAGTCTGAAACATTTGAAAAGTTCAAAGAATTTGAGAGTGAAGTGGAAAATCATCGTAACAAGAAAATAAAGTTTATACGATCTGATCGTGGAGGTGAATATTTGAGTTACGAGTTTGGTCTTCATTCAAAACAATGTGGAATAGTTTCGCAACTCACGCCACCTGGAACACCACAGCGTAATGGTGTGTCCGAACGTCGTAACCGCACTTTATTAGATATGGCGCGATCTATGATGTCTCTTACTGATTACCGCTATCGTTTTGGGGTTATGCTTTAGAGACGACTGCATTCACGTTAAATAGGGCACCATCTAAATCCGTTGAGATGACACCTTATGAACTGTGGTTTGGCAAGAAACCCAAGTTGTCGTTTCTTAAAGTTTGGGGCTGCAATGCTTATGTGAAAAAGCTTCAACTTGATAAGCTCGAACCCAAATCAGAGAAATGCGTCTTCATAGGATACCCAAAGGAGACTGTTGGGTACACCTTCTATCACAGATCTGAAGGTAAGATATTCTTTGCTAAGAATGTATCCTTTCTAGAGAAGGAGTTTCTCTCGAAAGAAGTGAGTGGGAGGAATGTAGAACTTGATGAGGTAATTGTACCTGCTCCCGAATTGGAAAGTAGTTCATCACAGAAATCAGTTCCAGTGATCCCTACACCAGTTAGTGAGGAAGCTAATGATAATGATCATGAAACTTCAGATCAAGTTACTATTGAACCTTGTAGGTCAACCAGAGTAAGATCCGCACCAGAGTGGTACAGTAATCCTGTTATGGAGGTCATGTTACTTGACCATGACGAACCTATGAAATATGAGGAAGCGATGATGAGTCCAGATTCCACGAAATCGCTTGAGGTTGTGAAATGTGAGATGGGACCCATGTATGAGAACAAAGTATGGACTTTGGTTGACTTGCCCGATGATCGGCAAGCCATAGAGAATAAATGGATCTTCAAGAAGAATACTGAGGCTGACGGTAATGTTACTGTTTACAAAGCTTGACTTGTTACGAAAGGTTTTCGACAAGTTCAAGGAGTTGACTACGATGAGACTTTCTCACCCGTAGCGATGCTTAAGTCTGTCCGAATCATTTTAGCAATTGCTGCATTTTATGATTATGAAATTTGGCAAATGTATATCAAAACTGCATTCCTAAATGGATTTTTGGAACAAGAGTTGTATATGATGCACCCAGAAGGTTTTATCGATCCAAAGGATGCTAACAAAGTGTGCAAGCTCCGGCGATCCATTTATGGACTGGTGCAAGCCTCTCGGAGTTGGAATAAATGTTTTGATAGTGTATGGTTTTATACAGACTTTGGAGAAGCCTGTATTTACAAGAAAGTGAGTGGGAGCTCTGTAGCATTTCTAATCTTATATGTGGATTGCATATTATTAATTGGAAATGATATAGAATTTCTGGATAGCATAAAGGGATGCTTGAATAAGAGTTTTTCTATGAAAGACCTCGGTGAAGCTGCTTACATATTGGACACCAAGATCTATAGAGATAGATCAAGACGCTTAATTGGACTTTCACAAAGCACATACCTTGATAAAGTTTTGAACAAGTTCAAAATGGATCAAGCAAATAAAGGGTTCTTGCCCGTGTTACAAGGTGTGAAGTTGAGTCAGACTCAATGCCCGACCACTGCAGAAGATAGAGAGAAAATGAAAGTCATTCCTTATGCTTCAGCCATAGGTTCTATCATGTATGCAATGCTGTGTACCAGACCTGATGTGTGCCTTGCTATTAGTTTAGCAGGGAGGTACCAAAGTAATCCAGGAGTGGATCACTGGACAGCGGTCAAGAACATCCTGAAATACCTAAAAAGGACTAAGGATATGTTTCTCGTTTATGAAGGTGACAAAGAGCTCGTCGTAAATGGTTACGTCGATGCAAGCTTTGACACTGATCCGGATGACTCTAAGTCACAAACCAGATACATGTTAACGGTGGAGCTGTCAGTTGGTGCAGTTCTAAGCAAAGCGTCGTAGCGGGATCTACGTGTGAAGCGGAGTACATAGCTGCTTTGGAAGCAGCAAATGAAGGAGTCTAGGTGAAGGAGTTCATATCCGATCTAGGTGTTATACCTAGTGCATCGGGTCCAATGAAAATCTTTTGTGAAAATACTGGAGCAATAGCCTTGGCGAAGGAATCCAGATTTCACAAGAGAACCAAGCACATCAAGAGACGCTTCCATTCCATCCGTCATCAAGTGTCGGAAGGGGACATAGAGATTTGCAAGATACATATGGATCTGAATGTTGCAGACCTGTTGACTAAGCCTCTCTCATGAGCAAAACATGATCAACACCAAGACTCCATGGGTGTTAGAACCATTACTATGTAATCTAGATTATTAACTATAGTGCAAGTGGGAGACTGAAGGAAATATGCCCTAGAGGCAATAATAAAGTTGTTATTTATATGGGTTAATTATCCTTTTGCCCTCAGTGGTGTCTCTGTGCTCAGTTTTGCCCTCAGATGCAAATTGTGCTTAGTTTTGCCCCTAGTCCATGCACAACTACTATGACGAGGCCAAACGACCATATTTGAGTCCATTCCGTCCGCCAGCGTTAGTGGTTGTGGGTCCGGAGCTTACACATGGGACCGCGTGGACGTGGATCCGGAGCTGACATGTAGGCCCGTGCAACTAAATCCCCAAATCATTCGTAGCTCACTCTGCCCATCCGCTTCCCCGCCGGGTGACTGCGCCGCCCGCCCGGCACTTCTGTGCCGCCCACCGCCCACCGGTGCACGCCTACTCCACCGCTACCTTTCTATGCCTATGCTCCACGGCTACTGCGACGCCCGCCACCTTCCTGCCAGCGCCACGGGTGGGCGCCCGCCACCTGCCGACCAGCAGCGTGGCCTCCTTCTGTGCGCCGGGTGGGCGCTCAAAGGTGGGGGGCTCTTTGGAGCTATTTGAACTAGGAGGAAGAACCCCAGGGCGAAATGGAGAGCAGCGGCGACCTCGGAGTATTTGGCGAGGCAGGCATCGGGCCGGAGATCCGCGTCGTCCATGACTGGCTTCCCGAGGGGTAAGTCTCGCCTCCTGTTTAGATTGAGCTTAGTTGTGCATTTGAACACTCGATTCGAGTAGGTTTGCCCAATTAGTGTGTTGATTGCGTCTCTGTTTTTCGCCGGTTAGGATGGAGTTGCGGTTTGCTTTCTTGATGCACATTAGAAGGGACCGGTACACGTTCGATGCAAAGGATCAGAAGAAATACCAAGGAGGTTTTGATTATCGTTTGCCAATGGCTAGTAATTGGAGTTTCAGACAATTTGGGGAGGTAATTTGTAGCCAATATCCTTGGGGTTTGCTTGATGAAGTGGTATACTATTACTATGATTGGGAATTGAAATGGGTGACTTTTAGTAATGATGAAGAGCTATCTTCCATGTTTGTTAGGCATAAAGAGAAAGATACTTTTCATGTGAGGCTGCTAGTTGATGTGCTTGAGCAGGCATTTGGACCTAGGATGACGGGTGCAACATCTCGGGGAGAACCAAGTCGTCAGAATGGCATCTCTAGCGAGCAGTTCGGTTGGTGCATGGCGGCGTGGTGGCTCAACAAGTGTGGGCAACAAGATAGGGTCCCCCTTGAAGTGGAGCCCGATGACTACAATTCTGGGGTTGATGAAGAGAAGCTATATTCTGATGTTATTCGAATTTCTGACGGGCACCTCGGGTGATAACCAAGATTTGGCTCACAATGCAGTCCGTGTGGATGATGACGCGGTGGGTGAGGACGAAGACCTTGCAGCTGTTGAATGGGACCCTTTGAACCCTCATTTGGAAGAAGGTACAGTTTTTGCATCCATGAATGAGTGTAGAAATGCACTTGTGACATATCGCATCAAGGTAGAACGTACTTTCAAAGTTGACAAGAGCGATCAAATGCGTTCTGAGTGCCTTTGTCCGCGAGGGTTGTCCATGGAGGCTGCTCACATCTAAAATGCGAAATAGCACTAATGTTCAGGTCAAAGTGAACCCTTTTAAGCACACATGCCAGGAATCAACCCTTAGGAAGGATACAATCAGTAGAGCCAAGTCAAGATGGGTGGCAGAAGAAGTAAAGAAGTGGGTGAAAGAAAACCAGCAAGTGGGTCCAAAGGAATTGCAGAAGAACATCAAAGATAAATTCAAGATAGATTTACCATACATGAGGTTGTTCAATGGTAAACAACATGCTATGGATTCTATTTATGGTAACTGGTAGCAAAGTTTTCAATTGTTGTATTCATTCAAAGGTGAAGTGGAGAGGACAAGCCCAGGTAGTATTGTAGATATTGATCACCACACCGTGGAGTACACATTCAGGGGAGTGACAAAGACCAAGGAATGCTTTAGGAGGGTTTTTATGCCTTTGAGGCTTGTCATGGGTTTTTGGCGAGGTTGCAGGCCTTATTTGGCTATTGATGCCACTTTTCTCACAGGGAGGTTTAAAGGGCAGTTAGTAGCAGCTTGTGCAGTTGATGCACACATTTTGTATTTCCGATTGCCTACTGATTGTCTTTGGAGGCAGTCTGAGGAGAGCTGGACTTGGTTTTTGCATAATCTGCGGGCTATTGCACATCCCAATGGATTGGTCATTCATACGAGATGCCTGCAAAGGTTTAGAAGTGGCCGTGGACAATGTGTTCCTGAGTAGAGCATAGGGAATGCATCGTCACCTTGTTGCAAATTTCATGAAGAAATTCAAAGGAAAGTTGTATACCAAAATTTATGGCCAGCATCTTTGACTTGCGGTGTGAAGAAGCACAACTACCACTTGAGGCAGTTATACATGAATCCCAAAGTGAAAGAATACTTGGAAACACACCACTCCAAGTTATGGGCGGAAGCCAATTCGATTGAATCGAGCAAAGTTGACTATGTGCACAATAATCTAGCGAGTCTTTCAACTCAACGATCCGAAACTAAAGGGTCATTATGTGGTGGATTTGCTGGACGGGATAAGGATAGAATACATGCAGAAATTTCATTATCGTGCGAGGAATAGTCGAGGCAAAATTCATGGGCCACATTATCATCCCTGCCGTGATGAATGAACCGATGCAGAAAACAACGAGCTTGGAAATGAACATGACTCTTTGCTCGGGTACCACAACGGAGATATCATATTTGGATAAAGAGAAGAGGGAATGGAGATATACAAAGGATTTAGAAGCTAGAACTTGCGATTTGTAGGCAATGGCGAGATAACTGGGTTGCCATGCATTCATGCCTTGTTTTTCATCACTTCTCTCCCAGGTCCAGCAGGGAACATTCATCAGTATGTGCATGATTACTACTCTGTTGCAAGGTTCAAAGCCACATATGCTTATGCCTTGCCTGCTATGGAGGAAAAACAACAATGGGACATGGTGGACCCTGGATTCAAGCTTTGCGCTCCAGTTCTGAAGAGAGCAGCAGGTAGACCAAGGAAGAGTCGAATCAGACCTCGCAGCGAAGGAGCTGGACTTGGAGCGAGGAAGCGTAAGTGCACAAGATGTGGTGGAGTCTGGTCATTTCGGTAAGTATTGTGATAACACAAGAGATCCAGCATTCGGAGAGAGTTTCGATGAAGGCTTCGATGAAAATGTTGGTCGTGACGGTTGCCTCAACAGATGATGAAAATGATGGACAGCAGCCGGTTGCATCAGATGAGGATTTTGACGAGGTTCGAAATGATGATGGTCAACAGCCGCATGATTTTGATGATGATCCAAGTGAGGCTCCAAATAGTGATCATGGTGATCCAAGTGAGGCTCCAAATAGTGATCATGGTGATCCAAGTGAGGCTCCAAATGATGATCATGGTGATCCAAGTGAGGCTCCAAATGATGATCATGGTGATCCAAGTGAGGCTCCAAATGATGATCCAAGTGAGGCTCCAAATGGTGACCAACCTTACATTGTTGTGAGTTACGCTAGGTATGTAAATCTTGCAAGGGTCAAATACTACTGTACATTTATGGGTCACTTGACATGATCTCATTACCCTTTATGTTTTGCATAGCTCTATGATAGGTTTGAAGAAGACGCACAAGGTACCAACAACCAAGAGGAGAAGAGAAGAAGCAATGAGCACAAGGTGCACGAGGAGCAAAGTGATGGCAAGAAGCTCAAGGAACAGACAGAAGCCCGAACGCTATATGTGAATAATTATGAAACATTATGAATAATGTTGTATTTCTGTTGGATGATGTTGGACCTATGTTAGAACTATGTTTGACATGATGTTTAAATCTGTTGGATGATGTTTGAATGAGCACATGGTTTTTCCTTTTTGATTTTTATTGAATTTTGTTTTGCTCATTTGAATTCTGGTCCAACCTAACTTTGACCAAGATTTAAACAAGTCTAAAACATCAAAATGAAGAACTAAGCCTGGATCCTTCTTAGTCAATCCAAAATGAAGTTGTGGTGAGGTTTTTGAAATTTTCATGAAAAATGTGCTAAAATGAGGGGTCCAAAGGTAGGGTAAACGGCCTCATTTCTAAGCAAGGTTTTTTTCGACCTTGTCTAAATCAGCCAAATAACTTTCCTAAACATATATTCTATATATTCTATATATACGGACTATGTGCGCTAGTTTTTCCATTTTTTTTGATTTTTTTTAAATTTGTTTTGCTCATTTGAATTCTAGTCAAACTTAACTTTGACCAAGATTTAAACAAGTGTAAAACATCAAAATGAAAAACTAAGCCTAGATCCTTCTTAGTCACTCTAAAATGAAGCTGTGGTGAGTTTTTTGAAATGTTCATGTTTATTTCCCCAAAACACTTCTCTTCACTTCATACAAAAGAGTTTGAGATACTCGAGATATCATACAATACACATGAACTTATCGTTTAAATGTATGTAAACCTTGTTTATCAACTTAAATCGTTAGTATATGACATAAGAAGACTATGTGCGCATGTTTTTTATTTTTCTAATTTTTATTTAATTTATTATGCTCATTTGAAATCTGGTCAAACATAGCTTTGACTGCTCCAAACCCCTCCCAAACCCCGCTAACCCTAGCACTGAACCAGGACCGTTCATCTAACCCTAGCGCTGAACAAGGGCCGTCGATCTAACCCTTCTAGAAGGAATCTGCGGGGAGGAGGGGGGCGATCCGCGAGATGCAATCTGATTGGCTGGGAGATTCTTTTTTTAAACAAATATCGGGCGCTGGATGGACCGTTGGGCCGTCTCGTTGTCTGGGCACTGAGACCGCGATAAATAGCCCGTCTCGGCCTTTCCGGGCCTTGCATGCATGCATGGGAGGCGGCGGCGTGCATAGGCTGCGGCGTGGGTTTGCATCTTGGCGGGAGGCTGCGACGTGCATGCATGCGAGCGAGGCGTGCTAGGCGCGCTAGGCTAGCGAGGCCAGCTAGGTGGTTCAACAAGTCAGATGCACCGTTCGGTCAAAGAGCTATGCAGTGATTCAAATGCACGCACACGCCCCATGCATGCATCGTTTTTGTGCAAAAATTTAAGAGTGCAAAGTGTAACGGATACACACACGCGTTCAGATTCACACACGCACCGTTCTCATCCTTTCTCTCTTCCTCTCCCACCCACATGCCTATAAATGGGGTGCCTATCTTCCTCTCCCACCCATAAGCTAGATCCGATCCATTCTCTCCAACTTCAAACACCCAATCGACCGAGTCCTCCCCAAGCGAGACCATGCAGTTCAACGGGCCGACCTTCAGCCGTCCGCCTGTCATGCCGGAGCTGCGCTACCCACCAGGCGTGCTCATGGAGAGGGAGCTCCGTGTGTGGGCTTTTTCAAGGTGGAGGGGTTCCGTCGAACTCACCCGCGCCTTCCTCAGAGCCGGCTATGCCCACCTCCCACGGGGCTCGCCGAGAATGTTCACCCTCAGTGAGGTTCGTGACCGCGGCGGCATCCTCCTACTGCTCACGGTCACCTTCACCAACCCGTTTGGCCTTGTGAGCTCCTCGGCCAAGTATTTTGGTGCGGCTGCGAGGCCATCTTCTTCACCGTCTACAACATCTACACCAACTACGAGAACATCTTCCCCACTCTAGCCGGGATGCTCTCCCTTCCCTACGACGACGAGGAGGAGGTGTGAAGATGAAGACGGTGTTGAAGGGGCGCGCGCGGCCAAAGTGGAAGGAGGAGATCAAGATGAAGACTGTTTTGTTTTTTATTTGTTGCTTTTCTATGCCGTGTCGTGTCGTGTCATGTTTCGTCATGTGTCCGTGAACTGTCCGTGAACTTTGGCCGCTTATCTAAGTTATTGTAATGGAACTTTGAACCCTTATTGTAATGGTACTTGTGTTGCATCTTATCTAAGTTATTTATTAGGGTTTATTATGTGTGTTAAAAAATGTTCGTGCCCAAGCATATAATTTCTTCCCCAAACCAAGTCATGAAGCTCGAGAACTTGTGGTTTTCATTAATGAAAATCGGAGGGGGAGAGAAGCCCTCCATTTTATTCAAAAAAAATAAGTCATGAACTAACATGCAAATTTATTCCGTTTAAATCCTAAACCAAGTGCCACTCTAACACTAAACCAAGTGCCACTCTAACCAAAACCACGGGGCAGTGCAAACATACGTTTTCAACCTTCCAACCCTCCAAAATTTCAGTGCAAAACAAAGGAAAACCACTCTCACGCTGCAGTGCAAACATTCACGGTCTCACTATTTTTTGACAAATTTCACAGTCTCACTATGTATACATTCCTTCCCTACCCATGTCAAACTCTTTCCATCTGTCCTAGCGGTTACCAGAGCCCTAAACACCACAAACCCACGCGATCTTGGGTTCAAGTCCCCAGCCGCACCAATTTTTTGTGCATTTTCCACCCTTCATTTTTAGACAAATTAGTTTTTACTCAATGTAATGCCCTTAATAAATGTTCATTTATTTTGGCACTAGGTGTAAACATCTACCAGAGCCGAGGCACATTTTCCATGACATTTTGGTCTTTGATTTAAATCATGGTGTATTTGAATTTGAATTGGGTTACTTAAATTGCTATTAAATATTTAACAGCTCCAAAAATTTTCTAACCTTAATTGTTTGGCTCTGGAATAATTCATTAGCTGCATTTCATTGATCAAAAGTTTCTGAATTCCTCATTTCTTCTCCTTTTTTCAACATATTTAAATGTTGGTCACTTTTTTTCAACATTTAAACAACTTTGACCAACATTTAAACTAGGTGAATTTCTCATACAATTTCAAGATTACAAATTCCTCCATAATTCATGCCTTTCCATACATTTTCAACATTACAACCGGTCGATTACCATACCTACAAATGCCCAAAAGTATTTGCAAATGGGTATTGGTAGTGCTTGATCTTCAAGCTTCCTAACCTTCTTCTTCAACATCCTAAGCTCAACAGCTAACTCTCACGGTCGTCGTGCTTCGCCCTCCATCTCTTCTTCTTAGGAGCTCGTCGTCTTTGCGGCTTTGTGGTTTGGGGCAGCATGCGCAACCATTCTTCATGCTCTTCTTGCAGTTCATTTATCAGAGTCTTCGCCAGAGCATCGACCGAAAGAAAGAAGCATGTCACCTGCATGAACACGGAACAGATCAACCAATTGGTCAAAGATCCCGACCACAAAAATGGTGCAATTGCCCCGATTCTTACCCCATTCTCGCTGCACACGTAGAACGGACGATTGTGGTTCCTCGGTGTGTGAGAAACCCTCCGAGCAACGCCGCCTTCGCACCGCTGATGACGAGGACAGGCATCTCCACACGTTCGGCTCTGCATCCGCGAGGTGGCGTGGGAGCTTGCGGAAGACATGGAGCTCGGAGCCGAACGGGATCTCAACGCCGCCGCGCCCTCCACAGCTAGCTTCCCACCGCCGTCGTGCTCTCGCTCTCTCGCCGTGGTCAGCACAGTGCTCTTTGTCGCCGTGGTCACCGCCGTTGTCGCCCGCTTATATAGCACACCCGCAATGGCTCTATGCTCAACGGCTCTCTGCTGGGTCCCGCAAGCCACGCGCGCAATGGTCTGAATAAAATTGGCCGCCTCTGCCGCTTTGGTCCCACTGTAAGGGCCGAGTCAAAACGTTGACCTGACGGAGACGCCAAAGTTCACAGAACGAGTCGGTGCGCACGGACTAGGAGCAAAACTGAGCACAATTTGCATCTAAGGGCAAAACTGAGCAGATGGACACCACTATGGGAAAAAGGATAATTAACCCTATTTATATTTCCTTATATCATGATAAATGTTTATTATTCATGCTAGAATTGTATTAGCCGGAAACTTAGTACATGTGTGAATACATAGACAAACAGAGTGTCCCTAGTATGCGTCTACTTGACTAGCTCGTTAATCAAAGATGGTTAAGTTTCCTAGCCATAGACATGAGTTGTCATTTGATGAACAGGATCACATCATTAGAGAATGATGTGATGGACAAGACCCATCCATTAGCTTAGCACTATGATCGTTTAGTTTATTGCTATTGCTTTCTTCATGACTTATACATGTTCCTATGACTATGAGATCATGCAACTCCCGAATACCGGAGGAACACTTAGTGTGCTATCAAACGTCACAACATAACTGGGTGATTATAAAGATGCTCTGCAGGTGTCTCTGATGGTGTTTGTTGAGTTGGCATAGATCAAGATTAGGATCTTTCACTCCGTGTTTCGGAGAGGTATCTCTGGGCCCTCTCGGTAATGCACATCACTATAAGCCTTGAAAGCAATGTGATTAATGAGTTAGTTGCGGGATGATGCATTACAGAACAGTAAAGAGACTTGCCGGTAAAAATATTGAACTAAGTATGATGATACTGACGATCGAATCTCGAGTAAGTAACATACCGATGACAAAAGGAACAACGTATGTTGTTATGCGGTTTGACCGATAAAGATCTTCGTAGAATATGTAGGAGCCAATATGAGCATCCAGGTTCCGCTATTGGTTATTGACCGGAGATGTGTCTCGGTCATGTCTACATAGTTCTCGAACCTGTAGGGTCCGCACGCTTAACGTTTGATGATGATTCATATTATGAGTTTATGTGATTTGATGTACCGAAGGTTTCTCAGAGTCCCGGATGAGATCACGGACATGACGAGGAGTCTCGAAATGGTCGAGACATAAAGATTGATATATTGGAAGGTTATATTCGGACACGAGAATGGTTCCGAAGTGCATCGGGTATTTTCCGGACTACCGGGGAGTTACCGGAACCCGCTGGGGGGTTAATGGGCCACAATGGGCCTTAGTGGAGAAGAGAGAGGGCCGGCCAGAGGTGGCGCGCGCCCCCCTTGCCCAGTCCGAATTGGACAAGGGTAGGGGGGTCTGCCCCCTCCTTCTTTCTCGTCTCCCCGCTTTCCCTTCTTCTCCTACTTGGACTAGGAAAGGGGGGGGGGATTGATTCCTACTTGGACTAGGAGTCCAAGTAGGACTCCCCCCATGGCGCGTCCCCTCCTAGGGCCGGCCTCCTCTCCTTCCCCCCTTTATATACATGGGAGGGGGGCACCCCAAAGGCACATCAAAGTTTCTCTTAGCCGTGTGCGGTGCCCCCTGAGGGAGTCCTGGATTAAGGGGTCCTCGAGCGTCCGGCCTATGTGACGTGGGCCAGACTAATGGGCCATGAAGATACAAGATAGAAGACTTCCTCCCGTGTCCGGATGGGACTCTCCTTTGCGTGGATGGCAAGCTTGGCGTTCGGATATGAAGATTCCTTCCTCTGTAAACCGACTCTGTACAACCCTAGGCCCCTCCGGTGTCTATATAAACCGGAGGGTTTAGTCCGTAGGGCAGAATCATAATCATACAGGCTAGACATCTAGGGTTTAGCCATTACGATCTCGTGGTAGATCAACACTTGTAATCCTCATATTCATCAAGATCAATCAAGCAGGAAGTAGGGTATTACCTACATCAAGAGGGCTCGAACCTGGGTAAACATCGTGTCCCCCATCTCCTGTTACCATCAACCTCAGACGCACAATTCGGGACCCCTTACCCGAGATCCGCCGGTTTTGACACTGACATTGGTGCTTTCATTGAGAGTTCCACTGTGTCATCATCAGAAGGTTCGATGGCTCCGTCAATCATCTACAATGATGCGACCCCGAGGGAGGTCTTTCTCCCCGGCCAGATCTTCGTATTCGGCAGCTTCACACTGCTGGCCAACTCTCTTGGACATCTAGAGCAGATCAACAGCTACGCACCAGGTCCCAGATTTGTTTTGGAAATCTGGATTATGTCACTGACATCCGAGGAGACTTGATCTTCCAAGGGTTCACGACCCCAACATCCGCTATGGCCTTAGATCCGGAGCACATCACCCGGTCCGAAGATGGGATTCTTGAGCCCGCCGGACTACCTGCGGCCACTAAGCCCAGTACGGGAGAGCCGGAGGAAGTAGTGTCACTGGCAACCTTCACGTGGCCGGACTCTTCTCCGGACACTGGCTCCGAACCCTCGGAGTCAGCATCGTGTGAGCTTGGCCGAGGAGTCTCCTTCCCATCGTACTCCACGGACTCCCTTCTCCCTGACCAAACCTCGCCTTTAAGCGAGGCTCTGGACTTGATGCGATCTCTCGTCATTACAGAGGAGCAACATCCGAACTACGCCCAGCCCAGACTAGGGGCTGAGAGCCGGGAATTTTACGTCCCACCCACCACCCACTTCATGGCCACTGTCGAGGACTTAACTGACATGCTCGATTACGGCTCCGAAGACATCAATGGTATGGACGACGATGCCGGAAAGAGCAGGCCCAGAACCCGCCGTTTACCGGACGCTGGACGGCCACCTCTTCGTATGACATGTACATGGTGGATACACCCAAAGAGGATAGCGGCGATAACGAGAAAAATTCAGTTGAGGATATACTTCCTGAGACACAATCAAAATGTCGACGTCAGCGGCGCCGCTCTAAATCACGTCGTGGAAAAGACAACAGTACCAACACGCGAGACAACGATACTCCGGATGACCCCGAAGACCAAGAAAACCCCTTCGAGCCAACCTCCGAACATGACGATCAGGAAGATGGGCAAGTTAGCCCTGATGAACAGGCCGTAAATGAAGACTCGAAGGACAGTAATTATCTTCCACTCTCCGAGGAGGAGGCGAGCCTCGACGACGAAGACTTTATCATGCCTGAGGAACCCCTCGAGCAGGAGCGCTTTAAGCGCCGGCTAATAGCCACAGCAAGGAGCCTGAAAAAGAAGCAGGAGCAGCTGCTACAAGCTGATCAAGATCTACTCAACGACAGGTGGACTAATGTCCTGGCAGCCGAGGAATACGGTCTCGAGCGCCCAACCAAAAGTTACCCGAAGCGTAAACTGCTACCTCAATTCGACGACGAGGCACTTGAGCCCATACCATCAGCGTGTAACGCGGCTGGCCGACCACCACGTGGCCGGGACAAAACGGCAACTCACGCCGAACACCAGCCCACACTACTTCGCCGTAAAGGTAGAGACACAATAGCTCGGGGATATACATATGACCTGCAGCAAGACCTGGAAAATAGAGCAGGTCAGACTAGATCGATCTACGGATCGCGGGGGCATGCCCTGGCGCTCGACGACGGCTATCTAGCCGGACGTGACAAGCATAACCACGTCCGGCCCAAAAAACACAGACGGACTCCATCCGATCTACATTGCGACGTGGCCCGATATAGAGGTGCCGCACACCCCCTCTGCTTCACTGACGAAGTAATGGAGCACGAATTCCCAGAAGGGTTTAAACCTGTGAATATCGAATCATATGATGGAACAACAGATCCCGCAGTATGGATTGAGGATTTTCTTCTCCATACTCATATGGCCCGCGGTGATGATCTTCATGCCATCAAATACCTCCCGCTAAAACTAAAGGGACCGGCTCGGCACTGGTTAAACAACCTGCCTGAAAACTCTATTGGCATCTGGGAGGACATGGAAGACGCCTTCCGCGACAACTTCCAAGGCACATACGTCCGACCTCCGGATGTCGATGACTTAAGTCACATAGTTCAACAGCCCGGAGAGTCAGCCAGGAAATTCTGGACTAGGTTCCTAACTAAAAAGAACTAGATTGTCGACTGCTCGGATGCCAAAGCCATAGCAGCCTTTAAGCATAGCATCCGCGACGAATGGCTCACCCAACACCTCGGCCAAGAAAAGCCGAAGTCCATGGCAGCCCTCACGGCACTTATTACCCGCTTTTGCACGGGCGAAGATAGTTGGCCAGCCCGTAGCAATAACAATGCAAGCAAACCTGGCACCTCAGAAGCCAAAAATAGCAACGGCAAGCCCCGACGCAATAGGCACAAGCGTCGAAACAACGGTGACAATACCGATGACACGGCGGTCAACGCCAAATTTAGTGGCTCCAAGGCCGGTCAGCGGAAGAAGCCATTTCAAAGAAACAATCCAGGCTCATCCAGCTTGGACCGAATTCTCGGTCGACCATGCCAAATCCATGACACCCTCGATAAACCCGCCAATCATACCAACAGAAGCTGTTGGGTCTTTAAACAGGACGGTAAGTTAAATACCGAGAACAAGGAGAGGGGGTTGCCAAGTGAGGACGACGACGAGGAGCCCCGTCCACCGAACACAAGGGGACAGAAGAAATTTCCTCCCCAAGTCAAAACGGCGAACATGATATACGCTACTCATATCCCCAAAAGGGAGCGCAAACGCGCGCTCAGGGACGTCTATGCGATAGAGCCAGTCGCCCCAAAATTCAACCCATGGTCGTCCTTCCGGATCACTTTCGACCGTAGGGACCATCCGACTAGTATCCGCCACGGCGGTTCTGCCGCACTGGTCCTCGACCCAATTATTGACGGATTCCACCTCACACGAGTCCTTATGGACGGTGGCAACAGCCTTAACCTGCTTTATCAGGACATAGTCCGGAAGATGGGCATCAACCCATCAAGGATCAAGCCCACAAAAACTACCTTTAAAGGAGTAATACCAGGTGTAGAGGCCCGCTGCACGGGCTCAATCACATTGGAAGTCGTCTTCGGATCCCCGGACAACTTCCGAAGCGAAGACTTGATCTTCGATATTGTCCCCTTCCGTAGTGGCTATCACGCATTGCTCGGACGAACTCCATTTGCTCGATTCAATGCGGTGCCACACTATGCTTATCTCAAACTCAAGATGCCCGGACCACGCGGCGTCATAACAGTCACTGGAAACACGGAGCGCTCCCTCCATACCGAGGAGCACACCGCGGCCCTGACAGCGGAAGTACAGAACGACCTTATCAAGCAGAATATTAATTTGGCGGCCAAGCTCCCGGACACTACCAAACGAGTCCGGACTACTCCACATCATGACATTCCAGCTCGTCAGGAGTTCGACTAGCAATTCTGCCTCCGTCTCAGTCCCGACCAAATAGCGGCGTACGTACCGTGCGTACATAACTACGCCCTCAAAATACCATGGGCAAAGACGGAGGCATAACTCGGTTGTGGTCCACAATACGGCTCGACCTTACTTGGGCACACATACTTTCGCTTTTCTTTTTTTATCCTTTTAAGTTTCTTTTCCTCACAGGCCCTTCACGACGACCTGATCAACGATCCTTTCGAAGGATGGATATACCAAGGTGGCAAGAAGCACAGACGTGTGGTGGAATATCTAGGTGGTCTTCTTGATGATCACTCTACCTGTCTTCAGGACCCGCACACAGCTCCTCCTTGGTCTCGACATGTTAAATAGCCCTGATGCTTATGGCACTATTTGTACAAATATGCTTTGACGTATTAATCAAATTATAATGGAAACAGTTTGCGGCCCAATTTATGCGGCACTGGCTTACTACTTCATTTCATTTTGCCATTCTTATCGATTGCAAACGTACATTTTGGTACAACTTAATTCGCCAGGGGCTTCATTGAGCTCCATACGATGGCAACAAGTCCGAACACCTTTTACAAGTATAGTTCGGCGCCCCGAGTATAGCCTTATATGCATCGGCTCCGAATCATGTCTTTGGTCAATAGTTGGGTTGCCCGGCTCCTGTGCTTGCTACCTTACGTTCCGTCCTATCGGCTAGGGTATTAAAGGGAGAACTACTACGATTGTGTTTCTGGGTCATCCAGATAAACACCTCAATAGAGAAAGCCGAAAACTGACTGTCATGATGCGGCGAGAGCTGGTCAGCTATTCGAAGGTTAAAATCTCTTGCGATTTTTCCCGCATTATGCGACGGATCGGCCTCCACCCGATCAGGTTTCTACAACACCCTAGTCCGGATTAACAAATACTAACTAGGGGCTGCACCTACATTCCTATTGTCAAACTCCTATGGCTAAGTGAGGGTGATAAAGCCACATAGTCCGATTGCCTGGTTCGCTGCGCTAAACACCTCCTTCAAGGACCAAACTCTTGGGTCAAGTGTGTTTAGGTTCCAGCCCGAACACCCCCATACTACCTACGTGGGGGCTGAAGCCGATGACTGGCCAACTCTAAGATTTAATAAACGGCCGCACATGAGGGGATATTTTCACACAACAAAACAAGCAATATATTACATATAGGCTTTGTTCCATAATACATGACCAGATAACATGAATGTATTCATTCAAAGATAATGTCTTTCGCACACTGGCCCTCCAAAATGCGGGATCCCTCCAGGACATCATCAAAATACCGCTCGGGCGTGCGGTGCTCCTTGCCCGCGGGCGGTCCCTCGGTTGCGAGCTTGACGGCGTCCATCTTCGCCCACTGCACCTTCACACGGGCGAAGGCCATCCGCGCACCTTCTATGCAGACCGACCGCTTGATGGCATCAAGCCGAGGGCAAGCATCGACCAGCCGCTTCACGAGCCCAAAGTAGCTGCTGGGTATGGCTTCGGCATGCCATAGACGAATTATAAAATCCTTCATGGCCAATTCGGCCACCCTATGCAGTTCGGTCAGCTGTTTCAGCTGATCGCTAAAGGGCACCGAATGCTCTGGCGCAAGGTATTGCGGCCAGAATAGCTTCTTCGTTGAGCTCCCCTCGTCGGCTCAGAAGAACTCCGCATCAGCAACACTGCGCGGCAGATCCGCAAACGCTCCTGGAGAACTCCAAATCCGGGTCAGTAAGAGGTACCTTTTCTTCACAAATTTGCTCTGCATAATAAAGGCCTTACCCACCGCGATTTTCCTGGCCTCCTGGATTTCTTGGAGGGCGCCCTGGGCTTCAACCCGGGCCTCTTGTGTGCTTTGGCGGGCCTTAGCAAGTTCCGACTCTTGGTCCGTAATCTTGCGCTCCAAGGACTCACATTTCTTTACGGCGTCTTGGAGCTCCTGCTGGACCTCCCCAACCCTTGCCTCGTGCTTTTCACGTGCGACTTGTTCCTTCGCCGCTCTCTTTTGGGCCTCGGCCAGCGCGTTCTTGAGGGACTCCACCTCAGTCGCAGCTCCTATGAAATATCATGATAACGTGATCAACACGAACAATTCATATCTTTCTAGATCTGAATAGGCTATGCCATACCTTGCTTGTCCTCTCGTTGTTTTTTCACACGACCGAGCTCTTCCTTGGCCCGCTCCAAACTCTGCTTCAGTTCAGAGACTTCGACAGAATGGGAGGTCGCAGCCAGCATCGACGCCTGCTTATTCACATAGACATGTATGGTTAGTCTCCTGCGAAAATTACTTGATCCTCTGTCTGGCTTTTCTTTTCGAACACCGAACAGAGTCTCAGGGGCTACTGTATATACTATGGCATTTTTTATGTCACATACCTCAAAGCCTGTTAGAAGACTGGCGCAAGCGTTGGTCAGTCCGCTTTTAGCAGACTGCACCCTCTCAATCACCGTACCCATAAGGATACGATGTTCCTCCACAATGGAAGCACCTCGCAGCGCTTCCAGTAGAGTATCCGGTGCCTCTGGATGGACAGAGGTCACCGGCGGGATAGGAGCACCTCCTTCTTTCAAAGGGGTTGCTGATTCGATTCGGAGACGATGGGTCTCCGAATAGTATTCGGTGGGGCCGAATTGGATGTGGCCCCATCGCCAGATTGCGAAGTCTGCTCCCCCATGTGTCCGGCGGCCGAGGTATCATCCTCAGGCGCCATCGTGACGGTCTCCTGTGCCTCTCCCCGGCTTGGGACGGTCCTTCGGGACAACACTTCGATGTCATCCGTAGCCTTGGGGGAGAAAGCCGGCGGAGGCGACCCGCTGTCCATCACATTGGGATCCAGCGAATTCCCGGAAGATGAGGATCGTTGGGGGTGGGCGTGAGCCGGACTGCAGCACATGGTTTAACGTGTTAAATACCATGAAGTAAAGGAGCTGGATATATATGCGCGTAAGTGCCTTGAAGTACTTATGATTCAGCCAGGGGCTTCGGCCTGGGACGCCACTTAGAGCTATTATCAGAGTCTAAGGCAGAATTATCCATAGTAGACACCTTCTTCCCTCTCTTGGACGCCTCTGCCTCCAGGTTTGTAGAGGCCGCCCTTTTCTTCCTTCCCCCCTCAAGGGGGGAATAGCTTTCCTCCTCCTCCTCCTCCTCGTTGTTCTTGACGGGTGAGAAGTGGGTTTCGGTTTCTTCGGACGATCCGTTCGAAGTACCTTTATGATGGAGGCCACTTCTAGTCTCCTTGGCCTTCTTCTCCGGCGCCTTGTAGGGCGCCGGAACCAGCATCTTCGTCAGAAGAGGGGTCGCTGGGTTTTCTGGCAGTGGAGCCGGACACTGGATCCACTCTACCTTCTTTGTCCAGCCCTGAAAAGACAAATGGGGAAGCTTAGACATCTTCCTCGAGTATACAGGTGGAGGATACACCTCACAACATGGAGAACTCACCGAACTGGCTGGATGAGTCAGGGCATGACTGCGGTCCTCGGTCGTCTCCGGCCACGTCTGATTTGCCTTGAATAGCACCTTCCAGATATCTTCGTGCGTGGTGCCGAAGAATCGTTGCAGGGTCTGGTGCTTGGTCGGATCGAACTCCCACAAATGGCAGGTCCGGCGTTGGCAAGGAAGGATCTGGCGATCAAGCATCACCTGGATCACGTTGACGAGCTTGATGTTCTTGTCCACCATGCTCTTAATGCGCGTCTGCAGCGGTGTCATCTCATCTGACGAAGCCCAGTCTAGGCCCTTCTCTAGCCAGGAGGTGAGCCGCATCGGGGGCCCGGACTTAAATTCGGGAGCCGCGGCCCAGGTGGTGTCACGGGGCTCTGTGATGTAGAACCACTGTTGTTTCCACCATTTGACGGTCTCCACGAAGGTACCTTTGGGCCATGTGACGTTGGACAACTTGCTTACCATAGCACCTCCGCACTCTGCATGTTGACCACCCACCACCTTCGGCTTCACATTGAAGGTCTTCAGCCACAATCCAAAGTGGGGTGGGATGCGGAGGAAGGCCTCGCACACGAGTATAAATGCCAAGATGTTGAGGAAGGAGTTTGGGGCCAGATCATGGAAATCTAGCCCGTGGTAGAACATGAGTCCGCGGACGAAGGGATGAAGGGGAAATCCTAACCCACAGACGAAGTGAGAGATGAATACCACCTCTCATTGGGCTCTGGGGTGGGGACGATCTGCCCCTTGGTTGGAAGCCGGTGGGCGATTTCCCGGGCCAAGTACCCCGCCTCCCGGAGCTTCGTGATGTCCTTCTCCTTGACGGAGGAGGCCATCCACTTGCCCTGTGCTCCAGATCCAGACATGGTTGGAGTGCTTTGTGGGGGCAGAAAGGATGGAAGCTTGGGCGCTGGAGCTCGAGAGCGGATGGGCGGAGAAGTGGAAGAAGGAGTGGGTGAGAGGGTGAATCCTTATCTCTTTATAAAGGCAACGAATATCAAGCACCTCCCCATTCACCTTAAAACTCGCCTATTCCCCAAGGGCTGTGCAGACGGTGCGGTTGGGTTACCCACGCTCGTATTGATGAGAATCCCGTGATAAGGGGACACGATCTCTGCTTCGACAAGACGTGCCAATAGAAACCGCATCTCAGAACATGGAGCGGGAGGCCAAAAAACGGTTCGAAATAATGACCGTGCAGAGACGTGGCGACTCACTACAAAAGGTGTCAGTAGATGGGACTTGTTAAATGTTATACTCTTTGCGGCTGTATGTGGAGCTTGTTTTGCAGAGCCGGACATGTTCTCTGTGTTCGAGGACTACTTTGAAGTATTCGGAGGAGGAACCCGCCTTGCAATGCCGAAGACAATCTGCGCGCCGGACACATCGTCATTGAAGCCTGGTTCAGGGGCTACTGAGGGAGTCCTGGATTAAGGGGTCCTCGGGCGTCTGACCTATGTGACGTGGGCCGGACTAATGGGCCATGAAGATACAAGATAGAAGACTTCCTCCCGTGTTCGGATGGGACCCTCCTTTGTGTGGATGGCAAGCTTGGCGTTTGGATATGAAGATTCCTTCCTCTGTAAACCGACTCTGTACAACCCTAGGCCCCTTCGATGTCTATATAAACATGAGGGTTTAGTCCGTAGGGCAGAATCATAATCATACAGGCTAGACATTTAGGGTTTAGCCATTATGATCTCGTGGTAGATCAGCTCTTGTAATCCTCATATTCATCAACATCAATCAAGCAGGAAGTAGGGTATTACCTCCATCAAGAGGGCCCGAACCAGGGTAAACATCGTGTCCCCCATCTCCTGTTACCATCGACCTTAGATGCACAGTTCGGGACCCCCTACCCGAGATCCGCCGGCTTCGACACCGACACCCCCCCTCCACGGTTACACACCTCGGTCATATCTTCATAGTGCTTAGGAGAAGCCCTGCGCTTGTAACTTCATCATCACTGTCGCCACGCCGTCGTGTTGACGGAACTCTCCCTCGGCCTCAACTGGATCAAGAGTACGAGGGACATCATCGTGCTGAACATGTGCTGAACACGGAGGTGCCGTACGCTCGGTGCTAGGATCGGTCGGATCGTGAAGACGTACGACTACATCAACCGCATTGATAAAACGCTTCCGATTTCGGTCTATGAGGGTACGTGGACACACTCTCCCCACTCATTGTGATGCTTCTCCTAGATAGATCTTGCGTGATCGTAGGTATTTTTTTGAAATTACTGTGTTCCCCAACAATTTGGTGACCGAATGTTGTTCAGAGTCCCGGATGAGATCACAGACATGATGAGGAGTCTCAAAATGGTCGAGAGGTAAAGATTGATATATAGGATGATAGTATTCAGACACCGGAAGTGTTCCGGATAGTATCGGGTATTTATGGGAGTACCTAGGGGAGGGGGGGTTACCGGAACCCCCGCGGGGAATAATGGGCCTTATGGGCCATAAGAGGGGAGCACACGAGCCCACAAGGGGTGGCGCGCACCCCCCTAGGGAGGAGGCCGAATTGGAGAAGGAAGAGGGGGTTCGGCCCCCCTTTCCTTCCTCCCTTCCCTATTCCCTTTTCCTATCCGGTGAAATAAGGAAGGGGGGCGAATCGGGATAGGACCCCAAGTAGGATTCCTCCTACTTGGGGCACCCCAGGGCTGCTCCCCTCCCCCTCCCACCTATATATACGTGGGGAGGGGGCGCCTAGAACACACAACAACAATCGTTAGCCGTGTGCGGCGCCCCCTCCAAAGTTTACACCTCCGGTCATGTCTTCGTAGTGCTTAGGCGAAGCCCTGCACGGATCACTTCACCATCACCATCACGACGCCGTCGTGCTGACGGAACTCATCTACTTCCTCGACACCTTGCTGGATCAAGAGGGCGAGGGACGCCATCGCGATGAACGTGCGCAGAACTGGGAGGTGCCGTACATTTGGTACTTGACCAATCGAAGCTAGAAGAAGTTCGACTACATCAACCGCGTTGTCAAACGCTTCCGCTTTCGGTCTACAAGGGTACGTGGACACACTCTTTCCTGTTGGGGAACGTAGCATGCAATTTCAAAAAAATTCCTACGATCACGCAAGATCTATCTAGGAGATGCATAGCAATGAGAGGGGGAGAGTGTTGGAAATATGCCCTAGAGGCAATAATAAATTAGTTATTATTATTATATTTCCTTGTTCATGATAATCGTTTATTATCCATGCTATAATTGTATTGATAGGAAACTCAGATACATGTGTGGGTACATAGACAACACCATGTCCCTAGTAAGCCTCTAGTTGACTAGCTCGTTGATCAATAGATGGTTACGGTTTCCTGACCATGGACATTGGATGTCGTTGATAACGGGATCACATCATTAGGAGAATGATGTGATGGACAAGACCCAATCCTAAGCCTAGCACAAAGATCGTGTAGTTCGTATGCTAAAGCTTTTCTAATGTTAAGTATCATTTCCTTAGACCATGAGATTGTGCAACTCCCGGATACCGTAGGAATGCTTTGGGTGTACCATACGTCACAACGTAACTGGGTGGATATAAAGGTGCACTACGGGTATCTCCAAAAGTGTCTGTTGGGTTGGCACGAATCAAGACTGGGATTTGTCACTCCGTGTGACGGAGAGGTATCTCTGGGCCCACTCGGTAGGACATCAACATAATGTGCACAACGTGACCAAGGGGTTGATCACGGGATGATGTGTTACGGAACAAGTAAAGAGACTTGCCGGTAACGAGATTGAACAAGGTATCGGGATACCGACGATCGAATCTCGGGCAAGTACTATACCTGTAGACAAAGGGAATTGAATATGGGATTGATTGAATCCTCAACATCGTGGTTCATCCGATGAGATCATCGTGGAACATGTGGGAGCCAACATGGGTATCCAGATCCCGCTGTTGGTTATTGGCCGGAGAGTTGTCTCGGTCATGTCTACGTGTCTCCCGAACCCGTAGGGTCTACACACTTAAGGTTCGATGACACTAGGGTTATAGGGAAGGTATGTACGCGATTACCGAATGTTGTTCGGAGTCCCGGATGAGATCCCGGACATCACGAGGAGTTCTGGAATGGTCCAGAGGTGAAGATTGATATATTGGACGAAGGGTTTTGGAGTCCGGAAGTGTTCCGGAGGTACCGGGTGATGACCAGCATGACCGAAAGGTGTTTCGGGAGCCCCGGCAAGTGTTGGGGGGCTTCATGGGCAAAGGGAAGGGGGCAAGCCAGCCCACTAAGGGGCTGTGCGCCCCCCTCACCTATTCCCACGTGACCAGGGGGTTTGGGGCGCCCATCTAGGGTTCCCACCTCGACTTGGGGCCAAGTCACCCAAGGGGAGATCCCATCTGCCCTGGCCGCCGCCCCCTAGGGGAAACCCTAGGGCGCCTCCCCTCCCCTTTGCACCCATATATAGTGGAGGTTTTGGGGCTGCCTAACACATGAGAACCTCTCCCTCTTGGCGCAGCCCTACCCCTTTCCCTTCTCGTCTCTCGTAGTGCTTGGCGAAGCCTCGCTGAGTATCTGCGCTCCTCCACCACCACCACGCCGTCGTGCTGCTGCTGGACGGAGTCTTCCCCAACCTCTCCCTCTCTCCTTGCTGGATCAAGCCATGGGAGATGTCACCGGGCTATACGTGTGTTGAACGCGGAGGTGCCATCCGTTCGGCACTAGGATCTCCGGTGATTTGGATCACGATGAGTACGACTCCTTCAACCCCGTTCTCTTGAACGCTTCCGCTTAGCGATCTACAAGGGTATGTAGATGCACTCTCCTTCTCTCGTTGCTAGTCTCTCCATAGATAGATCTTGGTGACTCGTAGGAAAATTTTGAATTTTCTGCTACGTTCCCCAACAGTGGCATCATGAGCTAGGTATATTGCGTAGATTCTATGCACGAGTAGAACACAAATTGTTGTGGGCGTTGATTTTGTTCAATATGCTTACATTTACAAGTCCAATCTTGTTTCGACGATATTGTGGGATGAAGCGGCCCGGACCGACCTTACACGTACACTTACATGAGACAGGTTCCACCGACTGACATGCACTTGTTGCATAAGGTGGCTAGCGGGTGCCGGCTCCCACTTTAGTTGGATCGGATTCGATGAAAAGGTTCCTTCTGAAGGGTAAATAGCAATTGACATATCACGCTGTGGTTTTATGAGGTTAGAAACGTTCTTGCTAGAAACCCATAGCAGCCACATAAAACATGCAAACAACAATTAGAGGACGTCTAACTTGTTTTTGCAGGGTATGCTATGTGATGTGATATGGCCAAAAAGAATGTGATGAACGATATGTGATGTATGAGATTGATCATGTTCTTGTAATAGGAATCACGACTTGCATGTCGATGAGTATGACAACCGGCAGGAGCCATAGGAGTTGTCTTTATTTATTGTATGACCTGCGTGTCAATGAACAACGCCATGTAATTACTTTACTTTATTGCTAAACCGTTAGCCTTAGTAGTAGAAGTAATAGTTGGCGAGACAACTTCATGGAGACACGATGATGGAGATCATGATGATGGAGATCGTGGTGTCATGCCGGTGACAATGATGATCATGGAGCCCCGAAGATGGAGATCAAAAGGAGCAAAATGATATTGGCCATATCATGTCACTTTTTGATTGCATGTGATGTTTATCATGTTTATGCATCTTATTTGCTTAGAACGACGGTAGTAAATAAGATGATCCTCATTAAAATTTCAAGAAAGTGTTCCCCTAATCATGCACCGCTATGCGAAAGTTCGTTGTTTCGAAGCACCACGTGATGATCGGGTGTGATAGATTCTAACGTTCACATACAACGGGTGTATGTCATATTTACACACGTGAAACACTTAGGTTGACTTGACGAGCCTAGCATGTACGGCCTCGGAACACAAGAGACCGAAAGGTCGAGCATGAGTCGTATAGTAGATACGATCAACATGAAGATGTTCACCGATGATGACTAGCCCGTCTCACGTGATGATCGGACACGACCTAGTTGACTCGGATCATGTAATCACTTAGATGACTAGAGGGATGTCTATCTGAGTGGGGGTTCATTAGATGAACTTAATTATCCTGAACATAGTCAAAAGCCCTTTGCAAATTATATCATAGCTCGCGCTTTAGTTCTACTGTTTCAGATATGTTCCTAGAGAAAATATAGTTGAAAGTTGACAGTAGCAATTATGCGGACAGTAGAAGGCTTATGTCCTTAATGCACCGCTCGGTGTGCTGGACCTCGGACGTGTTCTGTGGATGTTGCGAACATCTGACATACACGTTTTGATGACTACATGATAGTTTGGTAATGTTGAATGGTTTAGAATTGTGGCACCGAAGACTTTTTCGAAACGTCGCGGAACACATAAGATGTTTCGAGGGCTGAAATTGGGATTTTAGGCTCGTGCCCACGTCAAGAGGTATAAGACCTCTGACGAGTTTCTTAGCCTGCAAACTAAGGGAGAAAGGCTCAATCGTTCAGCTTGTGCTCAGTACCACAATCACTTGAATCGAGTGGGAGTTGATCTTCCAGATGAGATAGTGATGTTTTTCCAAAGTCATTGCCACCAAGCTACTAGAGCTTCGTGATGAACTATAACATGTCAGGGATAGATATGATGATCCTTGAAATATTTGAGATGTTTGACACCGCGAAAGTAGAAATCAAGAAGGAGCATCAATTGTTGATGGTGAGTGAAACTACTAGTTTCAAGAAGGGCAAGGGCAAGAAGGGATACTTCATGAAACGGCAAATCAGCTGTTGCTCTAGTGAAGAAACCCAAGGTTGAACCCAAACCCGAGACTAAGTGCTTCTGTAATAAGGGGAACAGTCACTAGAGCAGAATTACCCTAGATACTTGGTAGATGAGAAGGTAGGCAAGGTCGATAGAAGTATATTGGATATACATAATGTTAATGTGTACTTAACTAGTACTCCTAGTAGCATAAGGGTATTAGATACCAGTTCGGTTGCTAAGTGTTAGTGTTGGAAATATGCCCTAGAGGAAATAATAAAAGGATTATTATTATATTTCCTTGTTCATGATAATTGTCTTTTATTCATGCTATAATTGCATTATCCGGAAATCGTAATACACGTGTGAATACATAGACCACAACATGTCCCTAGTTAGCCTCTAGTTGACTAGCTCGTTGATCAACAGATAGTCATGATTTCCTGACTATGGACATTGGATGTCATTGATAACGAGATCAAATCATTGGGAGAATGACGTGATGGACAATACCCAATCCTAAGCATAGCACAAGATCGTGTAGTTCGTTTGCTAGAGCTTTTCCAATGTTAAGTATCTTTTCCTTAGACCATGAGATCGTGTAACTCCCGGATACCGTAGGAGTGCTTTGGGTGTACCAAACGTCACAACGTAACTGGGTGACTATAAAGGTGCACTACAGGTATCTACGAAAGTGTCTGTTGGGTTGACACGGATCGAGACTCGATTTGTCACTCCGTATGACGGAGAGGTATCTCTGGTCCCACTCGGTAATGCATCATCATAATGAGCTCAAAGTGACCAAGTGTCCGTCACGGGATCATGCATTACGGATGCGAGTAAAGTGACTTGCCGTAACGAGATTAAACGAGGTATTGGGATACCGACGACCGAATCTCGGGCAAGTAACGTACCCGATTGACAAAGGGAATTGTATCTGTGGTTGCTTGAATCCTCGACATCGTGGTTCATCCGATGAGATCATCGAGGAGCATGTGGGAGCCAACATGGGTATCCAGATCCCGCTGTTGGTTATTGACCGGAGAGCAGTCTCGGTCATGTCTGCCTGTCTCCCGAACCTGTAGGGTCTACACACTTGAGGTTCGGTGACACTAGGGTTGTAAAGATACTAGTATGCAGCAAACCGAAAGTTGTTCGGAGTCCCGGATGAGATCCCGGACGTCACGAGGAGTTCTGGATGGTCCGGAGGTAAATAATTATATATGGGAAGTCGAGTTTCGGCCATCGGGAAAGTTTCGGGGGTCACCGGTCTTGTACCGGGACCACCGGAAGGGTCCCGGGGGTCCACCGGGTGGGGCCACCCACCGGAGGGCCCCATGGGCTGAAGTGGAGGGGAACCAGCCTCGGTGGGCTGGTGCGCCTCTGGCCCCTCCTGCGCCTAGGGTTGGGAACCCTAGGGGGAGGCGCCTCCACTTGCCTTGGGGGCACTCCACCCCACACGCCGCCCCTTGGAGATTCAATCTCCTAGGGCCGGGCGCCTGGGACCCTATATATCGAGGGGGGGGAGGGAGGGCAGCCGCACCCTTGCACCTGGTGCCTCCCTTCCCCCTTGCTACACCTCCTCCTCCCGTAGTCGCTTGGCGAAGCCATGCCGGAACTCTGCTGCATCCACCACCATGCTGTCGTGCTGCTGGATCTTCATCAACCTCTCCCTCCTCCTTGCTGGGTCAAGGTGCAAGAGACATCATCCGCTCCGTACGTGTGTTGAACGCGGAGGTGCTGTCCGTTCGGCACTTGGTCATCGGTGATTTGGATCACGACGAGTACGACTCCCTCAACCCCGTTCTCTTGAACGCTTCCGCTCGCGATCTACAAAGGTATGTAGATGCACTCCTATCACTCGTTGCTAGATGAACTCATAGATTGTTTTTTTTATTTTCTGCAACGTTCCCCAACAGTGGCTTCATGAGCTAGGTCTATGCGTAGTTCTCTTTGCACGAGTAGAACACAATTTGTTGTGGGCGTAGATGTTGTCAACTTTATTGCCGCTACTAGTCTTATTTTGCTTCAGCGGTATTGTGGGATGAAGCGTCCCGGACCGACCTTACACGTACGCTTACGTGAGACAGTTTCCACCGACTGACATGCACTAGTTGCATAAGGTGGCTAGCGGGTGTCTGTCTCCCACTTTAGTTGGAGCGGATTCGATGAAAAGGGTCCTTATGAAGGGTAAATAGAAGTTGACAAATCACGTTGTGGCTTTTTCGTAGGTAAGAAAACGTTCTTGCTAGAACCCTATTGCAGCCATCGTAAAAATGCAACAACAATTAGAGGACGTCTAACTTGTTTTTGCAGCAATTGCCTTGTGATGTGATATGGCCAAAAGTTGTGATGAATGATGAATGATATATTGTGGTGTATGAGATCATGTTCTTTTAATAGGAATCACGACTTGCATGTCGATGAGTATGACAACCGGCAGGAGCCATAGGAGTTGTCTTAAATTATTGTATGACCTGCGTGTCATTGATTCAACGCCATGTAATTACTTTACTTTATTGCTAAACCGTTAGCTATAGTAGTAGAAGTAATAGTTGGCGAGCAACTTCATGGAGACACGATGATGGAGATCATGGTGTCATGGCGGTGACAAGATGATCATGGAGAGCCAAGATGGAGATCAAAGGAGCTATATGATATTGGCCATATCATGTCACTAATATTTAATTGCATGTGATGTTTATTATGTTTATGCATCTTGTTTACTTAGAACGGCGGTAGTAAATAAGATGATCCTCATAATAATTTCAAGAAAGTGTTCCCCTAACTGCAGGCGCCCGTTGCTAAAGTTCGCTGCTTCAAGCACCACGTGATGATCGGGTGTGATAGATCCTTACGTTCACATACAACGGGTGTAAGACAGTTTTACACATGCAAAACACTTAGGTTAACTTGACGAGCCTAGCATGTACAGACATGGCCTCGGAACACAGGAGACCGAAAGGTCGAACATGAGTCGTATGGAAGATACGATCAACATGGAGATGTTCACCGATGATGACTAGTCCGTCTCACGTGATGATCGGACACGGCCTGGTCGACTCGGATCATGTAACACTTAGATGACTAGAGGGATGTCAAATCTGAGTGGGAGTTCATTAAATAATTTGATTAGATGAACTTAATTATCATGAACTTAGTCTAAAACCTTTGCATAAATGTCTTGTAGATCAAATGGCCAACGCTCATGTCAACATGAACTTCAACGCGTTCCTAGAGAAAACCAAGCTGAAAGATGATGGCAGCAACTATACGGATCGGGTCCTAACACGAGGATCATCCTCATAGCTGCCAAGAAAGCATATGTCCTAGAAGGACCTTTAGGTGAAGCACCCAGCCCGAGAGAACCAAGACGTTATGAACGCTTGGCGGTCACATCTTGATGATTACTCCCTCGTTCAAGGCGGCATGCTTTAGCTTAGAACCGGGCTCCAAAAGCGTTTTGAGCAACACGGAGCATATGAGATGTTCGAGGAGCTGAAAATGGTTTTCCAAGCTCACGCCGGGTCGAGAGATATGAAGTCTCGACAAGTTCTATAGTTGTAAGATGGAGGAAAATAGTTACATCGGTGAGCACATACTCGTAATGTCCGGTTGCACAACCGCCTGTCGCTTGAATATTAACCTCCCGGACGAGGCGATCATTGACAGAATCCTTCAGTCGCTCCCACCGAGCTACAAGAGCTTTGTGATGAACTACGATATGCAGGGGATGGTGAAAACTATTCCTGAAGTATTTTCAATGCAGAAGTCAGCAGAGGTAGAAATCAAAAAGGAACATCAAGTGTTGATGGTCAATAAAACCACCAAGTTCAAGAAGGGCAAGGGTAAGAAGAACTTCAAGAAGGACGACAGAGATGTTGCAGCGCCCGGTAAGCCAGTTGCCGGGAAGAAGTCAAAGAATGGACCCAAGCCTGAGACTGAGTGCTTTTATTGCAAAGGGAAGGGTCACTGGAAGCGGAACTGCCCCAAATACTTAGCGGACAAGAAGGCCGGCAACGCTTAAAGGTATATGTGATATACATGTAATTGATGTGTACCTTACCGATTACTCGTAGTAACTCACAGGTATTTGATACCGGTGCCGTTGCTCATATTTGTAACTCACAGCAGGAGCTGCGGAATAAGCGGAGACTGGCGAAGGACGAGGTGATGATGCGCGTCGGTAATGGTTCCAAGGTCGGTGTGATCGCCGTCGGCACGCTACCTCTACATTTACCTACGGGATTAGTTTTAAACCTCAATAATTGTTATTTAGTGCCAAGTTTGAGCATGAACATTGTATCAGGATCTCGTTTAATACGAGATGACTACTCATTTAAATCCGAGAATAATGGTTGTTCTATTTATACGAGAGATATGTTTTATGGTCATGCTCCGATGGTCAATGGTTTATTCTTAACGAATCTTGAACGTGATGTTACACATATTCATAGTGTGAATACCAAAAGATGTAAAGTTGATAACGATAGTCCCACATACTTGTGGCATCGCCGCCTTTGGTCACATTGGTGTCAAGCGCATGAAGAAGCTCCATGCTGATGGACTTTTATAGTCTCTCGATTATGAATCATTTGACACATGCGAACCATGCCTCGTGGGCAAAATGACCAAGACTCCGTTCTCCGGAACAATGGAGCGAGCAACCAACTTATTGTAAATCATACATACTGATGTGTGCGGTCCAATGAGCGTTGAGGCTCGCGGAGGATATCGTTATGTTCTCACTCTCACCGCACTTAAGAAGATATGGGTATGTCTACTTGATGAAACACAAGTCCGAGGCCTTTGAAAAGTTCAAGGAATTTCAGAATGAGGTGGAGAATCAACGTGACCGAAAAATAAAGTTCTTACGATCGGATCGTGGAGGAGAATATTTAAGTCACGAATTTGGTACACACTTAAGGAAATGTGGAATCGTTTCACAACTCACGCCGCCTAGAACACCTCGGTAATAGCAGTGTGTCCGAACGTCGTAATCGCACTCTATTGGATATGGTGCGATCTATGATGTCTCTTACTGATTTACCGCTATCATTTTGGGGTAACGCTCTAGAGACAGCTACATTCACTTTAAATAGGGTTCCGTCTAAATCCGTTGAGACAACACCGTATGAATTATGGTTTGGGAAGAAACCTAAGCTGTCGTTTCTAAAAGTTTGGGGATGCGATGCTTATGTCAAGAAACTTCAATCTGAAAAGCTCGAACCCAAGTCGGAAAAATGCGTCTTCATAGGATACCCTAAAGAAACCATTGGGTATACCTTCTACCTTAGATCCGAAGGCAAGATCTTTGTTGCCAGAACGGATCCTTTACGGAAAAGAGTTTCTCTCGAAAGGAGTAAGTGGGAGGAAAGTAGAACTTCGATGAAGTACTACCTCTTGAACCGGAAAGTAGTGCAGCTCGGAAAAATGTTCTCGCGGTGCCTACACCGATCGGAGAGGAAATTAATGATGATGAAGAAGGTACTTGGTCTAGTTGCTCTCTTGAACTTTGTAGGTCCACAAGGACACGTTCCACACCGTAATGGTATGGCAACCCTGTCATGGAAATCATGTTGTTAGACAACGGTGAACCTTCGAACTATGAAGAAGCGATGGCGGGCCCAGATTCCAACAAATGGCTTGAAGCCATGCAATCCGAGATAGAATCCATGTATGAAAACAAAGTATGGACTTTGACAGACTTGCCCGATGATCGGCGAGCGATAGAAAACAAATTGATCTTTAAGAAGAAGACGGACGCGGATGGTAATGTTACCATCTATAAAGCTCGACTTATCGCTAAAGGTTATCGGCAAGTTCAATGGGTTGACTACGATGATACTTTCTCTCCGTGGCGAAGCTGAAGTCCGTCCGAATCATGTTAGCAATTGCCGCATACTATGATTATGAGATATGGCAAATGGACGTCAACAAAGCATTCCTTAATGGTTATCTTAAGGAAGAAGCGTATATGATACAATTTGGAAGGTTTTGTCGACCCTAAGAATGCTAACAAGGTATGCAAGCTCCAAATGATCCATTTATGGGCTGGTGCAAGCATCTCGTAGTTGGAACATTCGCTTTGATGAGATGATCAAAGCGTTTGGGTTTATCTTGAGACTAATGGAGAAGCCTGCGTTTACAAGAAAGTGAGTGGGAGCTCACAGCATTTGTCATATTATATGTAGATGACATACTTTTGATGGGAAATGATATAGAACTTTTGGACACCATTAAGGCCTACTTGAATAAGAGTTTTTCAATGAAGGACCTTGGAGAAGCTGCTTATATATTAGGCATCAAGATCTATAGAGATAGATCGAGAAGCCTCATAGGTCTTTCACAAAGCACATACCTTGATAAGATATTGAAGAAGTTCAAAATGGATCAGTCCAAGAAAGGGTTCTTGCACAGTATTGCAAGGTGTGAGATTGAGCTCGGCTCAATGCCCGACCACGACGTAAGATAAAGAAGAGATGAGTGTCATCCCCTATGCTTCAGCCATATGATCTATTATGTATGCCATGTCATGTACCAGACTGATGTAGACCTTGCCGTAAGTTTGGTAGGAAGGTACCAAAGTAATCCCGACAAGGAACACCGGACAATGATCAAGAATATCCTGAAGTACCTGAAAAGGACTAAGGACATGTTTCTCGTTTATGGAGGTGACGAAGAGCTCGTCGTAAAGGGTTACATCGACGCTAGGTTCGACACAGATCTAGATGACTCTAAGTCACAAACCGGATACATGTATATGTAGAATGGTGGAGTAGTAAGCTGGTGCAGCTGCAAGCAGAGCGTCGTGGCGGGATCTACATGTGAAGCGGAGTACATGGCAGCCTCGGAGGCAGCACAAGAAGCAATTTGGGTGAAGGAGTTCATCACCGACCTAGGAGTCATACCCAAAGCGTCGGGGCCGATCAAACTCTACTGTGACAACACGGAGCTATTGCACTTGCCAAGGAGCCAGGTTTCACAAGAAGACCAGGCACATCAAGCGTCGCTTCAACTCCATTTGTGAAAATGTTCAAGATGGAGACATAGAAATTTGCAAAGTGCATACGGATCTGAATGTCGCAGATCCGTTGACTAAACCTCTTCCACGAGCAAGACATGATCAACAGCAGAACTCTATGGGTGTTCGATTCATCACAATGTAACTAGATTATTGACTCTAGTACAAGTGGGAGACTGTTGGAAATATGCCCTAGAGGTAATAATAAAAGGATTATTATTATATTTCCTTGTTCATGATAATTGTCTTTTATTCATGCTATAATTGTATTATCCGGAAATCGTAATACACGTGTGAATACATATACCACAACATGTCCCTAGTTAGCCTCTAGTTGACTAGCTCGTTGATCAACAGATAGTCATGATTTCCTGACTATGGACATTGGATGTCATTGATAACGAGATCACATCATTGGGAGAATGATGTGATGGACAAGACCCAATCCTAAGCATAGCACAAGATCGTGTAGTTCGTTTGCTAGAGCTTTTCCAATGTCAAGTATCTTTTCCTTAGACCATGAGATCGTGTAACTCCGGATACCGTAGGAGTGCTTTGGGTGTACCAAACGTCACAACGTAATCGGGTGACTATAAAGGTGCACTACGGTATCTCCGAAAGTGTATGTTGGGTTGACACGGATCGAGGCTGATTTGTCACTCCGTATGACGGAGAGGTATCTCTGGGCCCACTCGGTAATGCATCATCATAATGAGCTCAAAGTGACCAAGTGTCCGGTCACGGGATCATGCATTACGGCATTTAGTAAAGTGACTTGCCGGTAACGAGATTCAACGAGGTATTGGGATACCGACGACGAATCTCGGGCAAGTAACGCATCGATTGACAAAGGGAATTGTATACGGGGTTGCTTGAGTCCTCGACATCGTGGTTCATCCGATGAGATCATTGAGGAGCATGTGGGATCCAACATGGGTATCCAGATCCGCTGTTGGTTATTGACCGGAGAGCGGTCTCGGTCATATGCGCTGTCTCCCGAACCCGTAGGGTCTACACTTAATGTTCGGTGGCGCTAGGGTTGTAAAGATATTAGTATGCAGCAAACCGAAAGTTGTTGAGTCCGGATGAGATCCGGACGTCACGAGGAGTTCCGGAATGGTCCGGAGGTAAAGATTTATATATGGGAAGTCGAGTTTCGGCCATCGGGAAAGTTTCGGGGGTCACCGGTATTGTACCGGGACCACCGGAAGGGTCCCGGGGGTCCACCGGGTGGGGCCACCCATCCCGGAGGGCCCCATGGGCTGAAGTGGGAGGGGAACCAGCCCTTGGTGGGATGGTGCGCCCCCTGGGCCCCCCTCTGCGCCTAGGGTTGGGAACCCTAGGGGAGGGGCGCCCACTTGCCTTGGGGCACTCCACCCACGGCCGCCGCCCCTTGGAGATTCAATCTCCTAGGGCGGCCTTCAGGGACCCTATATATAGAGGGGGGGGGGAGGGAGGGCAGCCACACACTTGCACCTGGCGCCTCCCTTCCCCCTTGCTACACCTCCTCCTCCCGTAGTCGCTTGGCAAAGCCCTTCCGGAACTCTGCTGCATCCACCACCACGCTGTCGTGCTGCTGGATCTTCATCAACCCCTCCCACCTCCTTGCTGAATCAAGGTGCGGGAGACGTCATCCGCTCCGTACGTGTGTTGACCGCGGATGTGCTGTCCGTTCGGCACTTGGTCATCGGTGATTTGGATCACGACGAGTACGACTCCCTCAACCCCGTTCTCTTGAACGCTTCCGCTCGCGATCTACAAAGGTATGTAGATGCACTCCTATCACTCGTTGCAAGATGAACTCATAGATGGATCTTGGTGAAACCGTAGATTTTTTTTTATTTTCTGCAACGTTCCCCAACAGTTAGTAACTCGAAATAAAAGCTACGGAATAAACGGAGACTAGTTAAAGGTGAGCTGACGATATGTGTTGGAAATGTTTCCAAGCTTGATCAAGCATCGCACGCTCCCTCTACCATCGAGATTGGTGTTAAACCTAAATAATTGTTATTTGGTGTTTATGCGTTGAGCGTAGACATGATTGGATTATGTCTATCGCAATACTGATTATTCATTTAAGGAGAATAATGGTCACTCTGTTTATTTGAATAATACCTTCAATGGTCTTGCACCTAAAATGAATGGTTTATTGAATCTCGATCGTAGTAATACACATGTTCATGCCAAAAGATATAAGATAATACCACATACTTGTGGCAATCGCCATTTGAGTCACATTGGTATAAAAGCATGAAGAAGCTCCATGCCGATGGATCTTTGGACTCACTCGTTTTGAAAAGTTTGAGACATGCGAACCATGTCTATTGGTGTATATGCATGAAGAAACTCCATGCAGATGGATCGTTTGGACTCACTTGATTTTGAATCACTTGAGACATGCAAATCATACCACATGGGAAAGTTGACTGAAAGCCTCATTTTCAGTAAAATGGAACAAGAAAGCAACTTGTTGGAAGTAATACATTTTGATGTGTGCAGTCCAATGAGTGCCGAGGCACTTGATGGATATCGTTATGTTCTTACTTCACGGATGATTTGAGTAGATCTTGAGTATATTTACTTGATGAAACACAAGTCTGAATTATTGAATGGTTCAAGTAATTTGAGTGAAGTTGAAGATAAATCGTGACAAGAGGATAAAATGTCTATGATATGATCATAGAGATGAGTATCTGAGTTGCGAAGTTTGGTACACAATTGAGACATTGTGGAAATTGTTTCACAACTAACGCTTTGGAACACCATAGTGTGATGGTGTGTTCGAACATCATAGCTGCACCCCATTGGATATGGGGCATACCATGATGTCTCTTATCGAATTACCACTATCGTTCATGGGTTAGGCGTTAGAGACAACCACATTCACTTTAAATAGGGCACCACGTAACTCCGTTGAGACGACACCGTGTGAACTATGGTTTGGAGAAACCTAAGCTGTCGTTCCTTAAAAGTTTGGGGCTGCGACGCTTATGTGAAAAAGTTTCAGGTTGATAAGCTCGAACCCAAAGCGGATAAATGCATCTTCATAGGACACCCAAAATTAGTTGGGTATACCTCCTATCTCAGATCCGGAAGCAAAAGGGATTGTTTCTAGTAACGGATCTTTTCTCGAGGAAAAGTTTCTCTCGAAAGAATTGAGTGGGAGGATGGTGGAGACTTGATATGGTTAATGAACCATCACTTCAACTAGTGTGTAGCAAGGCACAAGAAGTTGTTCCTATGGCGCCTACACCAATTGAAGTGGAAGCTTATGATAGTGATCATGAAACTTTGGATCAAGTCACTACCAAACCTCGTAGGTCGACAAGGATGCGTACTGTGTCAGAGTGGTATGTAATCCTGTCTTAGGAGGTAATGTTGCTAGACAACAATGAACCTACGAGCTATGGAGAAGCGATGGTGGGCCCGGATTCCGGCAAATGGCTCGAGGCCATAAAATTTGAGAGAGGATCCATGTATGAAAACAAAGTGTATACTTTGGAAGAACTACTTAATGGTCGTAAGGCTGTTAGGTACAGATGGATTCTAAGAGGGAAGATGCATAATGATGGTATGTGTCACCATTAAGAAAGCCCAAATTGTCGCTAAGATGTTTCCGAGCAAGTTCAAGGAGTTGACTACGATGAGACTTTCTCACCGTAGTGATGCTAAGAGTCTGTTGGAATCTTATTAGCGATTCTTGCATTATTTATGAAATCTTGCAGATAGGATGTCAAAACATTGTATCCTCGACGATTTTCTTGAGGAAAGGTTGTATGTGATACAACCAGAAGGTTTTGACAATCCTGAAAGACGCTAACAAGTATGCAAAGCTCCAGCAATCCTTCTAAGGACCGGAGTAAGCATCTCGGAGTTGGAATATACACTTTGATGAGATGATCAAAGATTTTGGGTTTATACAAAGTTTATGAGAAACTTATATTTCCAAAGAAGTGAGTGGGAGCACTATAGAATTTCGATGAGTATATGTTGTTGACATATTGTTGATCGAAATGATGTAAAATTCTGGAAAGCATAAAGGGTTGTTTGAAAGGAGTTTTTCAAGGGAAAACCTGGATTAAGTCGCTTGAACATTGAGCATCAAGATCTATAAGGATAGATCAAAACGCTTAATGGTACTTTCAAATGAGCACATACCTTGACATGATCTTGAAGGTGTTCAAGATGGATCGATCAAAGAAGGAGTTCTTGCCTCGAGTTGTAAGGTATGAAGTTAAGAGTTAAAGCTCGACCACGGCAGAAGAGAGAGAAAGGACGAAGGTCGCCCCTATGCTTCGCACGTAGGCTCTATAGTATGCTATCTTGTGTACCGCTTGAAAGTGTGCCTTTCCATGAGTAAGTCAAGGGGTACAAGAATGATCCAGGAATGGAACATTGGACAGCGGTCAAAATTGTCCTTGGAGTAAATAAGGACATGTTTCTCGATTATGGAGGTGATAAAGAGTTCGGCGTAAATGGTTAAGTCGATGCAAGCTTTAACACCTATCCGAATGACTCTTAGTAGCAAACCGGATACGTATAGTGGAGCAACCATTTGGAATAGCTCCAAGTGAAGCGTGGAAGCAGCATTTACAATATGACCTAGAGATTTGCAAAGTACATACGAATCTGAATGTTGTAGACCCGTTGACTAAAACCTCTCTCACAAGCAAAACATGATCAAACCCCAGAACTCATTGAGTCTTAATCACATGATGATGTGAACTAGTTTAGTGACACTAGTAAACTCTTTGGATGTTGGTCACATGGCGATGTGACCTGTGAGTGTTAATCACATAGCGATGTGAACTAGATTATTGACTCTAGTGCAAGTAGGAGACTGTTGGAAATATGCCCTAGAGGCAATAATAAATTAGTTATTATTATTATATTTCCTTGTTCATGATAATCGTTTATTATCCATGCTATAATTGTATTGACAGGAAACTCAGATACATGTGTGGGTACATAGACAACACCATGTTCCTAGTAAGCCTCTAGTTGACTAGCTCTTTGATCAATAGATGGTTACGGTTTCCTGACCATGGACATTAGATGTCGTTGATAATGGGATCACATCATTAGGAGAATGATGTGATGGACAAGTCCCAATCCTAAGCCTAGCACAAAGATCGTGTAGTTCGTATGCTAAAGCTTTTCTAATGTTAAGTATCATTTCCTTAGACCATGAGATTGTGCAACTCCTGGATACCGTAGGAATGCTTTGGGTGTACCAAACGTCACAACATAACTGGGTAGCTATAAAGGTGCACTACGGGTATCTCTGAAAGTGTCTGTTGGGTTGGCATGAATCGAGACTGGGATTTGTCACTCCGTGTGACGGAGAGGTATCTCTGGGCCCACTCGGTAGGACATCATCATAATGTGCACAATGCGACCAAGGGGTTGATCACGGGATGATGTGTTACGGAACGAGTAAAGAGACTTGCCGGTAACGAGATTGAACAAGGTATGGGGATACCGACAATCGAATCTCGGGCAAGTACTATACCGGTAGACAAAGGGAATTGAATACGGGATTGATTGAATCCTCGACATCGTGGTTCATCCGATGAGATCATCGTGGAACATGTGGGAGCCAACATGGGTATCCAGATCCCGCTGTTGGTTATTGGCCGGAGAGTTGTCTCGGTCATGTTCACGTGTCTCGAACCCGTAGGGTCTACACACTTAAGGTTCGATGACGCTAGGGTTATAGGGAAGGTATGTACGCGGTTACCGAATGTTGTTCGGAGTCCCGGATGAGATCCCGAACATCACGAGGTGTTCCGGAATGGTCCGGAGGTGAAGATTGATATATTGGACGAAGGGTTTTGGAGTCCGGAAGTGTTCCTGAGGTACCGGGTGATGACCAGCATGACTGAAAGGTGTTTTGGGAGCCCCGACAAGTGTTGGGGGCTTCATGGGCCAAGGGAAGGGGGAAAACCAGCCCACTAAGGGGCTGTGCGCCCCCCTCACCTATTCCCACGTGACCAGGGGTTTGGGGCGCCCATCTAGGGTTCCCACCTCCTGGCTTGGGGGCCAAGTCACCCAAGGGGGAGATCCCATCTGCCCTGGCCGCCGCCCCCCCTAGGGGAAACCCTAGGGCGCCTCCCCTCCCCTTTGCCCCTATATATAGTGGAGATTTTGGGGCTGCCTAACACATGAGAACCTCTCCCTCTTGGCGCAGCCCTACCCCTTTCCCTTCTCGTCTCTCGTAGTGCTTGGCGAAGCCCGGGCTGGAGTACCGCGCTCCTCCACCACCACCACGCCGTCGTGTTGCTGCTGGACGGAGTCTTCCCAACCTCTCCCTCACTCCTTGCTGGATCCGGGCCGTACGTGGAAAATTTTGAATTTCTGCTACGTTCCCCAACAGAGAGTGTGTCCACGTACCCTCGTAGACCGAAAACGGAAGCGTTAGCTTAACACAGATGATGTAGTCGAACGTCTTCTCGATTCAACCGATCAAGCACCAAACGTACGGCACCTCCGATTTCTGCACATGTTCAACTCGATGACGTCCCTCGAACTCTTGATCCGGCAAAGTGTCGAGGGAGAGTTTTGTCAGCACGACGGCATGGTGACGGTGATGGTGAAGTTATCCGTGCAGGGCTTCGCCTAAGCACTATGACAAATATGACCGGAGGAGTAAACGATGGAGAGGGGTACCGCACACGACTAAGAAAACATCGTTCTTATTTGGGGTGCCCCTGCTCCCGTATATAAAGGAGGAGAGGGAGGAGGCCGGCCCTAGGGACGCGCCAAGTGGGGGGGGGGGGGGGAACCGACATGTACTCCTATTCCTATACGCATCCTTCCTTCTTTCGGGGGGGGAAAGGGGGAAGGAGAGGGAGAGGGAGAAGGAAAGGGGGGCCGCGCCCCCTCCCCTTGTCCAATTCAGACTGCCCATGGGTGCGCGCCACCCCTTGTGGGCTGCCCTCTCTCTCCCCTATGGCCCATGTTGGCCCATTACTTTCCCTGGGGGGGGGGGGTCCGGTAACCTCCCGGTACTCTGATAAATATTCGAAACGCTCTGGAACCATTCTGATGTACGAATACCATCGTCCAATATATAAATATTTATCTCTCAACCATTTCGAGACTCCTCGTCATGTCTGTGATCTTATCCGAGAACAAACTTCGGTCACCAAAACACATAACTCATAATACAAATCATCATCGAACGTTAAGGATGAGGATCCTACGAGTTCAAGAACTATGTAGACATGACCGAGACACCTCGCCGGTCAATAACCAATAGCGGAACCTGAATGCTCATATTGGTTCCCACGTATTCTACGAAGATCTTTATCGGTCGAACCGTTATGACAACATACGTTATTCCCTTTGTCATCGATATGTTACTTGCCCGAGATTCGACCGTCGGTATCCTCATACCTATTTCAATCTCGTTACCGGCAAGTCTCTTTACTCGTTCCGTAATGCATCATCCTGTAACTAACTCATTTGTCACATTGCTTGCAAGGCTTATCATGATGTGCAGTACTGAGAGGGCCCAGAGATACCTCTCCGATACTCGGAGTGACAAATCCTAATCTCGATCTATGCAAACCCAACAAAACACCTTCGGAGATCCTGTAGAGCATCTTTATAATCACCCAGTTACGTTGCGACATTTGATAGCACACACGGTTATCCTCCGGTATCCGGGAGTTGCATAATCTCATCGTCAAAGGAATATGTATAAGTCATGAAGAAAGTAGTAGAAATAAAACTTAACAATCATTATGCTAAGCTAACGGATGGGTCTTGTCCATCACATCATTCTCCTAATGATGTGACCCCGTTCATCAAATGACAACACATGTCTATGGTTAGGAAACTTAACCATCTTTGATTAACGAGCTAGTCTACTAGAGGCTTACTAGGGACACTATGTTTTGTCTATGTATCCACACATGTATCAAGTTTCTAGTTAATACAATTCTAGCATGAATAATAGATATTTATCATGATATAAGGAAACATAAATAACAACTTTATTATTGCCTCCAGGGCATATTTCCTTCATTCCCCCCTGGGCGGTATTTTGATTCGGCTTACCACCAACATCTTATTTTGATTCGGCGGTATTGTTGGATGAAGCGGCCCGGACCAACCTTACATGACCACGTTCATGAGATGGTTCCACCGGCAGACATGCAACTAGTTTTGCATAAAGGTGGCTGGCGGGTGTCTGTTTCTCCTACTTTAGTTGAATCAAATTTGACTGCGGCCGGTCCTTGTTGAAGGTTAAAATAGCAAACTTGACGAAGCACCATTGTGGTTTTGATGTGTAGGTAAGAACGGTTCTTGCTAGAAGCCCGTAGCAGCCACGTAAAACTTGCAACAACAAAGTAGAGGACGTCTAACTTGTTTTTGCAGGGCATGTTGCGATGTGATATGGTCAAGACATGATGTGATATACATTATTGTATGAGATGATCATGTTTTGTAAAAGTTATCGGCAACTGGCAGGAGCCTTATGGTTGTCTCTTTATTGTATGAAATGCAAACGCCATGTAATTGCTTTACTTTATCACTATGCGTTAGCGATAGTTGGCGAGACGACCACGACGCAACGATGGCGATCAAGGTGTCGAGCCGGTGACGATGGAGATCATGACAATGCTTTGGAGATGGAGATCAAAAGCACAAGATGATGATGGCCATATCATGTCGCATATTTTGATTGCATGTGATGTTTATCTTTTATGTATCTTATTTTTCTTAGTATGGCGGTAGCATTATAAGATGATCCCTTAACTAAAATTTCAAGGTATAAGTGTTCTCCCTAAGTATGCACCGTTGTGAAAGTTCGTCGTGTTGAGACACCACGTGATGATCGGGTGTGATAGACTCTACGTTCACATACAACGGGTGCAAGACAGTTTTGCGCATGAGGAATACTCGGGTTACACTTGACGAGCCTAGCATGCACAGACATGGCCTCGAAATACTGGAGACTGAAAGGTCAAACGTGAATCATATAGTAGATATGATCAACATAGAGATGTTCACCATTGATGACTACTCCATCTCACCTAATGATCGGACATGGTTTAGTTGATTTGGATCACGTATCATTTAGATGACTTGAGGGATGTCTATCTAAGTGGGAGTTCTTAAGTAATTTGATTGATTGAACTTAATTTATCATGAACTTAGTCCTGATAGTATTTGCATATCTATGTTGTAGATCAATGGCCCGTGTTACCGTTCCCTTGAATTTTAATGCGTTCCTAGAGAAAGCTAAGTTGAAAGATGATGGTAGCAACGGGTCTGGGTCCGTAACTTGAGGATTATCCTCATTGTTGCACATAAGAATTATGTCCTTGATGCACCGCTAGGTGAAAGGCCTGCTGCAGGAGCAGATGCTGATGTCATGAACGTCTGGCAAGCTCAATCTGATGACTACTCGATAGTTCAGCCATGCTTTATGGCTTAGAATCGGGACTTCAAAGACGTTTTGAACGTCATGGACCATATGAGATGTTCCAGGAGTTGAAGTTAATATTCCAAGCAAATGCCCGAGTTGAGACATATGAAGTCTCCAACAAGTTCTATAGCTGCAGGATGGAGGAGAACAGTTCTGTTAGTGAACACATACTCAGAATGTCTCGATATCATAATCACTTGACTCAGCTGGGAGTTAATCTTCCAGATGATAGTGTTATTGACAGAGTTCTTCAATCACTGCCACCAAGCTATAAAGGCTTTGTGATGAACTATAATATGCAAGGGATGGACAAGACAATTCCCGAGCTATTCGCAATACTCAAAGCTGCGGAGGTGGAAATAAAGAAGGAGCATCAAGTGTTCATGGTTAACAAAACCACTAGTTTCAAGAAAAAGGGCAAGGGAAAGAAAGGGAACTTCAAGAAGAATGGCAAGCAAGTTGCCACTCCCGGGAAGAAGCCCAAAGCTGGACACAAGCCTGAAACTGAGTGCTTCTACTGCAAAGGGACTGGTCACTCAAAGCGGAACCGCCCCAAGTATTTGGCGGATAAGAAGGATGGCAAAGTGAACACAGGTATATTTGGTATACATGTTATTGATGTGTACCTTACTAATGCTCGTAGTAGCACCTGGGTATTTGATACTGGTTCGGTTGCTCATATATGTAACTCGAAACAGGGGCTACAGATTAAACGAAGATTGGCTAAGGATGAGGTGACGATGCACGTCGGAAATGGTTCCAAGGTCGATGTGATCGCTGTCAGCACGCTACCTCTACATCTACCTCCGGGATTAGTTTTAAACCTGAATAATTGTTATTTGGTGCCAGCTTTGAGCATGAACATCATATCTGGATCTTGTTTAGTGCGAGACGGTTATTCATTTAAATCAGAGAGTAATGGTTGTTCTATTTATATGAGTAATATCTTTTATGGTCATGCACCCTTGAAGAGTGGTTTATTTTTGTTGAATCTTGATTGTGGTGATACACATATTCATAATATTGATGCCAAAAGATGCAAAGTTGATAATGATAGTGAAACATATTTGTGGCACTGCCGTTTAGGTCATATTGGTGTAAAACGCATGAAGAAACTCCATGCTGATGGACTTTTGGAATCACTTGATTATGAATCATTTGATACTTGCGAACCATGCCTCATGGGCAAGATGACTAAAACTCCGTTCTCTGGAACAATGGAGCGAGCCAGTGAGTTATTGGAAATAATACATACCAATGTATGCGGTCCGATGAGTGTTGAGGCTCGTGGCGGGTATCGTTATTTTTTGACCTTCACAGATGATTTGAGCAGATATGGGTATATCTACTTAATGAAACACAAGTGTGAAACATTTGAAAAGTTCAACGAATTTCAGAGTGAAGTGGAGAATTAACGTAACAAGAAAATAAAGTTTCTATGATCTGATCGCGGAGGTGAATATTTGAGTTATGAGTTTGGCCTTCATTTAAAATAATGTGGAATATTTTCACAACTCACGCCACCTAGAACACCACAGCGTAATGGTGTGTTCGAACGTCGTAACCATACTTTATTAGATATGGTGCGATCTATGATGTCTCTTACCGATTTACCACTATCATTTTGGGGTTATGCATTAGAGACAGCCGCATTCACGTTAAATAGGGCACCATCTAAAACCGTTGAGACGACACCGTATGAAATGTGGTTTGGCAAGAAACCTAAGCTGTCATTTCTTAAAGTTTGGGGTTGCGACACTTATGTCAAAAAGGCTTCAGCCCGATAAGCTCGAACCCAAATCGGAGAAGTGCGTCTTCATAGGATACCCTAAGGAAACAATTGGGTACACCTTCTACCACATATCCGAAGGCAAGATCTTTTTTGCCAAGAATGGAACATTTCTAGAGAAGGAGTTTCTCTCAAAAGAAGTGAGTGGGAGGAAAGTAGAACTTGATTCTCTCAAATTGGAAAGTAGCTCATCACAGGAAACCATTCTAGTGATGCCTACACCAACTAGAGAGGAAGCTAATGATGATGATCATGAATCTTCAGATCAAGTTACTATTGAGCCTCGTAGGTCAACCAAAGCACGATCCGCACTAGAGTGGTATGGTAATCCTGTTCTCGAAGTCATGTTACTATACCATGACGAACCGACGAACTATGAAGAAGCTATGATGAGCCCAAATTCTGATAATTGGCTTGAGGCCATGAAATCTAAGATAGGATCCATGTATGACAACAAAGTATGGACTTTGGTGGACTTGCTCGATGATCGACTGATAACCCACAAGTATAGGGGATCAATTGTAGCCTCTTTTGATAAGTAGGAGTGTCGAACCCAACGAGGAGCTAAAGGTAGAACAAATATTCCCTCAAGTTTTATCGACCACCGATACAACTCTACGCACGCTTAACATTCGCTTTACCTAGAACAAGTATGAAACTAGAAGTACTTTGTAGGTGTTGTTGGATAGGTTTGCAAGAATATAAAGAGCACGTAAATAAAAACTAGGGGCTGTTTAGAAAAAGAAACAATAAAGTTAGTATAGCGAGTGTGGAAAAGTGGTGATAGGAGTTGCGAAATTGTCCCTAAGCAATTGACTACGTTAGTAGACCGATAACAAGTTTTATGTGGGAGAGGCCACTGCTAGCATGTCATCCCTGACTTGGAATTCTATGCACTTATGATTGGAACTATTAGCAAGCATCCGCAACTACTAACGTTCATTAAGATAAAACCCAACCATAGCATTACGATATATTGGTCCCCCTTCAATCCCGTATGCATCAATTTCTATGCTAGGTTGAAGCTTACATCCTCTTGCCCTCCAATACATAGTCCTATCAACATACAACTAACCCTATGGTGTGATTCACGCGCGCGCTCATATGATGGGCACCAAAGGACAGCAACATAACCACAAGCAAATTAAACCAATCATAGCAATTCATTAATTACTGATAGGACAACGAAAATCTACTCAGACATCATAGGATGGCAACACATCATTGGATAATAATATGAAGCATAAAGCACCATGTTCAAGTAGAGGGTACAACGGGTTGCGGGAGAGTGGACCACTGTGGATAGATGGGGGAAGGTGAAGAAGATGTTGGTGAAGATGACGGAGGTGTTGGTGTAGATTGCGGTGAACGATGATGGCCCCGGCGGCGTTCCGGCGCCACTGGAAGCGAGGGGGAGAGAGCCCCCCTCCTTCTCCTTCTTCCTTGGCCTTCTCCCTAGGTGGGAGAAGGGTTTCCCCTCTGGTCCATGGCCTCCATGGCTGTGGAGGTGCGAGAGCCCCTCCGAGGTTGGATCTGTCTCTCTGTCTCTCTCTGTTTCTGCATTCCCAGATCTGGCCTTTCACCGTTTCTTATATTCCCGGAGATCCGTAACTCCGATTGGATTCAAATTTGAACACGATTTTTATCCGGATATTAGATTTCTTGCAGCAAAAGAAGGGCTCCAACCGCCTTACGGGGTGTCCACGAGGGTCAGGGGCGCGCCCCCTTGTCTCGTGGCCCCCTCGTGCATCGTCTCGCGTTGATTCCACTTCCCAAAATTCATAAATATTCCAAAAAAAAATCTCCGTCAGTTTTTATCACGTTTGGACCCCATTTGATATGGATTTTCTGCGAAACAAAAAACATGCAACAAACATGAAGCGTCATCCTTTGAGCCTTTGGATCAATATGTTAGTCCCAAAAATAGTATAAAAAGTTGCCAAAAGTATATGAAAGTTGTAGAATATTGGCATGGAAAAATAAAAAATTATATATACGACGGAGACGTATCATCGACGAGCCATAGAGAATAAATGGATCTTCAAGAAGAAGACTGACGCTAATGGTAATGTTACTGTCTACAAAGCTCGATTTGTCGCAAAAGGTTTTCGACAAGTTCAAGGAGTTGACTACGATGAGTCATTCTCACCCGTAGCGATGCTTAAGTCTGTCCGAATCATGTTAGCAATTACCGCATTTTATGATTATGAAATCTGGCAAATGGACGTCAAAACTGCATTCCTTAGTGGATATCTTAAAGAAGAGTTGTATATGATGCAACCAGAAGGTTTTGTCGATCCTAAAGGTGCTAACCAAGTGTGCAAGCTCCAGCGATCCATCTATGGACTGGTGCAAGCATCTCTGAGTTGGAATATACGCTTTGATGAGGTGATAAAAGCATATGATCTTATACAGACTTTCGGAGAAGCCTGTATTTACAAGAAAGTGAGTGGGAGCTCTATAGCATTTCTAATATTATATGTGGATGACATATTGTTGACTGGAAATGATGTAGAATTTCTGGATAGCATAAAAGGATACTTGAATAAAAGTTTTTCAATGAATGACCTTGCTGAAGCTGCTTATATATTGGGCATCAAGATCTATAGAGATAGATCAAGACGCTTAATTGGACTTTCAAAAAGCACATAACTTGATAAAGTTTTGAAGAAATTCAAAATGGATCAGTCAAAGAAAGGGTTCTTGCCTGTGTTACAAGGTGTGAAGTTGAGTCAGACTCAATGCCCGACCACTTCAGAAGATAGAGAGAAAATGAAAGTCATTCCCTATGCCTCAGCCATAGGTTCTATCATGTATGCTATGCTGTGTACCAGACCTAATGTGTGCCTTGCTATAAGTTTAGAAGGAGGTACCAAAGTAATCCAGGAGTGGATCACTGGACAGCGGACAAGAACATCCTAAAGTACCTCAAAAGGACTAAGGATATGTTTCTCGTTTATGGAGGTGACAAAGAGCTCGTCGTAAATAGTTACGTCGATGCTAGCTTTGACACTAATCCGGATGACTCTAAGTCACAAACCGGATACATATTTATTTTGAATGGTGGAGCTATCAGTTGGTGCAGTTCCAAGCAGAGCGTCGTGGCGGGATCTACGTGTGAAGCAGAGTACATATCTGCTTCAGAAGCAACAAATGAAGAAGTTTGGATGAAGGAGTTCATATCCACTCTAGGTGTAATACCTAGTGCATCAGATCCAATGAAAATCTTTTGTGACAATACTGGAGCAATTGCCTTGGCGAAGGAATCCAGATTTCACAAAAGAACCAAACACATCAAGAGACGCTTCAACTCCATCCATGATCAAGTCAAGGAGGGAGACATAGAGATTTGCAAAATACATACGGATCTGAATGTAGCAGACCCATTGAGTAAGCCTCTTCCACGAGCAAAACATGATCAACACCAAGAATCCATGGGTGTTAGAATCATTACAGTGTAATCTAGATTATTGACTCTAGTGCAAGTGGGAGACTGGAGGAAATATGCCTAGAGGCAATAATAAAGTTGTTATTTTACATTTCCTTATTCATGATAAATACATGTGTGAATTCATAGACAAACACTGTGTCCCTAGTGAGCCTCTACTTAACTAGCTCGTTGATCAAAGATGGTTAAGGTTTCCTAACCATGGACATGAGTTGTCATTTGATAACGGGATCACATCATTAGGAGAATGATGTGATAGACAAGACCCATCCGTTAGGTTAGCATATTGATCGTTCAGTTTTATTGCTATTGCTTTCTTCATGTCAAATACATATTGCTTCGACTATGAGATTATGCAACTTCCGGATACCGGAGGAATGCCTTGTGTGCCATTAAACATCACAACGTAACTGGGTGATTATAAAGATGCTCTACAGGTATCTCCGAAGGTGTTTGTTGGGTTGGCATAGATCGAGATTAGGATTTGTCACTCCGAGTATCGGAGAGGTATCTCTGGGCCCTCTCGGTAATACACATCATAAGAAGCCTTGCAAGCAAAGTGACTAATGAGTTAGTTGCAGGATATGATGTATTACGGAACGAGTAAAGAGACTTGCCAGTAACGAGATTGAACTACGTATGAAGATACCGACGATCGAATCTCGGGCAATTAACATACCGATGACAAAGGGAATAACGTATGTTGTCATAACAGTTTGACCGATAAAGATCTTCGTAGAATATGCGGGAACCAATATGAGCATCCAGGTTCTGCTATTGGTTATTGACCGGAGAAGTGTCTCGGTCATGTCTACATAGTTCTCGAACCTGTAGGGTCCCCACGCTTAACGTTCGATGACGATATTGTATTATATGAGTTATGTGATTTGGTGACCGAATATTGTTCGGAGTACCGTATGAGATCACGACATGACGAGGAGTCTCGAAATGGTCGAGAGGTAAAGATTGATATATAGGATGATAGTATTCGGACATCAGAAGTGTTCCAGATAGTATCGGGTATTTATCGAAGTACCGGGGGGGGGGGGGGTTACCGGACCCCCCGGGGGGAATAATGGGCCTTATGGGCATTAAGAGGGGAGCACACCAACCCACAAGGGGTGCCCCCCCTTTAGGCAGGAGGCCAAATTGGAGAAGGAAGAGGGGGTTCGCCCCCCCCCCCCGGTCCTTCCTCCCTTCCCTCTTCCCTTTTCCTCTCCGGTGAAATAAGGAAAGGGGGGGCCGAACTGGGATAGGACCCCAAGTAGGATTCCTCCTACTTGGGGCGCCCCATGGCTGCTCCCCTCCCCCTCCCACCTATATATACGTGGGGAGGGGGCGTCTAGAACACACAACAACAATTGTTAGCCGTGTGCAGCGCCCCCCTCCACAGTTTACGCCTCCGGTCATATCTTCGTAGTGCTTAGGCGAAGCCCTGCGCGGATCACTTCACCATCACCGTCACCATGCCGTCGTGCTGACGGAACTCATATACTTCCTCGACACCTTGCTGGATCAAGAGGGCGAGGTACGTGGACACATGTTGGGGATCGTAGCAGAAATTTTAAATTTTCTACGCATCACCAAGATCAATCTACGGAGTAATCTAGCAACGAGGGGAAGGGGAGTGCATCTACATACCCTTGTAGATCGCTAAGAGGAAGCGTTGCAAGAACGCGGATGAAGGAGTCGTACTCGTAGCGATTCAGATTGCGGTTGATTCCGATCTAAGCGCTGAACCACGGCGCCTCCGCGTTCAACACACGTGCAGCCCGGTGACGTCTCCCACGCCTTGATCCAGCAAGGGGAGAAGGAGAGGTTGGGGAAGACTCCGTCCGATGGCAAGACGGCGTGGTGGTGAAGGAGGAGCGTGGCAATCCTGCGAGGCTTCGCCAAGCACCGCGGAGAGGAGGAGGGCTTGGGAGAGGGAAGGGCTGCGCCGAGAACTTGGGTGCGGCTGCCTCCCACCCCACATATATAGGGGCAAGGGAGAGGGGCCCGGCCCCTCGAGATCAATCTGAGGAGGGGGCGGCGGCCAGTGGGGTTGCCTTGCCCCCCAAGGCAAGGGGCGCCCCCCTTAGGGTTCCCCCAAACCCTAGGCGCATGGGCCCTAAGGGGGGAGGCGCCCTGCCCACTAAGGGGCTGGTCCCTCTCCACAAACAGCCCATAGTGCCCTCCGGGGCAGGTGGACCCTCCCGATGGACCCCCGGAACCCCTTCGGTGGTCCCGGTACAATACCGGTAAACCCCCGAATTATTTCGGTGACCGTATGATGACTTCCCATATATAAATCTTTACCTCCGGACCATTCCGGAAATCCTCGTGACGTCCGGGATCTCATCCGGGACTCCGAACAACATTCGGTAACCACGTACATCTATTCCCTATAACCCTAGCGTCATCGAACCTTAAGTGTGTAGACCCTACGAGTTCGGGAGACACGTAGACATGACCGAGACAACTCTCCGACCAATAACCAACAACGGGATCTGGATACCCATGTTGTCTCCCACATGTTCCATCTCATCGGATGAACCACGATGTCAAGGATTCAATCAATCCCGTATTCAATTCCCTTCGTCTACCGGTATAGTACTTGCACTACTAGAAAAACCCCTACTAATGGCGCACCTAGTATGGCTATTAATGGCGCATCTGTGGTGCGCCATTAATAGCACGCCATTAGTAATTTTTACTAATGGCGCACCACAGTGCGCCATTAGTATCTGATATACTAATGGCGCACCATGTAGTGCGCCATTAGTATAGCCCAGTGCGCCATTAGTATCTAGTATACTAATGGCGCACTACTATAGAGGTGCGCCATTAGTATACGGTATACTAATGGCGCACCCTATAAAGTCGCCATTAGTAACATTTTTTTTTTCAAATTTTTTTTTAAAATTTTTCCAAATTTTTTTTAGTTTTTTCTTAATCTCAGTTCACTATGGCTTAATCTCGGGTCAATATGCTTAATCTCGGGTCCCGAAAGGTCACCCATCCTCACACTACTCCAGCCCAAGCACGCTTAACTTCAGAGTTCTATCCAACCCCAAAGACTCACTTCACGGGCACTTGTTGATATATCTAGCATATCAATCTGTTATACCTTATTGATGTCTAGGACTTTGTTCATGTTAATGACTATGATGAAATTTTGAAAAATATTTCAAACTTCTCGATCATATTACGTATCATTTTTGAAAAAAAATCAAATTTTTTTGAAATTAGTAATTTTTTACATTACTAGTGGCGCACCACATCCACGGTGCGCCACTAGTAAGTTTGAAATTTTTGAATTTTTTGCCGCTAGATCTTGAAAGCCCGTAACTTTTTTTCTGTTAGGTTTTTGGGGATTTTGAAAATGTAACTTTTCGAGTAGATGATTTTTCATATAAAAAACTTTTTCATCCGAGTTAGTATGCAAAAGTTATGCCCATTTTTACAAATTCTCGAGAGATTTTGCAAATGAAGTCGAAATTCATATTTGCAAATTTTCCCAACAACTAGACCACATATCACATGGGAAACTTATTTTCTTTTATTTTTTTGACATTTTCATCATTTTCGTTTATTTTTTAAAAGCTGAAAAGCGATCCACGAAGTGCATTCGGTGGAAGGTGGCCAAGTTACTAATGGCGCACCGTGGGAGTAGTGCGCCATTAGTAGTTGAACTAGTAATGGCGCACCACCCCACGTCGCCATTAGTAACTTGTTACCTTCCACCTTCCACCTGCGTCGTCGGTGGAAGGTGGTCGAGTTACTAATGGCGCACGTGGGGTGGTGCGCCATTACTAGTTCAACTACTAATGGCGCACCACTCCCACGGTGCGCCATTAGTAGGTGTGTAAAAAATTAAAATTTTGTTATTTTTTTGATTTTTTTAAACTTAGTAATGGCGCACCGGTGGAAAGTGCGCCATTACTAGTTAAAACTAGTAATGGCGCACCACTCCAAGGTGCGCCATTAGTAACAATTTTTTTACATTTTTTCAAAACTACTAATGGCGCCACGGCGGATGTGGTGCGCCATTACTATCAATTAGTAATGGCGCACTATGCACCGTGCGCCATTAGTAACAAATTTTTTTATGTTTTTTCCAAACTACTAATGGCGCACCACACACCAGTGCGCCATTAGTAATATATTACTAATGGCGCACCGAGACATGGTGCGCCATTAGAATATAGTAATGGTGCACCACATCACAGGTGCGCCATTAGTAGCCATTCCATCTATAGCCCTTTTTGTAGTAGTGTTGCCCGAGATTCGATCGTCGGTATCTCGATACCTTGTTCAATCTCGTTATCGGCAAGTCTCTTTACTTGTTCCGTAACACATCATCCCGTGATCAACTCCTTGGTCACATTGCACGTATGATGATGTCCTACCGAGTGGGCCCATAGATACCTCTCCGTCACACGAAGTGACAAATCCCAGTCTCGATTCGTGCCAACCCAACAGACACTTTCGGAGATACCCGTAGTGTACCTTTATAGCCACCCGATTCGTTGTGACGTTTGGTACACCCAAAGCATTCCCTACGGTATCCGGAGTTGCACAATCTCATGGTCTAAGGAAATGATACTTGACATTAGAAAAGCTTTAGCATACGAACTACAAGATCTTTGTGCTAGGCTTAGGATTGGGTCTTGTCCATCACATCATTCTCCTAATGATGTGATTCCGTTATCAACGACATCCAATGTCCATGGTCGTGGAAACCGTAACCATCTATTGATCAACGAGCTAGTCAACTAGAGGCTTACTAGGGACATGGTGTTGTCTATGTATCCACACATGTATCTCGAAGTTTCCTATCAATACAATTATAGCATGGATAATAAACGATTATCATGAACAAGGAAATATAATAATAATAACTAATTTATTATTTCCTCTAGAGCATATTTCCAACAGTCTCCCACTTGCACTAGAGTCAATAATCTATTTCACATCACCATGTGATTAACACTCACAGGTCACATCACCATGTGACTAACATCCAAAGAGTTTACTAGAATCAATAATGTAGTTCACATCACTATGTGATTAACACTCAATGAGTTGTGGGTTTGATCATGTTATGCTTGTGAGAGAGGTTGTAGTCAGCAGGTGCGCAATATTCAGATCCCTATGTATTTCGCAAAACTTTATGTCATATCGTAGATGCTGCTACCACGTTCACTTGGAGCTATTCCAAATTGTTGCTCCATTATACGTATCCGGTATCTCTACTCAGAGCTATCCGGATAGGTGTTAAGCTTGCATCAACGCAACTCTTTACGTCGAACTCTTTATCACCTCCATAACCGAGAAACATATCCTTATTCCTCTAAGGATAATTTTGACCGCTATCTGGTGATCCACTCCTTGATCACCTTTGTACCCTCTTGCTAGACATGTGGCAAGGCACACATCAGGTGCGATACTCAGCATGGCATACCGTATAGATCCTATGACAAAAGCATAGGGGACGACCTTCGTCCTTCCTCTTTCTTCTGTCGTGGTCAAGCTTTGAGATACTCAACTTCACACCTTACAACTCAGGTAAGAATCCCTTCTTTGACTGATCTATTTTGAACTCTTTCAAAATCATGTCAAGGTGTGCGTTCCTTGAAAGTATCATCAGGTGTCGTGATCTATCTCTATAGATCTTGATGCCCAATATGTAAGCAGCTTTATCCAGGTCTTCCTTTGAAAATCACTCTTCAAACAACCGTTCATGCTTTCCAGAAATTCTACATTATTTCGGATCAACAATATGTCATCCACATATACTTATCAGAAATGTTGTAGTGCTCCCACTCACTTTCTTGTAAATACAAGTTTTTCATAAACTTTGTATAAACCCAAAATCTTTGATCATCTCATCAAAGTGTATATTCCAACTCCGAGAAGCTTACTCTAGTCCTTAGTAGGATTGCTGGAGCTTTGCATACTTGTTAGCATCTTTTAGGATTGACAAACCTTCTGGTTGTATCACATACAACCTTTCCTCAAGACAACTGTCGAGGAAATAATGTTTTGACATCCTATATGCAAGATTTCATAAACAATGCAGTAACTGCTAATATAATTCCAACAGACTCTTAGCATCGCTACGAGTGAGAAAGTCTCATCGTAGTCAACTCCTTGAACTTGTCGGAAACATCTTAGCGACAAGCTGAGCTTTCTTAATGGTGACACATACCATCATTATGCATCTTCCCTCTTAGAATCCATCTGTACCCAACAGCCTTACGACCATCAAGTAGTTCTTCCAAAGTCTACACTTTGTTCTCATACATGGATCCTCTCTCGGATTTTATGGCCTCGAGTCATTCGTCAGAATCCGGGCCCACCATCGCTTCTCCATAGCTCGTAGGTTCATTGTTGTCTAGCAACATGACTTCCAAGACAGGATTAAGTACCACTCTGAAGTAGTATGCATCCTTGTCGACCTACGAGGTTTGGTAGTGACTTGATCCGAAGTTTCATGATTACTATCATAAGCTTCCACTTCAATTGGTGCAGGTGCCACATGAACAACTTCCTGTGCCCTGCTACACACTAGTTGAAGTGACGGTTCAATAATCTCATCAAGTCTCCACCATCCTCCCACTCAATTCTTTCGAGAGAAACCTTTCCTCGAGAAAGGACCAGATTCTAGAAACAATCCCTTTTGCTTCTGGATTTGAGACAGGAGGTATACCCAACTGTTTTAGGGTGTCCTATGAAGATGCATTTATCCGCTTTGGGTTCGAGCTTATCAACCTGAAACTTTTTCACATAAGCGTCGCAGCCCCAAACTTTTAAGAAATGGCAGCTTAGGTTTCTCTAAACCATAGTTCATTCACTGTCATCCCAACGGAATTAAGTGGTGCCCTACTTGAAGTGAATGCGATTGTCTCTAATGCCTAACCCATAAACAGTAGTGGTAATTCGATAAGAGACATCATGGTATGCACCATATCCAATAGGGTGCAGCTATGATGTTCGGACACACCATCACACTATGGTGTTCGAGCGGTATTAGTTGTGAAACAATTTCCACAATGTCTTAATTGTATACCAAAGTCATAACTCAGATACTCATCTCTATGATCACATCATAGACATTTTATCCTCTTGTCACGACGATCTTCAACTTCACTCTGAAATTACTTGAACCTTTCAATAATTCAGACTTGTGTTTCACCAAGTAAATATACTCAGCATCTACTCAAATCATTTGTGAAGTAAGAACATAACGATATCCACTACGTGCCTCAGCACTCATTGGACTGCACACATCAAAATGCATTACTTCCAACAAGTTGCTTTCTTGTTCCATCTTACTGAAAATGAGGCTTTTCAGTCATCTTGCCCATGTGGTATGATTTGTATGTCTCAAGTGATTCAAAATCAAGTGAGTCCAAACGCTCCATCTGCATGGAGTTTCTTCATGCGTACATACCAATAGACATGGTTCGCATGTCTCAAACTTTTAAAAAACGAGTGAGTCCAAAGATCCATCAACATGGAGCTTCTTCATGCGTTTTATACCAATATGACTCAAATGGCAGTGCCACAAGTAGGTGGTACTATCAATACTATCTTATATCTTTTGGCATGAACATGTGTATCACTATGATCGAGATTCAATAAACCATTCATTTTAGGTGCAAGACCATTGAAGGTATTATTCAAATAAACAGAGTAACTATTATTCTCCTTAAATGAATGACCGTATTGCGATAGACATAATCTAATCATGTCTATGCTCAGCATAAACACCAAATAACAATTATTTAGGTTTAACACCAATCTCGATGGTAGAGGGAGTATGCGATGCTTGATCGCATCAAGCTTGGAAACACTTCCAACACATATCGTCATCTCACCTTTAGCCAGTCTCCGTTTATTCCGCAGCTTTTATTTCGAGTTACCAACACTTAGCAACTGAACCGGTATCTAATACCCTGGTGCTACTAGGAGTACTAGTAAAGTACACATTTAATATAATGTATGTCCAATACATACTTCTGTCAACCTTGCCAGCCTTCTCATCTACCAAGCATCTAGGGTGGTTCTGCTTCAGTGACCGTTCCCCTTATTATAGAAGCACTTAGTCTCGGGCTTGGGTTCAACTTTGGGTTTCTTCACTAGAGCAACAACTGATTTGTCGTTTCATGAAGTATCCCTTTCTTGCCCTTGCCCTTCTTGAAACTAGTGGTTTTACTAACCATCAACAATTGATGCTCCTATTTGATTCCTACTTTCGCGGTGTCGCGAATAGCTCAAGGATCATATCTATCCTTGATATGTTATAGTTCACCACGAAGCTCTAGTAGCTTGGTGACAGTGGCTTTGGAGAACCATCACTATCTCATCTGGAAGATTAACTCCCACTCGATTCAAGCGATTGTAGTACTCATACAATCTGAGCACATGCTCAACGATTGAGCTTTTCTCCTTAGTTTGCGGGCTTAGGCAGAGGTCTCATACCTCTTGACGTGGGCACTAGCCTGAAATCCCAATTTTAGTCCTTGGAACATCTCATATGTTCTGCGATGTTTCAAAAAACGTCTTTGGTGCCTCAATTCTAAACCATTTAGCATTATGCACTGAACTATCATGTAGTCATCAAAACGTGTATGTCAGATGTTCGCAACATCCACAACTAACGCTTGAGGTTCAGCTCACTGAGCGGTGCATTAAGGACATAAACCTTCTGCGCAGCAATGAGGACAATCCTCAGTTTACGGACCCAGTCTGCACAATTGCTACTATCAACTTTCAACTAAATTTTCTCTAGGAACATATCTAATACAGTAAAACTAAAGCGTAAGCTACGACATAATTCGCAAAGTCCTTTCGACTATGTTCATGATAATTGAGTTCATCTGATTATTTAATGAACTCCCACTCAGATAGACATCCCTCTAGTCATCTAAGTGATACATGATCCGAGTCAACTAGGCCGTGTCCGATCATCACGTGAGACGGACTAGTCATCATAGGTGAACATCTTCATGTTGATCGTATCTTCTATCGACTCATGTTCGACCTTTCGGTCTTCCGTGTTCGAGGCCATGTGCGTACACGCTAGGCTCGTCAAGTCATCCTAAGTGTATTGCGAGAGTAAATCTGGCTTACACCCGTTGTATTAAAACTTTAGAATATATCACACATGAACATCACGGGGTGATTCGAAACAACGAACCTTACATAGCGGTGCGATTAGGGGAACACTTTTCTTGACATTATTGCGAGGATCATCTTATTTAATCTACCGTCGTTCTAAGCAAATAAGATGTAAAACATGATAAACATCACATGCAATCAAATAGTGACATGATATGGCCAATATCATTTTGCTCCTTTTGATCTCCATCTTGAGCGCCATGATCATCATAAATCACCGGCATGACACCATGATCTCCGTCATCATGATCTCCATCATCGTGTCTTCATGAAGTTGTCTCGTCATCTATTACTTCTACTACTATGGCTAACGGTTTAGCAACAAAGTAAAGTAATTACATGACGTTTATGTTGATACACAGGTCATAAATAAATTAAGACAACTCCTATGGCTCCTGCCGGTTGTCATACTCATCGACATGCAAGTCATGATTCCTATTACAAGAACATGATCAATCTCATACATCACATATATCATTCATCACATCCTTTTGGCCATATCACATCACACGGCATACCCTGCAAAAACAGGTTAGACGTCCTCTAATTGTTGTTGCATGTTTTACGTGGCTGCTATGGGTTTCTAGCAAGAACGTTTCTTACCTACGCAAAGCCACAACGTGATATGCCAATTTCTATTTACCCTTCATAAGGACCCTTTTCATCGAATCGATCCGACTAAAGTGGGAGAGCAGACACCCGCTAGCCACCTTATGCAACTAGTGCATGTCGGTCGGTGGAACTGTCTCATGTAAGAGTGCGTGTAAAGGTCGGTCCGGCCGCTTCATCCCACGATGCCGCCGAATCAAGATAAGACTAGTAACGGCAAGTAAATTGACAATATCGACGCCCACAACTGCTTTGTGTTCTACTCGTGCACAGAAACTACACATAGACCTAGCTCATGATGCCACTTTTGGGGATCGTAGCAGAAATTTAAAATTTTCGACGCATCACCAAGATCAATCTATGGAGTAATCTAGCAACGAGGGGAAGGGGAGTGCATCTACATACCCTTGTAGATCGCTAAGCGGAAGCGTTGCAAGAACAGCGGATGAAGGAGTCGTACTCGTGGCGATTCGGATCGCGGTTGATTCGATCTAGCGCCGAACCACGGCGCCTCCGCGTTCAACACACGTGCAGCCGGTGGCGTCTCACGCCTTGATCCAGCAAGGGGAGAATGAGAGGTTGGGGAAGACTACATCCCAAAGGCGACGACGGAGTGGTGGTGAAGGAGGAGCATGTCAATCTGTAGGGCTTCACCAAGCACCATGAGAGGAGGAGGACTTGGGAGAGGGAAGGGCTGCGCGAGAACTTGGGTGCGGCTGCCCTCCACCCCCACATATATATAGGGGCAAGGGAGAGGGGCGGCCCCTCAGATCCAATCTGAGGAGGGGGCGGCGGCCAGGGGGGTTCCCTTGCCCCCCAAGGCAAGGGGGCGCCCCCCTTAGGGTTCCTCCCAAACCCTAGGCGCATGGGCCCTAAGGGGGGAGGCGCCCAGCCCACTAAGGGGCTGGTCCCTCTCCACAAACAGCCCATAGTGCCCTCCGAGGCAGGTGGACCCTCCCGGTGGACCCCCGGAACCCCTTCGGTGGTCCCGGTACAATACCGGTAAACCCTCGAGTTATTCCGGTGACCGTATGATGACTTCCCATATATAAATCTTTACCTCCGGACCATTCCGGAACTCCTCGTGACGTCCGGGATCTCATCCGGTACTCCAAACAACATTGGGTAACCACGTTCATCTATTCCCTATAATCCTAGCGTCATCGAACCTTAAGTGTGTAGACCCTACGGGTTCGGGAGACACGTAGACATGACCGAGACAACTCTCCGGCATATAACTAACAGCGGGAGCTGGATACCCATGTTGGCTCCCACATGTTCCACGATGATCTCATCGGATGAACCGCGATGTCAAGGATTCAATCAATCCCGTATTCAATTCCCTTCGTCTACCAGTATAGTACTTGCCCGAGATTCGATCGTCGGTATCTCGATACCTTGTTCAATCTCGTTACCGGCAAGTCTCTTTACTTGTTCCATAACACATGATCCCATGATCAACTCCTTGGTCACATTGCGCATATGATGATGTCCTACCGAGTGAGCCCAGAGATACCTCTCCGTCACACGAAGTGACAAATCCCAGTCTCGATTCGTGCCAACCCAACAGACACTTTCGGAGATACCCGTAGTGTACCTTTATAGCCACCCGATTCGTTGTGACGTTTGGTACACCCAAAGCATTCCTCACGGTATCCGGGAGTTGCACAATCTCATGGTCTAAGGAAATGATACTTGACATTAGAAAAGCTTTAGCATCTGAACTACAAGATCTTTGTGCTAGGCTTAGGATTGGGTCTTGTCCATCACATCATTCTCCTAATGATGTGATCCCGTTATCAACGACATCCAATGTCCATGGTCAGGAAACCGTAACCATCTATTGATCAACGAGCTAGTCAAGTAGAGGCTTACTAGGGACATGGTGTTGTCTATGTATCCACACATGTATCTGAGTTTCCTATCAATACAATTATAGCATGGATAATAAACCATTATCATGAACAAGGAAATATAATAATAATAACTAATTTATTATTGCCTCTAGAGCATATTTCCAACAACACACTCTTCCCCCCTCGTTGCTATGCATCTCCTAGATAGATCTTGCGTGAGCGTAGGAATTTTTTTGAAATTGCATGCTACGTTTCCCAACAATTACTTACTTGGTCTGGAGGTTTCATGGTCCCCTGATGGCCTGACTCTCACTCAGTATAAGTATTCCTTGGACTTGTTACGACATGCTGGTATGTTGCAGTGCAAGCATGCTACCACCCCTATGTCTGTGACTGGCCGGTTATCAGCCTTGGATGGTGCCTTGCTTCCTTCAGATGACGCTACAGAGTACCACAGTATTATTGGTGGCTTTGCAGTACTTGACTATCACATGACCGGACATTTCCTATGCGGTAAACCGTGTGTGCAAGTATCTTCATGCTCATTGGACTTCACACTGGTCAGCTGTGAAGCGTATCCTGCGGTATCTCTCTCATACTGTCTCCTATGGTTTGCATCTTCGGTCTACCTCCTCGAGTGCTCTCTCGGCGTTCTCTGATGCAGATTGGGCTGGGAGCCTGGATGACCGGTTATCAACGAGGGGTTATGCTGTCTTCTTTGGTCGCAACTTGATCGCATGGAGTGCGCGCAAGCAGGCCACAATATCTCGGAGTAGCACTGAAGCAGAGTACAAGGCGGTTGCCAATGCCACGGCTGAGCTCATCTGGGTACAGTATCTGTTGAGAGAGTTGGGAGTCTCTCAAGAGCAGCCACTGGTTCTTTGGTGTGATAATATTGGTGCGACATATCTTTCATCTAATCCAGTTTTTCATGCTCGTACCAAGCACATCGAAGTTGACTATCACTTTGTGAGGGAACGTGCACAGAAGCTTCTTCATATCAAGTTCATCTCCTCCAAAGATCAACTTGCTGACATCTTCATGAAGCCACTTCCACAACCCCAGTTTGAAGGTTGTAGGCGCAATCTTAACTTGCTTTGTACTTCAGGCCACAATTAAGATTGAGGGAGGGTGTAAGACAATGTTTATACGTAGCTTCTGTGTATACCCCGTATATTATATTTTGTACACTTCATGTACCCTTTGTATATATGAGATAGCCACATCCGTATTGGGTGTCGTGCAGTTTCCCACGAACCTAATCTTTACACCCTCGTCGCAACAGAAGGCAAGGCCCCGCCGCCCCCTTCGATCGGATGAGCTTCGCTTGCCGGCTTTATCCGGCGATGGCAAGGAGAACGGAGGAGGAGGAGGTGGTGGACAGAGGCATGATGCCTAGGGTTTTCACCCGCGCGCCGCCCCCCTAGGATGTCGCAACACAGTTTTCTTCCATGGTTCATTTTATTTTCTGGCTGCTCGAAAATTTTCTCAACAGTTCATTCGATTTCTCTCTCGTTTGTCGTCTATTATATTCATCTATTATATTTTTTGATAAATATGTTTTTATTGACTTAAAAGTACGGCATCGAAGCGATACAAATACAACGAGTTCACACCTACAAGATACACACAATCCATACAGCAAATATCAAAGTCTCACAAAGAAAAGACCTCCCATACAGCAAATATCAAAGTCTCACAAAGGAAAGACCTCCTAGTAACCGGGTTTTAGCAAAAACGGGACTACTCAAACACACACGTCTTTCTCTCCGTGAGGAAACATCTGGAGGTGATCCACATCTAGTTCACTGTAATAAGAAAAACAAACACAAATGATAAAGGGCGATGATCTGCGCCGGCGTGTTGGGCCGGTTGCACCGCAACCACCCGATGCAGCGAGCTCTGCCGTCCGATTTCGCTCGCATTGACTTGTCCATCTCCTTCTTTCCTTCCTCGCGCGGCGCGTACTGCCCTCCCTCGCCTGGACGGCCTCCCGCCGCCGGCCACCACCTCTCACCTGGATCTCCTTCCTCCGCCCCCCACGCTGTTGAATGCGCTCGTCATCCTCGTCGCCACCGGTCGCCGTCGCAACATCCGTTCTCGTCGGTACAGCGGGAAATCCGCCGTCCCCTCATAGCAAAAATGACGTTCGTTCTTATAGCAGACCGACACCCTCCGTCATTGTAGCACCTAGTAGTTGCTGTCGCTGCACTGTTGTGCCGCCGGCCGCAGTTCTCAATGTCGCCACTCGCGCCATTGGCGCGTCAGTTGAACCTTTTTCTCACACTGGTTGAAGCTTTTCCCATGCCGTTTGAAGCATTTTTCGTGGATTGAAGCTTTCCACAGTGCCGATTGAAGCTTTTTTTCAGCTACGATTGAAGCTTGTTCTGTAAACGGTTGCAACTATTTTCATCTTGCAGTGCCCGGTTGAAACTTTGTATATTTTTCGGTTGAAGTTTTTTCCATCTAAGGTTGAAGCTTTGTCCGTAATGGTTGCAGCCTTTTCAGTTTGACATTGGCTGGTTGAGACTTCCCCTATTGATGGTTGAAGCTTTTCTTATCCAGGCTTGAAGCTTTTTTGTCAATGGTTGCAACACTGGTATCGATGGCTGTAGCTTTTTTTTTGTCTCTGGTTCGAGCTTTTGCCCGTGCATTGTAGTCGGATGTAGCTTTCTACTCTTTGGTTGTAGCTTTCCGCTTTGCCGGTCGTAGCACTGCCCTCATCTTCGTTTCACGACACCGTTCCCGTTGAAGCACAAAAAAAGGTCGTCGCTCGGAGCGTCGCCGCTGGCTACAGAAGCCCGACAAGGAAGCTTGGACCACCGCTAGCCCTTCGCGCTTGATTGTAGCAGGGGGAGGGGAGCGGTGGGGGGAGCCTGGGATGTGGGCCGCGTGTTGCAGAGAAGGGGGAAGAAGCGAAGGAGCAGTGAGCGCACAGGGGCAGCAACATGTGACGGGAAAGAGAGAGAGAGAGAAGACGAGGGAGGTGGATGAAAGAGAAGATAGGCAGCGTAGATGGGCCGCATCGTATGCGTGTCGCCAATTGCTTCGCTGGAAGCGTGCACGCATGGGCGCATCCGGCGGAACGATTCGAAATGTTTTCCAATGATAAATGCCATATATGTGTGAAACTTGTCACACTTGTGTTACTAAACTTGTCATAAAAAAAGTTCAGAGTTGCCATGTATTCGTGCCACATGTGTGACACTTATCATTTATCTGCGTCCAAAACAAATACAGTATCGAACGTAAAAAAAAAATACAGTATCGGTACATATCTTATATGGCATCCCGAATCTTTGCATGCCACTTCACAATTTTGCTAAGCCCGTCCTCTGTTAGTGAACCTAGCATGCGACCAACACATGCAGACGTGGCCTTCTTCAGCTCTCTGCACTGCATTTCCATCTCCTCGCGCAACGCATCTAGCTCGAACATTCCCTCTCGACATCGACCAACCTGTACAGATCCCCTCTACCCTGCGTTTCCAAAGGGAGGTTCGCCCTGCACAGATTTTCCCCTGACGCCTGAGCCCAAACAGAACACAAGCCCAAGCACAAATTCCACAGCAAAAAGATACTGTATTTGTGTACCTCACAGCTTCAATCAAAGACAGGTCGATCTCGCCGATGACGGTCGCGTCCTCGTGCCCTGCCGCCGCAAGAACTTCACCGAACTAGGACAAAAACGTGGATACTACATGGTTAGCTTCAACCTTGGTTGGAGTCCAAATTATCACGAGGGAGCAGAGCCCCGGTTCACCGATGTGTGCGTGTGGTCAGTATCTTACTGGTCCGATGAGGCTTGAGTGGCCCCAGGCCGCGAAATCCGACTGCGAGTTGGGGTCTCGTGCCGGTGAGCAGGTCGCCACGAACAACTGAAGCCAAGACAGATACATGGATTTCAGTACAGTGAGGAACAACTGCATGTCACACTTAGTAGTAATCAATTGATAATCACCTGATTGTCAACAGCCCTGAACGAGCGAAGTGGGCGAATGCATGGGGTAAAAAAGGGGAGAATTAGCTAACTATCTGAACAAAAACATCATGACACGTAAAGAAATGAGGAGGAAAAAGTGACAGAACAGCTTGAGAAGAGAGATAACTGAACCTGGACTTCTGCATAAGGTCCCAGAGGAGCTGCCCGGTGCTCATGTTGAACGCAGAAGGGTAGCATATCAAGTGTGCACCTGCATGTTTGAGAAGGGTGAATTTTTTACTGCAACAGACATTCGAGAACTGAATTTGCATTGCATACCTCTTGATCGATACAGCATTGCCAGTTCTGGGAAGCGGATATCATGACAAATCCCAATACCAATCCGTCCGACATCTGTAATGAGACTACAACGATTGGTTATGATCATGCCAATAGCTGAGGAGAGAAATTTAAACGGCGCATAAACTTCAGTAAATGTGCTAACGATGGGTAAAACTGTAGTAGAATTTCAGGGAACATCAAACACTGAAATATCAGGCTCCAGTGCATTCTACTGACAAGCTCGATGCAACTGGTACTTGTTTTCAAGTCAAAATATACAGTAAACTTGATCTAGAATTTTCAGTACACACGGTGTGCACACCTGTGTCAACCACGGTGGGTTCTTGCCCAGCAGCGAAGGTATCGGATTCCCTGAAAGTGATGTCTCCGGGGATGTCAATTCCAAACAGATGCAGCTGGAAAATTTCCCTGGAAGTTAGCCGCTGCGAGTGACATGCGAAAATTTTGATGCAGAAGACGGCATAAGCCTGGCTCCTTTACCTTCCGGTGCTTGGCCTTGATCTCCCCGTCGGGCCCGACTACGCAGCAGGTGTTGAACAGCTGCCCCGACGCCATCTCGGGCACGGATCCGCCGACGATGGTGATCTTCTTGGCAGCGGCCACCTCCGACAGCATCGAGACCGACGGCGACCGGCCGCCGTCGATGTCCTCGGCGTAGCTCGGCATGGTCTCCATCGCGTAGGGGCAGCTCCATATTTCCTGGAGCAGAGCAACGTCGTCAGAGAAGCGAGCCTCGTGAGCTTCCGTTAGTTCCTGGCTGCTTCGAGGTGAATCTCAGTTCCGTGGCAAGAAAGTAACAGAGGAGGAGGAGCGGTGGACTTGCCGGCAGGACGACGAGCTTGGCGCCGGCGGCCGCGGCGGCCTCGATGCGGGCGCGCGCGCGGGCGATGTTGCCGTGCTTGTCCGGGGTGAGCGGCAGCTGGCACAGCGCGATCTTGTACGGTGCTACCTGTGGCATGGCAAGAGAGCTGAAACAAGCAAGCGCTGTGCCGTGGAAGGAGGAGACGGTGAATCAATACTGAGCAACCGAGACAGAAATTGCAGGAGTGAAGCTTTTTAGAAGAGAGCACAAGATTGTCGGAGTGAAGTGGGGATGAGAAGTTGGATTGGAACAGTGAGAAGCTGGTTATTGTACCCTGTTGGTTGGCCTTGGCCTGGAGAGGAGGGAGTGGGGCGTGGCGAGATTGAAGACTCGATGCTGCGAGTGAAGAAAGAGAGAGGGGGGAGGTGGATATTAAAGTGTTGAGAGTTGACTTTCGTACTGTGTGGTTAGAGCAACCCCAGCAGTTTATATCCGTAAAAAAGAAGCTGCCGGCAAATTGGAGAAAAGAAAACATTTCCAACTGTTCCGGTAAACCATTCAAACTAGGAGTATTTTTTTACAGGTTTGATGGAAAGATGTCCTTCATGTATATATTTTTTACGGGCTAGAAACCACATGAACTTCACTGCACGCCTTGTCGGAACCTCGTCGGAAAGCCTCCCAGCACCACGCCCACCGTGCTTACGTGTCGCCGCTGGGCGCCACCCCTACGACGCCCTCTGCACCGCCCCTCACCGGCGGCCATCACGTGCCTGCGCCCGACGGTCGTTACGCATGTCACTAACTGGCGGGTCCTAAACCTTTACCATTTTTGTTTAATTAAAATAAAAAATGAATTTAGGGGAAGGGGTTTACGGGAATTGACAAAAATGGCTCCCGGACAAACCTAAATACCATTAGCAAGGTCCTTCATAGCTGCTTCTTGCATTGTTGCAAGTTCTTGTTTGTTGCCATGGTGATCGGATATGGTCTTCAAAAACGCCGCCCATTGAGGATATATACAATCGTCATGGTAGTACCCCCATGTTGTAGTGGTGCCCGTTGACGGTATGGTTGCTCGGCGGCGCTTTCCCGTTACAAAGTCTTCTGAACAGCGAAGATCACCGGAGCACATTGATGTCGTTGTGAAAACCAGACATGCCTAAAAAAGCATGCCAGATCCACAGGTCCCTTTATGTCAGTGCTTCTAGTATGATGGTGGTCTCTTTGGTTTGACCTTGATACATCGCGCGCAAACCTTTGGGTAGTTTTCCCATTGCCAATGCATACAATCATCTGACTTGCCGCTCCAATAGCAATCAACCTTTTTGTATCTTGCATATTTGGTTCTATCAGATACTCTACTCCAAACACCCGCTCCACGGCGGGGGCAAATCTCATAGCGGTCTTTAGACATGTGCTCTCCCTCATCTGGACCATCTCACCAACGACATTAGCGGAGGTACCTAATGCAAGCATCCTCAAAGCAACCGTGCATTTCTGGTTAGTAGAGAATGAGAGTTGTCCGCAACAATCCACGTTGAGCCTGAAGTAGGGATCATGTGCCTCCACTCCCTCCTCCATGCGCAAGACCAAGGCTTTGCGCATACGGAAGCGTCGATGAAACCATGTATTAGAGAATGTTAGTTCGTGCTTAAAGTAGTCATTGTAGAGAAGCCATGCTTCAGCGACCCTATCTCAGTTCAAAAACTCCTACCCCTTGATCTGACCCTTGAACTTCAGAATAGGCTCCAACTACTTGTCCATCTCCTTCTGGATGCTCATGATCATCATCCTCTCTACATCTTCGTACGAATCTGATGAATTGAAGAACTACTTTTGAATTAATTCATCGAGCTCCTCGTTTCCATACTACTCATCCGATGAACCCTCTGTATCTATCATTTTGCCTACAAAAAATCACAAAAAACTACTCAAACAAATTGTCGAACACATAAAGGGCAAGGTGTAGTTGAGAATAGCCAAACATACGCAACAACGTCCGGGGTGGTGAGTTGGCACGGAGGACTTTTCCGGCGGTGGCGGCGGCGCTGAGGGTCGGGGCGGACGAGGGGGAGAGAGGAGAGGAAAAGGGTGATACGTCCGAAAGATTATGAAGGGATGGGGTGCCAACCTTGGCCGAGATCTCCGCGAGTGGAAGAAATCCATCCTCACGGCCATTCAGGCTCTGGATATCTGCGCGGACTCGGTTGGCCTCGACCCTGATGAGTGGCTAAGTAGGTACGATTTAGAAGACCAACACTTGGTTATATACACGGACGAGGAGGCCTATTAGCGCTTGCGGGGGACCCAAAAGTGGGTCCTTAAGGGGGACACCAACACCGCCTATTTCCAGGCCATCGCCAATGGCCGCCGGCGGTGCAACACGATCCCGTTGTTGTGGGATGGAGATACCCTTATTGAGCGGCCGGCCGACATCCACTCTCAAGTGGACGGCTTCTACAAAGCCCTCTTTGCGGCCTCCCCTAGGGGAGTCCTAGCCCTAGCCAATAACTTTTGGCCGGCCGATCAATGCGTCACGACGGAGGAGAGTGCTGGCCTCACGGTCCCATTCTCTGAACAGGAGGTCTGGGTGGCCATTAAGGGTATGAACCCAACCTCCGCGCCGGGCCCGGATGGCCTTCGAGTTAAGTTATTTCAAGCCTTTTGGGATGTGGTCAAACCGGAGGTGATGGCCCTCTTTGAAGAATTTTATCGTGGCACTTGCGATCTTCGCCGCCTAAACTATGGGGTCATTACTCTCATCCCCAAGGTTCCTGGCACGACGGAGATTCGACAATTCTGCCCGATTACCGTGATCAATGTGATCTCCCGCATCTTGGCAAAGGGGTACGCTAACAGCGTGACTCCTTTGGCCAACTGCATCACCCAGCCGGATCAGTCGGCCTTCATACAAGGTCGGTGCATCCTCGATGGTGTCCTCGTCTTTCACGAGGTGCTCCATGAGGCCCGCGCCAAGCACCTAAAGGCCGTCTTCCTGAAGATCGACTTCCATAAGGCATATGACACCGTCAGTTGGCCTTTCCTTCGAGAAGTTTTGATTAGGAAAGGCTTCGACAACCGTTGGGTCACGAGGGTCAGGTAGCTGGTGTCCTCGGGCCAAACCGCCATCAACATCAATGGGGAGATTGGCCCGTATTTCCCCACCTTATGTGGGGTCAGGCAGGGTGACCGTTTTCCCCTTTCCTTTTCAACATGGTTGTCGATGCTCTGGCGACCATCCTGGACAAGACAAAGCCGGTGGACCACATTCGGGGCATCGTCCCTCACCCCACCGACGGCAATGGAGTCTCGCTCTGCTCCAATACGCCGACGACACCATTATTATGGTCGAAGGCTGCGCGAGTGATATCATGAACCCCAAGTTCCTCCTCCTATGCTTCCAGCACCTGTCGGGTCTCAAGATTAACTTCGACAAGAGCCAGGTGATGGTGTTAGGCTACTCTCCTGAGGAGAGTCAAAGTATTGCTAACCGGCTTAAATTCCCATTGGGTTCTTTCCCCACTACCTACTTGTGGATCCCCATTAGTTGTTGGGGAACGTTGCAGAAAATAAAAAATTTCCTACGGTTTCACCAAGATCCATCTATGAGTTCATCTAGCAACGAGTGATAGGAGTGCATCTACATACCTTTGTAGATCGCGGCGGAAGTGTTCAAGTGAGCGGGGTTGAGGAGTCGTACTCGTCGTGATCCAAATCACCGATGACCAAGTGCCGAATGGACAACACCTCCGCGTTCAACACATGTATGCGGAGGCGGATGGCGTCTCCGCACCTTGATCCAGCAAGGAGGAGGGAGAGGTTGAAGAAGATCCAGCAGCACGACGGCGTGGTGGTGGATGCAGCAGGGTTCCGGCAGAGCTTCGCCGAGCTTCTGCGAGAGGGAGAGGTGTAGCAGGGGAGAGGGAGGTGCCAAGACTTGGGGGTGTTGGGGAACGTTGCATAAAATAAAATTTTTCCTACGTTCACAAAGATCAATCTATGAGTTCATCTAGCAACGAGAGAGAGAGAGAGAGATGCATCTACATACCACTTGTAGATCGCGTGCGGAAGCGTTCAAGAGAACGGGGTTGAGGGAGTCATTCTCGTCGTGATCCAAATCACCGGAGATCCTAGCGCCGAGCAGACGGCACCTCCGCGTTCAACACACGTCACGGTCAGCGTGGCGTCTCCTCCGTCTTGATCCAGCAAGGGGGAAGGAGAGGTTGATGAAGATCCAGCAGCACGACAGCGTGGTGGTGGATGCAGCAGGGCTCCGGCAGGGCTTTACCAAGCAACTACGGGAGGAGAAGGAGGTGTAGCAGGGGGAGGGAGGCGCCAAGTGCAAGGGTGCGGCTGCCCTCCCTCCCCCCTTTATATAGGCCCCCCACAGGCGCCCGGCCCCTCTAGATCTCATCTAGATGGGGGCTGACGAGGGAGGCTTGCCCCAAGGCAAGTGGGCGCCCCCCGCTAGGGTTTCCAACCCTAGGCGCGAGGCCCAAGTGGGCGCACCAGCCCACCAGGCTGGTTCCTCCCACTTCAGCCCATGGGGCCCTCCGGGATAGGTGGCCCCACCCGGTGGACCCCCGGGACCCTTCCGGTGGTCCCGGTACAATACCCGTAATCCCCAAAATTCTCCCGATGGCCGAAATAGCACTTCATATATATAATTCTTTACCTCCGGACCATTCCGGAACTCCTCGTGACGTCTGGGATCTCATCCGGGACTCCGAACAACATTCGGTTTGCTGCATACTCATATTCATACAACCCTAAGCGTCACCGAACCTTAAGTGTGTAGACCCTACGGGTTCGGGAGACATGCGAACATGACCGAGGCGGCTCTCCGGTCAATAACCAACAGCGGGATCTGGATACCCATGTTGGCTCCCACATACTCCTCGATGATCTCATCGGATGAACCACGATGTCGAGGATTCAAGCAACCCCGTATACTATTCCCTTTGTCAGACGGCGAGATTCGATCGTCGGTATCCCAATACCTCGTTCAATCTCGTTACCGGCAAGTCACTTTACTCGTACCGTAATGCATGATCCCGTGACCAAACACTTGGTCACTTTGAGCTCATTATGATGATGCATTACCGAGTGGGCCCAGTGATACCTCTCCATAATATGGAGTGACAAATCCGATCTCGATCCGTGTCAACCCAATGTACACTTTCGGAGATACCTATAGTGCACCTTTATAGTCACCCGATTCGTTGTGGCGTTTGGTACACCGAAAGCACTCCTACGGTATCCGGGAGTTACACGATCTCATGGTCTAAGGAAAAGATACTTGACATTGGAAAAGCTCTAGCAAAACAAACTACACGATCTTGTGCTATGCTTAGGATTGGGTCTTGTCCATCACATCATTCTCCTAATGATGTGATCCCGTTATCAATGACATCCAATGACCATAGTCATGAAACCATGACTATTTATTGATCAACGAGCTAGTCAACTAGAGGCTCACTAGGGACATGTTGTGGTCTATCTATTCACACGTGTATTACGATTTCCGGATAATACAATTATAGCATGAATAAAAGACAATTATCACGAACAAGGAAATATAATAATAATCCTTTTATTATTGCCTCTAGGGCATATTTCCAACAGTCTCCCACTTGCACTAGAGTCAATAATCTAGTTACATTGTGATGAATCGAACACCCATAGAGTTCTGGTGTCGATCATGTTTTGCTCGTGGAAGAGGTTTAGTCAACGGATCTGCGACATTCAGATCCGCATGCACTTTGCAAATTTTTATCTCTCCATCTTGAACATTTTCACGAATGGAGTTGAAGCGACACTTGATGTGCCTGGTCTTCTTGTGAAACATAGGCTCCTTGGCAACTGCAATAGCTCTAGTTTAGTCACAGAAGAGTTTGATCGGCCCCGACGCATTGGGTATGACTCCTAGGTCGGTGATGAACTCCTTCACCCAAATTGCTTCATGCGCTGCCTCTGAGGCTGCCATGTACTCCGCTTCACATGTAGATCCCGCCACGACGCTCTGCTTGCAGCTGCACCGACTTCGCTCCACCATTCAACATATACACGTATCCGGTTTGTAACTTAGAGTCATCCAGATCTGTGTTGAAGCTAAGCGTCGACATAACCCTTCTGACGAGCTCTTCGTCACCTCCATAAACGAGAAACATATCCTTAGTCCTTTTCGTGTACTTCAGGATATTCTTGGCATTGTCCGGTGTTCCTTGCGGGATTACTTTGGTACCTTCCTACCAAACATACGGCAAGGTTTACATCAGTACTGGTACACAGCATGGCAGACATAATAGAACCTATGGCTGATACATAGGGGATGACACTCATCTCTAAATCATCTGACGTGGTCGGACAATGAGCCGAGCTCAATTTCACACCTTGTAATATGTCTGAGGCAAGAACCCTTTCTTGGACTGATCCATTTTGAACTTCTTCAATATTTTATCAAGGTATGTGCTTTGTGAAAGACCTATGAGGCATCTCGATCCATATCTATAGATCTTGATGCCTAATATATAAGAAGCTTCTCCAAGGTCCTTCATTGAAAAACTCTTATTCAAGTAGGCCTTAATGCTATCCAAGAGTTCTATATCATTTCCCATCAAAAGTATGTCATCTACATATAATATGAGAAATGCTACAGAGCTCCCACTCACTTTCTTATGTAAACGCAGGCTTCTCCATAAGTCTGCATAAACCCAAACGCTTTGATCATCTCATCAAAGCGAATGTTCCAACTCCGAGATGCTTGCACCAGCCCATAAATGGATCATTTGGAGCTTGCATACCTTGTTAGCATTCTTAGGGTCGACAAAACCTTCCGGTTGCATCATATACGAGTTCTTCCTTAAGATAGCCGTTAAGGAATGCCGTTTTGGCGTCCATTTGCCATATCTCATAATCATAGTATGCGGCAATTGCTAACATGATTGAGACGGACTTCAGCTTCGCTCACGGCAGAGAAAGTCTCATCGTAGTCAACCCCTTGAACTTGCCGATAACCTTTAGCGACAAGTCGAGCTTTATAGATGGTAACATTACCATCCGCGTCCGTCTTCTTCTTAAAGATCCATTTGTTTTCTATCGCTGGCCGATCATCGGGCAAGTCTGTCAAAGTCCATACTTTGTTTTCATACATGGATCCTATCTCGGATTGCATGGCTTCAAGCCATTTGTTGGAATCTGGGCCCGCCATCGCTTCTTCATAGTTCAAGGTTCACCGTTGTCTAACAACATGATTTCCGGGACAGGGTTGCCATACCACTGCGGTGTGGAACGTGTCCTTGTGGACCTACGAAGTTCAGTAGTAACTTGATCTGAAGTACCTTGATCATCATCATTAATTTCCTCTCCAGTCGGTGTAGGCACCACATGAACATTTTCCTGAGCTGTACTACTTTCCGTTTCAAGAGGTAGTACTTCATCGAGTTCTACTTTCCTCCCACTTACTCCTTTCGTGAGAAACTCTTTTTCCAGAAAGGATCCGTTCTTGGCAACAAAGATCTTGCCTTCGGATCTAAAGGTAGAAGGTATACCCAATGGTTTCCTTAGGGTATCCTATGAAGACGCATTTTTCCGACTTGGGTTCGAGCTTTTCAGGTTGAAGTTTCTTGACATAAGCATCGCATCCCCAAACTTTTAGAAATGACAGCTTTAGTTTCTTCCCAAACCATAATTCATACGGTGTCGTCTCAACGGATTTAGACGGTGCCCTATTTAAAGTGAATGTAGCTGTCTCTAGAGCGTATCCCCAAAATGATAGCGGTAAATCTGTAAGAGACATCATAGATCACACCATATCCAATAGAGTGCGATTCTGACGTTCGGACACACCGTTCTGTTGAGGTGTTCGGCGGCGTGAGTTGTGAAACGATTCCACATTTCCTTAAGTGTGTACCAAGTTCGTGACTTAAATATTCTCCTCCACAATCTGATCGTAAGAACTTTATTTTTCGGTCACGTTGATTCTCTACCTCATTCTGAAATTCCTTGAACTTTTCAAAGGTCTCAGACTTGTGTTTCATCAAGTAGACATACCCATATCTACTCAAGTCATCGGTGAGAGTGAGAACATAACGATATCCTCCATGAGCCTCAACGCTCATTGGACCGCACACATCGGTATGTATGATTTCCAATAAGTTGGTTGCTCGCTCCATTGTTCCGAGAACGGAGTCTTGGTCATTTGCCCATAAGGCATGGTTCACATGTGTCAAATGATTCATAATCAAGAGACTCTAAAAGTCCATCAGCATGGAGCTTCTTCATGCGCTTGACACCAATGTGACCAAGGCGGCGATTGCCACAAGTATGTGAGACTATCGTTATCAACTTTACATCTTTTGGTATTCACACTATGAATACGTGTAACATTACGTTAAGATTCATTAAGAATAAACCATTCACCATCGGAGCATGACCATAAAACATATCTCTCATATAAATAGAACAACCCTTCTTCTCGGATTTAAATGAGTAGCCATCTCGCATTAAACGAGATCCCGATACAATGTTCATGCTCAAACTTGGCACTAAATAACACTTATTGAGGTTTAAAACTAATCCCGTAGGTAAATGTAGAGGTAGCGTGCCGGGCGATCACATCGACCTTGGAACCATTCCCGACGCGCGCCGTCACCTCGTCCTTCGCCGGTCTTCGTTTATTCCGCAGTTCTGCTGTGAGTTACAAATGTGAGCAACGGCACGGTATCAAATACCCAGGAGTTACTACGAGTACTGGTAAGGTACACATCAATTACATGTATATCAAATATACCTTTAGTGTTGCCGGCATTCTTGTCCGCTAAGTATTTGGGGCAGTTCCGCTTCCAGTGGCCCTTCTTTGACTTCTTCCCGGCAACTGGCTTACCGGGCGCGGCAACATCCTTGCCGTCCTTCTTGAAGTTCTTCTTACCCTTGCCCTTCTTGAACTTAGTGGTTTTATTGACCATCAACACTTGATGTTCTTTCTTGATTTCAACCTCTGCTGACTTGACATTGAGAATACTTCAGGAATGGTCTTCATCATCCCCTGCATATTGTAGTTCATCACAAAGATCTTGTAGCGCGGTGGGAGGGGTGAAGGATTCTGTCAATGACCGCCTCGTCAGGAGGTTAATGTCCAGTTGGAGACGGCGGTTGTGCAACCCGGACATTTTGAGTATGTGCTCCTTGTAACTGTTTTCCTCCATCTTACAACTATAGAACTTGTCGGAGACTTCATATCTCTCGACCGGGCATTAGCTTGGAAAACCATTTTCAGCTCCTCGAACATCTCATATGCTCCGTGTTGCTCAAAAGCGCTTTTGGAGCCCCGGTTCTAAGCTGTAAAGCATGCCGCCTGAACAAGGGAGTAATCATCGGCCGAGGCGCCAAGCGTTCATAACGTCTTGGTTCTCGATGGCTGCTTCACCTAGCGGTGCTTTTAGGACGTATTGTTTCTTGGCTGCTATGAGGATGATCCTCGGGTTAGGACCCGATCCGAATAGTTGCTGCCATCATCTTTCAGCTTGGTTTTCTCTAGGAGCAGCGTTGAAGTTCACGGTGACGTGAGCGTTGGCCATTTGATCTACAAGACATTTTGCAAAGATTTTAGACTAAAGTTCATGATAATTAAGTTCATCTAATCAAATTATATAATGAACTCCCACTCAGATTTGACATCCCTCTAGTCATCTAAGTGTTACATGATCCGAGTCGACTAGGCCGTGTCCGATCATCACGTGAGACAGACTAGTCATCGTCGGTGAACATCTCCATGTTGATCGTATCTTCCATACGTCTCATGTTCGACCTTTCGGTCTCTTATGTTCCGAGGCCATGTCTGTACGTGCTAGGCTCGTCAAGTTAACCTAAGTGTTTTGCATGTGTAAAACTGAATTACACCCGTTGTATGTGAACGTAAGAATCTATCACACCCGATCATCACGTGGTGCTTGAAGCAGCGAACTTTATAGCGGCCTTGCAGATTAGGAGAACACTTTCTTGAAATTATTATAAGGGATCATCTTATTTACTACCGTCGTTCTAAGTAAACAAGATGCATAAACATAATAAACATCACATGCAATTATATAGTAGTGACATGATATGGCCAATATCATATAGCTCCTTTGATCTTCATCTTCGGGCTCCATGATCATCTTGTCACCGGCATGACACCATGATCTTCATCATCATGATCTCCATCATCGTGTCTCCATGAAGTTGCTCGCCAACTATTACTTCTACTACTATGGCTAACACGTTTAGCAATAAAGTAATTTACATGGCGTTTCTCAATGACACGCAGGTCATACAAAAATAAAGACAACTCCTATGGCTCCTGCCGGTTGTCATACTCATCGACATGCAAGTCGTGATTCCTATTACAAGAACATGATCTCATACATCACATATATATCATTCATCATTCATCACAACTTTGGCCATATCACATCACAAAACACTTGCTGCAAAAACAAGTTAGACGTCCTCTAATTGTTGTTGCAAGTTTTTACGTGGCTGCAATAGGGTTCTAGCAAGAACGTTTTCTTACCTATGTGAAAGCCACAACGTGATTTGTCAACTTCTATTTACCCTTCATATTCATCGAATCCGCTCCAACTAAAGTGGGAGAGACAAACACCCACTAGCCACCTGATGCAACTAGTGCATGTCAGTCGGTGGAACCTATCTCACGTAAGCGTACGTGTAAGGTCGGTCCGGGCCGCTTCATCCCACAATACCGCTGAAGCAAGATAAGACTAGTAGCGGCAAGAAAGTTGACAACATCTACGCCCACAACAAATTGTGTTCTACTCGTGCAATAGAGAACTACGCATAGACCTAGCTCATGATGCCAATGTTGGGGAACGTTGCATAAAATCAAAATTTTCCTACGTTCACCAAGATCAATCTATGAGTTCATCTAGCAACAAGAGAGAGAGAGATGCATCTACATACCACTTGTAGATCGCGTGCGGAAGCGTTCAAGAGAACGGGGTTGAGGGAGTCGTTCTCGTCGTGATCCAAATCACCGGAGATCCTAGCGCCGAACGGACGGCACCTCCGCATTCAACACACGTACGGTCAGCGTGACGTCTCCTCCGTTTGATCCAGCAAGGGGGAAGGAGAGGTTGATGAAGATCCAGCAACACGACGGCGTGGTGGTGGATGCAGCAGGGCTTCGCCAAGCAACTACGGGAGGAGGAGGAGGTGTAGCAGGGGGAGGGAGGCGCCAAGTGCAAGGGTGCGGCTGACCTCCCTCCCCCCTTTATATAGGCCCCTTGGGGGCGCCCCTCTAGATCTCATCTAGATGGGCGGCGGCCAAGGGGAGGCTTATCCCCCAAGGCAAGTGGGCGCCCCCGCTAGGGTTTCCAACCCTAGGCGCGAGGGGCCCAAGTGGGGCGCACCAGCCCACCGGGGCTGGTTCCTCCCACTTCAGCCCATGGGGCCCTCGGGATAGGTGGCCCCACCGGTGGACCCCAGGACCCTTCCGGTGGTCCCGGTACAATACCCAGTAACCCCGAAATTCTCCCGATGGCCGAAATAGCACTTCCTATATATAATTCTTTACCTCCGGACCATTCCGGAACTCCTCGTGACGTCCGGGATCTCATCCGAGACTCCAAACAACTTTCGGTTTGCTGCATACTCATATTCATACAACCCTAGCGTCACCGAACCTTAAGTGTGTAGACCCTACGGGTTCGGGAGACATCTTGAACATGACCGAGACGGCTCTCGGTCAATAACCAACAGCGGGATATGGATACCCATGTTGGCTCCCACATACTCCTCGATGATCTCATCGGATGAACCACGATGTCGAGGATTCAAGCAACCCCGTATACTATTCCCTTTGTCAGACGGTATGTTACATGCCCGAGATTCGATCATCGGTATCCCAATACCTCGTTCAATCTCGTTACCGGCAAGTCACTTTACTCATACCGTAATGCATGATCCCGTGACCAAACACTTGGTCACTTTGAGCTTATTATGATGATGCATTACCGAGTGGTCTCCGTAATACGGAGTGACAAATCCCAGTCTCGATCCGTGTCAACTCAACAGACACTTTCGGAGATACCTGTAGTGCACCTTTATAGTCACCCGATTCGTTGTGGCGTTTGGTACACCCAAAGCACTCCTACGGTATCCGGAGTTACACGATCTCATGGTCTAAGGAAAAGATACTTGACATTGGAAAAGCTCTAGCAAAACGAACTACACGATCTTGTGCTATGCTTAGGATTGGGTCTTGTCCATCACATCATTCTCCTAATGATGTGATCCCGTTATCAATGACATCTAATGTCCATAGTCGAAACCATGACTATCTATTGATCAACGAGCTAGTCAACTAGAGGCTCACTAGGGACATGTTGTGGTCTATCTATTCACACGTGTATTACGATTTCCGGATAATACAATTATAGCATGAATAAAAGACAATTATCACGAACAAGGAAATATAATAATAATCCTTTTATTATTGCCTCTATGGCACATTTCCAATAGGGGTGCGCTGCCCTCCTCCCCCTTTATATAGGCCCCACAGGCAGCCCCTCTAGATCCCATCTAGATGGGGCGGCCAAGGGAGGCTTGCCCCCAAGGCAAGTGGGCGCCCCCACCCTAGGGTTTCCAACCCTAGGCGCGAGGGCCCAAGGGGGAGGCGCACCAGCCCACCGAGGCGCACCAGCCCACCGAGGCTGGTTCCTCCCACTTCAGCCCACGGGGCCCTCCGAGATAGGTGGCCCTACCCGGTGGACCCCGGGACCCTTCCGGTGGTCCCGGTACAATACCGGTGACCCCCGAAACTCTCCCGATGGCCGAAATAACACTTCCTATATATAATTCTTTACCTCCGGACCATTCTGGAACTCCTCGTGATGTCCGGGATCTCATCCCGGACTCCGAGCAACTTTCGGTTTGCTGCATACTCATATTCATACAACCCTAGCGTCACCGAACCTTAAGTGTGTAGACCCTACGGGTTCCGGAGACACGTAGACATGACCGAGACGGCTCTCCGGTCAATAACCAACAGCGGGATCTGGATACCCATGTTGGCTCCACATGCTCCTCGATGATCTCATCGGATGAACCACGATGTCGAGGATTCAAGCAACCCCGTATACAATTCCCTTTGTAAATCGGTATGTTACTTGCCCGAGATTCGATCGTCGGTATCCCAATATCTCGTTCAATCTCGTTACCGGCAAGCCACTTTACTCGTACCGAAATGCATGATCCCGTGACCAAACACTTGGTCACTTTGCTCTCATTATGATGATGCATTACCGAGTGGGCCCAGTGATACCTCTCCGTGTCTGAGTGACAAATCCAGTCTCGATCCGTGACAACCCAATGAGACACTTCGGAGATACATAGTGCACCTTTATAGTCACCCGATTCGTTGTGGCGTTTGGTACACCAAAGCACTCCCTACGGTATCCGGGAGTTACACGATCTCATGGTCTAAGGAAAAGATACTTGACATTGTAAAAGCTCTAGCAAAAGCGAACTACGATCTTGTGCTATGTTTAGGATTGGGTCTTGTCCATCACATCATTCTCCTAATGATGTGATCCCGTTATCAATGACATCCAATGTCCATAGTCAGAAACCATGACTATCTATTGATCAACAAGCTAGTCAACTAGAGGCTCACTAGGGACATATTGTAGTCTATGTATTCACACGTGTATTACGATTTCCGGATAATACAATTATAGCATGAATAAAAGACAATTATCACGAACAAGGAAATATAATAATAATCCTTTTATTATTGCCTCTAGGGCATATTTCCAACATTAGTGACTCCCGCCTTACGATTGCTAATTTGAGGCCCTCGATGCTCAAACTTTAACACCACATCGAACCCTGGCAGGGTGGATGGCTCTCAAAGGCGGCTCGGACCATTCTCATAAACTCCAACCTATCCAGCCTCTTGTTGTTCATTATGAGCTTCTACAGCCTGCCCGAGACTCTGCACCACGAGATTGGCATGATCCAAGCCCACTTTTTTTGGGCGGGCGAGGGAGACAAGCAGAAATATCACATGGTTCGATGGTCCGAGATCTGCAAGCCTCATGACCAAGGCGGTCTTGGGATTATGTCCTCCAAACGCATGAACATCGCCATCCTTGCTCGATGGCTTTGGCGGATCTCCAGTGGTGAGGGTGGTCTTTGGTTGCAGATTATCCGGAATAAATATCTTCGCGGACAACCCCTTGCTTTCTGCCAACGGACTGTTGGCTTCTAGTTCCGGCAATCCGTCATACATCTGCTACCTGTTCTCCGGATCGGGACCTCCGTCGCGGTTCGAACGGGCTCTAGTACCCTATTCTGGTTCGATAGGTGGGCGGGCGACGCCCCCTTTGCAGCTCACTTACCGGACTTGTTCGCCATCGCTGTGGACCCTCGGGTCTCCGTCGAGGCGGCCCTTATTGATTTAGGGCGCGTCGCCTTCAGGCGGCCTGATAACCCACAGGTATAGGGGATCACAACAGTTTTCGAGGGTAGAGTATTCAACCCAAATTTATAGATTCGACACAAGGGGAGCCAAAGAATATTTGAAGGTATTAGCAGCTGAGTTGTCAATTCAACCACACCTGGAGATTAATTATCTGCAGCAAACTGATCAGTAGCACAGTAATATGATAGTTTTGGTAGTAGTAAGAGCAGCAACGGTAACAGTAACAATGATAACAGTAATTTTGTAGCAAGGGCAACAATGATGATAGCAGTAGTAACTTAATAGAAACAATATAAGATAAATTCGTAGGCATTGGATCGGTGACTTTTTGGATGATATTCATCATGTGACAGTTATAACCTAGGGCAATACAACACTAGCTCCTTTTCATCGGTATGATGTAGGCATGTATTCCTTAAATAGTCATACGTGCTTTATTAAAAGAACTTGCATGGCATCTTTTGTCCTACCCTCCTGTGGCAGCGGAGTCCATGCTGGAAACTAAGGGATACTAAGGCCTCCTTTTAATAGAGAACCGTAACAAAGCATTAACACATAGTGAATACATGAACTCCTCAAACTACGGTAATCACCGGAAGAAGTCCCGGTTATTGTCACTCCGTGGTTACCGGATCATAACACATAGTAGGTGACTATAACTTGCAAGATCGGATCTAAAACATGGATATAGTGATGAATTCATAAACGGTCCAGATCTGAGTTCATGGCACCCGGGCCCAAAGTGACAAGCATTAATCATGTCAAAGTCATAGCAACATCAATCTAAGAACATAGTGGATACTAGGGATCAAGCCCTAACAAAACTAACTCGATTACATGATGAATCTCATCCAACTCCTCACCGATCAGCGAGCCTACGAAGGAATTACTCACTCCCGGTGGGGAGCATCATGGAATTGGTGATGGAGAAGGGTTGGTGATGACGAAGAACGGAGATCCCCCTCTCCGGAGCCCCAAACGGACTCCAGATATGGCCTCCCGATGAAGAACAAGAGGTAACGGCAGCTCCGTCTCGTGGATCGTGATAATTCTTTCTCCCTGATTTTTTTCTCCGAAAATAGGAATTTATAGTCAGGGTTGAGGTCTGCGGGGCCACCAGGTGGGTACAACCCACCTGGGTGTGCCAGGAGAGGGGGGCACGCCCTGGTGGGTTGTGCCCACCAGTGCCCTCTCACGCGTCTTGGCTCCAGAAATTCTTATTATTGATATAAAAACTCCTCGCAAAGTTTCGTTCCATTCCGAGAACTTTTATTTCTGCACAAAAATAACACGGTAGTTCTGTTGAAAACAATGTCAGTCCGGGGTTAGTTTCATTCAAATCATGCAAATTAGAGTCCAAAACAAGAGGAAAAGCGTGAGAAAAGTAGATACGTTGAAGACGTATCAACTCCCCCAAGATTAAATCTTTGCTTGTCCTCAAGCAATTCAGTTGATAAATTGAAAGTGAGAAAGAAAATCTTTTACGAACACTTTTGCTCTTGTTTGCATAAATAAGCTTAAACAACACCCAGGTATTCAGCCAATCATTATAACTAACCATGTCGACAATAGCTCTTAAAGATTATAATGACTCATATCAATAACATAATTAGCTAGCGTGCAATAATAAGATATCTCAAACAGCAACACGTTGTCAAAACAACCATGATATAATATGACAATAGTGGTATCTCGCTAGCCCTTTCTGAGACCGCAGAACATAAATGCAGAGCACCTCCAAAGTTCAAGTAGCGACTAAACATTGTAATTCATGGTAGAAAAGATCCAGTCATGATGCACCCAACATTAGCTACACACAATGCATAAATCATGACAGCTGTGCTCTACTCAGTTTCTGGTGCTTGTTTTAGAAGGTGGTGACACAACATAAAGTAAATAGATAGTCCCTTCGCAAAGGGAAGCGGAGTTTTGCAGAGGTGCCAGAGCTCAATTTTTAAAACAGAGACAAATGATTATTTTGAGACATGCACCCTTCTTATTCACTTCATGACCATCAGTTATCAACATCTTCCATGCTAAGCATGCTAGTGGCGGTTCCCAGGCGATAAAAGTAAAGGTTTACTCCCCCTCCACCAACAATCACATTCCACGGCTTGTCCGAAACAACGGGTGCCGTCCATACCAACAACAAACCCAGGGGAGTTTTGTTTAATTATTTGCATTTTTGAGTTCGGGACTGGGAATCCCTATTACCGCCCTTTTCTCGTGCGATGGCGAGTGAATAAACAGTCGACACGAGAATAACCCGCTTAGCATGGAAGATACCGACCACCTCACAGCTGTTCCATGAATGATCCAGGCACACAAAAAGGATAACTTTTAGAAGTTTCTAGAGGTGGCACATGCAAATTTACTTAGGACGGCAGGGTAATACCGCATATAGGTAGGTATGGTGGACTCATCTGGAATAACTTTGGGTTCAAGGTTTTTGATGTACAAGCAGAATTCCCACTTAGTACAGTGAAGGCTAGCAATTTAGATTGAGAAGCGGCCAGCTAGAGAGCAACAACGATCATAACCATGCATTATGCATAAGTAACATTGGACACTGGCATGAGTAGGATATGGACACCATGAACATAAATATCATAGAGTCTATGTTGGTTTTGATTCAACTACATGCATAAACATGTGCCAAGTCAAGCCACTCGAACATTCAGAGGAGGATACCATATCATCATACTACATTACAATCATTTTAACACTATGTTGATATCCAAGATAAATCATTATCAACTCCCAGCTACTTATGCATGGCATGAGAAACTATAATCTCTAATTGTCATTGCAAACATGTTTAATCATAATGGGCTGAATCATGGATACTAGGTTAAACATATTTACACAAACAGAACAAGTCAAGTTCATACTAGTTTTTCTCTGCCACGGCCAGTTCATCGAATGTCATCATTATTTCCTTTCACTTGCATGACCGAACGATATGAAAATAATAATAGTGCAAGAGTGCCGTGGACTAAGCTGGAATCTGCAAACATTTTATTCAGCAGGAGAAGACAAGGTAAAATGTGCTCTTTATTAGTTCAACAATTATTCATATGAGAGCCACTCAACATTTTCATCGTGGTCTTCTCCTCGGTACAACTCGAATAAAAGGAAAAGAAATTCAGAGAAACACACTAAAATATTTTTGGAGTATTGGTTTTCTTGAACAAGTAAAATAAAAGCAAAAACAAGAAAAACTATTTACACGGGAAAGCTCCAAACAAGCAAAAGAAAAATAAGGAAATCTGTTTGGATTTTGTTTTTAGACTATTACTAAGCATGCATAGAAAGTAAATTACTACAACTATTTTTTTTGGTTTTTCTAAAAAAATTCAAACATAGAAGAAGAAAGCAAGAAAATAAATCTAAGCATGGATGACACAATGAAAAAGTGTGAACACCGACAAATAGAATGATGTGTAGTCATGAATGTAATGTCGGTGAGAAACACGTACTCCCCCAAGCTTAGGCTTTTGGCCTAAGTTGGTAATCAATCAGTAGCCTGGAGGGTAGTAGGGATCCTGAGGAGCAGGCATCCACCTCATCCCACTGCTGAGGCTCCTCCTGTGCTGCCTCTGCAGCAGCCTGAGCGTTCCAATAGGCGATGATGTCTGTAGGCATAATCCGGTATCCACCCCTGGCAAAAGGATCAAACAAAGCAGGTGCAGGCAATGGAATAACATCACGAGTTTTAACGCTAAACACCAGGTTATAAGGAATGGCAATATCAGGACGATCATGTGCAAGAAAGTGATGGTGTTCCATGGCTGCACGGTCTAGGTAAACCTTGGTCACAGGGTAATCATGAGGGCGTATCTCAACATTGAAGTGAGCCGCCAGACGAGTAGCAAAAATCACACCATGTATTTCCCCCTGGGATTTATTAAGATGTAGGCGACGAGCCACAATAGCTCCCAAGCTATAAGTGTTATCACCCTCCAGTGCCCGGCGTAAAACAACAAAGTCTGGTGCGCTGAGTGCACCTACTTTCTTTCTAGCAAGCAGACACTTAGCAACAAATAAAGCAAAATAATGTACAACAGGAAAGTGTAAGCTAACAGCGGTGGTGGCTGACACCCCTCTCTCATCTCCCACAATCAAAGTACGATAAAAGTCCTCAAACCCAGCCGGCCTAGGCTCAGCCAAGCTCCCATCAGAAGGGATCATGCATATGTCACAAAACTTCGATGAAGTGGTATCTGATGGTTTTCAGCATATAAATCAAAGCTCATTTCAGGAGGATTATTTCTAGGCAAGAATGTAAAGCTCTGAACAAAGATGTTTGTAAGGATTTGGTGCTGGTCACACTCATCTGCAATGAAGTTGGTGAGACCGGCATTGGCAATGTATTGCGTGAACTCTTGAAGAATTTCAGCCTCTTCCAGGAACGGGGTGTGCGGCCATTCGCACGGCCGTACCTCCACCAACCTCCGAGGGTGGATATTGCTGTCAGAGGACTCCCCAATAACGCCCTTGGAGTTCTTCTTAGAGCCAAACTTCCTGAAGATATTCATGTCCGCGTACAATTTTCTGAAAATAATTTTTTTTTGGGTGACAAAAATTTGTCAACAAAACTTTATAAAATTGATAGCAACTACTCATAGGGATACATAGAGGCCATAGTAAGCATTCAAACTACTTAGGACACTAAGAATTCAACATGCAAGCACATCTACAGCAGCACCAAGAGTAGCTAATTATTCAAAGTATAAACCACTAAAGCAAAAACTAATTGGACAAACGGTGGAGTCACATACCAAGCAACAATCCCCCGAAACAGTTTCGAAAACGGAGATTCGAGCAAAGAGATCGAAATCCGCGGGTTTGAGCTCAAGAACACGGGAGAGAGAGCAATAGAGATTTTTTCTGCAGGTAAGTGATGATGTGGGCTAAAGAGAAAAGTGAGGGGGCCCACGTGGGGACCACAATCCACCAGGGCGCGCCCAGGTGGGTTGTGCCCACCTGGTGCACCTCCCTCTGGTATTATTTGCACCAGAAATTCAGAAATATTCATAAAAGAACCATGTTCAATTTTCAGGGCATCCTGAGAACTTTTATTTTTGGGTCATTTTTTATTGCACGAGAAATTTAGAAAACAGATAAAACATGGCATTTTATTTTATTTAACTAGTAAAAACAGAAAACATAAAGTACAGACAGAAGGTAGTGCTTACTAAATTCATCAACTTCATACCGCTCAAAAATGATTCATTAATAAGGTTGATCTGGTCTTATTAACAACCACTTTCAATTAGCATGAAACCGAAGAACTTTCGTAAATCACTAAGTTACCTCGATGGGGATATGAATGTCCCCAACAATAAGTATTTCATATTTCTTTTTGACAGCAGGTAGAGGTATTTGAAAACTTCCAGTAGTGATTGTCGGAGATTTTTCAATAACATTAATACCATTCACTTGGAATTGTTTCTTCGGAAAGTGCACCGTATGCTCATTACCATTGATATGAAAAGTGACCTTACTTTTATTGCAATCAATAACAGCCTGCAGTATTCAAGAAGGGTCTACCAAGGATAATCGACATGTTGTCGCCCCTCGGGCATCTCAAGTATAACAAAGTCGACCAAAATAGTAACATTAGCAACAACAACGGGCACATCCTCCACAGATACCGATAGGTATGGCGCTTGATTTGTCAGCCATTTGCAAAGATATTTCAGTAGGTGTGAGTTTATTCAAGTCAAGTCTTTTATATAAAGAGAAAGGCATAACACTAACACCAGCTCCTAAATCAGACAAAGTAGTTTTCACATAATTATTTTTGATAGAGCAAGGTATAGTTGGTATTCCCGGATCTCCAAGTTTTTTATGTACTCCATCTTTAAAAGTGTAATTAGCAAGCATAGTGGAGATTTCAGCTTCCGGTATTTTTCTCTTATTAGTGATGATGTCTTTCATATACTTTGCATAAGGAGGCATTTTCAAGATATCAGTCAAGCGAGTACGCATAAAAGATCTGGCCTCGTATTTCAAAGAAAGCATTCAAATTCTTTATCATCTTTCTTTTTAGTTGACTTGGGTGGAAAAGTCATAGGTTTTTGAACCCATAGTTCTCTTTCTTCACCGTGTTTCCTAGCCACAAAGTCTCTTTTATCATATCTTTTATTCTTAGGTTGTGGGTTATCAAGATCAACAGGTGGTTCTATCTCAACACCATTGTCTGGTTCCTTTTCATTATTTGGTTGAATGTCTTCATGAACCTCATCATTGTCTTTTTCATTATCACTAGGTGAGTGTTCATTACCAGATTGAGTTTCAACATCAGAGATAGAAGTTTCATCTTCATTATCACTAGGTTTTTCTATTTCAGGTTCACTAGAAGTGTGCAAAGTCCTATCATTTTTCCTTTTCTTTCTATAAGGACTAGGTGCACTAGTGTTATTTCTTTGTGAGTCTTGTTCAATTCTTTTTGGGTGTCCCTCAGGATAAAGTGGTTCTTGAGTCATTTTACCTCCTCTAGTCGCAACTCTAACAGCAAAGTCATGCATATTATGATTCATTTCATCAAGTAATTCTCTTTGTGATTTAGCAACTTGTTCTAGTTGAGTTTGAACGATAGAAGCATGTTTTCCAACACCTCTAACATCATTTGAAATTCTAAATAACAAGTCACTCAAGCGAGCAATCATATCAGAATTATATTTCAATTGTTTCATAACATTTGCATTGAAGTGATCTTGTTTTCTAATATAGTTTTCAAACTCATAAATGCATTGACTAGGATGCATATTGTGAGGATTATCATTTTCATTGAACTTCATTAGAGAATTTACCTCTACCACCTTAGGCAGTGGTGGTGTATTAAGCCCATGTATCTCTTCAATAGGAGGTAAACTTTTAACATCCTCGGCTTTAATACCTTTTTCCTTCATAGATTTATTTGCCTCTTGCATATCTTCAGGACTGAGATATAATATACCCCTCTTCTTCGGAGTGGGTTTAGCCGGTGGTTCAGGAATAGTCCAATCATCATAATTTTTCAATATGTTATTCAATAATTCTTCAGCTTGTCCAACAGTTCGTTCCCAGAAAACACAACCAGCACAACTATATAGGAAGTCCCTAGAAGCATCAGTTAGTCCATTATAGAAGATATCAAGTATTTCATTTTCTTAAGAGGATGATCAGGCAAAGCATTGAGTAACTGGCAAAGCCTCCCCCAAGCTTGTGGGAGAATCTCTTCTTTAGTTTGCACAAAGTTAAATATTTCCTGTAAGGCAGCTTGTTTCTTATGAGCAGGAAAATATTTTCAGAGAAGTGATAAATCATATCCTGGGGACTACGCATACAACCAGGAGCAAGAGTATTGTGTTGGGTAACGTAGCAATAATTCAAAATTTTCCTACATGTCACCAAGATCAATCTAGGAGATGCTAGCAACAAGAGAGAGGGAGTGCATCTTCATACCCTTGAAGATCGCTAAGCGGAAGCGTTACAAGAACGCGGTTGATGGAGTCGTACTCGCGGCGATTCAAATCACGGCAGATCCGATCCAAGTGCCGAATGGACGACACCTCCGCGTTCAACACACGTACAGCCTGGGGACATCTCCTCCTTCTTGATCCAGCAAGGGGAGAGGAGAAGTTGAGGGAGAACTCCGACAGCACGACGACGTGGTGGTGATGGAGCTCGTGGTTCTCCGGCAGGGCTTTGCCAAGCACTACGGAAGAGGAGGAGGAGTTGGAGGAGGAGAGGGCTGCACCAGGCAAGGGGTGCGGCTGCCCTCTCTCTCCCTCACTATATATAGGGGGAAGGGGGGTGGAGGAGGCGCTCTAGGGTTCCCTAGGGGAGGGGCGGCGGCCACAGGGGAAACCCTAGATGGGTTTGGGTGCCCCCACCCCTATGAAACTTGCCCCCCAAGCCGGGAGGGGAGGCTGCCCTAGGGGAGGCGCCCCCACCTCTCGTGTTAGGTGTGAGGGTTGGGAGGCGCACAGCCCCTTAGTGGGCTGGTGTGCCCCTCCCTTGGCCCATAAGGCCCCCAACGCTGTCGGGCCTCCAAACACCTTTCAGTCCTGCATTAAATCACCCGGTACTCCCAGAACAAGTCCGGACTCCAATACCCTTCGTCCAATATATCGATCTTCACCTCTGGACCACTTCGGAGTTCCTCGTCACGTCCGGGATCTCATCCGGGACTCTGAACAACCTTCGGTAACCACATACTATTTCCCATAACAACTCTAGCGTCACCGAACCTTAAGTGTGTAGACCCGTAGGAACCATGTAGACATGACCGAGACGTTCTCCGGCCAATAACCAACAGCAGGATATGGATACCCATGTTGGCTCCCACATGTTCCACGATGATCTCATCGGATGAACCACGATGTCGGGGATTCAATCAATCCCGTATACAATTCCCTTTGTCCACCGGTATGTTACTTGCCCGAGATTCGATCGTCGGTATCCCAATACCTTGTTCAATCTCGTTACCGGCAAGTCTCTTTACTCGTTCCGTAACGCATGATCCCGTGGCTAACTCATTAGTCACATTGAGCTCATTATGATGATGCATTACCGAGTGGGCCCAGAGATACCTCTCCGTCATACGGAGTGACAAATCCTAGTCTCGATTCGTGCCAACCCAACAGACACTTTCGGAGATACCTGTAGTGCACCTTTATAGCCACCCAGTTATGTTGTGGCATTTGGTACACGCAAAGCATTCCTACTGTATCTGGGAGTTGCACAATCTCATGGTCTAAGGAAATGATACTTGACATTAGAAAAGCTCTTAGCAAACGAACTACACAATCTTGTGCTATGCTTAGGATTGGGTCTTGTCCATCGCATCATTCTCCTAATGATGTGATCCCGTTATCAATGACATCAAATGTCCATGGTCAGGAAACCATAACCATCTATTGATCAACAAGCTAGTCAACTAGAGGCTTACTAGGGACATGTTGTGGTCTATATATCCACACATGTATTACGGTTTCCAGTTAATACATTTATAGCATGAACAATAGACAATTATCATGAACAAGGAAATACAATAATAACCATTTTATTATTGCCTCTAGGGCATATTTCCAACAGTCTCCCACTTGCACTAGAGTCAATAATCTAGTTCACATCACTATGTGATTGTAATGAATCCAGCACCCATGGGGTTTGTTCATATCTCGCTTGTGAGAGAGGTTATTAGTCAACGATATCAACCTTTCAGATCCGTGTGTGCTTTACAAATCTCTATGTCATCTTGTAGATGCAGCTACCACCCGCTACTTGGAGCTATTCCAAATAACTGCTCTACTATACGAATCCGGTTTACTACTCAGAGTCATCCGGATTAGTGTCAAAGTTTGCATCGACGTAACCCTTTACGACGAACTCTTTTACCACCTCCATAATCGAGAAAATTCCTTAGTCCACTAGTTACTATGGATAAGTTCGACTGCTGTCATGTGATCCATTCCTGGATCACTCTTGTACCCCTTGACTGACTCATGGCAAGGCACACTTCAGGTGCGGTACACAGCATAGCATACTGTAGAGCATACTTCTAAAGCATAGGGGACAACCTTCGTCCTTTCTCTCTCTTCTGCCGTGGTCATGTTTTGAGTCTTACTCAATACTCACACCTTGTAACACAGCGAAGAACTCCTTCTTTGCTGATCTATTTTGAACTCCTTCAAAATCTTGTCACGGTATGTATTCATTTGAAAGTACTATTAAACATTTTTGATCTATCCTTATAGATCTTGATGCTCAATGTTCAAGTAGCTTAATCCAGGTTTTCCATTGAAAAACACTTTTCAAATAACCTGTATGCTTTCCAGAAATTCTACATCATTTCTGATCAACAATATGTTAACAACATATACTCATAAAAAATTCTATAGTGCTCCCACTCACTTCTTTGGAATTACAAGTTTCTCATAAACTTTGTATAAACCCAAAATCTTTGATGATCTCATCAAAGCATACATTCCAACTCCAAGATGCTTACTCCAGTCCTTAGAAGGATTGCTGGAGCTTTCAATACTTGTTAGCATCTTTCAGGATTGACAAAACCTTCTGGTTGTATCACATACAACCTTCCCTCAAGAAAATCATCGAGGAAACAATGTTTTGACATCCTATCTGCAAGATTTCATAAATAATGCAGTAACTGCTAATATAATTCCAATAGAATCTTAGCATCGCTACGAGTGAGAAAGTCTCATCGCAGTCAACTCCTTGAACTTGTCGGAAAATATCTTAACGACAAGTCGAGCTTTCTTAATGGTGACACTTACCATCATTGTCCGTCTTCCTTTTAAAATCCATGTGCACCCAACAACCTTACGACCATCAGGTAGTTCTTCCAAAGTTTATACTTTGTTTTTATACATGGATCCTCTCTCCAATTTTATGGCCTTGAGCCATTCGTCGGAATCCGGGCCCACCATCACTTCTCCATAGCTCGTAGGTTCATTGTTGTCTAGCAACATGACTTCCAAGACAGGATTACGTACCACTCTGAAGTAGTATGCATCCTTATCGACCTACGAGGTTTGGTAGTGACTTGATCCGAAGTTTCATGATCACTATCATAAGCTTCCACTTCAATTGGTGTAGGTGCCACAGGAACAACTTCCCGTGCCCTGCTATACACTAGTTGAAGTGACGGTTCAATAACCTCATCAAGTCTCCACCATCCTCCCACTCAATTCTTTCGAGAGAAACCTTTCCTCGAGAAAGGACCAGATTCTAGAAACAATCCCTTTTGCTTCTGGATTTGAGACAGGAGGTATACCCAACTGTTTTAGGGTGTCCTATGAAGATGCATTTATCCGCTTTGGGTTCGAGCATTTAAAGTGAATGCTGTTGTCTCGAATGCCTAACCCATAAACGATAGTGGTAATTCAATAAGAGAAATCATGGTATGCACCATATCCAATAGGGTGCAGTTATGATGTTCGGACACACCATCACACTATGGTGTTCCAGGCGGTAACTCAGTTATGATGTTTGGTACACCCAAAGCATTCCTACGGTATCCGGGAGTTGCACAATCTCATGGTCTAAGGAAATGATACTTGACACTAGAAAAGCTCTTAGCAAATGAACTACACGATCTTGTGCTATGCTTAGGATTGGGTCTTGTCCATCACATCATTCTCCTAATGATGTGATCCCGTTATCAATGACATCCAATGTCCATGGTCGAAACCATAACCATCTATTGATCAACGAGCTAGTCAACTAGAGGCTTACTAGGGACATGTTGTGGTCTATGTATTCACACATGTATTACGGTTTCTAGTTAATACAATAATAGCATGTACAATAGACAATTATCATGAACAAGGAAGTACAATAATAACCATTTTATTATTGCCTCTCGGGCATATTTCCAACATATTGTACCAAGCTTTAGCAGCACCCTTTAATGAGAAAGTAAATAATTTGAGAATAAAGTAATAGCGAGTCTTCTCATCATGAGTAAAAAGGGTGGCTATATCATTCAACTTAGTAAGATGTGCCACAACAGTTTCAGTTTCATAACCATGGAAAGGACAAAGTGATTAACTCTGAGTCGACAGAGAATTCATAATCCTTATCATCAATAAAGATAGGTGAAGTAGAAAACTTAGGATCACATTACATTCTAGCATTCAGAGATTTTTCTTTATACTTGCATAATAATTTCTCTAGATCATCTCTATCCTTACAGGCAAGAATATCGCTAGTTGTCTCCTTATTCATAACATAACCTTCTGGTACCTTAGGCAATTCATATCTAGGAAGGCTAGTTCTAGCAGGTGTTTCAAGAGATCCAGTTTCAAGCTCATCATCAGATTCAACAACATCATGTTGTATTACTCTAGCAATTTGTTTATCAAGAAATTCACCAAGTGGCACATCATCATTATCAAGCAAGGTACTAGCATCATCATAAGCATCATTCATAGTAGAAGTAGCATCATCAATAACTTGCAACATATCAGAATTAATAGCATGTGGTGGTGTTGCAAGTTTACTCAAAACATAAGGTGCATCTAAAGCAGAACTGGATGGCAGTTCCTTACCTCCCCTCGTCTTTAAGGGAAATATCTTAGTCTTTGGATCCTTCAGATTCTTCGTAGTGATAATATGATAATAATCCCTAGTGACTCAACAAATATAGCTATGCTCCCCGGCAACAGCGCCAGAAAAAGGTCTTGATAACCCACAAGTATAGGGATCACAAAAGTTTTTGAGGGTAGAGTATTCAACCCAAATTTATAGATTCGACACAAGGGGAGCTGTTGGGGATATTACTACTGGGCGTAAACCGGCCTATCTGGGCCGGGTTAACTTCATCAGTAGTTCAACGGTGTAAAAGCCCAAGCATGAAGGTAAGGGCCCAAGGCCTGTAGTCGGTTTAGAACACATGGCCGTAAACCGGCCTGGTATGTAAACTTGTATTGTAAGTTAGGAATAGAGAGAGACCAACCCGGATACGAGTATGAACCGGAGATTGGGACTCTGTGAACCGACGGGCGTCACCGTGTATATAAGGGGACGACCCGGAGCAATTCAAGGACGACAGACAACAACTCGAGACTTAGGCGAAGCTTGTTTGCTCCCTAGTCATCAAAACCCCATCAATTCCATCACAACTAGACGTAGGCTTTCACCTTCATCGAAGGGGCCGAACTAGTATAAAACCCTCTGCGTCCCTGTGTCCGCTTTAACCCCTTCAAGCTAACCCGTTGCGATGGCTCCACGACTAAGTCCTTTCCCTAGGACATCTGCCGTGACAAAACCACGACAGATGGCGCCCACCGTGGGGCTATCGCACGATGGTTTCAAGTTCTTGGAGGGCCACTTCGAAGGACTCGAGGGCTACGCTGTGGGCCGGATGACTAAAAGTCGTCGCGGCAAGCTCTACATCGACGATGCAGTTTGGGCCCCGAGGCCGGCTCGATTGAGTACGGGTACCGGGTCCCCTTTGGTGGCATACACATTTTCATTGGCAAGATCGGTGGGCAAGACCTGAGTTGGACACCGCACCGACCTCATCGAGACAACTCGGTGTCTGCGCGATCTGCCCAGGCAAACCGGCCGTGAAGCGTGCCTTTGTGGGAGTCATCCACGGAGGAAGTTATGAGGACGGATCGAGAATATGGTGGCGAGACCGTGCGTCTACTCTGGCGACGAGTCGTCAACCGGAGAAATCTCTATATCGGTTACAAGATGGCGGATTGGGGCTGTTACGATGGTGACAGATTCGGAACCCTCCGATCTGCCCAACGGGTTGGAATATTCATGGCCGATACACAAGCAGCGCTTCACTCTTGACTGCTGCGGCAATGATCTCCGGTTCAACAGCGGCGGCTGCTGCCGGGCGAGAGGCCCCTGTCGCCCGCCGGCTCAAGTTTTATCGAGATCTGTTCGATCGTTGGCTGCGCTCATGGCGAGGCTAACCCGGCGGATCGGGGCGCTCATAACGCGAAGATTGCGAATGTGAAGGAACAAATCACTCGAGCTAAAGCGGATCTAGTAGCTGCAGACGCCAGATGACGGCAGAGCGGGCCGCTTTAGATGCGCGAGCTTATAGGCTCATGTTGGATCGAGCGTGTCACATGAAGTCATGAAGAGGAAATCTGATCCCGTTTGCCTTGATTTTGAAGCGAAGACCTCTTCAACACCCGGGCGGGAACGGTAATCCGCCGGTGGTAAACCGGCGGAAGCACTGAGACGGGCGCCGGTCCAGCCCGCTTAATAGATCTACCTCGCCATAACGCCAGCAGTGTGCCTCAGTGCAAACACCTCCGGGTCACTACTCCAACCCGATGGATAACCTTGTTGCAGCTGCGGCACGGCTGGAGGCTATTCCAATTGAAGGTGATTCACCACAGCGATAGAGACGCCGGGTCAAGGAGCTCCTTAGGACAGCTTTGGTCCAACAGAAGCGTATTCAGACCGCATGACCGGATCCACTCTACCCCCGCCCAAGCCGGAGCTATAGTAGGCACATGGATGAACCGGCAGTATCAAGTAATGCTGCGGTGGTGCGCCCGTGGCAACAACCCGGCAGGTGGTGTCGATAACGCCAGAGGTGGTGGACCCGGGCCCGAGCGCCAGGAGGCCGAGTTAGCAAGACAACATCGGGCTCGTCGACCACGCCGGTTCGTCCGACCATCTCGGTCGAGCCTGGGGTTACCTCTAGCTCTTTGGGGGTGCCTTGCCTCGTCCCCGCTTTACGCAATGTGCGCCTGCCCAAGGATTTCAAGGGCCCGCGCAAGGTGCCAAACTATACGGCGGATCAACCTCCAGAGACATGGGTGGAGAGCTACGAGATGGACATGGAGATGCTTGATGTGGATGATGCGGCGTGTGCAAAGTATTTCACTATGATGCTGGAAGGAACGGCCCGGACTTGGTTAAAAAGCTTACCGGCCAATTCTATCGGCTCATGGGCCCAATTACGAGCCCGGTTTATCAATAATTTCAAAGACACGTGCAAACAGCCTATGTCAATAGTGGATCTAGCTGCTTGTGTCCGGGAGGAAGGAGAATCAACGACTCATTGGAGTGCGTCGGGTCTCGCGGGTTCTGCATTCATCGGACCGCATCAGCGCCGACACGCGGTTATAACCCTAGAAGGAAACTACGGTTTGGGCCCCTGAAATTGAAGTTGGGTCGGATGAAGCGCCATTGCACCGATATGGGGACCCTCATGGCGCTTTGGTAAAGTATGCTGATTACGATAGTACCAAGGATCCCGAGTCCGACTATGACAAGACAGGAAGGGAAGGAAGAACAGCAACTCCAAGGGCCAAGAACATCACTCGGCGAGCAATGGTGGCGGAGGCAAGCGTAAGCGGATGGCAACATGGACTTCAGAGCTAATACCGGTAGCAGGACAAGGGCGTGGCGCAAGGGTAAACAGCCGAATCGAAGTGGAGCGCCTAATCCCAATTCGGACCGCTTGAACTATCTGGTGAATCAACCCTTTCCGAAGCATGGAACGAAGGAGACGCCAGCAAACCACCTCTGGAAGGATTGCTACATTATGCAGGAGTTCAAGAGTTCTAATGCTTTCCGGTATGATCACGGCTCTGGCGGCGGTTCAGGATCCGGGCCGGTTTACGGTGGAGGAAATTCCGGTTCAGGATTTAATGGTAATCCGGGCGGACATAACAATCAGAACAATCAGAGTAACCAAGGTGGTTACAACCAACAGACAACGGTCGGGTTATCGAGCAACCCAAAGCTGTTGAATAGTGGGCGATACCATGTCTTCACCACTAGCTTAGACAAGCGAGACCGGAAGGTTCGAGCGGGCGATCAACGCTGTTGAACCGGCCGAGCCCCATTACCTCTCGCTGGTCGGAGCAGCCCATTATATGGAGTAGAGAGGATCATCCTCCCGGTCGACAATCCGAATTGACTAATACAGTGGTGGCACCTCGGTGGGAGGTTATAAGTTCACCAAGGTACTCATGGATGGAGGGAGCAGCATTAACATCATGTACTATGAGACCTTCCATCGTATGGGACTAACGGATAAACATCTCAAGCCGTCCAATACAGTGTTCCATGGTGTGGTACCTGGCAAGTCAGCATATCCTGTTCGTAAAATAGCTCTGGAAGTGGCCTTTGGTGATGATTATGACTCCAGATCGGAAACATTGACGTTTGAAGTGGTAAAAATCCAAAGTCCATATCATGCCCTGTTCGGGCGACCGACTTACGCCAAATTTATGGCACGGCCCTGTTTTGTGTATTTACAGCTCAAGATGTCAGGTCACAAGGGGACCATAACGGTTCACGGAAGCCGTAAGGTCGCTTTGGAGTGCGAGGAAGGAGATGCAGCTTACGCAGAGTCGGTTTGTGCCACCGAGGAGCTGAAGTACTATAAGGACAATGTTGATCCGTGGACATGACTCCATTGAAGAAGCCAACTACAGAGCATGATCCGCCCTGAAATTCAAATCGGCAGTGAGACTAAGCTTGTTGACTTCGTGCTGGCGATTCGTCCAAGCGATTCAAAGATCGATTGCCAACTTGGATCCAAAATAGGAAAGCGGCGCTCATCGAGTTCATCCGTGAGAATCGGGACATTTTGCATGGAAGCCTTGACATGCCGGTGTACCTAGGCAACTCATCGCGAGCACACTCTTAATGTGGATCCTAAGTACAAACCGGTGAAACAGTTCCTCCTTGCCATTTAACGAAGAAAGACGCAAAGCTATTGGTGAAGAAGTAGCGAGGCTCTTGGCGGTGGCTTTATTGTTGAAGTTTTCCATCCCGAGTGGCTGGCTAATCCGGTCTTTGGTCCTTAAGAAAAACGGCACTGGCGTATGTGTGTGGATTACACGAGACCTTAATAAAGCTTGTCCAGCAGATCCTTTTTCCCTCCCTCGTATTGATCAAATCATTGATGCTACAAATGAGTTGCGAGCGTTTGAGTTTTTTGGATGCATATTCTGGCTATCATCAGATCAAAATGGCGATCAAGGACCAGGAGAAGATGGCGTTCATCACTCCCTTTGGAGCCTTTTCCTATGTGTCTATGCCTTTTGGGCTCAAGAGTGCCCAGGCAACCTATCAACGGTGTGTGCAAAATTGCCTTCACAAGCAGATTGGCCGTAATGTACATGCTTACGTGGATGATATTGTGGTTAAGTCACGGAAGAAGGAGACTCTGGTTGACGATTTGAAGGAAACCTTTGATAACCTGAGGACGTATAAGATGATGCTCAATCCGGCCAAGTGTGTTTTTGGTGTACCGACAGGCAAATTATTGGGTTTTACGGTGTCGAACGAGCAACTTAGGCTAATCCGGGAAAAGATCACAGCCATCACCTCCTGGCTAAACCGAGGTGTATTAATGATGTTCAACGTGTGGCGGCGGATTGCCTCGTTGAGCGGTTTATCGGCCGCCTTGGTGAGAAGGCGATTCCTTTATATCGAGATGTTGAAGAAGACAGATCGGTTAAATGCAGAGTCCCGCGGTGATAAGGCATTTGAGGACTTAAAGCGGCAATTGGCCAACCGCTTTGTGCTCGCTGCTCCCATTGACAAGGAGCCGCTTACGCTATATGTTGCTGCTAACGCCCGAAGCGGTCGGCGTAGCCATTGTGGTGGAGCGGAAGGAGGCGGGGAAGGAGCATCCGGTTCAACGTCCGGTTTACTATATCAGCGAGGTACTTATTGAATCTAAGCAAAGGTATCCGCATTGGCAGAAGCTGGTATATGGAGTTTTCATGGCAAGCCGGAAGCTGAAGCAGTATTTCCAAGGGCACCCCATCATGATGGTCATTTCTGCTCCCTTAGGCGATATCATACAAAACCGGGAAGCGACTGGCCGGATTGCCAAGTGGGCTATAGAGCTTGGGCCGCACGCGATGCAAGTACGATGCCTCGGACGGTGAAGTTTCAAGCACTTGTGGATTTCATTAATGATTGGACGGAGTTGCAAGCACCTGAAGAAAAGCCGGATCACACATATTGGACCATCCATTTTGACGGATCCAGGCAATTGGAGGGCTCGGGGGCTGGAGTCGTATTAACTTCCCCATGAGGTGACAAGTTCTGTTATGTTCTCCGCTTAATGTTCCCTAGTACTAACAATGCAGCTGAGTATGAAGCCTTGCTCCATGGTCTCCGGATGGCTAAGGAGATGAATCTAATCCGGGTTAAGTGCTTCGGTGACTCGGACCTAGTGGCTCAACAGGTGTCTGGCACTTGGGATTCAAAGGACCCACTCATGGCTGCATATCGTCGTGAGGTGGATATTGTTGAAGGTCATTTCAAGGGCTATCAGGTGGACCATGTGGACCGTCGGAAGAATGAAGCGGCGGACGCTTTAAGCTGGTTGGGCTCTCAACGTAAACCGGTCCCGCCCAATGTTTTTCTGGACGTGTTGCACAACCCGTCGGTCAAGCTCCCTGGTGAAGCGGATTTGGCTATTCCTGATTCGGAGGCTCAATTGGTGGCAGCTCTTCACGTCATTCCGGACTGGACGCTTCCTTATCTTGCGTACATGAACCGGGGCGAGTTACCAGAAGATGAGATGTTGGCCCGGCAGATAATCCGGCGATCCAAGTCTATGACCATTGTTAATGGCGAATTGCATCATTGCAGCGTGTCGATGCGTTTCAACGCTGTGTCCCCCGAGGAAGGCTGTGAAGTATTGCGTGAAATCCACGAAGGAGATTGTGGTCACCACGCCGGTTCAAAATCCTTGGTGGCTAAAGCGTTCCGTCACACGGTTTCTATTGGTTGACCGCTCATGCGTCACGGAAGATCTGGTCGACGATGTGATGGTTGCCAAAAGTTTTCCAGACGTGCTCATGTACCGGACCAAGAATTGAGGATGATTCCAATTACTTGGCCGTTTGCAACCTGGGGGCTGGATATGGTTGGACCTTTCAAAAGGTCCAAGGACAAGAAGACCCACCTCCTGGTGGTGGTTGACAAGTTTACAAAGTGGGTAGAGGCAGAACTTGTTAGCAAGTGTGACGCTGCCACGCGGCGGTTCGATTCATCAAAAGGTGATTTTCTGGTTTGGCTTTCCACACGGTATCATCACAGATAATGGTACCAATTTGTCCAAAGGTGCCATGAAAGAGTTCTGCGAACGGGAACACACCCGGCTGGACGTTACTTCAGCAGCCCACCCACAGTCCAACGGTCAAGCGGAAAGGGCTAATCAAGAGATCTTGAGAGGCATCAAGCCCCGGCTTATGGTCCCTTTGCAAAGGACACCGTGTTGTTGGGTAGAAGAACTACCATCTGTGTTATGGAGTATCAACACTACGCCCAACAGATCCACAGGATACACACCGTTCTTTATGGTCTATGGAGCGGAGGCGGTTCTCCCCAGTGACATCTGTCATGACTCACCTCGTGTGGCAGCTTATGTTGAAGCGGACAACGAGGCGGCACGACAAGGCGCTTTGGACCTGTTGGATGAGGAGGCGTGACATAGCAGCTGCCCGCTCGGCGATTTACCAACAGGATCTTCGTCGTTACCATAGTCGCGGGTCGAACCAGAACTTTTCAAGAAGGAGATTTGGTGCTTCGGCTCATCCAAGACCAGACTGATATGCACAAGTTATCCCCACCTTGGGAGGGACCTTTCATGGTCAACAAGAATCTGCACAACGGGTCATACTATCTGATCGATATTCGAGAGCATAAAGACTCACGAACATCGGAGGAGGAGACCAACATGCCGTGGAACATAGCTCATCTTCGGCCTTATTATACCTGAGCCATCGGCTCTACTCATGTACATATTATGACAGTGTATATATTATGAATAAAGTAATAAACCGAGCCTCGGCTAAAGCGGGGTATCTATTACATTACAGCATGCGTGGTTACATGGAGTTGTTCTGTCTTAAAGCGGCCTCCGGTTTACCCCTTGCGTTTGCTTTTCAAAAAGCTTTATGATATCACTTGGGGGCTTGGTCGTGTCCGAACAAATGCAACACCTTTTGATAGGCGAAAGCCACCAGATCACTCGGGGACATGGTCAAGTCTGAACCAGTCACGCCCCTTGATCGGCCTAAGGCCATAGAGTCACTTGGGGGCTTGGTCGAACCCGAACCATTGCCACGCCACTTGATCGGCATAATGCCACGGTTTCAGTTGGGGACCTGGCTGACTTGAATCATGTCTACACCTTATTGGGAGCTTGGTAGGTAACGACCATGGTAACACCATCTGATGGGCTCAGTAAAGCCTCTTTTTGCAAACGGTTTTATCATTGCCTTTGCTTCCATATTTTTTCATAACTGTTATTTGATTTTTTTTGCGTTTTTTAAACCGATAACATTTTTAAACTGGTTCAAACTGTCAATTGACGGAATTCGGTCCATTTTTAATCCGGAGATAATTTTTTCGGTTTGACTTTTCTGTTAACATCCCATTATGGAGTAACAGGGGGCTTGTCATGACCCGGCACGGTTTACATGGTAAACCGGCATTATAAACACAGGAGCTTTTTTCTCCTTTGGCGGTAATGGTTTATACAACCTCCGCTTCAAGATTGGCTAAGCCAACTTCATGCCCAGCGATGGCAGGTATTTTGTATCACAAGTTTTGGTCATATACCTCAATACTTCATTGCATATATATATATATATGTATATATATATATATGTATATATATATATATATATATATATATATATATATATATATATATATATATATATATATATATATATATATATATGAACGTCACAAGCCGGCTGGCGGCACAAACCGCCGTGGCAGTTTTAGATTTTGTGACTGCATGCAATATAGATTGAAGGTTTCGATCATTCAATCAAAAGTATCAGCACCTATGCACGAAGGCATATTAAAAGCAAAAGTGTTGGCTATCCTATTATAAGGCAACATGGTGCCCAAATAAGATCATTGTTTTCTTGGCGGAATATAATAAAGCAGCTATTTAAACCGGCTTCCGGTTCACGCTTGCTTGCCGCCCCGGTCTGACGGTTGTGGGTCGTCCTGCGCCGCTTCAGCTTCTCCATCCCTACCCAGCGGCTGGAAGTCAACACTGGTCCAGTCGATTCCCATTAAAGCTTGAAAGACAGCCTCCTCGTGGATCAAGGAAGATGGTTCAATATCAGGAGCATAAGTATGCTTACGGATCGGAGGGATCAGGATTTCCGCTTCGGGAATAGGTGCAGCTACTTGTCTGTTCTGATCGTTATATTGAGCTTGATAATGCGACAAGTCTGCCTCTTCGGCCAATTGGCAAGCCAGAGGGCGCACCGCCCGGTTTATCGTTCTCAGGTCATCTTCGTTGAACTCTGAACCGTCTTCCTTCGACTGGGATAGCCCTGAGCTGCCTCAACAGGATCGAAATCGCACCCATGCTTTTGCAGGATTAAGGCATTAATGGCACCGGTTCGAGCAGCAGATTTCTTCAGCTCTTCAACCCGGCGGGAAGCATTGACAACCTCCTAAGAGTATCTTGAATTAAAGAGGGTGCGGATTGTTATGTGATGCGATGGAGATGACCCGCTGTGCTCCGATTACAAATTGTTCGATTAAAGTGTAGGAAGCTTTCAATTTCATCCGAACATCGACCCCAAGTGACCAATGCGTGTGCTGCAGCATTACAAGAAAGATCACAAACCGGACTTATCATAAGAAGGCCAAGTTATCATGGAAACCAAAGGAAGCTTACCAAAGATGGCAGCGGTCATGGCATGCACTTGCCGCTTCACGTTGGTCGGCTCATCTACCACCGGTTTAAGGGCAGCTTCAAAGCATTTTCCAACGCTTTGGTTAAAGCGGCCTTCTCGATGGCCCAATCCGCCCGCTCCTTTTTAAAGCCCTCCTTAAGCTGTTCCATGACGCCTAAAAGCGCTGGTCAATTCTTCTTTTGCCTTTGAGGTTTCAGTTTGTTGTGTTTTCAAGTTTTCTTGTAGATCGGTGAGTTGGCTTTCTTTAGTCCTCAGCTCAGCCTACATACAGACAGTCATCTGATTTAACAAATGGTACAAGATTTGAAGTACCAACCACATAACAAGTTATGCACTTGGCACTTGGGGGCTAATGCATATTTGATCTTCATCTGTCAATAAAATCACAAAGTCCCAAGCTCAATACAGGTATTCAACTTGGCACTTGGGGGCTAATGGCTATTTGCTCGAACATGTTCTGATGCTGCGATATAAATTAAAGTCCCGGTTTAACTATACTAAGTTGAACCGGCCCTTGAAACTACATCGGTGAATTACGAAGCATTGAGTTTTATGTTAAGTCGGTTTAACTATACTAAGTTGAACCGGCCCTTGAGGGCTACATCGGTGAATTACGAAGCATTGAGTTTTATGTTAAGTCCCGGTTTAACTATACTAAGTTGAACCGCCCTTGAAACTACATCGTGAATTCTGAAAGTATTGAGTTCTATATCAAGTCCCGGTTATTTGTGGCCAAAGCCGATAATCACAACGTCATCATCCTTGGTATCACCGGTTTGACCGAGGACGGTCGGTTTGTCGGTAGGCGGATTGTACTGGTGGATTTTTCAATCCGGGTTGGGCTTACGAGCTGGTCGGCCGGGGAACGGAGGTGTCAACAGGCCTTTCTTCAGCAACAAAATCGTCATCTTGCAGTGGCGGATCATTGGGCATATCTTCACAAATAGCCGCTTCAAGATTTGGGGCGCTGTCCGGTTCAGGGGCAGTCTCTTCGTCGGCCGCTTTATCCAGGCGAGCCTTTTTGCTCAGCCTAGGCTTGGCCTGAAAAGGCATAATAACAGTCAAATACAACATATACTACGCAGTGATGCAATAGAAACAATATGATATGTATAACTTACCCAAGCACCGTTTTAAGTGGTGGCAGCTGAGTAGCTAATGACTCGCCAGATGAGGAATGGGAAGTGACCTGATAATCGGAGTCAGATGGATTAAGAGGTTGACGAAAACAGCCCGCTTTAGGACAAGCACTGACAAGCAAATTAGAGACCTCTGAACGACGTTTCCGAACCGGACTGTTCGGTAAACCGGCGGAGGTAACTACCTGGCCGCTGTGCCGAGTTGTGCGGCGAACTTCATGTTGTTGAGTCTTCATAAGAAATTTGGGATCCAAGCAAGCAAGGGGATGAGAAAATTTAATTTTCCGGTTTGCTGACGGATTTTTAGTGAAGGCAAAGGATTTGAGTCGAGGAGAGAATAGTTACCTCTACAGCATCAGCATTACTGGCTTCAGCATCATCCTGACAAATATCATCATTAATTAGGCGTATGAAAAGTAAGCCAAGTGAATCAAGTTCTACCTCAAGGTCCGGATTACCCACATCGTCATCCACAGCCGGATCAGAAGATGCAGTGGTTTTCCTCTTATGAGCAGACCTCTTGACAACTTTGGTCTTTGGCCGGATTGGTCTTTCCGGTTTGTCTGGCTTCTCTGGTTTCTCTTGTGGAAGTTTCTTGCTCCAGAATGGATCATCACCCTGATTAAGCAGCAGTTGATGTTAAAAAAGATACCGGAAATGGCAGTAATATATTCAGTAAAAAATACAGTCAGAGTCTTACAGATGGTGGTTTGTTGGTAGCACAGAAGGGGAGCAGACCTGTTAAGACACGTAGGTGTTCGGTTCGTTCAACATTTTCTTCACAGCCTCGGTGACCTCATCATTGGTAAACTGGATATTAACATGTCGGAGGGGTCGTTGGCGCTACCGGTGTACTCACACATTAAACCGGGCGCTGGGAGAGGCGGTATGCTCCATGATATCCAACGGCGTCTTGAGATCAATTCTTGTTAAACCATTGGCCATGAAGGCTCTGAGCTTGGAGAGTTGAGGCGTATTTACTTCTCTCCTTGGCGGTTAATCTTTCCGGAAAGGGATGTGTATTCTTGAGTCGCTCGGACGAAAGCCAGGCAAAGGATTTTCATTGGCAGGAGAGGTGTCTCTGCAATAGAACCATGACTGATTCCATTCCTTGGGGTGGCTGTGCAGTTTGGCATGAGGATAAGCGACCTCCTTCCTTTTTTGAACCGCCACACCACCCAATTCTGTGTTGGACCCATGAGTGAATTCTGTGTGGCGGTTTAGATGGAAGAAGTCTCTAAACAGCTCAACTCTGGGTTCTTCTTGAAAGTATGCCTCACAGAGCACTTGGAAGTGACATATATTGGTAATAGAATTGGGGCCAGTATCTTGCGGACAGATTTGAAAATTGGCTAAGACATCCCGGTAAAATTTTGAACCGGGCGGGTTAAAACCCCGGGCTAAGTGATCTGCGAAAACTACAACCTCTCCTTGAGGTGTGGGTGGACATTCTTTGCCAGGAACCCTCCAATGGATAGTATCTTTACTGCTTAAAGCGCCCGGTCGAGGACCAGATTGTTTAATTGAGTTTCGGTGATAGGGAAGGAGCCCGGTTGCACTCATATACTTGTTTGGCCATGATAAAATCTACAAAAATATAAATCCGGTTCAAGAAATGTGTTGGGACAAAGAGAGAACCGTGTACAATGCTAAATCGGAGACAACTACATCTAAACCGGAGTTCTATGAAGCGGCGATTAATGCAGTTAAGGAGATCGGCGGTTCAACAAGGGGACTAATGGTGTATACCGGTTTATTAATTCTTTCTATGTTAAGTTAAACCGCCTGATCTAAATATTTAAAGCAATTGAGGTTGCGAACGGCTAAGTGTGCAGAAATAGGTTTCACAAGATTTCTCTACAACGAAGGACCTGAAGCCAGATCAGAAAGAAGAAAAATATCCAAAAAAGAATAAAGCAGAGCAGTATTGATGCAATGAGCAGGAAATAATATGCGAGATCTATGGACGTGAGCACGAAACTACATGCGAATGCTAAAAGCTACTACTAATCAGAGCAAGGTGTCACAGATCTATCCGAAGTGCAGTATGAGCATGAACAGTTAATGGAGCACTGCAAGAACAAGAAACCCTAGAACGAATCTAGGTCGAGGGAAACTGAGGACCTACCAGAGTTGAGGAGATGCGGAAGATCGCTGCGTTTTTCTGGTGCGTTCAGGTTGATGCAGCGGCCCAAGACGGTGCAGAGGTCGACGGCGGTGGCGGAGCTCCGAGGCTAGCGTTGCGAGGAAGATGAAGAGAAAGGGGACGGAGGGGAGAAAAGGAATGACCCTTCGGTCCTATTTATAAGACAAGAGACACATGTCGGTAGCGTGAATCAAGGAACCACAAATCTGGGAAGCAGAGCTGTCGCCTCGGTTATTGTGGATCTGTTAAAAAAAGAAGGTATCATGAATGCTATCTTTATGGGGACGTCATGCTGGTTTACAACAACCAGAGAAGGTGACATCACGGCGGTTCAACAACTACAAGAAGATGTTGAAGATGAAGGTTTTTTATCAAGGATTGACATGAACCTGTTCAAATCAATCCGGGACCTAATGTTGGGGATATTACTACTGGGCGTAAACCGGCCTATCTGGGCCGGGTTAACTTCATCGATGAGTTCAACGGTGTAAAAGCCCAAGCATGAAGGTAAGGGCCCAAGGCACGTAGTCGGTTTAGAACACATGGCCGTAAACCGGCCTGGTATGTAAACTTGTATTGTAAGTTAGGAATAGAGAGAGACCAACCCGGATACGAGTATGAACCGGAGATTGGGACTCTATGAACCGACGGGCATCACCCGTGTATATAAGGGGACGATCCGGGGCGATTCAAGGACGACAAACAACAACTCGAGACTTAGGCGAAGCTTGTTTGCCCCCTAGTCATCAAAACCCCATCAATTCCATCACAACTAGACGTAGGCTTTCACCTTCATCGAAGGGGCCGAACTAGTATAAAACCCTCTGCGTCCCTGTGTCCGCTTTAACCCCTTCAAGCTAACCCGTTGCAATGGCTCCACGACTAAGTCCTTTCCCTAGGACATCTGCCGTGACAAAACCACGACAGGAGCCAAAGAATATTTGAAGGTATTAGCAGTTGAGTTGTCCATTCAACCACACCTGGAGATTAATTATCCACAGCAAAGTGATCAGTAGCAAAGTAATATGATAGTTTTGGTAGTAGTGACAGCAACAACGGTAACAGTAACAGTGATAACAGTAATTTTGTAGCAAGGGCAACAGTGATGATAGCAGTAGTAACTTAGCAGAAACAATATAAGATAAATTCGTAGGCATTGGATCGGTGACTTTTTGGATGATATTCATCATGTGACAGTTATAACCTAGGGCGATACATCACTAGCTCCAGTTCATCGGTATAATGTAGGCATGTATTCCTTAAATAGTCATACGTGCTTTATTAAAAGAACTTGCATGACATCTTTTGTCCTACCCTCCCGTGGCAGCGGGGTCCATACTGGAAACTAAGGGATATTAAGGCCTCCTTTTAATAGAGAACCGGAACAAAGCATTAACACATAGTGAATACATGAACTCCACAAACTACGGTAATCACCGGAAGAAGTCCCGGTTATTGTCACTCCAGGGTTACCGGATCATAACACGTAGTAGGTGACTATAGCTTGCAAGATCGGATCTAAAACATAGATATAGTGATGAATTCATAAACGGTTCAGATCTGAGTTCATGGCACCCGGGCCCAAAGTGACAAGCATTAAGAATGGCAAAGTCATAGCAACATCAATCTAAGAACATAGTGGATACTAGGGATCAAGCCCTAACAAAACTAACTCGATTACATGATGAATCTCATCCAACTCCTCACCGACCAGCGAGCCTACGAAGGAATTACTCACTATCGGTGGGGAACATCATGGAATTGGTGATGGAGAAGGGTTGTTGATGACAAAGAACGAAGATCCCCCTCTTCGGAGCCCCAAACGGACTCCAGATCTGGTCTCCCGATGAAGAATAGGAGGTGACGGCGGCTCCGTCTCGTGGATCGCGATAATTCTTTCTCCCTTATTTTTTCTCCGAAAAATAGGAATTTATAGTGTCAGGGTTGAGGTCTGTGGGTCCACCAGGTGGGTACAACCCACCCGGGCGCGCCAGGAGAGGGGCCGCGCCCTGGTGGGTTGTGCCCACCCAGGTGCCCCTCTCCGGCAGGTCTTGGCTCCAGAAATTCTTATTATTGATATAAAAAATCCTTGCAAAGTTTCATTCCATTTCGAGAACTTTTATTTCTGCACGAAAACAACACCATGGTAGTTCTGCTGAAAACAACGTCAGTCTGGGGTTTGTTTCATTCAAATCATGCAAATTAGAGTCCAAAACAAGAGGAAAAGCGTGAGAAAAAGTAGATACGTTGGAGACATATCACGGCCCTTCGGGCCCCTGGATGTGAAGGCGTGGCACGAGCTCCTGGACACCATTGCTCTGCATGAGCCGGACCTCACGCGACCCCAGGACATTGTATCTTGGAGCTTAGAGCCTTCGGGCAACTTCTCACCAAATCCCTCTACAGGGCTATCGCTCCCTCCCCCGCCCCGGAACCACTTATATTGATCTTGGAAATCAAACTCCCCCTAAAGATCAGGATCTTCCTCTGGCAATGGATCTTGGCTGTGTCCCGTCAGGAGTGGAGGTGCTGAAACGTAATGGCCCCGGAGATGGGATGTGCCCCTTGTGTGGGACACTTGAGGATTCCAATCATATCTTCTTCTCCTATGTCTCTGCCCAATTACTGTGGAGTTACCTCCGTGAAGTGGTCAGTGGTCGTTGGTGCAACCCCAACTTCCTGGACCTCTTCGCCGAGGTTCAGGCCTCGCCCCAGCCTGGCTGCCACATTAGGTGGCTGGCCATTGGGGTCCTTGCATGGACGCTGTGGACTATTCGCAACAAGCTTTTGATTCAACGCGTTCCCATTTGGCGATCGACTGATGCAATTTTTAAAATGTGTGGTTACTTGCAGCTTTGGCGATCGCTTAGCCGTCCCCAGGATCTCGACGCCGTCAACAACATCATTGCTACCCTTCATACGTTGGCCATCCGCTTGGCGCTGCCGCTCCCTTCGCCACCCCAGAGCCAGATTAGATCATGTAGTTTGTGGCCTGCCTGTGGCTTGGCCTTGTTTTTTATGTTTTGGGCTTGTTGAGCTATGCCCTCAGCAGAACCCTGTACTTCTCGTCCTTGTCGCTCTCTGTTTGTTTGTGTGTGTGGGTGTGAACCTTATTGTACTCGTTGGGTGTGGTGGTTTTCTTTATTTATAAAGTGGGGCGAAAGCCTTTTTCGGTAATACCCATCTGATCTTGAGCATGATTATCATTTGTGAGTAGTTACTTTTGTTCTTGAGGTCACGAAAGAAATCTTGTTGCAAGTAATCATGTGAATTTTATATGTGTTTGATATTTTGATGGTATGTATGTTGTGATTCCCTTAGTGGTGTCATGTGAACGTCGACTACATGACACTTCACCATATTTGGGCCTAAGGGAATGCATTGTGGAGTAGTTATTAGATGATGGGTTGCGAGAGTGACAGAAGCTTAAACCCTAGTTTATGCGCTATTCCGTAAGGGACTGATTTGGATCCAAAAGTTTAATGCTATGGTTAGAATTTATTCTTAATACTTTTCTCGTAGTTGCGGATTCTTGCGAGGGGTTAACATAAGTAGGAGGTTTGTTCAAGTAAGAATAGCAGCTAAGCACCGGTCCACCCACATATCAAATTATCAAAGTAGCGAACACAAATCAAACCAACATAATGAAATTGACTAGATGAAATTCCCTGTACCCTTAAGAACGCTTGCTTATCATAAGAGACCTTTTTGGGCTGTCCTCTGCCTCAAAAGGATTGGGCTACCTTGCTGCACTTTTGTTACTATTACCGTTACTTGCTCGTTACAAATTGTCTTGCTATCAAACTACTCGTTACTTATAATTTCGGTGCTTGCAGAGAATACCTTGCTGAAAACCACTTGTCATTTCCTTCTGCTCCTCGTTGGGTTTGACACTCTTACTTATCGAAAGGACTACGATTGATCCCCTATACTTGTGGGTCATCACAGGGCTGATCCAGCAAGGTCGGGAGGATTTGGTGGCATTCGTGGTGGGTCCTATCTGTTGAATCCAACATGGCGGATGCGCCCCGAGAGCGTTCATTTATTATGTTGTGATCCAAATTCATATATATCAAGTATAAATGCCAACTTCTGAGGAGCTAAGTGGAGGCCCCTCTCCAGGATCAGTATTCACCTAGGTCATCACCGTTCGCACGTGATATGATCATCATTGTAAGTCCCCGGCATTTGTAGCCTCTCTCGATATAGTGAAGTTTAGCTGGGTGGCGTCCTTGATCCCCCCTTTCATGTTGGAGGTGTTTTCAACATTAAAATCTTGTGCCCCGTGTGATTTATTTCATTGTACTTCATTCTTATTGTGTGTCATATCTCTAACACAACCTTCGCATATTTGTCCAAGATATGAATGTGGGGTGTCAATTCAAACATATATGGAGAACCGAGGAATCCTGTTAGATCACGACCGGTGGATTTATAGGGCGGAGGAGCCCTAGATGCTCTATCTAGCGTGCACATAGGGACAAATTTTCTTGGGGGTTGAGCTTGAACCGAGAGAAAGAACTGCCAAATGGGGCCAGAACTAAACTGACCTCTCGTGTGACCGGGTCCAGGCGACGAGCTCATAGTCAAGAAGGTAAGAGCATCTACACGACTACAGTCGTGGATAGAAAATTGGATTTCACCGGTCAGGCCTTAAATTTGATCACCTGTATCCTGATACCTCATACTAGAAATCTTAAATCCATACAAAAGCATGCAAAGTATAAAATCCACTTACTATGTAGATCAACTATCCTAATCCTTGTCAGAGATGTCTACTATCTTCGGGCCCGTCTCCGAGTACATAGGCGGCAACCGTAGCTCCGGCTCCTGTGGCTCCTCCGGCTTCTCTGTGTGGCCTTCGCATACATCTACGCGTTGAGTTCATCGAAGAACGCGCCGGTCACCGCTCGTTCCTACTGGATGAACTACCGGTTGGCCTACACACAGGCTTCATCCTAGATGGATCTCCAGGATGGCCTACTGCTCCGTCATCTCGGACACTTGGGAAATGACGAACTTAGCCTCCACGCCCTCCATGTTGAAGCCCAGAGCCGGCGCCAGCTCCTGCCTCGGCTACTTTGCCTCATACTCCTCTGGATCCACCACCTCCATTAGAGCCGGATGCTGCTCCTCTCCCTCCTCCTCCTCCTCCGCCTCCTCCGACTCCAACGTGTCCGGAGGTAGCCCGCCAGCCATGTCGGCGGTGCCTCGGCTGGATCTCTTGCTCGATCTGGTACCGATGCTTCGACGTGAGAATAACGTACGTGGTTATCTTCTGTCGGAGCATGGGGAAGCTGGAGAGCATGGGAAGAACAGCAAAGCGGTAGAGATGAGGTGGATGGGCTCGGGTTGGTGGCGCGGAGAGGAGGATGGCACCATGCTGTGTTGGGGGGATGACCCAAAGCTCAAGGAGACAAGACAACATTTCAAAACAATGTCGGCAGAGTAACCCCCGGTATGACAAACCCCCGAATCAACAAGACAACCGAAGAAGATAAGCCAGACGACGGACATCCTAGTCGGTGGTATGTCTTGACGACTCTGACTGATTGGTGGAGCACGCCATTACAACCCGACAAATTCAACATCAGGCATCCCATCGGACATGAGCAGAAGACACTATAACTGACATACTGCAGAGTCAGCCATACCGCTATAGTTGGGCACTGTTAACAAATGGTGCCATCCACTACACGACCTCACGGGACAAGGCGGAGTAGCCAGCTGGGTCCCATGAAGCCCCCTTTTTACTCCCTCCCTCACTCTCTTGTCCCGTGGGCACCATGCTTATAAGGTGACCTAGGGAGCCTTCTCAGGGCAGGGCATGGGGGAGGATTCATTCTACACACTAGAAGGAGAGAGCAGAGCTCGGAGCCTCTTCCTCCTCCTCCGATGCAGCTCAAGGAGCAACCTTGTACATCATGAGTCCATCATAGAAATCCGTGCAGGAGTAGGGGTGTTACCTCCACACAAGGGCCCCGAACCTGGGTATACCAGCGTGTGTTGTTGCTCAATCCCATCTCGGATCTCCACCGCAGTCATGCTTTCACCACTCTTAGCCATCCCATGACATCTGTCGTGCAAATACCAAGACATGCGACATTCACACCCCCACCGGAGGAGACGTCTGTAGGACCATTGGGTTTTTGGGTGATTCCGTATGGGACCCTCGTCAGTCCGACATGGCGGACACACCCAAGCACGCCCGAGCGGCCCATATGTGCCTCATATTTAGGCTGGATATGAGGGGTGCCGGTCAGTCCGGACTTTTTAGGACCATTTGAGAAGCCTGTCTGGGTTACATTTTCGTGATCTATGAGTGACTGGGCCATCCGTCTGGACGTTTGAGGCGGGTTTGAGGTGATCGTCTACAGATGCTCTAGGCAGCTCGAGCTCTCGCTTGCTCTCATGTAGTGAGGCTGAGCTGAATCCACCACCTCCAAGAGTTGGTATAGCTGTATTACTAAATTTAGAACGCGGTCAGACCAAGGATTTAGAAGATTATTTATTGGAAAACCGCTCCCACAATTTACGGGAACCTGATCCTCTAACATACATAAGGAAAGTTAGAGAAGCTACAATACCCTAACTTGCTTTTTTCAATATATATCTCTAAGCCTAAAATGACTTAAGTTAATTTGCAGATTACAAATCTACTGTGTATGTTTATAGTAAATTACATACAAACAAATTTACGGTGAAATAAAATTAATCTTAGATTATTTATATCTATATTAATTACCAATAGTAGACAACCTGCTAATAGTCCTTAACTTTCCTTCTTAATTTTACACTAGGCTAGCACTTTAGCACCGTGACTTCCCTTCTCTAAGTTAGGGCATTTCTAACCGATCCCCTAAAAGGTCATAAGGGAGTAAAATTTTCGGTTTACTCCCTTACGCGGACCTAGTCGATCCCCTAAAATCATTAAGGGAGTAATTTTTTTACTCCAACTCCCTATCCCCCCTCCCAAAAATTCCCTAAATATACTCCAACCTTGGCGCTCGAGTAAAACTCACTCTCCCCTCCCGTGCTGCACTGTCTCTCACCTCCTCCGCCATCACCGATGACCTTCGAGTCGGCCGGAATGGACGGCCAACACCCCCCACTCACCCAGCCGGCCACTGGCTGGGGTGAATCGCCGCCGTAATCCACCCACGCGTCGCCGCCGATGCCGAAAAAAAGCTTGGGGATGACAAAGAACCACCGGGTCCAAGTGTTTCCTCCAACCGCGCCAATGGTGTCCGGCGTGGCCACCGCGTCCGATAACGGCATGTTGCCTCCCCGCTACACCCACTGCAGGGAAACGGGCTTGAAAGCTGACGACGGCGGCGTCGGCGCTTGCCGAGGTGGCTGGCAAGAAGAAGACGAAGAAGACCGCGGCACCGCCTCGTCCAAGGCCTACGCCTCGTGCGGCAACTCTGGCTGCCCCTATGGCGTCTGCTCCGACACGAGCGGCGGGCGTAGCAGGCAACAAAAAACGCGGCCGCCAAGTGCTCGATGAAATGCCAACAAGGTAAAAACCTCATGTCCCGTTGGAATTCGGTAGTGATTGTTCGTGATCGGTAGTGATGGTTTATAGTGCTTGCTTTGACATTGTAGAGCGGAGATGAGCACGACCGAATTCGCATCATTGGAGTCCTCGGCCAGGTTGCCGGCCGAAGAGAGAAAATTGAAGGCCGAGGAGCGTAGGCTTGCACTTGATGAGGAGAGGATTTGTGATGCGAAGAAGGCCGAAGAGGGTGCTATCATGTACATTAATCCAAACACAATGGATGAAACTGCAAGAAAGTGTTTGGACCTCACTCGTGGAGAAATCTTGGCCTGTCTTCGGAATGTTGGTGGTAGCCGAGGGGGAGGCGGTGATGGTGATGGTGGTGGTGATTGTCGGTGTCAAAACCGGCATATCTCGGGTAGGGGGTCCCAAGCTGTGTGTCATGGATCGATGGGTAACAGGAGATAGGGGACATGATGTTTACCCAGGTTCGGGCCCTCTCTATCGAAGTAATACCCTACTTCCTGCTTAATTGATCTTGATGAATATATGGTTACAAGAGTTGATCTACCTCGAGATCATATGTTGTGGTCTAAGACCTAAGGGTATGATGAATAATGTCATAATGATCTAGCATGTCTCTATCGACTAGCCCGGCCTCGGCTTATATAATGTACCAGAGGCCTAGGATAACAAGAGTCCTAGTCGAATACGCCGGTGGAGAGGAGTCCTTGTCTTGATCACCAAGTCTTGTGAAACTTCCTCATGCATGTCATTGGCTGTCCGAACTGGCCCATGAGTAAACGACCATGGGGGTCCTCGGCCCAATCCAACTGATCGGGAGACGACGTGGTGAGTACCCCCTAGTCCAGGACACCGTCAGTAGCCCCCTGAACCAGTTTTCAAGTTGGGGACGCTCCTCGATTCTTACAATCTGTTCTTCATCTTCGGCCGTCGGTCTTGAAAACTGGTTCATCAAATCTTCTCATTTTTAATCTTGAGGATCGCCGAAGTGAATCCGAAGAGTTTACATGTCGGGTATACGAGGAGCCCTTTAAGTCTTCGGCCTTTATCAATGCCTTGTTATTTTTATGCCACGCCTCGGGTTTGAAGTGTTGCCCGTGCGGTGGTGTCCTCTTGCATCCGAGCTCCAACGCCGGACTGCATTCAAGGTATCTTTTGCAGCCGAGCACCAACGCCAGACTGTATCTGAGCTCCAACGCTGGACTGTATCCGAGGTGTCATAGATCACCTTGGCGTGAAGAAGTTTAAAGGAGGTTAGCCGAGCCTAATGCCGGAAATGCCCTCTATAGGGCCAGCCACTGGCGCCCGAGCTTTATGCCGGACTGCTTCCGAGGTGGTGCACCACCCCGACCGTGGGCTGATTTTTGTGAATATTTTTTATTGGTGCAATTTACCCTCTGCCGAGACATATAGCCAGTATATGTATATCCAATAGCCCTCAAGGTGTCTGTCGGTCTAAACCCGAGATGCACCTGAAGGAAAACATAAAACTGCTGATCCTTGTGGCCCCCGAGACTCAGGTCGATTTGCAAAATCGGCCTGAGGATCAACTCCTAGCTCGGTAGCATACGTAGGAATAGAAATGCAGTGTAATATATTAGAGATAATAGTGATCGGAGAACGGGCCCTTGAGAGAGGGTCTTGAGAAGTTGCCGCAATATATTAGCTTGACGCCAGATAGGTCCAGATGGTACCTATTGTTGTCCGAAGACGCGTTTGCCCATAGTTCAGTGAAGACGAACACTAAGCACTTTGAATTTTTTGCATTGAACAGGCAACGCAGTAGCCCCCGAGACATTGGTCGGGTGGCAACACCAGATTAGGGGATCGATGTGCCCCTTTAATAAAATAATAAGCCCGAAGCCCAGTAGCCCCCGAGCCTTAATGCGGGCACGGGTGGCCGAATTAAGGATCGATATCCATAGTAAAATCACAAAGTATGTGTAATGATTCTATGTATCCAAGTACTCTACATCATTAATGCTCGAATCCATATTGTACAAAACTTTGTTGACCGACCATCGGCTTCAACCTCTTCGGCCAGTAGCCGAGGAGTGTTTTCCTACTTTATAAAGCCGTTATAAGGGCAAAGATTTATGGAAAACAAGCCAATCCAGCCATATGGTTTTATAAACAAAGGTATACGGAGAGATATGTTATATTATGTTTTAACGTAAGAAACATCATCCAAAGAAAATAGTCCCGCTATCGGTTCCTTTATTTGGGTCGTCATGCTTATCATGATCATGAAACCTCACCTCCGATCCGATCAATGTGGGAGGAAAATTTTGAGGATTTAGTTTGGGGAAAGTTCCCGAACTCTATGGTATTAATGAACCAAAATTTTCACTTCCGTCATTGCCGACCAATGTGATCTTTAAGATTGCTAGCTTTCGGCTACACCCAGTCTGAGGTACTAACTCGGATGACTCGGTAGTAACAATCACAGAGGTGCTCCCTTTACTGCCTAGCCAAACAATCGGGAGCGTAGGGGTAAGCACAGGAGCCAGGCAACCCAGCTTGGCCAAAATCTTAAGTCAAATTGATGCATATTTATGGCTTTATAATGATGATTGTGGAAGGCGGCTCTTGCATATTAAATACAAACGCCGATGATATGTTTATTTTGACTCCGTTGTGACCGTTTATCATTTGAAAGTGGCCCATCGTCGGCTTCCACCCCCTTGTAGATGCTATGCAGGGTGTTTTCGCAATTACAAAACAAGCCCTAGCCGACGTCTCGGTGCCCGAAGGCGGTTGTGTTAGCGGAAACGAGGCAATCAGATATGCGGGCTTTAGAAGTTTCACTTAGTCATAGGAGCTTAAAGTTGGGAGGCCAGTAACTAGCCCCCGGTTAGTGTTTGGCGACAGTCGAGGTCAAGCCGTAAACACTTTGGCCAATGTTATGAATGGCCCGTCATTTAACATAGTTATCGGATCGCTGACCAGTTTACGCTTATTGTGACAGTCAGTTTTCGGCTTTCTCCACTGAGGTGCTTAACCATGCGAGCTAGAAGCACAATCGCAGTGGTTCTCCCTTTGCACACCTAGCCGAACAAAGCAAAACATAGGAGGCAAGCACAAGAGCCGGGCAACCCAACTATTGACCAAAGACACAATTTGAAACCGACGCATATATAGCAATATTCGAGAATGTTTTTACCGAATCTCTAAAGGTGTCAGGCATTGCACTACGAGACTTATGCTGGAAACACACAAATGTTTAAAAGTGCCATAGGCTTGGAAAACCAAAAAACTTCAGTAAAAACTTGACGTCCGAACTAGATCAAGTGTTCGGTGCCAATCCGAAAATTGGTCTTAAAAAATTGTGCTTCTGTCGTGTTTTAACATGACACATCCGATCTCAAGACTTCAAGCGGGTCAGCCTACGGCTTCAAGATCCTTATCCCGAAGGCGGAGTGCTTCTCCGAGGCTAGTTTAGCGAACTAACTCAAGCGGCTTTTAGAGGGAAGTCAGGCTATCTGGATATTGACCATACACTCGAGTCGAAAAAGGAGCGGTAGAAAAAGACTTTGCAACGACCAAGAAGAAAACACATTTACTATAAAACAGCTCATATAAATTTTAAGAGCCCCGACTTGGGTAAAATAATTTTATGTATAATGATTGTATGTACCGAAGTACTTATATCATATCTGCGTTCACCCGAACTTTAAACGCATCTTAACCGATCGTCGGCTTCTCCCTCTTTAGTCAAGGGCCGAAAAGTGTTATGTACTCCACCTGTCGAGAATATCGATGGTGTTTCCGATAACCAGGCAATCAGGCCATAAGGCTATAACAGACAAAGCGCGCTCAGGGAACTTTATGCTATATTACTGACGAAGTGTAAGAAGCATCTTCAAAGAAAATAGTACCCCCACCGATACCTTTCTTCGGTTGCTCATTGTTACTATGAGACTTGTGCAATAGATTTTTTGTACTCATGAGTTCCGTTGTGTGCCGACCATGATTGAAAACAATAAGGCGCTAGCTTTCGGCTTCACCGGTCGAGGTCCGAGCTCGGATGACCCGATCGTGACAATCGCAAAGGTGCTCCCTTTACTCCCTAGCCGAACAATCGGGAACGTAGGGGTAAACACAGGGGCAAGGCAACCCAGCTTGCGGAACACTTAAGTCAACATGGTGCATATTGTGGCATAATACACGAACAAGGAACGAAGCCATACAAGTATAATCATATGCAAGAGGAAATACTTCATAAAGGAAGCCCCCAAGTAAACGGGGTATTTGAATTTGTGTGTCACAAACAAAGTTTTGACAAGGAAGTTTTTCACAAACAACTTTTTGCCAAAAAAGTATAATGCTTGGTCGAACCGAACAAAATTTAAAACTGAAAGTTTTTGAGCATGAAAGTGACTTAGCTAGTTAATGTGCTCGGTGTTGATGACGCGATTCGGGCTTGTGGCGGGATGAAGACGCCCATTGATTTGTGACAGATCCAACAAGGTTCACAGTCCTCGACATGGCCGAGGTCCCAGCCTCCAAGCCCGAGGTGTCCGAGCAAGGAGTTCGGCACTCAGGAGTAGTGACACGGCTCGGCCAATGCAGGCCAGCAGAGTGACGCTGAAGTCCCCGGCGTGGGTCAGTACGCCGAGGTGACAACACTGCCCGACCCGGATCATTTACCTGTGCACAGAAAATAGTGCAAACGGAGATAATAGTAATAATAAGAAATAAATAAAAATTGTTGCATAATTAATAATTTATGCAAAGTGAGTAATAAAAGAAATATGGCCCGTGTGCCGAACACTCGATGAGGTAGAGCTCTCTCAGCGATGCCGAAGTCCCCAAGGCAAACGAGCATGTCGGTATGGCAATTCGACCAACAAGGTGATCACGCGAGCCGATTTATGCCGATTGGGACGACGGCGTCGGCTTGCCGAAGTGACCACGTGACGCAGTCGAAGTCGATTACCTGCACATGTAAAATAGTGCAGGCCAACAATAATAATATAAATATATAAAAATCCTCGCGTAATTAATTTACGCAAGATAATTATTTAAAAATATGTGGCCTAGCGCTGAAGTCAATGTCGATGCAGGGCGTCGGCGTGATGCGGTAAAGGCGTGGCAAAGCCTAAATTCACAAGTCGGTCCGAGTTCCGGATGCGGCGTTTCGTCGAACTATGTACGGAAACTGAACAAACCACCACACCATTTGATAGACCTGTGTACAGATGATGGAACAAACCAGAGTAATAGTTCCTTGAGAAAAATAAACCCAAACAAGCAAAAATTGCTAGGATTAATAGCACCTGGTTTATTTGTTGTAGCAGTCTGAAGAAAAGTGACTCCCAAAATTGGGAATCGATCCGCACACCCATTGCCTGATGGGTGATGAAGTGATGGCATGGCGATGCTGGCAAAGGTTAGCTTGCTGAGCCAAAGCCCCCGGTCCAGCTGACATGACGAAGCTGGTCGGCTGGTGACGTCGAAGTCACCGGAGTAGGTTGATGAAGACATGGCGAAGCCCCCAGTCGAGGTGACGGGGCAGGTCGGTAGAGTGACGTTTGCAGCACCATACTAGCCGAGGTGTCAAAGCAGGTCGGCGTGGTGGACATCAGCTTGGTTAGACGGGTTAGTATCTGGAATTTCTTCGGAGTCATCCTCTAGTACGATGGTGCGAGGGGCGAGTCCGGCCAGTGTTGACTCCTAGTGTTCGGACGCTGAAGTCGTGTCCAGACTTGAAGCTGGATTCGGGATAAGAGAGGCGAGTCCGGCCGGAATTGACTCCGGATCTTCGGACGCAGAGGTCGCATCCTGGCTTGAAGAAGCAATAATGCGGCGATGCCGACGCAGGGCGGATCATGTGACGCGGTCGATGCCCACTTGTTGAAGTGACCATGCAGCGATGTCTCGCGATGATGTTGGTGATGATTTAGCCTTCACGATCTTGAACTCTTGTTTGGTTTGCCGAGATGATACTCCAATAAGGTTGGGCTCGGTCGATGAGGCGATGATCCGTCTGGTGTAGGTCAGCAGCCACACAACAATGTTAGCGGACTGGTTTGACACCAGCGTGATGGTGAAGATTTCCTTAGAGGAGGCTTAAAATTTTATGGGCATGTGTTTAAAAACAACGCAATATACCTAGAAGAAAATTCCTTTCAAAAGGTTGTCCAATATCACGTTCATAAAGAAACATGAATTCGGGTCGGATCGGTATTCGCGCAGAAAACAGATTAGAAAATTGGTCCACTCATCAGAAGGTTCCCAAAGTTTGAACCGTCGGATTGACCTGAAATGTTGAGGGGTGGTAGATATGGGAATTCCGCAGCAGATGAACGGTTGGATCTTCCAAAGGACCTCCGAGCTTGGCTCTGGAGACCACAGCCTAAACTCATCCAGATTCCCGTCCAGATTTGACAGGGCTCCGGTATATCGTAGATTGCCGGAGATTCCTCCATCGAAACTCGATGAAATTTTGCATGGTTGTTGTAGACTTAATTCCGCAAAATTCCACCGAAGGAATTGTCAAAGGCGATGCCCGAGGAGGTGGTGGCAGCGGATACAAGTTCGCTGTCCAGAAAAACAGACGGTCGCCCGAGGGCAATGTTGACGTCGAGCCCCCGAGCTCCAAGGATGATTCCTCCATGATCATCATAGATATCGGTGTTGATGTTGATGAAGGTCCTCTGATACGTCTCCAACGTATCTATAATTTTTGATTGTTCCATGCTATTATATTACCCCTTTTGGATGTTTATGGGCTTTATTTTACACATTTATATCATTTTTGGGACTAACCTACTAACCGGAGGCCCAACCCATATTGCTGTTTTTTGCCTATTTCAGTATTTCAAGAAAAGGAGTATCAAATGGAGTCCAACCGAATGAAACCTTCGGGAGCGTGATTTTTGGAACAAAGCGTGATCCGAGAGGACTTGGAGTGCAAGTCAAGAAGCAGCCGAGGACTCCACGAGATAGGAGGCGCCCCCTATAGGGCGCCCTGTCTCTTGGGCCCCTCGGCGACCCACCGATGTACTTCTTCCTCCTATATATACCTCATTACCCGAAAACATTCAGGAGCACCACGAAACATAATTTCCACCGCCGTAACCTTACGTATCCATGAGATCTCATCTTGGAGCCCTTGCCGGCACTCTCTGGGAGGGAATCAACCACGGAGGGCCTCTACATCAACATCCTTGCCCCTCCGATGAGTTGTGAGTAGTTTACCACAGACCTCACGGGTCCATAGTTATTAGCTAGATGGCTTCTTCTCTCTTTTGGATCTCAATACAATGTTCTCCCCCTCTCTTGTGGAAATCTATTCGATGTAAACTCTTTTTGCGGTGCGTTTGTCGAGATCCGAGGAATTGTGGGTTTATGATCAAGTTTATCTATGAATAATATTTGAATCTTCTCTGAATTCTTTTATGTATGATTAAGTTATCTTTGCAAGTCTCTTCGAATTATCACTTTGGTTTGGCCTACTAGATTGATCTTTCTTGCCATGGGAGAAGTGCTTAGCTTTGGGTTCAATCTTGCGGTGTCCTTACCCGATGTGAGAAAGGGTTGCAAGGCACGTATTTTATTGTTGCCATCGAGGATAATAAGATGGGGTTTATATCATATTGCATGAGTTTATCCCTCTACATCATGTCATCTTGCTTAATGCGTTACTCTGTTCTTATGAACTTAATACTCTAGATGCATCTTTGGATATCGGTCGATGTGTGGAGTAATAGTAGTAGATGTAGGCGAAGTCGGTCTACTTGTTATGGACGTGATGCCTATATACATGATCATGCCTAGATAATCTCATAACTATGCGCTTTTCTATCAATTGCTCGACAGTAATTTGTTCACCCACCATAATACTTATGTTATCTTAAGAGAAGCCACTAGTGAAACCTATGACCCCCAGGTCTATCTCTTATCATATTTGCTCCCAATCTACTTTTATTTGCATCTTTACTTTTTGCATCTATATTATAAAATACCAAAAATATATTTATCTTATCATACTATATCGGATCTCACTTTACTGAAGTGGCGTGAAGGGATTGACAACCCCTTTATTGCGTTGGTTGCGAGTTCTCGCTTGTTTGTGTAGGTGCGTGGGACTTTTGAGAAGCCTCCTATTGGATTGATACCTTGGTTCTAAAAAACTGAGGGAAATACTTACGCTACACTTGCTGCATCACCCTCTCCTCTTCGAGGAAAACCAACGCAAGCTCAAGACGTAGCATCCTCATCCGAACATGACGATATGACGCAGAGTGAAGTCCTCGGTCGAGACAAGGCGACCAGTCGAGCCAGTGACGAAGATGCCGACGTCGCAGTTAATTTGCAGACGAGCCGTCGATCCTTTGCCGATCACACAGCGGAACTCTCAATGAAAGCATCATTGTCGGTGTCAAAACCGGTAGATCTCGGGTAGGGGGTCGCAAGCTGTGTGTCATGGATTGATGGGTAACAGGAGACAGGGGACACGATGTTTACCCAGGTTCGGGCCCTCTCTATCAAGGTAATACCCTACTTCCTGCTTGATTGATCTTGATGAATATATGGTTACAAGAGTTGATCTACCTCGAGATCATATGTTGTGGTCTAAGACCTAAGGGTATGATGAATAATGTCATAATGATCTAGCATGTCTCTATCGACTAGCCCGACCTCGTCTTATATAATGTACCAGAGGCCTAGGATAACAAGAGTTCTAGTCGAATAGGTGGTGGAGAGGAGTCCTTGTCTTGATCACCAAGTCTTGTGGAATCTTCCTCATGCATGTCATCGGCTGTCCGAACTGGCCCATGAGTAAATGGCCATGGGGGTCCTCGGCCCAATCCAACTGATTGGGAGATGACGTGGTGAGTACCCCCTAGTCCAGGACACCGTCAGTGATGGTGGTGGTGGTGATGGTGATGGTGACGATGACATGTACCTAGGGTAGGGTCATCGGCCTGACCTAGACGCCCTACCCAAGGACACTGCCCTAGAGTCAAAGACATTCAACCGTTGTGCGCCGTCGCAAGCGATCCGGTCGATCGCAGCTCCAACGGTGGGTGAGGCATGCGGTGGTTCGGTAGTCGACCACCCCTCAAGTCGTGGCAATCGAGCCCGACGAATCTCTCTACGAACCATTCGATCTGTCGATTGGTTCCGGGGACACTCTTCCGGAGTGCAGAAGCAGCGACCCTAGGGCGGAAGTCCTCATGGTCGACTCTCGTTGTAGCCCGCCTGGATTCCGTTGCAGCTGTTGGAAATATGCCCTAGAGGCAATAATAAATTAGTTATTATTATATTTCCTTGTTCACGATAATCGTTTATTATCCATGCTATAATTGTATTGACAGGAAACTCAGATACATGTGTGGGTACATAGACAACACCATGTCCCTAGTAAGCCTCTAGTTGACTAGCTCGTTGATCAATAGATGGTTACGGTTTCCTGACCATGGACATTGGATGTCATTGATAACGGGATCACATCATTAGGAGAATGATGAGATGGACAAGACCCAATCCTAAGCCTAGCACAAAGATCGTGTAGTTAGTATGCTAAAGCTTATCTAATGTCAAGTATCATTTCCTTAGACCATGATATTGTGCAACTCCGGATACCGTAGGAATGCTTTGGGTGTACCAAATGTCACAACGTAATCGGGTGACTATAAAGGTGCACTACACGTATCTCCGAAAGTGTACATTGGGTTGGCACGAATCGAGGCAGGATTTGTCACTCCGTGTAAGCGGAGAGGTATCTCTGGGCCCACTCGGCGGGACATCATCATAATGTGCACAATGTGACCAAGGGGTTGATCACGGGATGATGTGTTACGGAACGAGTAAAGAGACTTGCGGAAGCGAGATTGAACAAGGTATCGGGATACCGACGATCGAATCTCGGGCAAGTACAATACCGCTAGACAAAGGGAATTGAATACGGGATTGATTGAGTCCTTGACATCGTGGTTCATCCGATTAGATCATCGTGGAACATGTGGGAGCCGACATGGGTATCCAGGTCCCGCTGTTGGTTACTGACCGGAGAACGTCTCGGTCATGTCTGCATGGTTCCCGAACCCGTAGGGTCTACACACTTAAGGTTCGTTGACGCTAGGGTTATAAAGGAAGTTTGTATGTGGTTAACGAATGTTGTTCGGAGTCCCGGATGAGATCCCGGACGTCACGAGCAGTTCCGGAATGGTCCGGAGGTAAAGATTTATATATGGGAAGTCCTGTTTTGGTCACCGAAAAGTTTGGGTTTTATCGGTAACGTCTGGGACCACCGGAGGGTCGAGGTCCTGAAGTGGGGCCACTGCCCGGAGGGCTGCATGGGCCAAGTGTGGGAGGGGACCAGCCCCAGGTGGGCTGGTGCGCCCCCCCCACAAGGGCCCAAGGCGCCTAGGGTTTGGGGAGGGGGTGCTTCCACCTAACTCGGGGGGCAAGTTTCCCCCTCTCCCCCCTTGGCCACCACCCTTAGATGGGATTGGGGGCAGCCGCACGCCTTGGGGTGGAAACCCTAGAGGGGGCGCACCCCCCCCCTCTCCCCTATAAATACTTGAGGCTTGGGGGCTGCCCAACATATGAGTTTCTCCCTCTATTGGCGCGGCCCTGCCTCTCCTCCTCCTCCTCTCCCGTGGTGCTTGGCGAAGGCCTGCTGGATTGCCACGCTCCTCCACCACCACCACGCCGTTGTGCTGCTGCTGGATGGAGTCTTCCTCAACCTCTCCCTCTCTCCTTGCTGGATCAAGGCGTGGGAGACGTCACCAGGCTGTACGTGTGTTGAGCAGCGGAGGTGCCGTCCGTTCGGCACTAGGATCTCCGGTGATTTGGATCACGACAAATGCGACTCCTTCAACCCCGTTCTCTTGAGCGCTTCCGCTTAGCGATCTACAAGGGTATGTAGATGCACTCTCCTTCCCTCGTTGCTGGTTTCTCCATAGATAGATCTTGGTGACACGTAGGAAAATTTTGAATTTCTTTCGTTCCCCAACAAAGGGCATCATGAGCTAGGTCTATTGGCGTAGATTATTTGCACGAGTAGAACACAAAGTAGTTGTGGGCGTTGATTTTGTTCAATATGCTTACTGTTACTAGTCCAATCTTGTTTTGGCGGTATTGTGGGATGAAGCGGCCGGACCGACCTTACACGTACACTTACGTGAGACGAGTTCCACCGGTGACATGCACTTGTTGCATAAGGTGGCTAGCGGGTGCCGATCTCTCCCACTTTAGTCGGATCGGATTCGATGAAAAGGGTCCTTATGAAGGGTAAATAGCAATTGGCATATCACGTTGTGGTTTTGCGTAGGTAAGAAAGCGTTCTTGCTAGAAACCCATAGCAGCCACGTAAAACATGCAAACAACAATTAGAGGGCGTCTAACTTGTTTTTGCAGGGTATGCTATGTGATGTGATATGGCCAAGAAGAATGTGATGAATGATATGTGATGTATGAGATTGATCATGTTCTTGTAATAGGAATCACGACTTGCATGTCGATGAGTATGACAACCGGCGAGAATATAGGAGTTGTCTTTATTTATTGTATGACCTGCCTGTCATTGAACAACGCCATGTAATTACTTTACTTTATTGCTAACCGGTAGCCATAGTAGTAGAAGTAATAAGTTGGCGAGACAACTTCATGGAGACACGATGATGGAGATCATGGTGTCATGCCGGTGACGATGATAATCATGGAGCCCCGAAGATGGAGATCAAAAGGAGAAAAATGATATTGGCCATATCATGTCACTATTTGATTGCATGTGATGTTTATCATGTTTATGCATCTTATTTGGTTAGAACGACGGTAGTAAATAAGATGATCCTCATTAAAATTTCAAGAAAGTGTTCCCCTAAGCGTGCATCGTTGCGAAAGTTAAATGCGTTTGAAGCACCACGTGATGATCGGGTGTGATAGATTCTTACGTTCACATACAACGGGTGTAAGCAAGATTTACACACGAAACACTTAGGTTAACTTGACGAGCCTAGCATGTATGCAGACATGGCCTCGGAACACAAGAGATCGAAAGTTCGAGCATGAGTCGTATGGTAGATAACGATCAACATGAAGATGTTCACCGATGATGACTAGTCCGTCTCACGTGATGATCGGACCACGGCCTAGTTGACTCGGATCATGTAATCACTTAGATGACTAGAGGGATGTCTATCTGAGTGGGAGTTCATAAGATGAACTTAATTATCCTGAACATAGTCAAAAGATCTTTGCAAATTATGTCGTGAGCTCGCGTTCTAGTTCTACTGTTTTAGATATGTTCCTAGAGAAAATTTAGTTGAAGGTTGATAGTAGCAATTATGCGGACTGGGTCCGTAAACTGAGGATTGTCCTCATTGCTTCGTAGAAGGCTTATGTCCTTAATGCACCGCTTGGTGTGCTGAACCTCGAACGTCGTCTGTGGATGTTATGAACATTTGACATACACGTTTTGATAACTACGTGATAGTTCAGTTAAATGGTTTAGAGTAGAGGAACCAAAGACGTTTTTGAAACGTCACGGAACATATGAGACGTTTCGAGGGCTGAAATTGGGATTTCAGGCTCGTGCCCACGTCAAGAGGTATGAGACCTCCGACGATTTTCTTAGCCTGCAAACTAAGGGAGAAAAGCTCAATCGTTGAGCTTGTGCTCAGATTGTCTGAGTACAACAATCACTTTAATCGAGTGGGAGTTGATCTTCCAGATGAGATAGTGATGTTTCTCCAAAGTCATTTCCACCAAGCTGTTAGAGCTTTGTGATGAACTATAACATATCAGGGATAGATATGATGATCCTTTACGTATTCGCGATGTTTGACACCGCGAAAGTAGAAATCAAGAAGGAGCATCAATTGTTGATGGTTGGTGAAACCACTAGTTTCAAGAAAGGCAAGGGCAAGAAGGGATACTTCATGAAACGGCAAATCAGCTGCTGCATCTAGTGAAGAAACCCAAGGTTGAACTCAAACCCGAGACTAAGTGCTTCTGTAATGAGAGGAACGGACCTTTGAGCGAGAACCACCCTAGATACTTGGTAGATAAGAAGGCAGGCAAGGTCGATAGAAGTATATTGGATATACATTATGTTAATGTGTACTTTACTAGTACTCCTAGTAGCACTTGGGTATTAGATACCGGTTCGGTTGCTAAGTGTTAGTAACTCAAAATAAAAGCTACATAATAAATGGAGACTAGCTAAAGGTGAGCTGACGATATGTGTTGGAAGTGTTTCCAAGGTTGATGTGATCAAGCATCGCACGCTCCCTCTACCACCGAGGTTGGTGTTTGCGTTGAGCATAGACATGATTGGATTATGTCTATCGCAATACGATTATTCATTTAAGGAGAATAATGGTTACTCTGTTTATTTGAATAATACCTTCAATGGTCTTGCACCTAAAAGAATGGTTTATTGAATCTCGATCATAGTGATACACATTTACATGCCAAAAGATATAAGATAGTAATGATTGTACCACCTGCTTGTGGCACTGCCATTTGAGTCATATTGGTATAGAACGCATGAAGAAGCTCCATGTTGATGGATCTTTGGACTCACTCGTTTTTGAAAAGTTTGAGACATGCGAACCATGTCTATTGGTGTATATGCATGAAGAAACTCCATGCAAATGGACCGCTTTGGACTCACTTGATTTTGAATCACTTGAGATATGCAAATTATACCACATGGGCAAGATGAATGAAAAGCCTCGTTTTCAGTAAGATGGAACAAGATAGCAACTTGTTGGAAGTAACACATTTTGATGTGTGCGGTCCAATGAGTCTTTGAGGCATGCAAATGAATATCGTTATGTTCTTACTTCACGAATGATTTAAGTAGATCTTGAGTGTATTTACTTGATGAAACACAAGTCTGAATTATTGAATGGTTCAAGTAATTTCAGAGTGAAGTTAAAGATCATCGTGACAAGAGGATAAAATGTCTATGATATGATCATAGAGATGAGTATCTGAGTTCTGAGCTTTGTACGCTATTAAGACATTGTGGAAATTACTTCACAATTAATACCGCCTGGAACACCATAGTGTGATGGTGTGTCCGAACATCATAGTTGCACCCTATTGGATATGGTGCGTACCGTGATGTCTCTTATCAAATTACCACTATCGTTCATGGGTTAGGCATTAGAGACAACCACATTCACTTTAAATAGGGCACCACGTAATTCCGTTGAGATGACACCGTATGAACTATGGTTTAGAGAAACATAAGCTGTCATTTCTTAAAAGTTTGGGGCTGCGACGCTTATGTGAGTAAGTTTCAGGTTGATAAGCTCGAACCCAAAGCGGATAAAATGCATCTTCATAGGACACCCAAAACAGTTGGGTATACCTCCTAATTCAGATCCGAAAGCAATAGGGATTGTTTCTTGAATCGGGTCCTTTCTCGAGAAAAAGTTTGTCTCGAAAAGTTGAGTGGGAGGATGGTGGAGACTTGATGAGGTTATTGAACCGTCACTTCAACTAGTGTGTAGCAGGGCACAAGAAGTTGTTCCCGTGGCACCTACACCAATTTAAGTAGAAGCTTATGATAGTGATCATGAAGTTTCGGATCAAGTCACTAACGTACCTCGTAGGGTGACAAGGATGCGTACTACTTCAGAATGGTACGCAATCCTGTCTTGAAGGTCATGTTGCTAGACAACAATGAACCTCGAGCTATGGAGAAGCGATGGTGGGCCCAAATTCCGACAAATGGTTAGAAGCCATGAAATCCGAGAGAGGATCCATGTATCAGAACAAAGCATGGACTTTGGTGGACTTGCCCGATGATCGGCAAGCCATTGAAATAAATGGATCTTTAAGAAGAAGACGGACGTGGACGGTAATGTCACCGTCTATGAAGCTCGACTTGTGGCGAAGAGTTTTCACAAGTTCAAGGAGTTGACTACAATGAGATTTTCTCATCCGTAGCGATGCTTAAGTCCGTCGGAATCATGTTAGCATTAGTTGCATTTATGAAATCTGGCGGATGGATGTCAAGGCGAGTTTCCTTACCGGTTACGTAAGGAAAGGTTGTATGTGATACAATCGAGAAAAGTTTTGTCGATCCTAAGGATGCTAAAGGTATGCTAGCTCCAGCGATCCTTCTAAGGACTGGAGTAAGCATCTCGGAGTTGGAATATGCATTTTGATAGGATGATCAAAGATTTTGGGTTTATACAAAGTTTATGAGAAACTTGTATTTCCAAAGAAGTGAGTGGGAGCACTATAGACTTTCTGATGAGTATATGTTGTTGACATATTGATGATCAGAAATTATGTGGAATTTCTGGAAAGCATATAGGGTTATTTGAAAGATGATTTTCAATAGAAAACCTGGATTAGGCTACTTGAACAATAAGCATCAAGGTATGAAGTTAAGAGTTAAAAGCTCGACCACGGCAGAAGAGAGACAAAGGACGAAGGCCGTCCCCTACGCTTCAGACGTAGGCTCTATAGTATGCTATGCCGTGTACCGCACCGGAAGTGTGCCTTGCCATGAGTCAGTCAAGGGATACAAGAATGATCCAGGAACGGATCATTGGACAGCGGTCAAAATTATCCTTAGAAGAATAAGGAAATATTTATCGATGATGGAGGTGATAAAGAGTTCGGCGTAAAGGGTTACGTCGATGGAAGCTTTAACACCTATCCGAGTGACTCTGAGTAGCAAACCGGATACGTATAGTGGAGCAACCATTTGGAATAGCTTCAAGTGGAACATGGAAGCAGCATTTACAATATGACATAGAGAATTGCGAAGTACATACGGATCTGAATACTGCAGACCCGTTGACTAAAACTTATCTTACAAGCAAAACATGATCAAACCCTAGAACTCATTGAGACTTAATCACATGGTGATGTGAACTAGTTTAAGACACTAGTAGACTCTTTGGATGTTAGTCACATGGCGATGTGACCTATCAGTGTTGATCACATGGCGATGTGAACTAGATTATTGACTCTAGTGCAAGTGGGAGACTGTTGGAAATATGCCCTAGAGGCAATAATAAATTAGTTATTATTATATTTCCTTGTTCACGATAATCGTTTATTATCCATGCTATAATTGTATTGATAGGAAACTCAGATACATGTGTGGGTACATAGACAACACCATGTCCCTAGTAAGCCTCTAGTTGACTAGTTCGTTGATCAATAGATGGTTACGGTTTCCTGACCATGGACATTGGATGTCATTGATAACGGGATCACATCATTAGGAGAATGATGTGATGGACAAGACCCAATCCTAAGCCTAGCACAAAGATCGTGTAGTTCGTATGCTAAAGCTTTTCTAATGTCAAGTATCATTTCCTTAGACCATGAGATTGTGCAACTCCCGGATACCGTAGGAATGCTTTGGGTGTACCAAGCGTCACAACGTAATCGGGTGACTATAAAGGTGCACTACGGTATCTCCGAAAGTGTACATTGGGTTGTACGAATCGAGGCTGGATTTGTCACTCCGTGTAAACGGAGAGGTATCTCTGGGCCCACTCGGTAGGACATCATCATAATGTGCACAATGTGACCAAGGGGTTGATCACGGGATGATGTGTTACGGAACGAGTAAAGAGACTTGCCGGAAGCGAGATTGAACAAGGTATCGGGATCTTGGCGATCGAATCTCGGGAAAGTACAATACCGCTAGACAAAGGGAATTGAATACGGGATTGATTGAGTCCTTGACATCGTGGTTCATCCGATTAGATCATCGTGGAACATGTAGGAGCCAACATGGGTATCCATATCCGCTGTTGGTTCTTGACGGAGAACGTCTCGGTCATGTATGCATGGTTCCCGAACCGTAGGGTCTACACATAAGGTTCGATGGCGCTAGGGTTATAAAGGAAGTTTGTATGTGGTTGCGAATGTTGTTGAGTCCCGGATGAGATCCCGGACGTCACGAGGAGTTCGGAATGGTCGGAGGTAAAGATTTATATATGGGAAGTCCTGTTTTGGTCACCGGAAAATTTGGGTTTTATCGGTAACGTCTGGGACCACCGGGAGGGTCTGAGGTCCACCAAGTGGGGCCACCAGCCACGGAGGGCTGCATGGGCCAAGTGTGGGAGGTACCAGCCCAGGTGGGCTGGTGCTTCCCACAAGGGCCCAAAGGCGCCTAGGGTTTGGGAGGGTGCTTCCACCTAACTTGGGGGGCAAGTTTCCCCCTCTCCCCCCTTGGCCGCCACCCTTAGATGGGATTGGGGGCAGCCGCACCCCTTGGGGTGGAAACCCTAGAGGGGGCGCACCCCCTCCCTCTCCCCTATAAATACTTGAGGCTTGGGGGCTGCCCAACATATGAGTTTCTCCCTCTATTTGCACGGCCCTGCCTCTCCTCCTCCTCCTCTCCCGTGGTGCTTGGCGAAGGCCTGCTGGATTGCCACGCTCCTCCACCACCACCACGCCGTTGTGCTGCTGCTGGATGGAGTCTTCCTCAACCTCTCCCTCTCTCCTTGCTGGATAAAGGCGTGGGAGACGTCACCGGGCTGTGCGTGTGTTGAGCAGCGGAGGTGCCGTCCGTTCGGCACTAGGATCTCCGGTGATTTGGATCACGGCAGTACGACTCCTTCAACCCCGTTCTCTTGAACGCTTCCGCTTAGCGATCTACAAGGGTATGTAGATGCACTCTCCTTCCCCTCGTTGCTGGTTTCTCCATAGATAGATCTTGGTGACACGTAGGAAAATTTTGAATTTCTGCTACGTTCCCCAACAGCAGCGGCGGCGGTGGCGATGGTGACGGTCTGTCATACATTCATGACGAATATCACGCCCAAGCCCTCACTTCGGAGCAGAGGGAAGAGCTGCATCACCGCAACATGGAGGCAATCCAGACCCCCATCATGGTGGAGACCTCCGAGGCTTGGGCCTTGGAGGCTGCGCGCCTGGCCACCTTGGCTGAGCGCACGCGTTTGGAGAATCTCCAGCATTCACTCGACGAACGCGCCCGTCAGCAGATCGCTGGATCCAGTCGACGACAACGACAATTGTTTCCGCCTGAACCTTGGGTATACCGCACTCCGGTCCAAAATCTTGCAGCTGCAGTGCGTATAGCATAATCAATTCAGCCACCTCTTTCGGAAGCGGGCAGAGGTTTGATGCAGATCCAAGCGCTGCTTCGAGCAGCGGGTGAGCAAAACTCGGTTGTTTCTCAGTCGCACAACAGAATCCATAACAGATCTGTGGTTGCAGACACGGTTCAGTCGGCACATAGTCTGAGATCACCTCCGCGGCGTGAAGATCATGGTCACCGCCAAGATCAATACCTGGGTCGAGGCCACAGACAGTATGATCATCGATACCCCTGTGATGACCACCGTCGGGTGCCTACGCCCCATCTGAGGGGCGAATCGTACGCGCCCCAGCGGTATGATGACAGTCGCCCGTATGGTGACGAGCGGAGAGCTCCGTTCGACCCAAGGGAGCCTGGGTTCGATGCAAGGTCACTCCTCGTACAAGGTTTGGTCGAAAGAGGCCAAGCACATAGAGAAGGACAAGACAGAGACTGCCCGAGTGTAAGCAGAGCATTTGTTTCTGGGTCCGAGTGTTTCAATAGATTCATCCGAGCCGCTGAGATCCCTCCCAACTTTAGATTGGCGATGGGCGTTAGTAAGTTCACCGGTGAGTCGAAGCCCGACACATGGCTAGAGGATTACCGAGTGGCAGTGCAGATTGGTGGAGGCAATGATGAAGTAGCCATGAAGCACCCCCCCTGATGCTCGAGGGTTCGGCCAGAGCTTGGTTGAACCCTGTTGGGCCCTCGAAGTATTTTCTGTTGGGAAGAGTTAGCCTGAGTGTTTATTAAAACATTTGAGGGCACCTGCAAGCGACCTACTGGGCTGACTAAATTGCAGCACTATGTTCAGAAGCAGAATGAGACTTTGAGAGACTTTATCCAGAGATGGACTACCCTTCATCATATTGTAGAAAATGTGTCAGAGCACCAGGCAGTTTGCGCCTTCAAAGAGGGCGTCCGATACAGAGAGCTCAACCTGAAATTCGGTCAGTACGGAGACATGTCTCTGGCCCGAATGATGGAAATAGCCACTCAGTATGCTAACGGCGAAGAGGAAGACGGACTTCGAAGTGGCAAAGGAAAACCAGTTGCCCAGGACGCCGGAGGTGGAAATTCCGTCGGAAGCAAAAACGTAAAGCTGAAGTTGCAGGTCCCGCCGAGGCCGCAGTTTTGAATCAAGGGAAGTTCAAAGGAAAGCCTAAGGGACCGTGGGTGCCAAAAAAGGTGAACGATCAGTCTAGCAACGACGTCCTTGATTTGCTGTGTCACATACACACAAAAAAGATGAGGAGGGTAACTTGATTCTGCCCAAGCATACCACTCGATAGTGTCGGCTCCTGATTCAGCAGTTCCGAGAGGCTCAGCCCCCGGAGAAGGACTCTGATAAGGAGGAAGAGAAAGAAGAAGATGATGGTTACCCCAATGTGAATGCTACTTTGGTGATTTTTGCTAACGTTGATAGCAAAAGTCGACTGAAGGTTATCAACAGAGAAGTGAACATGGTTGCTCCGGCAACTACGACATACTTGAAGTGGTCGAAGACTCCCATTACATTTGACCAGTCCGATTACCTAGCACACGTTGCTACCCCTGGGCGGCAAGCATTGGTGGTCGACCCAGTCGTTGGGGGCACCCGACTGACTAAGGTCCTTATGGATGAGGACAGTGGATTGAACATTCTGTACGCTGAGACCCTCCAGGGGATAGGCATTCCGATGTCCATACTCAGTGAAAGCAACATGCAGTTCCATGGTGTCATTCCCGGAAAAAAGGCGAAGTCCGGACATATTGCTCTTGATGTGGTTTTTGGTGATTCCAAGAATTACCGCAAGGAGAAGTTGACGTTTGAGGTGGTAGATTTCCATAGTGCCTACCATGCAATTCTGGGCAGGCTCGCATATGCTCGTTTCATGGCTCGACCATGTTACGTATACCTCAAGTTGAAGATGCCTGGGCCCAGAGGCATTATCATAGTCACAGGGAGTTGGCAAAGGGCTGAAGAGTGTCTCCAGAAGGGCTAGAAAATTGCCGACGAGCAGATGGCAACGGTAGAGAAGGAAGAATACAAGAAGAATGCAGACCCGAGTGATTTGTTGCGAGTAAAGAAGCCTGCTTCTGAGTCCGCATTTCAGTCGGCAGGAGAGATAAAGCCTGTCCATATTCACTCGGAGGATCCAACGCTGCTCCGACTCACATCTCAACAACACTCGACAGTAAATAAGAAAAAGCGCTCATCCAGTTCCTCCGTGAGAACTGGGACATCTTCGCATGGAAACCATCAGACATGCCGGGTGTACCCAGGGACTAGCTGAGCACCGTTTGCGTGTCGACCTGAAAGCAAAACCCGTCAAGGAACACCTCCGACGGTCCGCCGTGGAGAAGAGGAATGCAATTGGCGAAGAGGTGGCTCGGCTTCTGGCAGCTGAGTTCATCTGCGAGATATACCACTCCAAGTGGCTCGCCAATGTCGTCATGGTCCCCAAGAAAGATGATTCACTCCGTATGTGTATCGACTTCAAGCACATCAATCGGGCCTGCCCGAAAGATCATTTCCCTCTCCCCTGTATCAAGCAGATTGTTGACTCAACTGCGGGGTGTGAGCTTTTGTCCTTTTTGGGCGCGTATTCCGGGTACCATCAGAACCGACTATATGGACCCGATGAAATAAAAACAGCCTTCATCACCCCATTTGGGTGTTTTTGCTATGTTACCATGCCCCTTGGCCTCAAGAATGCTGGTGCCATGTTCATGCGCATGATTCAGAAGTGCCTGCTCACTCAAATAAGTCGGAACATGGAAGCATACATGGATGATATCATGGTCAGGTCACGCAAAGGTTCTGACCTACTGGCTGACCTTGCGGAAACATTTGCCAACCTAAGAAGATATGATATCAAGCTCAATTTGTCGAAGTGCACATTCGGAGTCCCAGGCAGAAAGTTACTCGGTTTTCTTGTCTCCAAACGAGGGATCGACGCAAACCCGGAAAATATCGGAGCAATTCTCCGAATGAAACGCCCTGTGCATGTGCATGATGTTCAGAAGCCTGCTGGTTGTTTGGCTGCATTGAGTTGATTCATCTCCCGTCTCGGTGAAAAGGCATTGTCTCTTTACCAACTGATGAAAAAGTATGATAAGTTCGAGTGGACTCCGGAAGCAGAAGCAGCATTTGTAGAGCTCAAAGCCTTGCTTTCCACCCAGCCGGTGCTTGCTGCCCCAGTAAGCAAAGAGCCTCTATTGTTGTATATCGCAGCTACTGGAGAAGTTGTCAGCACAGTGCTCATAGTCGAGCGGGAAGAAGAAGGCAAAGCCTACAAAGTTCAACGCCTAGTGTACTATATTTCTGAAGTCTTGACTCCGTCAGAGCAAAGGTATCTGCATTACCAGAAGCTTGTCTACGGGATTTATTTGACCATGAAGAAAGTTGCACATTACTTCGCAGACCACTCAGTTTCAGTCGTCAGTGACGCTCCGTTATCAATTTTTCTGAACAATCGAGATGCAACTGGTCGGGTGGCCAAGTTGGCGACCGAACTCCTTCCTTTGGATATGAAGTTCGAAGCAAAAAAGGCAATTAAGTCTCAGGCAATAGCAGATTTCCTGGCCGAATGGATTGAATAGCAGCAGCCGACTCAGGTTCACTCGGGACATTGGATGATGTTCTTTGATGGGTCTAAGATGTTGAATGGTTCTGGTGCTAGAGTGGTCTTGGTATCCCCAAGAGGCGACAAGCTCAGTTATGTCCTCCAGATTCACTTCGACTCCTCAAACAATGAAGCTGAGTATGAAGCACTTCTGTATGGGTTGCGGATGGCCATCTCACTCGGCGTCCGTCGCCTGATGGTTTACGGTGACTCAGATTTGGTGGTCAATCAGGTAATGAAGGAGTGGGACATCAGGAGTCCTGCCATGACTGGTTACTACAATGCAGTGAGAAAATTAGAGAAGAAGTTTGAAGGGTTGGAGCTCCATCACATACCCCGACTTAAGAACCAAGCAGTTGATGATCTGGCGAAGATAGGTTCCACTCGGAAGCCTATTCCCAGTAATGTATTCTTGGAGAATCTCCACACCCCGTAAGTTTAAGAAGATCCCTTTACAGAGGAGCCCCCGCAACCGATAAAATCAACCAATCCGACTGAAGTTGAAGTGCCAGCGGTGGTCGACCTGATCATGGAAGTTTAGGTAATCACCCCCAACTGGACAGTGCCATACATTGCATACCTGCTCAGGCAGGAGCTTCCGGAGGATGAAGATGAGGCTCGTCAGTTCGTTCGCAGGTCAAAGGCCTTCACAGTAATAAGTGGGCAACTCTTCAGAGAAAGCGTCACTGGCGTGGCTCAGTGGTGTATCTCTCCAGAAGAGGGTTGACTGATCCTAAATGAGATTCACTTGGGGACCTGTGGTCACCATGCGTCCTCTCGGACCATCGTGGCTAAAGCATACTGAGCTGGATTCTACTGGCCACGGGTGAATGAGATGGAAAAAGATATTGTTGACAAGTGTGAAGGATGCCAGTTCTACTCCAACATGTCCCACAAACCTGCATCGGCCTTGAAGAATATTCTACTCATCTGGCCATTTGCTGTTTGGGGATTGGACATGATTGGGCCTCTGAGGACCAGCAGAAGCGGCTTTACTCATTTACTCGTAGCAGTCGACAAATTCACCAAATGGATCGAAGCCAAACCTATCAAGAATCTTGACTCAAGCACTGCCATCAGTTTCATCAGAGAGTTGATATTTCGATATGGAGTCCCTCACATCATTATCACAAATAACGGCTCCAACTTCGATTCTGATGAGTTCAGAGCATTCTGCGCTTCCCAAGGCACTCGGGTCGATTACACATCCGTTGCGCACCTGCGGTCGAATGGGCTGGCTGAAAGAGCGAATGGCTTGATCCTGCAAGGGCTGAAACCCCGACTGATGCGCGACCTCAAGCATGCAGCTGGAGCTTGGGTGACTGAGTTGCCATCTGTCCTGTGGGGATTGATAACGACTCCTAATCGATCGACTGATCGAACCCCTTTCTTCATGGTATATGGCGCTGAAGTCGTGCTTCCGAGTGATTTGCTGCACAATGCCCCCCGAGTGGAACTCCTCTCAGAAGCCAACGCAGAGCAAGCACGTCAGGACGTCGTTGATCTCCTGGAGGAAGAACGAGAGATGGCTCTGATCAGGTCGACCATCTATCAACAAGACATGCATCGATTCCGTGCTTGAAATGTCAGGGGTCGAGCATTTCAGGAGGGAAATCTCGTGCTCCGAGTACACCAGAAACGACCTCACAAGCTCGCTCCAGCATGGGAAGGGCCCTTCATCATCACCAAGGTGCTCCACAACAGAGCGTATCACCTTTACAACGTAGCCAAGAAAGAGGACGAGCCACGCTCATGGAACGCGGATCCGCTCCACCGCTTTTATACCTAAACACTCGGATCGACGAGTTGTAACAAGAATCCTTCAGTTTGTTTATCAAAGACATGATTTTCGCAGTATCCCAATGATTGTTTTCACATAAACATATGTGTCCAAATCCCCCAGCGGGTGGCTTAGCCGTGAACCCGATTCGCCTAAGTTTCAAAAACACTCTGAGTGAAGAGCAACCCTCTCACTCGGGGGCTTAGCCGTGAACCCTTTTCGCCTAAGTTTCAAAAACACTCCGAGTGAAGAGCAACCCTCTCACTCGGGGGCTTAGCCGTGAACCCGATTCGCCTAAGTTTCAAAACATACTCCGAGTGAAGAGCAACCCTCTCACTCGGGGGCTTAGTTGCGACACCGTACTCGCCTAAGTTTCAAAAACACTCCGAGTGAAGAGCAACCCTCTCTCTCAGGGGCTTAGCTGCGACCCCGTACTCGCCTAAGTTTCAAAAACACACCGAGTGAAGAGCAACCCTCTCACTCGGGGGCTTAGCCGCGAACCCCATTCGCCTAAGTTTCAAAACATACTCCGAGTGAAGAGAAACCCTCTCACTCAGGGGCTTAGCTGCGACCCCGTACTCGCCTAAGTTTCAAAAACACTCTGAGTGAAGAGAAACCCTCTCACTCGGGGGCTTAGCTGCGACCCCGTACTCGCCTAAGTTTCAAAAACACTCAGAGTGAAGAGCAACCCTCTCACTCGAGGGCTTAGCTGCGACCCCGTACTCGCCTAAGTTTCAAAAACACTCCGAGTGAAGAGCAACCCTCTCACTCGGGGGCTTACCTGCGACCCCGTACTCGCTTAAGTTTCAAAACCACTCCGAGTGAAGAGCAACCCTCTCACTTGGGGGCTTAGCTATGACCCCGTACTCGCCTAAGTTTAAAAAACACTCCGAGTGAAGAGCAGCCCTCTCACTCGGGGGCTTAGCTGCGACCCCGTACTCGCCTAAGTTTCAAAAACACTCTGAGTGAAGAGCAACCCTCTCACTCGGGGGCTTAGCTGCGATCCCGTACTCGCCTAAGTTTCAAAATCACTTCGAGTGAAGGGCAACCCTCTCACTCGGGGGCTTAGCTGCGATCCCGTACTCGCCTAAGTTTCAAAAACACTCCAAGTGAAGAGCAACCCTCCCACTCGGGGGCTTAGTTGCGATCCCGTACTCGCCTAAGTTCCAAAATGACTCCGAGTGAAGAGCAACCCTCTCACTCGGAGACTTGGTCGCACTCTAAGCTACACCACAAGTACAACGTCTAGTTGCACTCTAAGTTGCACCACAAGTACAATGTCTGGTTGCGCTCTGAGCTGCGCCACAAGTACAACATCTAACTGCACTCTGAGCTGCGCCACAAGTACAACGTCTGGTTGCACTCTGAGCTGCGCCACAAGTACAACGTCTGGTTGCACTCTGAGTTGCGCCACAAGTACAACGTCTAGTTGCACTCTGAGTTGCGCCACAAGTACAACGTCTATTCCGAGTGAAGAGCAATCCTCTCACTCGAAGACTCAGCTGCGTTCCTAGATTCTCCTTAGTCAAAAGATCCGAAGGCAATAGAGACAAAGCAACTGCATTAATTCAAATAAAGCAACCAAGTTCGGATAAATCCATCAAGGATCAGAATCACTAGGAGAAGTACTCGGGCATCAAGCCCGAAAGAGTTTAACGATTACAAAACCACTCAGCATTTCGAAGCAAATAAGGTCAAGTTATCAAGTTTTTCACTCGGCAGGGGGAGGACTTGATGGCTCGACGAAAGTGTCCAAGTCGATGTCGTATGCAATATGGGTTGCTGCGTCGATAAAGGTCTCCATGAAAGATTGAAATTGAAGCTTCTTGGTGTTGGCCACCTGAAGAGCCTTCAGCTTCTCTTCCTTGGCGTCCTTGCAATGAACACGAACCAGAGATAGAGCCACGTCAGCACCGCAGCGAGCAGATGACTGTCGGTGTCAAAACCGTCCGATCTCGGGTAGGGGGTCCCGAACTATGCGTCTGAGGATCGAGGGTAACAGGAGACAAAGGGGACACGATGTTTACCCAGGTTCGGGACCTCTTAATGGAGGTAATACCCTACTTCCTGCTTGATTGACTTTGATGAGTATAAGGGTTACAAGAGTTGATCTACCTCGAGATCGTAATGGCTAAGACCTAGATATCTAGCCTATATGATTGTGATGATCTCTACGGACTAAACCCTCCGGTTTATATAGACACCGGAGGGGCCTAGGGCTATACAAAGTCGGTTTACAGAGGAAGGAAACTACACATCCGGACGCCAAGCTTGCCATCCACGCAAAGGAGAGTCCCATCCGGACATGGGGGACGGCCTTCTATCTTGTATCTTCACGGCCCATCAGTCCTGTCCATGCTATACAGCTCAGACGCCTGAGGACTCCATAATCCAGGATTCCCTCAGTAGCCCCCAAACTTGCTTTCAATGATGATATAATATTCTGCTCATGTCTTCGGCTTTGCAAGGCGGGTTCTTCACTATAATCCGGACTGATGACAATCTGGTGATAATCTTGATGCCTTTTTATGATTCCCCCCGTTGACGCTTCGATTTCCACGCGCTGAGTGAATATGAACGGTCCATGCTTTGTTTGCAAATAAGTCCTTTACCACGTTTCGATGGCATCTATATAAGGAGATGTAGATTTCCAAATGGCATCCCACATCGCGTAGAAAGAAAATCGCCAAGTCCAGCCACGAGCAAAGCCTTCCACCATGACCAGCGCCCCAGGCTCTTCATCACGCCCCCATGGCCCTCAAGAGGGCGATTGGCAGAGTTGCTCCGTGCCTCATCTTCAGTTAAGTCGACTCCAGATGCAAGGCTACCTCCCCCTTGCAGATCTAGTCTCCGTTTGAGCGGGATTGTATTCAATAGGCAACGACGCGATGGCTGAGAATTTCCCCAACCCCAATAAGGAGGAGAGGGTGTGCTTCGTACCATTCCCGTTGTGGGGCCTAGGATTTCCAATCCATCCCTTTCTCATGGGGTTATTGGAATTTTACGGTATCCAACTACACAACCTCACCCTAGGTTCGATTTTGCACATCTCCAGCTTCGTCGCCCTCTGCGAGCTATTTTTGGGTATTGAGGCCCACTTTGAATTATGGAGGAAGTTCTTCTGTCTCATTCCCTGCCACCGAGGAGGTTCTATATTTGAGGTGGGCGGTGCCGAAGTATGGCGTATGGCCGGATCCGGATACCTCGTAGGAACACCTAAAGAGGTATACCCGCAGTGGTCTTCGGAATGGTTCTATGTGGATGACGTCCCACTGCCGGACCCATTTCGTAGCGGCCTCCCAGAATTTTCTAGTGCTCCTTTAAGGAAGCGCCTCAACTGGCGTCCCCGCAGTCCCAACAAAGAGGACAGTGCGGAGATAAAGAGGTTGGTCAGCAAGGTCAGGTTGCTAGCCCATACCGATCTCTCAATAGTCGAGATCATGGCTATTGCAATAAAGAGGTGTGTTCAGCCTCTTCAATCCAGAGTAACTCCCTTATGGTGCTATAACGGAGAAGACGGCACGTCCCGCTACGGACGGAAGGGTCCGGATACCCCAGCCGAACTGGCTTTAATTTTGGCTGATCTGTATAAGGGTGAGAAAGAAGATTTTCTCCGATTAAACTACCGGGAGGCTTATTCTATGTACACCCCTATTGAATGGATAGGATCTCGATCGTCTGTGCTTATTTTATTGCATTGCAGACACTAACCAAATTCGTTGTTGCCATCAAAAGTCATGGAGAAGGATGACCGAAGACATCCACTGCCCCGCTCCCCAGCCAGAGGATCATAATATAGATGAGGATCCTGGCTTTTGCAAGGATCCAGACATATATATAGAATTTGATGACGGGGTATTCTATCAATCGAGCCTTGACGGTTCGGAAGTGTCAATCACCACCGACTACCCTCGCCTCTATCCCTTCTGCGTGGTGAGTATCCGGAGGCTTCTTGAAAAGGAGATCCTTATCTGCATCCCTACCCGTTGTACCGATCCATATTTTAACATGATCGGCGTTGTAGGGACCATACCTCCTCAAGGGTGACCTCTACACAAGGCCGTCGTTTGAAACAAAATTGGACTGGGAGTACTACAAAGAACTCACAGGCTTCCAAGAGGTACATATGCCTTAATGCATGCCTAGGCATGAGTCTGGATTATTAAAAGTCTCCCTCTTTATCCTTGACATTAGGAGGAGTACGCGACAGGCTATGGGAAAACGCCCGGTTAGCCAAATGTCTGCTAATCCGGTGCCGGATTCGTCAACTAGGACGCGAGCCAACGCAATGCCCGTTCCGCCTCCTGAAGAGGATTTGGATGACGTATCAGACTTGAATTCCAAAGTGGAGAGCGTGATGAATCACCGTCAATTAAAGGAGGCTATGCGTGCTCCGGATTTTTCCAAACAAGAGTTTACCGCACTGAGTTCGGTGGATGCATATTTTCGAGCCGCTCGAGACGGGCTTGCCGGAGTCATTCAGCTGTTCTCGAAGGATATACAGGTGAAATTTGATAAAATTTGTATAGTCATATGCCAGTAGCCCCCGAGACTTAAAGCGGTGAGGCAAACTGATTTAAGGATCAATAATTTTGCAGGTTCTGAAAGAAAAGAACACCATGCTAGCACAAGAACTGAACACAAACCAGACGTAGCTGAACGTGGTCACCGCTGAACTAGCGGAATTGAAAGAGATCGCGATGGGCGCATTTAGGGAGAAAAAACTGGAGGAGGAAAAGGACAAACAGTCCAAAGAGATAGAGAGCTTTAAGGCTCAGCTATCGGCCGTTCAGAAGGAAAATGAAAAGATGAAGGGCGGCATGTTCAGTATGTCTTCCCCTCTTATTCGGAACCACCATAGGTGCACATGTTGAGTCCATAATGCGAAATATCATGACTTTGTTGCTGCAAGTCTGTTAACTGGTCGGCCGGAAGAGGAAGTATCCGGATTTTAAGGCAACGTGCTAAAGGAGTTGTCCGTTGTGCATGGTCGGGCCTGGAAAGCCATGAGGAGTATGGTGAAGGCGTTATGGCCATCTGATACCCCTCCAGAAACTATGGAGGGCCTGGCAAACTTATTCAAAGGTGCCTGACGCTGGTTTGAGCTATGGAAGACGTGTGCCTACCGTGAAGGCGCACGAGAAGCCTGGGCCATGGTGAAGACACGCTTCACGAAATTGGACCCGAATCATATGGCCCGAGTAGGACCACAGGGACCAGATGGGAAGGAAATCCCTTTAAATTTGGTATATGATCAAGTAATGATCGCTGCGAAATATTCACAGGAAGACTGTAAATTAGACAGCCTTATAGATGGAATAGAGAAGGAATACATTTTTGACTTGATGTATCAATGTACATTTATGAGCAACCTTTGGTTAGATCCGAACATGTGAAATGATATTGTCATCGCAGGCTTTCGGCTTTATCCTCTGGACCAAAATGGTGGAGTGTTTCCGGATACTTAAGAAAAAAGGAAATATCTATCCGGAAACCAGGCAACCCAGTTGTCGGTGTCAAAACCGGCGGATCTTGGGTAGGGGGTCCCGAACTGTGCGTCTAGGCGGATGGTAACAGGAGACAAGGGACACGATGTTTTTACCCAGGTTCGGGCCCTCTCGATGGAGGTAATACCCTACTCTGCTTGATTAATATTGATGATATGGGTAGTACAAGAGTAGATCTACCACGAGACCGGAGAGGCTAAACCCTAGAAGCTAGCCTATGGTATGATTGTTGTCGTCCCTCTGAGACTAAAACCCTTCGGTTTATATAGACCTTTGAATAGGGTTAGGGTTACCTGTAGTCGGTTACAATGGTAGGAGATCTACATATCCGTGTCGCCAAGCTTGCCTTCCACGCCAAGGAAAGTCCCATCCGGACACGGGGACGAAGTCTTCAATCTTGTATCTTCATAGTCTAGGAGTCCGGCCGAAGATAGTTGACTATCAGGACACCCCCTAGTCGAGACTCCTCGGTAGCCTCTGAACCGGGCTTCAATGACGACTAGTCCGGCGCATATTTTCTTCGGCATTGCAAAGGCGGGTTCCTCCTCCGAATACTTCATAGAAGGTTTTGAACACAAGGATAGTGTCCGCTCTGCAAAACAAGTTCCACATACAACCGTAGAGAGAATAACTTTTTGCACAGATCTGCTGGCGTATTCAGCGGCGTGACATCACACCGGCCAAGCCTTTATCTGAATCGTTTTCTTGTTCCACCTCAGCCCGTTTAGCGAGGCGGTTTCCTTAACACGTCTTATCAAAGCGTAGATCGTGCCCCCTTATTCCGGGATTCTCATCAATACGGCAGTGGGTAACCCAACCGCGCCATTGATTGCGGCGCTTGGGAGATAAGCGAGTTTTATCAGGCTGGTGGGGGGCGCATAGCTTCGTCCGTCCATATAAGGGGATAAGGATCCACCTTTTCACCTACGCCTTCCTCCTCCCTGGTTCATCCATTTCTGCGCATTCAAGCTCCAGCGCCCAAGTCCGCACACCCCACCTCAACCTTCTCCAACTATGTCCGGAGCGGGAGGTAGATGGATGGCTTCCTCCGTTACGGAGGGCCAAGTAAAAAAGCTGCGGAAGGCCGGATACTTGTCCGACGACATCGCACATTGGCTGCCCGATAAGGGGCAGATCCTCCCCACCCCCAGGCCCCGTGAGAGGGTGGTGTTACTCCCCCACTTCCTCCACGGACTAGGGTTTCCACTCCACCCATTTGTCCGGGGGCTCATGTTCTACTACGGCCTAGATTTCCACGACCTGGCCCCGAATTTTGTCCTCAACATCTCGGCGTTTATCGTCGTGTGCGAGGCCTTCCTCTGCATCCAGCCCCACTTCGGCTTATGGCTGAAGATCTTCAATGCCCGGCCGAAGGTAGTGGGCGGCCGCTTGTAGTCTTGGCGCGCCATGGTTGGCAAGATGGCCAAAGTCCTATGGCTCGAGGGCTCCTTTGTGGAGACCGTAAAGGGTGGCGATCGGGGTGGTTCTACATCACCGAGCCGCGCGACTCTCAATGGGTGGCGGCCCCCGAATTCCGATCTGGCTTCCCCACACGGCTCACGTCATGGAAAGAGATGGGCCAAACATGGGGGGATTCATATGAGCTATCCGGACTTCAAACATGCGTCCGGAACCTGGTGGACAAGAATCTCAGGCTTGTCAACGTAATCCAGGTGATGCTCATCCGCCGGATTCTCCCATGCCAACAACGGGCCTTTACATTGTGGGAGTTCGATTCGGCACATCACCCAACTCTTAAAAGGCTCTTCGATACTAAATGCGAAGATGCAGAAGAATCTTTGTTCAAGGGGCGAGGCTCCCACATCCGCTTCATCAAGATCGCGGATTCATTTCATGACGTCCAGCCAACGAGGTAAGTTATTTTGACCTTTATGGGACTCTTTTTTCATAGTTTGACTTTGTGCGGGATCTAACTCCCTATCCTTTGACAGGACTGGCTGGTGAAATCCGGACAGATTAACTGTCCGGCCCCTTTGCCAGAAGATCCAGCGGACACCCGATTGGAGGGGCTGCTGGTTCCGGCACCTCACGTGGTGCCGGAGAAGAAGGCCAAGAAGGAGGCCACGGGAACTGGAAAGAGCTCCCGGCACCAGGTGCCGTTGGGCTCATCGCCTGACCACCCTGAGGCGGAATCCTCCTCTGAAGAAGAGGAGGAAGAAGAAGAAGCCTCTCCCCCAGCCAGGGGAGAGAAGAAGAGGAAAGCCGCCCCAATTGGGGAGGCCGGAGGGTCCAAGAAGGGAAGGACCCTTCCTCCGGACTTCTCCGCCAACGCCGACAGCGACGAGGAGGAGTGGCCAACAAGGGCCCAGCCCCTGGCGAGATCGTAAATGTCCTGATGCCCATGGCTTTTGTATCATTGCATCGTGTTCTCTAATGCCGAACAATCATGCAGCCGCCCAAAAGCAGAGTTTGTCACTTACGTCGGCGGGTCCCCTGAGTTCGTCGGAAATGGAGAGTACTTCACTTCCGTCCGCTTCCTCGCCTCACGCTGCAGACGGCGCCGAGGTGGTGCCCCAAGGGGGCCTGGTCAAGAAGGAGGTGGCGCAGAGGCGCCCGCAAGGCAACCTCCCGGACTCCGAGGCTCGAGGGGCAAGACCCCGGGGCTCTAAGCCCGACCCTCGTCCGGACTCCATGCAGAACCTTGGCGGTTCCAGAGTTGACAAGCGATCCCTTCGTAAGTAGGGTAAGACACCGGTTTCCTCTGTCCAACGGAGGCACAGGATAGCTTCTTTGGGCGCTTGTGGCGCCTCCATCAGGAGGAGCACCGCCTTTATTATGAGTGCGGTGATCGAACGATTCGATCCGCCAAGAGCTGGCTGACCGAAGCCTGTAGAAGCATTCTAACATGCTTTGAGGTAAGTTTAGAATATGTTATAATACTAACGCATAGACAATAGCCCTTGATGCTTAGTTCGATTGTTGGAAAGAAAACCGGACTGAGTATCTAAAAGATATCTGTGAGAGTCTAACATAATTGTGTCAATATGGGAATGCAGGCTGCCTGTGACCTCTGCCAGACCGATCAAGGGAGGTCAATGCATTGAAGGAGAGCCTCGAGCGGTCCGAGAACGAGCTCGGCCAAGCCAAAAAACAACTCGAGGAAAAAGAAGGTAAGTAATACCTTATGAGAGAAATACCTTATAGAAAGGTTTTGGTTGAAAAAATACTTGAGGAATAACATAGATGCTACTGCGGGGGCCACGGCGAGGTGGCGACCACAGAAGGAAGCGGTGTCCGTGGCCGAAAACAAAGCGGCCACGGAGGCGCCTGAAACGAGAGAAAAGGGAGGTGCAACTGGCGGTGGTGCGGCAAGAGCTCCGAGGCTCGTGAAAAAACACGAGTGTTTGGGCGTGACTCGAACACAGGAGTCCGAGCTTGCCTCGCTCTTGAGAGTGCCAAAGCTGCTAAGGCCGAGGCCCAAAAAGCCCTCCAAGAAATTGAATCGTTAAAGAAGATAGCGGCGGGTAAGGCATTCTTTATGAAGAGCAAGAATGTAAAAGTCAATTACCTATTACTTACCCGGATTCGGAGCTCTCCAGGAGCATTCGCAGATCTGCCCCGTAGTGTGTCTGATGCTGCCGCATTCTACTGCGCCAAGGAGGGGAGCTCGACGGAGAAGGTGTTCTGGTCTCAATATGCTGAGTCCGAACGTCCGGAGCCCCTGAGCGACCAGCTGAAGCAGCTGGTCGAGCTCCACAAGGTCGCCGAACAGGCCATGATGGGCCTCATAGTTCGGCTGTGGCCATTGGAAGCCATGCACGGAGCTACTTGACTTAGTCTGCGGCGGTGGTGGGCCTTGATCCACGGATTGAAGTCATCAAAGCGCTCCGTCTGTATTGAAGGTGTCCGTGGGGCCCTTGCCCGTGCTAAAGTGCACTTTGGGGCAAGCTGGGCCAGAGAAGCTTGTGACGGACGGGCCACCGAAGGGCAAGGAGCATCGCACGCCCGAAATGTACTATGAGGGCCTCCTGAAGGGTGCTCGCCGTATAGCGGAGGAGTGCTCCAAAGATGTAATTTTTGAATAGGCTCGCATTTGTTATCCTGTGCGCTGAAAACTTGTTCATATGCGCTAAGCAACGCTTGTTAATTTAAAATATTACCTTCTGTGCGGGCGTTTATCAAAATTGGGAGATGGCAAGTCGTTGGCTTCAGCCCCCATGCCACGAGTGCTGGGGTGTTCGGGATAAACTTGAGCACTCTTGTTCCAATTCTTGGGTCCATCGAGGGAGGCGCTCAGCATAGCGAACAAGGCAACGGACTTATAATGCTTGAACACTCTCACTTAGCCATAGAATGCTATAATTTTAAATTTCTGCGAAGCCCCTAGTATTCGAAGACCGAGTTCGGGCGCTATCCACGCCTTTGGCGGACAATGCCGACTCCTCGCTCTAAGCGGCATAAGTCTTTAGGGACCCGAAAAAACCTCTCGAACAGCGACCGGCTCTCGCCCTATCATGACGGTCAGTTTTAGCTTTCTCCACTGAGGTGCTCAACCCAGCTCAACTGGGGCACAATCACAATGGTTCTCCCAGAGCTACCTTAGCCGATATAACGGAACGTAAGGTACCAAAACATGGGAGCCGGGCAAACCCAACTATTGACCCAAGACATGATTCGGAGCCGATTCATATAATGCTATAAGTTCGGGGTGCCGCACTTGTGAAAGTGTTCGGACTTCTAACACCACTGGGGACTTAAGCCCCTGGTGTATTGGCCGTACCAAAGTGTACGGGTGCCACATGTCATGAAATGAACATATATAAATAAAGAAAGGAGTGCAATAATAGGCAAAAGCTATGTATTGTTTATTAAAAAAGGGACTGCAATAAAAGCAGAACGATACAAATAGTGCGATAAGCAAGGGATGGGACTATTTAACATGCCCCCTCGAGAATGCAGCTCTTGAGGATGGTATGTAAAAGCAGGTATAATGCTCAAGTAGGGACCACTGGACATTTGGCGCAGTTTTACGCTTCCTGGCTGTTGCATCGTGAGTTCGCGCGAACGCCGGACAGGCTTCAAGAACAGAGTCCTGAAAGTAAGGAAAAGAAAAAGAAAAGAATGACACAATCGGGGCCCTGGCGCGGTTGAGTCGCATTCTTAGGCGTCTGTGGTCGTGCCCTCCCTTATGCCCATGGTATCTTTAGAGCGTGGTTATGTCACGGCTAATCTTGGCTTCGCCATAACCGAGGGCTGGGGTTGGGGCGGATTGCTACGCGATGTCTGGATCGTGCCGAGCGGTCTTGTTGTAGGTTACTCCGGTAGCGGCAGCGGTGTCCGGTTGTTTATTGGCGGTGGGGAATTGCCTTAAGAGGCTGTTCTGCACTTCTGCCGCAAGGGCGGCCGTATGCTCCTCCGTTCGGAGAGAGTGTTCGGTGTTTCCATTGACCGTGATTACGCCTCGAGGGCCTGGCATCTTGAGTTTGAGGTATGCATAGTGCGGCACCGCATTGAATTTTGCGAATGTTGTTCGTCCGAGCAGTGCGTGATAGCCGCTGCGGAACGGGACTATGTCGAAGATTAACTCTTCGCTTCGGAAGCTATCCGGGGATCCGAACACCACTTCGAGTGTAACTGAGCCTGTACAATTGGCCTCTACACCTGGTATGACGCCTTTAAAGGTCGTCCTTGTGGGTTTAATCCTTGAGGGGTCTATGCCCATTTTGCGCACTGTATCCTGATAAAGCAGGTTCAGCTGCTACCGCCGTCCATCGGGACTACGGTGAGGTGAAATCCGTCGATAATTGGGTCAAGAACCAATGCGGCGAAACTGCCGTGACGGATGCTAGTGGGGTGGTCCCTTCGATCGAAGGTGATCGGGCAGGCAGACCATGGGTTGAACTTCGGGGCGACTGGCTCCATCGCGTATACATCCCTTAGCGCACGCTTCCGCTCCCTTTTGGGTATGTGGGTTGCGTATATCATGTTCACCGTCCACACTTGTGTGGGAAAGCCCTTCTGTCCTCTATTGTTCGGCGGCCGGGGCTCTTCCTCATCATCGCTATGCAGCCCCTTGTCGTTGTTTTTGGCGTTTAGCTTGCACCTTGCTTGAACACCCAACAATCCTGTTGGTGTGGTTGGCTGGTTTTCGGGGTGCCATGTATCCGCTGGCGATCGAGTATTCGGTCCAAGTTGGATGGGCCCTGGGTATTTCTTTTGAATGGCTTCTTCCGTTGACGGGTTTAGAGCCTCGAATCCGGCATTTCTTGCCGTATCTTGACATTATCACCGTTAATCTGGCGTTTATGCTTGTTGCGACGCGACCTACCATTGCTGTCCTTGGTATCCGAACTACCGGTGTTTGGCCAAGATTGTTGCTTCGAGCTAGCCAGCTGTCCTCTCCCGCACAAAAGCGGGTCATGAGTGTGGTAAGGGCTGCCATGGATTTGGCTTTTCACGCCCTAGGTGTCGGGCTAGCCACTCGTCATGGATGTTGTGTTTGAAGGCTGCTAAGCGCCTCTGCATCCGGACGGTCGGCGATCTGATTTTTCTTTGATAGGAACCGCGTCCGTAATTGTGCGGCGATTCTTCTGGCTGTTGTATTATATGGCTAAGGTCATCGGCGTCTGGTGGTCGCACATATGTGCCCTGGAAGTTATCAAGGAATGCGGCTTCCAGGTCCTCCCAACAACTAATTGACTCTGTTGGCAAGCTGTTGATCCAATGCCGAGCTGGTCCTTTAAGCTTAAGTGGGAGGTATTTGATGGCATGTAGATAATCACCGCGGGCCACGTGGATATGGAGGAGATAGTCCTCGATCTAGACCGCAGGATCTGTAGTACCATCGTATGATTCGATATTTATGGGTTTGAAGCCCTCAGGGATTTGATGATCCATTACTTCATCTGTGAAGCATAGTGGGTGTGCGGCGCCTCTGTATTGGGCTATATCATGACGTAGCTCATATGAGCTTTGTCTACTGTGTTCGGCCAGGCCAGGTTTACTGTATCCGGCGTGACGGTTATCATCACGTGTCGTGGGGCGCCCACGCGATCCGTAGATTGATCTTGTGTATTTTTCCTTATCCTCCAATATATCTCGCAAGTCCGACGCGTTTTCCCTTGCCTTGGAACTTTTTGAGCGGCGTCGGGGCGTGGCTTGAGCGGAGGGCCGAGAGGCTTCTTCCGTCAGGGCTGTGGTGGCCGGTCTGCCATGTCGTCTTGTGGTAACTTGGGTTCTTCTTCCTCTAATCGAGGCAACTGCCTGCGTTTGGGGTAGCTTTTGGAGGGGCGTTCGAGTTCATACTCTTCGGCTGCAAGGACTTCGGTCCATCTGTCAGCTAGCATGTCTTGGTCAGCTCTAAGTTGTTGCTGCTTTTTCTTGAGGCTGCTTGCCGTGGCCATAAGCCTGCGTTTGAAATGCTCCTGTTCGGCGGGATCCTCGGGCACGACAAATTAAATTGCGTCGTCGAGGATTGCCTCGTCTTCGGAGGGAGGCGCATAATTATCGTCCTCTACCTCTCTTTCTGCCGCACTATCGCGCAGACTTGTTTCTCCCTCCTCCTGCGCTGACTCGTGCTGGAGGGGGTTGTCTTCGGCACTGTCCGGAGTGTTATTATCTCCTGTGCCGGAATCACCGTTTTTGCTGTGGCGGGATTTAAATGGCGCTTGTTGACGTCGGCGCTTGGGTTGTTTCTTGGAGGGGTCATCCTCCGCTGTTCCATCGCCGTTCCCATCTTTTGGGATATCCACCATGTATATGTCGTATGACGAGGTGGCCTTCCAGTGCCCTGTAGGCGCTGGGTCTTGGTTGTCTCCAGCATCGTCGTCCATACCGTTGATGTCTTCGGAGTCGTAGTCGAGCATGTCGGTTAAATCATCGACAGTGGCTACAAAGTGGGTGGTGGGTGGGTGTTGAATTTCTTCATCGTCCGAATCCCAACCTTCCTGACCGTAGTCCGGCCAGGGCTCTCCGGATAAAGAGAGAGACTTTAGTGACCTCAGGATGTCGCCAAAGGGCGAGTCTTTGAAAGATGTCATGGCGATAAACTCCATGACCGGCGCCCAGTCGGATTCGATAGGCAGGGGAGCGGAGGGTTCGGAGTCCGGAGAGGAGTCCGGCACCTTGGAGTCATGGTCTTCCCAAAGGACAGGGATGGAGTTCGGCTCAATCGCCGCTGAGATCGTAGCCCCCGAGGCGGTGTCCAACCACTCATCCTCGATCAGGGAATCCAGCTCCGGATTAAGGGTCGGGAGGCATCGGTGTGGCCTCCGATTACCTGTTGGTAGCGAGCTAGATCGTACCCATCGAAGCAGTCACGGCACGCTCGGCTGTGGCTCGAATCCGTCGAAGATCAAGTCTCCGCGGACATCGACCGTATAGTTCAAACTTCCAAATCGACTGATGACCAGGGCGTAGCTTTCGATCTGCTCCGGATGGCCAGCGAATTGACCCGCGATTGCAAAGCCGCCCGAATCACGAAGATCTGTCCGGGAGAAAAGTCTCACCACAGACTGCGTCGTGGTTGATGATCGAAGGAGCCATTGGGCCTATCGGTGGCGACACGGAGGAACTCTCAATGAAAGCACCAATGTCGGTGTCAAAACCGGCGGATCTCGGGTAGGGGTCCCGAATCGTGCGTCTAGGCGGATGGTAACAGGAGACAAGGGAGGCGATGTTTTACCCAGGTTGGGCCCTCTCGATGGAGGTAATACCCTACTCCTGCTTGATTAATATTGATGATATGGGTAGTACAAGAGTAGATCTACCACGAGATCGGAGAGGCTAAACCCTAGAAGCTAGCCTATGGTATGATTGTCGCCGTCCTACGGACTAAAACCCTTCGGTTTATATAGACACCGAATAGGGTTAGGGTTACACAGTCGGTTACAATGGTAGGAGATCTACATATCATGTCGCCAAGCTTGCCTTCCACGCCAAGGGAAGTCCCATCCGGACACGGGACGAAGTCTTCAATCTTGTATCTTCATAGTCTAGGAGTTCGGCCGAAGATAGTTCGGCTATCCGGACACCCCCTAGTCCAGGACTCCCTCACCAGTCATTGTGCTTGAACAGACAAAAAAATTGAGTTCTGGATGTATGTTATATTACGTATGTAAGAAACATCTTCCAAGGAAAATAGTTCTGTTAAGGGTTCCTTTCCTTGGGTCGACATTTTATGATTACACGTGCCGGGGCGTGTGGTCCGTAATACGGAAAAAACTCTCTCGCAGTGCTTAAAATAGTTGTAATACGGCAACAATCTGTCGTTTTAGTGCCGACCAATTATTCCCTTAAGAACGCTAGCTTTCGGCTTCACCCGTCTGAGGTACATGTCTGGATAACCCGGTTGTAACAATCGCAGAGGTGCTCCCTGTATGCCCTAGCCGAACAATCGGGAACGTAGGGCATAAGCACAAGAGCGAGGCAACCCAGCTTGGCCAAAACTTAAGTCATAGTGGTGCATATAATGGCAAAGGGATGTATATCTGCGAATGACACATAAATTCTAAGCTCTAGGCTTGTTATAATAATAAGCTTCTACTTACATAAGCCCCCAGTCATGGTGGGGTGTGTACATTTAAGGATGTGTACCCTTCAAGTGTTTGGATTATCCGAACACACCATGGAAAACGTACAAAAACTAAAAAAGGAAAAAAATTGAAAAGGAGACAAAAGAATGAATAAGAAACATGGACGTACTTATGCGTAGAATCTTCGGAGCCGGGCAGCGTTCCAAGGGTTCGGCTCTAAGCGATTATCCGATGCATTGCGAAGGCGGTAGGCTCCTCCAGTGAGAACTTTGTCTATTATGAAGGGACCTTCCCATTTTGGTTTGAGTTTGTCCTTTTTCTTCTCTGGGAGGCGTAAAACAAGATCACCGATGTTGTATTGCCTGCACTTCTCTACTTTGGTATCTTCGAGCTTGTTGTTGATAGAATGCGGAACGGGCTTTTGCGACATCGCGCTCCTCCTCCAGGCCATCTAAGTCGTCCTGCCGATCGAGCTCGGCCTCTCTCTCTCTCTCTTCATACATGCGCACTTGAGGTGAGTCATGAATAATATCGCAAGGCAAGACACGCTCTGCGCCTTACACCATGAAGAACGGTGTGTTTCCAGTCGTGCGGTTGGGCATGGTCTGCAGCCCCCAAAGTACGAAGTCGAGTTCGTCGACCCAATGTTTATTTGACTCCTTTAGGGATTGCACTAGTCTGGGTTTGATTCCACTCATTATCAGGCCATTGGCCCGTTCGACCGTTTGTTTGAGGGTGATATACGGAGGCATAATCGAGCTTGATGTCCAGGTTAGCACACCAATTTTTCACCTCGTCGGCTGTGAAGTTAGAGCCGTTGTCATTAATAATGTTATGCGGGACACCATAATGGTGTAAAACGCCGGAGATAAAATCTATCACCGGTCTGGCTTCAGGCGTTTTTACTGGTTTGGCCTCTATACTTAGTGAATTTATCCACCATAACCAGCAAATATTCTTTTTATGGCTCCCCCCTTTAAGGGGTCCGACCATGTCTAGCCCCCAGACCACGAAAGGCCAGGTAATGGGGATTGCTCTTAGGGCGGTGGGCGGCATATGGCTTTGATTGGCAAAGAGCTGGCATCTGACACAGCGAAGTACAAGGGCCTGTGCATCTGCTCGGGCCGTGGGCCAGAAAAAACCTGTACGGAAGGCCTTGCTTACAAGGGCCCGGGCTGCGGCATGATGGCCGCCGAGGACAGCATGTATTTCGGCCAAGAGCTGCCGCCCCTCCTCTTCGGAGATACATCATTGAAGGACTCCAGTAGTGCTTTCTTGTATAATTCTCCTTCGTGAACTTTGTAGGCTTTAGAACGTTGGACTACGCGACGGGCCTCGTTTTGATCATCGGGGAGCTTCTGCCTATTGAGGTAGGCTAAGAAGGGTTCGGTCCATGGAGCAATTACCGTCATGATTATGTGGGCGGAAGGCGTTGGTTCGGTGCCCGAGCCCCAGATAATATCGGAATCATGTTCGGCATCTAGGGGTGTGATCGGTGCCGGACTGGTATTTCTGCTCTCGTCCTGCCATACCACGGATGGCTTGAAGAGCCTTTCCACAAAGGTGTTAGGTGGGACGGGGTCGCGTTTAGCGCCCATTCGAGCAAGGATGTCCGCTGCTTGATTACTGTCTCGAGCAACATGATGGAACTCGAGCCCCTCAAACCGAGCTGATATTTTGAGTACGGTGTTGCGGTAGGCCGACATCTTTGGATCTTTTGCATCGAATTCTCCATTTATTTGAGATATCACGAGGTTCGAATCCCCACGCACCTCAAGGCGTTGTATGCCCATAGAAACGGCCATCCAGAGACCATGCAGTAGTGCCTCGTATTCGGCTGCGTTATTGGAGTTCATATACATGATTATTAATACATAACGGACCGTGTCTCCCATAGGGGATGTTAGGATGACTCCAGACCCCAATCCGGCTAACATTTTGGAGCCGTCGAAGTACACCACCCAGTTGGAATATGTGTTGTACTCTTTAGGGAGTTCGGCTTCTGTTCATTCGGCGACAAAGTCGGCCAACACCTGAGATTTAATGGCTCGGCATGGCTTGTACGTTATTTCAAATGGTAAGAGCTCGATAGCCCATTTAGCAATGCGGCCAGTGGCGTCTCGATTGTTTATGATGTCGTTAAGTGGTACTTCGGAAGCTACCGTGATCGAGCACTCTTGAAAGCAGTGCCGAAGCTTCCGGGATTCCATGAAGACTGCATACGCTATCTTTTGATAGTGCGGGTATCGGGATTTGCATGGTGTAAGGACCGCCGATACATAGTATACTGGTTTTTGGAGTGGGAATTTGTGCACCTCTTCCTCTCGTTCGATGACGAGTATAGCGCTCACAACTTGGTGAGTTGCAGATATGTACAGCAGCATAGGCTCGCCAATGTTTGGTGCGGCAAGGATTGGGTTGTTTGCTAACAAAGTTTTTATTTCTTCCAACCCGGCTGTTGCCGCATTCGTCCACTCAAAGTGATCGGTACGTCGGAGCAGGCGATAAAGCAGTAGTGCTTTTCTCCCAATCTGGAGATAAAGCGGCTAAAGGCTGCCACACACCCAGCTAGTTTTTGGGCCTGGTTTAGGTCTATTGGCATCGCCAATTGTGACAGGGCTCGGATTTTGGCCGGGTTTGCTTCGATTCCTCTATTGGAGACAATGTGTTGGGGATCGTTGCAGAAATCAAAAGTTTTCTATGCATCACCAAGATCAATCTATGGAGAGACTAGCAATGAGAGAGAGGGTAGTGCATCTTCATAGCCTTGAAGATCGCGACGCGGAAGCATTACAAGAACGCGGATGAAGGAGTCGTACTCGCAGCGATTCAGATCGCGGTTGATTACGATTTAAGCGCCGAACAACGGTGCCTCCGTGTTCAACACACGTACAGCACGGGGATGTCTCCTCCTTCTTGATCCATCAAGGGGGAAGGAGAAGTTGGGGAAGAACTCCGGCAGCACGACGGCGTGGTGGTGGAGCTTGCAGTTCTCCGGCGGGGCTTCGTGAAGCTCAACGGAGGAGGAGGGGGTGTTGGAGAGGGAAAGGGCTGCGCCTTCGATGAGGTGTTGCTTCCCTCCCTCCTCCCCTCTATTTATAGGGCGAAGGGGGAAGGGGGCCGGCCCCTCTAGATGAGATCTAGAGGGGGGTGGCGGCCAAGGGGAGGGGGCTTGCCCCCCAAGCCAAGGGGGGCGCCCCCCTTAGGGTTTCCCCCCAACCATAGGCGCATGGGCTCTAGGGGGGAATGGTGCCCAGCCCACTTAGGGGTTGGTTCCCTTCCACATACAGCTCATAGGGCCCTCCGGGGCAGGTGGACCCTCCCGGTGGACCCTCGGAACCCCTTCGGTGGTCCCAGTACAATACCGGCAAACCCCCGAATACTTCCGGTGACCGTATGATGACTTCCCATATATAAATATTCACCTCCGGACCATTCCGGAACTCCTTGTGATGTCCGAGATCTCATCCGAGACTGCAAACAACATTCGGTAACCACATACTATTTACCATAACAACTCTAGCGTCACCGAGCCTTAAGTGTGTAGACCCGACGGGTTCGGGAAGCATGTAGACATGACCGAGACATCTCTCCGGCCAATAACCAACAGCGGGATATGGATACCCATGTTGGCTCCCACATGTTCCACGATGATCTCAACGGATGAACCACGATGTCGGGGATTCAATCAATCCCGTACACAATTCCCTTTGTCCATCGGTATGCTACTTGCCCGAGATTCGATCGTTGGTATCACAATACCTTGTTCAATCTCGTTATTGGCAAGTCTCTTTACTCATTACGTAATGCATGATCCCGTGACCAACTCCTTAGTAACTCTGAGCTCATTATGATGATGCATTACCGAGTGGGCCCAGAGATACCTCTCCGTCATGCGGAGTGACAAATCCAGTCTCGATTCGTGCCAACCCAATGTACACTTTCGGAGATACCCGTAGTGCACCTTTATAGCCACCCGATTCGTTGTGGCGCTTGGCACACCCAAAGCATTCCGACAGTATCCGGGAGTTGCACAATCTCATGGTCTAAGGAAAAGATACTTGACATTAGAAAAGCTTTAGCAGCCGAACTACATGATCTTATGCTATGCTTAGGATTGGGTCTTGTCCATCACATCATTCTCCTAGTGATGTGATCCCGTTATCAACGACATCCAATGTCCATGGTTAGGAAACCGTAACCATCTATTGATCAACGAGCTAGTCAAATAGAGGCTCACTAGGAACATGTTGTGGTCTATGTATTCACACATGTATTAGGATTTCTGGATAACACAATTATAGCATGAACAATAGACAATTATCATGAACAAGGAAATATAATAATAACCACTTTATTTGCCTATAGGTCATATTTCCAACAGTCTCCCACTTGCCCTAGAGTCAATAATCTAGTTACATTGTGATGAATTGAACACCCATAGAGTTCTGGTGTTGATCATGTTTTGGCCGGGGAAGAGGTTTAGTCAACGGATCTGCGACATTCAGATCCGTATGCACTTTACAAATATCTATGTCTCCATCTTGAACATTTTCACGAATGGAGTTGAAGCGACGCTTGATATGCCTGGTCTTCTTGTGAAACCTGGGCTCCTTAGCAAGGGCAATAGCTCCAGTGTTGTCACAGAAGAGAGTCATCGGGCCCGACGCATTGGGAATAACTCCTAGGTCGGTAATGAACTCCTTCATCCAGATTGCTTTATGTGCTGCCTCCGAGGCTGCCATGTACTCCGCTTAACATGTAGATCCCGCCACGACGCTTTGCTTGCAACTGCACTAGCTGACTGCCTCACCATTCAAAATATAAACGTATCCGGTTTGTGACTTGGATTCATCCAGATCTGTGCCGAAGCTAGCATCGACGTAACCCTTTATGACGAGCTCTTCGTCACCTCCATAAAGGAGAAACATATCCTTAGTCATTTTCAGATTCTTCAGGATATTCTTGACCGTTGTCCAGTGTTCCATGCTGGGATTACTTTGGTACCTTCCTACCAAACTTACGGCGAGGTTCACATTAGGTCTGGTACACAACATGGCATACATAATAGACCCTATGGCCGAGGCATAGGGGATGACACTCATCTTTTCTCTATCTTCTGCCAATGTCGGGCATTGAGCCATGCTCAATCTCACACCTTGCAATATAGGCAAGAACCCTTTCTTCGACAGATCCATATTGAACTTCTTCAATATCTTGTCAAGGTATGTGCTTTGCGAAAGACCAATGAGGCGTCTCGATCTATCTCTATAGATCTTGATGCCTAATATGTAAGCAGCTTCTCCAAGGTCCTTCATTGAAAACACTTATTCAAGTAGGCCTTTATGCTTTCCAAGAATTCTATATCATTTCCCATCAATAGTATGTCATCCATATATAATATGAGAAATGCTACAGAGCTCCCACTCACTTTCTTGTAAACACAAGCTTCTCCAGAACCAGAATTCCTTCATGCAGCTACTCATCCGGAATCAGAACCAGAACAACAATAACCCACCGCCACCACCCCCGGTCGACAACCTTACCCGTTTTCTGAGGTTGAACCCACCCATGTTCTCTAGCAGCACGGAGCCAATCATCGCCAGATGGTAACCCATAAGATCGGAAGGAGCTGACCACCGCAGGATGCTGCAGACGGCCGAGAAGGTGCGCTTTGCCGCACATCAACTGGATGGACCAGCAGCTTCATGGTGGGAGAATTACACCACCACATTCCCCATAGCAAATGTGACTTGGGATCAGTTCCAGCAGGCGTTCCGTACCACACATGTTTCAGCCGCAGTTATGAGTCTGAAGAAGCATGAGTTCCACAACTTACGCCAGGGAAATCGTTCTATTGGTGATTATGTGGAGGAATTCAGCAAGTTATCCAGGTATGCTCCCGGAGATGTGGCCGATGATGCCGCTAAGCAGGAGAAATTTCTGGAGAGACTAAACGATGATCTGGGACTTCAGTTGACTATGGCTACCTTTAACAATTATCAAGAGTTGGTCGACAAGGCTCTCATTCTGGAAGGCAAGCAGCAGCAGGTGGAGAATCGCAAGAGGAAGTACGGATAGGGAAAGTACAACTCTGGAGTCCAGCAGAAGCCTCGCTATACCTTGTACTCGGGAAATAATGGATCAGGATCCGACAAGTATGGTGGACACACTCACCATAACCATGGAGGACATTCACATCATGGAGGTAATGGACACAACCATAATGGTCATAGGAATGGCAATGGGAACGGAGGAAACAACAATCAGCATCAGTCCAACCCCGGTACACCGGGAAAGAAGGATCTGAGCCACATTACCTGTTTCAAGTGCGGGAAAACCGGACACTACGCCACCGATTTCCCTGAGGCCAAGAACGGGAACGGTAATGGAAGCTCTGGAGGCAAGAAGCCCAATCCCTTCACCAGAGGTCAGGTGAACCATGTCAATGTGGAGGAAGTTTATGACCAGCCTGATGCTGTTGTTGGTAAGTTCTTTATTAATTCATTTACATCCCTTGTTCTTTTTGACACTGGTGCATCACATTCATTCATATCAAGGGGGTTTGTGGATAAGTTTAAGTTGCCGACCGTAGCCCTTAAGTCACCTATGTTAGTGAGTTCCCCAGGAGCAGAGCATATGGCTAGTCGGGGATGTTTTCAGTTGCCATTGACCATAGGGAGACATGTTTTCCCCACGGACCTCATCATCCTAGAATCACAAGAATTGGACGTAATTCTAGGCATGGACTGGCTATCCAAGTAGGAAGGGAATATTGATTGTGCCCGTAAGTCGATTCTTCTCACCACCCCAGAGGGGAAATGGATCAAGTATGTGTCGAGGCATACGCCAAGGAGGACTCAAGTGAATTATATTTCGGGAGTTGTTCAGGAGGAAGTACCAGTTGTGAAGGATTATCCCGATGTATTCCCCGAGGAATTGGTCGGCATGCCACCGGATCAGGACATAGAGTTTTTGATCGAATTGTTACCAGGCACCGGACCAATATCCAAGAGACCGTATCGGATGCCCACAAATGATCTGGAGGAAATTAAGAAGCAGGTTAAGGAATTATTAGAGAAAGGTTATATTCGACCGAGTTCATCACCTTGGGGAGCCCCAGTGCTTCTAGTTGAGAAGAAGGATGGAACCCTGAGAATGGTTGTAGATTATCGTGCGTTGAATGAGGTGACGATCAAGAACAAGTACCCTCTACCAATGATCAATGATTTGTTTGACCAGCTACAAGGAGCAAAAAATTTCTCTAAGATCGATCTTCGATCAGGATATCATCAGCTGAAGATTCGAGAACAAGATATACCCAAGACAGCTTTTACCACGAGATATGGGCTTTATGAGTACACGGTTATGTCTTTTGGTTTGACTAACGCCCCTGCCTATTTTATAAGTATGATGAATAAGGTATTCATGGAGTTCTTGGATAAGTTTGTTGTGGTATTCATTGATGACATATTGATTTACTCGAAGAATGAAGAACACAAGGAACATTTGCGCTTGGTTCTAGAGAAGCTCAGGGAACATCAATTATACGCAAAGTTCAGCAAGTGCGAATTCTGGTTGAAGGAAGTCGGATTTCTCGGACATGTTATATCAATAGAAGGAATAGTAGTAGACCCCTCCAAGGTTGAAGCCATCACCGAATGGAAGGCACCCACCTCAGTCAGAGAGATTCGCTGTTTTCTTGGACTTGCAGGATATTACCGGAGGTTTATTGAGAATTTCTCCAAGATCGCGAAGCCCATGACGGAGTTATTGAAGAAAGACACTAAGTTTGTTTGGACCAACGAATGTGAGGCCAGTTTCCAGGAGCTAAAGAAACGTTTGGTCACAACCCCAGTGCTAATTCTTCCGAATATATGTAAGGATTTCCAAGTATATTGCGACGCTTCTCGTCAGGGACTTGGAGGTGTTCTTATGCCAGAAGGAAGAGTTGTTTCATATGCCTCACGTCAGCTTCAACCTCATGAGCGTAATTATGCCACGCATGATTTGGAGTTAGCAGCCATAGTGCACGCACTCAAGACCAGGAGACATTTTCTTATCGGAAATCGTTGTGATGTTTACACAGATCATAAGAGTTTGAAATACATCTTCACGCAGAAGGAGTTGAACCTCAGGCAGAGAAGATGGTTGGAGCTCATAAAGGATTATGACATGAAATTGCACTATCACCCAGGAAAGGCTAATGTTGTGGCAGATGCATTGAGCCGCAAGAGTTATGTCAATACCCTCGCAGCAGGAGGATTACATCAGGAGTTAATTGATGATCTCAGAGATCTTCGATTGGAGATAGTACCACGAGGTTTTGTTGCCGCAATGGGAATTAAATCCACTTTGTTGGGAAAGATCCGAGAAGCCCAGAATTTAGACAAAGGTATTGCGGAGATAAAGGGAAGGATGAACCAAGGAAAGGCAGAAGGATTTCGTGAGGATGAACACGGAACCTTATGGTTTGAGAAGCGTATATATGTACCCAATGACCCAGAGATCAGAAAGTTGATTCTTCAGGAGGCTCATGATTTGTTTTACTCGATACACCCAGCCAACCAATCATAAAGTGCCACTTGGCATCTGGCCGAATTTATTTCTCTTTTTCCAGTATTTTTCCAATCTCAGATTCTATACCAATTCTTCTTTCTAGTATATCTTTTAATCTATAGATCCGATTTAGTCGATTCTTTTTCCTACTAGTTCATAAAAATATCCTAAATCCATAAAACCAAAGTAAAAATATTTTTGAAAATTTTCAAAATTTGAATTCAAACAGATCTGAATTCAAACTTCGCTAGGCCGTATCTCGAGTTTCGTAACTCCGTTTTAGGTGATTCTTTTTGCAAATCGAAGCTCGTAACGTGTACTTTCTGTTAAAAACAAAACCATCTATTTTTGTCGCTGTAAAAATTACGTTCTGTACAGAAACTTTATTTGGATGTTTTGGAGTTTTTCGAAGTCTTTCATTTGTTTTCTTTTTGGATCTTTGCTTGTATGCTTATGTATGTTATTACATGCTTCGTTAGATCATCCGGTCTTGAAGCTTGCTACTACGAATCTTTACAGTTCAACGAACGTCAGCAAGGCCAGTTCACACTTTGATCATAATTTTTCAATACCCAGTTTTTACTATGCATTAGTTTCACCCTCAAAGATTGCATGAGTAGGTTTGGGAACATGTGGTTATGCTTTGTAGTTTATGTGGTAGGAACCTATGACCTTTGATCACCCCGGGAATTTTCGTTATATCATATCTTGCTTAGCCATGCTCGTAGACGGGGATTGGTATGTGTGATCCATGCAAGTTGCGAGAGATAATAATTTTGGGACAACATAAGGTGGTAACTTTAATACACAACTGGGTGGATTGTTTGGGGCACCTGGAGAAACCAGTGCTTGCCCAAGGGGAATCCAGTATGCAGTGTGATTACCCTAGGTCCGCCACCCAGGCTCAAAGGGATCATAAGATATTTCATGCCTAGAAACTTCCGTGTGCAGCCACAAGCCATTATGGGCTCTGGCATAGTTGAGTAAGTTGTGTGACCTCTTTCCGTGGTAGACTAGATGATGTAGGGGAAAGTAGGTGTATCGGTCTACCCAGGGTTAAGGGGGAATACTTCAGAAAGACTATGTCTCGATCTTCCGATCATGAAGGTGGTCGAGTCTTGTGGGGAAAAGTGTGCAAACCTCTGCAGAGTGTACAAACTAATCATGATTAGCCGTGTCCCCGGTTACGGACATCTTGAGTATCTAGAAGTGAATTATTGGTTGATCTCATCACTCTTTTTAATGAAATTATTGGGTTACTAATAACTTGGGAATTTTGGGATTGAGTTGGAGGAACCTTCTCAATAATGGCATTTTAATTTAGTACTAAAAAAATTATTCCATTGTTGTAGGGTAAAATTAGCTTTATGAAAAATAAAACTTAGAGCCTCCACCAGCTAAATTTGCATATAGAGATAGTCTTTTCATTTATTATTATTCTATGGTGTGAAATTGCCAGCATATTCCATGTGCTGACCTACACGGCTGCAACGTCTCATGTTGCAGACTTTTCCGACGAAGATTAAAGGTGCGACAAGTCGTTGTTACGCACTTTTCAGTTTGCCGTGGAGTTGGATGGACTCATTTACCTTCGATGCTTCCGCAGTTATTTTATTTTAGATGGCCTTTGGCCATATTATTGTAATAAATACTCTTTTGAGGATCTCGATGTAATAAAGTGTGTGATTGAACTCTATTATAATTCCTCGAGTATTGTGTGTGTCAGCATACCGATCCAGGGATGATACTTAAGCACAGAGACTTCGATCCATTTGGGTCGGGTCGCTACAAGATGGTATCGAGCACCGACTGTTGTAGGACGCGACCACTAGGAAATGGAAAGCCATAGGAAGAAAACTCTATTTTACGACTTCCTTATATACCCGTTGGTCTATACTCTTCTCTATTCATTTCTATCTCTTCTCTACTTCAATAAAATAGTAGTTGAACCCCATCACCAAGTTGCTCAGTCCGATGAGACCATGACCTATGAAGAGATCATTGACGAAGAAGAAGAAGCTAGAGTTGACTTAGATTTGAGAAGATTTAGTTTAGACCACCACTACCAAGTTGAGTCCAATGAATGATTTGCGGTAGTATGAAGAGATCATATCTCTTGTGGATTTGACCTTACCTGTAGGTTTTTGCTTGTGTGGTGTGATCTGTGTGAATTGCTTGATTTGAAATTTTCTTGCTATCATAAGCATATGGGTAGTGATTTCTCTCATTAGGCCCTTATTCTATTCTAATTTCTCATCCACTCTAACAGATGCCTCCAAGACGTGACCCGGAATTCCCACCGGAACTTACCCAGTTGATCCAGAACCAGAATGCCCTCATGCAGCTACTCATCCGGAATCAGAACCAGAACAACAACAACCCACCGCCACCACCCCTGGTCGACAACCTTACCCGTTTTCTAAGGTTGAACCCACCCATGTTCTCTAGCAAAACGGAGCCGATCCTCGCAGATGACTGGCTTCGCAAGATTGGAAGGAGCCGACCAGCGAGGATGCATCCGGCGAGAAGGTGCGCTTTGCCGCACATCAACTGGATGGACCAGCAGCTTCATGGTGGGAGAATTACACCACCACATTCCCCATAGCCAATGTGACTTGGGATCAGTTCCAGCAGGCGTTCCGTACCGCACATGTTTCAGCCGCAGCTATGAGTCTGAAGAAGCGTGAGTTCCGCAACTTACGCCAGGGAAATCGTTTTGTTGGTGATTATGTGGAGGAACTCAGCAAGTTATCGGTATGCTCCGGAGATGTGGCGATGATCTTTGCTAAGCAGGAGAAATTTCTGGAGAGACTAAACGATGATCTGGGACTTCAGTTGACTATGGCTACCTTTAACAATTATCAAGAGTTGGTCGACAAGGCTCTCATTCTGGAAGGCAAGCAACAGCAGGTGGAGAATCGCAAGTGGAAGTACGGACAGGGAAAGTACAAGTCTGGAGTTCAGCAGAAGCCCCGCTATACCTTGTACTCGGGAAATAATGGATCAGGATCCGGCAAGTGTGGTGGACACACTCACCATAACCATGGAGGACATTCACATCATGGAGGTAATGGACACAACCATAATGGTCATAGGAATGGCAATGGGAACGGAGGAAACAACAATCAGCATCAGTCCAACCCCGCTACACCGGCAAAGAAGGATCTGAGCCACATTACCTGTTTCAAGTGCGGGAAAACCGGACACTCATACCCGATTGCCCTGAGGCCAAGAACGGGAACGGTAACGGAAGCTCTGGAGGCAAGAAGCCCAATCCCTTCACCAGAGGTCAAGTGAACCATGTCAATGTGGAGGAAGTTTATCACCAGCCTCACGCCGTTTTTGGTAAGTTCTTGATTAATTCATTTACAGCCCTTGTTCTTTTTGACACTGGTGCATCACATTCATTCATATCAAGGGGGTTTGTGGATAAGTTTAAGTTGCCGACCGTAGCCCTTAAGTCACCTATGTTAGTGAATTCCCCAGGAGCAGAGCATATGGCTAGTCGGGGATGTTTTCAGTTGCCATTGACCATAGGGAGACACGTTTTCCCCACAAACCTCACATCCTAGAATCAAGAATTGGACGTAATTCTAGGCATGGACTGGCTATCCAAGTATGAAGGTAATATTGATTGTGCCCGTAAGTCGATTCTTCTCACCACCTCAGAGGGGAAACGGATCAAGTATGTGTCGAGGCATACGCCAAGGAGGACTCAAGTGAATTCTCTTTCGGGAGTTGTTCAGGAGGAAGTACCAGTTGTGAAGGATTATCCCGATGTAGTCCCCGAGGAATTGCGGCATGCCACGGATCGGGACATAGAGTTTTTGATCGAATTGTTACCAGGCACCGGACCAATATCCAAGAGACTGTACCGGATGCCCGCAAATGATTTGGAGGAAATTAAGAAGCAGATTAAGGAATTATTGGAGAAAGGTTATATTTGACCGAGTTCATCACCTTGGGGAGCCCCAGTGCTTCTAGTTGAGAAGAAGGATGGAACCCTGAGAATGGTTGTAGATTATCGTGCGTTGAATGAGGTGACGATCAAGAACAAGTACCCTCTGCCAATGATCAATGATTTGTTTGACCAGCTACAAGGAGCAAAAGTTTTCTCTAAGATCGATCTTCGATCAGGATATCATCAGCTGAAGATTCGAGAACAAGATATACCCAAGACAACTTTTACCAGGAGATATGGGCTTTATGAGTACACGGTCATGTCTTTTGGTTTGACTAACGCCCCTGCCTATTTTATGAGTATGATGAATAAGGTATTCATGGAGTTCTTGGATAAGTTTGTTGTGGTATTCATTGATGACATATTGATTTACTCGAAGAATGAAGAAGAACACAAGGAACATTTGCGCTTGGTTCTGGAGAAGCTCAGGGAACATCAATTATACAGAAAGCTTAGCAAGTGCGAATTCTGGTTGAAGGAAGTCGGATTTCTCGGACATGTTATATCAGGAGAAGGAATAGCAGTAGACCCATCCAAGGTTGAAGCCGTCACCGAATGGAAGGCACCCACCTCAGTCGGAGAGATTCACAGTTTTCTTGGACTTGCAGGATATTACCGGACGTTTATTGAGAATTACTCCAAGATCGTGAAGCCCATGACGGAGTTATTGAAGAAAGACACTAAGTTTGTTTGGACCGACGAATGTGAGGCCAGTTTCCAGGAGCTAAAGAAATGTTTGGTCACAGCCCCAGTGCTAATTCTTCCGAATATACGTAAGGATTTCCAAGTATATTGTGACGCTTCTCGTCAGGGACTTGGAGGTGTTCTTATGCAAGAAGGAAGAGTTGTTTCATATGCCTCACGTCAGCTTCAACCTCATGAGAAGAATTATGCCACACATGATTTGGAGTTACCAGCCGTAGTGCACACACTCAAGACCTGGAGACATTTTCTTATCGGAAATCGTTGTGATGTTTACACGGATCATAAGAGTTTGAAATACATCTTCACGCAGAAGGAGTTGAACCTCAGGCAGAGAAGATGGTTGGAGCTCATAAAGGATTATGACCTGAAATTGCACTATCACCCAGGAATGATGATCTCAGAGATCTTCGATTGGAGATAGTACCACGAGGTTTTGTTGCCGCAATGGAAATTCAATCCACTTTGTTGGGAAAGATCCGAGAAGCCCAGAAGTTAGACAAAGGTATTGCGGAGATAAAGGGAAGGATGAACCAAGGAAAGGCAGAAGGATTTCGTGAGGATGAACATGGAACCTTATGGTTTGAGAAGCGTATTTATGTACCCAATGACCCAGAGATCAGAAAGTTGATTCTTCAGGAGGCTCATGATTCGCCTTACTCGATACACCCAGCCAACCAATCAGAAAGTGCCACTTGGCATCTGGCCGAATTTATTTCTCTTTTTCCAGCATTTTTCCAATCTTAGATTCTATACCAATTCTTCTTTCTAGTATATCTTTTAATCTATAGATCCGATTTAGTCGATTATTTTTCCTACTAGATCATAAAAATATCCTCTATCCATAAAACCAAACGAAAAATATTTTTTGAAAATTTTCAAAATTTGAATTCAAACAGATCTGAATTCAAACTTCGTTAGGCCGTATCTCGAGTTTCCTAACTCCGTTTTAGGTGATTCTTTTTGCAAATAGAAGCTCGTAATGTGTACTTTCTGTTAAAACCAAAACCATCTATTTTTGTCTCTGTAAAAATTACGTTCTGTACAGAAACTTTATTTGGATGTTTTGGAGTTTTTCGAAGTCTTTCATTTGTTTTCTTTTTGGATCTTTGCTTGTATGCTTATGTACGTTATTGCTTACTTACGCTAGATCATCCGGAGTGCGAAGCTTGCTACTACGAATCTTTACAGTTTAATGAACGTCAGCAAGGCAAGTTCACACTTTGATCATAATTTTTCAATACCCAGTTTTTACTATGCATTAGTTTCACCCTCAAAGATTGCATGAGTAGGTTTGGGAACATGTGGTTATTCTTTGTAGTTCATGTGGTAGGAATCTATGACCTTTGATCACCCCGGAAATTTTTGTTATATCATATCTTGCTTAGCCATGCTCGTAGACGGGGATTGGTATGTGTGATCCATGCAAGTTGCGAGAGATAATAATTTTGGGACAACATAAGGTGGCAACTTTAATACACCTGGGTGGATTGTTTGGGGCACCTGGAGAAACCAGTGATTGCCCAAGGGGAATTCCGTAGTACCCGTGTGATTACCCTAGGTCCGCCACCCAGGCTCAAAGGGATCATAAAGATGTTTCATGCCTAGAAACTTCCGTGTGCAGCCACAAGCCATTATGGGCTCTGGCATAGTTGAGTAAGTTGTGTGACCTCTTTCCGTGGTAGACTAGCTGATGTAGGGGAAAGTAGGTGTACCGGTCTACCCAGGTTAAGTGGAAATACTTGGAAAAGACTATGTCTCAATCTTCCGATCATGGAGGTGGTCGAGTCTTGTGGGGAAAAGTCATGAAACCTCTGCAGAGTGTACAAACTAATCATGATTAGCCGTGTCCCCGGTTACGGACATCTTGAGTATCTAGAAGTGAATTATTGGTTGATCTCATCACTCTTTTTAATGAAATTATTGGGTTACTAATAACTTGGGAATTTTGGGATTGAGTTGGAGGAACCTTCTCAATAATGGCATTTTAATTTAGTACTCAAAAAAATTATTCCATTGTTGTAGGGTAAAATTAGCTTTATGCAAAATAAAACTTAGAGCCTCCACCAGCTAAATTTGCATATAGAGATAGTCTTTTCATTTATTATTATTCTATGGTGTTAAATTGCCAGCATATTCCATGTGCTGACCTACACGGCTGCAACGTCTCATGCTGCAGACTTTTCCGACGAACATTAAAGGTGCGATAGGTCGTTGTTCTGCACTTAGTTTGCCGTGGAGTTGGATGGACTCATTTACCTTCGATGATTCCGCAGTTATTTTATTTTAGATGGCCTTTGGCCATATTATTGTAATAAATACTCTTTTGAGGATCTTGATGTAATAAAGTGTGTGATTGAACTCTGTTATAATTCCTCGAGTACTGTGTGTGTCAGCATACCGATCCAGGGATGACACTTAAGCACAGAGACTTCAATCCATTTGGGCCGGGTCGCTACAATAGATCTTGATGCCTAATATGTAAGCAGCTTCTCCAAGGTCCTTCATTGAAAACACTTATTCAAGTAGGCCTTTATGCTTTCCAATAATTCTATATCATTTCCCATCAATAGTATGTCATCCACATATAATATGAGAAATGCTACAGAGCTCCCACTCACTTTCTTGTAAACACAAGCTTCTCCATAAGTCTGTGTAAACCCAAACGCTTTGATCATCTCATCAAAGCGAATGTTCCAACTCTGAGATGCTTGCACCAGCCCATAGATCGAGCGCTGGAGCTTGCATACCTTGTCAGCATTCTTAGGATCAACAAAACCTTCCAGCTGCATCATCTACAATCCTTCCTTAAGGAAACCACTAAGGAATGCCGTTTTGACGTCCATTTGCCATATCTCATAATCATAGAATGCTGCAATTGCTAACATGATTCAGACGGACTTTAGGTTCGCTACGGGTGAGAAGGTATCATCGTAGTCAACCCCTTGAACTTGTCGATAACCCTTAGTGACAAGTCGAGCCTTATAGATGGTCACATTACCATCCGCGTCTGTCTTCTTCTTAAAGATCCATTTGTTCTCTATGGCTTGCCGATCATCGGGCAAGTCTTTCAAAGTCCATACTTCGTTTTCATACATGGATCCTATCTCGGATTTCATGGCTTCAAGCCATTTGTTGGAATCTGGGCCCGCCATTGCTTCTTCATAGTTCGAAGGTTCACCATTGTCTAACAACATGATTTCCAGGACAGGGTTGTCGTACCACTCTGGTGCGGAACGTGTCCTTGTGGACCTACGAAGTTCAGTAGCAACTTGATCCGAAGTTTCATGATCATCATCATTAACTTCCTCTCTAGTCGGTGCAGGCACCACAAAAACATCTTCCTGAGCTGCGCTATTCTCCAGTTCAAGAGTCAATACCTCATCAAGTTCTACTTTCCTCCCACTTACTTATTTCGAGAGAAACTCTTTCTATAGAAAGGATCCATTCTTGGCAACAAAGATCTTGCCTTCGGATCTGAGGTAGAAGGTATACTGAGGGAGTCCCGGATTAGGGGGTGTCCGGATAGCTGAACTATCACCGTTGGCCGGACTCCTGGACTATGAAGATACAAGATTGAAGACTTCGTCCCGTGTCCGGATGGGACTTTCCTTGGCGTGGAAGGCAAGCTTGGCGTCTGGATATGTAGATCTCCTACCATTGTAACCGACTTTGTGTAACCCTAACCTATCCGGTGTCTATATAAACCGGAGGGTTTTAGTCCGTGAGACACAACAACAACAATCATACCATAGGCTAGCTTCTAGGGTTTAGCCTCTACGATCTCGTGGTAGATCTACTCTTGTACTACCCATATCATCAATATTAATCAAGCGGGGTAAGGTATTACCTCCATCGAGAGGGCCCGAATCTGGGTAAAAACATCGTGTCCCTTGTCTCCTGTTACCATCCGCCTAGACGCACAGTTCGGGACCCCCTACCCGAGATCCGCCGGTTTTGACACCGACATTGGTGCTTTCATTGAGAGTTCCGCTGTGCTGTCACCATCAGGAGGGATGCCTCATCCCGTCTTTAAAGACGGCTCTGTTGCTATAGGAGCTTTGGCTATCGGCCAAACTCTCCGGCTAGGTGGTTTTCTCAGGACCGCCAGTACGGCCACCTCGCCGACGATGACTTCTCGGGTCATCAAAACCAATCTTCACGTCAACTCGAACTCGCCCGAGCAGTTAGATCTGATCGAGCTCTCCTCCGTAAGCGAGCTCTTGGATCGCATCGCCAGACCGAGTCACCACGGACTACGACCGGATCGGGCTTAAAACCGATCTGAGAGAGATCAACTCTCCCCAGGCTACCCATCATGTTGTTGTGATAGAGGAGCAATACGACGATTCTTCTTCTATCTTAAGGACTAGCTACGTCCGAATTCCCGATCCCTCCATGCCGGATTGCTGCAGAGGGACGGACGTCGATCAAGCCCTGAACTTAAAAGTCGGTAGCGGGTTGGATTCATTGGATAGCATTCAAAATCCAAACTTCCAAGTTCGGAAACTTCTCGGCCCCTGAGTCTTAAATTGGACGGGGTTCGGATCTAGTTCCACCCGCCCACCCAAACATTAGCGATCCAACCCGAATTTGGCGAGCCCGGCTGAAAGCGAGACATCATTCTTGGGCGATTCCTCCACAGTTATGGACAGGATAAAGGACTGCCGAGAGGAGGACGCAATCTCACTCTTCTGCAATAATTGCACGGACAAGGGAATCCTAAACGCCATAAGTCGTCGCGAAATTACATGCTTTGATGACTTGGTGACCATAGTACAAAAGTACTGTGCGATGGAGAGTGCTTGGGAAACCGAAAGTAAATTTTGGGATAATCCGGCCCCGAATACAACCCTAGTCCGGAATAAAAGGGTGCATCATCACCAAGCACCTGGGTTATACACCAAAAAACAAAAACCCCCTAAAGGGTACGGAACCGTACTGGAGTGTTGGCTAAACGGACCCTGCAAAATTCATAGCACAGAGGGCGCCACTCCAACTCATAGCCTTCGAGCATGTTGGATATTACGGCAGGTGGCCAAAAGTGGCGAAGAGCTTCTAGCCTCAGAATCCCATCCTAGCAACACCAATACGATATTAACAGTCTTCGAGACTTTCGCATCAAATAATATAAGGAAACGGACACTCCGCAACCTTGCCGAAGTCTACCAAGTAGCAACAATAAATCCATGGAGTGACACGGCTATTACATTTAATGCCACGATTTAACCTAAATTCCGAACAGCCCGAGCACCGGCCGCCTGGTCCTCGGTCCAATAGTGGACGGCTTTTGCCTTACTAAGGTACTCATGGATGGCGGCATGACTAAACCTCATCTATGAGGAAACCCTCCGAAAAATGGAAATAGATCTGGATCCTCATTGATCGAAGCAGCAATACCTTTAGAGGAATAATCCCTAGACGTGAAGCATTCTGCACAGGAAAAATAACTCTAGACGTAGTGTTCGGCTTGCCGGACAATTACATGTCCGAGGAGTTCACATTTCACGTGGCCCCGTTCAGCAGCCGGATATCACGCTTTATTAGGGCGAGAGGCATTCACAATTTTTCAAGCTATACCCCATTATGGGTACATGAAGCTTAAAATGCCGGACCTAACGGAATCATCACTCTCGCTAGTGATCCGAACATAGCACTCGCGCCGAAAACAAGACAGCCGCACTAGCCCTCGAGGCACTATCCGAAGCCCTAGCGGCCGAGGAACTCACTCGATCACGGTCCACGGTGAAGCGAGGGCGATGTGATACTTGATAAAAGATCCAAGTCCACCTCTTTCAAACCAGCGGATGAAATAGTCAAATTCCAAGTCCACCCAACGGACCCCATAAAGACGGCCTCCATTGGGGAATAATTAAACCACGATGTAGACGCCGCACTACGAGAATTTCTACAAGAAAAGCGACATTTTGCACGGCACCCTTCGGACATGCCGGGGAATCCCATGTTGGCTGGCCGAGCACAGCCTAAATATCCTAAAAGGATTCAAGCCACCAAACAGGCTCTTGAGCTTTTCGAACCCAAGAGACAAAGCCATGGGAGAGGAGCTAGCCAAACTCACGGAAGCGGATTCATCAGAGATATAAAACCTCCGGACTGGCTAGCAAATCTGGTGATGGTACCAAATAAGGATAAATCCTGGCGCCTATGTGTTGATTTCAAAGACCTTAATAAGGCTTGCCCAAAGGATCCCTTCCCCCTCCCTCGAATTGATCAAATTATCAACGCCACAGCAGGACACGACTCATTGTGCTTCCTCGACGCGTACTCCGGCTACCACCAAATCAAGATGGCGGAGCCAGACCAAGCTGCAACAGCATTCATCACTCCATACGGCCCATTATGCTTCAACACAATGCCCTTCGGGCTCAAAAACGCCGGCGCTACATATCAGCGCATGATTCAGACATGCCTGGCAAACCAGATCGGCAAAACAGTAGAAGTATATGTAGATGACGTCGTCGTCAAATCCAAGCATGTCGAAACTCTAGTAGACGACTTGAGGCTCACATTCGACAATCTCCATAAATATGACATTAAGCTCAATCCGGAAAAATGCGTCTTCGGTGTCCCAGCCGGAAAGCTCTTGGGCTTCATTGTGTCCGGTAGAGGAATTGAAGCAAACCCAGCCAAGATCCGAGCTCTGTCACAATTGGATATTCCAAAAGACCTCAAGCAAATACAAAAATTATTTGGATGCGTGGCGGCTCTAAGCCGCTTTATTTCCCGTTGGGAGAAAAGGCATTACCCTTTACCACCTCCTCCGGTGCACCGATCACTTGAGTGGGCCGGATGCAGCCTGGCGGACTTGAAGAAATAAAAGCCATATTGGCAACAAATCCGGTCCTGGCCGCGCCCAACATGGACGGACCAATGCTATTATATATCGCCGCAACACATCAAGTTGTTAACGCGGTGCTCGTCGTCGAACGAGAAACGGACGGACACCGGTTCCCTCTTCAAAGACCGGTTTATTATGTGTCCACTATCCTCACTCCGTGCAAGTCCCGGTACCCACATTATCAAAAGATAGCATACGCGGTGTTCATGGCATCCCGGAAGCTGCGACACTACTTTCAAGAGTGTTCGATAATGGTAGCCTCCGAAGTACCTCTTAACGACATTATAAACTACCGCGACGCGACGGGCCGGATTGCTAAATGGGCCATAGAGCTCCTTCCATTCGACATAACCTATAAGCCACGACGATCTATTAAGTCGCAGGTTTTGGCCGACTTCATGGCCGAATGGACCGAAGCCGAACTCCCTAAAGAGTACGGCGCATACTCCAATCGGATCATGCACTTCGACGGCTCCAAAATGTTGGCGGCTGAAATTCGGCGTCGTCACAACGTCCCCAACCGGGACACGGTCCAATCGTCCTTCAAATAATGTATACGGGCTCCAACAACACGATCGAATCTGAAGCCCTTACGCACGGCCTCCGGATGGCAGTCTCCATGGGCATTAAACGCCTAGAGGTGCGCGGGGATTCGAACCTCGCGGTATCTCAAATCAACGGAGACTTTGATGCCAAAGATCCGAAAATGGCAGCGTACCGCAATGCGGTCCTAAAATGTCAGCACGGTTTGAGGGGCTCGAATTTCATCATATAGCCCGGGATAACAACCAGGCGGCGGATGTATTGGCACGCATCGGCGCTAAACGCGATGCCGTCCCGCCCAACATCTTCTTGGAACGGCTGTTCAAGCCATCCGTACTATGGGAAGGGAGTCCGAAATAAAAATCCGGACCCAACCGCCTTGCGACACCGAACATTCTGACACAATCGGAGGCTCTGCCATCGAGATAACACCCTCCGCCCATGAAATAATGGCGGTTATCGCCCCGTGGACGGAGCCATTCCTAGCCTACCTAACTAGGCAGGAACTCCCCGAAGACCAAAATGAGGCCCGCTACATAGTACGGCGATCCAAAGCCTATAAAGTCCATGAGGGAGAGCTTTATAAGAAAAGCACAACAGGAGTCCTTCAAAGGTGTATCTCCAAAGAAGAAGGGCGCAACCTCCTGGCTGAAATTCATGCCGGACTGGGTGGGCACCACGCCGCAGCCCGGGCCCTTGTAGGCAAGGCCTTCCGTACAGGATTTTATTGGCCGACGGCCCGGGCAAATGCGCATGATTTAGTCCAATGATGCGTCGGTTGCCAGCTTTTTCCTAATCAAAGCCACATGCCACCCACCGCCCTCAAAACTATACCCATCACCTGGCCGTTCGCGGTCTGGGGGCTTGACATGGTTGGACCCCTTAAGGGAGGAACCCACAAGAAAAAATACCTATTGGTCATGGTGGATAAATTCACAAAATGGATAGAGGCCAAGCTCGTTAAAGCGGCGAATCCGGACGGTGATAGACTTCATATCGGGGGTAGTGCACCGTTACGGTGTCCCCACAAGATATCATCACCGATAACGGCACCAACTTCACGGCCGATGAGGTCAAATTATGGTGCAAAAACATGGGCATCAACCTCGATTACGCCTCGGTCTATCACCCTCAAACCAACGGTCAAGTCGAGCGAGCAAGCGGTCTAATCATGAGCGGCATTAAACCCGGACTAGTGCGGTCCCTCAAGGAATCTAACACACCGGGTTGAGGAGCTCGACTCCGTACTGGGGGCTGCGGACCACGCCGAATCGTACTACCGGATTCACACCATTTTTATGGTGTACGGCGCAGAGGCAGTCTTGCCCTGCGACATAATTCATGACTCACCTCGCGTGCGCATGTATGAAGAAAGAGAAGCTGAGATCTATCGGCATGACAACTTGGACGCATTGGAGGAGGAGCGCGACGTGGCAAAAGCTAGTTCCGCATTTTATCAACAGCAGGCTCGAAGATATCAAAGCAGGGAAGTACGGGCCAAAGCTTACAACGTTGGCGAACTAGTTCTACGCCTGCCGGACAAGAAAAAGGACAAACTCAAGCCAAATGGGAAGGTCCCTTCATCATCGACCAGGTCGACGGCGGAGCATACCGTCTGCGAAACACATCGGATAACCGACTCGAGCCGAACCCATGGAACGCAGCCCGTCTACGAAGATTCTACGCCTAAGCGCCGGACTCCAAGTTCGTCTCCTTCCTCCGTCCGCATTTTCTATTTTTGTTGTCTTTTATTTCTCTCCTTCCTCCCCTTTCTTTTTTAAAGCCTTTAGAGGCTCGCTCGCGCTTTGTTCGCACATAGTTGACGCACTGTCCGCGCTCATTATACCTGGGGGCTTCTTTAACATAAGCTTATTTGTACGGGCTTCATGCCCATTACATGTGTCAAACTTCCGCATGTACCTTTTATTCACCATTATATGCATCGATATGACTTAAGTTTTGGCAAGCTGGGTTGCCTGGCTCCTGTGCTTACCCCTACGTTCCCGATTGTTCGGCTAGGTGGTAAAGGGAGCACCTCTGCGATTATTCTTGCCAGTCGGCCGGATGTGTACCTCAGGTAGGTGAAGCCGAAAGCTAAGCGTTCTTAAGGGAATATTCGATTGGTGAATTGAAAGATGATTTTTAACTATTTATCCATCTGCCCCCGATGATTTTACGCTTTCTTAGCAGTTTTGACATGCACTTTAGGGCATGCATCCCAAAAAAGGAACCCTTAACGGAACTATTCTCCCGGAAGATGTTTCTTACTATCCATGTAATATAACATAACTAGTTGGGCACTTATGCGATATAGCAATAATGACCCCTACGCCTTTGTCTCCATGCATGCCCGGTTCTTATATAACCACGAGGGTATTCGGACACACTCTGGACTGTTGGGTCCCGAGGATGAAGCGAAAAGGTCCGCTATGACAAACGATCTACAATCCGGCTAGAAGACATTTTTCATGTCATATTTAATTACATAGTCAACTCGACTCATTGTATTCCTCCTCAATGCCATCTAATAGGCTATCTAATTTACAATCTTGCTGGGAATACTTAGCGGCCAATTCAACTTGGCCGTACACTAAGCTTACAGGGATCTCCTTCCCATCAAGTCCCACAGGTCCGACCTCGGCAAAGTGGTTTGGGTCACCTTCCGTGTACCGTCTTCACCATGGCCCGAGCCTCCTGGCGCGCCTGACGGCGAGCCGATATCTTCCATAGTCGGAGCGCCGCCGTGCTCCTTGAAGCCGCTCTGCCAGCTCTCCAATGCCTTGAGCAGGGAGATAGATGGCCACAAGGCCTGGCCGACGCCTTTCATCACCTGCTGAACTCGTTCGTGCAGCTGGCGCAGTTCGGGAAGAAGATCACCCGAAGAACTAGGCATCTCCTCTTCCGGACGACCTGTGAGCAAACCTAAATACATGTTTATGTTAGTCGCCTTCCTCGCCGAACTCTTTCAAAGTTCGCTCAAGCACTTACTGAAAATGCCGCGACGAGGCCGTCGATTCTCCTTTACGGAGTCAGACATAACCGGGCACGAACATCCTTTAGTTCCTCACCCGGTTGGGTGTTGGCATCTTGGAGGTTATTTTTCTCCTGCTGCACCCTCGTAAGCACGCTCTCGCCAGCCTTTAGCTGGCGCAGGAATGTTGCTTGTCCGGATCTAGTCGGCGCCATCTGCAATATTATTGTCAGATTTACACACACGCCCGCACTTCCTAACTTATTTATCTGTTGAAGCATATATTACCGGAGGGGTCTCTGTGGCTCCCCCAGATGGCGGCTAGTCTTGACCTCAAGTTGGGCCTTGCATTCTTCAAGCTCCTGGGACAGTCGGGTATTCTTTTTTGTAAGATCCTGCATAACAAATGATCCTTAAATCATTTAGTCTAACTATTTTAAGTCTCGGGGGCTACTGGCATATATAACTGTCAAATTTCCTTACCCGTATGTCCTTTACATACTGCTCTGTGGCTCTGGCTAGACCATATTGAGCGGCACGGAGGTGCGCATCTCCCGAATTGAAGGCATTCAAGGCCTCTTGGGAGAAACATGCGTCACGAGGAGCATCCACCTCGGAGTTTGTTCATGGCACTCTCCACCTCGGAGTTGGTGGCGGACAATCTGTCGGCATCCTCTGTCGGAGGAGCATCCGACGCACGCCTCGTGCTCGCCTCCGCTTTCGGACCCGGCTTTGGAGCCCGGCCGGAGGAGGTTCGATTGGCAATCTCTCTGGACTCAATCCGGCGAGCGCTCTTTTTCCTGGAAGGAGCACCAGCGTTAGTACACCTCTCCGGGATCAATCCTGGGAATATGGTGACACGCCATACCGTTGCGGCGGAGTTTCGATCCGGACCGCACTTCTTTTTAACTGCTTGAGGCGTCTGCCCTTGTTGTCCGGCCGCCGCGGGCTCGGCTTCCTGCCTCGAAGGTACCCCCTGCGAAACACCATTGGTATACGGTGATCAAGAAATAAGCACGGATAGGTCATTATCAGAGTATTGGGACCTCGGTCTCGATTACCTATGAAATTTGGAAGTGTTCCGGGGTAATCAACCGTAATGGCAACCAAAGCATTGTCGATGCTAAGTTGGTGGAACACCCCGTCGATCTACTCCACCTTTATATCCGGATCCTCTTCGGAGGCCGGATCGAGGGACTGTTCCGGATCCTCGGGTTGTGGGGGCGGGCTGTGTATCTTCTCCACGGCCGGCCTTGATTCTGCGTAGAAACCATGAAATGAGATATTTAACCACGGGAACATGGATCGGACAGGCCACTAAGGTGTTTGCTTACCCAACTTCGAGGATTATTCAAGAAAACTTCGTTCGATGGATTGGCGGAGAAAATCCTCCTCCTCCCCTTTATATATGGCAGACAAGGTCTTCACCAGTTCGGTGACCGATCCCGGCCCTTTGCGGCCATGGCGGGTGGCATCGTCCTCCCCGTTGAAATCCCACATGGGGTGGCCCCTATATTCGAGCGGCTGCACTCCCCTCATAATGCAGATTGCCATGACTCCCGGCATGGTCAATCCGGCATGAGCCAGTAATCTTATTCGGCTCATCAAGTAAAGGACGTCGGTCATTTTCCTCCGGGCTCCATGGGCGCCAACTTAGGCGCTTCTTGAGGAGCATTGCTAAACTCCGGGAGGCCGATCCGAGCAGGGTCCGACAATGGGCGTCCTCCATGTAAAACCATTCCAAGGCCGGTCTTGGAGGCCTTCTTCGGGGTTCGGATAGATATCCGGTCCCAGCGATGCGCCATAGTTCGGCTCCGCCCACTTGATATATTGACCCCTCATGAGAATGGGGCACTAGGCAGAATAATCTCTTCCACAGCATAAAAATGAGCCTCAATGCCCAAGAACAGTTCGCAAAGGGCCCACGAAGCCCATGACGTGTAAAATGGAGGCATGCGTAAGGTGGTGCAACTGGAGGCCATAGAACTCCAAGAGCCCCGGAGAAACGGATGAATTGGAAATCCGAGTCCTCTTACTAGATAAGAGACGAAGCATACCCGCTCTCCTTTAGAGGGATTGGGGACATTCTCCGCTTGCTTTCCGCCCTTGTAGGTGGCAAGTCCGGCTCGAATCGGAACCATGAAGGCCGGGGGAAGAAATCCCTTGGTTTGGAGTATAACTAGCTCGCTATGCGGGACTGAGCATCTCTCCCAATTTCCAGGCTGAGGGCTGGGAGCACGAGAGGAGGAGCCGCGTCGACTGTCCATGATGGAATGGGTTTTTTGTCGGAGGCGCTCCGATGAAAGCTTGCGGAGGGAGGATGGTGTGACTCAGATCTATATCCTCGCCCCTTTTATGGGCGGCTCATTTGCGCAGCTAGGTGGGTAAGTGTAAAAATACCCTGGCTTTTCGCATTCATTCAAACACGTGGAAGATGGCCATTATTGGGCATAGAAGCCAAGGAGCGCAACATTTATCAGAAGCCGGACACTATTCGACAAGTATATGGAATTTGGAGAAGAACCCGCCTCGCAATGCCGAAGAAAATCAACGCGTCGGACTCATCGTCATTGAAGCCTGGTTCGGGGCTCTTGAGGAGTCCCGGATTAGGGGTGTCCGGATAGCGAACTATCACCGTTTGCGGACTCTGGACTATGAAGATACAAGATTGAAGACTTCGTCCCGTGTCCGGATGGGACTTTCCTTGGCGTGGAAGGCAAGCTTGGCGATACAGATATGTAGATCTCCTACCATTGTAACCGACTTTGTGTAACCCTAACCTATCCGGTGTCTATATAAACCGGAGGGTTTTAGTCCATAGGACACAACAACAACAACAACCATACCATAGGCTAGCTTCTAGGGTTTAGCCTCTCTGATCTCGTGGTAGATCTACTCTTGTACTACCCATATCATCAATATTAATCAAGCAGGAGTAGGGTATTACCTCCATCGAGAGGGCCCGAACCTGGGTAAAAACATCGTGTCCCTTGTCTCCTGTTACCATCCGCCTAGACGCACAGTTCGGGACCCCCTACCCGAGATCCGCCGGTTTTGACACCGACATATACCCAATAGTTTCCTTAGGGTATCCTATGAAGACGCATTTTTCCGAATTGGGTTCGAGCTTTTCAGGTTGAAGTTTCTTGACATAAGCATCGCATCCCCAAACTTTCAGAAACGACAGCTTAGATTTCTTCCCAAACCATAATTCATATGGTGTCATCTCAACGGATTTCGACGGAGCCCTATTTAAAGTGAATGCGGCAGTCTCTAAAGCATAACCCCAAAATGATAGCGGTAGATCGGTAAGAGACATCATAGATCGCACCATATCTAATAGAGTGCGATTACGACGTTCGGACACACCATTACGCTGAGGTGTTCCAAGCGGCGTGAGTTGTGAAACAATTCCACATTTCCTTAAGTGCGTGCCAAATTCGTGCTCAAATATTCCCCTCCACGATCTGATCGTAAGAACTTTATTTTCTTGTCACGTTGATTCTCAACCTCACTCTGAAATTCCTTGAACTTTTCAAAGGTCTCAAACTTGTGTTTCATTAAGTAGACATACCCATATCTACTTAAGTCATCAGTGAGGGTGAGAACATAACGATAACCACCGCGAGCCTCAACGCTCATTGGACCGCACACATCAGTATGTATGATTTCCAATAAGTTGGTTGCTCGCTCCATTGTTCCGGAGAATGGAGTCTTGGTCATTTTGCCCATGAGGCATGGTTCACACGTGTCAAATGATTCATAATCAAGAGACTCCAAAAGTCCATCTGCATGGAGTTTCTTCATGCGTTTGATACCAATGTGACCAAGGCGGCAGTGTCACAAGTATGTGGGACTATCATTATCAACCTTACATCATTTGGCATTCACACTATGAATATGTGTAACATCACGTTCGAGATTCAATAAGAATAAACCATTGACCAGCGGGGCATGACCATAAAACATACCTCTCATATAAATAGAACAACCATTATTCTCAGATTTAAATGAGTAGCCATCTCGCATTAAACGAGATCCAGATACAATGTTCATGCTCAAAGGTGGCACTAAATAACAATTATTGAGGTTTAAAACTAATCCCGTAGGTAAATGTAGAGGTAGCGTGCCGGCGGCGATCACATCGACCTTGGAACCATTCCCGACGTGCATCGTCACCTCGTCCTTCGCCAAACTCCACTTATTCCTCAGCTCCTGTTTTGAGTTACAAATACGAGCAACCGCACCGGTATCAAATACCCAGGAGCTACTAGGAGTGCTGGTAAGGTACACACATGTATATCATATATACCTTTGGTATTGCCGGCCTTCTTATCCGCTAAGTACTTGGGGCAGTTCCGCTTCCAGTGAGCGTTTGCCTTGCAATAAAAGCACTCAGTCTCAGGTTTGGGTCCATGCTTTGGCTTCTTCCCGGTAACTGGTTTACCGGGCGCGGCAACTCCCTTGCCGTCCTTCTTGAAGTTCTTCTTACCCTCGCCTTTCTTGAAACTAGTGGTTTTATTGACCATCAACACTTGATGTTCCTTTTTGATCTCCACCTCCGCTGATTCCAGCATTGAATATACCTCAGGAATGGTTTTCTCCATCCCCTGCATATTGAAATTCATCACAAAGCTCTTGTAGCTAGGTGGAAGCGACTGAAGGATTCTGCCAATGACCGCGTCATCCGGGAGATTAACTCCCAGCTGAGACAAGGGGTTTTGCAACCCAGACATTTTGAGTATGTGCTCGCTGACAGAACTATTCTCGTCCATCTTACAACTGTAGAACTTGTCGGAGACTTCATATCTCTCGACTCGGGCTGTTGGGGATCGTAGCAAAAATTAAAATTTTCTACGCATCACCAAGATCAATCTATGGAGTCATCTAGCAACGATGAAGAGGGAAGTGCATCTACATACCCTTGTAGATCGCGAGCGGAAGCGTTCAAGAGAACGGGGTTGATGGATTCGTACTCGTCGTGATCCAAATCACCGATGACCAAGCGCCGAATGGACAGCACCTCCGTGTTCAACACACGTACGGTTGGGGAAGACGTCTCCTCCTTCTTGATCCAGCGAGGGGGAAGGAGAGGTTGATGGAGATCCAACGACGACGGGCGTGGTGGTGGAAGCAGCGAGGATCTCGGCAGGGCTTGGCTCAGCGAGAGGAGAGGTGTTACGGGGAGAGGGAGGCGCCAGGGCTTGGGTGCGCAGCCCTCCCTCCCCATTCTATATATAGGGGCCCTGGGGCGCCGCCCCTCTGATCCAATCTCAAGGGGGGACAAGGGGGGACTTGTCCCCAAGTCAGTGGGCGCCCCACCCCTGTGGTTTCCAACCCTAGGCGCAGGGGGAGGCCCATGGGGGCGCACCAGCCCACCAGGGGCTGGTTCCCTTCCCTCTTCAGCCCATGAGGCCCTCCGGGATAGGTGGCCCCACCCGGTGGACCCCCGGGACCCTTCTGGTGGTCCCGGTACAATACCGGTGACACCCGAAACTTTCCCGGTGGCCGAAACTGGACTTCCTATATACAAATATTTACCTCCGGACCATTCCGGAACTCCTCGTGATGTCCGAGATCTCATCCGGGACTCCGAACAACTTTTGGGTTACCGCATACTAATATCTCTACAACCCTAGCGTCACCGAACCTTAAGTGTGTAGACCCTACGGGTTCGGGAGACACACAGACATGACAGAGACGACTCTCCGGTCAATAACCAACAGCGGAATCTGGATACCCATGTTGGCTCCCACATGCTCCTAGATGATCTCATCGGATGAACCACAATGTCGAGGATTCAATCAATCCCGTATACAATTCCCTTTGTCAATCGATACGTTACTTGCCCGAGATTCGATCGTCGATATCCCAATACCTTGTTAAGTCTCGTTACTGGCAAGTCACTTTACTCGTTCCATAATGCATGATCCCGTGACCAACCACTTGGTCACATTGAGCTCATTATGATGATGCATTACCGAGTGGGCCCAGAGATACCTCTCCGTCATACGGAGTGACAAATCCCAGTCTCGATCCGTGCCAACCCAACAGACACTTTTGGAGATACCTGTAGTGTACCTTTATAGCCACCCAGTTACGTTGTGACATTTGGTACACCCAAAGCACTCCTACGGTATCTGGGAATTGCACGATCTCATGGTCTAAGGAAATGATACTTGACATTAGAAAAGCTCTAGCAGACGAACTACACGATCTTGTGCTATGCTTAGGATTGGGTCTTGTCCATCACATCATTCTCCTAATGATGTGATCCCATTATCAATGACATCAAATGTCCATGGTCAGGAAACCGTAACCATCCATTGATCAACGAGCTAGTCAACTAGAGGCTCACTAGGGACATGTTGTGGTCTATGTATTCACACATGTATTACGATTTCCGGATAACACAATTATAGCATGAACAATAGACAATTATCATGAACAAGGAATATAATAATCATTTTATTATTGCCTCTAGGGCATATTTCCAAGAGTCTCCCACTTGCGCTAGAGTCAATAATCTAGTTACATTGTGATGAATCGAACACCCATAGAGTTCTGGTGTTGATCATGTTTTGCTCGCGGAAGAGGTTTAGTCAACGGATCTGCGACATTCAGATCCGTATGCACTTTGCAAATATCTATGTCTCCATCTTGAACATTTTCACGAATGGAGTTGAAGCGACGCTTCATGCGCTGCCTCTGAGGCTGCCATGTATTCCGCTTCACATGTAGATCCCGCCACAACGCTTTGCTTGCAACTGCACCAGCTTACTTCCCCACCATTCAAAATATACATGTATCCGGGTTGTGACTTAGAGTCATCCAGATCTATGTCGAAGGTAGCATCGACGTAACCCTTTACGACAAGCTCTTCGTCACCTCCATAAACGAGAAACATATCCTTAGTCCTTTTCAGGTACTTCAGGATATTCTTGACCGCTGTCCAGTGTTCCATGCCGGGATTACTTTGGTACCTTCCTACCAAACTTACGGCAAGATTTACATCAGGTCTGGTACACAGCATGGCATACATGATAGATCCTATGGCCGAGGCATAGGGGATGACACTCATCTTTTCTCTATCTTCTGCCGTGGTCGGACATTGAGCCGAGCTCAATTTCACACCTTGCAACACAGGCAAGAACCCCTTCTAGGACTGATCCATATTGAACTTCTTCAATATCTTATCAAGGTATGTGCTTTGTGAAAGACCTATGAGGTGTCTTGATCTATCTCTATAGATCTTGATGCCTAATATGTAAGCAGCTTCTCCAAGGTCCTTCATTGAAAAACACTTATTCAAGTAGGCCTTTAGCTCTCCAAGAGTTCTATATCATTTCCCATCAACAGTATGTCATCCACATATAATATGAGAAATGCTACAAATCTCCCACTCACTTTCTTGTAAACGCAGGCTTCTCCATAAGTTTGCATAAAGCCCAACGCTTTGATCATTTCATCAAAGCGAATGTTCCAACTCCAAGATGTTTGCACCAGCCCATAGATGGAGCGCTGGAGCTTGCATACCTTGTTAGCATTCTTAGGATCGACAAAACCTTCCGGCTACATCATATACAATTCTTCCTTAAGAATGCCGTTAAGGAATGTCGTTTTGACGTCCATTTGCCATATTTCATAATCGTAGAATGCGGCAATTGCTAACATGATTCGGACGGACTTAAGCTTTGCTACGAGTGAGAAGGTCTCATCGTAGTCAACCCCTTGAACTTGTCGATAACCCTTACACTGCGTTTGGATGTCTCCATTGAGAGCCTCTGAATTGCATTGGATCCAATACCAAATCAACCTTTGTATTGCAATGGGCTCCAATACCAATACAGATGTTTGGATGTACAGAATATTGCAGGTTGGAATTAGACAAGCTAGCAATACCAATGTTATGTTTGGATGCCATACAATCGAATTGACGGTTTGCCTGAGCTACGCCATGAACGGAGCCGGCCGAGCAGCAGTGAGGAGCACAGGACGCAGTCGTCCCCGACGATCAACCGACCATCCGCGGCCGGGATGGAGCGACGCCGGCGAGCGTGATGGTTCAAACTCGTGCAGGCGCAGCCCCTCGTGTATGGGAAACTCCGATGGCCGCAAGATCCAGAGCACAGGACCTCCACGCCGGCGAGCATGAGGGCCAATCGACTAGAAGAGGGGCGGTGGACGACGGGCAGGGAGGACGGCCAGGCGTGGATAAGGACGGCGGGGCACGGCAGCCGGGGAGGAGGGCGGGGCCAGCCGGGGAGGAGGCACCTGTGCCGCTGTTGGACTCCATGGCGGGGAGTGGCTCAAGGGGACGGCGAGCAGGAGCTGGAGAGGAGGGGATGAAGGCACCTGCGCCACCGCCAGACTCCATGGTGGTGGCCGCCGCCGCCGGCCTCTGCTAGGTCGTCGCGGTCAGCCTATCCTATCCCCTTCCTTTTTCTAGTCGCTTGCGGGCAGGCTGATTTCAGCGCGATTCAGAGCAGGAGGGCTCCTTATAGTGGGCAGGCACTTCGTGTGGGATGTAATTCAGCCGGTGTTTTCGTTTCATTACAGCCTGCCAATTCACTGTGCAACCAAACACATGAATTGAAAGATCACAATACCAATTTAGATTCCAAGCCTCCAATGGGAACATCCAAACACAGCGTTAGCGACAAGTCGAGCTTTGTAGATGGTAACATTACCATCCGCGTCTGTCTTCTTCTTAAAGATCCATTTATTTTCTATCGCTCGCCGATCATCGGGAAAGTCTGTCAAAGTCCATACTTTGTTTTCATACATGGATCCTATCTCGGTGCTTCAAGCCATTTGTTGGAATCTGGGCCCGCCGTCGCTTCTTCATAGTTCGAAGGTTCACCGTTGTCTAACAACATGATTTCCAGGACGGGGTTGCCATACCATTCTGGTGTGGAACGTGTCCTCGTGGACCCTCTGAAGTTCAAGAGCAACTTGATCCGAAGTACCTTGATCATCATCATTAACCTCCTCTCTAGCGGTCACGGGCACCACAGAACATCTTCCTGAGCTGCACTTCTTTCCGCTTCAAGAGGCAGTACTTCATCAAGTTCTACTTTCCTCCCACTTACTTCTTTCGAGAGAAACTCTTTCTCCAGAAAGGATCCATTCTTGGCAACAAAGATCTTGCCTTCAGATCTAAGGTAGAAGGTATACCCAATGGTTTCCTTAGGTATCCTATGAAGACACAATTTTTCCGACTTGGGTTCGAGCTTTTCAGGTTGAAGTTTCTTGACATAAGCATCGCATCCCCAAACTTTTAGAAACGACAACTTAGGTTTCTTCCCAAACCATAATTCATACGGTGTTGTCTCAACGGATTTCGACGGAGCCCTATTTAAAGTGAATGCGGCAGTCTCTAAAGCATAGCCCCAAAATGAGAGCGGTAGATCGGTAAGAGACATCATAGATCGCACCATATCCAATAGAGTGCGATTACGACGTTCGGACACACCATTACTGAGGTGTTCCAGGCGGCGTGAGTTGTGAAATGATTCCACATTTCCTTAAGTGTGTGCCAAATTCATGACTTAAATATTCCCCTCCATGATCTGATCGTAAGAACTTTATTTTTCTGTCACGTTGATTTTCAACCTCACTCTGAAATTCCTTGAACCTTTCAAAGGTCTCAGACTTGTGTTTCATTAAGTAGACATACCCATATCTACTCAAGTCATCAGTGAGGGTGAGAACATAACGATAGCCACCACGTGCCTCAACGCTCATTGGACCGCACACATCAGTATGTATGATTTCCAATAAGTTGGTTGCTCGCTCCATTGTTCCAGAGAACGGAGTCTTGGTCATGTTACCCATGAGGCATGGTTCGCACGTGTCAAATGATTCGTAATCAAGAGACTCCAAAAGTCCATCTGCATGGAGCTTCTTCATGCGTTTGACACCAATGTGACCAAAGGCGGCGATTACCACAAGTATGTGGGACTATCATTATCAACCTTGCATCTTTTGGTATTCACACTATGAATATGTCTAACATCATGTTCGAGATTCATTAAGAATAAACCATTGACCAGCGGGGCATGACCATAAAACATATCTCTCATATAAATAGAACAACCATTATTCTCGGATTTAAATGAGTAGCCATCTCGTATTAAACGAGATCCAGATACAATGTTCATGCTCAAAGATGGCACTAAATAACAATTATTGAGGTTTAAAACTAATCCCGTAGGTAAATGTAGAGGTAGCGTGCCGACGGCGATCACATCGACCTTGGAACCATTCCCGACGTGCATCGTCACCTCGTCCTTCGCCAGTCTCCGCTTATTCCACAACTCCTGTTTTGAGTTACAAATATGAGCAACCGCACCGGTATCAAATACCCAGGAGCTACTACGAGTACTGGTAAGGTACACATCAATTACATGTATATCACATATACCTTTGGTGTTGTCGGCCTTCTTGTCCGCTAAGTACTTGGGGCAGTTCCACTTCCAGTGACCACTTCCCTTGCAATAAAAACACTCAGCCTCAGGCTTGGGTCCATTCTTTGGTTTCTTCCCGGCAGCTTGCTTGCCGGGCGCGGCACCTCCCTTGTTGTCTTTCTTGAAACCCTTTTTACCCTTGCCCTTCTTGAACTTAGTGGTTTTATTCACCATCAACACTTGATGTTCCTTTTTGATTTCCACCTCCGCTGATTTCAGCATTGAATATACTTCAGGAATGGTTTTCTCCATCCCCGCATATTGAAGTTCATCACAAAGCTCTTGTAGCTTGGTGGAAGCGATCAAGGATTCTGTCAACAACCGCGTCATCCGGGAGATTAACTCCCAGCTGAGATAAGCGGTTGTGCAACCTGTACATTTTGAGTATGTGCTCACGACGTAACTATTCTCCTCCATCTTACAACTGTAGAACTTGTCGGAGACTTCATATCTCTCGACCCAGGCGCTTGGAAAACCATTCTCAGCTCTTGGAACATCTCATATGCTCCGTGCTGCTCGAAACGTTTTTGGAGCCCCGGTTCTAAGCTGTAAAGCATGCCACACTGAACGAGGGAGTAAGCATCAACACGCGACTGCCAAGCGTTCATAACATCTTGGTTCGCTGGGGTGGGTGCATCACCTAGCGGTGCTTCTAGGACATATGCTTTCTTGGCAGCTATGAGGATGATCCTCAAGTTCCGGACCCAGTCTATATAGTTGCTACCATCGTCTATCAGCTTGGTTTTCTCTAGGAACGCGTTGAAGTTGAGGTTGACATGAGCGTTGGCCATTTGATCTACAAGATATATTTGCAGAAGTTTTATACTAAGTTTATGATAATTAAGTTCATCTAATCAAATTATTTAATGAACTCCCACTCGCATGCACATCCCTCTAGTCATCTAAGTGATACATGATCCGAGTCAACTAGGCCGTGTCCGATCATCACGTGAGACGGACTAGTCATCATCGGTGAACATCTTCATGTTGATCGTATCTTCTATACGGCTCATGTTCGACATTTTGGTCTCTTGTGTTCCGAGGCCATGTCTGTACATGCTAGGCTCGTCAAGTCAACCTAAGTATTTTGCATGTGTAAATCTGGCTTACACCCGTTGTATGTGAATGTTAGAATCTATCACACCCGATCATCACATGGTGCTTCGAGACAACGAACTTTCGCAACGGTGCACAATTAGGGGGAACACTTTCTTGAAATTATTATGAGGGATCATCTTACTTATGCTACCGTCGTTCTCAAAAAATAAGATGCAAAAACATGATAAACATCACATGCAATCAAATAGTGACATGATATGGCCAATATCATTTTGCTCCTTTTGATCTCCATCTTCGGGGCGCCATGATCATCATCGTCACCGGCATGACACCATGATCTCCATCATCATGATCTCCATCATCTTGTCTTCGTGAAGTTTTCTCGCCAACTATTACTTCTACTACTATGGCTAACGGTTTAGCAATAAAGTAAAGTAATTACATGGCGTTATTCATTGACACACAGGTCATACAATAAATTAAGACAACTCCTATGGCTCCTGCCGGTTGTCATACTCATCGACATGCAAGTCGTGATTCCTATTACAAGAACATGATCAATCTCATACATCACATATGTATCATTCATCACATCCTTTTGGCCATATCACATCACACGGCATATGCCGCAAAAAACAAGTTAGACGTCCTCTAATTGTTGTTGCAAATTTTTATGTGGCTGCTATAGGTTTCTAGCAAGAACGTTTCTTACCTACGCCAAAACCACAACGTGATATGCCAATTTCTATTTACCCTTCATAAGGACACTTTTCATCAGATCCGATCTGACTAAAGTGGGAGAGACAGACACCCGCTAGCCACCTTATGCAACTAGTGCATGTCAGTCGGTGGAACCTGTCTCACGTAAGTGTACGTGAAAGGTCGGTCCGGGCCGCTTCATCCCAAGATGTCGCCGAATCAAGATAAGACTAGTAACAGCAAGTAAATTGACAATATCGACGCCCACAACAAACTTGTGTTCTACTCGTGCATAGAAACTACGCATAGACCTAGCTCATGATGCCACTGTTGGGGATCGTAGCAGAAATTAAAATTTTCTACGCATCACCAAGATCAATCTATGGAGTCATCTAGCAACGATGAAGAGGGAAGTGCATCTACATACCCTTGTAGATCGCGAGCGGAAGCGTTCAAGAGAACGGGGTTGATGGAGTCGTACTCGTCGTGATCCAAATCACCGATGACCAAGCGCCGAACGGACGGCACCTCCGTGTTCAACACACGTACGGTTGGGGAAGACGTCTCCTCCTTCTTGATCCAGCAAGGGGGAAGGAGAGGTTGATGGAGATCCAACAACCTGACGGGCGTGGTGGTGGAAGCAGCGAGGATCTCGGCGGGGCTTCAAGCTCAGCGAGGGAGAGGTGTTACGGGGAGAGGGAGGCGCCAGGCTTGGGTGCGCAGCCCTCCCTCCCCTATATATATAGGGGCCTGGGCGCCCGCCCCCATGATCAAATCTCAAGGGGGCAAGGGGGGGACTTGTCCCCCAAGTCAGGGCGCCCCACCCCTGTGGTTTCCAACCCTAGGCGCAGGGGAGGCCCATGGGGCGCACCAGCCCACCAGGCTGGTTCCTTCCCTCTTCAGCCCATGAGGCCCTCGGGGATAGGTGGCCCCACCGGTGGACCCTGGGACCCTTCCGTGGTCCCGGTACAATACCGTGACCCCGAAACTTTCCGGTGGCCAAACTGGACTTCCTATATACAAATATTTACCTTCGACCATTCCTAACTCCTCGTGACGTCCGAGATCTCATCCGGACTCGAACAACTTTTGGGTTACCGCATACTAATATCGCTACAACCCTAGCGTCCACCGAACCTTAAGTGTGTAGACCCTACGGGTTCGGAGACACCTGAACATGACCGAGACGACTCTCCGGTCAATAACCAACAGCGGAATCTGGATACCCATGTTGGCTCCCACATGCTCCTAGATGATCTCATCGGATGAACCACAATGTCGAGGATTCAATCAATCCCGTATACACTTCCCTTTGTCAATCGATACGTTACTTGCCCGAGATTCGATCGTCGATATCCCAATACCTTGTTAAGTCTCGTTACTGGCAAGTCACTTTACTCGTTCCATAATGCATGATCCCGTGACCAACCACTTGGTCACACTGAGCTCATTATGATGATGCATTACCGAGTGGGCCCAGAGATACCTCTCCGTCATACGGAGTGACAAATCCCAGTCTCGATCCGTGCCAACCCAACAGACACTTTTGGAGATACCTGTAGTGTACCTTTATAGCCACCCAGTTACGTTGTGACATTTGGTACACCCAAAGCACTCCTACGGTTTCTGGGAGTTGCACGATCTCATGGTCTAAGGAAATGATACTTGGCATTAGAAAAGCTCTAGCAGACGAACTACACGATCTTGTGCTATGCTTAGGATTGGGTCTTGTCCATCACATCATTCTCCTAATGATGTGATCCCTTATCAATGACATCAAATGTCCATGGTCAGGAAACCGTAACCATCCATTGATCAACGAGCTAGTCAACTAGAGGCTCACTAGGGACATGTTGTGGTCTATGTATTCACACATGTATTACGATTTCCGGATAACACAATTATAGCATGAACAATAGACAATTATCATTTTATTATTGCCTCTAGGGCATGTTTCCAACACGGGCATGAGCTTGGAAAACTATTTTCAGCTCTTGGAACATTTCATATGCTCCGTGCTGCTCAAAACGCTTTTGGAGCCCCGATTCTAAGCTGTAAAGCATGCCGCACTGAACCAGGGAGTAATCATCACTACGCGACTGCCAGGCGTTCATAACGTCTTGAGTTGCTGGGAAAACAGGTGCTTCACCTAGCGGTGCATCAAGGACATATGCTTTCTTGGCAGCTATGAGGATGATCCTCAAGTTACGGACCCAGTCCGTATAGTTGCTACCATCGTCTTTCAGCTTGGTTTTCTCTAGGAACGCGTTGAAGTTGAGGGCAACATTAGCGTGGGCCATTTGATCTACAAGACATATTGTAAAGATATTTAGACTAAGTTCATGATAATTAAGTTCATCTAATCAAATTATTTAATGAACTCCCACTCAGATAGACATCCCTCTAGTCATCTAAGTGATACATGATCCGAATCGACTAGGCCATGTCCGATCATCACGTGAGACGGACTAGTCATCAACGGTGAACATTTCCATGTTGATCATGTCTACTATATAAATCATGTTCGACCTTTCGGTCTCTCGTGTTCCAAGGCCATGTCTGTACATGCTAGGCTCATCAAGTCAACCTAAGTGTTTTGCATGTGTAAATCTGGCTTACACCCATTGTATTCGAACGTTGGAATCTATCACACCCGATCATCACGTGGTGCTTCAAAACAACGAACCTTCGCAACGGTGCACAGTTAGGGGGAACACTTTCTTGAAATTATAGCGAGGGATCATCTTATTTAAGCTACCGTCGTTCTAAGCAAATAAGATGTAAAAACATGATAAACATCACATGCAATCAAAAAGTGACATGATATGGCCAATATCATTTTGCTCCTTTTGATCTCCATCTTCGGGGAGCCATGATCATCATCGTCACCGGCATGACACCATGATCTCCATCATCATAATCTCCGTCATCGTGTCTTCATGAAGTTGTCTTGCCAACTGTTACTTCTACTACTATGGCTAACGGTTAGCAATAAAGTAAAGTAATTACATGGCGTTTTCAGTGACACGCAGGTCATATAATAAATTAAGAAAACTCCTATGGCTCCTGCCGGTTGTCATACTCATGGACATGCAAGTCGTGATTCCTATTACAAGAACATGATCAATCTCATACATCACATATATCATTCATCACATCCTTTTGGCCATATCACATCACACGGCATATGCTGCAAGAACAAGTTAGACGTCCTCTAATTGTTTTTGCATCTTTTACGTGGCTGCTATAGGTTTCTAGCAAGAACGTTTCTTACCTACGCCAAACCCACAACGTGATATGCCAATTTCTATTTACCCTTCATAAGGACCCTTTTCATCGAATCCGATTCGATTAAAGTGGGAGAGACAGACACCCGCTAGCCACCTTATGCAACTAGTGCATGTCGACCGGTGGAACCTGTCTCACGTAAGCGTACGTGTAAGGTCGGTCCGGGCCGCTTCATCCCACGATGCCACCGAATCAAGATAAGACTAGTAACGGCAAGTAAATTGACAAAATCGACACCCACAACAACTTGTGTTCTACTCGTGCATAGAAACTACGCATAGACCTAGCTCATGATGCCACTGTTGGGGATCGTTGCAGAAATCAAAAAAATTCTACACATCACCAAGATCAATCTATGGAGAGACAAGCAACGAGAGAGAGGGGAGTGCATCTTCATACCCCTGAAGATCGTGACGCGGAAGCGTTACAAGAACGCGGATGAAGGAGTCGTACTCGCAGTGATTCAGATCACGGTTGATTCCGATCTAAGCGCCGAACAACGGCGCCTCTGCGTTCAACACACGTGCAGCACGGGGACGTCTCCTCCTTCTTGAGCCAGCAAGGGGGAAGGAGAAGTTGGGAAGAACTCTGGCAGCACGACGGCATGGTGGTGGAGCTTGCAGTTCTCCGGCAGGGCTTTGCCAAGCTCAACAGAGAAGGGATGTGCCTTGGATGAGGTGCTGCTGCCCTCCCTCCTCCCCTCTATTTATAGGGCAAAGGGGGAAGGGGGCCGACCCCTCTAGATGATATCTAGAGGGGGGCGGCGGCCAAGGGGAGGGGGCCTGCCCCCCAAGCCAAGGGGTGCGCCCCCCTTAGGGTTTCCCCCAACCCTAGGCGCATGGGCCCTAGGGGGGAATGGCGCCCAGCCCACTTAGGGGCTGGTTCCCTTCCACATACAGCCCATAAGGACCTCCGGGGCATGTGGACCCTCCCGGTGGGCCCCCGGAACCCCTTCGGTGGTCCCGGTACAATACCGGCAAACCCCCGGATACTTCCGGAGACAGTATGATGACTTCCCATATATAAATATTCACCTATGGACCATTCCGGAACTCCTCGTGACGTTCGGGATCTCATCCGAGACTGCGAACAACATTCGGTAACCACATACTATTTCCCATAACAACTCTAGCGTCACCGAACCTTAACTGTGTAGACCCTACGGGTTCGGGAACCATGTAGACATGACCGAGACATCTCTCCGGCCAATAACCAACAGCGGGATCTGGATACCCATGTTGGCTCCCACATGTTCCACGATGATCTCATCGGATGAACCACGATGTCGGGGATTCAATTAATCCCGTACAGAATTCCCTTTGTCCAACGATATGCTACTTGCCCGAGATTCGATCGTCGGTATCTCAATACCTTGTTCAATCTCGTTATCGGCAAGTCTCTTTACTCGTTACATAATGCATGATCCCGTGACCAACTCCTTAGTCACTGTGAGCTCATTATGATGATGCATTACCGAGTGGGCCCAGAGATACCTCTCCATCATACAGAGTGACAAATCCCAGTCTCGATTCATGCCAACCCAACAGACACTTTTGGAGATACCCGTAGTGCACCTTTATAGCCACCCAGTTACGTTGTGACACTTGGCACACCCAATGTATTCCTACAGTATCCGGGAGTTGCACAATCTCATGGTCTAAGGAAAAGATACTTTACATTAGAAAAGCTTTAGCAGACGAACTACACGATCTTATGATATGCTTAGGATTGGGTCTTGTCCATGACATCATTCTCCTAATGATGTGATCCCGTTATCAACGACATCCAATGTCCATGGTTAGGAAACCGTAACCATCTATTGATCAACGAGCTAGTCAACTAGTGGCTCACTAGGGACATGTTGTGGTCTATGTATTCATACATGTATTACGGTTTCCGGATAACACAATTATAGCATGAACAATAGACAATTATCATGAACAAGGAAATATAATAATAACCACTTTATTATTGCCTCTAGGGCATATTTCCAACATGATGAACCCGAGCAACTTTTTGGCTGGAACGTCGAAAACTCATTTTTCCGGATTGAGCCGTATGTCATATGTTCGGAGGTTGTCGAATGTAAGGCGCAAGTCGTCCACCAATTATTCGGCATGTTTAGTTTTGATGACTACATCATCTACATATGCCTCCACCGTCTAGCCAATTTGTTTTTCCAGGCATGTTTGAATCATGCGTTGGTAAGTGGCACTAGGGTTTTTGAGTCTGAAAGGCATAGTTTTGAAGCAGAAAGGCCCATATGGAGTAATGAATGCCGTTGTGGCCTGATCGGATTCCTTCATCTTAATTTGATGGTATCCGGAGTATGTGTCGAGGAAGCACAGTGAATCGTGTCCTACAGTTGCGTCAATGATTTGGTCAATGCGGGGCAGTGGGAAGGGGTCCTTAGGGCAGGCCTTGTTGAGGTATTTGAAATCAACACAAAGGCGCCAGAATTTGTCCTTCTTTGGCACCATGACCAGGTTTGCTAGCTAGTCCGGGTGTTTGATCTCTCTGATGATTCCGGCTTCGAGTAGTTTGGCTAGCTCCTCCCCCATAGATTGTCGCTTGGGTTCGAAAAAGCGTCGCAGCATTTGCTTAACTGGTTTGAAGCCCTTTATTATGTTGAGGATGTGTTCGGCTAGTCTGTGTGGGATTCTTGGCATGTCCGTAGGATGCCAGGCAAAGATGTCCCAATTCTCGCGCAGGAACGCTCTTAGAGCAGCGTCGATCGTTGGATCCAGCTGTGCTCCAATGGTTGTTGTTTTATTAGGATCCGTTTGGGTGTACTTGAAATTTAACTATTTCGTCTGTTGGCTTGAAAGAAGTGGATTTGGGCCTCTTGTCGAGGATTACATCGTCCTTCTCCACTGTACAGCGCAGATTGGTTAGTTCCTCGGCCGCGAGGGCCAGGGATGCAATTTTCTTTTCGGTGCGGAGTGCTACATCCGGATCACTAGTGATAGTGATAACTCCATTGGGCCCTGGCATTTTGAGCTTCATGTACCCGTAATGGGGTATGGCTTGAAAGCGTGTGAATGCGTCTCGCCCTAACAGGGGGTGATATCCACTGTTGAATGGTGCCACATGGAAGAGCAACTCTTCAGACATGTAGTTCTCCAGCATGCCGAATACAACGTCGAGCTTGATCTTCCCCGAGCTTCGTGCTTCTCGGCTAGGGATGATGCCTCAGAAAGTGGTGCCGCTTTGCTCAATGCGGCTTTTGTCCATCCACATTTTTTGGATCGTATCTTCGTAGATGAGGTTCAATCCGCTGCCACCATCTGTGAGCACTTTGGTGAGCTGAAAACCATCCACTATTGGGTTTAAGACCAAGGCGGCTGGTGCTCGGACTGATCTGGCCCTTGGTTTGTCATCGGTAGTAAAAGTTATCGCCATGTCGTTCCAAGGATTTATTGCGGCTACCTGGTTGACTTCGGCAAGGTTGCGTAATGCCCTTTTGCGCCGGTTGTTGGAAGAAAAGGTCTCTAAGTTCGTAAAAATGTTGAGATTGAAATCCTCCGAAGAGTACCTCTTTGGGGTAATGTTGGTGAGGATGGCCTCGCCGCTCTTAGCTACCTGCCGGAGTACCCAACATGTCCGAAGGCTATGTGTTGGTTCGGTATTCAGTGTCGTATGTATGTGACAGGGTTTGTCGAGCAGGTCGTCAAGGACACTTCTGTGTCCCGTGAGGGGATTGATTTTTTTGTCCATGAGATGATGATCAGGTGCCCCGTAAGGGTGCAACCTTTTTGTCCGTCCGGCGGGCTGCTTGAAGGCAGGAGGGTCCCACCGAGCTGTTTGGGCCTTCCAGGTGCTTTCCATTGCGTAGTACTTCTGTACAATGTGTACCAGATCTACAAAGTGTAGTATGCGGCGGAGGTTGAGGGCGTTAAGGATTCCCTCGTCCGTACAGTAGCGACAGAATACTGAAACCGCGTTGTCATCGCAGCAAGCTTTGATCTTCTCTTTAACAAGGAGGAATCTGGCCCAAAAGTGATGGACCGTTTCCTCAGGTTGTTGTCGTATATACATTAGGTCGCATACATCTGGAGGACCTGAATTACTTGGTAAATATTGCTTGTGGTGGGTGGGCGTTTGAAAATCCGAACCCTGATCCACTATTGTATCCGGAGTTTGAAGAATTTGCGAGGTCACCGGCCCAGGATCCGGAGTGTCCTGGTGGCCTTTGGGCTCAGCGTCCGGTTCTGTGCTTGGAGGACATGCAGTCTCTTCCCAAAGACGGGTATCCGGCTCGCAGGATTCAGAAATCCGAACATAGCTTGTTTTTAACTTAGGGGGAGAAGTATTCTCGGCTTGTTCCTCCACGACCTCTACCAGATGGGTGATCGGCGGGGACCTGATTTCCCTCTGATCGGGTTTAAGCCCAATTCGATCGTAGTCTGTTGCAACTCCCAGGGCGGCGATGCGATCTAGTTGCTCGTTTAAGGACGAGACATCTGCCGGATCCATCTTCTGGGGGTGTTCAAGGCCAACGCGAAGACGATGTTTAGCAATCTTGAGGGCCGCCTTTGGCTTAACGGCCGCGCGGGCGCCTATGGTGAAACCGCCCAGCTGGAGGACCTGTCCCAGAGCTAGGGCCCCTCAGAGGTAATGTTATCTTTAATGACAAGGCGGGCCATCGATCCCGATGTCGACGACATAGTGGAACTCTAAGTGAAAGCACCAACTTCGGTGTCAAAACCGGCCGATCTCGGGTAGGGGGCCCGAATTGTGCGTCTGAGGATCAAGGGTAACAGAAGACAAAGGGGACACGATGTTTACCCAAGTTTGGGCCCTCTTAATGGAGGTAATACCCTACTTCCTGCTTGATTGACTTTGATGAGTATAAGGGTTACAAGAGTTGATCTACCTCGAGATCGTAATGGCTAAACCCTAGATGTCTAGCCTATATGATTGTGATGATCTCTACGGACTAAACCCTTCGGTTTATATAGACACCGGAGGGGCCTAGGGCTATACAAAGTTGGTTACAGAGGAAGGAAAATACACATCCGAACACCAAGCTTGCCATCCACGCAAAGGAGAGTCCCATCCAGACACGGGGGAAGGCCTTCTATCTTGTATCTTCACGACCCATCAGTCCGACCCATGCTATACAGCCCGGACGCCCGAGGACCCCATTATCCAGGACTCCCTCAATGACTTCTTCTACATTTGCACTCGGTCAGGGATGTCATTAAGTCGAGTCATCAGTGACTCGAGATCATTCTAAAACACATCTTCTGGCTAGAGCTCCTTGTCGATCCGTGATAATTGCACTTTCAGTCGGGCAATGTAATCCAGGACATTGGCAAGGTGGGATTCCAGTCGCAGCATGTTCATGGCAGCTTCGTCCTTGACGGGGGAGTTGATGGGGTCGAGTCCTGTCTCGATCCGCCCAGTCTCCTCTTCAAAATTCCGACAGAATTCTGCACGGAGTGAAATATAGTGAGTTGGTTGCAGCATTGTGAAGAAACTTTTCAATCCAGTCGGATGTGGGAAATTACCTTCAAGCATGAGAAACATCTTCTTGGCAAAACCGCCCAGATAAGCTTCTAATTCATCCCTCTTCCGAGTGAGAACATCCACTTTGTCAGACAAGGCCACCTTCTCCTCCTTCAGTGGCACTACTTTTTTCTTCGCTTCATTAACAATAGTTTTCAGCTTGGTGTTCTCCTCTTCCAACTTTCCGAATGAAGCCAGCTTCTTGTCGGTAAGTTCAATCTTTTCATGCGCCGTCTTCTGCACCGCTGCAAGATCGAGATCCTTCTGCTCCAGAGCCTGCTTCATTTTTTCCAAAGAAATGACATTATTCGGACGAGCTTGGAGTTGACGGTTTTCATTACGCACATCTGTTCGAGTGGAATCACTCGGTTCAAAGGATGAAAAGGAAAAGATGGCAAGGCGAGCAGTCGACAAATTGTTACCTCCCATGACAGTTGATTCATCCTGGGCTTTCTTCAAGTTCTCCTTGGCTAACTCCAGGTCGAGGTTGAGTTGGATCTACTTCTTCTCCAAATCAGCATACTTGGTTCTAAGCTCACAAGCTCTCTACAATTAACAAAAAGACAAGTCAATCGACAGAAACGAAGATCAGTTACTTCCGAATGAAGAGTGTGCAAGATCAAACAACCACAACAAAAAGAGCTCTAAGACTGCTGCCGAATCGCACATTCAACAGCAGTCTCGGGGTTTTTTATACACCCAGTGGGTGCACTTAGCGTGCCCCCACCGGTTTGATTTACCACTAGGCATGGCCTGCCCAGCCCGAGTGGAAGGAGTAAAAAAAGTTCTAAGACCACCATCGACTGCCAGCAGTCAACAACGGTCTCGGGGACTACACCCAGTGGGTGCACTTAGCGTGCCCCCACTGGAACAAGAATTCAGTCGACACGACCTGTGTCGGGGATATACCCCGCAGTATGACCCGGCTGGAAGTGTGACCCGGCTGGAGCTTGGCGACTCACTGGCGACCCGCTTGGACCGGGTGGTTTATGATTCATTGGAGACCCGGTGGCGGGTCGGATGGGTGACAAGGCCCAAGGCCCGAGGGCAGTTCATCCGATGGTGGGCCGACTTAAAGAGGAAAGGCGTGAGGAATATTTCCTTTACGAGGAATCAAGACCCGGACTTATATCCGGCTTGTAGTAGAAGATAGGCTAGTCCTAATCCTATTTGGACTCCACATGTAACCCGCCCCTCTAACTTATATAAGGAGGGGCAGGGCTCCTCAAAGAGGGACAAGCAACAAGAAACAATATCTAGGGCTAGACACAAAGGGAGAGCCGGCTTATGCGGCGACTTTATCATGATCATAATGAGACCTAGCTACAAACAGCATGTAGGGCTATTACCGGATGATGTTTCCCGGGGCCCGAAGCTGTCTAAATCCTTGTCTTGTGTTGCGCCTCTCGATTCTACTCAACCCCTCTTAAGCTACCATATAGATGCGTTGGCCTCGCGACTAAGTCCTTACACTAAGGACATCTGCCATGACAAATCCACGACCGTTGGCGCCCACCGTGGAGCTCGCGCGCGGTGGTGTTAAGTTCTTGGAGGGATCTACCAGGGATCGACAAGCTCACGTTTCGTTGAACAAAAAAAAGAGCCGGCAGATTCATCGTCCTTCCACAGCAAACACCTCGATGATCCGTCAAATTCGACAGAAGATTCAATCTTTGGCTATTGCGCCGCGCAAGTCGCAAGTCCGACAAAAGAAATTACTAGAAAAGAGAAAAGAAGATTAGATTGGTCAAAACGACAATGACCCGGAGAAGGATTCACGTGTGGGATGAACCCGGATTCGTCTTTCGTCGCCTCTGAGCCCCCGCGGTCTTGTTTATCGCCTCGAGCCACCCCCGCAGCATGGCGACCATGGGTGGACTAATGCTCCAAGCCGCCGCCACTGTCGCAGCTTCGCGCCATTGCTAAATCGGCGCGCCGACCGCCTTGGGCCGCCTGGTTGAGCCGCTACCGGGCCTCGTCTCGCCATCTTCGCCGAGCCGCCTCAACGCCTCTGAATCGGCTCCGCAGAGCCACCGTGGCTCCCTTCACCGCGGGCTCACCTCCAGGTCGCCGCCCTGGTCCGCCAGGTCGCCGGCCTCTCACCGGAGTGGCTCCACGTCGCCGCCTCCATCCTGACCTGCTTTCGAGCGCCTCCTCCGTCCAGAGATGTTGCTCCGAGCGCCGTTTTCCCGTGAGCTGCTGCGACCGGGCTCGTCACTTCAACTGTCATCGTCGCGTCCGCAGCCGCCATTGTGCCATGGCCTCGCCAAACCTCCAAGCCGTTCCACGACCTCGCTGGAGCAGGCCTCGAAACCCCAACTGCCACGTTTTTGTGGCCGCCTCTCCGGCCTTGCCTCCGCTCGGATTTGCTCCGAGTCGCCGTCACCTCTTCTGCTCCGAGTAGCCGTCGGGCCTCTGCAGCCAACCACGCTACGACCCTCGCTTTCGCGCTAAGCCCCCTCGACATAGTGCTCGAGCCGCAGGGCCCATCTCTACTGCCCTAAACCGCCCGCGCCGGCTGACAGCCGCCTCCGCGCTCAAGACGATGACCGGCTCGCCGACCACGCTGGCCTCTGCAACAGGCCATTACCGCTGACCTTCAAGTTGCCTTCATGCCGCCAAGCTTATTCTGCCTCTGTGGCCGCTCCGTCCTCGAGCCGCCGCTGTGTCATTGAGTCGCCTGGCTGCCTCCGAGAGCCACCCTTACCTCTACCATCAGACTGCTTCGGCGTCAGGCGCATGGCCTCCCGGCCTCCTCGGATTGCCTTCTATGGTTTTTTGTTGAGCCGCCTGTAATCCGCGTTGACTCCAGGAAAATTCATCACGGCTGCTTTGACCTGGATTGACCTCAAGCTGCCTTTGCTTCCGCAAACCATTAAAGCAGTCTTTCCTTCAGTTAAAAGTTATCCAAAGCTACGAACAAGAGTCAGACAAGGGAGTGCCATGGACTAGTGCTCACAGTTTCACATATATACGTGGTCAAAGCAAACATTGCAGAGAAAAAACAGAGTCAGACATTGGTCAGAGCAATAATGGTTGTACGGGTCTGTTCTAACTTCAAGCCACCGCGGATGTGCTGCGACGCTGCACCTCGCCTCCGGCCGTTGCTCCACCTGTGAGCCGCCTCGGGTTGTTTTCCGATCGTGGACATGCATGAGTCGCCCCGTGACTTCGCCGGGTCCCCTCAATAAACCTCTCCGCTATGGCGGATGTACTTCAGCAACCCAATAGAGTCACGCACGGATTGATGGCATCTACTAGGCCAAAAAGTAGTCACAAACTACGGTTGCAAAAAAAGGGGGGCCACGACCCGAAGGAAGACCCGGATTCGGAGCTGCTGCTCTGTGCAATGAGCCATTTTCAAACTACTGCGGCCTCTACTGTTGCGCTCTCGCGCTGAGCCATTTCTTTACCTTGCCTCGCCTCTGAGCAACCTCGCCGCCAAGTCACCGTGGCCGGGTCTCACTGACCTTGCGAGCCAGCCTGCTGCCTCTGCCGGGTCTCACTGACACTAGCATCAACATTAGGCCGGCAAAAAATATCAGGTGATATTCATCCAAGTTTATTTTATTAAACATATTGTTTTCATCAAAGAACAATTACTTTGGTCTGTATATTTTTATGTGCAGCAAAGGTGGTGCCATGTTGTGCCTATGAAGTGTATGTCAAGACCATCACGCACCGGCGCTGCGCCGCCATCGATGGAACAGTGTGAGCAAGTCGCCGCCCGTCTGACTTAATCTACATCAACTGCCGAGCCGCGTTGAGCCGCCTTGCCGCCTTGAGCCGCCGGGGTTATATTAAGTCGCCGGTCTGCCATGAGCCGCCGGAACTATATTGAGTCGCTGGTCTGCCTGAGCCACCTTTGTCGCGATAAACGGATCATCCACGTCCTAACAAATCAGATGACATCGATCCAAGTTTGTTTTATTAACACATGTTGTTTTCATCAAAGAACAGTTTATCTTTGCCTTGGTCTGCAATATTGTTTATGCAGGGCAATTATTTATGACAAAAAGTGATATTATACCGCGGAGATGGAGGCACGCCAACATCTTTTGGCACAGTGTGGTCGCCATTACTCAACGGACTCCCTTGCGGCTTACAACGCCGTGGGCCGTCTCTCGCGACCACGCCCGGCTTACAACAAGGAGGACAACTTGCCCGTCCGCACTTACTAACGCCACGGCCGGTTCATCTGTCTATGCCGCCTCTGATGTTACGGTCGTCTTTACCGTCCGTCTCTCGCGGCCTGGTCTACATCAACACATCGGGCCGCACCTATTTGGATGAGCTGTTTATTGAGTATGAGCAAGTCACTACTTGGGAAGCCCGGTTTTTCTTTCAACAAATTGGAGGCAAATTATCATATATTATCAGCCGCCGTCTGCACTGGATGGTTCAATGGGCGTGCACACAAGTTGCCGCCACTACATGGTTAACTTCAAAATAGCCAGTTGGGAGAAACCATTGGCCGAGTTGCTGACACGGCTCATACGGGATCATTTATAACCTGCCGTAGTCACCTCAACCTTCTGTGGATTCACATCGCGCTATCAACGCCAATGATATGCACCTTCTGCTATGGTCAAATATGGAGAATCTCAAGCCAACACTTCGAGTCATCTTGAGACTCGGGGGCTACAATGGTATGGCTCGGCAAAATTAGCCGGTTTCAATGAATTCAAGAACTACGGGTCATTGAAGGGAAAGATAACCCGGCCCTGGAGGATACTGCTTTATTGGCAAATATTTAAAGGCCGTCAGAAAAATCTCCGGTTCAAAATGAAGATTCCGGTTTAAAATACAGCTCAAGAGACATCTTTCTCCCGCAAAGCTTTGAAGCTCTCAAAACCGGTTCAACATCCGGATCAAGGTAAATTTGTCCCTTACAAAGCTTTGAGGATCTCAATATCCGGTTTAAGAATTTCCGGTTCAAAAGAATTAATCTCGCAAGTTCGAGATCTCGCACAAATTAATGGTTACCAAAGGAACTTGCTGCCATGATGCACGGTTCAAAACATGGGTATCCCGCCTTATGGCTTATTTTATTATGGTCACTTGGGGCTTCTGCTCATCCGCATAGCTATCGGTACCCTCTTGATCGGCGCAATGCCAAAATTTATATGGTCACTTGGGGGCTTCTGTTCAAACATAGGTCGATTCAAACCAAAGAGAACATAGCTGTCGATACCCTTTTGATTAGCAAACTGTTGAACCTACTTGGGGGCTTCTTGATCGTATCCGAATCATAGCTCAACCCCTTTGGGAATCGACGTGGATCGTATTCGAATCAGCGTCGTTAAACAACTTTTAAGGTCATTTGGGGGCTTCCTGTTCAAACATAGGTCGTATTCGAACCAAAGAGAACATAGCTGTCGATACCCACTTTGATCGGCAACGCCAACGCCATTGGGGGCTATATGATCATATTCGAATCTTAGCTTCCCTTTGGAACAGTTTACTGATCGTATTCGAATCAGAAGCCTCAAACTTTTTAATTGTTTTTATACAACCGCAAGTATTTGAGTTGTCACAAATATCATATGTGCCGGCTCTTACAGAGTTGAGTTATCAACTTCACTGTCCGGGTCACATAAGCCGGCGGTATCATTCAAAGGATCATAGGGATCTTGTGATCTACTTGTGTGCGTGATAAAGCTACATTTGGTGGTTACCGCCTGGCTTTTGACGTTAAGTCGCCAGGGCATATGTTGTTTAAACTCTTTGCAGGATTTGCAGGAATATGACATATAAATGATTAAGTTCAAGCTCATTACCAAACTTGATGCTTCAAAATGATTATCCATTCTGGATTTTTCTCAAAGGCTATAAGCCGCCGGGTTACAAAAATTCCTGCTTACAATGGAGGCATATTAAATCGCCAACGGCCAAGAGTTGTCGGGTATTTAAAACTCCAGATTTACTTGTCAACACATAAGGTATTTGAATCTTTAAATAGCCAAACTTGGCTGGATTTTCAGTATGATATTGAATGATTGAGGTTTTCAAACCGGGTTATTCAAATCTTTAATAGCCAACATGGCTGGATTTTTATTATGGTTATTAGTAACTAATATCATTGAGGTTTTCAAAGTCGCTTCAGCGCAATGGCTTCAATGAATATGATTTATTCTACAATGAAAGGAATAGTCCCGAGTCGCTGCAGGCTTACGACCCGGCACTTGGGGGCTACATTATTCGAATTGAGATTACATCGAATATGCAAGTCCCATGTCCTCGCCAAAGATGCACCATGGCACTTGGGGGCTAATGCAAAGTCATTTTTTGCTCAACTTATTGAAGACCCGACTCATCATATTCTAAATGAGCCGGCCCTTGGGGGCTACCAATTGCTCCTGTAAAAATTCAAGGTACACAAGCATTAATCCATTATATTGAACGGTTCACTATTTAGTTGGTAGAGTACAAAGCTCTTAACCTTGTGGACGTGGGTTCAAGCCCCATGGTGGAGATTATATTATATGATGTTATTATCAGTTATATACAAAGTCCCAAACCAAGATTATCTTACTAAGCCGGCCCTTGGGGCTACACATTGCTATTCAAGTTTACATGGTTATATATACAAAGTCCCTGCTCATTATTGCATAATGACCCGACCCTTGGGGGCTACATCGTTGAAGTTTTTATGAGCATATAGGCAATTTCAAGTCCCTGTGTTCTTTGCAAGCATGACAACCCGCACTTGGGGGCTACATATATGGAGTATTCAGTTTTACTAGTGACTGAGATGAACATGGATTTCTTCAAAGTGGCAGTAATTATATGGAAACAAGTCTCAAATCATCACTTTGTTCTGTTCAAGACTTGGGGGCTATAGGTAATATGGATATAAGGGAGAAGTATCTTCCAATTTTCAGTTTTGAGCAAACCAGATTGACCCGACATCACCAATCATTATGACCCGGTGTCTGCAACAATCATAACCCGGCGTCGTCAATAATCATGAATCGGCATTGGAAACAATCATGAACCGGCGTTGGAAACAATCATGACCAGGAATTATCAGTTTTTATAACCCGGTGATTTTGGAAATCAGAGATCGGCAAGTTCTATATTTTCAAACCGGCTGAATATCATATGAGTATTTCAAGACCAATATTTCTTAAGCCGGCGCTTTGGAAGCCGACTCAAGTGGATTATTCTTCACAATATTTCTCTATGAGACACCAAAGTCAGCAATTTGAGTATGAAGATGGTTTATTGACCCGGATTTTTTAGAAGGAGGAAATGACAAGGACTTAAGGATGATCAAGTGCCGGCTTACAAGAATATTAACCCGGAGCACATCCTGTCAATTTTGTTCTTGTGTTCATTTTGCAGCATAAGTTTACCATGGATAAATCCAAGCTAAACTGGGGGCTAATGTCGGGGATATACCCCGCAGTATGACCCGGGCGGAAGTGTGACCCGGCTGGAGCTTGGCGACTCACTGGCGACCCGCTTGGACCGGGTGGTTTATGATCCATTGGAGACCCGGCGGGCGGGTCAGATGGGTGACAAGGCCCAAGGCCCAGTAGGCCGGTTCATCTGATGGTGGGCCGACTTAAAGAGGAAAGGCGTGAGGAATATCTCCCTTACAGGGAATCAAGACCCGGACTTATATCCGGCTTGTAGTAGAAGATAGGCTAGTCCTAATCCTATTTGGACTCCACATGTAACCCGCCCCTCTAACTTATATAAGGAGGGGCAGGGCTCCACAAAGAGGGACAAGCAACAAGAAACAATATCTAGGGCTAGACACAAAGGGAGAGTCGGCTTATGCGGCGACTTTATCATGATCATAATGAGACCTAGCCACAAACAGCATGTAGGGCTATTACCGGATGATGTTTCCCGGGGCCCGAAGCTGTCTAAATCCTTGTCTTGTGTTGCGTCTCTCGATTCTACTCAACCCCTCTTAAGCTACCACATAGATGCATTGGTCTCGCGACTAAGTCCTTACACCAAGGACATCTGCCGTGACAAATCCACGACAACCTGTCTAATTCGAGTGAAAAGAGCTACATGACACACCCACTGGGTGTACAGATGCAAGAAATAGATTGACATCTTACGAATAATAAAGCAGCAGTTTTCAAGTAGCATATCCTAATAGAGCAAAGGTCAACCTGGAAGCCAATCGGAAATCAACTTACAATCCCACTTACTCGGACGTTGGTTTGGAGGGCAGAGCTGGCGTCATAGGAGGCCTTGCTGGTGTCATACACCACCTTCAATCGGTCCATCATCAGACCCGCCTGGATCATGGCCTCCTTGGTAGCTCCTACTTGGTCCTCCGGGACATGATGAGTAACAAAAAGAGGAGTTGTTGGAACAGATGACGTGGCCGGTGGAGCTGAAGCTTGGAGTTGTGCAATCGGAGCAGGGGCCTGGGTAGTCGATGCCGAAGCCTAATCAGTCGACAAAGGATCAACAAAGGAAACAGAAGTCCGAACTGGATCACCAAGTTGCTGAATGACTGGCTCAGATGCCGAGTGAGACACTTTGCTGGCAGGCACCCTCCTGCTCAGAGTCCTACCCTTTCTCCATGTATTCCTTTGAGGCACTTATTCATCATCATCATCGTTTGAAGGTTGGATAACATTTGTTGGTGCTGAAAAATCTCGACCATAAGAGTTTAGTCGACCGTCAAAACAGTTGGCGACGTAAGAGCATGGCTGTGGAATCGTACCTTCCTGAGAAGTGGCCGCGTCTGCAGTTTCTGCGTCACCCCGCTCCTCGTCAATGTCCATGGAGGTTGCAGAAGTAGCAGCACTGAAAGTTTCGAATTCCACTCGGTCAAACAAGAAAAGAAGTTTGAAGTGGAGACGAAGGAGAAAGAAAAGAAACACTTACTTTGAAACTACAGGCACAACCACCTTGATCCTGGGCAGAGCCTTCTGAGGTTTGGGCGGGGCAACTTTGGCGTGCTTCGCAACCTTCTCTGATGGCTCAGGAGTCGACGTCCGAGTGCGTTTTGGGATTTTCTGCACTCGACGCAACCACCTTTCCATAGTCCCCTACAGGATCTTGTGATTGTTTGGAGCGACGCTCTAAGCAGGGCGGTGAGTCGACTTCTTCGCTGCTGCCCGAGTCCTCACTGTCGTCTTCACTGTCATCTGCGTACTGAATATCACCGCTATCGTCATCACTCGCAACTCCTTCTTGACACTGCTCTTCGTTCGGCATCGAGTACATCTTGGTGAAAGTCTGCAAAACACAAATCACAGATATCAGTCGGATTCAAGAACAATTACAGATCGGAAAGAAAGAACACTCAGTAAATTGAGCCTGACCTCTTCTGGAGCGTGGTTGGCATCGAATGGCAGAACCTTCCTGGACCCCCTGGGGTTATCCTTGTTTCCAGTGATGCTCTTGAGCCGCTGGGCCACCATCTCCTCATCAACCTCCTCTGGGTGGATCTGGCCTGTGTCTTCAGGGCCCGAGTACATCCACATCGGGTGATCACAAGCTTGGAGAGGCTGGATTCGTCGACTGAGAAATACCTCCAACAGATCCATGCCGGTCACACCCTCCTGGACTAAATTAACGACCACATCGACTAATATGGCCACCCCGCCTTTCTCTTCAGCGGTTATGATCAGAGAAGAAGGCTAACAGAGTCTCTCCATGGTGAAAGGGGGGAGGCCAGTCGACTGACCGGGAGTTGGAATGTCCTTGTAGTAGAACCAGGTCGACTGCCAGCCCCTGACTGACTCGGGAAAGGTCATAGGAGGAAAAGTACTTCTACGTCTAGTTTGGATCCCTAACCCCCCACACATGTGGATCATGTGCGTCTTTTCATCACTCAGATTCGCCTTCTTCACCGACTGGGAACGACAAGTGAAGATGTGTTAGAATAAGCCCCAGTGCGGCTGGCAGCCCAGGAAGTTCTCGCACATAGAAATAAATGCAGAGAGGTAGGCGATTGTGTTGGGAGGAAAATGATGGATCTGAGCACCGAAGAAATTCAAAAAACCCCGGAAGAACGGATGTGGAGGCAGAGAGAAACCCCGGTCGACATGGGTGGTGAGGAGGACACACTCACCCTCGCGCGGCTGGGGCTCAGATTCATTCCTCGGCAGCCTCTAAGACCCGTGAGCAATCAAGCCATCGTTGGCAAGATTCTCTGTGTCCTCCTTCAGGACGATGGAGCGGATCCAGTCCCCCTGCATCCAACCAGGAGGTAGATCGGACCGCGACGATGACCCCCTAGCCGTCTTCTTGCCTTTCGCCGCCACCTTCTTTGCGCATTCCAGGGCCGCAGTCTTATCCTTCACCATGGCGGTGGAATGCGCGCGGGCCGGGCGGAAGCGTCGAGAGCAGAGGAGGGCGGTGAGGCAGAGAGAAACCCCGGTCGACATGGGTGGTGAGGAGGACACACTCACCCTCGCGCGGCTGGGGCTCAGATTCATTCCTCGGCAGCCTCTAAGACCCGTGAGCAATCAAGCCATCGTTGGCAAGATTCTCCAGGTCCTCCTTCAGGACGATGGAGCGGATCCAGTCCCCCTGCATCCAACCAGGAGGTAGATCGGACCGCGACGATGACCCCCTAGCCGTCTTCTTGCCTTTCGCCGCCACCTTCTTTGCGCATTCCAGGGCCGCAGTCTTATCCTTCACCATGGCGGTGGAATGCGCGCGGGCCGGGCGGAAGCGTCGAGAGCAGAGGAGGGCGCGGGGGAGAAGCAGAGAAGAAGGGGATCGAATGAGGAGCACTATGCATCGCATCGGCCCCGGCGCTCTTTATGGGGCTGCTTCCAAGTGGCTGGCTTGTGGGCCCGATACGTGACGAAAAAGGCGCTCGCCCAATACATGGCGAAAAAGGCGGTGCGAAGATCGAGGCGTCCCTGTCTAATCGCTCCGTTTACTGCGGCACGCTCCGTCCCGCGCGCTTCTCCAAATTTTCGAATCCCGTGAGATCCGGGAACCGCAGAGCAATCAATCGAATCGAAGATTTCGTACTCAAATTCACTCGAAGATTTACAGCATAATTCACTTGGCAATCTCAGAAGCCAGAATCAATCGAGGCAACTGATGCAGAGTTAAAGTACCAATATACTTTCCGGACCTCGATGAAATGCCTCTGAATCATAGAATCGAGTCGGAACCAACCTCAACCCTTCTTCACTCGGACCTCAATCCATTCGGGGGCTAATGACGATGACATGTACCTAGGGTAGGGTCATAGGCCTGACCTAGACGCCCTACCCAAGGACACTGCCCTAGAGTCAAAGACATTCAAAGTCCAACAGAAGATACCGACTGAAATCACCTTGGAGTGTAATTCACTCGACCAACTATTCCACTCGGATACCCCGATTCCACTCGACCAGGATAGTGTCACTCGACCGCACGAAGAACCACTCGGAGTGTAGAAGATCTAAAGCCACCCCAGGATGGCAACGGTCAGGCGTTCATTCCGTAGTCATAAAGAACATTAATAGCTGGCGTTACCAGTAACGCCCCTGTCTTAACTCACATCGAACCATGTGTAACCGAGGGAAGGAGGGCCCGCCGTGGCCTTGGTCTCGGTGGCCGAGACAACGGCGAGTCAGCCGTGGCCGTGGCCTTGGCGGTCGTGGCAACGGTGAGCCAGCCGTGACCATGTCGCACCGTCGATGACGCGGCGCACCACTTCCGGCTCTACGGTGATGTGGCGATCTATCTTTGGCATTCAACTGTCCCGTGGCCGCTTGGATCTGACGCCTGTTTGATTTTCTTTCAGGAGGCTGGACCGTCAGGGAGACGGTGAAGCGCTCAACCACGAGCCAAGCAGCCCCATGGTGGAATCGGATTTTTTGAAGCTAATCGGATTTCAGTCTACCACCGCCAATGAGGTGCGTATTTTTCATTGTCTTTTGGGAATTTCGCTCGACTTTCTTAGTAAAACAGTTGCAATTCTCCTCCAATCTGGAACTTTTTGGCTTTTTTCCCCAATTCTATTGAACAATCAACATGGTTTTCTTTGAATTGTTCACTTCTGAACAGACTTCGGACCATTTTTAAATTTTTTTTGCCTACCCAAACAACGGCACGGCCTACAGGCCACAGTGTGCTGTTCCAGTCTGAAGCAAATTCCCAAGGCATGGCCACTGACCATAAACAATGGCCTTACCTGTGAAGAAATTCCTTGTGAAGGAAAGGATTTGCCCCGATTTAATTCAGCAAATCAACATGGCCTTACTTAGCTTTTGTTCGAAATTGTTCACTTCCAAACAGCATTGCGGCCAAAGTGCGTTCCCAAACAAGGCAGTCCGTTGCATGTTTCTCCCAGCCTGAAACTTTTCCTCAACACATGGCCATTGGTATTCTTCTTTCAAATATGTTTCTCTCTGAATGAATGGGCTTCAATTGAGCAAAACAACATGTTTTTACTTGCTTTCCTTCGAATTGTTCACCCCCGAACAGCGGGGAGCTCCTAAGCCGCGCCTTTAGCGCCAGTAACGCGTACTGGCGCCCACGCGCTGCCTACCTGGGCCTGGTCCAACAAGGCCGACGCGCCTGGTTAACCAACCGCTCTCAGGATTCGAACGCTGCGCAGTGAAAATTAACAAAAAACAGCAAAAAGGTGCGCCTCTTAGGATTCGAACTAGGGACCATGTCTTCCTGTACGAGTATGCCTAACCACTAGAACAACTAAACTTCAGTGAACTATTGAAGCGCCAACAGTATAAATACGAGCGTCCAGTTCATCAAATTTAAAAAAAGTTCATCAAATTTAAAAAGAGTTCATAAAATTTGAAAAAAGTTCATCAAAATCTAGAAAAAGTTCATCAAATTACAAAAATGTTCATTGATTTTTTTTAAAATGTATTTTTCGCTTTTTGTTCGTGATTTCAAAATGTGTTCATAGTTTTAAATTTATTCACCTTTTCAAATTTTGTTCACAATTTTAAATTGTTCAGTCTACATAAAAAAATGTTCAATGGGTATTTAAATGGGTTTTCAGCGCATATCACAAAATTGTTCAATGTGTAGTTAAAATTTGTTCAGATTATATTACAAAAATGTTCAATGTATTAAATTTGTTCATCTTATACCAAAAAATGTATAAATATGTTTTAAATTATTTCAATGTATATCACAAAAATGTTCGCTGTGTAGTTAAAAATTGTTCATCGTACACCGAAAAAATGTTCAGTGTATATTTGAAAATCGCTCATCGTATATAAATTTTTGTTCATGTTCTGAATAATTGTTCACGTTTTAAAAAATTATGGAATTTGAAAATTTTCATCAAATTTAAAAAAATTCATCGATTTGATAAAAGTTCATTCAATTTTAAAATTTTCACGAATTTAAAAATTCGCATTTTTAAGAAAATAAAAAAGTAAAATGAGAAAATAAAAAGAAAAAAGCGAGCAGAAATAAAAAAAATCAGCGAGCAGTGAAAGCTGTTTTGGTGGGCTCTCGCGGCCTACGTAAATAAAAGAACCCAAATAAGTAAATTGACACAATAGGTACGGTGGTCTGTCGGTTAGTGCGCTGCTGTTTGAACAGCGCGGCGCGGGGGTGTGCGCCCGTTTGCGGCAACGAAGAAACGGGCGGTTAAGGCGCCCATTAAGAAATGCCCGAACAGCGCACGACATAGTACATTGTAAAAATCTGGGCTTTCTCACTACCCGACCGAGTGCCAACTGGGCCTGAGCCCTGTCAGGGTTCTTGGGCGCGTGGAATTCCGACGCGCTCCGGCGACTGTGTTTCTCGGCCCATCGCGCACCGGAATTTCTAGCTGGGCAATCCGTTAGCGTAACCGCTCGCCCCTTCTTCCCCCCTCGCTCGCCACCGATACAAAGCTAGCCAACGTCCCCGTCGCCCGGCATTTGCAACCTGACCTCTCCCCTTCAGGCCACCGCCTTACCCGCAGCCCTCCTCCGACCGCCGCCCCCCTCCTCCTTCCCCGACCGCCGCCGGCGTCATGATGGACCCGGAGGACATGGTTGATCGGGACCGGTCCGAGATTGAGAGCTCCCGCGCCGACGAGCTCAACGGGCTCGCGCTGCTCTTCATTCTCGGGTAAAGAGGGTTTCTTCGCTTGCTCTTGCTTTCGTCTCCTGATCCCCAGGTTCTTTACCTCGTTCTTGTCCCCGTGCCGTGCTACTCAGGGCGTCGGGCGGTGGCGCAGTGGGCCGAGTTCTTGGGGCCGCCTGGCGCGCCAGGCTGCCTGCCGTCGTACCGGCCACAAGGGCCGCCGGAAGTGCCGCGAGAGCAGCCAAGACGCCCCCGACACCTTCCGCCGCACCCCGGGCGGGTACTGCTGCCCCATCAGTTGGTGCGAGACCAGCGAAGACGGGCGCCGCCCCTGCCTCTGCACCCCCCGCGGGCTCTGCACCCCCTTCCTTGGTACATAGTCTGCAAACCCGCAAGTTTTCGCTCATGTTATCTGCTTCACATTGGCGTTTCGTAGACGATATTCCTGATGATATTGCGGATTCGTCCTTGGATTTAAAGTTAGACCATTATAAAATTCTTTGTTCCGGTTGATGTCGTCTTGGTAGGATTGACGAAATTGTGCCCAATGCCCAAGATCAAATTACGCTGCAACTGGTAGTACTACATATGAAATGTCACCGGGGCTCGGATTGCTCAAATAGTTTTAAATAGCACTGACACTGCTCAGAGCATCCTGGATGGTTTAGCAATGTCATATCACTGTGGTCTGTTCAGTTTTCTATTGCCTGGATTGTTGACGTTGCTTGTCTCGTAATAACTAGAATTCTGCCAAAAATAAAATGAAACAGAACTGGCTCTGCTTGGCTTGGTTTCTCAGATGATGAGGATTATTTTCTGAACCGGCATTTAATTAGTACTCCCTCCGTCCCATAATGTAAGACGTTTTTTAACCCTAAAAACGTCTTACATTATGGGACGGAGGGAGTATTATCATGTTTTTCAACCCTGTTGTCATTTATTGACTGTCCAAGCTGTTTGCTAAGTTTCTGACTGCTTTTCAATCCTGTTGTCATTTGTTGACTGTACAAGCTATTTGCTTAAGTTTCTGACTGGGCTTTTCAATCTTATTGTCATTTGTAGACTGCCCAAACTGTTTGCTTAAGTTTCTGACTGTGCTTTTTCCATCCTGTGTCTGTTTGCTTAAGTTTCTGACTGTGCATTACAATCCTGTTGTCATATGCTGGATATTATCTTGTAGTTCATGGTTTCATGTTGTTGATACTAATAGAATGCGTAATTGGCTTTAGGATCCTGTGAAAGCAGTTAATGATGCTATCTCGAAGGTGGAAACTCCTGTTTTCTTTCCATCCAGGATTGCCAACACGTACATCGAGATCGTAAAATTACTATCTCATGGTGGATGGTCTGCATATCTTTTGGATAAGTATGCTGAAAAAGGGTGTTCAGACGTTTGCCCTTTCACAGGTAACCTGTTCTCCTTAGTTTGTTCTATTGTATGTATGTTTAAATGCGGCTTCTAACGTGTTGATGCACAGGTAATGGTGAGTTCTCCCCAGTGAGTGTCCAGAAGCCAGCAGTGGCTGTCCAGTTGCCCGCCGAGGTAGATAAGGATGATGCAGAGGGAGTTGCTGTCCAGGTGCCCGCCAAGGTAAATGAGAAGCATCGTTCAGAGGGAGACAAGGAGGATGCAGAGGGAGGTGAGAAGCAGCCTGCAGATGGAGACTATGCTTGCTTTTTTCATGAGATCGGCAAAAAGGCGTATGGTATGTTCTGACTTCAGTAATTATCTGTTGTCTGATGTTGTGGTTTGAGACATTTGTTTACTTATATATTATTTGTTTCTATCCTGTTTGCAGATTTGCTGTACCAGGACTATAACACAGGTCTGAAGATGGTATCTGACTGTAAAGCGCTTGACACCACTGTGAGTTCGTTTGTTCAACTTCTTTTTTGTGCTGAGTAATTTTGCTTGTGCCTGTTGACTCGTTTTGGTGCGTAAAATGTTTACTGTCTGCTGTTCATTCGGTGTGTCTTTTCTTGATAACTACTGAGCTGGCACCTCGGTCATCATATATAAAAATTTCAATCTGTTATAGTTTACTTCATCTTGTAGGTTCTTTTGTCTGATGGCTCTGAGCAAATTGGAAAAGCATCTTTGGGATTTGAGTTGTCATCTGATACAAAGGCAAGTTGCTTTTTGTTGCCCCCCTCTTTCTCTCTATCTTAGATGGTTGATTGTCAAACTCATTTGTTTTTTATATCTTCAGCTTATCAAACTTACGCTTGATGATGTGTTGAGGCCTGGTTTGAAGGGACTTCTGTCTATTCCCGTCTCCTCCCAGAGCTCATCGAAGGTACTGACTCTCTCTAGGTGGCTGTGTATGAACGGTGGTAATTTCCTGCCGTGTAGATAATCAAGTTTTTTTCGTTAATTTAGGTGGACCTTCAGTATCGTCATCTTGGTGCTTGTATAACTGGAAGTTCTGAGCTTCAGGGGTCGCCAATTGTTTCGTTTTCTGCTGTGATTGGCACGAAAAGCATTGCTTTAGGTGCTGATGTTTCGGTCATCACAAAGTCCCTCGATGCTTTGGGCGCGGTTGATTCCCTTGAAACCAAGCTCCTGCGATTTCCTAAGTACACCTGTGGTTTGGTTTTATCAGAAGGAGATGTGGGTGCTTCTTTCACAATGTGAGTCAGTTATTTGTGGCTTTTCTGCACAACTTATACATAATCATTGCATTTTAGTGACACTAACATTACCAATTTTCATTGTCAGGGAAAATGCCGACGTTCTCACAGCAACTTATCATCATAAGTTAGACGAGACGACGTCCATTGCTGCCAAGGTGCAGCGTGTTCTGTCTTCGAACGACAGCACTCTTACAGCGGGTTTTTCTCATTCTCTGGATCCGAACACAACGGTAAAGGCGAAGCTTAGCAGTGATGGAGCGGTGAGTGTCCTGCTCCGATACGGCCCCAAGCCCAAGTGCTACGTCGCCTTCTCCGCCGACTCCAATTCCCAAGGGCCTCAAAAGGATACTAAATTTGGTCTGTGTGTCGCGCTAGGGGCGTGAGTGCCCTCACTAGTTTAGGTCCTTGATTTTTGGTAGTAGCATGTGATACAGTATGTGCTGGTCGATGAGTCGAAGTCTCATGGGCTGTTATTATACGGGTGCAACTCTCATGCGCTGCTTTCTGTTCTCTTACGATGTTGAATTGCCTGTAACGTTCATCGGCTGAATACTGCAATTCATCTTGGTCAGGCCAAGTTTTGTCAATAGATATGCATCGTGCTGCAGCAGATTGTTGCAAGATCCTTTCATCTTTTCTTTCCCTCATTGCTTTCATTGTTTTTAAGATTAGTGATTTCCTGGTAAAGCTTAAAATGTTCCACCATGGTTGTGCAATTTCACAATTCCCGTTGTAGAACGGCTTTTCCTGGTAGATTTCTTTGACGGCAAGAACTTTTGTGCTGTTATACTTCACCGCTAAATCTTCTTTACGTGTAGTATTTCTTATCCATAATCATAAAGCTTGGCTGTTGGCCTGTTGGTTGTTCAGCATCAATCCAATTCAATTGCTCCAGCAATTTTACAATCAAAATAAGGTCCTGAACCTCTCGCCCTGCTCCTCTTCCACACTGCTGGATCTTTTCAGCCATCCGCCGCGGCAAAGGGATTTACTGGAGTACTTAATTAATTATATTGATTAATCAACGGGCAGTTTGGTTTTACGGTTGCTAGCACCGGCCCTAGTCACGCCTGTTTTTTTGGGCCCGTCGGGAACACTCCAGCTCCCAGCTCCGCGGAGCTTTTTTTTTAGTAATAACTCTGCGGAGCTGAAGTGTTGGAGTGGAACGGCGCGCAGTTCATTTTTGCGGAGCAGTCATTCTGTCGCTCCTCATTTCCGGCGCCGAGCAGAGCGGAGTCACAAGAGTGGTCCGTTGCCGAACATGCCATTAGTCTAAACACATTTTATTTAAGGATCATAGTCCAAATACATGGTTTTGTTTTAAAAAAATAGTCCAAATACACTGGGACAATTTAGGTTGGAGTATCAAGAAGTCACGCCAGTTGGATGGATGACGTTATATGAGGCCAGGAGTATGACGCATATAGGAGCCCGACGCACGGGCTTCCACATTGACTGGGCCGGCCCACTAGGGCGAAGCGAGTTGGTGCGTGCGGCGTATAAAAGCCAAACCTATTTGACGCTCTAAGCGACCGTTAAAGTGCTATTTACAAATCGGCGCACCCCTCCTCCCCCACCCACCGCACTGGGCCTGCCCAGTTTACTTCCTTTTTTCCTGTCCAAACTTGCAAAAAGGGTGAGCCAATGAGAATCGGACCCTCAACCTACTAGTCTGATATAAGCTGTAGTAACCAACTAGGCTAGCGGTAGGGGGCTATGGTGGTTCTTCACCACACCCGGTATGGAGGAAACTATGGAGTTTGAAGCTCCCGGGGAAGATCAAGATATTTGTGTGGAGATGCCTTCATAATGCGATCCCCTGCTTCTCTGTACTAGCTAATCACCATGTTGGAAACGTCTCAGAATGTCCTATCTGCAGAGGAGGAGCCGAAGATATAAAGCATGCTTTGTTCACATGTAATCGAGCAAGGGCAGTGTGGAAATCCCTGGGCGTGGAAAATCGACGAATTTTTTTTTAATTTGTGAACTTTTTAAAAAATTCCTGAAATTTTATTAAAAATGATGAACTTTATAAAATTACATGTGAATGCTTTTTTTAATTCTATGAACATTTTTTCAAATTCGTGAACTTTTTTCAAATCTATGAATATTTTTTACAATTGGTGAACTTTTTTCCAAATTCGATGAAGTGTTTTCAAGTTTGCGACTTTTTTTTTCAAAATCAGTGAACAATTCAAATTCATGATTTTTTTGTAATTTTCCATTATTTCTTTTGTTTTCCCCTCAAATTCAATGGTTTGACCGGTCAACGGCTATTGGTTAAACTCGATCGAGCTACCAGCGGAAACAGGTGCGTGAGCGGCAGCTACACTCCCTAGCGCTTAACCAAAATTGCCTAAAAAAGAGATAACAAAAAAAAAAGCAACGGCTAGCAAGGACTCGACTCGAAATCGCGAGCTTAATCTCATGAGCGGCTGCTGTTGGCCACTCTAGGAACTGCTGACTGCTAGTGGGCAACTGAAGCACGAAATATTTAAGAACACTATAAAGCATCGAAATTTGGAACAATTTTGATTACGAAACATTCCCTGAAAATTGTAGAAAATTTTGAAATTCTGAGTATTTTAAAAACGCAAATAAATTCCAAAACATATTTGAAAAATGTGAACTTTTTTTGGAAAAGCACACTTGTTTTGAAAACCTGAACAATTTTTAAAAATTTCAAACATTTTTTTGAAAAACACGAACACTGCCAAAGAGACTTGCTGAGAACCTCATGTACTCATCAAGACTTGTTGAGTACGCCATGTACTCATCCATTTGTATTCGTACCCTTTCAGACTCTAAATATTTGGAGGAGATCCCTGGTGATCCCAACATTGTTGGAGAATACTTCTACGAAGAGCCAGACCTCTCCACTATACCCTCAGCTATGGAGTCGACAGTGGCGAAGAAGACCCAGAGCAACAAGAGTCGTGTAGGAGTAGTAGTAGCAGGCGGACCGATCATGTGGGACATGATCTAAACTCAATAAGTGATCGCAGGATCAATAGTGAATTAGTGATACCATGCATTTTGGTACCAGTAGTTTGAATGTTCTGTCGTTTATAACTTTATTTGAATAAGTTCTGTAATATAATGGTGGTTGGACCTGCTATGTTTTTATTGTACACTCTGAGGGATATCAACGACTTGCATAAGATACTATGCAGTGGTATGCTGAGTCACCGCACGAAACCAAGAAAACCAATGCTATTTCTCTCACATAATGTGTAAATGAGAGTACTAGGAAATCCAATTCGGCTCTTGGGAGCATATGCTCCTGCCCATGAAAAATGTTTTTTCCAAATATCAAATTTTTTGAAAAAAATCTATGTGATCATTGTCACACCAAAACGCTACCTGCAGATTTTTAGGAGGAAAGCTTAAGTATTTTGATTTGTGCAAAAAAAAAAAACAAGTCGAACAACAAATGTTACCTTTAAACGTTACACTTATCTCGTTTCGCATGAAAATTGGCAAGCACTATTATTACACTAACAAGAACATCTACAAAAAAAATTCAATTTTTTTAAATTTTATTTACTATTTATTTTCAGTATACTATTCATTAGGTAGCATATGCTCCCAAGAGCCAAAACGTCCCTCCCGTACTTCTAGATACACCTCTAAAATATGATCACATAGTAGAAATTGTATCTGAACGCACATTATATGATATAGCTTAAGATATAGGTCATTGGAAATGCCTAAGAGATGAAAGCCAACTGCTAGCTCTATCTTTCTACCACATAATCTATAGCCAATCTAAAATCGCATCCATATAATAATTGATGGCTCTACATACCATGTCATTAATTCTTTAACTATGAGTCTGGCAGTGTGAATAGTAAAATCAAATAAAGTAGCAAAATGATTTTTTTAAAAATTATTTTTTTTGGCATCAAGGTGGTGCTTCTTGAGTACCCGGTCTCGAGCTTACCCGGGTGGACCTGACAATGAGATGATTTCACATCATTACCTTGTTAAAGGCATTGCTCGGATATGCACGTACTCGTTCTTCAGGGTGAAAACTTAGAATCTGGTCTCTAGTGGTTGGATCATGTGATGACGGTGCTTGCGCATCATTTCCTTCATAAAGACATTGTTGTTGAAGAACATCGTTGTCTTTGTGATGTCAAGAGATGGTTGGCGCAACTATGGTTGTTGTTGTAGTTTGTCGACCGCCTTTTTTGATCGCTTTGGATATTTTTTTTGTTGCTTTTCCTCGCTTAGGCATCTCTAGCCGAAGCCCAAAAATTTAACTCATCGAACACCTCCTCAAATCTTATCTCCTTAAATTTAAGGAGTTAAAAAACCGCAAACCTAACCAAACTGTCAAACTTAGATGCTCAAACGAACTAGAGTCCACATGGAAGCCTCTCTCCCTCATCTTCTTCCTTCTTCTTTCTTCTTTCTTTCACATGGCCAACTAAGGCTTTTCGGCATTAGATGATTTACATGAGCTACCTGGTACCTAGCACAGATTCTCTACAAAAGTAATTTGACAGAGTCTCATCGTGCGCGACGTAAGCGTGCGACGAAGTGATCGACAAAGAAGGTTAAACTCGTCCTCCACATGCCATGGATTGGGCGCTTCCTCGTCTGAATGGATTCTTCCCCTCATCCTTCTCCGAGTGGCGCGATGGCATCGTCCGGAACGCAAGGATTCATAGGAACCTGCGATGGCGACTGCCGACCACTCTTTATGTACGTTTCTTCCTACACATTGAACTTTTCCTCTATGTAGGTGTCCTCCGCATGTGTTGTAGCTTTGCTCGTGGCTGATGGTAGGAGTGTCGCCTGGCTAGGGATTACATGGGGGAGCGCCACCGTGGCCGGACACGGCGAAAAAGACGAAAAATTAAAGAAAAAAGATTGTCGAATTCTCGTCGAAATGCGGCGGGGCTGCAGGGGGTGTCAGCCCTCCCCTTCTACAAAGGCAGGAGGGGGCACCCCTCCCCTTTCCTTCCCCTAGGGCTGGCCAGCCATGTAGAAGGGCGCACCAGCCCCTTAGTGGGCTGGTCTGTCCCCTCCCATGGCCCATAAGGCCCATACACTTGCCGGGGGTGTCCGTAACCTCTTCCGGTGACCTGATGACTACCCGGTGCACTCCGAAACTATTCTAGTGTCCGAATACCATCGTCCTATATATCAATCTTTACCTCTCGACCATTTCGAGACTCCTTGTAATGTCTGTGATCTCATCCGGGACTTCTAACAACATTCGGTCACCAAATCATGTAACACTATATCGTCAACGAACGTTAAGCGTGCGGACTCTATGTCGGTGTCAAAACCGGCGGATCTCGGGTAGGGGGTCCCGAATTGTGCGTCTAAGGTCAATGGTAACAGGAGACAGGGGACATGATGTTTACCCAGGTTCGGGCCCTCTCTATGGAGGTAATACCCTACTTCCTGCTTGATTGATCTTGAGGAATATGAGTATTACAAGAGTTGATCTACCATGAGATCGTAATAGCTAAACCCTAGAAGTCTAGCCTGTATGACTAAAGTAATGAGTATCTCCCTTTTCAGACTAAGTCCTCTGGCTTATATAGACACCGGGGAGATCTAGGGTTACACAAGGTCGGTTACAAAGAAAGGAATCTACATATCCAGTTGGCAAGCTTGCCTTCCACGCCAAGGAGAGTCTCATCCGGACACGGGTGCAGTCTTCGGTCTTCATGTCTTCAGAGCCCATCAGTCCGGCCCATGGCTAACAGGCCGGATGCCCGAGGACCCCTTAGTCCAGGACTCCCTGAGTAGCCCCTGAACCAGGCTTCAATGACGAGGTGTTCAGCGCGCAAATTGTCTTCGGCATTGCAAGGAGGGTTCCTCCTCTGATGACTTCCAATTAATGTATTCGACTTGTAATTCAATGCCACACCCCTCGGCTTCTGTCATCTATGTCTTCAGCTTCCATGCGTCAAGCGAATGTGGACGGTCAGGGTATTTTTTGCAAATAACACCCCGGCCATGCAAGGAAGAGTGTCTATTTAAAGGGATTGGATCTCAGACCCATTCGGCACCACGCGGAGAAAAATACTCATAGATTGCTAGGAAAGACCATTCCAACATGGCTAGCATCCCCCGTTCCTCCTCCCGTTCTGGCCCAGAGAAAGGCGAGTGGGAGAGGTGTTCTGTATCTCATGGCCAGCTGGAGAAGCTGCAAACGCAGGGGTTTCTCCCTCCTGCAGATCTGGTCCCTGTTCGGGCAGGGTTGGCTTCCTTCAACAGCAAGACCCAGGCGGAGGATTTTCCCAATCCATCCGCGGGGGAGCGAGTGTGCTTCGTCCCCTATCTGCTGAGGGGCGTGGGATTTCCCATTCACCCATTCCTCCGAGGGCTTCTGGAGTATTATGGCCTCCAGCTGCACAATTTTACCCCAACCTCCATCCTGCACATTGCTGGTTATGTCGCTTTATGCGAACTATTCCTGGGTTGTGAGGCCCATTTTGATCTGTGGACAAAGTTGTTTTGCCTTGTCCCGCGCAACCACGAGGGATCGGTATTCGAAGTGGGCGGGGCCGAAATATGGCGTATTGCTGAGACCGGATACCTATCCGGCACACCGGAGAAAGCTTCCGAAGAGTGGACCTCCGAGTGGTTCTACATAGATGACGTCTCACTTCCAGATCCAGTCCGGAGAGGTCTCCCCGAGTTTGCGAGTGTTCCTCTGAAGAAGCGCCACAGCTGGCGCCCTCGAAGCCCCGAGGAGGAAGATAGTGCGGAAGTTCGCCAACTCCTGAGCAAGATCAAGACGCTTGCCCAGTCCGGGTATACGATAGTCGAAGTGATGGCGACCTCCATAGTACGGGGAGTTCAGCCACTCCAATACATAGGACTTCCCATGTGGAATTACAATGGGGAAGATGACGCCTCCCGCTGCGGCAGGAAAGGTCCAGACACCCCTGCCGCCCTAGCCAAAATATTGGCCGGACTGTTCATGGGTGAGGAAGAGGAGTTCCTGCGCATCATGCACAGAGAAGGATATTCCATGTACAATCCTCCTAGCTGGGTAAGCCCCCAACTTTTTGCTCCACTCATTCCTCTCCCTAAGCTTTATTAACCCGTCCATTTATAACAGCACTGGTGAAAGACTTCCGAGGGGCTTTACAGCCCTGCCCCGCAACCCGAGGGCCACAATCGGGACCTTCACCCCGGATTCGAAGAGGATCCAGATATATTTGTGGTGCTGGAGAATGGCGTGTTTTACCAGGCAAGCTATGACAGCACCGAAGTGGCCATCATCGCCGATTACCCTGGTCTTCTCCCCGCTTCACACGTAAGTAGTCAGGAGACATCTTCCCCGAAAGGGTTCCCTCGTTCCGCCTCACCCACCGCACTGTCTCGTGCTTTGAAGGGGTGGCGTTCGACATACCGTGCTACTTCAGGAGCGACTCCAAAGAGAGCGGTTCCCACACCGGGCAAGCCTTCGAAGAGGAAGGCAGGCGAAGACACGGTCGGGCCCTCGTTAAAGAGGTATGGGTTTGCAAATATGTTTTTTAATAGTCGCATCCAACTGTGACTTTCATGTTCATCCCGTTATCAGGAAAAGGGTCCGCCGGACCGTGTCCGGGGGTCCGGGCAGTAATACTCCCAGCAGCCAGGATCCAGCCCCAACCGAGGGGATGGGGGACGATATGGGAGTGACGCCGGACTGTCCTTCGGCCGAGGGCTCGGAAAATATGTCCGTCACAAACTCGGAAGTGGAGAGTGCTATGAATCATTGGCGTTGGAGGGCCATTTTACGAGACCCCCTGTTCGAAAGAGGCGTTTGATGCCTTCGGCTCGGCCGACGTCCGAGCTGCCCGAGATGGGCTTAGCAGAGCCACAAAGCAGCATTTAACGGATGTGCGGGTAAGATTTATTTTGTCCGAAAAGGATAAGCACGTGGTAGTAGCCCCCGAGACTGAAAGCAGTTGGCACAAGTGATTTAAGGATCGATATATAACTAGGTTCTGATGGAGAGGAACAACCTGCTAGCTCAAGAGTCGAGCGTTTTATTACATCTAAATGCTTCTACCGCCGAATCGAAAAGAGTCCAAGAAGGCATCTTCGTAAGGTTCCCTCCATCGAGGAATAACAATTATACAATGGTTGTGGTAATACTGTTGCTTATCTCATAATAGGATCATCGAGGTCAACTGGAAGAGAAGTTGAAAACCGCTCAAGCGGGAGAGAAAGAGGCAAAAAGACTACCGCAGGCGAGCGTATCCTGGTCCGAGCCAGAGAGGAGAAAAACAAACTCCAAGATTCAAACACCAAACTGGGCGAAGAACTGAAAGATGTACGAGCCCAGCTAGCCGACTCCGTGAAGGAGAACAAAAGGCTGTGAGGCGGCATATTCAGTACGTGGCCAATTGACCTTATAACGGTTTGGAGGTAAAAGTAGCTGATATAGCTGTTATTGCAGGTATGTTGACGGGCCGTCCCGAAGAGGAGGTGTCCGGATCATCAAGTGATCTCCTGCAAGGGCTGTCACAGTTGCACGAGCAAGCTCGGCAGGCAATGCGGAGTGTAGCCAAGGCCTTTTGGCCACCCGACTTCCCTCCAGGGAGTATGGAAAAGCTTGTAGAGTTGTTCAAGGGAGCGCGGCGGTGTATCCGACTATGGAAGATATCGGCTTGCCGAGAGGGTGCGCGAGAGGCCTGGGCCATGGTAAAAACATGATATACCAAGCTGGATCCAAATCACATGGCCCCGGTTGGACCGCTAGGGTCAAATGGGGAAGAAATTCCCGTTAGTTTAGTATATAACCAAGTAGAAGTAGCCGCCAAGTATTCCCAGCAGGATTGTAAGCTAGATAGTCTGCTGGACGGCATAGAGGAGGAAGTTTTTGAGTCCAAGTGACTATGTACTTTCCTTTGCATATGTAGCTCTGGCTGAAAACGATTTTCATGGCAGACCTTTTCGCTTCAATCCCTCGACCCGAAGGTGCGGAGTGTTTCTGAATACCAGAACAACCGAGTAGACCGGGTATGCATGGAAACCAGGCGTAGGGGTCATAGTTGCTTAAACAGAAAATTATCCGGCTAGTTATGTTATATTACATTAAAAGTGTAAGAAACATCTTCCAGAGAGAATAGTTCCGTTAAGTGTTCCTTTCCCTGGGTGTGCATGCATCGATGTGCATGTCCGAACTGTGATGGAGAAATCACAATGTGTATAGCTTCTGGGGGTTCACGATGGGACGAATGCAAAAATATCTTTAGTTCACCAGCCGAATATTCCCTTAAGAACGCTAGCTTTCGGCTTCACCCAGTCTGAGGTACACATCCGGATGACCCGGCAGTAACAATCACAGAGGTGCTCCCTTTATGCCCTAGCCGAACTAACGGGAACATAGGGCATAAGCACATGAGCCAGGCAACCCAACTTGGCCAAAACTTAAGTCATATCGATGCATATAATGGTGAAGAAAAGGTACATATGGGAGAAAATGCATATGTGAGGAGCTTGATGCTCGGAAAATAACAATAACAAGCTTCTGTCCAAGAAGCCCCCACGTATAATAGACGTACAAACTTCAAGACATATGCGTCGGGGGTGTACGGTCTAACCGCACGAAATCTTTTAAATCTAAAAATAAAAAACGAAAATAGAGAAACAAATAATGTAAACAAGAGGGGGAAGGAGACGAACAAAGATTTCTGCGCTAGGCATAGAATCTTCGGAGTCTGGCCGCGTTCCAGGGGTTCGGCTCTAATCGATTGTCTGATGCATCACGCAGGCGGTACGCCCCTCTGGTGAGAACTTCGTCGATGATGAAGGGACCCTCCCACTTGGGCTTGAGTTTTTCCTTTTTCTTCTCCGGCAGGCGCAGAACGAGTTCGCCAACGTTGTAAGTTTTGGCCCGCACCTCTCTTCTTTGATACCTGCGAGCCTGCTATTGATAAAATGCGAAACGGGCTTTTGCGACGTCACGCTCCTCCTCCAGGGCATCTAAGCTGTCCTGCCGATCGAGCTCGGCCTCTCTCTCTGTGTACATGCGCACTTGAGGTGAGTCATGAATAATGTCGCAGGGTAGTACTGCCTCTGCGCCGTACACCATGAAGAAAGGTGTGAATCCGGTAGTGTGATCGACCGTGGTCCGCAGCCCCCAGAGTACGGAGTCGAGCTCCTCAACCCAGTGCTTGTCTGACTCTTTCAAAGACCGCACTAGTCTAGGCTTAATGCCGCTCATAATAAGACCATTGGCTCTTTCGACTTGACCGTTTGTTTGTGGATGATATACAGAGGCGTAATCAAGCTTGATGCCCAGATTAGCGCACCAGGTTTTCACTTTGTCGGATGTGAAATTGGAGCCGTTATCAGTGATGATGCTGTGCGGAACACCGTAACGGTGTACAACGCCGGATATAAAGTCTATTACTGGCTCGGACTCGGCCGTTTTAGCTGGTTTAGCCTCTATCCACTTGGTGCATTTGTCCACCATGACTAGCAATTTTTTTTCTTATGGCTTCCTCCTTTAAGGGGTCCAACCATATCCAGTCCACAGACTGCAAAAGGCCAAGTGATGGGGATTGTTTGTAGGGCGGTGAGGCCATTTGGCTTTGGTTGGCGAAGAGTTGGCATCCAACGCAACGTTGGACAAGGTCCTGTGCATCCGCTCGGGCCGTCGGCCAATATAATCATGTACGGAAGGCCTTACTAACAAGGGCCCAAGCTGCGGCGTGGTGCCCGCCGAGACCGGCATGAATCTCAGCCAGTAGCTGCCGCCCCTCCTCCTCGGAGATACATCTTTGAAGGACTCCGGTAGCGCTTTTCTTATAGAGCTCTTCGTCGTGAACCTTGTAGGCCTTCGAACGCCGGAAAATGCAGCGGGCCTCATTCTGGTCCTTAGGAAGCTCCTTCCTGTTAAGGTAGGCCAGGAAGGGTTCGGTCCACGGGGCAATGACTGCCATGACGAGATGCGCCGACGGTGTTATTTCGGTGGCTGAGCCTCCGATAATGTCAGTGTTTTCAGAATCTGGGGTTATGTTCGGATACGGACTAGTGTTGCCGTTTTCCCCCTGCCACACCACGGATGGCTTAAAAAGCATTTCCAGAAAGATATTAGGCGGGACGGGGTCGCGCTTAGCGCCGATACGAGCAAGAATGTCCGCCGCTTGATTACTCTCTCGAGCCGCATGATGGAACTCGACCCCTCGAACCGAGCCGACATTTTTATGATGGCATTACGATAAGCTGCCATTTTCGGATCTTTGGCATCGAAGTCTCCATTTATCTGAGATATTGTGAGGTTTGAGTCCCCGCGCACTTCCAGGCGTTGTATGCCCATGGAGACAGCCATCCGGAGACCGTGCAATAAGGCCTCCTTTTCGGCTGCGTTGTTGGAGTCTGTGTATAGTATTTGGAGCATGTACTGAACGACGTCTCCAGTAGGGGACGTTAAAACGACGCCCGCTCCTAGCCCTACCAGCATTTTGGAGCCATCGAAGTACATAACCCAATTGGAATATGTGTCGTACTCTTTAGGGAGTTCGGCCTCTGTCCATTCGGCGACGAAGTCGGCCAATACTTGGGATTTGATAGCTCGACGTGGTTTGTATGTAATATCAAATGGAAGGAGCTCAATGGACCATTTGGCAATCCGGCCCGTAGCATCACGGTTGTTTATTATGTCGTTAAGTGGTACTTCGGAAGCCACCGTGATCGAACACTCCTGGAAGTAGTGTCGTAGCTTTCGTGATGCCATAAAGACTGCATATGCTATCTTTTGATAATGGGGGTACCGGGATTTGAAAGGTGTGAGGATAGTGGATACGTAGTATACTGGCTTCTGAAGCGGGAATTTGTGTCCGTCCTGTTCTCGTTCAACGATGAGCATGGCGCTCACCACTTGATGTGTTGCTGATATGTATAATAACATCGGTTCATCGACGTTTGGCGCGACCAGGATTGGGTTGCTCGCAAGAAGGGTTTTTATTTCCTCCAGTCCGGCTGTTGCCACGTCCATCCACTCGAAGTGATCGGTTCGCCATAGAAGGCGATAGAGTGGCTTAGAGCTGCCACGCAACCCGCGAGTTTTTGGACTTGTTTAAGGTCTGTTGGCGTAGCCAATTGTGACAGAGCTCGGATTTTGGCTGGATTTGCTTCAATTCCTCTGTTGGAAACGATGAAGCCCAGCAGTTTTCCAGCGGGGACGCCGAAAACGCACTTTTCCGGATTGAGCTTAATGTCATACGCGCGGAGGTTGTCGAATGTGAGACATAAATCGTCTATTAGTGTCTCGACGTGCCCGGTTTTGATGATGACGTTGTCGTCATAAGTTTCAACTGTCTTGCCGATCTGTTTCTCCAAGCATGTTTGAATCATGCATTGGTATGTGGCGCCGGCGTTCTTAAGCCCGAAGGGCATGGTGTTGAAGCAGAATGGCCCATATGGGGTAATGAATGCTGTTGCAGCTTGATCGGACTCCTTCATTTTGATTTGATGATATCCGGAATATGCATCAAGGAAACACAGTGAGTTGTGTCCTACGGTAGCATCGATGATTTGATCGATGGGGGGAGAGGGAAGGAATCCTTAGTGCAAGCCTTGTTGAAGTCTTTGAAATCGATGCATAGGCGCCAGGATTTGTCCTTCTTTGGTACCATCACCAAGTTTGCCAGCCAGTCCGGATGTTTTATTTCTCTAATGAATCCGGCCTCAATTAGCTTGGCTAACTCCTCCCCCATGGCTTGCCGTTTGGGTTTTAAAAGCGCCCTTGATGCTTGTTTGACTGGTTTATATCCCTTTAATATATTGAGACTATGCTCGGCCGGTTTACGTGGGATTCGGGCATATCAGAAGGGTGCCAGACGAATATATCCCAGTTTTCGCGAAGGAAATCCCGTAGCGCGGCGTCGACCGTTGGGTCTAGTTGTGCTCCAATAGATGCTGTCTTCTTGGGGTCCGTTGGGTGGACCTGGAATTTGACTATTTCTTCTGCCGGCTTGAAGGAGGTGGATTTGGGTCATTTGTCTAAGGTCACATCGTCCTTATCCACTGTAGAGCGCATTGCGGTTAATTCTTCGGCGAGGGTTTCAAATAATGCCTCAAGGGCCAGGGATTCGGTTTTGTTTTCGGCGGGGAGCGCTATGTCCGGATCACTAACAAGAGTGATTATGACATTTGATCCAGGCATTTTGAGCTTCATATACCCGTAATGGGGTATAGCTTGGAAGCGTGTAAAAGCGTCCCGCCCCAACAGGCGTGGTATCCGCTGCTGAAAGGAGCCACTTGGAAGGTGATCTCTTCAGACCGATAATTCTCTAGCGTGCCGAATACCACGTCAAGTGTGATTTTTCCCGCACACCGCGCCTCCCAACTAGGAATGATTCCTCGGAAGGTCGTGCTGCTTTGCTTGATGCGGCACCTGTCTATTTCCATTTTGTGGAGTGTATCCTCATAGATGAGGTTTAGTCCGTTGCCGCCGTCCATGAGGACCTTGGTGAGTCTAAAGCTGTCCATGATGGGACTGAGGACTAATGCGGCTGGCGCTCGGACTGCCTTGTATTTCGGTTCGTCACCGACATTAAAGGTTATAGTCGTGTCGTTCCAAGGGTTTATCGCGGCGATTTGGCAGACTTCGGCGAGGTCACAGAGTGCCCTTTTGCGCTTACTGTTTGAAGCGAATGTCTCGAAGACCGTCAATACTCTGGGGTCGCCGTCTTTTGGAGGGTGTTGCTCTGGGGCATTTTCGGTAAGGATGTCCTCGCCGCTCTTGGCTACATGCCGGAGTATCCAACATGCTCTAAGGCTGTGGGTTGGTATGGTGTCCGGTGTTATGTTTATTTTGCATGGGCCATCGAGCCATCCCTCCAGAACGGTTCCATGCCGCGTAATGGGTTTATGTTTCTTGGCTATTATACTGGGCGTGTCACGAGGATGTGCCCTTTTCGCCTGGACGAGCGTTTGAGTTGGGACCGATGGCTCCCAACAGGCTGCCTGATCTTTCCAGGCGCTTTCCATTGCGCTGTACTTCTGTACGATAGTTTCCAAGTCAGCGAATTGTAGTATACGGTGGCGATTAATGGCGTTGAGGATTCCTTCATTCGTGCAATTGTTGCAAAACGCAAATATCGCGTCCTCGTCGCGACAATCTTTAACCTTGTCCTTGACAAGGAGGAATCTGGCCCAGAAGTGGTGGACCGTTTCCTGAGACTGTTGTTGTATGCCCATGAGAGGGCTTATGTCTGGGTGGGTGGGTGCAATCGGATTCGGACCCTAACCCGGTCGATGATCCGGAGTCTTAAGGTTTTCCAGACTCAAGAGTCCGGGCTCCGGAGTATCTTCTGGTTGCCTGTGCCCGCCGTCCGATTCTATGTTCGGAAGGCCGGTCACCTTCTTTTGCTGGTGGGCGTCCGGCTCTATAGGGTTGGCGACCCGGACATAGTCCGTCTTTAGTATAGGGGAAGAGTCGACGTCTTGCTCCTCGACTACCGCTATCTGGTGGGTGACCGGTGGAGATTTGATTTCTCTTTGGTCGGGTTTAAGCCCGATCCAATCGTAATCTGTGGCGATTCCCAGGTCGGTGATGCAATCTAGGAGCTCGTTTAAAGACGAAAACTCCGTCGGATCCATCTTCTTGGAGTGTTTGGGGTCGATACGAAGGGGATTTCCGATGGCCTGAGAGGTCATCGTCGGCTTAGCGGCTGAACGGGCGGTCATGGTAGAGCCGCCCAGCCAGAGAGTTTGGCCTGGGGCCAGTTCTCCTCCGGCGGTGATATTGTCTTTAAGGACGAGGCGAGTCATCGATCCTGTCATCGACGGAACAGTGGAACTCTCAATGAAAGCACCAATGTCGGTGTCAAAACCGGGCGGATCTCGGGTAGGGGGTCCCGAACTGTGCGTCTAAGGTCGATGGTAACAGGAGACAGGGGACACAATGTTTACCCAGGTTTGGGCCCTCTTTATGGAGGTAATACCCTACTTCCTGCTTGATTGATCTTGATGAATATGAGTATTACAAGAGTTGATCTACCACGAGATCATAATAGCTAAACCCTATAAGTCTAGCCTGTATGACTAAAGTAATGAGTATCTCCCTTTCCGGATTAAGTCCTCCGGCTTATATAGACACCGGGGAGATCTAGGGTTACACAAGGTCGGTTACAAAGAAAGGAATCTACATATCCGGTCGCCAAGCTTGCCTTCCACGCCAAGGAGAGTCCCATCCAGACATGGGTGCAGTCTTCGGTCTTCATGTCTTCACAGCACATCAGTCCGGCCCATGGCTAACAGGCCGGATGCCCGAGGACCCTTCGTCCAGGACTCCCTCACCCTACAGGTTCGAGAATTACATAGACATGACCGAGACACCTCTCTGGTCAACAACCAATAGCGAAACCTGGATGCCCATATTGGTTCCTACATATTCTACGAAGATCTTTATCGGTGGAACCGTTATGACAACATACGTAATTACCTTTGCTCATCGGTATGTTACTTGCCCGAGATTCTATCGTCGGTATCTCTATACCTATTTCAATCTCGTTACCGACAAGTCTCTTTACCCGTTCCATAATACATCACCTCGTAACTAACTCCTGAGTCATTTGCTTGCAAGCTTATGATGTGTATTACTGAGAGGGCCCAAAGATACCTCTTCGATACTCGGAGTGACAAATCCTAATCTCGATCTATGCCAACTCAACAAATACCTTCGGAGATACCTGTAGAGCATCTTTATGATCATCCAGTTACATTGTGACGATTGATAGCACACAAGGTATTCCTCGGTATTCGGGAGTTGCATAATCACATAGTCGAAGGAATATCTATTTGACATGAAGAAAGCAATAGCAATAAACTGAAGGATCATTATGCTAAGCTAACAGATGGGTCTTGTCCATCACATCATTCCCGTTATCAAATGACAACACATGTCTATGGTTAGGAAACCTTAACCATCTTTGATCAACGAGCTAGTCTAGTAGAGGCTTACTAGGGACACAGTATTTGTTTATGTATTCACACATGTATTTAAGTTTCCGATCAATACAATTCTAGCATGAATAATAAACCTTTATCATGAATAAGGAAATACTATAAACTAACACTACAGGAATCAGCTACTTTGCCGTCTGCCACGGCGGACGGCAAAGGCATGAATGGCGGACGACAAAGACCTTTGCCGTCCGGCACGGACGGCAAAGTAGACGACAAAGAAAGGTCCGGTAAAGAGCTACTTTGCCGTCTGCTTTTGGTGGCTGACGGCAAAGGGGCCTTTGCCATCAGCATCGGACGGCAAAAATTTCGCTGTTAGTCCGTTAGGTGGCTAACGGGAGGCTTTGCTGTCAGCCTCCTACAATCACAGACGGCAAAGAAGTTTGTTTGTTTATTAAAAAAATAAATAGTCCAAGTGCAGAGGCTATAAATAAACACGACATTATCCATCCACACTTTGTTCCAAGAATCGAAGAAGAACGGACAAATTTCACAATACAAAATTACAATATTTACACAACATACATCATCCACGAATGGACAAATTTCACAATACGAACACGACATTATCCATCCACACTTTGTTCCAAGAACGAACGGACTCCTCTGTGCCCGTGGTCGTCGGAGCAACTAGCAGTCGCGCCCTCTCACTTCTCCTCGAGGCCGGGGCCAGGGTTCGAGGCCGGGGAGGCCGGCGGGGCTGACGGAGCCGGGGTCGATGGAGGCCGGCAGGGGAGACGGGGTGCGGAGGCCGCCGCGGTCGATGAGCGACGAGACGCGGAGGCAGGCGGGGGCGACGGGCGATGGGGCCGGGTCGGCAGGCGAGATGGCGGCCAACGAGGTGGTGGCGGGCGCCCGGCCGGGCGATGGAGGCCGGCGGGGGCGACGGGCGACGTGGCCGGGGCCGGCGGTGAAGGGGGAAGTGGACGCGGCCGGCGGAAGAGGTGGTGGCCGGGAGGCTGGATCCGGCGGGCGAGGTGTTGGCCGGCAAGGCTAGGGGTCAAGGTGGTGGCGGGCGCCGGTGTGCCGATTTGGATCGAGAGGGAGAGAAAGGAGAGAGAGAGATGTGGTGGGGTGAGGTTGGGATAAGGGACAGAGAGAGAGACGTGGTGGGGTGAGGTGGGACGTGGTGGGGTGATGCTGCCTCGGGCGTGTGCATCGTGGAGTGCGTGCGTGGGTGTGCGTCCGATGGGGTGTGGGTGGGGATGCCAAGTCATCGATCCGCATGATCGATCTGGGTGTTGTGCTTCTTCTTTGCCGTCCGCCCCGGCTTTGCCGTCCGCTTTTTGTTTATCTTTGCCGTCTGCTGCGGACGGCAAAGAGGGGGGACGTTAAGTTTTTTCGTTAGTGGGTGCCACCTCCCTCTTTGCCGTCAGCCAGCGGACGGCAAAGAGATGGCGGATGGCAAAGACCTTCTTTGCCGTCTGCCAGTTTTTTGCCGTCCGCTTCTTGGTAGCTGATGGCAAAGACCTTCTTTGCCGTCCGCTAGCTGACGGCAAAGAACTGGCAGACGGCAAATTCCCTGATTCCAGTAGTGTAACAACTTTATTATCGCCTCTAGGGCATATTTCCTTCAGATCTGACAATGGGATGATTTCACATCATTACGTTGTTGAAGGCATTGCTCAGATATGCTCGTACTCATTCTTCAGGGTGAAAACCTAGTACCTTTCCTCTAGTGGTTGGATCATGTGATGATGGTGCTTGAGCATCGTTCCCTTCATAAAGGCATTGTTGTTGAAGAACATCATTATCCTTGTGATGTCAAGAGATGGTTGATGCAGCTATGGTCGTTGTTGTAGTTTGTCAACCACCTTTCATCGCTTTGAAGATTTTTTTGCTTTTCTTCGATTAGAGCATCTCTAGCCGAAGCCCAAAAATTTAACTCCTCAAACACCTCTTTAAATCTTATCTCCTTAAATTTAAGGAGTTAAAAAACCGCAAACCTAACCAAACTCTCAAACTTAGATGCTCAAACGAACTAGAGCCCACATGGAAGCCTCTCTCCCTCATCCTCTTCCTTCTTCTCTCCTCTTTCTTTCACGTGGTCAACTAAAGCTTTTCGGCATTAGACGATTTACATGAGCTACCTAGTACCTAGCATAGATGCTCTACAAAAGTAATTTGACAGTCTCATCATGCGAGACGTAAGCGTGTGACGAAGTAATCGACAAAGTAGGTTAAACTCGTCCTCCACAGTTGGCCATGGCTTGGGCGCTCCCTCGTGTGAATGGGTTCTTCCCCTCATCCTTCTCCTAGTGGCGCGATGGCATCGTCCGGAATGCAAGGATTCATCGGAACCTGCGATGGCGACTCACAACCACTCTTTCTATTCGTTTCTTCCTACACATTGAACTTTTCCTCTATGTAGGTGTCCTCCGCACGTATTGTAGCTTTGCTCGTGGCTGGAGACGATGGCAGGAGTGTCGCCTGGCTAGGGATTACGTGGGGGAGCGCCGCCGTGGCCGGACACGACTGAGAAGACAAAAAATTAAAGAAAAAGGATTGCCGAATTCTCGTGGAAATTCGGCGGGGCAGCAGAGTGTCAGCCAACATGCAGGGTGGTCGATGGAGGCAAGGAATGCGGTGGGGGTCGTGGCGGCGGGCGAACGGGGGAGAATGCCGGCACTGGGGGAGGACCGAAATTATTCCGAGAAGTGGTCACGGCTGAGTAAATGTAAGCGGCGGACGACGCGATGATTTTTTGAGGAGTAAATAAGGGATTGGCTAGGTCCGGTTTAACTCCTCAAAGCAAAATTTTTGAGGAGATAACCGGTTTAGAGAGATCGGCTAGAGATGCTCTTAGGCATAGTTTTGGTCTTGTATGACTTTGCTCTTTATTGATGTAAATTTTTTGTGTGTTTTCATTGTGTTTGTATTCGATGTCTCATTTTAAGTCAAAAAAATCCACCCTTTATCAGAGGATGTTTGCCGGACATGTTTTGTGTGTACAAGTAATAAAGCCCCCCCGTTGTATGCAGAGCAATCAAACAAGCAAGACGGGAGGGCTGAGGAAACAACAAACGTACTAGTATTAACAGATATCTGCTTGCTGGCTGATGAAATTAACAGTTAGTTACTTTGTCCATCACCCAAAACTTATACTCCCTCTGTAAAGTGATCTAAACACTGTTATATTTCTTCACGGAGGGAGTACTAGATACTATGGTGAGTTAACTGTTTACATGTCCCAAGAAAATGCCCAATACAAACAACATGTAACACATAAGCAGCATGACACGTAGACGAATCTTAAAAGCATATAGTAACCAGAAAGAAAGCTTGCCACTCCATCAAGATGACAAACGTTTTGGTGATATAGCGATCAAAGATCGTCCAGCTAGATCAAATACTAGTAACTTGATACTCATGCTGCGAAGCTAGTCAATATCCAACTTTGTTTCTCTATGATAAGAGATGTTGACGCTGTTGCTCCTGCTGGCTCCCTGGGGATTGTTCTCCTTGTGGGTATACTTGTTTGCCCAAGTGAACCAAAGTACCCATAATCATATAACCAAGACACCATCTCCCCGCCGTACCCACGTAATTACTGAAGGTTGTTGCTCGATGACATGATCGCCTGCATATGAGAGAGAGAGAGAGAGAGAGAGAGAGAGTAAAAATTAGAAACCAAAACTAAAAGGAGAGGTTATAACTGGAGAGGGAGAGGTGTGCGAATTTACCAGTGAGGATCATTTGGTCTAGGCTTGACTTGATGAGAAAGATACTCAAGCAGCTGACCATTCTCTAAGCCTGTCGACCCACCAACAACATAGTTACGTTCACAGTGAGCGATCAGATCATACAGCTCCTCTTTCCTTGTTTTGATTTTCGCCACGAGACTCGCAGCATCTTTCGTCTCATCAGCGGTGAGCGGCTGCAGCAGGGGTTGCAAAATTACATCATGAGTTAAAAGAATCCATGGTTTCCTTGATATACAAAAAAAAAAGTGAAGGCCGGGGAAGCTGGTTTGCTACTCCTTTTGAGTGGCTAGCGTACCCTGGTGCGCACCATCCTTGCGCGCCGAACCGCCGGCTGAAGCGCGCGACCAGCGAGCCTCCTCGCCGCGTTGCTTATTAGTGTGGCCGCCATCGCCAGTTTCGCTCCCTTCCGATCCTCGCCTCACCGATCGACTTCTCTTTCGTGGGATCCTCGCCTCGCCTCCTGGCCGTATTTAAGGATTCGGTGTGCCGATTTCCGAGTCAGCGAAGAGCACCTCCTCCGTTTCCTTCTCCTACCCTCCGGTTTCTATCTACTTCCGCTTCCGAATTCCTTTCATATTTCCTTTTGGATATCCCAACTCCTTTCTCTAATCCTTCCGGTATTATGATTTGTTTAGAACACCTTCAGGTTTTATGTAGAAAATCCTTTCTGGTTCTAGTGAGCTAGGTTAGCAGGCCTAGCCCATATGCTTCTGACGTCTCGAGAAAATTAAATACTCCGTCCTTTTCTTTTTAGTCTGCATGTAAAGTTTAATCAAAGTCAAGCTTTGTAAAGTTTAACTAACATTATATTAAAAAATATAAATAATGATAATATGAAATCAATATTATCAGATGCACCACGAGATGTATTTTCATACTTATATAGCTTTAATATTGTAGATGTTCATATTTTTTTATACAAATTTGATCAAACTTTGTGTAGTTTGACTTTGACCAAATCTTATATGCGGGGTAAAAAGAAACGGAGGAAGTATGCCCCAATCCCACTAAGCCATGTTTTCTGTGCCAGTTTATTTTCACTCACAAAATCTGAAAGACCAACTTCAATAAGGGCATCTCCAATGATTGTAAGATAGTTGTTGGTAGACTTTGCCACATAGAATTTTTGATAATGTGTCATGCAATAAATGAGAAAAAAGAGGAATGTTGTATATACATTTTTTTGAGGGAACTATGGCGGGCAAGGCCAGCCTAAACTCATTTTATTGATTTTGTTTTACATAGTATTTACAGAGAAGGCGAGAGGGGGATAGGGAGAAATAAAAATGCTAGGGACTAAGCTACATCCAGTCGGGACAACATAATCCCCTAGTCAATCATAGTTTGTTTCCGGGCCTCATTAGCACATCTGCACAAGCTTCAATGTAGAATGAGAGAGCATATTATTTATTATCTCATATCCTATTGGGCAAACTAGAAACAACCCATTAGAGTTGTTGTATGTTAAAGTGTTGGTTGATGATATGGCATATTTTACCAATAAGCTAATATACAAACTGTTGGAGATGTCCTAAGATGATGGCAGAGCATCTCCAACAAATCTCCATAAAGACCCCCCCCCCTATAAATGGTTATGCTGGGTGTCCACTAATTTAGGGGAGGTTTGCAAGTGAGGTGCTTTAGCGGTCTCTTATACATCTTCCTTAATAATATGCCCTTTTCATTTCATCTTTAAACTAGCATAGAACGAGATGTGCTCATGTGCATGTCTATTTGGGCAACATAATAATTTAAATAATTTTATTTCGACACACCTATTTGAATATAATTTCAACTGAAACTGAAAACTCAAAAATCTGGTAAATGATTCAAAGTAGACATAACAAATGGTCCACACAGGAAAATCAAACATGCAACATATGATTCACCTAAACAAGAACATCAAACATAAAGCATAAACAGAAAGATCAATCATAGAGCATCAATCTTGACTTCCATTACCATTGCCATTCCCACTTTCGTTGCCATCCACGCTGCCGTGTCCACTCACACCCATACCCCCTACCATCTCCGATGCTATAATTTGTGCCTTCATCAACTCACGACACTGGAGTTGGAAAGAGTGTCTTGGTAATTTACCGACAATATCTATCTGAGGATAGCAAACGCGTCAGAGATCCTGATGGTGTATATGAGGAAAATTTACCCAGGCTTAGGCCCTTAGATTGAGCTAATACCGTACTTCTTGCTTGTCGAGTTGATGATCTAGCCTCGTATGAGAACTAGGGTTGTGTTGACAAGGGGGTCGACCGCAAGATCGTCTAGGGGTTGAAGCTTGAGATAACTTGCAAGAATAAGGTGTTGGGGAATGTAGTATTTCAAAAAATTCCTACGATCATGCAAGATCTATCTAGGAGAAGCATAACAACGAGTGGGGAGAGTGAGTCCAGGTACCCTCGTGGACCGAAAGCGGAAGCGTTTAGTAACGTGGTTGATGTAGTCGAACGTCTTCACGATCCAACCGATCCAAGTACCGAACGTACGGCACCTCCGTGTTCAGCACTTGTTCAGCACGATGACGTCCCTCGAGCTCTTCATCCAGTTGAGTACGAGGGAGAGTTCCGTCAGCACGACGGCGTGGCAACGGTGATGATGAAGTTACCGGCGCAGGGCTTCGCCTAAGCACTACGACGATATGACCGAGGTGTGTAACTGTGGAGGGGGGCACCGCACACGGCTAAGACAATTGTCTATTGTGTTGAGGGGAGGAGGAGGTCGGCCAACAAGGGGCACGCCAGGGAGAGGGGAGTCCTACTAGGACTCCAGTCCTAGTAGGATTCGGCCGCACCCTTTTTTTCTTGTACCGGGGGGGGGGGGGGGGTGGGGAAGGGGGAGGAGGGGGAGTAGGAGAAGGAAAGGGGGGTGGCGCCCCCTTCCAAGTCCAATTCGGCCTCCGCCATTGTGGAAGCGCACCAGCCCCTTGTGGGCTGGTTAGCCTCCTCCTATGGCCCATATCTTTCCCCGGGTTCCGATAACCCTCCCAGATCTCGGTATGTACCCGATACACTCCGGAACCCTTCCGGTGTCTGAATACTACCTTTCAATGTATCAATCTTTACCTCTCGACCATTTCGAGACTCCTTGTCATGTCCGTGATCTCATCCGGGATTCCGAACAAACTTCGGTCATCAAATCACATAACTCATAACACAAATCGTCATCGAACGTTAAGCGTGCGGACCCTACGGGTTCAAGAACTATGTAGACATGATGACCCACAAGTATAGGGGATCTATCATAGTCCTTTCGATAAGTAAGAGTGTCGAACCCAACGAGGAGCAGAAGGAAATGATAAGCGGTTTTCAGCAAGATATTCTCTGCAAGTACTGAAATAAGTGGTAACAGATAGTTTTGTGATAAGATAATTTGTAACGAGCAACAAGTAACAAAAGTAAACAAAGTGCAGCAAGGTGGCCCAATCCTCCTGGGGGGTAGGGCGCGCCCCCCACCCTCGTGGCCAGGTGGGTCCCCCTCTGGTGAACTTCTTCCGCTCAATATTTTTTATTATTTCCAAAAATGACTTTCGTGGAGTTGCAGGAGTTTTGGAGTTGTGCAGAATAGGTCTCTAATATTTGCTCCTTTTCCAAATTTGCATTCCAAATTCCGCACTCCCTCCTTATGTAAACCTTGTAAAATAAGAGAGAATAGGCATAAGTATTGTGACATAACATGTAGTAACAGCCCATAATGCAATAAATATCGATATAAAAGCATGATGCAAAATGGACGTATCAACTCCCCCAAGCTTAGACCTCGCTTGTCCTCAAGCGAAAGCCGATAAAGATAAATATGTCCCCATGTTTAGAGGTAGAGGCGTTGATAAAAATAAAATACGGACATGAGGGCATCATGATTATTCTCATAACAGCAACACATATAGATATTGTCATATGATTTCTTATGCTCAAGTAATAATCTAATCACAATGCAAAGTACGAATCATAAACTTTATTGAGAACCAACAAACTATAATCCCAGTCATTGAAGCAATTGCAATTTATCATAACATCAGAAAGAGTCTATGTTAGAGCTTAATAGCAAGTCCACATACTCAACTATCATTTAGTCTTTCATAATTGCTAACACTCACGCAATACTTGTGGTTACGGAGTTTTAATCGGACACAGAGAAAGATAGGGGCTTATAGTTTCTCCTCCCAACCTTTTACCTCAAGGGTAATGTCAACAATAATAACTCATGCTCCCCTACAGCCAATTAGATATATCTATCAGGATCTTTCCAACACCATGTGCTTGCCAAAGGATAAAATAAAAAGGAAAGGTGAAGATCACCGTGACTCTTGCATAAGGTAGAGCATAATAGTAACAGAAAGGCCCTTCGCAGAGGGAAGCAGAGGTTGCCATGCGCTTTTATGGTTGGATGCACAAAATCTTAATGCGAAAGAATGTCACTTTATATTGCCCCTTGTGATATGAACCTTTATTATGCAGTCCGTCGCTTTTATTTCTTCCACATCACAAGATCGTATAAATCTTATTTTCTCCCACACTAATAAGTCATACATATTTAGAGAGCAATTTTTATTGCTTTGCACCGATGACAACTTACTTGAAGGATCTTACTCAATCGATAGGTAGGTATGGTGGACTCTCATGGCAAAACTGGTTTAAGGGTTTTTGGAAGCACAAGTAGTATCTCTACTTGGTGCTGAGAATTTGGCTAGCATGAGGGGGAAAGGCAAGCTCAACATGTTGGATGATCCATGACAACATACTTTATCTCAGATATAAGAAAACATAACCCATTACGTTGTCTTCCTTGTCCAATATCAACTCTTTAGCATGTCATATTTTAATGAGTGCTCCCAATCATAAAAGATGTCCATGATAATATATTTATATGTGAAACCTCTCTTTCCTTATTACTTCCTATTAATTGCAACGATGGTCAAATCTATGTTTGTCAACTCTCAACAATTTTTAATCATCATACTCCTTCTATGTGAAGTCATTACTCTCTATAAGATCAATATGATCTCTTTGTTTCTTTTTATTCTTTTTCTTTTTTTCTTTTATTCACTCAAGATCATGGCAAAATAATCAAGCCCTTGACTCAACACAAATCTTTATTATATGTAGCTCACGGACTCGATTACATAGAGAGATCATAAAGCAAAACTCAAAACTAGATCATGCCATAAACTTTATTCTACTAGATCAAGATACTACTAAATAGGATCGAACTAAGAAAAACGGTAAAGATAGGAGATGTGATCGTGATACGATACCGGGGCACCTCCCCCAAGCCTGGCAGTTGCCAAGGGGAGTGCCCATACCCATGTGATTATGTCTCCTTCTTTGTTGTTGGTGAAGAAGGTGGAGGTGATGATGGATAGTGCCCTTGAGTGCAACGATATGCTCCTTCAACAAAATATTTTCACGTGTGATATACTTGTTTTGTATACGAGCTAACTCAATCATCTTGAAAGCTTCGATCTCAGTTGGGGTAAGAAGATTATGATCAAGTAGAAGGATGTCTTTTGCTGTCGGGGCTTGATCCTCCGTGGCCTTCTTGATCCCTTCATCCTTGTTGATCTCCATGGGTTCTTCCCTCTTCAAATCTATCTTCATTAGCCAAGCATCGTTGTCACCATTGTTGGAGGAGGGGGACGACATGATGCCTGGCCTTGACAACCCTGACAGAGAATAGCTCGAGACAAGAACAGAGGATATTTGCGTGATACATGAGTCAAAACCTTCGGGAGAATATATAATAATTTTTTACCGACCAAAATACGTATCATGCAAGAAAACGGAGTCCGGAAGGCACACGAGGTGCCCACGAGGTAGGGGGCGCGCCCTCCACCCTCGTGGGGCCCTCGTGTCCTTCCCGGACTGCTACTTATTTTTCTATTTTTCTAAATATTCCAAAACAGAGAAATATTGCCTTAAAAACTGTTTTGGAGTCGGTTTACTTACCGTACCACATACCTATTCCTTTTCGGAGTCTGAAACGTTCTGGAAAGTGTCCCTTGTGTATTCCTCCGAGGTTACGGTTTCAATAACATTGATTTCAATATTTATGGGATTACCTGAGATATAATGTTTGATTCTTTGACCGTTCAGCACTTTCGGATTTGTGCCTTCGAAGTTGTTGATATTTATGGCACCGGAACGATAGACCTCCTCGATAACGTAGGGGCCTTCCCATTTAGAGAGAAGTTTTCCTGCAAAAAATCTTAAACAAGAGTTGTATAGCAATACATAATCACCTACATTAAACTCACGCTTTTGTATCCTTTTGTCATGACATCTTTTAACTTTTCCTTTAAACAACTTGGCATTTTCATAAGCTCGGGTTCTCCATTCATCAAGTGAGCTAATATCAAATAACCTATTCTCACCGGCAAGTTTGAAATCATAATTGAGATCTTTAATAGCCCAATAAGCCTTATGTTCTAGTTCGAGAGGTAAGTGACATGCTTTTCCAAAAACCATTTTATATGGAGACATACCCATTGGATTTTTGTATGCAGTTCTATAGGCCCATAATGCATCATCAAGTTTCTTGGACCAATTCTTTCTAGATCAATTTACAATCTTTTGCAAAATTAATTTGAGCTCTCTATTACTCAATTCTACTTGACCACTAGACTGTGGGTGATAAGGAGATGCAATTCTATGATTAACATCATACTTAGCAAGCATTTTACGGAAATCACCATGAATGAAGTGTGAACCACCATCAGTCATTAAATATCTTGGGACTCCAAACCTCAAAAAAATAACTTCTTTAAGCATTTTAATAGAAGTGTTATGATCAGCACTACTAGTTGGAATAGCTTCTACCCACTTAATAACGTAATCAACGACAACTAAAATATGTGTATATCCATTAGAGGCAGGGAAAGGTCCCATATAATCAAAGCCCCAAACATCGAATGGTTCAATAACAAGTGAATAGTTCATAGGAATTTCTTGACGTCTACTAATGTTACCAATTCTTTGACATTCATCACAAGATAAGACAAACTTACGGGCATCCTTGAGGAGAGTAGGCCAATAAAAACCGGATTGCAATACCTTATGTGCAGTTCTATCTCCAGCGTGGTGTCCTCCATAAGCTTCGGAGTGGCACTTGCGTAGGATCTGTTCCTGTTCATGCTCAGGTACACAACGTCTAATAACACCATCTACTCCTTCTTTATAAAGATGTGGGTCATCCCAAAAGTAATGTCTCAAATCATATAAAAACTTTTTCTTTTGTTGGTATGTGAAACTAGGTGGTATGAATTTAGCAACAATGTAATTAGCATAATCAGCATACCATGGAGTACTACGAGAAGTACTTATGACATTTAATTTCTCATCAGGAAAGCTATCATCAATAGGTAGTGGGTCATCAAGAACATTTTCTAACCTAGACAAGTTGTCTGAACGGGTTCTCAGCTCCCTTTCTATCAACAATATGCAAATAAAATTCTTGTAGCAAGAGAACCCATCTAATAAGTCTAGGTTTAGCATCTTTCTTTTCCATAAGATATTTAATAGCAGCATGATCCGTGTGAATAGTTACTTCAGAATCAACAATATAAGGTCTAAACTTATCACAAGCAAATACAACTGCTAAGAATTCCTTTTCAGTAGTAGCATAATTTCTTTGAGCATTGTCTAGAGTCTTACTGGCATAATGGATAACATTTAGTTTCTTATCAAATCTTCGCCCTAGAACAACACCTATAGCATAATCACTAGCATCACACATAATTTCAAAGGGTAAGTTCCAATCAGATGGCTTAACAATAGGTGCAGAGATCAATGCTTTCTTAAGTATTTCAAATGCTTCTACACAATCATCATCAGAGAACAAATGGTATATCTTTTTGTAATAAATTGGTCAGAGGCCGAGAAATTTTGGAGAAGTCCTTAATGAACTTCCTATAAAAACCAGCGTGACCAAGGAAACTTCTTATACCTTTGATGTCCTTGGGACATGGCATCTTTTCAATAGCATCAACCTTGGCTTTATCAACTTCAATACCTCTTTCGTAAACTTTATGCACCAAGACAATACCTTCATTAACCATAAAGTGGCACTTTTACCAATTCAATACAAGATTAGTTTCTTCACATCTCTGCAAAAATCGATCAAGGTTGCTCAAGCAATCTTCAACAGAGGATCCATAGACGGAGAAACCGCCCATGAAAACCTCACAAATCTTTTCACAAAAGTCAGAGAATATAGCCATCATGCATCTTTGAAAGGTAGCAGGTGCATTACATAAACCAAAAGGCATACATCTATAAGCAAAAGTACCAAAAGGGCATGTAAAAGTAGTTTTTGATTGATCACTAGCTGACACAGGTATTTGAGAGAAACCAGAATAACCATCTAGAAAGCAATAGTGTGTATGTTTGCATAATCTTTCTAGCATTTGATCTATAAAAGGTAAGGGGTAATGATCTTTCTTAGTAGCCTTATTTGATTTGCGGAAATCAATTACCATCCTATAACCTGTAATAATTCTTTGCGGAATCAATTCATCTTTATCATTAGGAACAACAGTACTACCTCCCTTCTTAGGGACACAATGGACAGGACTTACCAACTGACTATCAGCAACGGGATAAATCATACCTGCCTCCAGAAGCTTTAGTATTTCTTTTCTTACCACTTCTTTCATCTTAGCATTCAGCCTTCGTTGATGATCACGGACTGGTTTGGCATCTTCTTCCAAATTTATTTTATGTTGACATAGAGTGGGACTAACGCCCTTAAGATCATCAAGAGTATATCCAATAGCAGCATGGTGTTTCTTTAGAGTTTTCAATAATCTCTCTTCTTCATGCTCTGAAAGGTTAGCACTAATAATAACAGGATATATCTTCTTTTCATCAAGATAGGCATATTTAAGATTATCAGGCAATGGTTTAAGCTCAAACACGGGGTCACCCTTGGGTGGAGGAGGATCCCCTAGGATTTCAACAGGCAAATTATGTTTCAGAATAGGTTCTTGTTTAAAGAATACTTCATCTATTTCCCTTCTTTCATTCATAAACATATCATTTTCATGGTCTAGCAAATATTGTTCTAAAAGATCACTAGGAGGTACGACAATAGAAGCAAGAACAATAATTTCATCCTTACTAGGCAATTCTTCTTCACGGTGTTGTCTACTAAATTTAGAGAAATTAAACTCATGAGACATATCACCCAAGCCAATAGTAACAACATTCTTTTCAAGATCTATCCTAGCATTAATAAAGTGTTCAAGAAGGGTCTACCAAATATAATGGGACAAAACCTATCTTGTGGGGAACCAAGAAAAAGAAAATCAGCAGGATATTTAGTTTTCCCACACAAGACTTCAACATCTCTAACAATTCCCATTGCTGAAATAGCATCTCTATTGGCAAGTTTAATTGTAACATCAATACCTTCTAACTCGGGTGCAATTTCATGCTTAATTTCTTCGTATAAAGTATGAGGTATAACACTAGCACTAGCACCCATATCACATAAGCCATGATAACAGTGATCTCCTATTTTAACAGAAATAACAGGAACGCCTACCGCAGGTCTATGTTTATCTTTAGCACAAGGTTTGGAAATTCTAGCAGTTTCACCGCATAAGTGAATAACATGCCCATCAATATTATCAGCTAAGAGATCTGTAACAATGGCAATATTAGATTCAACTTTAATTTGCTCAGGAGGTGTATAAGTTCTAATATTGCTTTTACGAACCACAGTTGAAGCTTTAGCATGATCATTTATTCTAACAGGGAAAGGTGGTTTCTCAACATAAGAAGTATGAACAATAGGATCACTATAAGTGACAGTCTTTTCTTCAACTTTAGTAGGTGCAGCTACTTTTACTTCTATGGGAGGATGATATTTAAACCACTTCTCCTTGGGGAGATCAACATAAGTAGCAAAAGGTTCACAGAATGAAGCTACTATCTCAGAGTCAAGTACATATTTAGTGCTAAATTTACGGTAAACATCGGTATCCACAAAAGACTTAACACAATCAAACTTAGGTATCATACCTGAATCCTTACCTTCGTCGATATCCCAATCTTCGGAGTTGCGTTTAATTCTATCCAATAAATTCCATTTGAATTCAATAGTCTTCATCATAAAAGAGCCTGCACAAGAAGTATCGAGCAAGGATTGATTATTATGAGAAAGCCGATCATAAATTTTTTGAAGAATTATTTCTCTTGAGAGCTCATGATTGGGGCATGAATATAACATGGATTTAAGCCTCTCCCAAGATTGAGCGATGCTTTCTCCTTCGCGAGGCCAAAAATTATATATATAATTGCGATCACGATGAACAAGATGCATAGGATAATACTTCTGATGTAATTCCAACTTCATTCGTTTATAGTTCCATGATCCCGTATCATCACATAGCCTATACCATGTCGATGCATCTCCCTTCAAAGAAAAAGGGAAGACCTTCTTCTTAACATCATCATCGGGTATACCTGCAAGCTTAAATAATCCGCAAACTTCATCCACATAGAGCAGATGTTCATCAGGATGCTTTGTTCCATCTCCTGTAAAAGGATTATCTAGCAGTTTTTCTAACATTCCCGAAGGAACTTCAAAGGGAACATTTTCATTTTCAGTAGGTTCAATAGGTTGAGGAGCAATTCTTTGCTCTACTGGTCGGGGTGAAGATACCCCAAACAAGCCCCTCAGAGGATTACTTTCCATAGTAACAAGAGACAGTAAATTTCAGCACACTATATAAATTTTTCCTTACCAAATTCCACCTACCAAAGGCGCTTCACTCGGCAACGGCGCTTTAAAAGAGTCTTGATGACCCACAAGTATAGGGGATCTATCGTAGTACTTTTGATAAGTAAGAGTGTGGAACCCAACGAGGAAGCGTATGAAATGATAAGCGGTTTTCAGCAAGGTATTCTCTGCAAGTACTGAAATAAGTGGTAACAGATAGTTTTGTGATAAGATAATTTGTAACGAGCAACAAGTAACAAAAGTAAATAAAGCGCAGCAAGGTGGCCCAATCCTTTTTGTAGCAAAGGACAAGCCTGGACAAACTCTTATATAAGGAAAAGCGCTCCCGAGGACACATGGGAATATCGTCAAGCTAGTTTTCATCACGTTCATATGATTCGCGTTCGTACTTTGATAATTTGATATGTGGGTGGACGGTGCTTGGGTGCTGTTCTTACTTGAACAAGCATCCCACTTATGATCAACCTCTATTGCAAGCATCCGCAACTACAACAAAAGTATTAAGGTAAACCTAACTGTCGGTGTCAAAACCGGCGGATCTCGGGTAGGGGGTCCCGAACTGTGCGTCTAGGCGGATGGTAACAGGAGACAAGGGACACGATGTTTTTACCCAGGTTCGGCCCTCTCGATGGAGGTAATACCCTACTCTGCTTGATTAATATTGATGATATGGGTAGTACAAGAGTAGATCTACCACGAGATCAAGGAGGCTAAACCCTAGAAGCTAGCCTACGGTATGATTGTTGTTCGTCCTACGGACTAAAACCCTCCGGTTTATATAGCCACCGGATAGGTTAGGGTTACACAAAGTCGGTTAAAATGGTAGGAGATCTACATATCCGTATCGCCAAGCTTGCCTTCCACGCCAAGGAAAGTCCCATCCGGACACGGGACGAAGTCTTCAATCTTGTATCTTCATAGTCTTGGAGTCCGGCCGTGACGATAGTCCGGCTATCCGGACACCCTCGATCCGACTCCTCAAGAGCCCCGAACCAGGCTTCAATGACAATGAGTCCGGCGCGTTGATTGTCTTCGGCATTGCGAGGCGGGTTCTTCTCCAAATTCCATATACTTGTCGAATAGTGTCCGGCTTCTGATAAATGATGCGCTCCTCGGCTTCTACGCCCAATAATGGCCATCTTCCACATGTTTGAATGAATGCGAACAGCCAGGGTATTTTTACAATTACCCCCCTAGCCGCGCAAATGAGTCGCCTATAAAAGGGGCAAGGATCTAGATCTGAGTCACACCATCCCTCCTTTGCGAGCTTTCATCGCAGCGCCCCTGATCAAAGCCCATTCCATCATGGAAAGTCGACGCGTCTCCTCTTCTCGCGCTCCCAGCCGTCAGTCCCGCATAGCGAGCTAGTTATACTCCAAGCCAAGGGATTTCTCCCCCCGGCCTTCATGGTTCCGGTTCGAGCCGGACTTGCCTCCTACAAGGGCGGAAAGCAAGCGGAGAGCATCCCTGATCCCTCTAAAGGAGAGCGGGTATGCTTCATCTCTTATCTAGTAAGAGGACTCGGATTTCCAATCCATCCGTTTCTCCGGTGGCTACTGGAGTTCTACGGCCTCCAGTTGCACCATTTTACTCCTGCCTCCATCTTGCACATCACGGGCTTCGTGGCCCTTTGCAAACTATTCTTGGGCGTCGAGGCAAATTTCGGACTATGGAAGAGGATATTCTGCCTAATACCCCGTTCTCATGAGGGGTCAATATATCAAGTGGGCGGAGCCGAGCTATGGTGCATCGCCGGGACCGGATACCTATCCGGAACCCCAAAGAAGGCGTCCGAAGACTGGCCTTCGGAATGGTTTTTCATGGAGGACGTCCCGCTGCCGGATCCTGTTCGGGTCGGCCTTCCGGAGTTTAGCAATGCTCCTCTGAAGAAGCGGCTAAGCTGGCGCCCTCGGAGCCCCCGGAGAGAAGATGACCGGGATGTCCTTTATTTGATGAGCCGAATAAGGTTAATGACTCATGCCGGATTGACCATGATAGGATTCATGGCAATCTACATTATGAGGGGAGTGCAGCCGCTCCAATACAGGGGCCACCCCATGTAGGACTTCAACGGGGAGGATGATTCCACCCACCATGGCCGCAAAGGGCCTGGATCGGTCACCGAACTGGTGAAGATCTTGTCTGCCATGTACAAAGGGGAGGAGGAGGATTTCCTCCGTGTCAATCCACTGAAGGATTTTTCTTCGAACAATCCTCGAAGCTGGGTAAGCAAACATCTTTGTGACCTGTCCGATCCATGTTCCCATGGTTAAATATCTCATTTCGTGGTTTCTGCGCAGGAACTGCGCCGGACTGTGGAGAAGATATACAGCCCGTCCCCACAACCCGAGGATCCGGAACGGTCCCTCGATCCGACCTCCGAAGAGGATCCGGATATAAAGGTGGAGTTGATCGACGGGATATTCCACCAACTTAGCATCGACAATGCTTTGGTTGCCATTACGGCTGATTACCCCGGAATACTTCCAGCCTCATAGGTAAATGAGACCGAGATCCCAAAAACCCTGATAATGACCCATCCATGCTTATTTTTGATCACCGTATACCAATGGTGCTTCGCAGGGGGTACCTTCGAGGCAGGAAGCCGAGCCAGCGGTGGCCAACAAAGGGCAAAGGCGGCCTCAAGAGTTAAAAAAGAAGTGCGGTCCGGATCGAAACTCCGCCGCAACGGTATGGCGTGTTACCATACTCCCAAGATTGAATCCTAGATGGTGTACTAACGCTGGTGCTCTTTTCAGGAAAAAGAGCGCTCGCCGGACTGAGTCCGGAGAGGTTGCCAATCGAACCTTGACCGGCCAGGCTTCAAAGCCGGGTCCGGAGGCTGAGGCGAGCACGAGACGCGTCGTCGGATGCTCCTCCGGCTGCAGGATGCCGACAGGTTGTCCGCCACCAACTCCGAGGTGGAGAGCGCTTGAATCATAGGCGCCCGAACAGTTCTTCGTGTCGCATGTTTCTCCCTTGAGGCCTTGAATGCCTTCGATTCGGGAGATGCGCACCTCCATGCCGCTCAAGATGGTCTAGCCAGAGCCACGGAGCAGTATGTAAAGGACATACGGGTAAGGAAATTTGACAGTTATATATGCCAGTAGCCCCCGAGACTTAAAATAGTTAGAATAACTGATTTAAGGATCATTTGTTATGCAGGATCTTACAGAGAAGAATACCCGATTGTCCCAGGAGCTTGAAGAGTGCAAGGTCCAACTTGAGGCCGCACTAGCCGCTACATGGGGAGCCGCAGAGACCCCCACTGGTAATATACACTTTAAAAGATAAATAGGTTATGAAGTGCGGCGGGTGTATAAATCTGACAAGAACATTGTAGATGGCGCCGGATTGGATCCGGACAAGCAACAGCTCTTGCGCCAGCTAAAGGCCGGTGAGAGCGTGCTTACGAGGGTGCGGCAGGAGAAAAATAACCTCCAGGATGCCAACACCAAGCTGGGTGAGGAACTAAAAGATGTTCGTGCCCAGTTGTCCGACTCAGAAGGAGAATCGGCGGCTTCATCGCGGCATTTTCAAGAGTGCTTGAACGAACTTTGAAAAGAGTTCGGCGAGGAAGGCGACTAACATAAGCATGTATGTAGGTTTGCTCACAGTGTCGCCCCGAGGAGGAGATGCCCAGTTCTTGGTGATCTTCTTCCCAGTCTGCGTCGGCTACCGCATCGAACGAGTCCGACAGGTGATGAAAGGCATCGGCCAGCCCTTGTGGCCATCTATCTCCTCGCCTCAAGGCATTGGGGAGCCGGGCAGAGCGGCTTCAAGGAGCACGGCGGCGCTTCCGGCTATGGAAGATATCGGCATGCCGTCAAGGCGCCAGGGAGGCCTGGGCCATGGTAAAGACGCGGTACACGAAGGCTGACCCAAACCACATGGCCGAGGTCGGACCTGTGGGGCCGGATGGGATGGAGATCCTCAGAAAGCAGTGTACGGCCAAGTAGAATTGGCCGCCAAGTATTCCCAGCAAGATTGTAAATTAGATAGCCTATTAGATGGCATTGAGGAGGAATACCATGAGTCGAGTTGACTATGTAAAAATATGACATGAAAGAATGTCTTCTAGCCGGATTGTAGATCGTTTGTCATAGCGGACCTTTTTGCTTCGACCTCCGGACCCAATAGTCCAGAGTGTGTCCGAATACCTTCGTGGTTATATAAGAACCGTGGTATGCATGGAGACAAGGTGTAGGGGTCATTGTTGCTGTATCGCATAAGTGCCCAACTAGTTATGTTATATTACATGGGTAGTAAGAAACATCTTCCAGGAGAATAGTTCCGTTAAGGGTTCCTTTTCATTTGGGATGCATGCCCTAAAGTGCATGTCAAAGCTGCTATGAAAGCAGAAAATTGTCTGGGGGCAGATGGGTAAATAGTTAAAAATCATCTTTCAGTTCACCGACCGAATATTCCCTTAAGAACGCTAGCTTTCGGCTTCACCCAATCTGAGGTACACATCTGGCTGACCCGGCAGTAACAATCGCAGAGGTTCTCCCTTTACCACCTAGCCGAACAATCGGGAACGTAGGGGTAAGCACAGGAGCCAGGCAACCCAGCTTGGCCAAAACTTAAGTCATATCGATGCATATAATGGTGAATAAAAGGTACATGCGGAAGTTTAACGCATGTGTTGGGCATGAAAGCCCTTATAAATAAGCTTCTGTTAAAGAAGCCCTGTGTATAATGAGCGGACAGCGCGTCAAGTGTGTCTTGAAAAAAGCGCAAACGAGCCTCTAGATGCTTCAAGAAGAAGAAGGAGGAAGGAGAGAAATAAAAGACAGCAAAAATAAAAAATGTTGACGGAGGGAGGAGACGAACTTGGAGTCCGGCACTTAGGCGTAGAATCTTCGAAGACGGGCTGCGTTCCATGGGTTCGGCTCGAGTCGGTTATCCGATGCGTTTCATAGACGGTATGCTCCGCCCGGTCGACCTGGTCGATGATGAAGGGACCTTCCCATTTGGGCTTGAGTTTGTCTTTTTTCTTGTCCGGCAGCGTAGAACTAGTTCGCCAACGTTGTAAGCTTTGGCCCGCATTTCCTCGCTTTGATATCTTCGAGCCTGCTGTTGATAGAATGCGGAACGAAGCTTTTGCCACGCCGCGCTCCTCCTCCAATGCGTCCAACTGTCCTGCCGATCAAGCTCGGCTTCTCTTTCTTCATACATGCGCACGCGAGGTGAGTCATGTATTATGTCGCAGGCAAGACTGCCTTTCGCGCCGCATACCATGAAGAATGGTGTGTATCCAGTGGTACGATTCGGCGTGGTCCGCAGCCCCGTAGTACGGAGTCGAGCTCCTCAACCCGGTCGTGTTATATTCCTTGAGGGACCGCACTAGTCTGGGTTTAATGCCGCTCATGATTAGACCATTTGCCCGTTCGACTTGGCCGTTGGTTTGAGGGTGATAGACTGAGGCGTAATCGAGGTTGATGCCCATGTTTTTGCACCATGATTTGACCTCATCGGCCGTGAAATTGGTGCCATTATCAGTGATGATACTGTGGGGGACACCGTAACAGTGAACTACCCCTGATATGAAGTCTATCACTGGTCCGGATTCGTCCGTTTTAACAGGCTTGGCCTCTATCCATTTGGTGAATTTATCCACCATGACCAATAGGTATTTTTGCTTGTGGGTTCCTCCCTTGAGGGGTCCAACCATGTCAAGCCCCTGCACCGCGAACGGCCAGGTGATGGGTATAGTTTTAAGGGCGGTGGGTGGCATGTGGCTTTGGTTAGCAAAAAGCTGGCAACCGACGCATCATTGGACTAAGTCCTGTGCATCTGCCCGGGCCGTCGGCCAATAAAATCCTGTATGGAAGGCCTTCCCTACAAGGGCCCGGGCTGCGGCGTGGTGCCCACCCAGTCCGGCATGAATTTCAGCCAGGAGGTTTCGCCCTTCCTCTTCGGAGATACACCTTTGAAGGACTTCGGTAGTGCTTTTCTTATAAAGCTCTCCCTCATGGACTTTGTAGGCCTTAGATCGCCGTACTATGCAGCGAGCCTCGTTTTGGTCTTCGGGGAGTTCCTGCCTAGTTAGGTAGGCTAGGAATGGTTCCGTCCACGGGGCGATAACCGCCATTATTTCGTGGGCGGAGGGTGTTATCTCGGGGGCAGGGCCTCCGGTTGTGTCAGAGTGTTCGGCGTCAGGCGGTGCGGTTGGGTCCGGATTGTTATTGCCGGACTCCCCTTCCCATAGTACAGATGGCTTGAACAGCCGTTCCAAAAAGATATTGGGTGGGACAGCATCGCGTTTTGCACTGATGCGTGCCAATATGTCCGCTGCCTGGTTATTATCCCGGGCTATATGATGAAATTCGAGCCCTTGGAACTGTGCTGACATATTTAGGACCGCATTGCAGTATGCTGCCATTTTCGGATCTTTGGCATCAAAGTCTCCGTTTATTTGAGATATTGCGAGGTTCGAATCCCCGTGCACCTCTAGGCGTTGAATGCCCATGGAGACTGCCATCCGGAGGCCGTGCGTAAGGGCCTCAGATTCGCCGCGTTGTTGGAGTCCGTATACATTATCTCAAGGACGTATTGGACTGTGTCCCCGGTTGGGGACGCCAGACGACGCCAGCCCCGTGCCGCCAACATTTTGGAGCCGTCAAAGTGCATGATCCAATTGGAGTATGCGTCGTACTCTTTAGGGAGTTCGGCTTCGGTCCATTCGGCCACGAAGCCGGCCAAAACCTGCGACTTAATAGCTCATCGTGGCTTATAAGTTATATCGAATGGAAGGAGCTCTATGGCCCATTTAGCAATCCGGCCCGTCGCGTCGCGATTGCTTATAATGTCGTTAAGAGGTACTTTGGAGGCTACCGTTATCGAACACTCTTGAAAGTAGTGTCGCAGCTTCCGGGATGCCATGAACACCGCATATGCTATCTTTTAATAGTGTGGGTACTGGGACTTGCATGGAGTTAGGACAGTGGACACATAATAAACCGGTTTTTGAACAGGGAACCGGTGTCCGTCCGTTTCTCGTTCGACAACGAGCACCGCGCTGACAACTTGATGTGTTGCGGCGATATATAATAGCATTGGTTCGCCCACATTGGGCGCGGCCAGGACCGGATTTGTTGCCAAAATGGCCTTTATTTCTTCGAGTCCGGCCGTGGCGGCATCCGTCCACTCGAAGTGTTCGGTGCGGCGGAGGAGGCGGTAAAGGGGTAACACCTTTTCCCCCAATCGGGAAATAAAGCGGCTTAGAGCCGCTATGCATCCCGTCAATTTTTGTATTTGTTTGAGGTCTTTTGGAATGTCCAATTGTGACAGAGCTCGGATCTTGGCTGTGTTTGCTTCATTTCCTCTACCGACACAATGAAGCCAGGAGCTTTCCTACCGAACGCCAAGACGCATTTTTCTGGATTGAGCTTGATGTCATTTTTTCATAGATTGTCGAATGTGAGGCTCAAGTCGTCTACTAGAGTTTCGACGTGCTTGGTTTTGACGACCACGTCATCTACATATGCTTCCACTATTTTGCCGATCTGGTTTGCCAGACATGTCTGAATCATGCGCTGATACGTTGCGCCGGCGTTTTTGAGCCCAAAGGGCATTGTATTGAAGCAGAACAAGCCGTATGGGGTGATGAATGCTGTTGCAGCTTGGTCTGGCTCCACCATCTTGATTTGGTGGTAGCCGGAGTATGCGTCGAGGAAGCACAATGAGTCGTGTCCTGCTGTAGCGTCAATAATTTGATCAATTCGAGGGAGGGGGAAGGGATCCTTCGGGCAAGCCTTATTAAGGTCTTTAAAATCAACACATAGGCGCCAGGACTTATCCTTCTTTCGTACCATCACCAGGTTTGCTAGCCAGTCCGGATGTTTTATATCTCTGATGAATCCGGCTTCCAAAAGTTTTGCTAACTCCTCTCCCATGGCCTGTCTCTTGGGTTCGGAAAAGCATCGAAGAGCCTGTTTGACTGGCTTGAATCCTTTTAGGATATTTAGGTTGTGCTCGGCCAGCTGACGTGGGATACCTGGCATGTCTGAAGGGTGCCAGGCAAACATGTCCCAGTTTTCTTGTAGAAATTCTCGTAGTGCGGCGTCTACATCAGGGTTTAATTGTGCCCCGATGGAGGCCGTCTTTGCGAGGTCCATTGGGTGGACTTGGAATTTGACTATTTCATCCGCTGGTTTAAAAGAAGTGGACTTGGATCTTTTATCAAGTATCACATCGTCCCTGTTCACCGTGGAGCGCATCGCGGTGAGTTCCTCGGTCGCTAGGGCTTCGGATAGTGCCTCGAGGGCTAGTGCGGCTGTCTTGTTCTCGGTAGCGGAGTGCTATGTTCGGATCACTAGCGAGAGTGATGATTCCGTTAGGTCCGGCATTTTAAGCTTCATGTACCCATAATGGGGTATAGCTTGAAAATTGTGAATGCCTCTCGTCCTAGTAAAGCATGATATCCGCTGTTGAACAGGGCCACTTGAAATGTGACCTCCTCGGACCTGTAATTGTCCGGCGAGCCGAACACTACATACAGCGTGATTTTTCCTGTGCAGCATGCTTCCCGGCTGGGGATTATTCCTCTAAAGGTTGTGCTGCTTCGCTCAATGCGGTTCCAGTCTATTTCCATTTTCGGAGGGTTTCCTCATAGATGAGGTTTAGTCCGCTGCCGCCATCCATGAGTACCTTAGTAAGGCGAAAGCCGCCCACTATCGGGCCGAGGACCAATGCGGTTGGTGCCCGGCAGTTCGAATTTAGGTTCGCCATCGGCATTAAAGGTAATAGTCGTGTCACCCATGGATTTATTGTTGCTACTTGGTAGACTTCGGCAAGGTTGCGGAGTGTTCGTTTTCGCATGTTATTTGATGCGGAAGTCTCGAAGACTGTTAACACCGTACTGGTGTTGTTGGGCTGGGATTATGAAGCTAGAAGCTCCTCGCCACTTTTGGCCACGTGCCGTAGTATCCAACATGCTCGAAGGCTATGAGTTGGAGTGGCGCCCTCTGTGCTATGAATTTTGCAGGGTCCATTTAGCCAACCCTCCAGTACGGTTCCGTACCCTTTATGGGGTTTTGGTTTTTTGGTATTTGACCTAGGTGCTTGATAATGGTGCACCCTTTTGTTTCAGACTAGGGATGTATTCGGGGCCGGATTATCCCAAAATTTACTTTCGGTTTTCCAGGCGCTCTCCATCGCACAGTACTTTTGTACTATGGTCACCAAGTCAGTAAAGCGTGTAATCTCGCGACGACTTATGGCGTTTAGGATTCCCTTGTCCATGCAATTATTGTAGAAAATTGGGATTGCATCCTCCTCTCGGCAGTCTTTTTTCATGTTCATAACCAGGAGGAATCTGGCCCAGTAATGATGTACTGCTTCAGCGGGCTCTTGCCAAATTCGAGAGAGATCGCTAATGTTTGGGTGGGCGGGTGGAACTAGATCCGGAACCCCGTCCAATTTAGGACTCGTGAGGCGAGAAGTTTCCGAACTCGGAAGTTTGGATTTTGAGTGTTATCCAATGAGTCCGACCCGCCGCCTGACTTTAAGTTCAGGGCTTGATCGACATCCGTCCCTCCGCGGGAATCCGGCATGGAGGGATCGGGAATCCGGACGTAGCTAGTCCTTAAGATAGAAGAGGAATTGCCGCATTGTTCCTCTATCACAGCAACGTGATGGGTAGCCTGGGGAGAGTTGATCTCTCTCAGATCGGTTTTAGGCCCGATCCGGTCGTAGTCTGTGGCGACTCGCAGAGCGGCGATTCGATCCAAGAGCTCGTTTACGGAGGAGAGCTCGATCGGATCTAATTGTTCGGCAAGTTCCGAATTGACATGGAGATTGGTTTCGATGACTCGAGAGGTCATCGTCGGCGCGGTGGCCGGACTGGTGGTCATAAGAAAACCACCTAGCCGAAGAGTCTGGCCAGCGGCCAAGGCTCCTTTGGCGATGGTATCGTCTTTAAAGACGAGATGAGGCATCCTACCTGATGGCGACAACACAGAGGAACTCTCAATGAAAGCACCAATGTCGGCGTCAAAACCGGCGGATCTCGGGTAGGGGGTCCCGAATCAGCGTCTAGGCGGATGGTAACAGGAGACAAGGGACACGATGTTTTACCCAGGTTAGGGCCCTCTCGATGGAGGTAATACCCTACTCCTGCTTGATTAATATTGATGATATGGGTAGTACAAGAGTAGATCTACCACGAGATCAAGGAGGCTAAACCCTAGAAGCTAGCCTACGGTATGATTGTTGTTCGTCCTACGGACTAAAACCCTCCGGTCAACCGGATAGGTTAGGATTACATAGAGTCGGTTACAATGGTAGGAGATCTACATATCCGTATCGCCAAGCTTGCCTTCCATGCCAAGGAAAGTCCCATCTGGACACGGGACGAAGTCTTGAATCTTGTATCTTCATAGTCTTGGAGTCCGGCCGTGACGATAGTCCGGCTATCCGGACACCCCCTGATCCGGGACTCCATCACTAACCATAGCATGAAACATATGGATCCAAATAAGCCCCTTACGAAGCAACGCATAAACTAGGGTTTAAGCTTCTGTCACTCTAGCAACCCATCATCTACTTATTACTTCCAAATGCCTTCCTCTAGGCCCAAATAATGGTGAAGTGTTATGTAGTCGACGTTCACATAACACCACTAGAGGCTAGACAACATACATCTCATCAAAATATCGAACGAATACCAAATTCACATGACTACTAGTAGCAAGACTTCTCCCATGTCCTCAGGAACAAACGTAACTACTCACAAAGCATATTCATGTTCATAATTAGAGGGGTATTAATATGCATATAGGGTCTGAACATATGGTCTTCCACCAAATAAACCAACTAGCATCAACTACAAGGAGTAATCAACACTACTAGCAACCTACTAGTACCAATCCCGGACTTGGAGACAAGAATTGGATACAAGAGATGAACTAGGGTTTTGAGACGAGATGGTGCTGGTGAAGATGTTGATGGAGATTGCCCTCTCCCAATGAGAGGAGCGTTGGTGATGACGATGGCGATGATTTCCCCCTCCTGGAGGGAAATGTCCCTGGCAGAACAGCTCTGCCGGAGCCCTAGATTGGTTCCGCGAAGGTTCCGCCTCATGTCGACGGAGTTTCATCCCGAAAGGTTGCTTATGATTTTTCCCTTGACGAAAGACCTCATATAGCAGAAGATGGCCATCGGAGAGCCAACAGGGGGCCCACGAGGCAGGGGCGCGCCCTGGGGGGTAGGGCGCGCCCCCACCCTCGTGGCCAGGTGGGTCCCCCTCTGGTGAACTTCTTTCGCTCAATATTTTTTATTATTTCCAAAAATGACTTTCATGGAGTTTCAGGACTTTTGGAGTTGTGCAGAATAGGTCTCTAATATTTTCTCCTTTTCTAGCCTGTAATTCCAAATGCCGCATTCTCCTCCTTATGTAAACCTTGTAAAATAAGAGAGAATAGGCATAAGTATTGTGACATAACGTGTAGTAACAGCCCATAATGCAATAAATATCGATATAAAAGCATGATGCAAAATGGACGTATCAAGACATGACCGAGACACATCTCCGGTCAATAATAAATAGCGGAACCTGGATGCTCATATTGGCTCCTACATATTCTACGAAGATCTTTATCGGTCAAACCGCATAACAACATACGTTGTTCCCTTTGTCATTGGTATGTTACTTGCCCGAGATTCGATCGTTGGTATCATCATACCTAGTTCAGTCTTGTTACTGGCAAGTCTCTTTACTCGTTCCTTAATACATCATCCCGCAACTAACTCATTAGTCACATTGCTTGCAAGGCTTATAGTGATGAGCATTACCGAGAGGGCCCAGAGATACCTCTCCGGAACACGGAGTGACAAATCCTCGATCTATGCCAACCCAAATAATACCTTCGGAGACACCTGTAGAGCATCTTTATAATCACCCATTTATGTTATGATGTTTGATAGCACACAAAGTGTTCCTCCGGTATTCGGGAGTTGCATAATCTCATAGTCCGAGGAACATGTATAAGTCATGAAGAAAGCAGTAGCAATGAAACTGTAACGATCATAATGCTAAGCTAACGAATGGGTCTTGTCCATCAAATCATTCTCCTAATGATGTGACCCCGTTCATCAAATAACAACACATGTCTATGGTTAGGAAATATAACCATCTTTGATAAACGAGCTAGTCAAGTAGAGGCATACTAGGGACACCTATGTTTTGTCTATGTATTCACACATGTACTAAGTTTCCGGTTAATACAATTCTAGCATGAATAATAAACATTTATCATGAAATAAGGAAATAAATAATAACTTTATTATTGCCTCTAGGGCATATTTCCTTCAGTCTCCCACTTGCACTAGAGTCAATAATCTTGTTCACATCGCCATGTGATTTAACACCAATAGTTCACATCACCATCTGATAGTTCACATCGCCATGTGACTAATACCCAAAGGGTTTTACTAGAGTCAATAATCTAGTTCACATCGCTATGTGATTAACACTCAAAGAGTACTAAGGTGTGATCATGTTTTGCTTGTGAGAGAAGCTTAGTCAATGGGTCTGTCACATTCAAAGCCGTGTGTATTTTGCAAATTTTCTATGTCAACATTGCTCTCGATGGAGCTACTCTACCGAATTGCTCCCACTTTCAATATGTATCCAAATTGAGACTCAGAGTCATCCGGATCGGTGTAAAAGTTTGGATCGGCACAACTCTTTACGACGAACTCTTTATCACCTACATAACCGAGAAATATCTCCTTAGTCTTCTAAGGATAATTTTGACCGCTGTCAAGTGATCCACTCCTGGATCAATATCGTACCGCCTTTCCAAACTCATGCCAAGGTACATGATACGTCTCCAACGTATCTATAATTTTTGATTGCTCCATGCTATATTATCTACTGTTTTGGACAATATTGGGCTTTATTATCCACTTTTATATTATTTTTGGGACTAACCTATTGACCCAGAGCCCAGTGCCAGTTCTTGTTTTTTCCCTTGTTTCAGTGTTTCGAAGAAAAGGAATATCAAGCGGAGTCGAAACGGATGAAATCAACTGGAGAAGTTATTTTTGGAAGGAAAGCTACCGGAAAAACTTGGAGTGCACGTCAAGAAAGCTCCAAGGAAGCCACGAGGTAGGGGGGCGCACCCTCCCACCCCCCCCCCCCAGGCGCACCCTCCACCCTCGTGGGCCCCTCATGGCTCCCCTGACGTACTTCTTCCTCCTATATATACCCATATACCCTAAAAACTTCGAGGAAGAGAATAGATCGGGAGTTCCGCCGCTGCAAGCCTCTGTAGCCACCAAAAGTCAATCGGGACCCTGTTCCAGCACCCTGCCGGAGGGGGGATCCCTCGCCGGTGGCCTTCTTCATCATCCCGGCGCTCTCCATGACGAGTAGGGAGTAGTTCACCCTCGGGGCTGAGGGTATGTACTAGTAGTTATGTGTTTGATCTCTCTCTCTCTCTCTCTCTCTCTCTCATGTTCTTGATTTGGCACGATCTTGATGTATCGCGAGCTTTGCTATTATAGTTGGATCCTATGTTTCTTCTCCCCCTCTACTCTCTTGTAATGGATTGAGTTTTCCCTTTGAAGTAATCTTATCGGATTGAGTCTTTTAATGATTTGAGAACACTAGATGTATGTCTTGCCGTGCGTGTCTGTGGTGACAATGGGATATCACGTGATTCACTTGATGTATGTTTTGGTGATCAACTTGCGGGTTCCGCCCATGAACCTATGCATAGGGGTTGGCACACATTTTCGTCTTGATTCTCCGGTAGAAACTTTGGGGCACTCTTTGAGGTTCTGTGTGTTGATTGAATAGATGAATCTGAGATTGTGTGATGCATATCGTATAATCATACCCACGGATACTTGACGTGACATTGGAGTATCTAGGTGACATTAGGGTTTTGATTGATTTTTGTCTTAAGGTGTTATTCTAGTACGAACTCTAGGGCTGTTTGTGACACTTATAGGAATAGCCCAACGGATTGATTGGAAAGAATAACTTTGAGGTGGTTTCGTACCCTACCATAATCTCTTCGTTTGTTCGCCGCTATTAGTGACTTTGGAGTGACTCTTTTTTGCATGTTGAGGGATAGTTATATGATCCAATTATGTTATTATTGTTGAGAGAACTTGCACTAGTGAAAGTATGAACCCTAGGCCTTGTTTCCTATCATTGTAATACCGTTTACGCTCACTTTTATCATTAGTTACCTTGCTGTTTTTATATTTTCATATTACAAAAACCTATATCTACCATCCATATTGCACTTGCATCACCATCTCTTCGCCGAACTAGTGTACCTATACAATTTACCATTGTATTGGGTGTGTTGGGGACATAAGAGACTCTTTGTTAGTTGGTTGCAGGGTTGCTTGAGAGAGACCATCTTCATCCTACGCCTCCCACGGATTGATAAACCTTAGGTCATCCACTTGAGGGAAATTTGCTACTGTCCTACAAACCTCTACACTTGGAGGCCCAACAATGTCTACAAGAAGAAGGTTGCGTAGTAGACATCAAGCTCTTTTCTGGCGCCGTTGCCGGGTTGGCTAGGTAAGCGGCACTCACACCCCGTCAATTAAGCTCTTTTCTGGCGCCGTTGCCGGGGAGGTGAGTGCTTGAAGGTATATCTTTAGATATTGCAATGGAATCTTTTTGTTTCTTGTTTTAGCACTAGTTTAGTTTGTAAAAGAAAACTACAAAAAAATGGAATTGAGTTTGCCTCATACGCTTCATCTTTTTAATATCTTTCGTGAGTATGATGGGAAGGAAAATTGTGCTCAAGTACTAGAAGAATAATTACATAGAATGCTTGGCATAAAATATGTGAATGATGAGCATGATTGCAATGTTGTTAGTATGAATTCTTTGAATATCCATGATATTAATGATGATTGCACTAGTTATGATGAAAATGTCTCCTATAAACATGTCAATTTTTGTGGAGTGCATTGGGTTTGCAAGTACACACCAAATAGGGAAGATAGATACTGCAAGAGACATAAGCATTTAGAAACTAAATTGTTGCAAGAAAGGCTAGATATTTGTGCTGAAGATTTAAATTTTCTTAGCCGTACTTGTGAACTTTGCAATGAACGGGGTCATTTAACTATCCGATGCAAATTGTTTCACGATCTAATCGTGTCCAAAATTTGTGATGACTTGATTTCCCTTGCACATTATAATTAACTTAGTTTGCTTATGGGCTATGAAGAAATGAAACGTATAACCAACTAACTCCTAGATTTTGCCCATTATAAACTTCTTGGTTTTGATCTAGAGGAAATTTATATGTATTGTGCGGTGAATTGCATTGAAAATCCTTATATTGCCAATTACATAAAGAAAATAAAGCAAATAGAAGATGAAGAGAATACTAATGAAAGGGAAGAGACTTCCCAATATTCTCCTATTATTTCTTATGATGAATCAGGTAACGAGGAGGAGCCTTCTATTCAACCAATCTCATCAATAAGGAGCTCCAAAAAGAGGATTGAACCCACACATGAGGTGAAGAAGAAGAAAAGAAAAAGGAAGAGAGGTAAAAAGGTATCTCCCCCAAATAATGTTGCTCCCATTATTGTTGTGCCTTGTGAAAATGAAGATGATGCACTTGATGATGATCTCATTATGCCTATTGCTTGTTGCGATGATTATGATTGGAAAGATAATGATACTTCTTATGATCTTGAAAATCTTTTTGGCACTTGCTTGGAAGAATATGATAATAATGTTTGCTATACTATTGGTGCTATCCATACTATTAATGATGAGAGTGATTATGCTTATTATATGAAAAGGCCTAAGCTTGGGGATGCTATGTTCGATGAAGATGATGTTTTTGAAAATATATTTGCTGCAATTAATGTTTGTCCCAAGCTTGGGGATGCTACGTTTAATGAAGATGATATTTTTAGTCTCCCAAGTTTTGATATGAAAATTTATAATAATGATACCATGCCTCCTACTTATGATGATTATATTGATGAAAGTGGGTTTGGAAGAGTGTCAACTTTAGGAAGTAATGATCCCACTATTATGAAGGATGTTAAATCTTATAATAATTATGAAAGTGTATTTGGAGAGGTCATGACTTTATTTAGTGATGTATCCACTATTTCGGAAGAGGTTTCAATCGAGTATGATGAGAACAAAGTTGCTACTTGAGGGAGTCCTGGATTAGGGGGTGTCCGGATAGCCGGATTATGATCTTTGGCCAGACTCCTGGACTATGAAGATACAAGATTGAAGACTTCATCCCGTGTCCGGATGGGACTTTCCTTGGCGTGGAAGGAAAGCTTGGCGATACGGATATGTAGATCTCCTACCATTGTAACCGACTGCGGTAACCCTAACCCTATTCGGTGCCTATATAAACCGGAGGGTTTTAGTCCAGAGGACGAACAACAATCATACCATAGGCTAGCTTCTAGGGTTTAGCCTCTCGATCTCGTGGTAGATCTACTCTTGTACTACCCATATCATCAATATTAATCAAGCAGGAGTAGGGTTTTACCTCCATCGAGAGGGCCCAACCTGGGTAAAAACATCGTGTCCCTTGTCTCTTGTTACCATCCGCCTAGACGCATGATTCGGGACCCCCTACCAGTGATCCGCCGGTTTTGACACCGACATTGGTGCTTTCATTGAGAGTTTCTCTGTGTTGTCGTCTTTAGGCCCGATGTCTACTCCGATCATCAACAACGATGCGCTCCAGGGTGAGACCTTTCTCCCGGACAGATCTTCAGATTCGGCGGCTTTGCATCATGCGGCCAATTCGCAGCCATCCGGAGCAGATCGAAGCTACGCCCGCCATCGTGTCAGATTTGGAAGTTTGAACTACACGGTGACATCCGCAGAGGCTTGATCTTCGACGGGTTCGAGCCATAGCCAAGCTGTTGCCGTGACTGCGTCAAGGGCATGATCTATCTCTGCCACCGGACAGTGTCCTGGAGGCCGCACCAGAGTCCGCTCCGACCTTTAGCTCAGAGCCGACCGCGCCGATCGAGGATGGGTGGCTGGACACCGCCTCGGGGGCTGCGATCTCCACGGCGATTGAGCCGTACACCTACCCCTGGCCCTTATGCGGCTTCGTGACTCAAAGGCGCCGGACTCCTCTCCGGACTCCGAGCCTTCCGCGCCCCTGCCAATTGAATCCGATTGGGCGTCGATCATGGAATTTACTGCCGCAGACATCTTTCAGCACTCGCCCTTTGGCGACATCCTGAATTCACTAAAGTCTCTCTCTTTATCAGGAGAGCCCTGGCCGGATTATGGTCAGGAAGGTTGGGATGCGGACGACGAAGAAAATCAAAGCCCACCCACCACACACTTCGTAGCCACTGTCGATGATTTAACCGACATGCTCGACTTCGACTCCGAAGACATCGACAGTATGGATGACGATGCAGGAGACGACCAAGAACCAGCGCCCACAGGGCACTGAAGGCCACCTCGTCATATGTCATATACATGGTGGACATCCCAAAAGATGGGAATGGCGATGGAACAGCGAAGGATGACCCCTCCAAGAAACAGCCTAAGCGCCAAGGCCAACAAGGCCATTTAAATCCCGCCACAGCAAAAACGGTGATTCCAGCATGGGAGATAATAACACCCCGGACAGTGCCGAAGACAACCCCCTCCAGCAAGATTCAGCGCAGGAGGATGGAGAAGCCAGCCCTCATGAAAGAGCGGCAGAAAAAGAGGTAGAGGACGATAATTACATGCCTCCCTCCGAAGATGAGGCAAGCCTCGACGACGACGAATTTTTCGTGCCCGAGGATCCTGTCGAACAAGAGTGTTTCAAATGCAGGCTCATGGCCACGGCAAGCAACCTCAAGAAAAAGCAGCAACAGCTTAGAGCTGACCAAGATTTGCTAGCTGACAGATGGACTGAAGTCCTTGTGGCTGAAGAGTATGAACTCGAGCGCCCCTCCAAGAGCTACCCAAGACGCAGGCTGCTACCCCGATTAGAGGAGTAAGCACCTAAACCTACATCACCGGTGCATGATATATTGATCGCCACCTCGTGGCCGCGACAGAGAGGCCTCTCGGCCCTCAATTCAAGCCGCACCCCGTCGCCGCTCAAAAAATACAAAGCCACGGGGAAATGCACCAGACCTGCAAGATATATTGGAGGACAAGGCAAGGCAGAGAAGATCGATCTATGGATCATGTGGGCGCCCCACGACACGTGACGATAACCGTCGCGCCGGATATGGTAACTCCGGTCGGGCCGAACACAGTAGACAAAGCTCATTTGAGCTGCGTCGTGATATAGCCCAATACAGAGCCGCCGCACACCCACTATGCTTCACAGATGAAGTGATGGATCATCAAATCCCTGAGTGTTTCAAACCCGTAAATATTGAATCATACGATGGCACAACAGATCCTGCGGTTTGGATCGAGGACTATCTCCTTCACATCCACATGGCCCGCGGTGATGATCTACACGCCATCAAATACCTCCCACTCAAGCTTAAAGGACCAGCCCGGCATTGGCTTAACAGCTTGCCGCCAGAGTCAATCGGTTGTTGGGAAGACACGGAAGCCGCATTCCTCGACAATTTCCAGGGCACATATGTGCGACCACCGACGCCGATGACCTAAGCCACATAATTCAGCAGCCAGAGGAATCGGCCGCATAATTCGACACGGTTCCTAACCAACAAAAATCAAATCGTCGATTGTCCGGATGCCGAGGCCCTTGCAGCCTTCAAACACAACATCCGCGACGAGTGGCTTGCCCGGCACCTAGGACAGGAAAAGCCGAAATCCATGGCAGCCCTCACAACAATCATGAACCGCTTTTGCGCGGGAGAGGACAGCTGGCTAGCTCGTAGTAACAACATGACCAAGAGCCGTGGTAATTCGGATACCAAGGACAACAGTGGCAGGTCGCGTCGCAACAAGCACAAGCGCCGCATTAACAACGATAATGCTGAGGATACGGCAGTCAATGCCGGATTCAGAGGCTCTAAACCCGGTCAGCGGAAAAAGCCATTTAAAAGAAATACTCCGGGCCCGTCCAATTTGGACCGAATACTCGATCGCTCGTGCGGATACATGGCACTTCGAAAGCAGCCAATCACACCAACAGGGATTGTTGGGTGTTCAAGCAGCGAGCAAGTTAAATGCCGAAAACAATGACAAGGGGCTGCATAGCGATGACGCAGGAGGAGCCCCGCCACGAACAATAGAGGATGAAGGGCTTCCCCGCAAGTGCGGACAGTGAACATGATATACGCAACCCGCATACCCAAAAGGGAGCGGAAGCATGCACTAAGGGACGATATCTGGCGATGGAGCCAGCCCCAAAGTTCAACCCGTGGTCTTCCCGCCCTATCGCTTTTGATCGAAGGACCACCCCACTAGCATCCGCCATGGCGGATTCGCCGCATTGGTTCTAGACCCAATCATTAACGGATTTCACCTCACTAGAGTCCTAATGGACGGCGGCAAGAGCTGAACCTGCTTTATCAAGATACAAGGTCGCAATGGGCATAGACCCATCAAGGATTAAACCCACAAAGACGACCTTCAAAGGCGCCATACCAGGTGTAGAGGCCAATCAGACAGGCTCGATTACACTTGAAGTGGTCTTCGGATCCCGGATAACTTCCGGAGCGAGGAGTTAATCTTGACATAGTCCCGCTCCGCAGCGGCTATTATGCATCGCTTTCGGACGAACCGCATTTGCAAAGTTCAATGCGGTGCCGCACTACGCATATCTCAAGCTCAAGATGCCAGGTCCTCGAGGAGTCATTACGGTCAATGGAAACACCGAACGCCTTCTCCGGACGGAGGAGCATACAGCCGCCTCGCGCGGAAGTGCAAAGTAGCCTCTTAAGGCAATTCTCGAGTCCGGCTATTAAACGTTCGGACACCGCTGCCGCCACCGAGTAACCTACAACAAGACCGCTCGCACGCTCCGAGCATGCATAGCAATGCGGCCCAAGCCCGACCCTCGCGAAATCGCGAAACCAGTGTACGCTGTACATAATTACGCTCTGGAAATATCATGGGCATAGGGAAGGGGCACAACCACGACATGCCCAATGCGGCTCAACCACACCGGGGGCTCCCGATTGTGTCATTATTTTTCTCTTTCTTTTACTTTCGTGACTCCATTCTCACGAAGCCTGTCCGCATTAGAATCGCCGAACACACGATGCAACAGCCAGGAAGCGTAAAGCTACGCCGAGTGTCCAGTGGTCTCTTTTACGAGCAATATATCTATTTTACACAACATCCCGCGGCTTACCCCTGGAGGGAGACATGTTAAAAGTCCCGTCCCTTGCTTATTGCAGTATTTGTATCGTTCTGCTCTTAAAGCAGCCCTTTTGAATAAACAATATATAGCTTCTGCCTATTATTGATTTCCCTTTTTTTATATATATGTTCATTTATGACATTGTGCAACCGTACACTTTGGTACGGGCAATACACCAGGGGCTTAAGTACCCCATAACATGGTGTGATAAGTCTGAACACTTTCACAAGTGCGGCACCCCGAACTTATAGCATTATATGCATCGGCTCCGCATCATGTCTTGGGTCAATAGTTGGGTTTGCCCGGCTCCCATGTTTTGGTACCTTACGTTCCGTTATATCGGCTAAGGTAGCGCTGGGAGAACCACTACTAGGGAAAACCCTATACACAGAATCTTAGCAGCAGCGCGGCATAAAAAGAGGCGCTGCTGCTAATAAGCAGCAGTCATTGTTACGTAAAGCGCTACCGGTGCAAATTTAGCGATGGCGCTGATGTTAAACCGCTGCTACAAAAATCCACCGACGGTGAGACAACGACCTAAGTTTACCAAGATGGCAGCGGCTCCAGAAGCGTGCTGCTAACGCCATAGTCGAAGGCGCTTTTTGTCGCTGTTGCTTGCTAATTTTGAAATTGTGCGCATGGTTAGCCCGTTTAGCAAGAGCGTGTTAGGGAAGCGCCGCTGCTGCTACCCTCTTAGCAGCGCACTTTTTCTCCCGCGCTTCTGCTAAGCCGCAGCCCCACCACCTTTCCCCACCTCCCCCTCCCCATCTCCTCTCCTCCCTTTCCCCTACCTCCCACATCCTCCCTCTCTCACTCTTCTTCTTCCTCAATACTTATCCCCATTACTCCCCTCTTCTACCTACCTTTCTCTCTCTTCATTACTCCTAGCTATAACTACACCACCTCCATTAATGCATCTCCTTTCTATTTTTCCTTTCCCCTCCACTAGTTGAAGTTGTCTCCTCCCAAATTAGCTAGCTAGGTAGATGTAGCATTTAGTTAAGTGACCTATTTGCCCCCTAACTAGATCTATCTTTGTCAACAAGAGCTTTGTGCACTTTTGATCTCCCTACAACATCATCTCCACTGTGCTCTATCTCGATCGAGGTGATGAAAATTTCATGCTTTTGCAAAATGAAAATATATTTATGTGTGTGTGATATGTTTGTGGAAATTGTGTGTGTGGCACGCCAAATTGTGCTTTTGAGTTGCCTATGTTTTGCCGAAATGTCGATTTATTTCCGTTTCGGTGAATTCCGGGCAAACTCTAGATCCATATATGTCCTATTTTTAGGGAAGGTCATGTCAAATTTTTGTATGACTTTGATGCATGCATGCATTTTCATAATCAATTTGTTTATTATTACCGTGCAGAGTTGACGATGGTCAGTGGAACGATGGTGGACAGGTGGTTGCGGTCAGCGGTGCAGGACATGAAAGAAAATAACCAGACAGAGGTTTTATGTCCGTGCCGAAAATGCAAAGGAATAGTTTGGCTCGAACCCCATGACGATGGTCATGTCGAAGCGCACCTGCTCATGACTGGTTTCATGGATGGCTATACACGGTGGATAATTGAAGATGAGGATGACGATGTTGAGGATGCCGACGGGGCAGGCTATGATGACACGGGGCAAGACGAAGAGATGATCGATAATGGCGGCGGGGAAGAGGCCGGACATGGCGGCGGAGAAAGGGCCGGACATGGCGGAGGAGAAGGGGCCAGACATGGCGGCGGAGAGAACGACATGGACTCCATGCAGCAAAGTTCGTCGGTACTAAGTTCAATCGTGCGGGACCCTCATGTTCAAGCACTGCTTCACAAGGAGACGAGTACTGAGAGAGCTGCTTCTAGAGAGGAGGCTAAGCTGGAGCAACTGGTGGTAGACTCGAACACTCCATTGTATGATGGTTGCAATCCTGAGGTGACCCGCTTGAGTTTCACGCTCCAACTCCACGAAGACGAAGGCTAAAACAAATGGACCGACACTAGCCTCGATGAGCATCTCAAGTACCTAAAGGATGTTCTTCCCGCGGGTAATCTATGTCCTACTAGTGTTGATGAGGCCAAGAAGATCGTGTGCCCTCTTGATCTGCCACACGTTAGATACCATGCATGCATCAACGATTGCATAATTTATCGGCGAGCACGCGGAAAAAACAAGCTGTCCGGTGTGCAATGCTTCTCGATACAAGAAGGCCGGAAGAAATGTCCCCGTAAAGTTGTATGGTACTTACCGATCACTCCCCGCCTCTAGAGGTATTTTGTAGATCCCAAGGAAGCAAAGCTAATGCTACCGCACGCGGAGAGGAAGAAGCCCGACGATGGAGATGATCCAAGCTGAGACACGTGAAGGATGGAAGCCGGTGGAGAGCGTTGAACAGATTCTATCGGTATTTTGAATGTGATGCAAGGAACATCGTGCTCGGCGTGTACCGATGGCATGAATCCGTTTACAACCAGAACACCAACCATAGCACATGGCCCGTGTTTGTATGGATGTATAACCTCCCCCCTGGTTGTGCATGAAATCGAAGTACATTCACATGAGCATGCTTATTCAAGGGCCGAAACAACCAGGAAATAATATTAATTTATATCTGGGGCTACTTCAAGAGGAGTTAGACACGTTATGGAAAACACCGGCCAAGACATGGGACGCCAAAGAAGGTGAGTATTTCAACATGAGAGCCGCGCTGATCACGACGGTGCAGGACTATCTCGATTACGGATATGTGGCAGGCCAGGTGTGCCATGGATATTGCGGATGCACGCGGTGCATGGATGATACGACGTCTCGGCAGCTAACGTCAAGGAAAGATGGCGGGTCTGGGAAAATCGTGTACATGGGGCATCGAAGATGGCTTGAACAGGACGACCCGTGGAGAAACCGTGGAGATCTATTCAATGGTCACGCTGAGCATCGAGGACCTCCACGTAAGCGGAGCAAAGGCCGAAATCGATGAGCTGTTGAAAAAGCTGGAAGGAGTGCCCAGCGCCGAGAAAGACGATGAGAAAGGCGCCGGAGCCGCTGCCAAGGTATGGAAGACGAGGTCTGTGTTCGGGACTTGGAGTACTGGCACAAACTCGATACACCTCATTGCCTTGATCAAATGCATATCTGTAAGAATGTCCTTGAGAGCTTGCTCGCAACACCGATGAACATGCCGGATAAGACCAAGGATGGGCCAAGGCAAGAAAAGACTTGCAAGATTTGAAAATTAGGGAAGATCTGCACATGCCGCCTCAGTAAAATGTCGACGAGACAGAGACGGAGACAGAGGCACGGGAGAAGAAGGGCAAGAAAATAAAGAAAGAGGATTATTGCCCCTTCTTGCTTCACCTTAAGTCAGCTGAGATCAATGCCTTCTTTAAGTGCCTTACCGAGTCAAAGTTAGTTCCGATTCTTTGTGGGAAGATAAGCGAGATATCTAGACACGGACAAGAAAAGGTTCAGCGGGATGAAGTCTCATGACTGTCATGTGATGATGACGCAGATACTACCTGTTGCCCTTAGAGGGATAATGGACAAGCACGTCCGTGACACGCTTATTGGTCTCTGCAACTTTTTCGACGTCATCTCTCAAAAGTCGATCAGTGTGAAGCAGCTCCAAAGGCTACAGGAAGAGATCGTTGTGATACTGAATGAGCTTGAGATGTACTTCCCGCCCGCGTTCTTTGACGTGATGGTGCATCTGTGTGTCCATATTGTGGATGACATAATAGACCTGGGGCCGTCATTCCTGCACAACATGATGCCATTTGAGAGGATGATTGGGATCATCAAAGGATTCGTTCGTAACATGTCCCGTCCAGATGGAAGCATCGTCCAGGGCTATTTGGCACAAGAGTGCATCTCTTTTTGTGAGAATTTTCTATATGGCGCAGACCAGCCGCCTAGTGTTAGTGTTGGTTTGCCCGTTAACAAGCACGATGGGAGGCTCGAAGGAGATGGTCACTGCAACGGTCGCAAGGAACTGCATGTGGCATACTCAGAACGACGCAGCGACTTTGACAGAGCATACTTGGTAGTGCTACAACACCTAGACGAGGTAGATCCTTTCGTGGCACTGCACAAAGAAATTATCGCAAAGAAGTATCGTGACCGGGGGGTATGCGGGACGGACGCCGAAGTTATTAGAGAGCACAACTCCACTTTCCTGCATTGGTTCAAAGAGCATATTATTGCTAATCCTCCGGAGGAGGGCTCTAAGGACGGATTGCTCATATACGCCTTAGCACATGGCCCCTCGCCAACCTCGTAACCTATCAGGCATATGATATCAACGGATACACGTTCTACACGGAGGCCAAAGAGATGGACAGTGATGATCGTAACTCAGGGGTGAGGATGGAATGCATGACCGGCAGCGACAACGGCGCAACTAAACGATTTTATGGAAGGGTCGAGGAGATCCGGGAGCTTGACTACTCGACTGCACAACACGCATTTAATGCCCGTGTCGATGGGCTAAGAATGTCGAAAGAGAAAGCCGTATTTTCACTACCATGACTATACCCGACGCCAAGAGCGCTACCGTGAATGCTATCGCAAAAAACGAGCCATGGGTACACGCTAAGCATGTGACACAATGCTTCTTCATAACTGACCCGCGCAATCCCAGCCGTGTTGTCCTGAGGAGAGGCAAAAGGAACATCATTGGAATGGATGGAGTCGCCAACGATGAAGACTATGTTCATTACGGCAACCAAATGTGGGAAGATTAAGACGATGATGAATTATACGTCAAAAGAAGAATCAATACTACATTACCTAAAAAAATCGTACTCCATGGAAAAGGCAAAGTCACAATGAGGGGCTCAATTATTCTTCGACGAACAAGAAGGGAAAGAAGCTGACTCAAAAACAAAAACGTCAGCAGTGAGGAAACTTATGTTATCGGTCAAATGATGTAATATATATATATATATGTATATATATATATATGTTCCTATTTTGTATACACACTTAGCCATTATTATGCATGGGTCCCATGATGTGTAATATATATGTTCCTATTTTGCGTACATATTTAACCGTCAAATGACGCAATATATATCGCCCTCCCTTTGTTCACTGCCCTCGGGAAATAAAAGTGGGATAAAATAAAGGAAAAGGAAAACTGGCAGTAGCGAAGGTAGTAGCAGCGCGTTTTCCTAAACCGCTACAGATACTGAAGTTAGTAGCAGCGCCTTTTGTCCAAATGCGCTACTGCTACGTCCACTTAACCCAAAATTCTCACCCGCCATGCTTCATCCCGCCTTCCCCCCCCCCCCCAAATCCCCACTCTCCCCCGTCGCCTTTGCCGCCCGACCCGGCCGGCGCTAGCCCCCGACCCCGGCAATCGCCCCCGACCCGGCCCTCGCCCCACCCGACCCGGCGCTACTTCAACCCGGCCCTCGCCCCCGACCCAGCGCCGCGCCGCCCCCGACCCAGCGCTCGCCCCGACCCGTCGGCCCTCGCCTCCCTCCTCTCCCCTCCGGCCGTCGTCGGGCCTGCCTCCTCGCCTGCACCTCTGTAAACCCCCCTCTCTCTCTCTCTGCTAGGGTTCTTCGGTTAATTTACTTAGGTTTTAGTTAGGGCAGTATGTTAATTAGGTTATCTATTTAGTTATGAATTTAGCTAGGTTTCAAAATTTGAACTGGATATGTGCTATGTGCAAATTTGAACTGGACATGTGATATGTGCATATGTCATGTTTTGGACATGTCATGTTTGGAAAATCATCCGAGTGGCCTATGTTACGCCGGAATGTTGATTCATTTCCGTTCGGTGAATTTCAGGCGCTCGATATGTCCATTTTTTAGCAAAGGTCATGCCGAAATTTCCCGTGAATAAAGGCATGATTTTGTGCTACATAGTTGGCATATCGAGTGCTGGCACATAGATTTCTTTTTATGCCATTTATAATTTATTCATACTTTTAGAAATAAATGAGGAGACTTAATCATAGGAAACATGTCGAACAACGAAGAAACTGGGCCTTCGGACCAAGATGCAGACGAGATGGATTATGAGGGTGAACAAGAGTACCTCGACTATTTGACTGCTAAGCAAGGTTTGCAGGTCGGCCTCGATGATGGTACTGACGCCAACATCGACACCGACAGCGCCGGCACCGATGGCGGCACCGAGATCGGTGGGGAAGGTACCGGCACCGATGGCGGCACCGAGACCGGCGGGGAAGGTACCGGCCCCGATGCCGCTACCGAAAAGAGGAAGCATAAGAAGCAGAGGATACGAAAACCTAACAAACTAGGGATTGGGCGACTTGTGATCACAAAGATGCCACTTGGCAAGTTTGAGCCGTTAGAGCCAAAAGAACCTCGCAAGTGCTATTGGAACCAAGTAGGATGCATCCTACGGGAATGCGCGAGCATCAACGACGATGACTTAAGAAGTAAAGAACATTTGACGTAGTTGCTCCTAACAAAGTTGCACAAGAGATTCAAGTTCCCGACCGGATGATAACATAGAACAACCGTGGGATGATCCGAAGATGAAAAAGATTAACAATCACGCCATGGGCATGTTCAGCAATGATTTGGCCTCCTGGAAAACGAGGGTGAAACGAGCTATTGAGGCTGATGAACCACTGTCCAAGATTCTGGAGGAAAATTCGACACTTACGGAAGAGGAGTTCAAAAAGTTCAAGGACACTTGCGCTACCGAGGCAGCCAAGGCTAAGGCTGCGAAATTCAAGAGCCTTCAGCAAAGTAACACGGGGAAGCATCGCCTCGGAAGCCATGGCTACCTCGGTAAAAGGCCCATATGGGATAAGGAGGACGCGAACGTGAAGCCGCTGGTCTCCTGCACCCTTCGCTGAAGTTCACCAACCCCTTGGAGCATGACTTCATCAGGGCCCGCTACAAGTGGGACAGGAGAAAAAGGTTTTTACACGGACAAGATCACGAGGAAATTGATTAGACTACTGGAGAAGCAACACCAGCTTGCAGCCGAAAGCCCTACTTCTCCGATGAGGCCCAAGTGGGACACCCCTCTCAACCGGGCCTTGAACGAACTTAAGGGACTCCCTTTGGATCAGCGGTCGAAATATGGTCGTGTGCACGGCGCTGGAGATGGCACCACGTGGAAGGTGTTTTACAACGAGGGCCCGGAGGCCAAGAAGCTGAAAACGAAGTTTAGTCAGGCGGACATCAAAGCGAAGGTGAAGCTTGCGGTCGATAAAAAAGCAGTTGAGGACGCGAAAAAAGCAGCCGAGGACAAATATGAGTTCCTACAAGAAAATCAATGCAGCTGTAATCGCCAAAGCAAAATGATTTCGCTACTAACTTGGTTCCAGTTATCATCAATCGGGCGAAGGAAAATCTGCATAAGACGGTACATGATTTCCCGATGCCCGCCGATTTGAGCAACTCCATGAACAACAACACCATCGCACCATCACTTGCTCATGCAACCGGCCTCCTCTCGCAGCCGCCTCCCGCTCATAGCAAAGCATGTCCTCGGCCTCAGCGCGCTAGGTGGGCCTTCGTCTTTGGCTGAGCTCGACGCCGTCACGGTAATTACATGTCGCACCAACATATATATATATATATATATATATATATATATATATATAATATTCCATTTTTGTTGCCTTTCGGTTGTTTTACGCCACAGACATATGTGTTTGCAGTAAAAGAAACCCCTGCACCATACTCTACTTGATCAAAGGCTAGAAGGTGGACGTGGGAAAGGGGATGATAATGGACCCCTCTCAACGAATGTTCCACAACCAGCCGATCTCACCGGGCACTTCAGGGTTAGCTTGACCAGTGTGAAATCGGGGCACGAGGATTTGCCTCCTCCAGTACAGCATGTGGGAGCGGACAACGAGACCCCGCCGCGGATTGGAAGCTGCAAGAATTGGGTGCTGCTATGGCCGAAGAATCTTATTCGTCTGGAGCCGGCTGAGAGCTCACCAATAACTACCACACATCAACAAGCATGTGCGAAGACCACCACCCCGCCTACGCAATTACCAGCTCCTGTAGTGCCGGGTGAGAGCGGTTGACGACATGATGAAGGGGTGCAATAGTATCGGCTGATGTAATTTCTCCCAGAGAACAGAGAATGGATGATGAGACGGAGGTCGACCCTATGGATTACCTCAATACAAACGTGTATGACTGTGACATAGATATGATGAGTCAACCATATGACGAATCGGGCTATCAGCTTGCTAATGAGGATATGGATGATATGCCCGGGCAGGGTCGTACCGTGGATTGCAAAAAGTCTCTCTTCATGTAATCCTCACAGGATACGCCTGAAGATGCCACCTCAACACAGGCTCAACTAGCCGGGCACGAGGGTCGTACAGTACTTAGCCTAGGAACACTGGGGCACGGGTTAAGGAAGGGTCTGGAAGGTGTGCCCAAGAAAAAGGAGAGGAAGAGATCGGGGAAGGTAACTGCCTCCAAACAAGCTAGAGCACATAGCAGCCAGACGATGCATTCTGAAGAGCGTGTACCCGTGAAAAGTGCGGTCATGTTCCATCTCACGGGCGAGCCAATGCTACCGCCGAAACCGCTGGAAGCACTATCAAGGGATCTCAGGAGACTGCACAACCATGTGATGTCGACATGCTATGATTACATTTGTGGTCTCACAGACATTTGTATGTGTATCATGATGACATTTCTATGTGCTAAAGATTCTTCTATAAAGCCTGTTCAAATACAAAACAAATATGCCAAAAAAATAACAAAAAACCTACTTAAATTAGCAGTAGCGAGTGTACAAAAGTTAGCAGCAGAAGCTATAGCAGTAGCGCGTCAAGGTAAAGCGCGCTAGAGATACTAGCAGCAGCGAGCTTCCGCGAACAGCGCTGCTGCTACACTTGTGTAGCAGTAGCGCCGGTGAGCACGCGCTACTGCTATATGTTAGCTGTAGCGCCTTATTAGTAGCGCCTATCCCCGCGCTACTGATACATCTAAAACCCGCACTGCTGCTAGCCTTTTCCCTAGTAGTGAACCATTGCGATTGTGCCCCGGTTGAGCTGGGTTAAGCACCTCAGTGGAGAAAGCTAAAACTGACCATCATGATAGGGCGAGAGCCGGTCGCTGTTCGAGAGGTTTTCGAGTCCCTAAATACTTATGCCGCTTAGAGCGAGGAGTCGGCATTGTCCGGCTTAGGCGTGGATAGCGCCCCGAACTCGGTCTTCCGAATACCAGGGGCTTCGCGGAAATTTAAAATTATAGAATTATATGGCTAAGTGAGAGTGTTCAAGCATTATAGTCTGGTTGCCTTGTTCGCTATGCGTTGAGCGCCTCCTCGAAGGACCCAAGAATGGGAACAAGAGCGCTCAAGTTCATCCCAACACCCCAAAGACTCATGGCATGGGGGCTGAAGCCAACAACTCACCATCTCTCAAATTTAATACACGGCCGCACAGAAGGTAATATTTTAAATTAAAAAGTGTTGCTTAGCGCATATGAACAAGTTTTCAGCGTACAAGATAACAAATGCGAGTCTACTCAAAAATTATATCTTCGGAGCATTCATCCGCTATAAGGCAGGCACCCTTCAGGATGCCCTCATAATACATTTCAGGCTTGCGATGCTCCTTCTTCGGTGGTGGTCCGTCCTTCACAAGCTTCTCAGCGTCCATCTTGCCCCAGTGCACCTTAGCAAGGGCAAGGGCCCTACGGGCACCTTCGATGCAGACGGAGCGCTTGATGACTTCAACCCATGGACAGGCGTCCACCAGCCGCCTCACCAGCCCGAAGTAGCTCCCAGACATGGCTTCCTTTTTCCACAGCCGAACTATGAGGCCCCTCATGGCCTGTTCGGCCACCTTATGGAGCTCGACCAGTTGCTTCAACTGGTCGCTTAAGGGCACCGGATCCGGCCTCAGGATACTGAGACCAGAACACCTTCTCCGTCGAGCTCCCCTCCTCGGCTCGGTAGAATGCGACAGCATCAGCCACACTGTGGGGCAGATCTGTGAATGCTCCTGGAGAGCTCCGGATTCGGGTAAGTAACAGATAATTCACTTTCACATGCTTGCTTTGCATATAGAATGCCTTACCCGCCGCTATCTTCTTCATTGCCTCAATCTCCTGGAGGGCGTTTTGGGCTTCGGCCTTAGCGGCCTTGGCGCTCTCAAGAGCCCTGGCGAGCTCGGACTCCCGAGTCTTTGAGTCACGCTCCAAACTCTCGTGCTTTTCCACGAGAGCCTGGAGCTCTCGTTGCACCTCCGCCACCAGTGCCTCCTGCTTTTCTCGCTCGGTGTGCTCTGCGGCCGCATGGCTTTCGGCCCGGGACACCGCCTCCTTCAGGGTCGCCACCTCGTTCGTGGCCCCTGCAATATTCATGTTATTCCTGTCATTTTTGCAAACACATCTTTTAAATACTCCCATAAGGTATTACTTACCTTCCTTGTCCTTGAGCTGCTTTTTGGCAAGTCCGAGCTCGTTCTCGGACTGCTTGAGGCTCTGCTTCAATGCACCAACCTCCGCAGTCAGTGCGGCAGAGGTCAGCAGCGCATCCTGCATTCCCATATTGACATACTTATGTTAGACTCCTGCGTATGTCTTTTTATATCCTCAGTTCGGTTTTTTCTTTCCGAACACCAAACTAAGCATTAGGGGCAACTGTCTATGCGGTAATATTTTTATACATACCTCAAAGCCTGTTAGAAGGCTGGCGCAGGCTTCAGTCAGCCCGCTCTTGGCGGACTGAACCTTCTGGATCACCACACTCATAACAGTGTGGTGCTCCTTGTCGATGGAAGCGCCGTTAAGCGCCTCCATCAAATCATCCGGTGCCTCCGGTTGGACGGAGGTCACCGGCGTCGCAGTCTTGCCCTTCTTACGTAGGGGTCGCCTGTCGGACTCCGGAACCACTGAAGGTTCCGGTACAGAGTCCGGCGCAGGGCCGGACTTGAAGCCCTTCGGGGTTTTATCCCCTTTGAGCCCGGATTCCGGGAGGTCGCCTTGCGGCGCCTCCATAGCCACCTCCTCCTGGCTGGGCCCCTTTTGGGACTCCACACCGGCGTCATCCGTGGCGGGAGGAGACAAGGCGGTCGGAAGTGAGGTGCTATTCACCTCCGACGAATCCAGGGAGCCGCTCGACGAATCGTCGATCCCATCCTTGGGCGGGCTACATGGTTATATCCGGTGTTATAGGATGATGTGCGACAAATGAAACGCCACAAGTTATTCTGGTGTCCGGACACTTACGATCTCGCTAGGGGCTTGGCCCTTGGAGCCCACCCCTCTTCGCCGTCGTCGGCATTGGCGGTGTAGTCCGGAGGAAGGGTCCTTCCCTTTTTGGACCCTCCGCCTCCCGGTGGGGCGGCCTTCCTTTCTTCTCTCTTCACCGGGGAGAGGCCTTTTTCCTCCTCCTCGTCTTCGCGGGAGGAGTCCGATAACACCGGGCGCCGAACTCCTTCGAAGTTCCGTGGCCTTCTTCTGGTTTTCTCTTCCGCACCACGTGAGGTGCCGGAACCAAAGAGCCCTGGCCAATTGGGCGTCCGCTGGGTCTTCTAGCAAGGGAGCCGGACAGTCGATCTGTCCGTACGTCTTCAACCAATCCTGTCAAATGTGAGGGAGTTTTAGATCCCGCATAAAGTCAAACTATGAAAAAAGAGTCCCGTAAAGGGTAAAATAACTTACCTCCCTGGCTTGATGCTGCGAGCTGAATCCGCGATCTTCGTCATGGATGCGGAGCTTCGGCGCCCTTGAACAGCACCTTCCAGGCGTCTTCGTACGTAGTGTCGAAGAGCCGGTTCAAGGTTCGGTGCTGTGCCGGATCAAACTCCCACAAATTGAAGTCCCGTTGCTGGCACGGGAAAATCCGGTGGATGAGCATCACCTGGATTACGTTGACAAGCTTGAGATTCTTGTCCACCAGGTTTCGGACGTAGGTTTGGAGTCCGGCCAGCTCTTCCGAATTAACCCACGTTAGGCCCGTCTCTTTCCATGAGGTGAGCCGTGTGGGGAAGCCAGATCGGAATTCGGGGGCCGCTGCCCATTGAGAGTCGCACGGCTCGGTGATATAGAACCACCCCGATTGCCACCCCTTTATGGTCTCCACAAAGGAGCCCTCGAGCCATAGGACGTTGGCCATCCTGCCCACCATGGCGCCTCCAAGACTGCTTACGGCCGCCCACTACCTTCGGCCTGACTTTGAAGGTCTTCAGCCATAAGCTGTAGTGGGGGTGGATGCTGTGTAAGTCCTCGCCCACGACGATAAACGCCGAGATGTTGAGGATGAAATTCGGGGCCAGATCATGGAAATCTAGGCCGTAGTAGAACATGAGCCCCTGCATTTAATGGGTGAAGTGGAAACCCTAGTCCGCGGAGGAAGTGGGGAGGAACACCACCCTCTCATGGGGCCTGGGGTGGGGATGAGTTGCCCTCGTTGGGGGAGCCTATGTGCGATGTCGCTGGACAAGTATCCGGCCTTCCGCAGTTTTTGATGTGCCCTCCGTGACGGAGGAGGCCATCCACTTGCCTCCCGCCTCCGGACATGGTTGGAGAAGGTTGAGGTGGGATGCGGACTTGGGCGCTGGAGCTCAAAAGGTCTTGGAAATGGATAAGCAAAGGAGGAAGAAGGCGTGTGTGAAAAAGCGGATTCTTATCCCCGTATATGGACAGAGCTATGCGTCCCCACCAGCCTGATAAAACTCGCTTATCTCCCAAGTGCCGTAATCAATGGCGCGGTTGGGTTACCCATGCCCGTATTGATGAGAATCCCGGAATAAGGGGACACGATCTCTGCTTTGACAAGACGTGCCAAGGAAACCGCCTCGCTAAACGCTACCGAGGTTGGGCGATAAAACGATTCAATAAAGGCTTGGCTGTGGTGTGATGTCACGCCGCGAGTACGTCAATGATTGAACTTGTGTAAATGTTATTCTCTCTATGGTGGTATGTGGAACTTATTTTGCAGAGCCGGACACTATCCTTGTGTTCAAAATCTTCTATGAAGTATTCGGAGGAGGAACCCGCCTTGCAATGCCGAAGACAATATGCGCACCGGACCCATCGTCATTGAAGCCTGGTTCAGGGGCTACTGAGGGAGTCCTGGATTAGGGGGTGTCCGGATAGCCGGATTATGACCTTTGGCCGGACTCCTGGACTATGAAGATACAAGATTGAAGACTTCGTCCCGTGTCCGGATGGGACTTTCCTTGGCGTGGAAGGCAAGCTTGGCGACACGGATATGTAGATCTCCTACCATTGTAACCAACTCTGTGTAACCCTAATCCTATTCGGTGTCTATATAAACCGGAGGATTTTAGTCCGTAGGACGAACAACAATCATACCATAGGCTAGCTTCTAGGGTTTAGCCTCTCTGATCTCGTGGTAGATCCACTCTTGTACTACCCATATCATCAATATTAATAAAGCAGGAGTAGGGTTTTACCTCCATCGAGAGGGCCCGAACCTAGTTAAAGACATCATGTCCCTTGTCTCCTGTTACCATCCGCCTAGACGCACAGTTCAGGACCCCCTACCCGAGATCCGCCGGTTTTGACACCGACACTACTTATGATGATTATTGTGAAGAAAATTATGCTATAAAAAGTAGCGATGATTATGTTTATAAAACTTGTCATGATTATGATTACCCTTTTTCTGACCATTACTCTTTTAATGTGGAAACAATTTATAGTATTCAAGTTTCTTATGATACTCCCACTATTCCGAATGAGAAGAATTTTGCTTATGTGGAGAGTAGTAATTTTTTTATGCAAGTAGATCATGAAAAGTATGCTTTAGGTGCTGGTTATATGGTTGAATTCATTCATGATGCTACTGAAAATTATTATGAGAGAGGATCATATGCTTCTACATATTGCAACAATATCAAGTTTCCTCTCCATGTGCTTAAAGTTTTGAAGTTATGCTTGTTTTGCCTTCCTATGCTAGTTGATTATTGTTCCCATAAGTTGTTTGCTCACAAAATCCCTATGCATAGGAAGTGGGTTAGACATAAATGTGCTAGTCATATTCTTCATGATGCTCCCTTTATGTTTCAGTTCTTATCTTTTATGTGAGCATCATTGAAATTATCATGCCTAGCTAGGGGCGTTATACGATAGCGCTTGTTGGGAGGCAACCCAACTTTATTTTAGTTTCTTGCTTTTTGGTTATGTTTAGTAATAAATAATCCATCTAGATTCTGTTTAGATGTGGTTTTATGTTTTAATTAGTGTTTGTGCCAAGTAGAACCTTTGGGGAGACTTGGGTGAAGTCTTTATGATCATGCTGTAAAAAAACAGAAACTTTAGCGCTCACGAGATTAGCATGAACTTTTTACTGGAGAGTGCTATTTAGTTGATTCTTTTTGCAGATGATTACTAGACAAATTCCTCAGGTCCACCAATTTATTTTAGAATTTTTGTAGTTCCAGAAGTTTGCGTTAGTTACAGATTACTACAGACTGTTCTGTTTTTGACAGATTCTGTTTTTCGTGTGTTGTTTGCTTATTTTGATGAATCTATGGCTAGTAAAATAGTTTATAAACCATAGAGAAGTTGGAATACAGTAGGTTTAACATAAATAAAAATAAATAATGAGTTCATTACAGTACCTTGAAGTGGTGTTTTGTTTTCTTTCGCTAACGGAGCTCACAAGATTTTCTGTTAAGTTTTGTGTTGTGAAGTTTTCAAGTTTTGGGTAAAGATTCGATAGACTATAAAATAAGGAGTGGCAAGAGCCTAAGCTTGGGGAAGCCCAAGGCACCCCAAGGTAATATTCAAGGATAACCAAGAGCCTAAGCTTGGGGATTCCCCGGAAGGCATCCCCTCTCTCGTCTACGTTCATCGGTAACTTTACTTGGAGCTATATTTTTATTCACCACATGATATGTGTTTTGCTTGGAGCGTCATTTTATTTTATTTAGTTTTTCTTGCTGTTTGAATAAAATACCAAGATCTGAAATTATTAAATGGGAGAGTCTTCACATAGTTGTATAATCATTCGACTACTCGTTGATCTTCACTTATATCTTTCGGAGTAGTTTGTCATTTGCTCTAGTGCTTCACTTATATCCTTTAGAGCACGGTGGTGGATTTGTTTTATAGAAACTATCAATCTCTCATGATTCACTTAGATTATTTTGAGAGTCTTAAATAGCATGGTAATTCGCTTAAATAATCTTAATATGCTAGCCATACAAGATTTGTAAGAATTCTTATGAGTGTGTTGAATACTAAGAGAAGTTTGATGCTTGATGATTGTTTTGAGATATGGAGGTAGTGATATTAAAGTTGTGCTAGTTGAGTAGTTGTGAATTTGAGAAATACTTGTGTTGAAGTTTGCAAGTCCCGTAGCATGCACGCATTATGGTAAATGTTATGTAACAAATTTGAAACATGAGGTGTTCTTTGATTGTCCTCCTTATGAGTGGCGGCCGGGGTCGAGCGATGGTCTTTTCCTACCAATCTATCCCCCTAGGAGCATGCGCGTAGTGCTTTGGTTTTTGATGGCTTGTAGATTTTTGGAATAAGTATGTGAGTTCTTTATGACTAATGTTGAGTCCATGGATTACACGCACTCTCACCCTTCCATCATTGCTATCCTCTTCGGTACTGTGCATTGCCCTTTCTCACATTGAGAGTTGGTGCAAACTTCGCCGGTGCATCCAAACCCTGTGATATGATATGCTATTTCACACATAAACCTCCTTATATCTGTTAGAAATATGCCCTAGAGGCAATAATAAAATGGTTATTATTATATTTCCTCGTTCATGATAATTGTCTTTTATTCATGCTATAATTGTGTTATCCGGAAATCGTAATACATGTGTGAATACATAGACCACAACATGTCCCTGGTGCGCCTCTAGTTGACTAGCTTGTTTATCAATAGATGGTCACGGTTTCCTAACCATGGGCATTGGATGTCACTGATAACGGGATCACATCATTGGAAGAATGATGTGATGGACAAGAACCAATCCTAAGCATAGCACAAGATCGTGTAGTTCGTTTGCTAGAGCTTTTCCAATGTCAAGTATCTTTTCCTTAGACCATGAGATCGTGTAACTCCCGGATGTCGTAGGAGTGCTTTGGGTGTACCAAGCGTCATAACGTAACTGGGTGACTATAAAGGTATACTACAGGTATCTCCAAAAATGTCTGTTGGGTAGACACGGATCGAGACTGGGATTTGTCACTCCGTATGACGGAGAGGTATCTCTGGGCCCACTCGGTAATGCATCATCATAATGAGCTCAAAGTGACTAAGTGATTGGTCACGGGATCATGCATTATGGTATGAGTAAAGTGACTTGCCGGTAATGAGATTGAACGAGGTATTGGGATATCGATGATCGAATCTCGGGCAAGTAACATACCGATTGACAAAGGGAATTGTGTACGGGATTACTTGAATCCTCGACATCGTGGTTCATTCGATGAGATCATCGTGGAACATGTGGGAGCCAACATGGGTATCCAGATCCCGCTGTTGGTTATTGGCCGGAGAGTCGTCTCGGTCATGTCTGCATGTCTCCCGAACCCGTAGGGTCTACACACTTAAGGTTCGGTGACGCTAGGGTTGTAGAGATACTAGTATGCGGTAACCCGAAAGTTGTTAGGAGTCCCGGATGAGATCCCGGACGTCACGAGGAGTTTCGGAATGGTCCGAAGGTGAAGAATTATATATAGGAAGTCCAGTTTCGGCCGTCGGGAAAGTTTCGGGGGTCACCGGTATTGTACCGGGACCACCGGAAGGGTCCCGAGGTCCATCGGGTGGGGCCACCTATCCGGAGGGCCCCATGGGCTGAAGTGGGGAAGGAACCAGCCTGGTGGGCTGGTGCGCCTCTGGCCTCCCCTGCGCCTAGGGTAGGAAACCCTAGGGGTGGGGGCGCCTCACTTGGCTTGGGGGGCAAGCCACCCCCTTGCCCCCCCCCTTGGAGATGGGATCTCCTAGGGCCGGCGCCCCCCCAGGGGCCCTATATATAGTGGAGGGGAGGGAGGGCAGCCGCACCCTAGTCCCTGGCGCCTCCCTCTCCCTCTGTAACACCTCTCCCTCTCGCTGTGCTTGGCGAAGCCCTGCCGAGATCGCCGCTACTTCCACCACCATGTCGTCGTGCTGCTGGATATCCATCAACCTCTCCCTCCCCCTTGCTGGATCAAGAAGGAGGAGACGTCTTCCCCAACCGTACGTGTGTTGAACGCGGAGGTGCCGCCCGTTCGGCACTAGGATCTTCGGTGATTTGGATCACGACGAGTACGACTCCCTCAACCCCGTTCTCTTGAACACTTCCACGCGCGATCTATAAGGGTATGTAGATGCACTCCTCTATCTCGTTGCTAGATGACTCCATAGATTGACCTTGGTGAAGCGTAGAAATTTTTTATTTTCTGCAACGTTCCCCAACAGTGGCATCATGAGCTAGGTCTATGCGTAGTTTCTATGCACGAGTAGAACACAAACTTGTTGTGGGCGTAGATGTTGTCAATTTTCTTGCCACTACTAGTCTTATCTTGTTTCGCGGCATCGTGGGATGAAGCGCCCGACCGAGCTTATAAAGACGCTTACGTGAGACAGGTTCCACCGACTGACATGCACTAGTTGCATAAGGTGGATAGCGGGTGCATGTCTCTCCCACTTTAGTCGGATCGGATTCGATGAAAAGGGTCCTTATGAAGGGCAAATAGAAATTGGCATATCACGTTGTGGTTTTACGTGGGTAAGAAACGTTCTTGCTAGAAACCTATAGGAGCCATCAGAAAACATGCAACAACAATTAGAGGACGTCTAACTTGTTTTTGCAGCTTATGCCTTGTGATGTGATATGGCCAAAAGGATGTGATGAATGAAATATATGTGATGTATGAGATTGATCATGTTCTTGTAATACGAATCATGACTTGCATGTCGATGAGTATGACAACCGGTAGGAGCCATAGGAGTTGTCTTTATTTTTTGTATGACCAGCGTGTCATTGAATAACGCCATGTAAATTACTTTACTTTATTGCTAAACACGTTAGCCATAGAAGTAGAAGTAATCGTTATGCGTGACAACTTCATGAAGACACGATGATGGAGATCATGATGATGGAGATCATGGAGTCATGCCGGTGACGAAGATGATCATGGCGCCCCGAAGATGGAGATCAAATGAGCAATATGATATTGGCCATATCATGTCACTATTTGATTGCATGTGATGTTTATCATGTTTTGCTTCTTATTTGCTTAGTTCGACGGTAGTAAATAAGATGATCCCGTATAATAATTTCAAGAAAGTGTTCCCCTAACTGCATACCGCGCGAAAGTTCGTTGTTTCAAGCACCACGTGATGATCGGGTGTGATAGATTCTAACGTTCACATACAACGGGTGTAAGACAGATTTACACATGCAAAACACTTAGGTTAACTTGACGAGCCTAGCATGTACGCAGACATGGCCTCGTAACACAAAAGACCGAAAGGTCGAACATGAGTCGTATGGAAGATACGATCAACATGGAGATGTTCACCAATGATGACTAGTTCGTCTCACGTGATGATCGGACACGGTCTAGTTGAGTCGGATCATGTATCACTTAGATGACTAGAGGGATGTCTAATCTGAGTGGGAGTTCATTAAATAATTTGATTAGATGAACTTAATTATCATGAACTTAGTCTAAAAACCTTTGCAAAATGTCTTGTAGATCAAATGGCCAACGCTCATGTCAACCTCAACTTCAACGCGTTCCTAGAGAAAACCAAGCTGAAAGATGATGGCAGCAACTATTCGGACTGGGTCCAGAACCTGAGGATCATCCTCATAGCTGCCAAGAAAGCATATGTCCTAGAAGGACCGCTAGGTGAAGCACCCATCCCAGAGAACCAAGACGTTATGAACGCTTGGCAGTCACATGTTGATGATTACTCCCTCGTTCAAGGCGGCATGCTTTACAACTTAGAACCGGGCTCCAAAAGCGTTTTGAGCAACACGGAGCATATGAGATGTTCGAAGAGCTGAAAATGGTTTTCCAAGCTCATGCTCGGGTCAAGAGATATGAAGTCTCCGACAAGTTCTACAGTTGGAAGATGGAGGAAAATAGTTCTGCCAGTGAGCACATACTCAAAATGTCTAGGTTGCACAACCGCTTGTCCCAGCTGGACATTAACCTCCCGGACGAGGCGGCCATTGACAGAATCCTTCAGTCACTCCCACCTAGCTACAAGGGCTTTGTGATGTACTACAATATGCAGGGGATGCTGAAAACTATTCCTGAAGTATTTTCAATGCTGAAATCAGCAGAGGTGGAAATCAAAAAGGAACATCAAGTGTTGATGGTCAATAAAACTACTAGTTTCAAGAAAGGAAAGGGTAAGAAGAACTTCAAGAAGGACGGAAAGGGAGTTGTCGCGCCCGGTAAGCCAGTTGCCGGGAAGAAGCCAAAGAATGGACCCAAACCTGAGACTGAGTGCTTTTATTGCAAGGGAAAGGGACACTGGAAGCGGAACTGCCCCAAATACTTAGCGGACAAGAAGGCCGACAACACCAAAGGTATATGTGATATACATGTAATTGATGTGTACCTTACCAGTACTCGTAGTAGCTCCTGGGTATTTGATACCGGTGCCGTTGCTCATATTTATCACTCAACGCAGGAGCTGCGGAATAAACGGAGACTGGCGAAGGACGAGGTGACGATGCGCGTCGGGAATGATTCCAAGGTCGATGTGATTGTCGTCGGCACGCTACCTCTACATTTACCTACGGTGTTAGTTTTAAACCTCAATAATTGTTATTTAGTGCCAGCTTTGAGCATGAACATTGTATCTGGATCTCGTTTAATGCGAGATGGCTACTCATTTAAATCCGAAAATAATGGTTGTTCTATTTATATGAGAGATATGTTTTATGGTCATGCCCCGCTGGTCAATGGTTTATTCTTAATGAATCTCGAACATGATGTTACACATATTCATAGTGTGAATACCAAAAGATGTAAAGTTGATAACGATAGTCCCACATACTTGTGGCACTGCCGCCTTGGTCACATTGGTGTCAAATGCAAGAAGAAGCTCCATGCTGATGGACTTTTGGAGTCGCTCGATTACGAACCATTTGACACGTGCGAACCATGCCTTATGGGCAAAATGACCAAGACTCCGTTCTCCAGAACAAGAGCGAGCAACCAACTTATTGGAAATCATACATACTGATGTGTGCGGTCCAATGAGCGTTGAGGCTCGCGGAGGGTATCATTATGTTCTCACTCTCGCTGACGACTTGAGTAGATATGGGTATGTCTACTTAATGAAACACAATTCTGAGACCTTTGAAAAGTTCAAGGAATTTCAGAATGAGGTAGAGAATCAATGTGACCGAAAGATAAAGTTCTTACGATCAGATCGTGGGGGAGAATATTTAAGTCACGAATTTGGTACGCACTTAAGTAAATGTGGAATCGCTTCACAACTCACGCCGCTGGAACACCTCAACAGAACAGTGTGTCCGAACATCGTAATCGCACTCTATTGGATATGGTGCGATCTATGATGTCACTCACCGATTTACCGCTATCATTTTGGGGATACGCTCTAGAGACAGCTACATTCACTTTAAATAGGGCACCGTCTAAATCTGTTGAGACGACACCGTGTGAATTATGGTTTGGGAAGAAACCTAGCCGTCGTTTCTAAAAGTTTGGGGATGCGATGCTTATGTCAAGAAACTTCAACCTGAAAAGCTCGAACCCAAGTCGGAAAAATGCGTCTTCATAGGATACCCTAAGGAAACCATTGGGTATACCTTCTACCTCAGATCCAAAGGCAAGATCTTTGTTGCCAAGAATGGGTCCTTTCTAGAGAAAGAGTTTCTCTCGAAAGAAGTAAGTGGGAGGAAAGTGGAAATTGATGAAGTACTACCTCTTGAAAGTAGCGCAGCTCAGGAAGATGTTCCTGTGGTGCCTGCACCGACTAGAGAGGAAATTAATGATGATGATCAAGGTACTTGGATCAAGTTACTACCGAACTTCAGAGGTCCACAAGGACACGTTCCACACCAGAGTGGTATGGCAACCCTGTCCTGGGAATCATGTTGTTAGACAACGGTGAACCTTCGAACTATGAAGAAGCAATGGAGGGCCCAGATTCCAAAAAATGGCTTGAAGCCATGCAATCCGAGATAGGATCCATGTAAGAAAACAAAGTATGGACTTTGACAGACTTGCCCGATGATCGGCGAGCGATAGAAAACAAATGGATCTTTAAGAAGAAGACGGACGCGGATGGTAATGTTACCATCTATAAAGCTCGACTTGTCGCTAAGGGTTATCGACAAGTTCAAGGGGTTGGCTACGATGAGACTTTCTCTCCCGTAGCAAAGCTGAAGTCCGTCTGAATCATGTTAGCAATTGCCGCATACTATGATTATGAGATATGGCAAATGGACGTCAAAACGGCATTCCTTAACGGCATCTTAAGGAAGAACTGTATATGATGCAGCCGGAAGGTTTTGTCGATCCTAAGAATGCTAACAAGGTATGCAAGCTCCAACGCTCCATCTATGGGCTGGTGCAAGCATCTCAGAGTTGGAACATTCGCTTTAATGAAATGATCAAAGCATTTGGGTTTATGCAGACTTATGGAGAAGCCTGCGTTTACAAGAAAGTGAGTTCGAGCTCTGTAGCATTTCTCATATTATATGTGGATGACATACTTTTGATGGGAAATGATATAGAACTTTTGGACAGCATTAAGGCCTATTTGAATAAGTGTTTTTCAATGAAGGACCTTGGAGAAGCTGCTTACATATTAGGCATCAAGATCTATAGGGATAGATCGAGACGCCTGATAGGTCTTTCACAAAGCACATACCTTGATAAGATATTGAAGAAGTTCAATATGGATCAGTCCAAGAAGGGGTTCTTGCTCGTGTTGCAAGGTGTGAAATTGAGCTCGGCTCAATGTCCCACCACGGCAGAAGATAGAGAAAAGATGAGTGTCGGCCCCTATGCCTCGGCCATAGGGTCTATCATGTATGCCATGTTGTGTACCAGACCTGATGTAAACCTTGCCGTAAGTTTGGTAGGAAGGTACCAAAGTAATCCCGGCATGGAACACTGGACAGCGGTCAAGAATATCCTGAAGTACCTGAAAAGGACTAAGGATATGTTTCTCATTTATGGAGGTGACGAAGAGCTCGTCGTAAAGGGTTACGTCGATGCTAGCTTCGACACAAATCTGGATGACTCTAAGTCACAAACCGGATACGTGTATATTTTGAATGGTGGGGCAGTAAGCTGGTGCAGTTGCAAGCAAAGCGTCGTGGCGGGATCTACATGTGAAGCGGAGTACATGGCAGCCTCGGAGGCAGCGCATGAAGCACTCTGGATGAAGGAGTTCATCACCGACCTAGGAGTCATACCCAATGCGTCGGGGCGGTCACTCTCTTCTATGACAACACCGAGCTATTGCCCTTGCCAAGGAGCCCGTGTTTCACAAGAAGACCAGGCACATCAAGCGTCGCTTCAACTCCATTCGTGAAAATGTTCAAGATGGAGACATAGATATTTGTAAAGTGCACACAGATCTGAATGTCGCAGATCCGCTGACTAAACCTCTTCCGCGAGCAAAACATGATCAACACCAGAACTCTATGGGTGTTCGATTCATCACAATGTAACTAGATTATTGACTCTAGTGCAAGTGGGAGACTTTTGGAAATATGCCCTAGAGGCAATAATAAAATGTTTATTATTATATTTCCTCGTTCATGATAATTGTCTTTTATTCATGCTATAATTGTGTTATCCGGAAATCGTAATACATGTGTGAATACATAGACCACAACATGTCCCTAGTGAGCCTCTACTTGACTAGCTCGCTTATCAATAGATGCTCACGGTTTCCTGACCAAGGGCATTGGATGTCATTGATCACGGGATCACATCATTGGGAGAAATATGTGATGGACAAGACCCAATCCTAAGCATAGCACAAGATCGTGTAGTTCGTTTGCTAGAGCTTTTCCAATGTCAAGTATATTTTCCTTAGACCATGAGATTGTGTAACTCCAGGATGGCGTAGGAGTGCTTTGGGTGTACCAAACGTCACAACATAACTGGGTGACTATAAAGGTATACTACAGGTATCTTCGAAAGTGTTTGTTGGGTTGACACGGATCGAGACTGGGATTTGTCACTCCGTATGACGGAGAGGTATCTCTAGGCCCACTCGGTAATGCATCATCATAATGAGCTCAAAGTGACTAAGTGGTTGGTCACGTGATCATGCATTACGGTACGAGTAAAGTGACTTGCCGGTAACGAGATTGAACGAGGTATTGGGATACCGACGATCGAATCTCGGGCAAGTAACGTACCGATTGACAAAGGGAATTGTATACGGGATTACTTGAATCCTCGACATCGTGGTTCATTCGATGAGATCATTGTGGAACATGTGGGAGCCAACATGGGTATTCAGATCCTGCTGTTGGTTATTCGCCGGAGAGTCGTCTCGGTCATGTCTGCATGTCTCCCGAACCCGTAGGGTCTACACACTTAAGGTTCGGTGACGCAAGGGTTGTAGAGATACTAGTATGCGGTAACACTAAAGTTTTTCGGAGTCCCGTATGAGATCCCAGACGTCACGAGGAGTTCGGGAATGGTCCGGAGGTGAAGAATTATATATAGGAAGTCCAGTTTCGGCCGTCAGGAAAGTTTTGGGGGTCATCGGTATTGTACCGGGACCACCGGAAGGGTCCCGGGGGTCCACCGGGTGTTGCCACCTATCCCGGAGGACCCCATGGGCTGAAGTGGGGAAGGGAACCAGCCCCTGGTGGGCTGGTGCGCCGCCCTTGGGCCTCCCCTGCGCCTAGGGTAGGAAACCCTAGGGGTGGGGGGCGCCCCACTTGGCTTGGGGGGCAAGCCACCCCCTTGGACGCCCCCCCCCTTGGAGATGGGATCTCCTAGGGCCGGAGCCCCCCCAGGGGCCCTATATATAGTGGGGGGGAGGGAGGGGAGCCGCACCCTAGTCCCTGGCGCCTCCCTCTCCCTCCGTAACACCTCTCCCTCTCGATGTGCTTGGCGAAGCCGTGCCGAGATAGCCGCTACTTCCACCACCATGCCGTCGTGCTGCTGGATCTCCATCAACCTCTCCCTCCCCCTTGCTGGATCAAGAAGGAGGAGACGTCTTCCCCAACCGTACGTGTGTTGAACGCGGAGGTGCCGTCCGTTCGGCACTAGGATCTTCGGTGATTTGGATCACGACGAGTACGACTCCCTCAACCCCATTCACTTGAACGCTTCCGCGCGCTAGGGTATGTAGATGCACTCCTCTATCTCGTTGCTAGATGACTCCATAGATTGACCTTGGTGAAGCGTAGAAAAGTTTTATTTTCTGCAACGTTCCCCAACAATATCTTCCTCAAAACAGCCACCATACCTACCTATTATGGCATTCCCATAGCCATTCCGAGATATATTTCCATGCAACTTTCCATCGTTCCGTTTTTCATGACATCTTCATCATTGTCATATTGCTTCGCATGATCATGTAGTTGACATAGTATTTGTGGCAAAGCCACCATTCATAATTCTTTCATACATGTCACTCTTGATTCATTGCATATCCCGGTACACCGCCGGAGGCATTCATATAGAGTCATACTTTGTTCTAGTATCGAGTTGTAATCATTGAGTTGTAAATAAATAGAAGTGTGATGATCATCATTTAATAGAGCATTGTCCCAATAAAAAAAAGAAAAAAACAGAAAGGCCAAATAAAAAAAGGAAGGCCCAAAAAAAGGGGGCAATGCTACTATCCTTTTTTTTCCACAGTTATGCTTCAAAGTAGCACCATGTTCTTCATATAGAGAGTCTCTTGAGTTATCACTTTCATATACTAGTGAGAATTTTTCATTACAGAACTTGGCTTGTATATTCCAACGATGGGCCTCCTCAAGTGCCCTAGGTCTTCGTGAGCAAGCAAGTTGGATGCACACCCACTTAGTTTTCTTTTGTTGAGCTTTCATACATTTATAGCTCTAGTGCATCCGTTGCATGGCAATCCCTACTCCTTGCATTAACATCAATCAATGGGCATCTCCATAGCTCATTGATTAGCCTTGTTGATGTGAGACTTTCTCCTTTTTTGTCTTCTCCACATAACCCCCATCATCATATTCTATTCCACCTATAGTGCTATGTCCATGGCTCGCGCTCATGTATTGCGTGAAAGTTTATAAAGTTTGAGATTACTAAAGTATGAAACAATTGCTTGGCTTGTCATCGGGGTTGTGCATGATGAGATCATTCTTGTGTGATGAAAATGGAGCATGACTAAACTATATGATTTTGTAGAGATGAACTTTCTTTAGCCATGTTATTTTGAGAGGACATAATTACTTAGTTAGTATGCTTGAAGTATTATTATTTTTATGTCAACATTAACTTTTATCTTGAATCTTTCGAATCTGAATATTCATATCACAAGTAAGAAGAATTACATTGAAATTATGCCAAGTAGCATTCCACATCAAAAATTATCTTTTTTATCATTTACCTACTCGAGGACGAGCAGGAATTAAGCTTGGGGATGCTGATACATCTCCAATGTATCTATAATTTTTGATTGCTCCATGCTATATTATCTACTGTTTTGGACAATATTGGGCTTTATTATCCACTTTATATTATTTTTGGGACTAACCTATTGACCCAGAGCCCAGTGTCAGTTCCTGTTTTCTCCCTTGTTTCAGTGTTTCGAAGAAAAGGAATATCAAACGGAGTCGAAACGGAATGAAATCAACTCGAGAAGTTATTTTTGGAAGGAAAGCTACCAGAAAAACTTGGAGTGCACGTCAGGAAAGCTCCGAGGAAGCCACGAGGTAGAGGGCGCCCCCCCAGTGCGCCCTCCGCCCTCGTGGGCCCCTCGTGGCTCCCCTGACGTACTTCTTCCTCCTATATATACCCATATACCCTAAAAACTTCGAGGAAGAGAATAGATCGGGAGTTCCGCCGCCGCAAGCCTCTGTAGCCACCAAAAGTCAATCGGGACCCTGTTCAAGACCACCGGGAGGGATCCCTCACCGATGGCCGTCTTCATCATCCCGGCGCTCTCCATGATGAGGAGGGAGTAGTTCACCCTCGGGGCTGAGGGTATGTACTAGTAGCTATGTGTTTGATATCTCTCTCTCTCTCTCGTGTTCTTGATTTGGCATGATCTTGATGTATCACGAGCTTTGCTATTATAGTTGGATCCTATGTTTCTTCTCCCCCTCTACTCTCTTGTAATGGATTGAGTTTTCCCTTTGAAGTAATCTTATCGGATTGAGTCTTTTAATGATTTGAGAACACTTGATGTATGTCTTGCCGTGCGTATCTGTGGTGACAATGGGATATCACGTGATTCACTTGATGTATGTTTTGGTGATCAACTTGCGGGTTCCGCCCATGAACCTATGCATAGGGGTTGGCACACGTTTTTGTCTTGATTCTCTAGTAGAAACTTTGGGGCACTCTTTGAGGTTCTATGTGTTGGTTGAATAGATGAATCTGAGATTGTGTGATGCATATCATATAATCATACCCACGGATACTTGAGGTGAAATTGGAGTATCTAGGTGACATTAGGGTTTTGATTGATCTGTGTCTTAAGGTGTTATTCTAGTACGAACTCTAGGGCTGTTTATGACACTTACAGGAATAGCCCAACTGATTGATTGGAAAGAGTAACTTTGAGGTGGTTTCGTACCCTACCATAATCTCTTTGTTTGTTCTCCGCTATTAGTGACTTTGGAGTGACTCTTTGTTGCATGTTGAGGGATAGTTATATGATCCAATTATGTTATTATTGTTGAGAGAACTTGCACCGTGAAAGTATGAACCCTAGGCCTTGTTTCCTATCATTGCAATACCGTTTATGCTCACTTTTATCATTAGTTACCTTGCTGTTTTTATATTTTCAGATTACAAAAACCTATATCTACCATCCATATTGCACTTGTATCACCATCTTTTCACGAACTAGTGCACCTATACAATTTACTATTGTATTGGGTGTGTTGGGGACACAAGAGACTCTTTGTTATTTGGTTGCAGGGTTGCTTGAGAGAGACCATCTTCATCCTACGCCTCCCACGGATTGATAAACCTTAGGTCATCCACTTGAGGGAAATTTGCTACTGTCCTACAAACCTCTGCACTTGGAGGCCCAACAACGTCTACAAGAAGAAGGTTGCGTAGTAGACATCAGTACACAATAGGTTTGGTACACAGCATAGCATACTTTATAGAACCTATGGTTGAGGCATAGGGAATGACTTTCATTCTCTTTCTATTTTCTGCCGTGGTCACTTTACACCTTACAACTCGGGCAAGAAGTCCTTCTTTGACTGATCCATTTTTGAACTCCTTCAAAATCTTATCAAGGTATGTACTCAACGAAAGTCTTATCAAGTGTATTGATCTATCTTTATAGATCTTGATGACCAATATGTAAGCAGCTTCACCGAGGTCTTTCTTTGAAAAACCGCTTTCAAACACTCCTTTATGCTTTCCGGAAAATTCTACATCATTTCCGATCAACAATATGTCATTCACATATACTTATCAGAAAGGTTGTAGTGCTCCCACTCACTTTCTTGTAAATACAGGCTTCACCACAAGTCTGTATAAAACTATATGCTTTGATCAACTTAGCGAAGTGTATATTCCAACTCCAAGATGCTTGCACCGGTCCATAGATGGATCGCTGGAGCTTGCACAATTTGTTAGCACCTTTAGGATTGACAAAACCTTCTGGTTGTATCATATACAACTCTTCTTTAATAAATCCATTAAGGAATGCAGTTTTGACATCCATTTGTCAGATTTCATAAAATGTGGCAATTGCTAACATGATTCGGACAGACTTTAAGCATCGTTACGAGTGAGAAAATCTCATCGTAGTCAACACCTTGAACTTCTCAAAAACCCTTTTCGACAAGTTAAGCTTTGTAGATAGTAACACTACTATCAGCGTCCGTCTACCTCTTGAAGGTCCATTTATTCTCAATGGTTTGCCGATCATCGGGCAAGTCCACCAAAGTCCACACTTTGCTCTCATACATGGATTCTATCTCAGATTTCATGGCCTCAAGCCATCTGTCAGAATCTGGGTTCATCATCGCTTCCTCATAGTTTGTAGGTTCATCACGGTCTAGCAACATGACTTCCAGAACAGGATTACTGTACCACTCTGGTGCGGATCGTACTCTGGTTGACCTGCGAGGTTCGGTAGTAACTTGATCTGAAGTTTCATGATCATCATCATTAACTTCCTCACTAATTGGTGTAGGAATCACTGGAACTGATTTCTTTGATGACCTACTTTCCAATTCGGGAGAAGGTACAATTACCTCATCAGGTTCTACATTCCTCCCACTCACTTCTTTCGAGAGAAACTCCTTCTCTATAAAGGATCCGTTCTTAGCAACGAATATTTTTCCTTCGGATCCGTGATAGAAGGTGTAACCAATAGTCTCCTTTGGGTATCCTATGAAGACGCATTTCTCCGATTTGGGTTCGAGCTTATCAGGTTGAAGCTTTTTCACATAAGCATCGCAGCCCCAAACTTTAAGAAACGACAACTTAGGTTTCTTGCTAAACCACAGTTCATACAGTGTCAACGGATTTTTAGACGGTGCCCTATTTAATGTGAATGCCACTCTCTCTAATGCATTACCCCAAAATGATAGTGGTAAATCGGTAAGAGACATCATAGATCACACCATATCTAGTAAAGTACGGTTACGACGTTCGGACACACCATTTTGCTGTGGTGTTCAAGGTGGCATGAGTTGCGAAACTATTCCACATTGTTTCAAATGAAGGCCAAACTCATAACTCAAATATTTGCCTCTGCGATCAGATCGTAGAAACTTTATTTTCTTGTTATGATGATTTTCCACTTCACTCTAAAATTCTTTGAACTTTTCAAATTTTCAGACTTATGCTTCATCAAGTAGATATACCCATATCTGCTCAAATCATCTATGAAGGTCAGAAAATAACGATACCCGCCGTGAGACTCAACACTCATTGTTCCGCACACATCAGTATGTATTATTTGCAATAAGTCCGTTGCTCGCTCCATTGTTCCGGAGAACAGAGTGTTAGTCATCTTGCCCGTGAGGCATGGTTCGCAAGCATCAAGTGATTCATAATCAATTGATTCCAAAAGTACATCGGCATGGAGTATCTTCATGCGCTTTACACCAATATGACCTAAATGGAAGTGCCACAAATAAGTTGCACTATCATTATTAACTTTGCATCTTTTGGCTTCAATATTATGAATATGTGTATCACTACGATCGAGATTCAATAAACCATTCACCTTGGGTGTATGACCACATAAGGTTTTATTCATGTAAACCAAATAACGATTATTCTTTGACTTAAAAGAATAGCCGTATTGCAATAAACATGATCCAATCATATTATGCTCAACGCAAACACCAAATAACATTTATTTTAGGTTCAACACTCATCCCGAAGGTAAAGGAAGTGTGCGATGGTTATCTTATCAACGTTTGGAATCATTTCCAACACACATCGTCACCTCTTCCTCAACTAGTCTTTGTTCATTTTGTAACTCCTATTTTGAGTTACTAATCATAGCAACTGAACGAGTATCAAATACCCAGGGGCTACTATGAACACTAGTAAAGTACACATCAATAACATGTATATCATATATACTTTTGTTCACTTTGCCATCCTTCTTATCCGCCAAGTATTGGGGGTAGTTCTGCTTCCAGTGACCATTATCTTTGCAGTAGAAGCACTCAGTTTCAGGCTTGGGTCTAGCTTTGGGCTTCTTCATGGGAGTGGCAACTTTCTTTCTATTCTTCTTGAAGTTCCCTTTCTTTCCCTTGCCCTTTTACTTGAAACTAGTGGTCTTGTCAACCATCAACACTTGATGCTTTTCTTGATTTCTACCTTCGCTGATTTCAGCATCGCGAAGAGCTCGTGGAATCGTTTTCTTCATTCCTTGCATATTATAGTTCATCACAAAGTTCCAGTAACTTGGTGATAGTGACTAGAGAACTTTTTCAATCACTATCTTATCTGGAAGATCAACTCACACTTGATTCAAGCGATTATAGTACTCAGACATTATGAGCACATGCTCACTGGTTGAGCTATTCTCCTCCATCTTGTAGGCAAAGTACTTGTCAGAGTTCTCATACCTCTCGACTCGGGCATGAGTATGAAATACCAATTTCAGCTCTTGGAACATCTCATATGCTCCGTGACATTTCAAAACATTTTTGAAGTCCCGGTTCTAATCCGTAAAGCATGGTGCACTAAACTATCAAGTAGATATCATACCGAGCTTTGTCAAACATTCATAACGTCTGGATCTGCTCCTGCAATAGTTCTGTCACCTAGCGGTGCATAAAGGACATAATTCTTCTGTGCAGCAATGAGGATAATCCTTAGATAACGGACCTAGTATGCATCATTGCTACTAACATCTTTCAACTTAGTTTTCTCTAGGAACATATAAAAATAAAACAGGGGAGCTATACACGAGCTATTGATCTACAACATAGATATGCAAATACTATCAGGACTAAGTTCATGATAAATTAAAGTTCAATCAATCATATTACTTAATAACTCCCACTTAGATAGACATCCCTCTAGTCATCTAAATGATCACGTGATCCATATCAACTAAACTATGTCCGATCATCACGTGAGATGGAGTAGTTTTCAATGATGAACATCACTATGTTGATCATATCTACTATAATTTCGGTCGAGCGTGAATCTGAGGCCATATCTGCATATGCTAGGCTCGTCAAGTTTAACCTGAGTATTATGCATGTGCAAAACTGGCTTGCACCCGTTGTATGTGAGCGTAGAGCTTATCACACCCGATCATCATGTGGTGTCTCGGCACGACAAACTATAGCAACGGTGCATACTTAGGGAGAACACTGATACCTTGAAATATTTAGTGAGGGATCATCTTATAATGCTATCGCCGTACTAAGCAAAATAAGATGCATAAAGGATAAACATCACATGCAATCAAATAAGTGATATGATATGGCCATCATCATCTTATGCCTTTGATCTCCATCTCCAAAGCACCGTCATGATCACCATCGTCACCGGCTTGGCAACTTGATCTCCATCGTGGCATCGTTGTCGTCTCTCCAACTATTGCTTCTACGACTATCGCTACCGCTTAGTGATAAAGTAAAGCAAATACATGGCGATTGCATTTCATACAATAAGACGACAACCATATGGCTCCTGCCAGTTGCCGATAACTACTACAAAACATGATCATCTCATACAACAATTTATATATCATCACGTCTTGACCATATCACATCACAGCAAGCCCTGCAAAAACAAGTTAGACATCCTCTACTTTGTTGTTGCAAGTTTTACATGGCTGCTACGGGCTTCTAGCAAGAACCATTCTTATAGACATCAAAACCACAATGATTTTTCCTCAAGTGTGTTGTTTTAACCTTCAACAAGGACCGGGCATAGTCAAACTCGATTTAACTAAAGCTGGAGAAACAGACACCCACTAGCCACCTGTGTGCGAAGTGCGCTGGTAGAACCAGTCTCCTGTACGCGGTCATGTAATCTCGGTCTGGGCCGCTTCATCCAACGATACTGCCAAATCAAAGTAAGACATGCTGGTAAGCTGTATGACTATTATCGTCCACAACTCATTGCGTTCTACTCGTGCATATTGAAGGAAATATGCCCTAGAGGCAATAATAAAGTTGTGATTTATATTTCCTTATATCATGATAAATGCTTATTATTCATGCTAGAATTGTATTAACTGGAAACTTAGTACATGTGTGAATACATAGACAAACAGAGTGTCCCTAGTATGCCTCTACTTGACTAGCTCGCTAGTCAAAGATGGTTAAGCTTCCAAGCCATAGACATGTGTTGTCATTTGATGAACGGGATCACATCATTAGAGAATGATGTGATGGACAAGACCCATCCGTTAGCTTAGCACTATGATCGTTTAGTTTATTGATATTGCTTTCTTCATGACTTATACATGTTCCTATGACTATGAGATTATGCAACTCCCGAATACTGGAGGAACACTTAGTGTCGTGGAATTGTCACGACAGATGTCCTAGTGTGAGGACTTAGTCATGAGGCCAACGCATCTATGTGGTAGTTTGAGATGGGTTGAGCGGAATCGAGAGATGCAACACAAGACAAGGGTTTTGACAGCTTCGGGCCCCGGCAAACATCATCCGGTAACAACCTTACATGATGTTTGTGGCTAGGTCTCATTATCATCATGAGGGAGTCGCCGTAAACCGGCTCTCCTAGTTATGTCTAGCCCTAAGATTATTTCTCCCCCCTCTTGGGGTGCCCTGCCCCTCCTTATATAAGTTGAAGGGGTGTGTAGAGTCCAACTCGGATTAAGACTTAAACTATTCTGACTTCTCTTCATGGGCTTCTTAATGTCTTGGGCTTCATAACGTCTCGGGCTCATTAACCCCAGGCGACTCTGTCTGCTGGGTTATGACTGTCTGCCGGGTTATGACTGTCTGCCGGTCTATGATTGTCTGCCGGTTTATGATTGTCTGCCGGGTTATGATTGTCTGCCGGGTTATGACTTCCTGCTGGTTTACCATCTGTCTTAACTGTCTGCCTTAACCATCTGTCTTAACTCTCTGCCAGTTTACCAAGTCCCAGCCGTTTATAACTCTGGTCGGGTCATACCGCGGGGTATATCCCCGACATTAGCCCCCAGTTTAATTTGGATTTATCCATGTCAAACTGATCCTGGTCATTCTTAAGTCCTTGCCATTTCCTTCTTCTAGAAAATCCGGGTCAATAGGCCAGCTTCATAATCAATTTGCTGACACTGGTTTGTTATAGAGAAATATTATGAAGAATAATTCATTTGACTCAGCTCCCAATGCTTAACAAAAATATTGGTCCTTGAAATACTCATCTGATCTTTAACCGGCTTAAGGATGTAGAACTTGCTGGTTTATCATTGCCAAAATTGCCGGTTTATAAATATTGATGGCATCGGGTCATAATTGTAGTTAACATCAAGCTTGAAAATATACCTCTTATACGCCTATCACTTGTAGCCCCCAAGTCTTAAGAAGGTAGCATAGCAACAGCTTAAGACTTGCTTCAATATAAATGTCACCACCTTGAAGAAATCCGTGTTATTCGTCCCAGTCACCAGTAAAAACTGAATACTCCATACATGTAGCCCCCAAGTGCTGGGTTGTCATGCTTGCAGCAACTTGGGACTTATGCTCATAAAAACTTCAACCAGTCTAGCCCCCAAGGGCCGGCTCAGTAAGATAATATTGAGCTGGGACTTTATATAAACTTCACTGAAAAGAACATCATATGATGTAACCCCCATCATGGGGCTTGAATCCACGTCCACAAGGTTAAGAGCCTTGTGCTTTACCAACTGAGTAGTGGATCCTTCAATATAATGGATTAAAACTTTGTGTACCTTAAATTTTTGACAGGAGCAATTGGTAGCCCCCAAGGGATGGCTCATTATGATGTGATGAGTCGGTTCTTCAATAAGGCTAGTAAAAATGACTTTTCATTAGCCCCCAAGTGTCATGGTGCATGCTTGCAGCAACATGAGACTTGCATATTTGATGTAATCTCAACTTGAATAATGTAGCCCCCAAGTGTCGGGTCGTAAGCCTGCAGCGACTCAGGACTATTCCTTTCATTGTAGAATAAATCATATCCATCGATAAAATAATATCCATTGCGCTAAAGCAACTTTTGAAAACCTCAATCATAATACTGGTTATTGATAACCATAATAAAAATCCAGCCATGTTGGCTATTAAACATTTGAATGATATAATCCAATGATTTATAAGCGCATGATTCCAATGGCGCAATCCAAATATATACTGGCGACTTATAGTCGAAAGCCAGGTCGGGTTAATAAACACCGGATATTATACTGGCGACTTATAGTCGAAAGACAGGCCGGGTTAATAAACACCATACATTAGTTTACCTCTTACTGGTGACTTATAGTCAAAGGCCAGGCCGGGTTAATAAAGATAGCTGAATTATAAGCATAAAGCATTATAAACCTCATCAAATAAACCTAAAAAATCAAGAGGATTTAAGTAGTCATAATTGTGGTATTGCACCGATCAAGAGGGTTTAAGCTATGGTTCGGATACGACCAAAGCCTCCAAGTGATCATCCTGGTGGCCTTACGCCAATCAAGAGGTGTAGCTATGGTTTGAATACGACCAAGCCCCCAAGTGATTTCCCTGGTGGCCTTACGCCAATCAAGAAGTGTAGCTATGGTTCGAATATGACCAAGCCCCCAAGTGATTTCCCTGGTGGCCTTACGCCAATCAAGAGGTGTAGCTATGGTTCGAATACGACCAAGCCCCCTAGTGATATTGTGGGTTGTGCCCAAGGGGCACCAATGTTTGAGTTGTGCTTTTGCAACAGACTCTCTTTGGTCCCTTTAATTTTTCCTGAGAACTCGAACTTGCGAGAGATTATTCTTTTGAACCGGAAATTCTTAAACCGGATATTGAGAGCTACAAAGCTTTGTGGGAGACAGCTTTCCCTTGAGCCGGATTTTAAACCGGAATCCTTCTTTTTAAGCCGGAAATTTTCTGACGGCCTTTAAATTTGCACCAATATGGCGGTTTAGGGTCCTGCATTAGATAACTTTGCAAGCTGGAGTAATTGCTCCTTTAAAGAAAGCAATATATAATATAAAAATATACTGGATGGATTTCACCTGATATATTAGGCAAAAAATTATCCACCAAGGAGTTGATCATCACCACGGTGAAGCTGAAATCAATCACGGTCGAGTCGGCCATGGCAGCAGACAGATGAGTCGGCCGCGGTGTTGTAAGCTGGTCTTGAATGACGGCGAAGTTAATTGCGTGCGGCCAGCCGCCTTGCGTCTGAAGCCGAGTCGATCGCGTTGTGTTGATGTAGCAGGAGCGGCGACTCACGTATGTATCCATCGAGCAACACAGCATGAACAAGTACTAGTGCAAACGTGATGTTGGCGTGCACCCCTTACGCAACACCTTTTTGTAATGAATAATGGTCATGCGTAAAATATTATAGACCAGAGTAATTTTTCTCAAACAATTTAATATGTACTAATAAAATACATAGAAAGGATAGCACCTGGTTCGTTTAAATGATGGAAGATCCATATATAGCGCCATTTTTAAGCCACTGTCTCCGTTTGAGGCAAGGCGGCGGCTGACTAGAGACATCATAACCGGAGGTGGATGACTCTGAACCAGATCCTTCGAGTTGTGTTGACCGATCCATGTTTTTTTTTGCACTTTGTCCACTTTGACAGTTCTGATGTGGCACTAGCACCCACACGGTCCTCCTTTGTCCTTTTTGTAATGACTGCAGCATCAGTCTCTGTTGTTTTTCAGCTCAACTCCAAGGAAGTGAACCACCGCTACCACTGTTGTGTGTTAAACATGCGAGCACGTGCCCTGTTGTATTCTTTTTTCTCTCCTTGACGCTTTTCTAAAGATTGCATCTATATGTCTTCATCAGTGCTGAGCAAACTCATGATAAGTGCCACAGCTTAAAGATCCTCAGCCATATTATCTCTGCTTATAAACAGTGGGCGAGGGTAACCGCAGAGTCCATGTCCTTCGCAGGATCATCCTTCTTTTTCGTTGGACGTAGCGATCGAAACAAAGTTCATCATGCAGGTTTTAATGGGTCTTCATATCCACCCATGCTTTGGCTGATTCCCGTACTATACCTCCCGTGAGATGTACTAGTAGTGCTTTTCTTTTTCTCCTTTTCTTTCGGTCTTTGATCGTCATGATTGCCGCAAAGTGCAGCAAAGCAGGTCGTCAAGGCGGCTCGAGATCAGTGAAGTGGCTCGGCAAAGCGAAAACTGTGAAGCAGGGCGCAGCAGCGACTAGAAGTGGGGCCTCGAGGCGTTTTGGCGGGTCAACCAACGTATGGGAGGCAGAGCCGGCGATCGGCGCAGCAGCGTGGGAAGCAGTCAGGACCGCTGGTGCGGACCAGGTGTGAGCCAAGTGTGGTGCAGTTTGATGCTTAAGGGAGCAAGGCCGCGGCGGTTTATGGCGGCGATGGTGACCCAGCGGCGGTTTGAAGACAGGCCACAAAGGAGCGGTGAAGGCGGTTTGTCAGCAATGGCGAGACGGCGGTTCTCCAGTGGTGGTTCAGCACGGGACAGATGAGGACCAGCAGGGAGAGGCGTTGTGGTGACTTAGGCAAATGGCAACTTGTGTCTGCAGAGACAGCAGCGGCGGGTGATGGCGCAGAACGACAGCGGCGGATCGACCGGCGGAGGCGTGCTCGGTGGCGACTCAGAGTGGGGCGGTTTAGCGGCGCCGGCAAGGCAAGACAGTGGGTCAAAGAATTAGCGGCTTGAAGTGCGGTTTTGACTACAGCAGTGGTTTAAGAGTTGGATCGGCGGCTGTTTGTGATTTGAGGCAGGGCCGGCTTGTGGCAGGGGTAGAAACGACGACGCAGCGCAGCTGGCTGTCGACCCTCGGTAGCGTATGCGCGTGGAGAAGCGCCAGGAAGCGGAGTCCAACTCGGAAACAAAGGCTGAGTAATGATGGAGTCCGGCGAGGCAAAGACCGGCAGTGCACGCTTCAGGGCGGCAACTCGTCCACAAGGAGGACGTAGCACGACCAGGGTGGCTCGGACATGCTACCTCTTGAGCACTGCGTTGGTTTTCTCTTGAAGAGGAAAGGGTGATGCAACAAAGTAGCGTAAGTATTTCCCTCAGTTTTTGAGAACCAAGGTATCAATCCAGTAGGAGGCCACGCTCAAGTCCCTTGCACCTACACAACCAAATAAGAACCTTGCAACCAACGCGATAAAGGGGTTGTCAATCCCTTCACGGCAACTTGCAAAAGTGAGATCTGACAGAGATGATAAGATAATATTTTTGGTATTTTATGATAAAGATTAAAAGTAAAGATTGCAAAATAAACAAAGATAGAAATAGCTCATTGACGGAAGATTAATATAATGGAAAATAGACCCGGGGGTCATACGTTTCACTAGTGGATTCTCTCAAGATAGCATAAGTATTACGGTGGGTGAACAAATTACTGTCGAGCAATTGATAGAATTGAGCATAGTTATGAGAATATCTAGGTATCATCATGTATATAGGCATCACGTCCGTGACAACTAGACCGACTCCTGCCTGCATCTACTACTATTACTCCACACATCGACCGCTATCCAGCATGCATCTAGAGTATTAAGTTCATAAGAACGGAGTAACGCTTTAAGCAAGATGACATGATGTAGAGGGATGAACGCATGCAATATGACATAAACCCCATCTTTTTATCCTCGACGGCAACAATACAATACGTGTCGTTTCCCCTACTGTCACTGGGATCGAGCACCACAAGATTGAACCCAAAGCTAAGAACTTCTCCCATTGCAAGAAAGATCAATCTAGTAGGCCAAACCAAACTGATAATTCGAAGAGACTTGCAAAGATAACCAATCATACATAAAATAATTCGGAGAAGATTCAAATATTGTTCATAGATAATCTTGATCATAAACCCACAATTCGTCGGATCTCGACAAACACACCGCAAAAGAAGATTACATCGAATAGATCTCCAAGAGAATCGAGGAGAACTTTGTATTGAGATCCAAAGAGAGAGAAGAAGCCATCTAGCTAATAACTATGGACCTGAAGGTCTGAGGTAAACTCTTCACACATCATCAGAGAGGCTATGGTGTTGATGTAGAAGCCCTCCATGATCAATGCCCCCTCCGGCAGGACGCCGGAAAAGTCCCCAAGATGGGATCTCATGGGTACAGAAGGTTGTGGCGGTGGAATTAGGTTTTCTTGGTGCTCCTCGATGGTTTGGGGGTACGTATGTATATATAGGAGGAAGAAGTAGGTCGGTGGAGCCACGAGGGGCCCACAAGGGTGAAGGGTGCGCCCAGGGGGGTAGGCACGCCCCCTGCCTCGTGGCCTCCTTGTTGGTTGCTTGACGTCCACTCCAAGTACTCTAGATCACGTTTGCTCCAAAAATACGCTACCGAAGGTTTCATTCCGTTTTGACTCTGTTTGATATCCTTTTTCTGCGAAACACTGAAATAGGCAAAAAAAACAGCAATTTCGGCTGGGCCTCCGGTTAATAGGTTAGTCCCAAAAATAATATAAAAGTGTATAAATAAGCCCATTAAACATCCAAAACAGAATATATAATAGCATGGAACAATAAAAAATTATAGATACGTTGGAGATGTATCAAGCACCCCCAAGCTTAATTCCTGCTCGTCTCGAGTAGGTAAATGATAAAAATAGAATTTTTGATGTGGAATGCTTCTTAGCATAATTTTCAATGTAATTCTTTTTATTGTGGCATGAATATTTAGATCCAAAAGATTCAAGATAAAAGTTTAATGTTGACATAAAAACAATAATACTTTAAACATGCTAACCAAGAAATTATGTCTTATCAAAATAACATAGCCAAAGAAAGCTTATCCCTACAAAATCATATAGTTAGGCCATGTTTCAATTTCGTCACACAAAACATTCTCATCATGCATAACCCCGATGACAAGGCGGGCAATTGGTTCATACTTTGTAACGCACTTCATCCTCTTCAACCCTTACGCAATACATAAGCGCAAGCCATGGATATAGCACTATGGGTGGAATAAAGTATAATGATGGGGGTTATGAGAGAAGACAAAAAGGTAGAAAGTCTCACATTGACGCGGCTAATCAATAGGCTATGGAGATGCCCATCAATTGATGTCAATGAGAGGAGTAGGGATTGCCATGCAACGGATGCACTAGAGCTATAAATATATGAAAGCTCAACAAAAGAAACTAAGTGGGGGTGCATCCAACTTGCTTGCTCACGAAGACCTAGGGCATTTTGAGGAAGCCCATCATTGGAATATACAAGCCAAGTTCTATAATGAAAAATTCCCACTAGTATATGAAAGTGACAACATAGGAGACTCTCTATCATGAAGATCATGGTGCTACTTTGAAGCACAAGTGTGGAAAAAGGATAGTAACATTTTCCCTTCTCTCTTTTTCTCTTTTTTTTCTTGGACCTTCTCTTTTTTTTGGCCTCTTTTTTTAGTCCGAAAACTCATCCCGACTTGTGTGGGAATCATAGTCTCCATCATCCTTTCCTCACATGGGACAATGCTCTAATAATGATGATCATCACACTTTTATTACTTACAACTCAAGAATTACAACTCAATACTTAGAACAAAATATGACTCTATGTGAATGCCTCCGGCGGTGTACCGGGATATGCAATGAATCAAGAGTGACATGTATGAAAATTATGAATGGTGGCTTTGCCACAAATATGATGTCAACTACATGATCATGCAAAGCAATATGACAATGATGAAGCGTGTCATAATAAACGGAACGGTGGAAAGTTGCATGGCAATATATCTCGGAATGGCTATGGAAATGCCATGATATGTAGGTATGGTGGCTGTTTTGAGGAAGATATAAGGAGGTTTATGTGTGATAGAGCATATCATATCACGGGGTTGGGATGCACAGGCGAAGTTTGCACCAACTCTCAAGGTGAGAAAGGGCAATGCGCGGTACCGTAGAGGCTAGAAAATTGTGCAAGGTTGAGAGTGCGTATAATCCATGGACTCACATTAGTCATAAAGAACTCATATACTTATTGCAAAAGTTTATTAGCCCTCGAAGCAAAGTACTACTACGCATGCCCCTAGAGGGATAGATTGGTAGGAAAAGACCATCGCTCGTCCCCGACCGCCACTCATAAGGAAAGCAATAAATGAACACCTTATGTGTCAAAATTGTCACACGACTTTTACCATATGTGCATGCTACGGGACTTGCCAACTTTAACACAAGTATTTCTCAATTTCACAATTACTCAACTAGCACACTCTAATATTACCACCTTTATATCTCAAAACACTTATCAAGTATCAAACTTCTCATCATATTCAATGAACTCAATATGGAAGATTAATTTCAGAATTAAAGCAAATTACCATGTTGTTTAAGACTCTCAAAATAATATAAGTGAAGCATGAGAGATCAATAATTTCTATAAAATACAACCACCACCGTGCTCTAAAAGATATAAGTGAAGCACTAGAGCAAAAACTATATAGCTCAAAAGATATAAGTGAAGCACATAGAGTATTCTAACGAATTCCGAATCATGTGTGTGTCTCCCAAAAGGTGTGTACAGCAAGGATGATTGTGAAAAACTAAAAAGCAAAGACTCGAATCATACAAGACGTTCCAAGCAAAACACATATCATGTGGTGAATAAAAATATAGCTCCAAGTAAAGTTACCGATAGATTTAAGATTTAAAGACGGGATGCCTTGCGGGGCATCCCCAAGCTTAAGCTTTTTGGTTGTCCTTGAATTTTACCTTGGGGTGCCTTGGGCATCCCCAAGATTAGGCTCTTTCCAATCCTTGTTCAATAATCAATCAAATCTTTACCCAAAACTTGAAAACTTCACAACACAAAACTTAACAGAAAATCTCGTGAGCTCCGTTAGCGAAAGAAAACAAAACACCACTTCAAGGTACTGTAATGAACTCATTATTTATTTATATTGATGTTAAACCTACTGTATTCAAACTTTTCTATGGTTCATAAATTCCATTACTAGCCATAGATTCATTAAAATAAGCAAACAACATGCGAAAAACAGAATCTGTCAAAAACAGAACAGTCTGTAGAAATCTGTAACTAACACAAACTTCTGGAACTCCCAAAATTCTACCAAAATAGGAAGGCATCGAAATTTTTTTATTGATATACTGCAATTGGAATCAGTATTTTATCATGTTCTGGCGATTTTTAACATTTGTTTTTGTGAACAGAAAGTTTCTGGAATTTTCTGCAAGATCAAATAACTATCATCCAAGAAGATCCTATAGGCTTAACTTGGCACAGACCCTAATTAAAACACAAAACCACATCTAAACAGAAGCTAGATGGATTATTTATTCCTAAACAGAACCAAAAAATCAAAAAAAACTAAAATAAAATTGGGTTGCCTCCCAACAAGCGCTATCGTTTAACGCCCCTAGCTAGGCATTGATAATTTCGATGATGCTCACATGAAAGACAAGAATTGAAGCGCAAAGAGAGCATCAAAGAACACGTGATAAACACATATAAGTCTAACATACTTCCTATGCATAGAAATTTTATAAGCAAACAAATTATCAAGACAAGCAAAAACTAGCATATGCAAGGAAGTGGAAAGAAACAATAGCAATCTCAACATGACGAGAGGTAATTTAGTAAGATAAAGATTTCTACAACCATATTTTCCTCTCTCATAATAATTACATGTAGGATCATAGGAAAATTCAACAAAATAGCTATCACATAACATATTCTCAACACGATCCACATGTATGCGAAGTTGACACTCTTCCAAAATAGTGGGATTATCATTAACTAAAGTCATGACCTCTCCAAACCCACTTTTATCAAAAATACCATAATATTGAACATTATCCAAATATGTGGGATCTAAAGTTGACACTCTTCCAAACACACTTTCAATATTATTTCAAACACTATTATCAATCTCTATTCATCATGGGGCTTAAATAAATTTTCAAGATCAAAAGAAGAATCACCCCAATCATGATCATTGCAACAAATAGTAGTCATACAAAACTAGCATCCCCAAGCTTAGGGTTTTGCATATTATTAGCACAATTGACATCAAGAGAATTTATAATAAGATTATTGCAATCATGCTTTTCATCGAAGGAACTATCAAGTATGGGTGCAATAGCAACGATCTCATGTTTAAAATAAGGAACTATAGCAAATTCGTTTTCATAAATATTGGCATCATGGCCACAAGAATAGTAAGCATCAGGTTCCTCAAGGGATATTTCACTCAAATCATCGGAATCATAATTATCTATAGATTCATGCATATCATTATTTTCTTCCAAAGCAATGGTCATTCTCTCAATAAATTCCTTAACATAGGCATTATGAGCATAGTTTTCATAGCAATATTTAAGTATGTCGGAATTTTCAGATTTGTAGAGAGTAATATCATACTTTTCAATCAAAGAAGCAACTTCATGAGCACCCTTAAAAACGACAAATTCTTCAATCTGTTCGATATCATAGTAACTATAAACACCCTTTCCAAAAGAAGATAAGATTTCATTATCATTAAACACATAGTAGGGAAGGTGTTTTTTAGGGTTCTTAGAGCAACAAGTAAAATCATAAATTTCACAAAGATTCCAAGCATAGCATAGCAAACTATTTATTTGATACCATAAGAGCTTCCCTTTCGCACAAACGGTGACGCACAAAATGAGCATGCTCATCTAAAGATTTCCCATCAACTAGACTAGTTGGGGTTTCAGCACGAGCGCATAAGGATCGAAGATGATCCAAGTAGAACACTTTAAGTGGATCCATATCAATAAATTTTTAGCAGGCAAAGATGCAAGCAAATAGAAGGCACATGGTAACAGAAGCAAACAAGAAGCAAGCGAAAAATAGGCGAACGAAAAGAGAGGGCGAATAAAACGGCAAAGGTGAAGTGGGGGAGAGGAAAACGAGAGGAAAATGGCAAATAATTTAATGCGAGGGATATGAGTTTGTGATGGGTACTTGGTATGTCTGGACTTGTGCGTAGACTCCCCGGCAACGGCGCCAGAAATCCTTCTTGCTACCTCCTGAGCACTGCGTTGGTTTTCCCTTGAAGAGGAAAGGGTGATGCACCAAAGTAGCATAAGTATTTCCCTCAGTTTTTCAGAACCCAGGTATAAATCCCAGTAGGAGGCCACGCTCAAGTCCCTTGCACCTATACAAACAAATAAGAACCTTGCAACCAACATGATAAAGGGGTTGTCAATCCCTTCACGGCCACTTGCAAAAGTGAGATATGATAGACATGATAAGATAATATTTTTGGTATTTTTATGATAAATATTAAAAGTAGAGATTGCAAAATAAACAAAGATAGAAATAGCTTATTGATGGAAGATTAATATGATGGAAAATAGACCCGGGGGTCATACGTTTCACTAGTGGCTTCTCTCAAGATAGCATAAGTATTACGGTGGGTGAACAAATTACTGTCGAGCAATTGATAGAATTGAGCATAGTTATGAGAATATCTAGGTATGATCATGTATATAGGCATCACGTCCGTGACAAGTAGACCGACTCCTGCCTGCATCTACTAGTATTACTCCACACATCGACCGCTCTCCAGCATGCATCTAGAGTATTAAGTTCATAATAATGGAGTAACGCTTTAAGCAAGATGACATGATGTAGAGGGATAAACTCATGCAATATGATATAAACCCCATCTTTTTATCCTCGATGGCAACAATACAATACGTGTCATTTCCCCATCACATCGGGATCGAGCACCGCAAGATTGAACCCAAAGCTAAGCACTTCTCCCATTGCAAGAAAGATCAATCTAGTAGGCCAAACCAAACTGATAATTCGAAGAGACTTGCAAAGATAACCAATCATACATAAAAGAATTTAGAGAAGATTCAAATATTGTTCATAGATAATCTTGATCATAAACCCACAATTCATCAGATTTCAACAAACACGCCGCAAAAGAAGATTACATCGAATAGATCTCCAAGAGAATCGAGGAGAACTTTGTATTGAGATCCAAAGAGAGAGAAGAAGCCATCTAGCTAATAACTATGGACCCGAAGGTCTGAGGTAAACTACCCACACATCATCGGAGAGGCTATGGTGTTGATGTAGAAGCCCTCCGTGATCAATTCCCCCTCCGGCAGAGCGCAGGAAAAGGCCCCAAGATGGGATCTCACGGGTACAGAAGGTTGCGGCGGTGGAATTAGGTTTTCGTGGTGCTCCTCGATGGTTTGGGGGTACGTATGTATATATAGGAGGAAGAAGTAGGTCGGTGGAGCCACAAGGGGCCCACGAGTGTGGAGGGTGCGCCCAGGGGGGTAGGCGCGCCCCCTGCCTCGTGTCCTCCTCGTTAGTTGCTTGACGTCCACTCCAAGTCCTCTGGATCACGTTTGTTCCAAAAATCACGCTCCCGAAGGTTTCATTCCGTTTGGACTCCGTTTGATATCCTTTTCTGCGAAACACTAAAATAGGCAAAAAAACAGCAATTTGGGCTGGGCCTCCGGTTAATAGGTTAGTCCCAAAAATAATATAAAAGTGTATAAATAAGCCCATTAAACATCCAAAACAGAATATATAATAGCATGGAACAATTAAAAATTATAGATACGTTGGAGACATATCAGGACGCAGGTCGTAGCTGGTTACGACGGTGGTGAAGGTGAGGCCAGTTTGAAACGGTGAAGACCACCACGGTTTAGCAGCGGCAGACGACTTAGAGCCAGAAGCAGAGACCGGTGGACTTGGGGGCGGAGGCAGCGACAACGACTTGCGGTGATTCGTGTGCAGTAGACTCGGCGACTCAAGGCCTGCTTGGGGGCGGTTTAAGGCGGAGGCGGGTCAGCAGCGGGGGCGGTCGGTGACTCAGCAGGGTCACGGTGAGGGCGGCATGACGGGCGCGTCCAGGATGACCCGGTGCCGGCTTACTGTCAGCAAGGCGGGCAGAACCGGCTCACGGGGCTCGGGAGCCGGCCGCAGTAGAGCGGAGGCGGCCGAAGCACACGGCAGTGGAGGCGACTTGCGGCGATTCGGAGCGGGGCCGTAACAGCGGCGGCGAAGGCGGTTCGGAATGGGGGCAGCGTGCCACGGTGTTGGAGGTAGCTGAGCGCGGCTCAGCTGGCTCGAAGTGAGGCGATGATGGTCGGTCGGCGCGCGACCGAGGGGGCGCAAGGTGAGTCAACCGTGGCGGGTTGTTCGAAGCAGAGCCAGCCAGCGGACGGGGCGTCCAGAGAGCCACCAGCGACGAAGGCAGGACCGCGGGCCTCGAGGGGTGAATGGTGGAGGAGTCCGGTTTACTGCCTTATCCATTTCCAGGTCGTGATTGATTAGTTTTGGATGGTTTCACGTGGGATTAGCCCTCCCTCCAATCTGACTGATGAACCGTGCCTTCACCTCTGACTTGACAAGTCGCCCAAGGTTGACACCAAAAAATATATATGTCTCGGATTCGATGGATCAATACGGCGTGTCTGGCGGCTGCTGAACTTGCAAACCTAAAACATCTCAATCTTAATCTCATATATGATCCTCTGACCGCTCGTCAATGATGTAGATCCTTCCTAACCAGTTTTTCTTGATCCTGAATTTCACAAACTTCTTGAAACCCTGTGAAAGATCCCTCCAAGACCTCAACACCACCGTGCGCAGGACCCACGGTGGGTGCCAACTGTCGTGGAATTGTCAAATGTCACAACGTAACTGGGTGATTATAAAGATGCTCTACAGGTGTATCCGATGGTGTTTGTCGAGTTGGCATAAATCGAGATTAGGATTTGTCACTCCGATTGTCGGAGAGGTATCTCTGGGCCCTCTCGGTAATGCACATCACTATAAGCCTTGCAAGCAATGTCACTAATGAGTTAGTTGCGGGATGATGCACTATGGAACGAGTAAAGAGACTTGCCGGTAACGAGATTGAACTAGGTATGATGATACCGACGATCGAATCTCGGGCAAGTAACATACCGATGACAAAGGGAACAACGTACATTGTTATGCAGTTTGACCGATAAAGATCTTCGTAGAATATGTGGGAGCCAATATGAGAATCCAGGTTCTGCTATTTGTTGTTGACTAGAGATGAGTCTCGGTCATGTCTACATAGTTCTCAAACCCGTAGGGTCCGCACGCTTAACGTTCGATGACGATCGGTATTATGAGTTTATGTGTTTTGATGTACCGAAGGTAGTTCGGAGTCCCGGATTAGACCATGGACATGACGAGGAGTCTTGAAATGGTCGAGACATAAAGATTGATATATTGGACCATGTTTTTCGGACACCAGAAGTGTTCCGGAGAGTTTCGGATAAAACCGGAGTCTTGGGAGGTTGAACCCCTCGGGAGCATGGGCCACCATGGGCCTTAGAGGAGAGAGGGCCGGCCAGGAGGTGGTGCCCCCTAGTCCGAATTGGACAAGGGGTGGGGGCGGCGCCCCCTCCTTCCTTTTCTCCCCTTCCTCCTTCCTTCCCCTCCTTGTTGGACTAGGAAAGGGGGGAACCTTCTCCTAGTAGGAGTAGGATTCCCCCTCCCCCTTGGACGTGCCCCTTGAGGCTGGTCGGCCCCCTCCTGTAACACCCCAAAATTCTAAATTTTGGAATGTTATTTTAAATAGATAGTTTTGATTGATTGTATGATTCCTTGAGTGAAATTGCGTAAAATTTGAAACTTTGTGAAAGTTAAAAGAGAGGGAATAAAAGGACTTTCCCAAACTTCCACTTTGCTTTTCTGGTCTCCATGAATTCAAATTCTTTTCAAATACAAAACCCTAGAGAGAAGATGAAATGACTTCTTCCATTTGAATAAATGACAAGGGTTTTGAAAAGATTTGAATTTTATTTGGAAATATTTTCCAATTCAGAAACTTTAAGCAACTCAATGATTTTCACGAGAGAAGATAAAATGACTTCTTCAAAACATGAAGTATGAGTTGGAAGTTTTAAAAGAAATAAATTATTTTTCTTTGGTTGGAAGTTTGAAGGGTTATTTGGTTTTTATTAAAATTATTTTTCTCCAAAAATAAAATATATGGAAATTAGGGTAAAATGATTCCCTACAATAGAAAATTGGAGAGAAAATAAATTTGAAATTATTTCTGTATTTTTTAAATCATTTTTATTGGATTTTATTAGAGCAATAGCACTTTTGATTTATTTGAATTTTTGTAGATTTTATTCGACGTTAGAAAAATGTTCAAGATGTAGAAAATCTTTTTCTAAAATTTTTGATATATTATATGCCTATAGTATATTTTTAGTTTATTTGGTTTTATTTTATTTATATTTTTTCCTGCCAAACTTGTTTAAAAATCTTTCCCGCCCTTGGTGGGCGGCCCAGCAGTCATGACCCACGCGTCATCATCCTTGAACTCCCTGGAGACCGGCTCCTGGACGTCGCCGCCGTCGTCGAACTCCGAAGTTCACCCCCCCACTATATATACTTCACCCCGCGCCCCGCCTCTCTCCCCTCCCTCGCAGCGCCGCCGCCGCCCCTCGCCTCGCCGCCGCGCCCTTCCTTCCCGCCAGCACCGCCGCCACGCCGCCGCTCCCTTTTCTTGTGCACCGCTGCGCCCGAGTCGCCGCATCTCGCGCCGCCCCGCACCACCTCGCCCTGCCTTGCCGTCACCGGAGCCGCTCGTCGCTGCTGCCGATCCGCCGTTGCCGCTCGAGCCGATCCGCCGCCGATTTTCGATAAAAATCGCCCGAACCGGTAATAAACCGCCCCGGTCCGGTTTATTCTTTTTAGATTTTCTTCGGTTCTCTTTTTAGTCGGTTCTATTATTTAGTTAGGTTAATTTGCGAACGATTCGTTTGTTTAGGTTCTGTAGTGAACAGATTCTTTAGATTAGTTTCGGTAGCGAGCGTTTGCTCGATAGACTTTTCTTTTTATTTTTTATTTTTTCTGCCAGGGACCTAGTTGTAGTTGTTTTATTTTACAGTTTAGCCCCTGATCTTTAAAGGTCACAACTTTTTGCTCGTTTGTCCAAATCCAAAGAAACCAACGCCCACTTTTTCGTTATGATCCCCTCTTTCCATTAAAACAACTAAACATGTTTTTCAAAGTTTTAAAATTTGAATTCAAACAGATTTGTATTTGAACTTCGTTTGATCGTAACTTGAGTTTTATAACTCCGTTTGAGTTGATTCTTTTTGCTAATTGAAGGTCTTGACCTAAACTTTATGTCTTTCTGATACTGCCAAATAGACATAATTTTGGTACAGTTAGAACTTGTTTTATGTTGTAAGGGTTATTTGCTTAGTTTTGATGTTTCTCGAATGGTCTTCTTCGTTCTTTCCGATCTTTTGAGTGATTGCTTATGTGTGGTTATTATTGCTTGCTTACGATAGATTGACCGAAGTGTGATGAGTAGAACTATCAGGAGTTATGAGTGTGAATCATCTTCATCAACTATACAAGGAAAGATCATACTTTGATCATATCCCTTTCATACCCTGTTTTTGTGCATTAGTTTCACCCTCAAACATTGCATGAGTAGGATCTGAGTAATATGTGGGTTTTGGGAAGTAGTTGATGAGGTAGGAACCTATTGTCCTGCATTCAAACCTTGGGAGTTACTTTTACGTTATGCTCATACTGCTACGCTATGCTCGTAGACATGGATTGGTTTGAGAGAATTCATGAAAGATGTGAGAGATTATTTTTAACTAAGATTTAACTTAAGGTGGCTACTTTATTACACATCTAGGTGGATTGGTAGGGTCACCCTGGGGATATACCAGTGGACTTGCCCGGACACCTGGGGATATACCAGTGTTGTCCTAGGAGATCTCGGGGTACCCGTGTGATCATCCTATGGAATGCCACCCAGGCTCAAAGGGATCATAAGATTATTCATGCTAGAAACTTGCGTGTGCAACCACAAGCTATTATGGGCTCTAGCATAGTTTACTACGTTGCATGACCTATTCCAGTGGTAGGCTAGCAGATGTAGGGGACGTAGGTTGGTACTGTCTACTGATAATCCCCAAGTGCAGGGAATCATCGTAGCAATTTCCAAAGGTGGAAGTGATAAGTATGGAGTTTCGAACCCACAAGGAGCTAAAGGTAAGATCAATATTCTCTCAAGCCCTATCTGCCACTGATACGACTCTACGTACACCGAACATTTGCTTCCAACTAGAAACGAGAAATAAAACTACGTTGTGGGTATGAAGAGGATAACTTTGTATGATATTTGAGAGCTAAAATATAAAAGTAGGTGCTGTTATCATAAAGTTAGAATAAATTACTAAATATTATAAATAGCGAGTGTGGAATAATGGTGGATCGTGTGCGGAATTGTCCTAGGCAATTGTTAACAAGACCGGTAATCACTATTGCAGTTTCATATGAGGGAGAGGCGTAAGCTAACATACTTTCTCTACTTGGATCATATGCACTTATGATTGGAACTCTAGCAAACATCCGCAAGTACTAAAGATCATTAAGGTAAAACCCAACCATAGCATTAAAGCATCAAGTCCTCTTTATTCCCATACACAACAATCCCTCTTACTCGGGTTTGTGTTTCAGTCACTCACCAACCCACAATAAGCGAATCATGAACGTATTGCAACACCCTACAACGGGAATCCCACACGCTTGCGCGACACGGAGGGCACCATAGGACAACATCAAAGTAAAACATACAACTCATACCAATCTAGATCATCAATCAACCCAAAGACAAAAGATATCTACTCAAAACATCATAGGATGGCAACACATCATTGGATCATAATATGTGGCATAAAGGACCATGTTCAAGTAGGGATTACAGCGGGGTGCGGGAAAGTGGACTAGGGGGTGGCATAAAGGATCATAATATGTTTGCGTTGATTTCACGTCAGGGGGGTATCCGGGCTGTCCACGAAGCAGGGGGCGTGCCCTAGGGGGGTGGGCGCGCCCCCCACCCACATGGGCAGCCCGGGACTCTTCTGGCCTCTTTTGGTACTCAGTGGGCTTCTTCTGGTCCAAAAATGATCTCCGTCAAGTGGCACGTATGTCAACTGGATTCCGTTTAGTTTTCCTTTTCTGCGATACTATAAAACAAGGAGAAAACAGAAACTGGCACTGGGCTCTAGGTTAATAGGTTAGTCCCAAAAATCATATAAAATATCATATAAATGCATATAAAACATCCTAGAAGGATAGTATAATAGCACGAATACTTCATAAATTATAGATACGTTAGAGACGTATCATCTACCCGGGGTTAGAGTTAATGCTTCTGAAAGACTGTGTCTCGGTCATCCATTTCTCAAACACCATGAAGTGCGAGAAATCCAACGGAGGAGATCGAGTCTTGTGGGGAAAAGTGCGCAAACCTCTGCAGAGTGTACAAACTAATCATGGTTAGCCGTGTCCCCGGTTATGGACATCTTGAGTCTCTGGTACTTGGATTATCATGTTGATCTCATCACTCTATATAATTAATTTGTTGGGTTGTTAACTTTTAACTAGGATTGAGTTGGGGATATACCTTCTCAATGTTTTCAACAAACTTTGTAGTTAAATAAATTATATTCCTTTGCAGTATGGAAAAATTGGCTTTTCGCAAAAACTTTATAACCATAGAGCCTCCACCAGCCATATATGCATGTAGTGATAGTTATTATTCATCATTATCCTATGGTGTGAATCTGCTAGTACATTCAATGTACTGACCCTTTGTGGCTGCAACGTCTCATGTTGCAGGAATCTTACGACAAGTGATACGTTAGGGTTATGATTTCTGCACTCAACTTTGACGTCGGTGTTGATGGGAATCCACAACCTTGTTGTTACTTCCGCTATTTGGATTAAGGTAATGGTATTTACGTTACTTTATACATGTGATTTACCGTTGTTATAAATCCTCGAGTACTGTGTGTGTCAGCATACCGATCGAGGGATGATACTTAAGCACAGAGATTTGACCGTCTGAGGTCGGATCGTGATACGCCTCCAACGTATCTATAATTTTTGATTGTTCCATGCTATATTATATTCTGTTTTGGACAATATTGGGCTTTATTATACACTTTTATATTATTTTTGGGACTAACCTATTAAGCGAAGGCCCAGCCCAAAATTGATGTTATTTGCCTATTTCAGAGTTTCGTAGAAAAAGAATATCAAACGGGGTCCAAACGGAATGAAACCTTCGGGAACGTGATTTTTGGAACGGACGTGATCCAGAGGACTTGGACCCTACGTGAAGACATCAACCAGGAAGGCACGAGGTAGGGGGGTGTGCCTACCCCCCAGGCGTGCCCTCCACCCTCGTGGGGCCCACGTTGCTCCACCGATGTACTTTTTCCTCCTATATATACCTACGTACCCCCAAACTACCAGATACGGAGCCAAAAACCTAATTCCACCGCCGCAACCTTCTCACTCCATGAGATTCCATCTTGGGGCCTTTTCCGAGCTGCTTGGAGGGGGCATCGATCACGGAGGGCTTCTACATCAACACCATAGCCTCTCCGATGATGTGTAAGTAGTTTACCTCAGACCTTCGGGTCCATAGTTATTAGCTAGATGGCTTCTTCTCTCTTTTTGGATCTCAATACAATGTTCTCCCCCTCTCTTGTGGAGATCTATTCGATGTAATCTTCTTTTGCGGTGTGTTTGTTGAGACCGACGAATTGTGGGTTTATGATCAAGTTTATCTATGAACAATATTTGAATCTTCTCTGAATTCTTTTATGTATGATTGGTTATCTTTGCAAGTCTCTTCGGATTATCAGTTTGGTTTGGCCTACTAGATTGATCTTTCTTGCAATGGGAGAAGTGCTTAGCTTTGGGTTCAATCTTGCGGTGTCCTTTCCTAGTGACAGTAGGGGCAGCAAGGCATGTATTGTATTGTTGCCATCGAGGATAACAAGATGGGGTTTATATCATATTGCATGACTTTATCCCTCTACATCATGTCATCTTACTTAACGTGTTACTCTGTTCTTTTGAACTTAATACTCTAGATGCATGCTGGATAGCGGTCGATGTGTGGAGTAATAGTAGTAGATGCAGGCAGGAGTCGGTCTACTTGCCTCGGACGTGATGCCTATATACATGATCATACCTAGATATTCTCATAACTATGCGCAATTCTGTCAATTGCTCAACAGTAATTTGTTTACCCGCCGTAATACTTATGCTCTCGAGAGAAGGCACTAGTGAAACCTATGGCCCCCGGGTCTATTTTCCATCATATTTAATCTCTCAATAACAAGTTATTTCTGGTGTCGTTTTTATTTTGCTTTCTTTACTTTGCATCTTTATCATAAAAATACCAAAAATATTATCTTATCATATCCATCAGATCTCACTTTCGTAAGTGACTGTGAAGGGATTGACAACCCCTTTATTGCGTTCGTTGCGAGGATTTTATTTGTTTGTGTAGGTGCGAGGGACTCGTGCGTGGCCTCCTACTGAATTGATACCTTGGTTCTAAAAAACTGAGGGTAATTGTAACATCCCAAATTTCCTATTTGGAATGTTTTACAATTATAGCTAAGCATCCTATGCATCCTGTTTGAATTTGAATGCCATTTGAAGTTTCAGAGTTATTTGAATTTGAATTCCAAACTTGGCATGTGGGAAACAATTCAAAAACTAAGCACGATAAATACTTGATCAAAAGTATGAGAGGAGCAAACATGACACTCCAAAAATATCGGAGGAAACAATGCCAAAAGAATTGGAATTCAAATCTGAATTTTATTTGAATTTGAAAAAATGGATTTTCATAAAGTTTGGATTTTGCCTTTGGAAAAATGTTCAAATGAAAGGGAATATTCCCTGATCATTTTGGTATATATATACCCTATATAAAATATTTATAGTTTAGGTTTTATTTTTGGTTTTGTTTCAATTAAAAAATAAAGAAAAACCCCAGTGCCGCCAGCCTGGCCCAGCCAGCTGGAAGCCAGCCCGGCCAGTGAGCGCAGCGACCAACCAGGCCACCAGGCCCGCCAGCCAGCCAAGCCCAGACCGACCAGGCCTCCCACTTTGAACCCCTTACGCCAGCCGCCCGCTCGCCCGCACCCTCTCTCTCTCATCGACCCATGGGCCCGCCCGTCTTCTTCCCCTCGCCCACGCCATCGAACCTCATGGGAGATCCACGAATCCCGAAGGATCCGGGACCCCGACGCCCGATCCCCTTAGAAGAGGAGCCGAGGCCCTGGCTATATAAGCCAAGCCCCCGCACCCCATTCCCCTTAGCCTCATGGGAGCCCTCTCCCTCTCTCTCCGGCACGCCGGAGCCCGAGCTCACCTCCGCCGCCAAAAACCCTCGCCGTCGCCGCTCTGGTGCACCCCGACCTTCCCCGACACCACCGAACCCTCCCCCGAGCTCCCCCGCACCTCCCCGACGTCTCGCCGAAGCTCGCCGACGACTCAACGCCCCGGAGCACTCTCGCCGCCGCCGCCGCCGTCGCCGGAGTCCGGTGAGTCCCAGAATTCCTCCCCGTCCGATCCCAATCGTGTGGTTAGGATTAGAAGCCCCAAGGGGTATGTTTTATTAGAAAACCGGACGGCCGGCGGTTTATTTTTTTAAGTTAGGTTTATTTATTTAGGCCGGTTCTGTTAGTTAAACCCTAGGCCCGTTTAGACTAAACTACGCCTAGTGCATGATAGGCCCATTGGGCTTTTCTTTTTATTTTGATTTTCTGTTTTAGCGAATAGTTTCAGGTTTCAAAAATGTATATCTTTTATTCTGTTTAATATTTTTGAGTGATTCTTTTTTTGTTGGATTGAAAATTTTATGTAGTTTCTGAAAAACATATATTTAGCTATGTTAAAAATAATTAAAAATGCTTTAATATTATTTTAGTCAGAATAGTAAATCTGTTATAACTTTAGTTAGAAACATTATTTTGCATGATTCTTTTGTCATCACTTTATTTTGACATTGCCAAACCCTAGAAATTAACTTAGGTATTTTAGGGTTAATAAATAATTAGTTTTAGACAGAATCCTATTAATCCTAATTAATTAACTAGTTCCTGTTTTCCTAATTAATTAATTAGTAAATTAATTTATTGTTAACTTGTGATTAGTTATTCTAGGATAGTTCCTGTCACTCCATTAGATGAACTTTTATTCATAATTAATAAAAGTTTTAAAGTATTTTCTTAATAGAAATTGGATTAGGCCTAAAATGAGTTTTATAATAGCTTTTAATTAATTCTTTTTGCACCTAGTTGCTTAGTGAATCCTTTTCTGTTAAGTTAACCTAAAACCATGATTAGGTCATATTAAGAACTTTTTGTTATATAAAAACTATTTTGCTATTGTTTGGAGTAGGGAAAAACCTTGAATTGGATTTCTTTGAGTTTTCCTTTTGATTTGGTTTTGATTGTTTTGTTGTGCTATGTTACCTTTGTTATCTTGTGTGATCCTCTTGCTTTATGCTTATTGTGCTATTGTTTGTCTCGGTAGAGTTTCCGGAGTCTGAAGCCCTGCTACTCTGACTCTTTAGCTTACGAGGATCATCGGCCAAGGCAAGTTTTGATCATGTTATTTCTATACCTATGTTTTTGTGCATTAGTAGTTGTCACCACTCCACCATGCATGCAGTAGTGAAATCTTGAAGTCATTAAACTTGAGTAGTATCATGTGGTAGGATGAACCAATCCCTTGTTACCATGACCCCGGGGACGTAGTAGTTATTTTGCTATGCTCGTGAGACGGGATTTGGGATGAGTGAAATTCATAAGCAAGATGTGAGAGTCAATGATGATGACAACCCATGGACTACAATGATCAAGATGGACTTGGAAAATCACTCTTTGGGTGGAGGGCGGTTGTGGGCACCTGGAGCACCCAGTGGTGGCGGGATGCATGGAGAAGCGCCATGACATCCTGCGGAAAGCTTCACCCAGCCACGAAGAGAAGGATGGATGCCCCAGACCGGAAGCTTACGTGCAGCCGCAAGCCATTATGGGCTCTGGCTGGGTTGACCCTAGTAGTGACGCTGGCTGGGCGGTACTCTGAGAAGTAGGCGAGCGGTAGGATTGGATGGAGTACCGGCGGTGGCGGAAGAACTCTTTGGAAGACCTGTTTCATTCGTCCGTCTTCAAACACCATGAAGTGCGAAGACTCTAAAGGAGGGAATGATTCTTGCCGGGAAAGTCGCCAAACCTCTGCAGAGTTATAACCTAATCGATTAGCCGTGTCCCCGATTCACGGACATTTGAGCCTCTGGAACTTGGAAGTATTCGGATATCTCAACACTAAAACTAATGAATTAATTTGAGGGTTTATGACTTAATAATTTGGGAGCGAGATTTTGGTTGGCGGAACCATCTCAATAACTACCAACAATTTGTAGTAATTTGCAAATAAGTCCACCTAGTAGGTTAAAATTGGCTTTCATAAAATGATGAAACTTAGAGCTCCACACCAAAAATGCATATAGAGGTAGTAACTTTATTATTGTTATTCTTCATGACTTGCCACTTATTCCAAAAGCTGACCTACATGGCTGCAACGTATTATGTTGCGTAGATATATTCCGATCGGGGAGTGAGGCTACGCTCCGCGCTTGGCGATTGCCCTTTGGAGTCGGATGGACTCGCTTTACCTCGGCAACTTCCAGCATTAGTAGTTTATTTCTCATGAGTTGGCCTTGAGCCGAATTTATTCCTTTGTAATAAAGACTCTATATGAGAATCGTGTAATAAAATTCAGGTGTGATTGAACTTTGATTACTTTATCGATGTCTTGTGAGTACCGGCATGATCTTGGGATGAAATGCAGAACCACGGAGACTTGACCGATGTTGGGTCAGGTCGCTCTGAGAGATGGTATCGAGCACCACGCGACCGTAGGATCGTAACCCCTAGGATCGGAAAGCCATAGCGAGACCATTTACTTTGAACCCCTTTTCATTCTATAATTCTTCCTTGTTCTATTCTCGACTCTTCTCCCTTTGCAACATTCTAGATGGCCGTCGAGTTCACCCCAGTTTGCTACCGGAGTTACGCGGCCCGATGAGGCGATGCCCTTCGGAAGGAAGCTGGTCCAGATGGTGAAGCTGCTGAAGATTGCTCTGCCCTCGATCACTTTGGAAACCCACTAATGCACTTCCGGCGGACACCCGCTCTGAGATTGAGGTGCATATCCGGGGAGGACCTTTGGAGGACACACGGAGCCTATCAACTTTGAGTTCACCGAGTTCAAGCTGGATCATCGGAAGGGGCGTGGCGATCTACCGGCGCTTGGACATCTCCGAGAGGAGTACTGAGGCCGAGCTCGATCACTCGGACCTCGCCATGGTTTCTCGCGGGGCAAGGAATGGAGATATCATCCGTACCATCGAGGGCGATTCCACCCTCTCTTACATCCGGGACTTGGAGTGTCTTCTCGAGAAGCGGGAGATTCGGGCTCGCCGTAACTTCGAAGACACAGGAGGCTTTTGTTCCGTGAAGCTGAACTGGAGGAGAAGGCACGCGCAGACTTCCTTGGCCATGAGGAAGAAATCACGGACTTCATGGAGACAATCGGCGACACGAAGATGAAGCTTGCAGCGATAGAGGAGAAGATGGACTTGGGAGAGGACCTTTACCCGAGTGGAGACGAAGCACCCCTCGTGAGCAATGATCGAGGATTTGAAGGGAGTACCAAAAGGAAACCCCAAGAGGAGGCGCCAGCGATGAAGACTGTTTAGTCGACCACCATGTTATCTTTTACTTTTTAAATCGATCAGTTAGGCCGATGTTTTTCCTTGATTAGTCATGAGCTTTTGTAATCGAGTTTGAACCATGTTTGAGTGGAATGAATAAATGTTTGGTGTGTTATGATTGTGCATTCATGTGGGTAGTGTTATTCTCATAGACCCTTGTTCTATTCTAATCTTCTCACCCACTCCAAAACACCAGATGCCTCAGGGCGTGACCTTTGGTTTCCTTGGAGCTCACCCAGCTGCTCCGGCAGCAGAATGCACTGTGATGCAACTCCTTATTGAGAATCGAACAACACCGCCAACAATCCACCGCCGCCACCACCCACTGTGGACAACTTGACTCGATTTACGAGATTGAATCCATGGTGTTCTCTAGTAGCCCGAGCCAATTGTGGCTGATGATTGGCTCCATAAAATCGGAAGAGAGCTAGTCACCGTTGGATGCACTGGATCTTTGAGAAGGTGCGCTTTGCCAGCGCATCAACTGGATGGACCTGCAGCTTCTTGGTGGGAGAATTACCGCCACTTTTCCCTTGGGTGGCATCACTTGGGACCAATTCCAGCAGGCCTTCGCCTTTGCTCATGTCCCAGCTGGAGCCATGAGTGCGAAGAAGCGTGAGTTCCGCAACTTACGCCCGGGGAATCGTCTTGTGGCACGATGCGTGGATGAATTCAGCAAGCTTGCTCGTTATGCCCCGATGATGTGGCCACGAGGCCGCCAAGCGAGGAGAAGTTCCTTGAGGACTCAATGATGAATCGAGCATGCAGCTTATTGTGGCTACTTTCAACAACTACCGAGAGCTGGTAGACAAGGCCACCGATTCGGAAGGCAAGCGGCAGATAGAAAGCCGCAAGCGGAAGTACAGCCGGGGAAGCACAACTCGGGGAGCTCAGCGAAGCCCGCTATGCCGTACTCTGGAGGGCACACCCATCATAACCATGGAGGTCATAACCATGGAGGAAATGGGAACAACCGCAGCCGGACAACAAGTCGAGGCCATGGCAATGGCAATGGAAATGGTAATGGCAATCAACACCGTTCTGCCCGGCTCGAAGGATCTGAGCCACATCACCGCTTCAAGTGCCGGAAAGGCGGGGCACTATGCCACCGACTGCCCGGAGGCCAAGCGGAGGAATGGAAATGGCAATGAAGGCTCAGCGAAGAAGCCCAATCCGTTCCCTCGTGCTCGGGTGAACCACATCGGCGTGGAGGGCGTCTATGATCAGCCGGAACAACGTGGTTGGTAAGTTTTTATTGAATTCACGTTGAGTTTGGTTCTCTTTGATTACGGTGCAGCGCATTCATTCATATCAAGGGTAGTTGTGGATAAGTACGGATTACCCACTAGAACCCTTAGAAGCCCCCTTCGCGTCAGTTCCGCAGGAGGAGAAATGATGGCAGGCGTAGGCTGTCATGCAACCCTCAACATCGGGAACCACAAATTTCCCGTGGACCTCATAGTGTTGGAAACCCGGACCTTGGATGAATCAAGAGGTTTGGAGTCAAGGGAAAGATTAGCACCCGATTCATTGGCCCTACAAAATCCTCGAGCGTCGTGGAGAAGTTGCATACAAGTTGGAATTGCCGGAAGGATTGTCCGGAGTTCATGATGTCTTCCACGTTTCTCAGCTAAAGAAGTGTCATGCCGACATGGCCGATGTTCCGTTGAGAGACACAGTGCCCCTAGAGGCCATACAGCTTGACAGTGATTTGACTTACAAGGAGAAAACCCGTCAAAATTCTCGAGACCGCAAGCAGAGTCACCCGCAGCAAGGTCATCAAGTTTTGCAAGGTCTTTGTGGAGTCACCACACCGAGGAAGAAGCCACACAGGAGCCGAAGAAGATCTTCGTCGAGACCATCCGCACCTATTTGCTAGCCAACCCGAATCTCGAGGGCGAGATTCATCTTAAGGTGGGTAGGTTTGTAACATCCCAAATTTCCTATTTGGAATGTTTTACAATTATAGCTAAGCATCCTATGCATCCTGTTTGAATTTGAATGCCATTTGAAGTTTGAGTTATTTGAATTTGAATTCCAAACTTGGCATGTGGGAAACAATTCAAAAACTAAGCTGATAAATACTTGATCAAAAGTATGAGAGGAGCAAACATGACACTCCAAAAATATCTGAGGAAACAATGCAAAAAGAATTGGAATTCAAATCTGACTTTTATTTGAATTTGAAAAAATGGATTTTCATAAAGTTTGGATTTTGCCTTTGAAAAGATGTTCAAATGAAAGGGAATATTCCCCTGATCATTTGGTATATATATACCCTATATAAAATATTTATAGTTTAGGTTTTATTTTTGGTTTTGTTTCAATTAAAAAAATAAAGAAAAACCCCAGGCGCCCGGCCAGTCCCTAGCCCAGCCAGCCAAATGACCAGGCGCCAGCGCAGCCGTGACCAACCAGGCCATCGAGCCCGGCCAAGCCCAGCCAGCCCAGACCGACCAGGCCTCCCACTTTTGAACCCCTTACGCCGGTCGCCCGCCGCCCGCACCCTCTCTCTCTCAGCGACCATGAGCCCCGCCCCGTCTTCTTCCCCCCTCGCCCACGCCATCGAACCTCGCCGGAGATCCACCGAATCCCGAAGGATCCGGGACCCCCCGACGCCCCCGATCCCCTTCCGAAGAGGAGCCGAGGCCCTGGCTATATAAGCCAAGCCCCGCACCCCATTCCCCCTTAGCCTCGCCGAGCCCCTCTCCCTCTCTCTCCGGCACGCCGGAGCCCGAGCTCACCTCCGCCGCCAAAACCCTCGCCGTCGCCGCTCTGGTGCACCCAGACCTTCCCGACACCACCGAACCCTCCCCGAGCTCCCCGCCTCCCGACGTCTCGCCAAGCTCGCTGACGACTCAACGCCCGAGCACTCTCGCCCGCCCGCCCGCCCGCCGTCATGGGAGTCCGGTGAGTCCCCGGAATTCCCCTCCCCCGTCCGATCCCAATCGTGTGGTTAGGATTAGAAGCCCCCGAAGGGGTATGTTTTTATTAGAAAACCGGACGGCCGAGCGGTTTATTTTTTTAAGTTAGGTTTATTTATTTAGGCCGGTTCTGTTAGTTAAACCCTAGGCCCGTTTAGACTAAACTACGCCTAGTGCACAGTATAGGCCCATTGGGCTTTTTCTTTTTATTTTGATTTTCTGTTTTAGCCGAATAGTTTCAATTTTCAAAAATGTATATCTTTTATTCTGTTTAATATTTTTGAGTGATTTTTTTTTGTTGGATTTCAAATTTTATGGAGTTTCTGAAAAACATATATTTAGCTATGTTAAAAATAATTAAAAATGCTTTAATATTATTTTAGTCAGAATAGTAAATCTGTTATAACTTTAGTTAGAAACATTATTTTTGCATGATTCTTTTTGTCATCACTTTATTTTGACATTGCCAAACCCTAGAAATTAACTTAGGTATTTTAGGGTTAATAAATAATTAGTTTTAGACAGAATCCTATTAATCCTAATTAATTAACTAGTTCCTGTTTTCCTAATTAATTAATTAGTAAATTAATTTATTGTTAACTTGTGATTAGTTATTCTAGGATAGTTCCTGTCACTCCATTAGATGAACTTTTATTCATAATTAATAAAAGTTTTAAAGTATTTTTCTTAATAGAAATTGGATTAGGCCTAAAATGAGTTTTATAATAGCTTTTTAATTAATTCTTTTTGCACCTAGTTGCTTAGTGAATCCTTTTCTGTTAAGTTAACCTAAAACCATGATTAGGTCATATTAAGAACTTTTTGTTATATAAAAACTATTTTGCTATTGTTTGGAGTAGGGAAAAACCTTGAATTGGATTTCTTTGAGTTTTCCTTTTGATTTGGTTTTGATTGTTTTGTTGTGCTATGTTACCTTTGTTATCTTGTGTGATCCTCTTGCTTTATGCTTATTGTGCTATTGTTTGTCTCGGTAGAGTTTCCAGTCTGAAGCCTGCTACTCTGACTCTTTAGCTTACGAGGATCATCGGCAAAGGCAAGTTTTGATCATGTTATTTCTATACCTATGTTTTTGTGCATTAGTAGTTGTCACCACTCCACCATGCATGCAGTAGTGAAATCTTGAAGTCATTAAACTTGAGTAGTATCATGTGGTAGGATGAACCAATCCCCTTGTTACCATGACCCCGAGACGTAGTAGTTATTTTGCTATGCTCGTAGACGGGATTTGGGATGAGTGAAATTCATAAGCAAGATGTGAGAGTCAATGATGATGACAACCCATGGACTACAATGATCAAGATGGACTTGGAAAATCACTCTTTGGGTGGAGGGCGGTTGTGACGGCACCTGGAGCACCAGTGGTGGCGGGATGCATGGAGAAGCGCCATGACATCCTCGCAGAAAGCTTCACCCAGCCACGAAGAGAAGGATGGATGCCCCAGACCGGAAGCTTACTGCGCAGCCGCAAGCCATTATGGGCTCTGGCTGGGTTGACCCTAGTAGTGACGCTGGTGGGACGGTACTACGAGAAGTAGACGAACGGTAGGATTGGATGGGTACCGGCGGTGGCGTAAGAACTCTTTGGAAGACCTGTTTCATTCGTCCGTCTTCAAACACCATGAAGTGCGAAGACTCTAAAGGAGGAATGATTCTTGCGGGAAAGTCGCAAACCTCTGCAGAGTTATAACCTAATCGATTAAGCCGTGTCCCGATTCACGGACATTTGAGCCTCTGGAACTTGGAAGTATTCGGATATCTCAACACTAAAACTAATGAATTAATTTGAGGGTTTATGACTTAATAATTTGGGAGCGAGATTTTGGTTGGCGGAACCATCTCAATAACTACCAACAATTTGTAGTAATTTGCAAATAAGTCCTTGTAGTAGGTTAAAATTGGCTTTACGCAAAATGATGAAACTTAGAGCTCCACGACCAAAAATGCATATAGAGGTAGTAACTTTATTATTGTTATTCTTCATGACTTGCCGACTTATTCCAAAAGCTGACCTACATGGCTGCAACGTATTATGTTGCGTAGATATATTCCGATCGGGAGTGAGGCTACGCTCGCGCTTAGCGATTGCCCTTTGAGTCGGATGGACTCGCTTTACCTCGACGCTTCCGCAGCATTAGTAGTTTATTTCTCATGAGTTGGCCTTGAGCGAATTTATTCCTTTGTAATAAAGACTCTATATGAGAATCGTGTAATAAAATTCAGGTGTGATTGAACTTTGATTACTTTATCGATGTCTTTGTGAGTACCGGCATGATCTTGGGATGGTATGCAGAACCACGGAGACTTGACCGATGTTGGGTCAGTCGCTACTGATGTCTCTGTTGCTTTCTTTGCATCACCCTTTCCTCTTCAAGGGAAAACCAACGCAGTGCTCAAGAGGTAGCAAGAAGGATTTCTGGCGTCGTTGCCGGGGAGGCTTACGCGAAGTCAAGTCAAGATTTGACTCCCGACAATGAGCCATTTCTGGCGCCATTGCCGGGGAGTCTATGCAAAAGTCAACATACCAAGTACCCATCACAAACCCTTATCTCCCGCATTACATTATTTGCCATTTGCCTCTCGTTTTCCTCTCCCCCACTTCACCCTTGTCGTTTTACTCGTTGTCTCTCTTCTCCATTCGCCTCTTTTTCGCTTGCTTGTCGTTATGGCTAGTTCCCTATATTATCTGTTGTCTCCCGAAAATGAAGTTCTTAATTTTAAGCAAAGGGAAGGAGAAAATCTAAAAGACGCTTGGTATAGAATTTGCAATGCTCAAAATAGATCTACCAGGAAGCAATCTACTTCCGTTCTTCTCCACAATTTTTATGTAGGCACTACTCCTTGGTACAGATATATCCTTGATACCATTACCGGAGGGAATTTCTTGGGTAGCCATACTTTTGATTCTTATAATGCTATGATAGATTTGTTTGGCTCACCACCTCTTTTGGTTAATGGAACTATGTTAACTTTGGAGCATGTAATGCAAAGACTTGAAATTATTGAAAATAAAGTTGCTACCGTAGAGTTAACTGAAAATTTGGATAAGAAGATCCACAACCAAAATACCCAATATGGATCTAAAGTAGGAGTCACTTTGAAAAATATTAAGGAGAAGGAACCCATAGTTAATGAAAGAATAAATCAGGATTACACTAGAATCGATAAACTTGAGGGTATCATTACCAACTTGGGAACCGCTTTTTCTTCCGTAAAGAATACTCCAAGTCCTCCAACTAAGATTTCCAAGCTTATGTATGTTCCTGAAAATAAGGGTGAATCCTCTAGCAAGGAAAATGCGGATCTCAAATCTATAAGTATTCATCCCAATCTTTTTGCTATCATTAAGGAACCATTTGCTACAAATGAATTTTTCGATTTTGTGCAAAAAGGTTTGATAATTAATAAAAAGAAAGAAACTCCTAAGGGTGATAGATGCCTCATCAAAGAATTGCCTACCAAAGATGGCAATACCTAGATATATCCTTCCTATGATGCCTAGCTAGGGGCGTTAAACGATAGCGCTTGTTGGGAGGCAACCCAATTTTATTTTTAATTTTTTTTTGCCTTTTGCTTTTTGCTTCTGTTTAGGAATAAATATTTTACCTAGCCTCTGGTTAGATGTGTTTATATGCTTTAATTAGTTTTTGTGCCAAGTTTAACCTATAGGATCTTCATGGATGATAGTTATTTGATCTTGCTGAAAATCCCAGAAACTTTCTGTTCACAAAAATAATTTTTAAAAATCACCAGAACGTGATAAAATGTTGATTCCAATTGCTTCTGATCAATAAAAAAATTTATAGGTCTTCCTATTTTGGATGAATTTTTGGAGTTCCAGAAGTTTGCGTTAGTTACAGATTACTACAGACTGTTCTGTTTTTGACAGATTCTGTTTTTCGTGTGTTGTTTGCTTATTTTGATGAATCTATGGCTAGTAAAATAGTTTATAAACCATATATAAGTTGGAATACAGTAGGTTTAATACCAATATAAATAAATAATGAGTTCATTACAGTACCTTGAAGTGGTGTTTTGTTTTCTTTCGCTAACGGAGCTCACGAGATTTTTTGTTAAGTTTTGTGTGGTGAAGTTTTCAAGTTTTGGGTAAAAGATTTGATGGATTATGGAACAAGGAGTGGCAAGAGCCTAAGATTGGGGATGCCCATGGCACCCCAAGATAATCTAAGGACACCTAAAAGCCAAAGCTTGGGGATGCCCGGGAAGGCATCCCCTCTTTAAATCTACTTCCATTGGTAACTTTACTTGGAGCTATATTTTTATTCACCACATGATATGTGTTTTTCTTGGAGCGTCTTGTATTATTTGAGTCTTTGTTTGTTAGTTTGCCACAATCATCCTTGATGTACACACCTTTTGAGAGAGACACACATGATTCAGAAATTGTTAGAATACTCTATGTGCTTCACTTATATCTTTTGAGTTATATTGTTTTTGCTCTAGTGCTTCACTTATATATTTTAGAGCACGGCGGTAGATTTGTTTTATAGAAACTATTGATCTCTCATTCTTCACTTATATTATTTTGAGAGTCTTAAAATATCATGGCAATTTTCTTTAATTATAATATCATGAGAAATTTGATGCTTGATAATTGTTTTGAGATATAAAGGTGGTAATATCATAGTTGTGCTAGTTGAGTAATTGTGGAATTGAAAAATACTTGTGTTGGAGTTTGTGATTCCCGTAGCATGCACGTATGGTGAATCGTTATGTAACGTAGTCGGAGCATGAGGTATTTATTGATTGTCATCCTTTGTGTGGCGGTCGGGATCGCGCGATGGTTAACTCCTACCAACCCTTCCCCGAGCATGCGTAGTAGTACTTTGCTTCGAGGGCTAATAAATTTTTGCAATAAGTATATGAGTTCTTTATGACTAATGTGAGTCCATGGATTATACACACACTTACCTTTCCCCAATTTTCTAGCCTCTTGATTGCCGTGCATTGCTCTTTCTCACCTTGAGAGTTGGTGCAAACTTCGACGATGCATCCAAACCCCGTGATATGATACGCTCTATCACACATAAACCTCCTTATATCTTCCTCAAAACAGCCACCATACCTACCTATTATGGCATTTCCATAGCCATTCCGAGATATATTGACATGCAACTTTCCATGGTTTCGTTTATCATGACACGCTCCATCATTGTCATATTGCTTGCATGATCATGTAGTTGACATTGTATTTGTGGCAAAGCCACCATTCATAATTCTTTCATACATGTCGCTCTTGATTCATTGCATATCCCGGTACACCACCGGAGGCATCCACATAGAGTCATATTTTGTTCTAAGTATTGAGTTGTAATTTATGAGTTGTAAGTAAATAGAAGTGTGATGATCATCATTATTAGAGCATTGTCCCAAGTGAGGAAAGGATGATGGAGACTATGATTCCCCCACAAGTCGGGATGAGACTCCGGACTAAAAAAAGAGAAAAGGAGAGAAGGGACAATGTTACTATCCTTTTACCACACTTGTGCTTCAAAGTAGCACCATAATCTTCATGATAGAGAGTCTCTCATTTTGTCGCTTTCATATACTAGTGGGAAATTTCATTATAGAACTTGGCTTGTATATTCCAATGATGGGCTTCCTCAAATGCCCGAGGTCTTCGTGAGAAAGCAAGTTGGATGCACACCCACTTAGTTTCTTTCGTTTCAGCTTTCATACACTTATAGCTCTAGCGCATCCGTTGCATGGCAATCCCTACTCCTTGCATTGACATCAATTGATGGGCATCTCCATAGCCCGTTGAATAGCCTCGTTGATATAAGACTTTCTTCTTTTTTGTCTTCCCACATAACCCCTACCATTATACCTATTTCCACCATAGTGCTATATCCATGGCTTACGCTCATGTATTGCGTAAGAGTTGAAAAGGCTGAAGCGCGTTAAAAAGTATGAACCAATTGCTTGGCAAAAACTGGGGTTGTACATGATATGAATATTTTGTGTGGGCAAGATGGAGCAAAGCTAGATTATATGATTTTGTAGGGATAACTTGCTTTGGCTATGTTATTTTGATAAGACATAATTGCTTGGTTAGCATGCTTGAAGTATTATTGTTCTTATGTCAACATTAAACTTTTATCTTGAATCATATTAAATCTGAACATTCGTGCCACAATAAGAAGAATTACATTGAAATTATGCTAAGTAGCATTCCACATCCAAAATTCTGTTGTTATCATTTACCTACTCGAGGACGAGCAGGAATTAAGCTTGGGGATGCTTGATACGTCTCCAACGTATCTATAATTTTTTATTGTTCCATGCTATATTATATTCTGTTTTGGACATTATTGGGCTTTATTTTACACTTTTATATTATTTTTGGAACTAACCTATTAACCGGCGGCCCAGCCCAAAATTGCTGTTTTTTGCCTATTTCAGAGTTTCGCAGAAAAAGAATATCAAACGGAGTCCAAACGGAATGAAACCTTCGGGAACGTGATTTTTGGAACGAACGTGATCAAGAGGAATTGGACCCTACGTCAAGACATCAACCAGGAAGGCACAAGGTAGGGGGGCGCGCCTACCCCCCTGGGCGCGCCCTCCACCCTCGTGGGGCCCATGTTGCTCCACCGACGTACTTCTTCCTCCTATATATATACCTACGTACCCCCAAACTACCAGATATAGGGCCAAAAACCTAATTCCACCACCGCAACCTTCTGTACCCATGAGATCCCATCTTGGGGCCTTTTCCGGAGCTCCGCCGGAGGGGCCATCGATCACGGAGGGCTTCTACATCAAAACCATAGCCTCTCGGATGATGTGTGAATAGTTTACCTCAGACCTTCGGGTCCATAGTTATTAGCTAGATGGCTTCTTCTCTCTTTTTGGATCTCAATACAATGCTCTCCCCCACTCTTGTGGAGATCTATTCGATGTAATCTTCTTTTGCGGTGTGTTTGTTGAGACCGATGAATTGTGGGTTTATGATCAAGTTTATCTATGAACAATATTTGAATCTTCTCTGAATTCTTTTATGTATGATTGGTTATCTTTGCAAGTCTGTTCGTATTATCAGTTTGGTTTGGCCTACTAGATTGATCTTTCTTGCAATGGGAGAAGTTCTTAGCTTTGGGTTCAATCTTGTGGTGTCCTTTCCCAGTGACAGTAGGGGCAGCAAGGCACGTATTGTATTGTTGCCATCGAGGATAACAAGATGGGGTTTATATCATATTGCATGAGTTTATCCCTCTACATCATGTCATCTTACTTAAAGCGTTACTCTGTTCTTTTCAACTTAATACTCTAGATGCATGCTTTGGATAGCGGTCGATGTGTGGAGTAATAGTAGTAGATGCAGGCAGGAGTCGGTCTACTTGTCTCGGACGTGATGCCTATATACATGATCATACCTAGATATTCTCATAACTATGCTCAATTATGTCAATTGATCAACAGTAATTTGTTTACCCACCGTAATACTTATGCTCTGGAGAGAAGCGAGTGAAACCTATGGCCCACGGGTCTATTTTCCATCATATTTAATCTCCCGATAACAAATTATTTCTGGCGCCGTTTTTATTTTGCTTTCTTTACTTTGCATCTTTATCATAAAAATACCAAAAATATTATCTTATTATATCTATCAGATCTCACTTTCATAAGTGACCGTGAAGGGATTGGCAACCCCTTTATTGCGTTGGTTGCGAGGATTTTATTTGTTTGTGTAGGTGCGAGGGACTCGTGCGTGGCCTCCTACTGGATTGATACCTTGGTTCTCAAAAACTGAGGGAAATACTTACACTGCTTTACTGCATCACCCTTTCCCCTTCAAGGGAAAACCAATGCAGTACTCAAGAGGTATCAGGTCGCTACAAGATGGTATCAGAGCACATGTTGAATGTAGGACGTGACCCCTAGAAACTGGCAAGCCCATAGGAAAAGACTTTTCTCTACAACTTCATTTTCAAAGAGATCTTTTACCTCTATTCTCTTCTGAGCTTATTCAAACATTCCCTTTTAGTGAGACCGTACCCCTTTTCCCTTTTGACCACACGAAGATTCGGCTGATGAGACCACTCCAAGAAGTACAAGATATCAGACAACTAAGACCACTTCGGAATAAAGAAGATTTTACCGTGTAATTGGAAAACTACAACGGTTGAAGACTCCGAAGACTAGGATAATTTAAAGGCTCTGAAGAATTTCCAGATTCGTATGACCTAGGAAGGCTACCCTTATGGAACTTGTCGGACTATGGAAGCTGTCAATACCCGAGATCAAGGTGTATCGGAGAAAGACCGAAACGTGGAGCATTAGAACTCAAAGTTTTGTCAAGAAAACCCTAAGGCAGGAGATATCAACTATGGAATAATAGCTCATGGAAATGACAAGAGCAGAAACACGGATATCCATGATGTTATCGCCCGCTTATGCTATTGTCACCGTGCTGAGTTAAGCATGCATATGCATGGAAGGATTGGATGGTAGAGGGCTGATGGAGCATCTATCAGCAAAAGATGAAATTTTAACCTTAGCTGGTGTATCACTAGGATCTGGAGTATTACATCAAGAATTTTAAGATGGCCCTGCAGGAAGCCGTATTTGACGAGAAAGCATTTCGTGAAGAACTTAGGACCCAGAAGCTGAAGTAGCCAAACTGGAGGAACAAAACCTCAAGATACCGGAGATTCGTCAGGAACTGAAGGACAGTAGGACCATGGTTCATGCCAAGGATGTTGAAACCCCGAAGTTTGGAACGCAACTCCAGAAATATTAAAGGATGTCACGAGAGACTTCACATCAACAAAGATGATCTGGCAAAAGAACTTGAGAAGGACAAGCACGATCGGAAGAAGCCATCGGAGACATGAGCAAGACTTGAAGAGTTTGGTGATTTTGAAGATTTATTGACATTTAAGAAGACCAAACCCCTGTTATATACTTACGTTAGATGCGACGATTGTGAGTTGTCATTTGTTTGATGTTTTTCCGACAGCCACAAAAAAATCTGTCTTTTCGAAACTATTGTTTGTATTGTGTGTATCCCTCTCTATCTCTCTTATCCCACCCCAAAACCCATGGACCCAATAGAGGATGAATGGAGATGGGCTTGTAATTTTCTGGACCGATGAGTGAATTGGAGACAAAGCGATGGAATTCAGAACATGAGGATCACATGAAGAATAACCCTATAGTTGGAAAAGATATGACCTAGCATGCTCTTCAGTGCTTTGAAAGAGGTGCTGCTACTTGGTGGAGGATGTACCGAACCATCAATGGATGGAAAGGAGTAACCACTTGGAAAGAATTTAAGTTGACTCTTGTGTCCTAGGAGTTGAAGCCTTACGGAAATGATATGAAGAAACCATGTGCATGCAAGCTCTATGGAGAAATAGGACACAACCATAAGGAACACAAGGATGAATGCCCTCATTGTGAAGAAAGTCACCCAGCTGAAGAATGCCTAACTAGGCACATGACTCTTTTCTTATGTGAAGGGACTACCCACTACCCTGCTCAGAGTCACATTTACCCCATGGTACAACGAACCATCCAGCAGAAGAAAGACGCAAATGAAAGGATCCCACATGGAAATTTTAGAAGAACCTGTGATGAAGGAAAAGGTGGAGGACACACCTAAATAAGAACCAATTAGACCTTGCACCAAGTCTTGCTATTCATGTGGGGAAGAAGGACACATCTCCCAAAATTGTCCGAATGGGGACATAGTAGAATTCCCAACAGAGGAAGTAGAGTATGACCCATAGGAAATAGAAGCCCTGATTGGAACAGAAAAGTCCAGGAAGAGAAGTAGATTGGATACAAGGAAGGACCTGAGTCATATCACCTGCTTCGGGTGCAAGGAGTCAGGGCACTACTTCAACAGTTGCCCAAAAAGGAAGCCGAGGACCCAAGGAGGCTATGTAGTCATAAGGAAACCATGAGACTTGTCGGAAGTAATATTTTCATTGTAATGAAGCAGGGAACTTTGCCAGAGGTTGTCCCAAGGAGAAGGAGACTTGTGATAATTAGTTGTGTCTGTGAGAAATATAGTAGTAGTAGTGGGAACATTTCTTTTATATTGAGGTGTTGAGTTGAGGCATGTAATGGAAATGCAGGAGATTGAAATGATTTGAGAATCAATAAAGTTAGCATCATTGGTAAAGATTTGGATTTTATGAGCAGTGACTCTATGAAGGAAACCATTTTCATGGATATGAGAAATATGGTCTATGGATGAATTTGTGCATTTCAAGGGTGGTAGTACCCTGCGAGGACATTTGACCCCTGGAAAAGATAATGATATTCCACGGAGTGGATTTCGGAGAAAATAAGTATGAGTTTTGTCTCGATATGTGGGATACCCCAAGAGTATGAAGGGATGGAGTACTATTGGATATAAAGGAGGTGTGATGTTGGTAATGTGGAGCAATTGTAACTCCATGATGAGTCTGAGTAATCACATCTTAGTTTGGTACCAATAAAAGGAAGGGAGATAGTACAATTGGATGGATTTAAGAATGCTAGGAAGCTGGATGTTGGAATAATGATCAGTTGCCCCGAGGATGAGTTCAAGGATTACAAGTGATGATATGTGCCATAACCCACAGGCCCCAGGACCTGCCAAGAAGCAAGCACATTCTTGCTGAAGGAAAAACCCTGGAAGAAGTTACGATTTTATCGACACACGATTTTATAGGAGTAACGCAAACCTGAGAGTTGTGAAGAAACGATAGAAGTTTGTTTGGCTTGCAGAATCAATGGATTTATCCGAACTTAGTTCGTCGACAAGAGAAATTCTGCAATGCTTGTGAGGATGACCGAGTGTTAGAATGCGAGATTTGCTAAACCATATACAAGGTAATGATTTGGGTGCGGGATGGATTGAAAACCATACCGACTTACTCTTGTTATCCGCCTTGCTATATGGGATGGTAAATCTAAGGACTTGCCTATACTAGAGAGATGACGATATTAAACCTTGTTTAAACCTTAGAATGGTATAACAATTTTCCCCTCGTATAAGGTAGCTGCTGCCAATCGTAGGATATACGGTGAGGTTCAACCCAGACCCATTTCCTGCAGGAGAAACCATAAATTGATGACCACTGTCGGTGTCAAAACCGGCGGATCTCGGGTAGGGGGTCCCGAACTGTGCGTCTAGGCCGATGGTAACAGGAGACAAGGGACACGATGTTTTTACCCAGGTTCGGGCCCTCTCGATGGAGGTAATACCCTACTCCTGCTTGATTAATATTGATGATATGGGTAGTACAAGAGTAGATCTACCACAAGATCAAGGAGGCTAAACCCTAGAAGCTAGCCTATGGTATGATTGTTGTTCGTCCTACGGACTAAAACCCTTCGGTTTATATAGACACCGAATAGGGTTAGGGTTACCTGAGTCGGTTACAATGGTAGGAGATCTACATATCTCAGACGCCAAGCTTGCCTTCCACGCCAAGGAAAGTCCCATCCGGACACGGACGAAGTCTTCAATCTTGTATCTTCATAGTCCGTGAGTCCGCCAACGGTGATAGTTCGCTATCCGGACACCCCTAATCCAGACTCCCTCGAGTCTCCTGCACCAGGCTTCAATGACGACGAGTCCGGCGCGCATATTGTCTTCGGCATTGCAAGGCGGGTTCCTCCTCCGAATACTTCATAGAAGGTTTTGAACACAAGGATAGTGTCCGGCTCTGCAAAACAAATTCCACATACCACCGTAGAGAGAATAATTTTTGCACAGATCTGCTGACGTATTCCGCGGCGTGACATCACACCACGGCCAAGCTTTTATTCGAATCGTTTTTTACTGTCCTGCCTCAGCGCGTTTAGCGAGGCGGTTTCCTTGGCACGTCTTATCAAAGCGGAGATCGTGCCCCCATATTCTGGGATTCTCATCAATACGGACATGGGTAACCCAACTGCCGTTAGCTGGCACGCCTCCTCTATCGGCGCGAGTCCCAGACCACGGGAGGGCTCTTGGTATTCAACCTCTTTATAATGATACCAAGGCCCTCTTCTTTTTCCACCCTCCATCGAAGTTCGCCTCGCTTGAAGTTCTAACACCCAAAGCTTCAGATTTAGGCGCTTCGGACCTTCGATGATGTCCGGCTCCAACCAGCTCGGCCGATGGATGTCCTCTTCCGTCACAGAAGAAGATGTGCTAAAGCTGCGAGACGCCAGGTATCTAGCCGGCGAGATTTCGTATAGGCTGCCTACTCCAGGGCAGGTCATTCCCACTCCCGAGCCCGGCGAGAGCGTGGTGTTCGTGTCTCACTTCCTTCGGGGCTTAGGATTCCCGACGGATCCCTTTGTGCGGGGGCTCATGTTCTATTATGGGTTGGATTTCCATGACTTGAATCCGGAGTCCATCCTCCATATCTCGTCATTCATTGTCGTATGTGAAGCCTTCCTCCATATTACCCCTCACTTTGGATTGTGGCTCAAGACCTTCAAGGTGGAGCCAAGATGATCGAGGGGCAACAAGCAAAGTGCGGAGGGGCGGTCATAAGCAAAGCGTCTTTGATGCTCCGTGGCCCGAGGGCTCTTTTCAAGAGGAGCATGGTTTATGGCAACGGGAGTGGTTTTATATCACCGCTCCCAGGGGCACCAAATGGGTGGCGCCACCCGCCTTTCGCTCAGGTCCACCCCAGCGGCTGGCATCGTGGGTCAACTAGGGGCTCGACTGGGGGCCGTCCAAGGACGTTCCTCTGTTGCAGGGCCGTATTCGAGACCTCCAAGAAAGAGAGATCAATCTGGTTGTAGCGGCGCAGGTTATGCTGATTCGGCGCCTTCTGCCTGCAAACGCCGCCTCCGTCTGTGGGAGTTTAATCCGGAGGGACCACGAGCTCTCCAACATTTTATGGGCGTGACGCCCAAGGAGATGTACAAACTGTTCTTCGGATCACAAGAGAAGTGTCCGGACTTGACCGAGGACGCAGGTCTAAGCTGCAATCACCCATATACTCAAGTAAGTAACCCTGCAACCGGACAGGCTGTTCATTAATTTATCATATATATGCCCTTTAAGGGAGCTGTTTCTTGAACAGGAGTGGATAGCCAAGGCAAAGTTAATAAGGTGTCCGGCTCCCCTCCCACAGACCACGCCGGATCCCATGCTGACCAAGATGTTGAAGGCCGCGCCTTTTAAAGAAGGCGAAGGGGGGCAGGGAAGCAAACCGCCTCCACAAATGAGGCTTTCGAGGAAGGGGATCAAAAGTCCCACCCTCCAAGGAGAGAAGAGGACCGCTTGGAAGATCCGAGGTCAACGCCTCAAAGAGGGAAAGAAATCTTTCGAGAGAGTCCGCGCTGGGAAGTACCCCAGCCGCACTATTTCCCCAAGGGGATCAGCCCTCCAATGAGCCGTAATTAAAAAGAAGGGGTCTTGTAATAAGGGACATCCTCATATTTATTTACGAAGATAACCAAATTATACCTTGTAGTTCGGATCTCAGCCCTTCTCAGCAGAGCTCGTCTTCGGGGGATCTTCTTCCGGAGATGATGGAGAGCGAAACGCCTCCACCTGTCGCACCTTCATGCGAGGTGGACGACCCTGAGGTGTCGTCGCGGAGGGTTTCCCCGAGTCCGGCGGGACCGGAAGGTCCGGCGCCAACCGGGCGTCTTGATCGGAGGAGCTGAAGGATCTGCTCGGGCGAGCGGCTATCTCAGAAGATCACCATGCGCTAATGGGTACGGTGATTGAAAGAATTGCATCGACTGAGAGCGGATTGCATGAAGCCGTCAGAAGCTTACTGACGGGGTTCGAGGTATGCAAAAATGATGTACCTTCCGGCGATTATGCATATAGAATGCGCCTGTATAGATAGTAGCCCCGAGACTCGGTATGTTGTCAAAATTGACAGCGTGCGAGGATCATAATCTCGATTATAACATTTTCGCCGCTCCTAAATAGGTGGCGGGCGTCCGGTAATAGCCGGATCGATGAATTTGCCGAACTAAAGCGGCAACTTGACGAGGCAGATGTGGACATCGCGCTTGTCAATAAGCGGTTTGACGAGTCACAAGGTATGCGACTTCTTTGCGGACGCCTGGTAAGAGAGCTTGACGCCCGTGCCTTACTACTTGTATGCTTAATGCAGGTGGTGCCGCTGCTGTGGAGGAGCTGCGGGCGGAACTCGCCCGAGCTACAGAGCAAGCCAGAAATAGTAATGTAGCCGCTTTAAAGGCGGCCGAAGATCTGAAAGCCGAACGGGCTACTCACTGCCGAAGCAAAGAGGAAATGGCCGATTTGGCCCTGAAACTGAAGAATACTACCGACCGCTGCGAGGTTCTTGAAAAAGAACGTCAAGCGGAACAACAGGACCTGAAAAAGGCCACCGCCGAATCCAAGGATGCCCGTTCCGCTATGAGAGCTGCCAAGGAGGAGCTGAGTCGGGCGGGATCTGCGGCTGGAAAACCGTTTACGCTGCGGAGGAAATATACGGATCCGAAGTATGCTCGGTTGGACAAGCTGTGGAGTTCGGAGGATGCTTATCTGGACTTAGCGGCGGCGCAGACGCGATTGAGCGCTTCCGAGGCCGTAAGGGGCAAAGAAGGAAGAGCTATTTTGGTCGCAATTCCATAGTCTGAGCGTCCTCTTCCGTTGACCGATCGGTTGGCGAATGGGCCGAGCTGAATCGATTATCCGGACTTGCCATGAAGGATGTCATGACTCATTTGTGTCGGGCGGACCCGAAGAGTTATTTTGGCTTAGTGCAGCAGTTCCTTGGTGCGGTACCGCGTATCGACGCAATGAAGCGGTCGGCGTGTATTGAGGGAGCGCGGATGGCTCTTGCCCGTGTCAATACATACTGGGCGGAGATGAAGGCCACCGACGTTGCATCCCAAGATTCGAGACGAAGCCGAAGTACCGCCGAGCACTATTTTGAGGAAGTCCTGCAGGGCGCTTGTTTAATAGAGACGCAGTGCTCGAAGGATATTATGTTTAAATGACATGTATGATTTGTGAAAACAATGTTTCAATATAATATAAGAGCTTTTTATACTTGTGCGTTCAAGTATTAAAACGCCTCCTATCTGACCATTGATGTATATGTGTATATAACACGAAGATGGCAGTCTTGACTTCATTACGCACATAGTGCGGGGTGTTTGCAAAAAGGCGCATTTTCACACTTAATCCAACGTCTTGGTCCTGTGAAGGAGGTGATAGCGTAGCAAACTAGGCAACCGGACTATAATGCTTTATCACTTTCACTTAGCCATAGGAGTTCGATGGTGGGGCTACTATATAGCCCCTAGGGGCACCACGCTCTCCCGAATTCGGGGCGCGTATGTACCTGAACGGGAAACGGCCCTTCGTCAATGCGGGGGAATTCTAAACATTCCGCTCGGTCATCGAGTGGTTGACCAGTCTCATGCTATATCATGATAGTCAGTTTTAGCTTTCTCCACTGAGGTGCTCAACCCAGCTCAACCGAGGCACAATCGCAGTGGTTCTCCCAGCGCTACCTTAGCCGATATAACGGAACTGAAGGTACCAAAACATGGGAGCCGGGCAAACCCAACATTTGACCAAAGACATGATTCGGAGCTGATGCATATAAGGCCTAACTCGAGACGCTGAACACTCCCTAAGGTATTCGGTCTTTTTGAAAACGGGCAGAATAATGCCCTAAGCCCCAGTGTCCAGTGCACGCAAAAATTCTGGTGCGGCCGATGCCAAAACGCCAGCCTCCTCCTCGGTTATAGTAAGAAATCGGGGATGTGTATCAACAAGAGACAAGTAAAAAGGTTTACGCAGGGTCTTAATCTGAAAAAATCCTTGCGGCCGGGTCCTCGCTGCTGCGTCTGCGCTGTGTCTCCGTTGTCTTGCCGTATCACGGGCCGGGTGTAGCACGGTGTTCATCTCAGAAGAGAAGAACTTAGTTGAAGAGAAAAAATATCGTGCGAGAAATGTACTTTATATTAAATAAACAGAGTACGGTTCGGAAGGTGAATAAAATTGAGCTTTATTGTCTCTTGTTGTACGTGTGTGCAGCCCCTTGTATGGGGGTATGCCGCTAGTAGGCGCCGGACTCGTCTAGCCGTGTCCGGGGTTTGAATGACCTATTCCGGTGCTTTGATTAGCGGAGCCGGATTGGTGTGGGGCTGTCAAGGCAGTCTCACGTTCTTCCGCCCCTCGAGTAACACTTAATGCTCCTTTTAATGAGATGATGCCGCGTGGACCGGGCATTTTAAGTGTAAGAGATGCATAATGCAAGATTATGCTAAAGCGGTAGCTTCACGCCCAAGATGGTGCTTGATAGCTACTTTTGAATGGGGCGATGTGGAAGGTTAACTTTTCGCGGCGGAAGTTTTCGGATGAGCCGAACACAACTTCTAGCAGTAGGGAGCCCGTACAATGGGCATACAGGCCTGGCATTACCCCTTTGAAGGAGGTATTGCTATGGCGAATTTTGGTTGGGTCTATCCCCATTTTGCGAATTGTGTCCTGATATAGCAGGTTTAGATTGCTACCTCCGTCCATCAGGACTTGTGTAAATTGGAGTCCGTCGATTATAGGATCTAATATCAAGGTAGCCCATCCTGCGTCCCGGATACTTCCGGAATAGTCCTGATGATCGAAGGTGATTGGTTTTGACAACCATCATTGGGACTCTACTGGGATAGACCGTGCGACACGTGTTTCTATGGGCGCTGCTCTGTTTTTCCCTTTTGTCACTTGAAGTGATTTCACTGTTTTGACTTTTTGTGGGAAATTCTTTTGTTGTCCGGGGCTCTGCTTGTGGTGCTCGTCATCATCCTCACTTGGTGTGTCAAGCCCCTTGTGTTCGGCGTTGAGCATGCCGGACTGCTTGAAGACCCAACAATCTCTGTGGGTATGGTTTGCAGGCTTCCCGGGAGTACTGTGGATTTGGCATATCTTGTCCAAGATTTTGTTTAAGTTGGATAGCTCATCGCTATTGTCCTTAAGGGGCAGGTTTTTATTGTTCTGCCATGAGCTTTTGAATCCGGCGTTGACTGCTGCACTCTTTGGACCGTTCTCCTTAATACGGCTGGTCCTTCTGCGTCGTGGTTTCCATTTCCATCCCCGACTTGGATGTACTTGGGTCGCTGATCTTGCATCTTGCTAGCCAGCTATCCTCTCCCGCACAAAAGCGGGTCATGAGGCTTGTTAGTGTGGCCATTGTTCTTGGCTTTTCCTGGCCAAGGTGTGCAGCGAAGCCATTCGTCTTGGACGTTGTGTTTAAAAGCTGCTAAGGCTTCGGCGTCCGGACAGTCGACTATTTGGTTTTTTTTGGTGAGGAACCTGTTCCAGAATTTTCGAGCTGACTCTCCGGGCTGTTGGGTTATGTGAATTAGATCGTCTGTGTCCGGAGGTTGGATATAGGTTCCCTGGAAATTGGCCGGAAAAGCATCCTCAAGCTCTTCCCAACTACCAATGGTGTTTTCGGGGTGGCTTTTAAGCCAATGCCGGGCTGGCCCTTTGAGCTTGAGGGGTAAGTATTTTATGGCATGGAGATCATCTCCTCTAGCCATGTGTATGTAGAGGATGTAATCCTCAATCCGCACTCTGTGGTCTGTTGTTCCGTCAGATGCCTCTATGTTTACGGGTTTGAATCACCGGGAATTCGTGATCCAAGACTCATCGGTGAAACACGAGGGGTGTGCACCCCTATATTTGGGTGTGCCTTGATGTTCGGATATTTGGCGTGTTGCATTGCTTTGAAGAGCTTGCTTTCTCGGCCCATAGATGGACCTGACTGGGCCATCCTTTTGATGTGAATCCTTATGCGGGTCGCGTACCGGCTTGTGTGCGGCGCCATTTGCCGCTCTCTCTGCTTGCCGTGGGGTCGCCCATCCGACCGGGTGGCCTTCTTGCTTTTTGATTGTGGGGCTCTACGGCCTCCTCATCAAATTCAGGCGATAGTTTTCTCTTTGGGTAGCTCTTTGTTCACGACCGTCAGCCGTATTTGTCTCTATGGTGTTGAGTACTTTGCTCCATCTGATTCTGCGTGCATCTTCCGCTGTGTTGAGCTTCCGCTTTTGCTTTTTCAGGCTACGCGCAGTGGAGACGAGCCTTTTGTGGAGGTTCTTCTGCTCCAACAATTTGTCCCGTGAGATCGTCGGGACTGTTATCTTCCTTGAGGGACGGGTTGTTTATCCCAGTTGTCCTGTTCGGACGGTTGCTCAATAGCATGTTAAATGCGTCCACCGGTTCGCCCTGCTCTATGGCTGGGTCTTTGTCGAGGCGGGACTTGGTGCAGCATTTACGTTGCCGTTTTGACTGCTTTTCGAGGGATTTATCCTTCATAGTGTCCCATTGTTCCTCGTCGTCATTTCCTTTAGGTGTATCCACCATGTATACATCATGGGATGAGGTGGTTGCCCAGTACCCAATAGGTGCTGGTTCATGGTTGTCTCCTACATCGTCGTCCATACCGTCGATGCCTTCGGAGTCGAAATCGAGCATGTCGTTTAAGCTTTCGATAGTGGCTACAAAGTGGGTGGTGGGTGGGCGTTGAATTTCTTCGTCGTCCGAATCCCAACCTTCCTGACCATAGTTCGGCCAGGGCTCCCCTGACAAAGAGAGAGACTTTAATGAGTTCAGGATATCGCCAAAGGCGAGTCTTTGAAAAAGATGTCCGCGGCGATGTACTCCATAACGGCGCCCGGTCGGATTCGATTGGCGGTATGCTGGAGGTTCGGAGTCCGGAAGGAGTCCGACACAGGAGTCCACGAGCTTTGCAAAGACGAGGATGGTGTTCGGCTCAATCGTCGTAGAGATTTCAGCCCCGAGGCGGTGTCCAACCAACCGCCCTCGATCGGTAACGATCTCTCGGATTAAGGGTCGGGCCGGGCAGGTGCGGCCTCGGGGCACTATTCGGGCGTGAGCTAGATTATACCCATCGAGACGGTCACGGCACGCCGGGTACATGGCTCGAATCCGTCGAAGATCAAGTCTCCGCGGACATCGGCCGTATAGTTCAAGCTTCAAAGTCGACACGATGGCGGGCGTAGCTTTGGATCTGCTCCGGATGGCCTAAGCGAATTGGCCCTTGATTGCAAAGCGCAGAATCTCGAAGATCTGTCCGGGGAGAAAAGTCTCACCCTGGACTGCGTCGTTGCTGATGATTGAAGGAGCCATCAGGCCTATAGGTGACGACACAGAGGAACTCTCAATGAAAGCACCAATGTCGGTGTCAAAACCGGCGGATCTCGGGTAGGGGGTCCCGAACTGTGCGTCTAGGCGGATGGTAACAGAGACAAGGGACACGATGTTTTTACCAAAGTTCGGGCCCTCTCGATGGAGGTAATACCCTACTCACAGCTTGATTAATATTGATGATATGGGTAGTACAAGAGTAGATCTACCACGAGATCAAGGAAGCTAAACCCTAGAAGCTAGCCTATGGTATGATTGTTGTTAGATCCTACGGACTAAAACCCTTCGGTTTATATAGACCTTTGAATAGGGTTAGGGTTACATAGAGTCGGTTACTATGGTAGGAGATCTACATATCCCTATCGCCAAACTTGCCGACCACGCCAAGGAAACTCCCAACCCGAAACGGGAAGAAGTCTTAAAAAATGTATCTTCATAGTCCAGAGTCCGCCAACGGTGATAGTTCGCTATCAGGACACCACCTAATCCGCACTATAATCTTTGGCGGACTCACAGGCTATGAAGATACAAGATTGAAGACTTAGATCAGGTGTCCGGATGGGACTTTCCTTGGCGTGGAAGGCAAGCTTGGCAATACGGATATGTAGATCTCCTCCCATTGTAGCCGACTGGTAACTCCTAGCCCTCTCCTGTCTATATAAACCGGAGGGTTTTAGTTCAGAGGACTAACAACAATCATACCATAGGCTAGCTTCTAGGGTTTAGCCTCTCGATCTCGTGGTAGATCTACTCTTGTACTACCCATATCATCAATATTAATCAAGCAGAGTAGGGTTTTACCTCGATCGAGAGGGCCCAACTCCGGGTAAAACATTGTGTCCCTTGTCTCCTCGTTACCATACGCCTAGACGCACGCCGGGACCCCTACCCGAGATCCACCGGTTTTGACACCGACATTGGTGCTTTCATTGAGAGTTCCTCCTGTCGCCACCTTTAGGCCCGATGGCTCCTCCGATCATCAACAATGATGCGGTCCAGGCAGACTTTTCTCCCGGACAGATCTTCGTGATTCGGGCGGCTTTGCATACAATTCGCTGGCCATCCGGAGCAGATCGAAGCTACGCCCCGCCATCAGTCAGATTTGAAGTTTGAACTACACGGCCGACGTCCGCGGAGACTTGAACTGACGGGTTGAACATACCGAAGCGTGCCCGCCTCACGATGGGCATGATCTAGCTCACGCCGAACAAGGCCCTCAAGGTCGTCCGCCCGACCCTTAGCTCGAGCCGATCGCGCTTAATCGAGGACGGGTGGTCGGACACCGCCGGGCTGCAATCTCTACGGCGATCGAGCCGAACACCAGCCTTGTCCTTTGGCGGCTCAGGACTCCAAGGTGCCGGACTCCTCTCCGCCTCTCGAACCTTCCGCTTCCGCCAATCGAATCCGATTAAGCTGATCATGGATTTCGCCACCATGACATCTTTCAGCACTTCGCCTTCTCGGCGACATCCTAAATTCACTAAAGTCTCTCTCTTTATCAGAGAGCCCCTGGCGGACTATGGTCGCAAGGTTGGGATGCGGACGACGAAGAAATTCAAAGCCCACCCACCACCCACTTCATAGCCACCGCCGATGATTTAACCGACATGCTTGACTTCGATTCAAGACATCGACGGTATGGACGCCGATGCAGAGATTTACCAAGAACCAGCGCCTATAGGGCACTGGAAGGCCACCTCATCATATGACATATAGATGGTGGACACCCCAAAAGAAGGGAAGGGCGATGGAACAATGGAGGATGACCCCTCCAAGAAGCAGCCTAAGCGCCGGCGTCAGCGGCGCCGCTCTAAATCTCGGCAAAGCAAAAACAGCGATTCCGGCACGGGAAATAATAACACCCCGGACAGTGCCGAAGACAACCCCCTCCAGCTTGATTCAGCACAGGAGGATGGAGAAGCCAGCCCTCATGAGAGAGCGGCAGACAGAGAGGTAGAGGACGATAATTACATGCCTCCCTCCGAAGACAGGTGGCAAGCCTCGACGGCATTTAATTTGTCGTGCCTGAGGATCCCGTCGAACAAGAGCGTTTCAAACGCAGGCTTATGGCCACGGCGAGCAGCCTCAAGAAAAAACAACAACAGCTTAGAGCTGACCAAGACTTGCTAGCCGACCGATGGACTGAAGTCCTTGCGGCCGAAGAGTACGAACTCGAACGCCCCTCCAAGAGATACCCAAAGCGCAGGATGCTACCATGATTAGAGGAGGAAGCACCTAAACCTACATCACCAGCGCACGACGCGGCCGACCCGCCACCTCGTGGTCGCGACAGAGAGGCCTCTCGGCCCTCCACTCAAGCCGCACCCCGGCGTCGCTCCAAAAATACCAAGGCACGGGGAAATGCGCCAGACCTGTGAGATATATTGGAGGACAAGGCAAGGCAAACAAGATCGATCTACGGATCACGTGGGCGCCCCACGACACGTGACGATAACTGTCATGCCGGATATGGCAATTCCAGCCGGGCCGAACACAGTAGACAAAGCTCATTTGAGCTACGTCGTGATATAGCCCAGATGCTGAGGCGCCAAGACACCCACTATGCTTCACAGATGAAGTAATGGATCATCAAATCCCGAGGGTTTCAAACCCGTAAACATCGAATCATACGATGGCACAACAGATCCTGCGGTGTGGATCGAGGATTATCTCCTTCATATCCACATGGCCCGCGGTGATGATCTACACGCCATCAAATACCTCCCACTAAAGCTTAAAGGACCAGCTCGGCATTGGCTTAACAGCTTGCCAGCAGAGTCAATTGGTTGTTGGGAGGACCTGGAAGCCGCATTCCTCGACAATTTCCAAGGCGTCTATGTGCGACCACCAGACGCTGATGACCTAAGCCACATAATTCAGCAGCCAGAGGAATCGGCCAGACAATTCTGGACACGGTTCCTAACCAAGAAAAATCAAATAGTCGACTGTCTGGATGCAGAGGCCCTCGCAGCCTTCAAACATAACATCCGTGACGAGTGGCTTGCCCGGCACCTAGGACAGGAAAAGCCGAAATCCATGGCAGCCCTCACAACACTCATGACCCGCTTTTGCGCGGGAGAAGACAGCTGGCTAGCTCGTAGTAATAACATGACCAAGAGCCCTGGTAATTCGGATACCAAGGACAGCAATGGCAGGTCGCGTCGCAACAAGCACAAGCGCCGCATTAACGGCGACAATGCTGAGGATACGACAGTTAATGCCGGATTCAGAGGCTCTAAACCCGGTCAGCGGAAAAAGCCATTTAAAAGAAATACTCCGGGCCCGTCCAGTTTGGACCGAATACTCGATCGCTCGTGCCAGATACACGGCACCCCCAAAAAACCAGCCAATCACACCAACAGGGATTGTTGGGTGTTCAAGCAGGCAGGCAAGTTAAATGCCGAAACAGTGGCAAGGGGCTGCATAGCGATGACGAGGAGGAGCCCCGGCCGCCGAACAATAGGGGACAGAAGGGCTTCCCCCCACAAGTGCGGACGGTGAACATGATATACGCAACCCACATACCCAAAAGGGAGCGGAAGCGTGCACTCAGGGGTGTATATGCGTTGGAGCCAGTCGCCCCAAAGTTCAACCCATGGTCCTCCTGCCCGATCACCTTTGATCGAAGGGACCACCCCACTAGCATCCGCCATGGCGGATTCGCCGCATTGGTTCTTGACCCAATCATTGACGGATTTCACCTCACTACAGTCCTCATGGATGGCGGCGGCCTTTAGAACCTACTTTATCGTGATACGGTCACGAAAAATGGGCATAGATCCCTCAAGGATTAAATCCACAAAGACGACCTTTAAAGGCATCATACCAGGTGTAGAGGCCAACTATGCAGGCTCGATTACACTTGAGGTGGTCTTGGATCCCGGATAATTTCGAGCGAGGAGTTAATCTTCGACATAGTCCCGTTCCGTAGTGGCTATCACGCACTGCTCGGACGAACCGCATTTGCAAAGTTCAATGCGGTGCCGCACTACGCATACCTCAAGCTCAAGATGCCAGGCCCTCGAGGAGTCATTACGGTCAATGGAAACACCGAACACTCTCTCCGAACGGAGGAGCATACGGCGGCCCTCGCGGCAGAAGTACAAAGTAGCCTCTCAAGGCAATTCTCCAGTCCGGCTATTAAACGTCCGGACACCGTCAAGCGCGCCCGGAGTAACCTACAACAAGACCGCCTGGCACGTTCCGAGCACGCCAGAGTAATGCGGACCCAACCCCAGCCCGCGCGAAATTGCGAAACCAGTACTACGCCTACATAATTACGCTCTGGAAATACCATGGGCATCGGGGAGGGGCACTACCACGTCATGCCCACAATGCGGCTCACCCACACGAGGGGCTCCCATTTTTGTCATTCTTTTTCTTACTTTCAGGACTCCACTCTCCGGAAGGCCTGTCCGTGCAAGACAATCGCCGAACACACGATGCAACAGCCGGGAGGCGTAGCTTACGTCGAATGTCAAGGTGGTCTCTATAACGAGCTAAATACCTGTCTTACATACCATCCCACAGCTCGCCCCTGGAGGGGGACATGTCAAATAGTCCCATCTCTTGCTTATCGCATTATTTGTATCGTTCTGCTTTTACCGCAGCCTTTTCAAATAAACAATACATAGCTTTTGTCTATTATTGCATTCCTTTTTATGTGAATATGTTCGGTTATGACATTATGCAACCGTACACTTTGGTACGACCAATACACCAGGGGCTTAAGTACCCCAGAATATGGTGTGAGAAGTCCAAACACTCTCACGAGTGCGGCACCCCAAACTTATAGCATTATATGCATCGGCTCCGAATCATGTCTTGGGTCAATAGTTGGGTTTGCCCGGCTACCATGTTTTGGTACCTTATGTTCCGTTATATCGGCTAAGGTAGCGCTGGAAGAACTACTGCGATTGTGCCCCGGTTGAGCTGGGTTAAGCACCTCAGTAGAGAAAGCTAAAACTGACCATCATGATAGGGCGAGAGCTGGCCGCTGTTCGAGAGGTTTCGAGTCCCTAAAGACTTATGTCGCTTAGAGCGAGGAGCCGGCTTTGTCCGGCCTAGGCGTGGATAGCGCCCCGAACTCGGTCTTCCGAATACTAGGGGCTTCACGAAATTTAAAATTATAGAATTCTATGGCTAAGTGAGAGTGATAAAGCATTACAGTCCGATTGCCTTGTTCACGTTGTCTTTGGCGCCTCCTCGAAGGACCCAAGAATGGGAACAAGAGCGCTCAGGTTTATCCCTAACTCCCCAGCTCTCGTGTCATGGGGGCAGAAGCCGACGACTCACCATCTCTCAGATTTAATAAATGGCCGCACAGAAGGTAATATTTTAAATTCAAAAAGCGTTGCTTAGCGCATATGAACAAGTTTTCAGCGCACAGGATAACACGAGCAAGTTTACTCATAAATTACATCCTTGGAACATTCATCCGCCACAAGGCGGGCACCCTTCAGGATGCCCTCAAAATACATCTCGGGCTTGCGATGCTCCTTGCCCTGCGGTGGCCCATCTGTCACCAGCTTCTCAACATCCATCTTGCCCCAGTGCACTTTAACACGGGCAAGGGCCCTACGGGCGCCTTCGATGCATACGGAGCGCTTGATGACCTCAAGTCGTGGATAGGCACCCGCCAGCCGCCTCATCAGCCCAAAGTAGCTCCCATGCATGACCTCCCCAGGCCATAGCCGGACTATAAGGCCCTTCAGGGCCTGTTCGGCCACCTTATGGAGCTCGACCAGCTGTTTCAGCTGGTCGCTCAAGGGCACCGGGTGTCCGGCCTCAGCATACTGAGACCAGAACACCTTCTCCGTCGAGCTCCCCTCCTCGGCCCGGTAGTAGGCGGCAGCGTCGGACACACTATGGGGCAGATCTGCGAATGCTCCTGGAGAGCTCCAGACTCGGGTAAGTAACAAGTAATTCACTTTCACGTGCTTGCTTTGCATAAAGAATGCCTTACCCACCGCTATCTTCTTCATCGCCTGAATTTCCTGGAGGGCTTTTTGGGCTTCGACCTTGGCAGATTTGGCGCTCTCAAGGGCAGAGGCAAGCTCGGACTCTCGAGTCTTTGAGTCAAGCTCCAAACTCTCGTGTTTTTTCACGAGTGCCTGGAGCTCTTGCTTCACCTCCGCCACCCGCGCCTCCTGCTTTTCTCGCTCGATGCACTCCACGGCCGCATTTTCTTCGGCCTTGGACAGAGCTTTCTTCAGGGTTGCCACCTGGGTTGTGGCCCCTGTAATACTCACGTTGGTCCTGTCATTTTTTGCAACCACATCTTTTTTATATATTTTCATAAGGTATTACTTACCTTCCTTGTCCTTGAGCTGCTTCTTGGCAAGGCCGAGCTCATTCTCGGACCGTTCGAGACTCTGCTTCAATGCATCGACCTCCATGATCGGTCGGCAGATGCCAGCAGCGACTGCATTCCCATATTGACATACTTATGTTAGACTCCTCATTATATCTTTTAGATCCCCGATTCGGCTTTTCTTTCCGAACACCAAACTGAGCATCGAGGCTACCGTCTATGCGGTAATATTTTACATATCTTAAATACATACCTCAAAACCTGTTAGAAGGTCAGCACGAGGCTTGATCAGCCCGCTCTTGGCGGACTGAACCTTCTGGATCACCGCACTCATAATAGTGCGGTGCTCCTCATCGATGGAGGTGCCGTTAAGCACCTCCAACAAATTATTCGGTGCCTCCGGTTCGACGGAGGTCATCGGCGTCGTAGGCTTGCCCTTCTTACTAGGGGGCCGCCTGCCGGACTCCGGAACCGCTGAAGGTTCCGGTGCGCTGTCTGGCCCAGGGCCAGACTTGGAGCCCTTGGGGGTTTTGTCCCCTTTGCGCCTGGAGTCCGGGAGGTCGCCTTGCGGTGCCTCCAGGACCACCTCCTCCTGGTTTGGACCCTTTTGGGACTCCACCTCGGCATCATCCACAGGGCGAGGGGAGGAGGCGGCCGAAAGTGAAGTGCTATTCACATCCGACGAGCTTAAGGAGCCGCTCGACGACACGCCGACCTGGGCTCGGGGCGGACCGCATGATTATATTCGGTGTCAGAAGATACTGTGCAATAAAGGAACGCCATGAGTTATTCTGGTATCCGGATACTTACGATTTTGCCAGGGGCTTGGCCCTGGAGGGCCACTCCTCTTCACCGTCGTCGGCGTTGGTGGAGTAGTCCGGAGGAAGGATCCTTCCCTTCTTGGACCCTCCCCCCCCCCCCCCAGTTGGGGCGGCCTTTCTTTTCTTCTCTTCCCCCGCTGGGGGAGAGACCTCTCTTTCCTGCTCCTCGTTTTCATGGGGGGAGTCCGCCTCGGAGTCATCGGACGATGAGTCCGACATCACCAGGCGCCGGGAACTCTTTCGAATTCCCGTGGCCTTCTTCTTGGCCTTCTTCTCCGGCACCATGTAAGGTGCCGGAACCAGCAGCCCCGTCAAGCGGGCGTCCGCTGGTCTTCGGGCAAGGGAGCGGACGGTTGATCTGCCCGGACGTCTTCTGCCAATCCTGTCAAAGGTAAGGGAGTTTAGATCCCGCATAGAGTCAAACTATGAAAATCAAGTATCCCGTAAAGGGTAAAATAACTTACCGCGTTGGCTTGATGCTGCGCGCTGAATCCGCGATCCTCGGTAGCGGATGCGGGAGCCTCGGTGCCCTTGAACAGCACCTTCCAGGCGTCTTCGTACGTAGTGTCGAAGAGCCTGCCCAGGGTTCGGTGTTGTGCCGGATTAAACTCCCACAAGCTGAAAGCCCGTTGTTGGCACGGGAGGATCCGGCGGATGAGCATGACCTGGACTATGTTGACGAGTTTGAGCTTCTTGCTCACCAGGTTTTGGACGTAGTTTGGAGTCCGTCGGCTCTTCGAATTACCCACGACAAGCCCTTCTCTTTCCGAAGTGAGCCGCGTGGGGATGCGGATCGGAATTGGGGCCGCTGCCCATTCAGGTCCGCAGCGGCTCGGTGATGTAGAACCACCCGATTGCCACCCCTTTATGGTCTCTCTGAAGGAGCCCTCGAGCCATAGGAAGTTGGGCATCTTGCCCACCATGGCACCTCCGCACTCCGCTTGGCGGCCGCCCACTACCTTCGGCTTGACATTGAAGGTCTTCAGCCATAAGCCGAAGTGGGGCTAGATGCAGAGGAAGGCCTCGCACACGACGATGAACACCGAGATGTTGAGGATGAAGTTCGGGGCCAGATCGTGGAAATCCAGGCCATAGTAGTACATGAGCCCCCGGACAAATGGGTGAAGTGGGAAACCTAGTCCGCGGAGGAAATGGCTGAGGAACACCACCCTCTAATGGGGCCTGGGGATGGGAATGAGTTGCCCCTCATCTGGGAGCCGGTGCACGATGTCGTTGGACAAGTATCCGGCTTTCGTCAGCTTTTTGATGTGCCCCTCTGTGAAGGAGGAGGCCATCCACCTGCATCCCGCTCCGGACATGGCTGGAGAAGGTTGAGGTGGGAAGTGCAGACTTGGGCGCTGGAGCTCGAGTGCGCGGAAATGGATAAGCGAAGGAGGAAGAAGGCGTAGATGGAAAAGGCGGATCCTTATCCCCTTATATGGGCGGACGAAACTACGTGCCCCCACCAGCCTGGTAAAACTCGCTTATCTCCCAAGCGCCGTAATTAATGGCACGGTTGGGTTACCCACGCCCTTATTGATGAGAATCCCGGAATAAGGGGACACGATCTACGCTCGACAAGGCGTGCGAAACCGCCTCGCTAAACGCGCTGAGGTGGAACAGTAAAATGATTCGAATAAAGGCTTGGCCACGGTGTGATGTCACGCTGCGGAATACGTCGGCAGATTGGATTTCTGTAAATATTATTCTCTCTACGGCGGTATGTGGAACTTATTTTGCGGAGCTCGACACTATCCTTGTGTTCAAAATCTTCTATGAAGTATTCGAGGAGGAACTTCGCCTTGCAATGCCGAAGACAATCTGCGCGCGGACTCGTCGTCATTGAAGCCTGGTTCAGGGCTCTTGAGGAGTCCTGGATTAGGGGTGTCCGGATAGCCGGACTATAACCTTTGGCGGACTCTGGACTATGAAGATACAAGATTGAAGCCTTCGTCCGGTGCCCGGATGGGACTGTCGTTGGCGTGGAAGGCAAGCTTGGCGATACGGATATGTAGATCTCCTCCCATTGTAACCGACTCTGTGTAACCCTAGCTGAGGGAGTTCCGGACTAGGGGGTGTCCGGATAGCCGAACTATCATCATCTGCCGGACTCCAAGACTATGAAGATACAAGATCGAACACTTCGTCCCGTGTCCGGATGGGACTTTCCATGGCGTGGAAGGCAAGCTTGGCGATACGGATATGTAGATCTCCTACCATTGTAACCGACTCTGTGTAACCCTAACCCTATCCGATGTCTATATAAACCGGAGGGTTTTAGTCCATAGGACGAACAACAATCATACCATAGGCTAGCTTCTAGGGTTTAGCCTCTTTGATCTCATGGTAGATCCACTCTTGTAACACACATCACCAATATTAATCTAGCAGGACGTAGGGTTTTACCTCCATCAAGAGGGCCCGAACCTGGGTAAAACATCGTGACCCTTGTCTCCTGTTACCATCCGCCTAGACGCACAGTTCGGGACCCCCTACCCGAGATCCGCCGGTTTTGACACCGACACTAGCCCTCTCCGGTGTTTATATAAACCGAAGGGTTTTAGTCCGTAGGACGAACAACAATCATACCATAGGCTAGCTTCTAGGGTTTAGCCCCTCTGATCTCGTGGTAGATGTACTCTTGTACTACCCATATCATCAATATTAATCAAGCAGTAGTAGGGTTTTACCTCCATCGAGAGGGCCCGAACACAGGTAAAACATCGTGTCCCTTGTCTCCTGTTACCATCCGCCTAGACGCACAGTTCGGGACCCCCTACCCGAGATCCGCCGGTTTTGACACCGACACTCGTAGACGTGGATTGGTTTGAGAGAATTCATGAAAGATGTGAGAGATTATTTTTAACTAAGGTTTAACTTAACGTGGCTACTTTAATACACATCTGGGTGGATTGGTAGGGGCACCCTGGGGATATACCAGTGGACATGCCTAGACACCTGGGGATATACCAGTGTTGTCCTAGGAGATCCCGGGGTACCCGTGTGATCACCCTATGGAATGCCACCCAGGCTCAAAGGGATCATAAGATTATTCATGCTAGAAACTTCCGTGTGCAGCCACAAGCTATTATGGGTTGTAGCATAGTTGAGTATGTTGCATGACCTCTTCCAGTGGTAGGCTAGCAGATGTAGGGGATGTAGGCTGGTACTGTGTACCTGGGGTTAGAGTTAATGCTTCTGAAAGACTGTGTCTTGGTCATCCGTTTCTCAAACACCATGAAGTGCGAGAAATCCGACGGAGGAGATCGAGTCTTGTGGGGAAAAGTGTGCAAACCTCTACAGAGTGTACAAACTAATCATGGTTAGCCGTGTCCCCGGTTATGGACATCTTGAGTCTCTGGTACTTGGATTATCATGTTGATCTCATCATCCTATATAATTAATTTGTTGGGTTGTTAACTTTTAATTGGGATTGAGTTGGGGATATACCTTCTCAATGTTTTCAACAAACTTTGTAGTTAAATAAATTATATTCCTTTGTAGTAGGGAAAAATTGGCTTTTCGCAAAAACTTTATAACCATAGAGCCTCCACCAGCCATATATGCATGTAGTGATAGTTATTATTCATCATTATCCTATGGTGTGAATTTGCCAGTACATTCAATGTACTGACCCTTTAATGGCTGCAACGTCTCATGTTGCAGGAATCTTACGACGAGTAAGTGATACGTTAGGGTTATGATTTCTACACTCAACTTTGTCGTTGGTGTTGATGGGAATCCACAACCTTGTTGTTACTTCCGCTATTTGGATTGAGGTAATGGTATTTACGTTACTTTATACATGTGATTTACCTCTGTTATAAATCCTCGAGTACTGTGCGTGTCAGCATACCGATCTAGGGATGACACTTAAGCACAGAGACTTGACACCTCCTCCCCTCCTTTATACACACACAAATTGATCTCTTAGCTGTGTGCGGTGCCCCCTCCACAGTTTTCCACCTCGGTCATATTGTCGTAGTGCTTAGGCGAAGCCCTGCGTCGGTAACTTCATCATCACCATCACCACGCCGTCGTGCTGACGAAACTCTCCCTCGGCCTCAGCTGGATCTAGAGTTCGAGGGATGTCAGTGAGCTAAACGTGTGCAGATCCCGGAGGTGTCATGCGTTCGGTACTTGATCGGTTGGATCACGAAGACGTTCAACTACATCAACCGCGTTACTAAACGCTTCCGCTTTCGGTCTACGAGGGTACATGCACACACTCTCCCCGCTCGTTGTTATGCTTCTCCTAGATAGATCTTACGTGATCGTAGGGAAAATTTTGAAATAATAGGTTCCCCAACAGTGGTATCAGAGCCAGGTCTATGCGTAGATGTTATATGCACGAGTAGAACACAAAGAGTTGTGGGCGATAATAGTCATACTGCTTACCAGCATGTCATATTTTGATTCGGCGGTATTGTTGGATGAAGCGGCCCGGACCGACATCACATGACTGCATTCATGAGACGGATTCTACCATCGTGCTTCGCACATAGGTGGCTAGTGGGTATCTGTTTCTCCAACTTTAGTTGAATCGAGTGTGACTACGCCCGGTCCTTGTTGAAGGTTAAAACAACACACTTGATGAAAAATCATTGTGGTTTTGATGCGTAGGTAAGAACGGTTCTTGCTAAGCCCGTAGCAGCCACATAAAACTTGCAACAACAAAGTAGAGGACGTCTAACTTGTTTTTGCAGGGCATGTTGTGATGTGATATGGTCAAGACGTGATGAGATATAAATTGTTGTATGAGATGATCATGTTCTGTAAAAGTTATTGGCAACTGGCAGCAGCCTTATGGTTGTCGCTTTATTGTATGAAATGCAATCGCCATGTAATTGCTTTACTTTATCACTAAGCGGTAGTGATAGTCGTAGAAGCAATAGTTGGCGAGACGACAACAATACTACGATGGAGATAAAGGTGTCAAGCGGGTGACGATGGAGATCATGACGGTGCTTTGGAGATGGAGATCAAACACACAAGATGATGATGGCCATATCATGTCACATATTTTGATTGCATGTGATGTTTATCTTTTATGCATCTTATTTTGCTTAGTACAGCAATAGTACTATAAGATGATCCCTCACTAAATTTCAAGGTACAAGTGTTCTCCCTGAGTGTGCACCATTGCTACAGTTCGTCGTGCCCAGACACCACGTGATGATCGGGTGTGATAAGCTCTATGTTCATATACAACGGGTGCAAGCCAGTTTTGCACACGCAGAATACTCGGGTTAAACTTGACGAGCCTAGCATATGCCGATATGGCCTCGGAACACTGAGACCGAAAGGTCGAGCGTGAATCATATAGTAGATATGATCAGCATAGTGATGTTCACCATTGAAAGCTACTTCATCTCACGTGATGATCAGACATAGTTTAGTTGATATGGATCACGTGATCATTTAGATGACTAGAGGGATGTCTATCTAAGTGGGAGTTCTTAAGTAATATGATTAATTGAATTTTAATTTATCATGAACTTAGTACCTGATAGTATTTTGCATGTCTATGTTGTTGTAGATCAATGGCCCATGCTACCGTTCCTTTGAATTTTAATGAGTTCCTAGAAAAAGCTAAGTTGAAAGATGATGGTAGCAACTAACTGGGTCCGTAACTTGAGGATTATCCTCATTGCTGCACAGAAGAATTATGTCCTGGAAGCACCGCTAGGTGCAAGACTCGATGCAGGAGCAACTCCGGACATTATGAACGTCTGGCAGAGCAAAGCTGATGACTACTCGATAGTTTAGTGTGCCATGCCTTACGGCTTAGAACCGGGACTTCAACGACATTTTGAACGTCATGGAGCATATGAGATGTTCCAGGAGTTGAAGTTAATATTTCAAGCAAATGTCCGGATTGAGAGATATGAAGTCTCCAATAAGTTCTACAGCTGCAAGATGGAGGAGAATAGTTCTGTCAATGAACATATACTCAGAATGTCTGGGTACCAAAACAACTTGACTCAACTGCGAGTTAATCTTCCTGTTGATAGTGTCATTGACAGAATTCTTAAATCACTGCCACCAAGCTACAAAAGGTTCATGATGAACTATAATATGCAAGGGATGGATAAGATAATTCCCGAGCTCTTCGCGATGCTTAAGGCTACGGAGGTAGAAATCAAGAAGGAGCATCAAGTGTTGATGGTTAACAAGATCAATAGTTTCAAGAAAAAGGGAAAATGGAAGAAGGGGAACTTCGAGAAGAATGGCAAGCAAGTTGCTGCTCAAGTGAAGAAGCCCCAGTCTGGACCTAAGCCTGAGACTGAGTGCTTCTACTGCTAAGGGACTGGTCACTGGAAGCGGAACTGCCCCAAGTATTGGCGGATAAGAAGGATGGCAAAGTGAAAGGTATATTTGATATACATGTTATTGATGTGTACCTTACTAATGCTCGTAGTAGCGCTTTGGGTATTTGATCTTTGGTTACTGTTGCTCATATTTGCAACTCGAAACAGGGGCTACGAATTAAGCGAAGATTGGCTAAGGACGAGGTGACGATGCGCGTGGGAAATGGTTCCAAAGTCAATGTCATTGCCGTTGGCATGCTACTTGTACATCTACCATCTGGACTAGTTTTAGACATAAATAATTGTTATTTGGTGCAAGCGTTGAGCATGAACATTATATCTGGATCTTGTTTGATGCGAGACGGTTATTCATTTAAATCAGGGAATAATGGTTGTTCTATTTATATGAGTAATATCTTTTATGGTCATGCACCCTTGATGAGTGGTCTATTTCTATTAAATCTCGATTGTAGTGATACACATATTCATAATATTGAAGCCAAGAGATGCAAGGTTAATAATGATAGTGCAACTTATTTGTGGCACTGCGGTTTAGGTCATATTGGTGTAAAGCGCATGAAGAAACTCCATGCTGATGGACTTTTGGATTCACTTGATTATGAATCACTTGATGCTTGCAAACCATGCCTCATGGGCAAGATGACTAAGATTCCGTTCTCCGTAACAATGGGGCGAGCAACAGACTTGTTGGAAATAATACATACTGATGTATGCGGTCCGATGAGTGTTGAGGCTCACGGCGGGTATTGTTATTTTCTGACCTTCACATATGATTTGAGAAGATATGGGTATATCTACTTGATGAAACATAAGTCTGAAACATTTGAAAAGTTCAAAGAATTTCAGAGTGATCATGGAGGTGAATATTTGAGTTGCGAGTTTGGTCTTCATGTAAAACAATGTGGAATGGTTTCACAACTCACGCCACCTGGAACACCCAAGTTGTCGTTTCTTAAAGTTTGGGGCTGCGATGCTTATGTGAAAAAGCTTCAACCTGATAATCTCGAACCCAAATCAGAGAAATGTGTCTTCATAGGATACCCAAAGGAGACTGTTGGGTACACCTTCTATCACACATCCGAAGGCAAGATATCCGTTGCTAAGAATGGATCCTTTGTAGAGAAGGAGTTTCTCTCGAAAGAAGTGAGTGGGAGGAAAGTATAACTTGATGAGGTAATTGTACCTGCTCCCTTATTGGAAAGTAGTTCATCACAGAAATCAGTTCTAGTGATTCCTACACCAATTAGTGAAGAAGCTAATGATGATGATCATGGAACTTCAGATCAAGTTACTACCGAACCTTGTAGGTCAACCAGAGTAAGATCCGTACGGTAATCCTGTTCTGGAAGTTATGTAACTTGACAATGACGAACCTACGAACTATGTGGAGGCGATGATGAGCCCAGATTCCGCGAAATGGCTTGAGGCCATGAAATCTTAGATGGGATCCATGTATGAGAAAAAAGTGTGGACTTTGGTTGACTTGCCCGATGATCGGCAGGCCATAGAGAATAAATGGATCTTCAAGAAGAAGACTGGCGCTGACGGTAATGTTATTGTCTACAAAGGTCGACTTGGTGCGAAAGGTTTTCGACAAGTTCAAGGAGTTGACTACGATGAGACCTTCTCATCCGTAGCGATGCTTAAGTCCGTCCGAATCATGTTAGCAATTGTCGTATTTTATGATGATGAAATCTGGCAAATGGATGTCAAAACTGCATTCCTTAATGGATATCTTAAAGAAGAGTTGTATATGATGCAACCAGAAGGTTTTGTCGATCCAAAAGGTGCTAACAAAGTGTGCAAGCTCCAGCGATCCATTTATGGACTAGTGCAAGCATCTCGGAGTTGGAATATACACTTTGATAGTGTGATCAAAGCATATGATTTTATACAGACTTTTGGATAAGCATGTATTTACAAGAAACTGAGTGTGAGCTCTGTAGCATTTCTGATATTATATGTAGACGACATATTGTTGATCAGAAATGATACCGAATTTCTGAATAGCATAAAAGGATACTTGAATAAGAATTTTTCAATGAAAGACCTCGGTGAAGCTGCTTATATATTAGGCATCAAGATCTATAGAGATAGATCAAGACGCTTAATTGGACTTTCACAAAGCACATACCTTGAAAAAGTTTTGAAGAAGTTTAAAATGGATCCAGCAAAGAAAGGGTTCTTTCCTGTGTTACAAGGTGTGAAGTTGAGTCAGACTCAATGCCCGACCACTGCAGAAGATAAAGAGAAAATGAAAGTTATTCCATATGCTTCAGCCATAGATTCTATCATATATGCAATGTTGTGTACCAGACCTGATGTGTGCCTTGCTATTAGTTTAGTAGGGAGGTACCAATGTAATCCAGGAGTGTATCACTGGACAACAGTCAAGAACATCCTGAAATACCTGAAAAGGACTAAGGATATGTTTCTCGTTTATGAAGGTGACAAAGAGCTCGTCGTAAATGGTTATGTTGATGCAAGCTTTGACACTGATCCGGATGACTCTAAGTCACAAATCGGATACATGTTCATATTGAATGGTGGAGCTGTCAGATGGTGCAGTTCCAAGCAGAGCGTCGTGGCAGGATCTACGTGTGAAGCGGAGTACATAGCTGCTTCGGAAGCAGCAAATGAAGGAGTCTGGATGAAGGAGTTCATATCCGATCTAGGTGTCATACCTAGTCCATCGGGTCCAATGAAAATCTTTTGTGACAATACTGGTGCAATTGCCTTGGCAAAGGAATCCAGATTTCACAGAACCAAGCACATCAAGAGACGCTTCAATTCCATCCGTGATCAAGTCAAGGAGGGAGCCATAGAGATTTGCAAGATACATACGGATCTGAATGTTGCGTACCGTTGACTAAGCCTCTCTCACGAGCAAAACATGATCAGCACCAAGACTCCATGGGTGTTAGAATCATTACTATGTAATCTAGATTATTGACTCTAGTGCAAGTGGGAGGCTGAAGGAAATATGCCCTAGAGGCAATAATAAAGTTGTTATTTATATTTCCTTATATCATGATAATGTTTATTATTCATGTTAGAATTGTATTAACCGGAAGCTTAGTACATGTGTGAATACATAGACAAACAGAGTGTCCCTAGTATGCCTCTACTTGACTAGCTCGTTAATCAAAGATGGTTAAGTTTCCTAGCCATAGACATGTCTTGTCATTAGATGAACAGGATCACATCATTAGAGAATGATGTGATGGACAAGACCCATCCGTTAGCTTAGCACTATGATCGTTTAGTTTATTGCTATTGCTTTCTTCATGACTTATACATGTCCCTATGACTATGAGATTATGCAACAACCGAATACCGGAGGAACACTTAGTGTGCTATCAAACGTCACTGGCAATCGGGTGATTATAAAGATGCTCTATAGGTGTCTCCGATGGTGTTTGTTGAGTTGGCATAGATAGAGATTAGGATTTGTCACTCAGATTATTGCAGAGTTATCTCTGGGCCCTCTCGGTAATGCACATCACTATAAGCCTTGCAAGCAATGTGACTAATGAGTTAGTTGTGGGATGATGCACTACGGAATGAATAAAGAGACTTGCCGGTAACGAGATTGAACTAGATATGATGATACCGACGATCGAATCTCGGGCAAGTAACATACCGATGACAAAGGGAACAACATATGTTGTTTATGCGGTTTGACCGATAAAGATCTTCCTAGAATATGTGGGAGCCAATATGAGCATCTAGGTTCCGCTATTGGTTATTGACCGGAGATGAGTCTCGGTCATGTCTACATAGTTCTCGAACCCGTAGGGTCCGCACGCTTAACGTTCGATGACGATCGGTATTATTAATTTATGTGTTTTGATGTACCGAAGCTAGTTTGGAGTGCCGGATGAGATCACGGACATGACGAGGAGTCTCGAAATGGTCGAGACATAAAGATTGATATATTGGACCATGTTGTTCGGACACCGGAAGTGTTCCGGAGAGTTTCGAATAAAACCGGAGTGCCGGAGGGTTACCGGAACCCCCCCCCTCCCTCGGAAGTTAATGGGCCACCATGGGGCTTAGAGGAGAGAGGGCCGGCCAGGAGGTGCCCCCCCCCCAAGTCCGAATTGGACAAGGGGTGGGGGTGGCGCCCCCCTCCTTCCTTCTCTCCCCTTCCTCCTTCCTTCCCCTCCTTGTTGGACTAGGAAAGAGGGGAACCTACTCCTAGTGGATTCTTCAAGACAATCCCCATAATTTCACCATTTTTTAAATACATGATTAATATTGTTCAAAAACATATATTTTTATGTCTACTTTTTTCCATAGACGTCCTACACTTTTTTATACACCAGGATTGTTTTTTATATAGATGTTTAATATTTTTCAAATACATGATTAACATTTTTATAAATATATAATTTTTATGTCTATTTTTTCCATACGCGTTGTACTTTTTTATTTACTAAAACATTTTATATACACATTTAATACTTTTAAAATACATGATTTACATTTATCTAAACATATATTTGTTTACGTCTATTTTGTGCATACACATTGTACATTTTTTGCTATCAGGAATATTTTTTATATACACATTTAACATTTTAAAATAGATTATTAACATTTTCTAAACACATTTTTTATGTCTACTAGAATAATACCCGTGCATTGCAACATGATATAAATATTCTAATATATTAGCTTGTGATTTACCTATCAATAATAATGCGATTGTGTAAATAAATGTTCCTCAAATTTTGCCCATGAATTACCTTATATTTTGATTAGAAGTTTGGTAAGTAAATTAAAGTGGAATTGTTCAGAAAGTAAGTAAATTAAGGTGATTGATTATCATATACATGGAAGGTTGGACCAAGGGGTGGTGGGAAGAAAGGTGAAGTGGAACCTTACGTTCTTACTAGTAGAATGCCCGTGCGTTGCTACGGGCTTTTAAAATATTTTTCTTGAGTTATGCGAACATCATTGAACTTACTCATCGGAATACCAGTTGGAAATAAATGTTGCCATAAACATTTATCGTAATTCCAGCCGGTTTGCTTTATTTTGAGTGCGTCGTTGTTGTGGGATATCATCACTTGCACATCTTTTTGTTGTATAAAACATGGTGAATTTTTGCCCGCTTCCAATGACGCTGCCCCAAAAACTCTCTGAATGGGTTTCTTTTTGAACCCCGACATAATTCATCTCCATCTCTCTCATATTCTACAAAATTAAATATATAGAAATATACCTTTAGAGTATTATATCAGGTGCAACATACATACAAAGAAGAACAATTATTTGCATGCACCTATTTTGGTTGTGTAAAACTCGTTGAATTCTTAGCCCCCTCCATCATTGTTACATCAGGGTCTTTGTCAGTCGACATCTCCGAAGCACAATCAAATCCTTCAGTTTTTATGACCTACAAAGGTATTCTAATATAAACAAAGATTAGAATAATTTTTTATGATGGTGGTATGGAAAATATATATTCATTGGACAAATGCTAGAAATGAACAGTTTCTAGTAGATTGAGTGGCATCCCAATTTTAATAATTTTAGGCTCACCTCTAAATCACATGTTGATGGTTATTCTCACGAATATCTACTATTTAGGGTATGTGGTATATTGCCCATAAAAACTGTGTTACATTTCTCCACGAGCAAAGAACGGATTTCCTCTTTATATAATAATAGTCGGTCATCCGTAATTTCTTGGATATTTTTAAGTAATTTATTGAGAAAATATTTTATGCTATCTGAATATATATAGTGTACAGGTATAGATAAAGCTTTATTTTTATGATATTCCCATTATACCCCTCATATTCGACTTGTTTTCCTCTCCCGCACCCGCACTCTATCCACTCCCTCTCCGCACCACTCACTCTCTTGTTCCCCTCCCTCTCTAGATCCATAGACTTCACCGGCGTCGCTCACTCTCCTCTCTCCTCGCCCCACAACCAACAGAATCGGCGACCTCATCTCCCACCCTCCACCCTTTCATCCCTCCCCTCTTCTCACCAAAATTAGTGAAGGGGGATCGAGACCGCCGAACAACATCACGCCAAGGTCACCAACGCCATCATGAAATGACAGGCCTCTTCCACCTCGACAGACTTGCTCGCGCACCAAGATATGAGAGGGGGCCTTCTACTTCTCCCTCGCTCATCACCCTTTGGCCAAACCATGGATCAACCTTCCTCTACTCGACCCATGCCATGGACCGAGCTCACTTCCCTCCTCAAGGTCATCTCTTCACCCCTTTCCTCGTGTGGCATGTTGCACCGCTAGCCCTCACCTTCTCTCCCTCCCTTTCCTCCCAGATCGAGACATGCATGTGTTTACCTTTCGGCTGCTTCACCTCACCGCCGCCTTCATCTCCTTATACAATGTCGTATCCGCCATATACATTTGTAGAAGAGCGTGTTCGATTCTTGAACCTACAAAATATAAAATGCAGAGGTCAATAAGTATGATTTTCTCTTGTCCCTAGTACTATATTTTTATACATGCTTATTGCATAACCAACTTGTGTGTCGTAGTGTCTTTGTGGACTTCACAGGCTGCTCGACCTTGAGCTTGTCGGTTTAGCGGAAACACGTTCTTTGTCTTAACCTCCATCTGCAGCTCGGCATCCAGATGGCGACAGCCTTGCGGCCTCAACCTCGGCGACCTTGGCACGCGGTCCCAGCCTTCCCTTCATGGCGAGGTCGGTCATTGAGGCCGCGTTGTCGGCCTTCCTAGTGTTCTCAAACACCTGCACCTCCGCCTTGACCTTGACCTTCTCCTTGAGCGCCTCGCCCTGCTGCCGCACAGAGAGCACCTTGTTCTCGGCGTCCACCTTGATGGCGTTCTGGGACATGAGGCCATCCCGCTCCACAAACATGCACCTTGGCCCTGCTCGCTGCCTCCTGTTGTGTCTTCTCGCCGAGGTAGGATAAGTACTCATGCCTTGGCATGTCCACCAGCTGCTTCACGGTGGCATTGTAGATGAAGAGGCCGAATTGGTCCAGCTCCTTCTGCGCGCTGCTGAACACCTCCTGCTTGAACTTTTTGGTGCAGGGTGAAGATCTCGTCCATGGTTAGCTGCGCCACCAACATCCGGGTCTCACCCTCGATCATCCGTTTAACCCTTCACCATGTCGTGCCCGTGGCTCCTACCGTACGAGTGCAACAACACGATCAACTTCACGTGGAGTAGGAGCTTCGCTTCGACGGTGGGCAGGGCTGGACGTACCGCTCGTGGCTCAATCGGTGTTTCACACGCTCGGTCCTGGCTTGTTAGAGAAATTGGACGATATGGTCTGCTAAAATCGGCCTGGAAAATTGTCGATCTGATCCGGTCTGGTCTTCAACCTGTCCGACCAAGAGGACTGAGAAAAAATGTCACTGCCGCCGCCATTTGTTCTCAGCGTGCCGACCGGCAGCCCCCGGGTAAACTACCATGTCCCCTAGCTTCCCCTCTCCTTCTTTTCTCTCCTCCCCATGCACCATAGCCTCTACTTGCCGCTGTCGGGCATGCACCATTGACGATCTCGAGTTCTCAACTTGGCGGCAGCAGCGTTCTAGGCTTGGGTTTTATTTGCCATGGCAGCGACCGTTTTAGCACAACACACATGCAGGCCATCAACTGGGGAAAATGGTTGATTGGGTGTGAACTTCGGCTCGTGCGAGAATCGCTCAGCCGTGATTTCCGCGTGAGATTTAATAGCATCTGCCTATAATCACGCACCATGATCCTACGATGTTGTTTTCTTTGTTGAAGCATATGTTCAGGTCCACCTGCCGCCACGTGATTCTCTGTCTCCCATTGCTCTCTCCGTAACAACCTTTCCTTATAAATACGTGTCTTTATCGCGAGCAAAGGATTAGCAAGGTCAGCTTAGGAGTTAGTTGGAGTTCTTGGCACTTTTTACTGTGTCTATCTTGTATAAATGTATACCTCTATAGCTGAATATGACTGCTTTCATCGTGTTGGTGTGTTCACTTTCGCACTTCTATTCGATCGAGCAGGAAATAGGAAGTACAAGAGAAACATGGCTTGATCCGAAAATCACGGCACCATTTGACAACAAACTGAATGTCATGTTTTTTCATGGTTAATCCGCTAATTATAGCAAGGCCCGAACACAAAAAACATGGGCTCATGAAAAACTGCTACGGAAGGTTCATGGCTAACAGCCAGCGCACTTGTCGCGGCACATCACCGACCTCATCGTTAGGCGCTCCGCATGTCCACCACCTCGCCACGGCACCCGCACACGCAGCCCACCTCGCCGCTGCCCCGGCACGTTGGCGCCCGGTGGTGGTTGGCCGGTCCAAATGGTGGCTCGATGAGGGACCGAACCAACCCGGACCGTGTCGCCTTGGTAAGCGTCGCCCGAGTTCCGTGGTGGTCACCCGAGGACCGATGGTGAAGACGACGGGCGGGGCGAAGGGCAGCTTCTTGGAGCTCTACCAATACCCACGCCTTCTTCACCAGCGTTAAGTCCTCGATGCCCCAGCCGGTGATGGTCGTGTACTACGGCAGCGTCTGTGGCGATGAAGCTTCGCCGTTGACTGTTACGCGGCTGTACCGTTAGGTTTTCTTTCCTTCTTACCTACATAGGACATAGGAGTATTGACCGATCAAAGGAAATAAATAGAACCTGTTAGTACATATAGCAAAAATGCCCGTGCGATGCAACGGACCTATCAAACTTGTTTTACATGATCTCGATTTATGTAATCAATTAATTACATGATCTCTGTTGTATGTTCTTTCTCTATTCCAAAATTCCACTCACGCGAGTAAGAAGTATTTCACTGTCTTATGCAAGTAGTTCAGTGCATACATATGCTACTTGTTCGTAATTTCAACCTGAATAGAGTAAAAAAAATTGGTTCGGTGCATGGATGGATTGATGGGAACACACTGTCTAATGAAAAGGATAAGAATCACATTGGCATGCATAGGTGATTTAAAATTTTAAAAATATAGCATCTACATCTGCGCATCATGAGGAACAATTCCAGAGAAAAAAATTGATCCAGTCAAGTGTATCTTTGGATATTTCATTATCCACTTAGACCATATTAGTATTACTTCCCACGTGGTGCACATCATCCTGATGCATGGGTGTGCCTCGGCCCTTACATTGCAAATGTTATTATTGCAGGAAGAGCACACATTCATAAGTTAACGGTTTCACAATGCATTCTTGCTGATAGTAATTGAACCAAATGAAACGATGGACAAGCAGATTGATTAAGGAACTCTAGGTAATACTTCATGTCGTAAGCATTGGCTCAAAAAGTCAATTTGTAAGTAACAAAAAAAAGGCCTAGAAGAATAGTTCTACCTAAATAAAGTTTACTGCTGCACATGAGCAGATCCACACAAAGCAGAGGGGCGTGGAGCAGGCGGTAACCGGGGAAGGAGCGAGTAGAAGATTTACACCGCCGTCTCCACTGGATATGGTGTCTCCGCCGCATCTGTGGGCGTCAGCTGACTCCGCCTCGGATGGTGCTCGTGGCTATGGTGAAGAGGAGGGGTGACACATGGCCGAAGAGGCAGGCGGTGCTTGTGGCCAAAAAAGTGGGTCGTTCGAGCTGCGGGAGGGAGGAGGGGATCGCCGGGAGGCGGCAAGATCGGTGGGCGGCGGCGGCGTCCAGGTAGGGAAGTCGAGGTAGGACACTGTGTTTTTTTTAGGAGAATTGCTTGTGAAAATAACATGCGACGGCGACTTAGCGAGCGGATCCCTTTAAAAAAGACATAGCGAGCAGATTCCCTTAAAACTGGTAGGAATGGATACGATTGATGACGTTGATAAATAATGGTGAATGTTAACCTAATTTACTATCATCATGCATGGAAACGAATCATCAAGAAAAAGAATACTTCCTATTAGTACACTCATAGGAAGCTTCCTAATCTCTGCTACCAAACAGTTTCTGCTCAAACAAGGAAGGAAAGTTATGGACGTGATTCAGAAGGAAACAAACATTATGAAGATTAATTAATTTAGATTTGATGTTTAGAGATTGATTGTGATTGATTCTTTTACATAAAGACATTACTAAATAATTTGCGTCAGTATAGAAAGTTCTGATCCGTTCAGTTTTTTTCGTTGTGTGAGAGGGTGAAGTGAAAATAAACCGATGAAGTGGGGGAGGCGACGAAAAAAATCTACGACGGTTAACCTACGAAAAAAACCGGACGAAAGTGGTGGGACGAAAATTAACCGGCGGAGACTACCAACTGCTCCATTAGGAGTAGAGATTAAGTAGTAGAGATTTTTTGCATACACATAGTACAATTTTCATATACATTAGAAACATTTTCCTATACGTGTTTAACATTTTTCAAATGCATGATTAGTATTTTTAAAATAGTATGTAAATACTTTTCATATTGACATATTTGGAATATTTCGAAATATATGCAAAATAAAAAATAAGTAAAGCCAAAATGTGAAGAAAAAATGATAAAAAGAGCATTGACAATTTAGAAGGCTCAACAAAATTTGAGAGCGGCTTATTTTTTAAACGGGGAAGAGAAAACTTATTTTTTAAGCCGTCTAGAAGAATTTGCCCATAGTGGCTCCTAGAAAATAACACGCATTGGGAAATATAGAAGGCCGGGCTAGAGCCTAAGTTGAGATTGGGGGCATTAGGCGAGATAGGCGGCGGGTCGAGGGGCAGATTGGCATTTTTTTTCTTCTTTAAATAATTTGGAAATTCAAAAAATACCAAATTGAAGAAAAATATTAATTTTAAAATTTGTATAGGAAGTCATAATTTTTTTGTGGATTTAAAAAAATGTTCTTGATTCTAAAAAAATCTGCAAATATTTTAAAAACGTTCACAAGTTTCATAAAAAAGGTTCAACATTTATTTGTCAATTCAAAAATATGTTCACAAGTTTCATACAAGATGTTCAACAATTATTTTTCAATTAAAAAATATGTTCAAGAGTTTCATACAAAATTTTCAACAATTATTTTTTCAATTCAAAAATATGTTCATGAGTTTCATACAAGATGTTTGCGGATTTAAAAATGTTCATGAATATAAAAAAATTTATGAATTTGTAAAAGTTGTTTGCGAGTTTGATAAATGTTTATGAGTTCATGGAATTTTTGGCGAATTCAGAAAATACTCAGGATTTCCCAAAAAATGAAAATGAAAAATAAAAGGGAAAAGTAAACATGGAAAAGGAAATAAGGAAAAAACAAAAACAAAATGAAAGAGAAAAACACCAAAAAAAAGGAAAACTAGTTTGGAAAGAATCTAGAACATTTCCAAAACCGGAAAGTGCTAATAAACCCGTTTATCTCTCTCTTAATTCCGGCGCACGAAATCCGGTTAAAGACGGTGGAGCCGGCTAAATTTCAAATAACACGTTGTTGTACTGCCATTATTTTGTGCTAAATAAGAGCAACTCCAACGGGCCGACCTAAACGGACAACGCATTTGTCCGTTTTTTGTCCGTTTGGGTCGGCCGCCCGCCCGCCCGGCGTCCGACCAGTTTAGCATTTGGGCCGGCAGTGCGCCCAATGCGCCGACCCATTTCATGTCCGCATTCAATTTTTAAATAAAAATGGTCCGTGGCTGATCATGCCAGCGGCCATGTCTCATGTCGGCTCTATGCCAGCACCGGCATACAATGCCGGTTTCAGAAAATATCATCACAGTTCATGCTGGCGCACATGCCAGCACACAAAAAAGGGTGGGACTTGAGTTTGACCACGCGCATTGCGGCTCCCGTGGTCATGCCGGCACACCTGCCAGCTTACAAAAAGATGGCGCTCGCCGCCATAGATCACTCGTCGTCGAATTTGAGCATGTCGGCCTGCATCTTCTCGAACCACGGCCTCTTCCTTGGCGACACGGTGTTGAGATCCACCTTCATGATCTCCACCCCGGTCATCATGCTCGCGAGAGCCACTTCTTTCGCCTTGGTCTTGGCGTTGGCGGTCTCGATCTCTAGCATCTTGGCTCGCTTCTCCGCCTCTAGCTCGAACATCTTGGCTTGCTTCTCGGCATCCAGATCAAGCCTCCTCCTATGGATCTCCATGAAAGCATCCATTTGCTCCGCCTTGAAACGTCGGCGCTCCTCCTCCCTTGAGTCCTTCTTATTCATCATGCTGTCCACGCTTGCGATCAAGGCGTTGGTGGCCGCATCTCGCTTGTCCTCCTTCTTGGAGTTAGTCTTCCCCCGCGGTCGTGCCGGCTCGCCCTCCCCAACATCCTCCACGGCTTTCTACCCCCCGCGCGACTTGAGTGCTGCATATTGCGCCTTGAACTTCTCCTCGTCCTTGATGACCCGATAGCAATGGGAAAGGTTGAAGCACTTGCCATTGTGTTGAACCTTGAATGCCTCCAAAGCTTGAAATGCCTACAAAATGTTTCCATGCAAGCATATGGGCAAGTGATATGCAAATGAACACGCAAAGGATGAACTTGATGACACAAAAGAGGCGGCTTGCTAGCATACCATGTCTTGCATGCCGATGCAGCTAACAGGCGGGCCTTGACGCTCTCAAGAGTGGCGCAAAACTTGTTGCACTCTTGTTGGATCACCTTTCACCGCTTGGAAATGGAGACCCACCCGCGCGTGCTCACAAATTGGTAAGGCGGAAACTTCTTGCGCTCATAAACTCTCGGTGGACACGAATCCAAAAGGTTGAATGCTTTTGCTCGACGCCCTTCTTGGGGTCTTGTCCAATGTCTCGCCAACCCTCGCAAAGAAGCTTGTCCTCGGCCGCCGTGTACGCCTTCGTGCGCTTGCTCTTGCACTTCGGCTTAGGACCGGCGGCTTGGTTGGAGAGCTCGTCCTCGAACAAAGGCTCCACTTTGATGTCGCACTCGTCCTCTTCCTCTAGCCCGTAGTCGTCCGGGAACTCGTGGTCGAGGGGGAAGCCGTCCAGGTCGATGCCGACCTGATCACGCATGAAGGCCGCCTGATCGGGATCATAGCCAGCGGCCGGCGTGAACGCCCCGCGGCCGTCCTAGCTTTGTGTCTCATCGGGATCGTAGCCAGCGGCCGGCGTACCGCCCTCGAAGATGAGGTTTTGCATGTAGTCCTCGTCGACGGATGGCATTTCCTCGAACAAGTTACGGGCGTCCGGGAGCACGCCGGCTGGCGTCTACCGCACGTGTTTCCTCGCGCCGCCGGATGACGATCCACCAGCCATCGGGGTGGCGTTGAGGTCGATGGGCGCGGGCGCGGGCGTGGAAGGCGCGACCACGCTCATGTCGGGCGAGCACTCCCCGGAGAGGCGGGAGGCCTGCGGGAAGACGTGGAAGTCGGGGATCGGGTTGCAAGCCGACGCCTTGAAGCGAAGCGGCACCATCCGAGGAAACGCCGACGAGCCGGTGCTGGCCGCGGCGACGGCGGCTTGGACGAGACCATGCTGGCTAGGGTTTAATCCTAGCATGTAGAGCGCCTCTGTGACGCCCCTGATTCAATCGTACACTAATCATACACGCAAACGTGTACGATCAAGATCAGGGACTCACGGGAAGATATCACAACACAACTCTAAACACAAATGAATGTCATACAAGCTTCATATTACAAGTCAGGGGCCTCGAGGCTCGAATACATAGCTCGATACATAAGTGGGTCAGTGGAAGCAACAATATCTGAGTACAGATATAAGTTAGACAAGTTTTGCCTTAAGAAGGCTAGCACAAACATCAACGATCGAAGAGGAAAGGCCTCCTGCTTGGGACCTCCTAACTACTCCTGGTCGTCGGCGGGCTCCACGTAGTAGTAGGCACCCTCGGGGTGGTAGTAGTAGTTGACTGGGGTGGCATCTGGCTCCAGGGATCCACCATCTGGTTGCATCAACCGGGAAGAAGAAGGAGGGGGGAAAAGGGGTAGCAAAGCAACCGTGAGTACTCATCCAAAGTACTCACAAGCATCAGATCTATACTAAGTATGCATTGGTATCAAATGGAAGGGTTGTATCTGTGGACTGAACTGCAGAATGCCAGAATAGAGGGGAAGGCCTAGCCTATCAAAGACTAGCATCTTCAAGCAGCTCCAAGCATCTTGCAGCATGTAGAAGAGTATAGAATAACAATTTATAATTAACAAGCATGTTGTAACAGTAATGCCCAGAGATCCTTCCTCGACTTCTTGCGAGAAAGCATTCCCGAAGCCACATATCCAAAGTATCCATTTCTAGTTGTAATAGATCAGGATACAAGTCAGAACGTCCATTAACATGGACACGGTATTAGATATATATCTTCCCTGCAGGGGTGCACCACGTTACCCAACACGCTCGATCACTCTGGCCGGACACACCTTTCTGGGGTCAATGCCCGGCCTTGGAAGATCAACACGTCGCAGCCCTACCTAGGCTCAGTAGAGAGGTCCCCTTGATCTACATCCTAAGTGCCGGGGTCTTGGGCCCATCGCCCGTTTCACTCAAGTAGATTCTTGTGAGGTGGATACCAAGATCGCTTGCCTCGGATGGCGGCCATGATCCGACTGCCGCCATCTTTGAATCGACATCCGACAAAGCTTGGTGATACTCTGACGTCGAGGCCCATAACTATTCTCGCGTGGTGGTTAGTGCGTAAAGGCGAAGGCCAACTCGAACAAATACCCAAACCTGTTAGTGCATTAACAATTAAAAGTAGTAATTTGTCGGGACAAGTCGAGCTACCACCCCTCTTGGGTGATCTGGCTAAACAACCGGCCGCCCTTTGTCACATCAAGACGGGTGCTCTCCGGGCCCGCCCGGCTTTCACAATGGTCTCAAGTAAGTCAAGGTACTGTGTGTCCAGAAATAAAGGGGAAAACCCAAGGAATCACCCTCGAAGGATTCCACTCGATGTAACCATCAAGGTGAATGTAAGAGGAACCACCCTCGAGGTTCACACTAGAGGTGTTGCACGACAGAGCCATGTCAGGAATGGTGAAGGAGGAACCACTCTCGGTGACCACGACCGAATAGCTACACTACAAATATCTCATCATGAGTGATGTATGAGGTTCCACCCTCGGCACTCGATGGTAACTCTGCAGAGTCGAGCAACAAAAAGGGGCGTGATGTGATGTGAGGTGTCGGGCTCTGGTCGTCGATCATGTTGATCGAGTCGTCGATGATGAAGCAGGGGCAACAAGGACAAGGTGGGGGTCACTGATGGATCATGAACCAACCTATGCTAAGCAGTTTAGGATAAGCAGGTAAGGTACAATGAGCAGGTTACAAAAGCAGGCTATGCATCAGAATAGGAGCAAACAATAACAGTAGCAAAATCTAATGCAAGCATGAGAGCGATATCGGGATGATCAAAGGGGGCTTTCCTAGCAGCTCCGATGAAAGGGAAGAAGGGTCATCGTCGACGTAGTTGATCACACTGGCATCAGCAGCGGTCTCGGGGTCTACCGGAGAGAAGAAGGGGAAGAAACAGTAAATACAAGGCACACAGATGCATGGCATGACGATAAGCAGTGCTAGGGGTGTTCTAACGCGACACTACTCGATACAGGTGAAGGGGAAAACATCAGGGAATGCTTTCCCAAAGTTTGACATTTTCGGACAAGCGGACCAGAGGGGGAAGGTTCCATGTTCGCTATGCTAGGGGCATGTGGCAGACGAACGGACCACGTATTCAGATTTGTCTCATCGTTCTGAGCAACTTTCATGTATAAAACGTTTTCATCCGAGTTATGGTTTATTTATTATGATTTTTCCAAGTTTTAGCAATACTCTCGAATCCTTATTAATTCGAAATTGAATAGCTAAATACTAGGGGTACCCAGAAATGTACCCAACAGTATGTATAAGAGGCTGAAAGTGGGCCAGGGGGTCCCAGTTGACCAGTCAACGTTTGACTGGTCAACAGGGGTGAGGCCCCCTGTCATTGACCGTGTCTAGTTAACTAATTCAGTTTCAACTAATCCAGTGATTAGGCTAATTAATCTCGAGTTAATTAAGGTAATTAACATTTTAATTAATAAATTAACTAATTTATTTATTATTTTATTTTATATTTTTTTACAGAAAAGGGGGCGTGGGGCCCAACTGTCATAGGGCCAAGTGGCCTTAGCGGGGCAGGCGTAACGGGCGGCCGGTGTGGGCGCCGCCCGAACGGGCACTGGCCCCGGGCGCGACCAGCCAGGGGGAAGCGCGGCGAGGCCGGCCGTCGGAGGCAGCAGTGGCGACGCCACGACGGGGCAGCCCCGGGACGCGGCCGACACGTGGGTCGGCGGAAGAAGTGACCGGAGCGGGGCGCCAGACGAGCGGGCAATGGTAGGTGAGGCGCGGTCGGGCACGCGGACGCGCGGTCCGGCGAGCGAGAGGGCGCCGGCGGTAGCGGCAAGGGACGACGACGGTGCGAGCGGTGCGCGCAGCAGAGGGGCGCGTGGGGCGCGATGTGCGCAGGCCGCAGCGGCGGCTGGTGGACGGGCGCCAGCCGACTCGAGGTGATGCGCAGGTGGTGTCGCAGCAGAGGCGGGGCGGCCGAGAGCAGCCTAAGCAGCAGCAAGCGCAGGGGAAACGTGACAGGGAGCGCACGAGCAAGGGCTCGGTGACGGCAAGTAGCGGCGCAACGGGGGGAAGCGGGCGAAGCCGCGCATCGAGCTAAGGTGACGTGGGGCACAGGGATGCACATAGTCAACGGACGCGGCGAACGCTCGCGACGGTGGCGGCTCGGACATGACGAGCCTGAGCAAATGGCCACGGATCGACCAAACGAAGGTGGTAGGTGGCATCTATGCAGCTCCTAGGGCTTGCTCACATCAACAGATAGCGGTAGGGGCACGGCAGCGACGTGCAACGCCGACCATGGTGGACGACGGAGACGAAACTCATGGCTAGCTTGCTAGGGGAGGAGATAGGTGTCTGGAAAAGAGAGGCAAAGGCGACGGTGCTCACTGGGGAGGCACACTAAGGCCCGTTGGGAGCTTAGGAGCGCAGGGTTGAACGTTTGAAGACGAACGTCGGCGGCGACCGAGGAAGAAGAAGCTCCCGCAGGATGCAGAGGCGTCGAGCTCGAACGGATGGCCATAGATGACGTAGACGAACACTGCGGAGCTCCTAGACTCGTTGGCGGGGTGCAGGGACGACGATGGCTTCGAGCACGACGGATCCATGGTGACGAGGGCGTTCGGGTGTGTGTAGGGAAGTGGGAAACGACGCATGAGGGAGAGGGGAAAAGGGGCTAGGGTTTCTGCTGCGGGGGGGGTTGTAGGGGACGTGGGCGCCCGGATGGTCGGCGCGTGGGCAGGCGCCCGGATGGCCGGCGCGTGGGCAGGCGCCATGGATGGCTGCCACGGCCCCCCCGTGAACAGGAGGAAGGAGGAGACCTCCTGGAATTGCAGCAGTGGGCTGGGCCTTGTACTGTAGCAGTGGGCTACACTACTGCTACAAGTGCAAGGTAGCTAGGTTTCTAACCCCCTTTCTAATCCTCTGCTAGGTATTTTTCCACTGTTTTGTATTTATTTGAGCAAGCAAACTATTTTTGTTACACATGATACTTGGCACATAAACACAAGGCATTGTTTTGAAACAACACACAAAGTTTGGGCCTATTTGGAAATGCTTGAACAATTTGAGAAATTGAAAAGGGTCAAGTAATATGTTGCCGGTCCACTTAAATAAATGATGCGGTCAATTTAAAATTCGATTTGATGTTGGCCCCACTTAGAAAATTACTGAATTATTCCGAATATAAATAACATTTTTGTTTCACCATTTGAAGAAACATTTTCTCACTTGCAATTTAAATTGGATTTTTTTGTTGGTTTAAAATAAATGGCAATTAGCACATTAAAATATGATGACATGGCATCATTAGCAGAAGATTACTGTAGCTTAATTATCCGGGCGTCACAGCCTCCCTCGTTGCCGCCGCGATGCGGGCGTTGGTGACCTACTATTGCTTGGCGGCAGCGGCGGCTGACTTGGCCGACCTCATCCTCGCGTCATGGCGTGCCTCGACCCTCCTCTTGGTCGACTCCCTTGCCCGCTGTTGGTGGCAGCGCCTTCTTTGGCTTAGTCATGACGGTGGTCTTCTTGGCAGGGCACGAGGCTTGCCTTTCCCGGGAGGGCGGCAGCCGAGACCCAGTGAGGAGGCGAGGCCGGCGGCGACGTCGAGGTCGATGGCGTCCTCCATGGCGGGGTGTGGGGCGGGAGCGCGCGCGGGCGGGAGTATTTTTGAGAAAAATGGGGGAAAATGGTGGTGGTACTTGCCAGCGACCAGTGAACCGGGAAGAGGAGTAGGTCTTGTGGCAGCGTTAAATCTCGTGTTCGCGCCGACGCAAATCCGGCTCAAAATTGGGCCGGGAATGGGTCGCCAAGCGGACAGGCGTCCGTTTGGGTCGGCGCGTTGGGCCGTCTTTTTTGTCCGCGCCGACCCAAGCTGACGCGGCGGATGAAATAGGTCGCCCTATTGGAGTTGCTCTAACCTTTCAATCCATATTAACTGGGGCTGCTTGATTCCGGAAAAAGGATAATTAGGGCTGCTTTAGTGTAGCTTTATTTTAGTTTCTTGCGAAAAAGAGAGAGCACCGGCCGATGGCACACATTTAGAGTCGCGCAAAGGGCAAGCTCTCGCGATGGCCACGTCAATTTGCTGTGCCGAGGGAATAAAGAAAAAAAACATATATGGTCAAGCGCACGAATTGCGGGATTGGCCAGCGACTCTTTCGCCCCTCACACCCAGTGTCTCCCTCCTAGCTAGGGTTAGGAAAAACGTGGCCGCCGCCGCCGCCGCCCTCCCCCACTTCGCTCGAGGTCACCCCTCTCCATGTCCCGTCCTGAGCTCCACCTCCTCCAGCCCCCGCCTGGGCTCTGCTCCTTCTTCCTTGTTGGCGCTCAACCGGACGAGGGTGAACTGCCACAAGCCACAGCAGAGGGACACGTCGATGAGGATGGCAAGTCGAGGTAAGCCGCCGCGGATTTGCTCACTGTTAGCTCCCAGTCTTTTCTTCTTCTTAGTGCTTTCTTATCTCCTCTTCCCTAACCTCGCCTATGCTAGCCGGAGGGGATCGGGAGGCATGAGGCGTGGATACGGGTGGAGCGGCTGAAGAAGGGGTTGTGTGGGGCAACCGGCCCGTCTTCTTCTATGGAGTGGCCACTGTCGTCGCCACGCTACTCAACTCGTCGAACACGATGTCGCCATGTTCGGGAAGAAGGATTATCAGCAGTGGCGTCTCCTCTGCCGAATGGTAACTAACAGATTTGGTAATACTAATTATCAGCACTCTCTTTTAATGTTTTGAGGGTATCTTAGCTTTGAGAATGAACTAAACGTTTATTTGGGGAGAGATTTTGCTCCATTTTTGTAATCATTTTGAATTGATGGTCTGATGGATATCATGTCTGTGTCTATTTTGATGCTTCAGGCCTTCAGTATTAGAGCTGACGCCGACAGTTGATTCCTTGCATCAATGCGAAGGATACATTAGCCAAAGCTTGGGGGCAAGATGATCTCCAGCCCGGCCTGGCCACCGCTGGCATGTCGGTGCCCTCAACAAGTTCCTGCATGGGGATGTGAAGTCTGGTCCGAGGCCGCTTGGCCGGATGGCGCTCACTCTAGTGCCAAGTAGAATTCTTGAGCTCCTGCTTCACTTGCAAGAAGAAGCTGTAAGGAAACTGCATTTACATCTATCACCACGCTCAGTCTTTCAGAGTTTTAGGTTGAAGATACTCCGATGATTACACCTAAATGAAAACAGTTTATCCAACAAATAATTGTGGCGTTGTTTGCCTGGGAACATCCCATATACATTTGGGGAGGAAATCTTGTGAAAACTTGAAACATTCATCCAATTATTTCTTTGTACAACAACTGAACATATTGCTTCGGTGAAATCATTCATCCAATTGCGATACAACAATTGTTTCTTTCTATGCATCTTCAGACAGAAAGGCATACTGATTTAGTTGTTGTGTGCCATTGCATCGGTGAGAAGGCATTCTGCAGTGCCGAGTGCCGGGACCAAGAGATCATGATCGAAGAGGAAGCAAAGAACAAGATCGCCATCAGATGCTCGTCATGCTCATCCCTGCCCGCCGATGGATGGAACAGACAACAGCGGAGGACATGGACATGGCTCGTCCTGCTCGTCCTGAACAACGTCAGAGGTATTGATATGAGCAATTTTTCCGAATAAATATTTTGTTTGATAATTTTGCTGACCAGTTCAATTGATCTGATGTGTTTGCCTTACTATGGGCACTGCCAATGCGAACTACCAGAGTCATATGAGGCTCACTGGAAGCGGCAACATTAGTGGCATTCCGGTCCAATGCAGCTGTTCAAGCTTTGCATATCCAACATCATCGAGCCCAATGTATTGTTATGCTCTTTTTGTTGTAATATCTAAGCAGAATGTACTACAAACTAGATAATCTGACGAAGATGTAGCACGAGATGTTCTCCAATAATGTTAATTTGTTGTCGAAAACTCTGAAATGGTACTGCATTTTGAACTGAGTGTCAAACCCAATTGAGTCAAGTCTCCCATGCAGTATGGTATTTTGTGGCGCTTGATTAGGTTACACTTTGAAAATCATTTGCCTTCTGTATGCATCATGTGATCTCTTTTTGTTCCAGTAAGGACCATTCAGTGGGATTTGTATTGTAATAAGCTTTGCACCTGAATTGATATTTTATAGTTAACAGAGTTAAGTCGCAGGAAATATGTGTTTTTGGTAATTGAGCTAGATATATGTGTGTTTCTTTTTTGCTGTAATGTGGTCGTTATTTTAATTTAGAAAATAGAAGCATGAAGTGTGATTGTAAGGATCTAATAAAAGATGTTGTTTGCATAACAAGATGTGTACTGTACCTACTTACTAATAGCAGAATCTTAATCCTTCGCAAGCAGTCGCCATCGATGTAGACTTGGCATGCCCGGGTTTACTTTGTGAACAATATAATTTAGGAACTGACTTCCATTTGCTGAATTGTTGAAAAGTGGATATGATGGAAGAAGGTACCGGAAATGTTCTTGTTGCTGTAAGCTATTTGCATGAAGCGCTAAAATGCAAAAGAGATTGCTTGGAGCAGACATAGAGGTAAATTAAGTTAATCTTTACTTCTTCTCAGCTTAAATTCTTTTATTGTTTCCCTTGATTAGCTGCACTTTGGACGTGTTTCAGCAACAGTCTTATTTGGGACTACATGTGAAACATTTTGTGATCTTTCATGCTTCTGTCCTCTCCTCAGGTCATATGAATATGCACTGTTGTAGTGTTCACACTCGTCTGAAGTTGGTTCCTTTCATTTTCCAGGATTTGACGCTGCTGCTTCTTACCTCTGTAGAGATCCTGGTATGGTGCCTCGTAACAATGATACCGGAAATGGTCAGACTCCACAACAATTGCGCTTACCACGAACGAAGGATGTTATTGTAAATGGAACCGTTGTAAAGGTCAAGTACTACCACACCTACATGCTACATCCGCCACCTCGTTCTTCTCACTGTTCTATCTATAACAACTGTGTGGAGCGTTTTGATCATCACTGTCCTTGGATTGGTCAATGCATAGGACTGGTAACTATATTAATGCCTAATAGTCTAATATATTTCATTGTCATCCGAATCTGCATGATGAATCTCTATTGCAACTATTAATCAATGTTTGGTGCTAACTACCAGCTTTTCTGGTGCAGCGTAATTATCGTTTATTATATATGTTTGTATTCTCGACCACACTACTCTGCCTCTACGTGTCTGGGTTCTGCTGGGTGTACATAATTAAGATCAAAGATGCAGAGCATTCATCGATTTGGAGGGCAATGTTGAAGACACCTGCCGAGTGGTTCTGATCATCTATTGTTTTATTTATGTGTGGTTTTTTGGCGGTCTTTTTGTCTTTCATCTCTACCTGAAGAGCACCAATCAGGTCGCTTCCCTTTCCACCTTTCCTCTGTTTTAAAACTCTTAGTATTTAAATCATTTTGTCACAACTTCGTAATTATTCAATCCTTCACCTTTGCAAACTACCTACGAGAACTTTAGGTATCGGTGCGACTTACGGGCTAACCTATATAACAAGATTGCTTAGAGCTAACATAGAGGTTAATTAAAGTAATCTTTAGTTCTTCTCTTGTCATGTTTTCATTAGTAAACCTCAAGGTAATTTCTCTTAGAAAATCATGTCTTCATGGCCGGCATGATGATGGCGACATGACCCCCCGTGACGATGACCCGATCCGGTCGGACACCGTCTTCTTCGCCACGAGGAAATGCTTTGCATGCATTCAAAGCTTAATAAAATATTTTGAATGTCTTTGCTTGCTACACTAGTATGCAGGTTTTGTGGAATGATGAACAAGACCTCTTCTTTTCAAAATATATGCTAGAGAGTACGATCGTTGGATTTATAGAGATGAAGTGTTTGTAAAATTGCTTAATATCTTATATCTTGCTTGTGCAGGGCACCAGGAGAGAGATCGTATCATATTTCCTGTCAGCTGTGCTCTGGATCTTCTCCTATTCATATAAGTAACAACACATTCTTATGAAGGAATTCATATAGGCTTACATTTCATTGCATCTCCTCTGTCATTTTTAATTGGTTATATGCATGTGCTGTTGCAGAAAATTGTTTCTAAGACATGCCGATTACTATAATTAATTGAAGCAGAGTTTTTGCTTGATAATTGATGGTGATGGTGTTATATTTTTAACCATTCTACTTATCTACACTGTCAACACGTTAATAACTACAGCAGCTTGGTTAGTGCGTACAGTAACCCCTCAAGAGGCGCTCCAGCCACTAGTTAGCATACTGCGTCGCGCAGCTGCGCGCATCGCGCACCAGCGGCGCATACACGGAGGGGATAAATCACGGCGGACCACAAGCTAGCCGATCGATCACGACACCCCTGCACACCAGCACGAGAACGCACCTGCACCACAGCAGTGCTGCCACGCACTCCCCAACCCTGCCACGAGCGCACGCGGCGGCACATGCGCCCCTTCCAAATCACCGGCGCGGCTGCGGCCTTTCTCTTTCCGGTTCTCACGCCGCATCGTCCCGTGTTTCGTGGTGGCCTAGTGGGCACGAACGAAGGAGCAGGGAGCCAGGGACCGCGTGCGGTGCGGTGCGCGCCGTACGGGATATCGATGAGATCACGGGTGCCCGCACGGCGACGCTCGGGTTTTGCTGGGAGGACGGGAACCGTCGCTGGGAAGACGGCGTGTGCGCACGGTCGTCGCTGTACTTTTGCCGTTGGATGTCTCTCGAGCGTGCCCTCCGCGTCCATGGATTGTCATTGCACGTGCAGTCGTACGTGCTCGCTGTAGTACCGGCGCTTACTAAATTCCTTAACACCACTGTCAGTAACTCAGTATGGAGCAGAGAGATTAGTAGTTTTTCTTTTTCTTTTTGGAGTAGATCTATAGTATAGTTAACTTGTGGTCTTCTACGTCGACGCAAGCAGAGACGACGAAGCTGTTACGATATGATAAGTTTTACTGTACTTTAATTACGTGTGAGCGAAAGCGATGGACCAGCAGTACACCGAAGAATCAACACAGATAGGCCATTCGTGTTGGAAGGCATGCAATTCTCAGTTGTCGGCGCCGAAGAATAAACTGGCGCTGTCGTCACCGCCGAGAGCCGCCATGGCCTCGCTCAGCGGGAGTACGCTTTGCGTGTGCGCAGAAGGACCGAGGAGGCCCTGATAACAAAGAAATCGAGGTCCTCCTGCGTTGGAATAGCGCGTTGGAATATCATGGATTCGAAGCACGTTGCAATACTTGAAGAGTAACCCTGACTCAAGAGACATGATGACACCGGTCGTCTTGGCAACTTCTTTCCTTGCATCCACGAGTCCATAACTCTTTCTGCACGGTAGAAAAGGCAATATGGACTGAGCTTACGGCTCGACGAACAAACGGAAACGTAAGGCTTGGGGGAGTTTGGGGCAATCTGAACCTGCGAAGCATGTGTGGCGAGGTGCGTGCCAGCTGCCTCCTACTACCATGTTTCTTTACTCTTTAGCACGAGTTACGAAATGGACACATCGTCGCCGCATGGCTTCATCACAACCAAAGCTGGTGGGGCTTCTGTGAAGAATCGTAATGGCGTGTTTGGTTGCGATTACAGTACGTACTAACGAACGGAGATTAATAAACCCTCGCGCAACGATGATGGCAAGGGTTGGCTCGTGCTCCTGCAGTAAAGGTTGAAAGGTTGAAGACGATGACCATGTAAACATCCCGGTTCGGGGCTTTAAAGGTCAAGTAACCGATCAGCAGCGAGTGAGCAATGGCAAAGCATAGCCACACTTGATCCATGACAACCCTTTCATCGACATCCTTGAGCCTCATCATCCAATTGCATCCGATGTTCATCTTCATCAAAACAATAACACTTGGAATAGTGTACATGCAAGGACGGAAGGTATCAAGGATGAGAAACAATTCCGTGGAAGTGGGTTAGAGGAACTTTCTCGTAGAAGTGGTCAACCTTTGTCGGCCTCCCCTTTGCTTCTTGATATTAAATTAATATATATTAATCGGTAATATCCGGCATTACCCGATATTCATCTAAACCCTTCCTGTGACCTCGAAACACTTCTGGAACCTCTCGGAATTATTCTGGATATTAATGAAACGATTCCACAAATCTATTCTCATCACTACTAGCATGCAACAGATCGTGATTATCTTAAGCTTGTGACCCTGTAGATTCGGTAAATCATAGACATAAATGAAAACACCTTCGTTCAGTAACCGATAGCGAAACCGTGCACATCCATATCGTTCCATGTGATTACACGAATAATATTCGAGTGAACCTTTGGTTATCATGCGATGTTCCTTTTGCTTCGCGATACTTTACAAAACCAATTAAGGTCTTCAATTTAAAATTTGGTCACCCGATTTTGATCAGGTCAACAACTTGTCAACGAGCTCTCTCGTTCAATTCTTGTAATTCACTATGCTTCCTAATTTTAAAGCTCTCGCATTCAATTAAGGTATATAATTTTGGACTTCATTCACATTTTGACCGGGTCAACAATTTTTTCAATCAATCGACAACAACCAGCCTATAAAAGCACATCAATCTCGCGCACCCTCTCACCACCTGAAAAAAGCACCAATATATGATACTATAACACCAATATAGTATATGTAGACACCGATGTAGAAAATTTTCCTACATAAATATGGTTGATTACCAGATAACACAGAATCGTGAAGGAAATATGCCCTAAAGGCAATAATAAAGTTGCTATTTTTATTTCCTTATACCATGATAAATGTTTATTATTCATACTAGAATTGTATTAACCGGAAACTTAGTACATGTGTGAATACATAGACAAAACTGAGTGTCCCTAGTATGCCTCTAGTTGACTAGCTCGTTAATCAAAGATGGTTAAGTTTTCTGACCATAGACATGTGTTGTCATTTGATGAACGGGATCACATCATTCTAATGATGTGATGGACAAGACCCATCCGTTAGCTTAGCATAATGATCGTTAAGTTTTATTGCTATTGCTTTCTTCATGACTTATACATATTCCTCTGACTATGAGATAATGCAACTCCCGAATACCGGAGGAACACCTTGTGTGTGCTATCAAAGCGTCACTGGCGTAACTGGGTGATCATAAATATGCTCTACAAGTGTCTCCGAAGGTGTTTGCTGTGTTGGCATAGATCAAGATTAGGATTTGTCACTCCGAGTATCGGAGTGGTATCTCTGGGACCTCTCGGTAATGCACATCACTATAAGCCTTGCAACCAATGTGACTAATGAGTTAGTTATGGGGTGATGCATTATGGAATGAGTAAAGAGACTTCCCTGTAATGAGGTTGAACTAGGTATCATGATACCGACGATCGAATCTCGGGCAAGTAACATACCGAGGACAAAGGGAATAATGTATGTTGTTATTGCAGTTTGACCGATAAAGATCTTCGTAGAATATGTAGGAACCAATATGAGCATCCAGGTTCCGCTGTTGGTTATTGATCGAAGATGTGTCTCGGTCATTTCTACATAGTTCTCGAACCCGTAGGGTCCGCACGCTTAACGTTCGATAACGATTTGTATTATGAGTTATGTGTTTTGGTGACCGAAGATTGTTCGGAGTCCCGGATAAGATCAGGGACATGACGAGGAGTATCGAAATAGTCGAGAGGTAAAGATTGATATATTGGAAGGTTGTGTTTGGACACCAGAATGGTTTCGAAAATGTCCAGACATTTTCCGGAGTACCGGGGATTACCGGAACCCCCGGGGAGTTAATGGGCCTTGATGGGCCCTAGTGGAGAGAGGAGGCGGCGGCCAGGTAGAGGCGCGCGCCCCCAAGCCCAAACCGAATTGGACTAGGGTTAGGGGGACAGCCCCCCTTTCCTTCTCTTCTCCTTCTCCTTCCCTCCTTCTCCTAGTGGGAATAGGAAAGGGGGGGCGAATCCTACTTGGACCGGGAGTCCAAGTAAGACTCACCCCCATGGCGCCCCCCTTGGGCCGGCCACCTCTCCTCCCCCCTTTATATACGTGGGAGGGGGGCACCCCGAAGACACACCAAGCCTTCTCTTAGCCGTGTGCGGTGCCCCCCTTACACACCTCGGTCATATCGTCATAGTGCTTAGGCGAAGCCCTGCACCGGTAACTTCATCATCACCGTCGCCACACCGTCGTCTTGTGGAACTCTCCTCGTCCTCAATCGGATCAAGAGATCAAGGGCGTCATCGAAATTGAGCGATGTCTTTGAGCAGCGGAGGTGCCGTACGTTTGGTGCTTGGATCGCGAAGACGTTCGACTACATCAACCGCGTTACTTAACGCTTCCTCTTTTGGTCTACAAGGGTACGTAGACACACTCTCCCCGCTCGTTGCTATGCATCTCCTAAATAGATCTTGCGTGATCGTAGGTAAATTTTTTGAAATATTGTGTTCCCCTACAGTGGCATCCGAGCCAGGTCTATGCGTAGATGTTATATGCACGAGTAGAACACAAAGAGTTGTGGGCGATAATAGTCATACTGCTTACCACCAACGTCTTACTTTGATTCAGCGGTATTGTTGGATGAAGCGGTCCGAACCGACATTACATGACCGCGTTCATGAGACTGGTTCTATCGACGTGCTTCGCAGACAATTGGCTAGCGGGTGTATGTTTCTCCAACTTTAGTTGAATCGAGTTGGACTACGGCCGGTCCTTGTTGAAGGTTAAAACAGCACACTTGACGAAAAATCGTTGTGGTTTTGATGCGTAGGTAAGAATGGTTATTACTAGAAGCCCGTAGCAGCCACGTAAAACTTGCAACAACAAACTAGAGGACGTCTAACTTGTTTTTGCAGGGCATGTTGTGATGTGATATGGTCAAGACGTGATGAGATATAAATTATTGTATGAGATGATCATGTTTTGTAAAAGATATCGGCAACTGGCAGTAGGGGTGGGCGTTCGGTAGAAACTAAAATTTTGGTTTATGCTATTCGGTTTATTTTCAACTTCGGTTTACAAAACTGGAAACCGAAAATGTCAACCAAAAACAGGAATTCGGTTAACCGTTAATTCGGTTCGGTTTTCAGTTTCTACCGAACATTTACTTCGTGGCTTACAAAGCACTGAAGGAATCTTCCTGATGCACCCCCACCCTCTTATATAACGGAGCGCCTTGTCTCGTTGAGCTAGCTTGGCGATGTGGGACTAAAACAAAGCCGCTGCACACTCCACCAGTCGTCAGAAACACTAATTATTGTGTTTGGGCCATGCAAATTAGATAGAGGGCCCATGCCTACAACGCAAAAGGATGTAGGGTAGAGGGCCCATGCAATTTAGCTTGCACGTGAAGCGTTTGTACGTGCTATGCTGTTCTGCCGAGTGCCGAATACCCACGGGTGGCGCGAGCGGCGGCTTAGCGGCTTGGCGAGATGCGTCAGCTTGATGCGTGACGTGCAAGGACTCGTGAGCTTCGGTTTTTCTTTCGGTTAAATAGTTTCCTACCGAACCGAGTGATTTGATTTCGGTTATCATAAGTAAAAACCGACTTTTATTGTACCAGCAAGAAAAACCGAAAATTGAGTTTGTTCGGCTTCGGTTTCGGTTCGGCATTCGGTTGGTTGGTTTTTATGCCCAACCCTAGCTGGCAGGAGCCTTATGGTTGTCGCTTTATTGTATGAAAATGCAATCGCCATATAATTGTTTTACTTTATCACTAAGTGGTAGCGATAGTCGTAGAAGCAATAGTTGGCGAGACGACAACAATGCTACGATGGAGATCAAGGTGTCAAGCAGGTGAGGATGAAGATCATGACGGTGCTTTGGAGATGGAGATCAAACGCACAAGATGATGATGACCATATCATGTCACATATTTTGATTGCATGTGATGTTTATCTTTTATGCATCTTATTTTGCTTACTATGGCGATAGCATTATAAGATGATCCCTCACTAAATTTCAAGGTACAAGTGTTCTCCCTGAGTATGCACCGTTGCTACATTTCGTCGTGCCCAGACACCAAACGATGATCGGGTGTGATAAGCTCTACGTTCACATACAACGGGTGCAAGCCAGTTTTGCACACGCAGAATACTCGGGTTAAACTTGACGAGCCTAGCATATGCAGATATGGCCTCAGAACACTGAGACCGAAAGGTCGAGCGTGAATCATATAGTAGACATGATCAACATAGTGATGTTCACCATTGAAAGTTACCCCATCTCACATGATGATCGGACATGGTTTAGTTGATATGGATCACATGATCATTTAGAAGACTAGAGGGATGTCTATCTAAGTGGGAGTTCTTAAGTAATATGATTAATTGAAATTTAATTTATCATGAACTTAGTACCTGATAGTATTTTGCATGTCTATGTTGTTGTAGATCAATGACCCGTGCTACCGTTCCTTTGAATTTTAATGCGTTCCTAGAGAAAGCTAAGTTGAAAGATGATGGTAGCAACTAACTGGGTCCGTAACTTGAGGATTATCCTCATTGCTGCACAGAAGAATTACGTCATGGAAGCACTGCTAGGTGCAAGACCCGCTGCAGGAGCAACTCCGGACATTATGAACGTCTGGCAGAGAAAAGCTGATGACTACTCGATAGTTCAGTGTGCCATGCTTTACGGCTTAGAACCGGGACTTCAACGACGTTTTGAACGTCATGGAGCATATGTGATGTTCTAGGAGTTGAAGTTAATATTTCAAGCAAATACCCGGATTGAGAGATATGAAGTCTCTAATAAGTTCTACAGCTGCAAGATGGAGGAGAATAGTTTTGTCAGTGAATATATACTCAGAATGTCTGGGTACCACAACCACTTGACTCAATTGGGAGTTAATCTTCCTATTGATAGTGTCATTGACAGAGTTCTTAAATCACTGCCACCAAGCTACAAAAGCTTCGTGATGAACTATAATATGCAAGGGATGGATAAGATAATTCCCGAGCTCTTCGCGATGCTAAAGGCTACGGAGGTAGAAATCAAGAAGGAGCATCAAGTGTTGATGGTTAACAAGACCACTAGTTTCAAGAAAAGGGCAAATGGAAGAAGGAGCTTCAAGAAGAGCGGCAAGCAAGTTGTTGCTCAAGTGAAGAAGCCCAAGTCCGGACCTAAGCACGAGGCCAGAGTGCTTCTCTTGCAAAGGGACTGGTCACTTTGGAAGCGGAACTGCCCTAAGTATTTGGCGGATAAGAAGGATGGCAAAGTGAAAGGTATATTTGATATACATGTTATTGATGTGTACCTTACTAATGCTCGTAGTAGCGCCTGGGTATTTGATACTGGTTCTGTTGCTCATATTTGCAACTCGAAATAGGGGCTACAGATTAAGCGGAGATTGGCTAAGGACGAGGAGACGATGCACGTGGGAAATGGTTCCAAAGTCGATGTCATCGCCGTCGGCATGCTACCTCTACATCTACCGTCGGGATTAGTTTTAGACCTAAATAATTGTTATTTGGTGCAAGCGTTGAGCATGAACATTATATCTGGATCTTGTTTGATGCAAGACGGTTATTCATTTTAATCAGAGAATAATGGTTGTTCTATTTATATGAGTAATATGTTTTATGGTTGTAACATCCCCAACATCACACTACAGTAATCTCCCCCTAATGAAGGTCATGTCATCATAATCATCATGCCAAAATGCCCCTTGTCCAAAATCTGCTTCAAATTCAAATTCAAATTGCATGTCAAATATTTGCTTCTTCTTTCTTGCAAATAAAATAGTTCATCCTATGGCAAATAATCCCTAGATATTTGTCATGTTGAAGCCAACATTTTTGGAATTCCCAAATTGCCCCTAGAAATTAATTATTGTTCCAACAACATTTAAATATGCCATTCTCAAATTCCAAAATTCCTAGACAATTCTTCTTGCCTCCAAACTATTTGTGGCAATACTAAAAATGTGGAGGAATTTATGGGCCAACTCCCATATTTTTCCTAAATCATTTGGATGCTCAAATAAACCTTTTTCTCTCTCTATTTTAATTTTAAGATGAAAATAAGCCCCCTCCCTGCTGGGCCTTGGCCCAGATAATGTGCTTGAGCCAAGCCCAGCCCCACTCCGGTGGCCAGCCCAGCCTCCCACGCTCCCCCGGTCGCCTTCCTGTTCGAGCGACCGTGGGCACGGTCGCCATCCAACCACCTCGCCGGCGACGCCCAGCGAGGGGATAAGCCCCCTCGACGCCTCGGCCTCCTCCCCACCTACCTCCACTCCCCTCTCTCACCTCCCAGATCCACGCGCTCCTCCCCCTCTCTGTCTCGCTCGCCCGCCTCACCCAGCGCCATCGCCGCCGTCCCACCTTGCATCACCGCGGCGACCGCCTCCCTCGTGCTCCTCCGACATAACCAGCCGCGCTCCGCTACGTCAACTACGGCCACGAACGCGAGCCGACGAACCCCACCGCCCGGATCTGCGCCCTCTTCTTCCTCCTCAGGTCGCCGGCGATCCCCTTCGACTCTGGCGACGCCTACTGCTGCTACTAACCTTCCAGGGGCTTTACGTAGCCGCTCGGTGAGCCTCGCCTCTCTCCCCTCCGTCTTCCCGCCGTTGCCGCGCATGTAGGTGCCGTTCCCCGCATGTCTGAGCTCGCCTCCGCCGAGCTTCGTCGCCCGAACTGCGTGCCCGGTGGCGAAAACCCGTCTGGCGTGTCCATCTTGCTTTCGCCCACAGCGTGAAGCGCCCGTACACCTTTCGGCACCGCTTCGTTTTGCTTTCGCCGTTGCGCCGTTTTCAAGTTCGCCGTGTCTCGGGTCTCCGCCGTCCATGTCGCCGGCGACGACTCCAACCATCCCAGCTCACGTCACCACCCGCGTTGGACGCCGTGTTCTGCCCTCGTTCGAACACAAGTCACGGCGCGTGTTTTGGACCTCTATAGCGAAATCCCGACGAACTCCGGCGAGAAACTGCCGCGGACGCGCTCGCCGGAGCTCCTCCGGTGCCGGCCCTGACCTGGCGTGGCGTGGGGCCCGCCTAGTGCCGCTGACAGTCGGCCCCTGCGCCTCTGTTTGATCGCGTTGACCACGGTCAACGCGAGGTACTATTCCCCAGCCACTGACATATAGGCCCCACCACCTAATTAGGTTAGTCAAACGTTTTAATAAATAAAACTAATTAGTTAACCTAACCAGTCACTCACATGTGGGGCCTAGTAGCTAAATAACCCCCAGTTTAGTTTGAAATAAACTCTGATACGTAAGAGAGGATGACTGGTCGGACCTATTGGTTAGTTTGACTAGTCAAACGGGTCAGCTGACTGCTGACGTCATGTTGATGCATTGCTGACGCATTAATAGGTTTCTGTTAATATAAATAATTCCAGAATATGTTTTAAACTTGCAAAAATCATAGTAAATAAACCGTAACTCGGATGAAAATGTTTTCTACATGAAAGTTGCTTAGAAAAATCCAACGAATACGAATACGTGGTCCATTCATTTGTCACGTGCCCCTAGCATGTTGATCTTGGAACTTACCCCCTCTTTTCCTTTGTCCGGAATCCGCCTAACACCGGGAATTCATCCTCGGATGTTTATCCCCTCCGTCTGCAACGTATAGTACTACGTTAGGTCGACCCTAGTTCTGCTTATCGTCATGTTATGCTTTGTGATGCTATGTTTGCTTTATATTTATTGTTTCTTCCCCCTCTTCTCTCCGGTAGACCCCGAGACCGATGCCGCCCCTGTGATCGACTACGTCGACGACGACCCCTCCTTGCCAGAGCAACCAGGCAAGCCCCCCTTTGATCATCCTGATATCGCTCATTCCATTCTCTCATGCTTGCATTCGATTTTGCTACTGTTATTGTTTGCTCCTATTCTGATGCATAGCCTGCTTTTGTATCTGTTGTTGTACCTTACCTGCTTATCCTAAAGTGCTTAGTATAGGTTGGTTAGTGATCCATCAGTGACCCACACCTTGTCCTTGTTGCTCCTGCTTCATCATTGAACACCCGATCAACGGGATCGAAGACCAGGCCCCGACACCGCACATCACTTTCCCCTTAGTTGCTCGACACTCTTTGGGTTACTATCGAGTCTTGAGGGTGAGACCTCTACAGCACTTCTGATGTTAACCCTGTAGTGTAGCTATTCGGTTGTGGTCATCGGGGGTGATTCAGCCTTAACCACTTCCGATACGACTCTGTCGTGCAACCCCTCAAGTGTGAACTTTGGGGGGTGGTTCCCCTTACGTTCACCTTGATAATTACATCGAGTGGAATCCGTCAAGGGTGATTCCTCAGGTTTCCCACTTGGTGTTAAACACACGGTTACTATGGTTACTATGACTTTACATTGAACCATGTTACTAAAGACGAGTCGACCCTGAGGGGTACCCGCGCGAGTATAATTGCGAGTGATGTGGAGTCGGGTTGACCTGGAAGGTGCCCGCGAGATAATTACGAGGCGTGGCCGGGCATTCCTAGCCCTTGTCGCAAGTCCTCGAGACGGGGAGATGGGGTCACATCTTTCGTGAGTCTCTGCTTGTTATCACGCGTTCCTAATCCACTACGATTTGGATATCTGATCCGAGGGGCCTCTGGCCTGATAGCACTAACCATCACGTGCGCATAGTATGGGCTTTCTGCGTCGTATGCATCAACCGAAGCTTAATAAACGTCAGCGACTAAGCGGCACGCGCCGGGTTGGACTGCGTAAGCACCTGCCTTGTTGAAGGAGGTAGCTAGGTCTGCTCACCGGCCTCGTCCACAATGTGCAGGAGTTCCCGGGGAGATGGCCCATGACCCCTGGGGGCATAGTTTTATTCCGGCGTGCTGACCTCTCTATTAAGCCTAGATCGGGTTGCGGCGTATTGTTTGGATGAGGCCGCGCATGACCCAGGAAAGTGTGTCCGGCCAGAGTTAATCGAGCGTGGTGGGTAAGTTGGTGCACCCCTGCAGGGAAGAAAACATCTATCGATAGCATGTCCTATGGTAACGGACACTCGGAGGTGTATCCCGATCGATACAACTAGAACTAGATACTTGAGATGAGACTTGGATATGAGGTGATAAATGGATAGTATGGCTGTGGGATTGCTTTCTCGCAGGGAGTAGAGAAAGGATCTCTGGCCGAGGTTGATAACACTTCTACTACTTTACTTTATGCTACTCTTATCTCTTCTGATGCTGCAAGATGCTTGGAGCTTCTTGAAGATGCTAGTCTTCGGTAGGCTAGGCTTTCCCTTTCTCTTCTGGCATTCTGCAGTCTAGTCCACAGATACAACCCATTTCATTGATACCGATGCATATGTAGTGGAGATCCTTGCTTGCGAGTACTTTGGATGAGTACTCACGATTGCTTTGCTCCCCCCTTTCCCCCTTTCCTCTTCTTTCCGGTTGACGCAACCAGATGTCGGAGCCCAGGAGCCAGATGCCACCGCCGATGCTTACTACTACGTGGAGTCCGCCGATGACCAGGAGTAGTTAGGAGGTTCCCAGGCAGGAGGCCTTGCCTCTTCGATCGTGTTGCTTTGTGCTAGCCTTCTTAAGGCAAACTTGTCTAACTCATGCACAGTACTCGGATATTGTTGCTTCACGACTCTTGTGTTTTCTAGCTTATGTATTCGAGCCCTCGAGGCCCCTGGCTCGTAATATAAAGCTTGTATTATTTTAATTTGTGTATAGAGTTGTGTTGTGATATCTTCCCGTGAGTCCTTCATCTTGATCGTATACATTTGCGTGTATGATTAGTGTACAATTGAATCGAGGGCGTCACAAGTTGGTATCAGAGCCGACTGCCTGTAGGTAGCCCCCTTTCCAACTCCTTGGTCGAAGTTGAGTCTAGGCACTACAAAAAACTTTTACTAACATGGTTGTGTGTCTTACGGGCCCACGTCGCCATTGGGTGGTATTAGGATCTTTTTATTCCTCGTCTATACTCTGGGACTCTAATCTCTCATCTATTCGGGTTAAAGATTTTACTAACTCTGACTCTAGGATCTCGTAACCACTTCCTCCCGGAGAGCCTGCTTCGCCAGAAGCTTCTGCAGATACTCCTCAATGTTTCGCGAGACCCTGTGCCCAATGCTTTGCAGTTACTGACCACCGATAATCCCCGCGAATAACATCCTTGCCGCTTGTACATTCTTTCCCAGTTGTTCCTGTTGTTACAAGATACCCCTAGTACTCTCCGTTGTTTCGAGAATCCGTTGTGCCTTCTGCTTTGCAGCTTCTTTTTGCATTGCGGATAATTCACTTAACAGGGGTTCGTTCATCCCCAGTTGTTCATATGCTTTCCAAAATACCTGAAAATGCTATTTGATCTTTCAAAATCCTCTGCAGCCTATTGCTCTTGATTCTCCTTGCCTGCTTGCATTAAGATTAATTCCATATGTCTTGCAATATTCTTTAAAATTCTTTGTGATTGTCATTCTGTTCCTATGGATTCAGCGTGTGTGCGAATACTCGCAATCATCAATTAATCCTTGGAAATTTTCTTTCCGGCTCAGACATCCTTCCAGATATGAGCTGGTTCTTGCCCAATCCAGATTTGATCGGGTGCACCTCTAAGTCTATTCAACTTATTCATCTTTTGATCAGAGCCTCTGCTTCTGATCCGTCATATTGAAATCATAATTCCTTTGTACCCAAGCATGGAATCATTCAGACGTTTCTATAAGCTGATGCCTTTGCATTCCCTTCTTCATTTGATTGATTACCGGTAATCACATCAACTCTATCGTGAATCGCCAGATCCACTATTGGATTATCATCCGACAGCGTCCTTCATATTCAAAGAACCTCGTGAAGTTCTTACCCAGATACATAATGCCTTTGGTAATTGTATCCTCTCCTTTTGTCAACCATGCTCTGCTTTCGAGCTTGTGTTGTCTACTTCTGAAGTTTGTGGAATAGGTTCCTAAGATGCCCCTATGGGTTGAACCTATGCCATCCCTAATCCGTGTGAACCCGGGAGTTTTCACGAGTCATACTCTTCTGGTGTTTTGCAAGATAACATTTCAACACTACAATTTCTTCGAAAACGAGGAGTGAATGAAAGGTTATGCATTGAAGAAGTGGGAGTCGACCTTGAACCTTTGTGTTCATGCCCATGGACCCGATGTAGAACTTATTGATACGTCTCCAACGTATCTATAATTTTATATTGCTCCATGCTATATTATCTACTGTTTTGGGCAATATTGGGCTTTATTATTCACTTTTATATTACTTTTGGGACTAACCTATTAACCGGAGGCCCAGCCCAGATTTGCTGTTTTTTGCCTATTTCAGTGTTTTGAAGAAAAGGAATATCGATTGAGTCGAAACGGAACGAAATCAACTAGAGAAGTTATTTTTGGAAGGAAAGCTACGGATGGACTTGGACCCCACGTCAAGGAAGGAACGAGGAAGCCACGAGGGTGGGGGGCGCGCCCACCCCCCTAGGGCGCGCCCCCTGCCTCGTGGGGCCCTCGTGGCTCCCCTGACGTGCTTCTTCCACCTATATAACTCCACGTACCATAAAACTTCCAGAACAGAGAATAGATCAGGAGTTCCACCGCCGCAAGCCTCTGTAGCCACAAAAAACCAATCGGGACCCTGTTCCGGCACCCTGCCGAAGGGGGGAACCCTCACCGGTGGCCATCTTCATCATCTCGATGCTCTCCATGACGAGGAGGGAGTAGTTCACCCTCGGGGCTGAGGGCATGTACCAGTAGCTATGTGTTTGATCTCTCTCTCTCTCTCTTTCTCTCTCTCTCTATTCTTGATTTGGCACGATCTTGATGTATCACGAGCTTTGCTATTATAGTTGGATCTTATGTTGCTTCTCCCCCTCTACTCTCTTGTAATGGATTGAGTTTTCCCTTTGAAGTTATCCTTTCGGATTTAGTCTTTAATGATTTTAGAACACTTGACGTATGTCTTGTCGTGCGTATCTGTGGTGACAATGGGATATCACGTGATTCACTTGATGTATGTTTCGGTGATCAACTTGCGGGTTCCGCCCATGAACCTATGCATATGGGTTGGCACACGTTTTCGTCGTGATTCTCCGGTAGATACTTTGGGGCACTCTTTGAGGTTCTATGTGTTGGTTTGAATAGATGAATTGATATTGTGTGATGCATATCGTATAATCATGCCCACGGATACTTGAGGTGACATTGGAGTATCTAGGTGACATTAGGGTTTTGGTTGATTTGTATCTTAAGGTGTTATTCTAGTACGAACTCTAGGGCTGTTTGTGACATTTATAGGAATAGCCCAACAGATTGATTGGAAAGACTAACTTTGAGGTGGTTTCGTACCCTACCATAATCTCTTCGTTTGTTCTCCGCTATTAGTGACTTTGGAGTGACTCTTTGTTGCATGTTGAGGGATAGTTATATGATCCAATTATGTTACTATTGTTGAGAGAACTTGCACTAGTGAAAGTATGAATCCTAGGCCTTGTTTCCTAGCATTGCAATACCATTTATGCTCACTTTTATCGCTTGTCACCTAGCTGTTTTTATATTTTCATATTACAAAAACCTATATCTACCATCCATATTGCACTTGTATCACCATCTCTTCGCCGAACTAGTGCACATATACAATTTACCATTGTATTGGGTGTGTTGGGGACACAAGAGACTCTTTGTTATTTGGTTGCAGGGTTGTTTGAGAGAGACCATCTTCATCCTACACCTCCCACGGATTGATAAACCTTAGGTCATCCGCTTGAGGGAAATTTGCTACTGTCCTACAAACCTCTGCACTTGGAGGCCCAACAACGTCTACAATGAGAAGGTTGCGTAGTAGACATCAAGCTCTTTTCTGGCGCCGTTGCCGGGGAGGTGAGTGCTTGAAGGTATATCTTTAGATCTTGCAATCGAATCTTTTTGTTTCTTGTTTTAGCACTAGTTTAGTTTATAAAAGAAAACTAGAAAAAAAATGGAATTGAGTTTACCTCATACGCTTCATCTTTTTAATATCTTTCGTGAGTATGATGGGAAGGAAAATTGTGCCAAAGTGTTAGAAGAAGAATGCATTAGAATGTTTGGCACTAAATCTTTGAATGATGAGCATGATTGCAATGTTGTTAGTATGAATTCCTTGAATATCCATGATGCTAATGATATGCAAAGCCACAAGATTGGGGAAGCTATGTTTGATGAAGATGATATTTTCTGTCCCCCAAGCTTTGATGAGCAAATTTACTATGATGAAAGCATGTCTCCTATCTATGATGATTATTGTGGTGACATGTATGCTTTAAAGAATAATGATAACCATGAAACTTGTCATCTTGATCTTATTTTCAATCACATGATAGTTATTTTGTTGAGTTTGCTCCCACTATCCTGAATGAGAAGAATTTTGCTTATGTGGAGAGTAGTAAATTTTCTATGCAAGTAGATCATGAAAAGAACGATTTAGGTGCCGATTATATTGTTGAATTCATTCATGATGCTACTGAAAATTATTATGAGGGAGTGATACGTCTCCAACGTATCTACTTTTCCAAACACTTTTGCCCTTGTTTTGGACTCTAACTTGCATGATTTGAATGAAACTAACCCGGACTGACGTTGTTTTCAGCAGAACTACCATGATGTTGTTTTATGTGTAGAAAAGAGAAGTTCTCGGAATGACCTGGAAATCAACGGAGGCACTTTTTGGAATTTACAAGAATTACTGGGCGAAAGAAATACATCAGGGGGCCCAGGGCCTGTCCACGAGACAGGGCCCCCCCCAGGGCGCCCCCCTATCTCGTGGGCCCCCTGGACCTCCTCCGACCTCAACTCCAACTCCATATATTCCGTCTCGGGGAGAAAAAAATCAGAGAGAAAGTTTCATCGCGTTTCACGACACGGAGCCGCCGCCAAGCCCTAATCTCTCTCGGGAGGGCTGGTGCAGAGTCCGTTCGGGGCTCGGAGAGGGGATTCGTCACGTCGTCATCATCAACCATCCTCCATCACCAATTTCATGATGCTCACCGCCGCGCGTGAGTAATTCCATCATAGGCTTGCTGGACGGTGATGGGTTGGATGAGATTTACCATGTAATCAAGTTAGTTTTGTTAGGGTTTGGTCCCTAGTACCCACTATGTTCTGAGATTGATGTTTCTATGACTTTGCTATGCTTAATGCTTGTCACTAGGGGCCGAGTGCCATGATTTCAGATCTGAACCTATTATGTTTTCATGAATATATGTGTGTTCTTGATCCTATCTTGCAAGTCTATAGTCACCTATTATGTGTTATGATCCGACAACCCCGAAGTGACAATAATCGGGATACTTCTTGGTGATGACCGTAGTTTGAGGAGTTCATGTATTCACTATGTGTTAATGCTTTGGTCCGGTTCTCTATTAAAAGGAGGCCTTAATATCCCTTAGTTTCCGTAAGGACCCCGCTGCAACGGGAGGGTAGGACAAAAGATGTCATACAAGTTCTTTTCCATAAGCACGTATGACTATTTACGGAATACATGCCTACATTACATTGATGAATTGGAGCTAGTTCTATATCACCCTATGTTATAACTATTGCATGAGGAATCACATCCGGCATAATTATCCGTCACTGATCCGGTGCCTACGAGCTTTTCACATATTGTTCTTCGCTTATTTACTTTTCCGTTGCTACTGTTACAACTACTACAAAAACCCAAAAACATTTATATTTACTTTTGCTAACGTTACCTTTATTATCATACCACTTTCGCTACTAAACACTTTGCTGCAGATACTAAGTTATCCAGGTCTGGTTGAATTGACAACTCAACTGCTAATACTCAAGAATAATCTTTGTTCCCCTTGTGTCGAATCAATAAATTTGGGTTGAATACTCTACCCCCGAAAGCTGTTGCGATCCCCTATACTTGTGGGTTATCAAGACCAATTTCTGGCGTTGTTGCCGGGGAGCATAGCTCTATTCTCTGAGTCACTTGGGATTTATATCTGTTGATCACTCTGAAGAACTTGAAAGACGACCGAACTACTATTTTGCCCTCAACTACGAGGGGAGGTAAGGAACTGCCATCTAGCTCGCACTAGATTCTCCTTCCGTTATTAGTAAGCTTGCGACACCTAAACCTGCTACTGCTATGAGTTACGATATGTCGCATGTTATTGGCGATGCCACTTCTGCTATGCATGATGAAACTACTTACATGCGTGATACTACTTTGCCATTAGGTGAATTTCTAGATTAACAACTTGCTAGATTTAGAGTGTATGAATTTTCTGATGATCCTATTACTGATGATTGTTATGAGAAGTTTCCCCCAATGATTTTGTTTTTCCTGTTGTTCCTATGGGTTATGTGATGAATGAAAAAGCTGCTCTGAAATCCTTGCTTGCAATGATAGAAATGATCTTAAGAAATTATTAGCTAAATGGAAGCAGCGGTCTCTTAATGCTAGAATGAAACCCGATCCTGCTTTTGCTACTTCACCTATACGTATTCTTGATAAGGATTATGAATTCTCTGTTGATCCTGATATTATTACTTTAGTTGAATCTGATCCTTTTTATGGCTTTGAGTCTGAAACTGTTGTGGCACATCTTACCAAGTTGAATGATATAGCCACCATATTTACTCATGATGAGAAGTCTCGCTATTTATATATCCTTAAGATATTTCCGTTCTCATTAAAGGGTGATGCTAAGACTTGGTACAATTCTCTTGCTCCTGGTTGTGTGCGTAGTCCCCATGATATGATTTATTACTTCTCTGCTAAATATTTCCCTGCTCATAAGAAACAAGCTGCCTTGCGGAAATATATAATTTTGTGCAAATCAAAGAAGAGAGTCTCCCACAAGCTTGGGGAGGCTTCTCCGGTTACTTAATGCTTTGCCTGATCATCCTCTTAAGAAAAATGAAATACTTGATATCTTTTATAATGGACTAACCGATGCTTCCAAGGACCACTTGGATAGTTGTGCTGGTTGTGTTTTCAGGGAAAGAACAGCCGACGACGCTGAAATATTATTTAATAATATCTTGACTATGAAAATAATTGGACTCTTCCTGAGCCAGTTCCTGAAGTAATTCCTGAACCAATTGAGCCAACTCCTGAGCCTATTCCTAAACCCACTCCGAAGAAGAGAGGTGTTTTATTTCTCGATCTGAAGATATGCAGGAGGCAAAGAAATCAATGAAAGAAAAAGGTATTAAAGCTGAAGATGTTAAGAATTTACCTCCTATTGAAGAAATACATGGTCTTAATTTACCGCCTGAAGAACCGCATTGTCTTGATAACCCGACACAGGTAGTAAAGGTAAATTCTCTCTATAGATATGATAAAATTGAAATACCCTCTACTGAATTTCATAGCCCATGCTTAGATGAATTTGATGACTTTATGGCTAGACAAGAAAGTTTTAATGCTTATGTTGGTAGAGAGTTAAAGAATAATGCTTTCGAAATAGGACGCGTAGGTGATAATCTGGCTAGAGTTAAAGATGAACTTCACCGCGTTAGCAAATATGCTTCTATGGTTGCAACTCAAGCTGAGCAAGTACTCAAAGCTCAAAATGATTTGCTTGATGAATTAAATAATAAAAATGACTTTGCTGTTAGAGTGGCTACTAGAACTGGTAGAATGACTCTGGAACCTTTGTGTCCTGAAGGCCACCTTAAGAGAATCGAGCAAGATTCTCAGAGAAATAATTTAGAGGCACCTAGTTCTTCTAAAAAGAAGAAGAAGAAAAACGATAGAACTTTGCATGCTTCTAGTGAACCTGTCGTAGACACACCTAAGAATCCCAATAATATTTCTATCTCTGATGCTGAAACACAATCATGTGATGAACATGAACCTAGTGATAATGTTAATGATAATATTCATGTTGATGCTCAACCTAGCAATGATAATGATGTAGAGATTGAACCTGCTGTTGATCTTGATAACCCACAATCAAAGAATCAACGTTATGATAAGAGAGATTATGTAGCTAGGAGGCACGGTAAAGAAAGAGAACCATGGGTTCAGAAACCCATGCCCTTTCTCCTAAACCATCCAAGTCAAAGGATGATGAGGATTTTGAGCGCTTTGCTCAAATGATTAGACCTATTTTCTTACTTATGCGCTTAACTGATATGCTTAAAGTGAATCCTTATGCTAAGTATATGAAGGATATCATCACAAATAAAAGAAAGATACCGGAAGCTGAAATTTCCACCATGCTTGCTAATTACACTTTTAAGGGTGGAATACCAAAGAAACTTGGAGATCCGGTGTACCAACTATACCATGCTCTATTAAAAGAAATTACGTTAGAACTGCTTTATGTGATCTTGCAGCGGTGTTAGTGTTATGCCTCTCTCTTCATATCGTAGACTTGAATTGAATAAGTTGACACCCTCTGAAATATCTTTGCAAATGGCTGATAAGTCAACTGCTATACTGTCGGTATTTGTGAGGATGTGCTGTTGTGGTGGCAAACGTCACTATCTTAACGGACTTTGTTATTCTTGATATTCCTGAGGATGATAGTATGTCTATTATCCTTGGTAGACCTTTTCTTAATACTGCAGGGGCTGTTATTGATTGCAACAAAGGCGATGTCACTTTTCATGTTAATGATAATGAGCATACGGTACACTTTCCGAGGAAACAATCTCAAGTTCATAGCATCAATTCAATTGGAAAAGTTCCAACTATCATTTTTGGAGGTTTCAAATTTCCTCTCCCTACTGTCAAGAAAAAGTATGATATTCTTATTGTTGGGGATTTTCATATCCCCATTGAGGTAACTTAATGTTATTCGAAATTTCTCCGATTCCGTGTTATTTGGAATGAGTTCGTTAACAAGACTTGATCAACCTTGTTAGTGGGCTCATTTTGATGATCACGAGATGGATGAAACTAGAAGGCACAACCTTCTGTACCCGCCTTTTACTTTCTGTTATTTAGATGAAATAAAGCAAAAAATAGTATTATCCGTATGTTTTCTGAATTATCCGTGCATTAAAAAATAGCCTGAAAATAAAAGTGCTCCAAATGCCGTGCAAATCTAGTATGATTTTTTTCTGGAATATTTGAGGATTTTAGGCACTGAAAACACTGCAGGAGGGCCAAGCACCAGGCCACGAGAGAGGAGGGCACGCCCCCACAGGCGCGCCCCTGTCTCGTGGGCCTGGTGGCCCCCTCCACTTATGCCAGCACCCGCACACTTCATCTTCTACCCAAAAAATCCCCATCCAGCTCAAGCACGAGTTCTAGCTCTTCTTGCTGCGATTTTCGATCTCCTTGCTCAAACCTCCATTCACAAAACTGCTTTGGGAGATTGTTGCTTGGTATGTGACTCCTCCATTGGTCCCATTAGTTTTTGTTCTAGTGCTTCATTCATTGCAAATTTTTGCTGCATAGGTGACCATGTTCTTGAGCTTGCATGTTAAATTTTTGAGGTCCCAAGCAATTCCAATGCATGATATAGGCTCTAGGCATTTGTAGGAGTAGTTGCTATCAATCTTGTTTAGTTTTATGCACTTTTATTTTGAAGTTACTAAAATTTCAGAATTTTCAGAAAATGTTAAGGAGGCTCTTTAAAGGCTCTTCTAGCCAAAGATCTAAGGAAAAACAAGACAAAGAGAAGGAAAAACCCAAGTATAATCTTCCTCGCTTAGCGGAAGTACGGTCGTGTGAATGGCCATGCGAAGATTTCTTGAAGTTGTTGGAATTCATGAAGATTTTTATGCTTTAATCGAGACCGCATGCCTCACCGATTTCATCAACGACCGAATCGATCAGTATCTCTTACTCACCAATACTTTCGTGCAAAACTTTTATTATTATCCTAAGAAATCACCACATGCAGTATCATTTCATTTATATGATGAATTCAAAGAAATGTCTTTACGTCATTTTTGCGCGGTATGTAGGATACCTTATGAGGGAGAATTAGATGAACCCCATCGTGAAGATGTGGGTGGCTTTGTTAATACTATTGCTGTAGAGGAGCCAAAGAAGGGCTCCGAGGCGAAGGTCTCTAGCATACACTTTCCTGTTTCGCTACTTTGCCATATTTGCTAGTAGATGCTTGATTGGTCGTGGAATTAGTGGAAATTTGAGCGTTCGGATATTATTATTCTTCAACATGCTTTGCTGGGAGACAACACTTTTAGTATGGGTGCCATCGTTGCTAAGCAGCTATACTGAATCGTACAAAAGGCCCCATATTTGGAGGTATCTATGCTGCACGTCTTGCTGAACATTTTCAGATACCCATTAGGCACTATGAGGAGGATGAGATAAAATTGCACCCTCACATCTTAGATTACAAGAGCATGATAGCACACAAATTTATTGTTGACAACGAAGAGAAGATGCTCTTGTATAACCTTAGATTTAATAAGAAACACAATGAGACTATTATTTTGCCTGCGCCTCTGTTGTTTGATTTGACTACAGATAATTTTCTTGTTACACCGGAAGCGGTTACAATCACCGAGCTCAAGCTTTTACTCCAGAACCTGAACCTGAGCCGGAACCTGAACGGGACCCTTACCGTGCATCATCCGTCCAGTGGGATCCGGAGATGACTAGCCAGTGGTATCCTAACTACACCTCTCACTACACCGGGGAGAGTAGCGGCGGTCCTTGGTATTAGACCAACTTAGGCCAAAAGCCTAAGCTTGGGGGAGTACGTATTTCTCACCGACTTTACATTCATGTTCACACACTAGTCGTCGGTGCTCATACTCTTTCATTGCATTATTCATGCTAGTTTAATTTTATTTTTCTAGTTTTCTTCTTGTGTGTTTGATAAACCTTAAGAAAAACCAAAAAAATTAGTTAGTTTAATTTCAATGCTTGTAGTAGAAATTAAAATGAAAACCCAAAAAGATTTCTAGTTCTTCTTCTTACTTGTTGGGAGCTTTCCCGTGTAAATAGTTTTATTTTCTTTTCTTTCTTTTGGGAGTCGAGAAGACCATATTGAAAATGCTTAGTGGCTCTTATATGCATGAATGTTTATTTAACTTAGAGACCATATTACCCTGTCTTCTCTCTTGAGTTGAATGCTTGCAGATTCCAGCTTAGTCCAATGCACGTACACTCATATTATTATTACACATCGTTCGATTAGATGCGAGTGAAAGGCAATAATGACGATATATGATGAACTTATTGGGATGAGAAAAGCTGGTATGAACTCGACCTCTTTTGTTTTTGTAAATATGATGAGTTCATCATTCCTGAGTCAGCTATCATGAAGTAAACATATTTGCAATGACATTTAGAGATTATAGTTACTTGTGCCATGCTTGATTAGCTATGAGTTATAATGATTTACCTTGCGTGCCAACATGCTATTAGAATGATTATGATATGGTATGATGGGATGGTATCCTCCTTTGAATAAATTGAGTGACTAGACTTGGCACATGTTCACACATGTAGTTGAATCAAATCAACATAGCCTTCATGATATTTATGTTCATGGTAGATTATATCCTACTCATGCTTGTACTCGGTGTGAATTAATTTTAATGCATGTTTACGACTGTTGTCGCTCTCTCTCGATTAATTCGCTTCCCAGTCTTTTGCTAGCCTTCACTTGTACTAAGCGGGAATACTGCTTGTGCATCCAAACTCCTTAAACCCCAAAGTTGTTCCATATGAGTCCACTATACCTTCCTATATGCGGTATCTACCTGCCGTTCCAAGTAAATATGTATGTGCCAAACTCCAAACCTTCAAATGAAATTATGTTTTGTATGCTCGAGCAGCTCATGTACAACTAGGGCTGCCTATATCTTCCATGCTAGGTGGGTTATTGTCAAGAGGAGTGGACTCTGCTCCTCATTCACGAGAAAGGGCTGGTAACCGGGATGCCCAGTCCCATGATCCAAAAAGATCAAAACTAAATCAAAATAATTGCAAACAAAACTCCCCCTAGGACCCGTTGAATGTTGGAGGCACTCGTTGTTTCGAGCAAGCCATGGATTGATGCTTGTGGAGGAGGGGGAGTACAAACCTTTACCATTCTGTTTGGGAACTGCCGATAATGCATGTAGTATGGAAGATACAGCCATCTCATAGTTGTTATGTTGACAGCGAAAGTATGCCTCTCAAAATGTTATTCAATCTATATTTTAAAATCGGCTCTGGCACCTCTACAAATCCCTGCTTCCCTCTGCGAAGGGCCTATCTATTTACTTTTATGTTGAGTCATCATCCCTTCTTATTAAAAAGCACCCATTTGGAGAGCACACTTTGTCGTTTGCATTCATTACTATTGGTTTATATTGGGTATGACTTGACTGGATCTCTTTTACCATGAATTACAATGTTTAGTCAGTCCTTGATCTTCAAAGGTGCTCTGCATTTATGTTTTCTTGGTCTCGAGAAAGGGCTAGCGAGATACCATTTTGTTATGTCATGTTGTGATTATTTTGATAAAGTGTTGTCATCTGAGTTTTATTATTATGGCTCGCTAGCTGATTATGTTATTGATATGAGTAATTGTGAGACCTATGTGTTATTGTGAGTATGGTTAGTTCATAATATTTGCTGAAACTTGAATGCTGGCTTTTCATGTTTACAACAACAAGAGCAACAGAGTTTGTAAAGGTTTTTCTTTTTCACTTTCAGTTTATCAACTGAATTGCTTGAGGACAAGCAAAGGTTTAAGCTTGGGGGAGTTGATACGTCTCCAACGTATCTACTTTTCCAAACACTTTTGCCCTTGCTTTGGACTCTAACTTGCATGATTTGAATGAAACTAACCGGACCGACGCTGTTTTCAAAGCAGAACTACCATGATGTTGTTTTATGTGTAGAAAAGAAAAGTTCTCAGAATGACTTGGAAATCAACGGAGGCACTTTTTGGAATTTATAAGAATTATTGGTGAAACAAATACACCCGGGGGCCGAAGTCCATCCACGAGACATGCCCCCCTATCTCGTGGGCCCCTGGACCTCCTCCGACCTCAACTCCAACTCCATATATTCCGTCTCGGGGAGAAAAAATCAGAGAGAAAGTTTCATCGCGTTTCACGACACGGAGCCGCCGCCAAGCCCTAATCTCTCTCGGGAGGGCTGATCTGGAGTCCGTTCGGGGCTCCGAAGAGGGGGATTCGACGCCGTCGTCATCATCAACCATCCTCCATCACCAATTTCACGATGCTCACCGCCGTGCGTGAGTAATTCCATCGTAGGCTTGCTGGACGGTGATGGGTTGGACGAGATTTACCATCTAATCAAGTTAGTTTTGTTAGGGTTTGATCCCTAGTACCCACTATGTTTTGAGATTGATGTTGCTATGACTTTGCTATGCTTAATGCTTGTCACTAGGGCCCGAGTGCCATGATTGCAGATCTGAACCTATTATGTTTTCATGAATATATGTGTGTTCTTGATCCTATCTTGCAAGTCTATAGTCACCTATTATGTGTTATGATCCGACAACCTCGAAGTGACAATAATCGGGATACTTCTCGGTGATGACCGTAGTTGGAGGAGTTCATGTATTCACTATGTGTTAATGCTTTGGTCCGGTTCTCTATTAAAAGGCGGCCTTAATATCCCTTAGTTTCCGTAAGGACCCCGCTGCAACGGGAGGGTAGGACAAAAGATGTCATACAAGTTCTTTTCCATAAGCACGTATGACTATTTACGGAATACATGCCTACATTACATTGATGAATTGGAGCTAGTTCTATATCACCCTATGTTATAACTATTGCATGAGGAATCGCATCCGGCATAATTATCCATCACTGATCCGGTGCCTACGAGCTTTTCACATATTGTTCTTCGCTTATTTACTTTTCCGTTGCTACTGTTACAACTACTACAAAAACCCAAAAACATTTATCTTTACTTTTGCTACCGTTACCTTTATTATCATACCACTTTCGCTACTAAACACTTTGCTGCAGATACTAAGTTATCCAGGTCTGGTTGAATTGAAAACTCAACTGCTAATACTCAAGAATATTCTTTGGCTCCCGTTGTGTCGAATCAATAAATTTGGGTTGAATACTCTACCCTCGAAAGCTGTTGCGATCCCCTATACTTGTGGGTTATCAGGGAGGAACATATGCTTGTAGGAATTGCAATAATATCAAGTTTCCTCTCGATGTGCTTAAAATCTTGAAGTTATGCTTGTTTTACCTTCCTATGCAAGTTGATTATTGTTCCCATAAGTTGTTTGCTCACAAAATCCCTATGCATAGGAAGTGGATTAGATTTAAATGTGTTAGTCATATTCTTCATGATGCTCTTTTTATGTTTCAATTTTTATCTTTTATGTGAGCATGATTGAAATCACCATGCCTAGCTACGGGCGTTAAACGATAGCGCTTGTTGGGAGGCAACCCAATTTTATTTTAGTTTCTTACTTTTTGGTTCTGTTTAGTAATAAATAATCCATCTAGCTTATGTTTAGATTTGGTTTTGTGTTTTAATTAGTGTTTGTGCCAAGTAGAACCTTTGGGAAGACTTGAGTGAAGTCTTTATGATCATGCTGTAAAAAACAGAAACTTTAGCGCTCACAAGATTAGCTAGAACTTTTTACTGGAGAGTGATATTTAGTTGATTCTTTTTGCAGATGATTACTAGACAAATTCCTCAGGTCCACCAATTTATCTTAGAATTTTTGGAGTTCCAGAAGTTTGCGTTAGTTACAGATTACTACAGACTGTTCTGTTTTTGACAGATTCTGTTTTTCGTGTGTTGTTTGCTTATTTTGATGAATCTATGGCTAGTAAAATAGTTTATAAACCATAGAGAAGTTGGAATACAGTAAGTTTAACACCAATAAAAATAAATAATGATTTCATTACAGTACCTTGAAGTGGTGTTCTGTTTTCTTTCGCTAACGGAGCTCACGAGATTTCTGTTAAATTTTGTGTTGTGAAGTTTTCAAGTTTTGGGTAAAGATTCGATGGATTATGGAATAAGGAGTGGCAAGAGCCTAAGCTTGGGGATGACCAAGCAACCCCAAGGTAATATTCAAGGACAACCAAGCATCTAATCTTGGGGATGCCCCGGAAGGCATCCCCTCTTTCGTCTTCGTTCATCGGTAACTTTACTTGGAGCTATATTTTTATTCACCACATGATATGTGTTTTGCTTGGAGCGTCATGTCATTTTATTTTGTTTTGCTTTCTGTTTGAATAAATTACCAAGATCTGAAATTCTTAAATGAGATAGAGTCTTCACATATTTGCATAATTATTCGACTACTCGTTGATCTTCACTTATATCTTTCGGAGTAGTTTGTTGTTTGCTCTAGTGCTTCACTTATATCTTTTAGAGCATGGTGGTAGTTTTATTTTGAAGAAATAGAGGAACTCTCATGCTTCACTTATATTATTTTGAGAGTCTTAAATAGGATGGTAATTTGCTTAATCCTAATATGCTAGGTATTCAAGACTAGTAAAAACTTTCTTATGAGTGTGTTGAATACTAAGAGAAGTTTGATGCTTGATGATTGTTTTGAGATATGGAGGTAATAATATCAAAGTCGTGCTAGTTGAGTAGTTGTGAATTTGAGAAATGCTTGTGTTGAAGTTTGCAAGTCCCGTAGCATGCACGTATGGTAAACGTTATGTAACAAATTTGAAACATGAGGTGTTCTTTGATTATCCTCCTTATGAGTGGCGGTCGGGGACGGCGATGGTCTTTTCCTACCAATCTATCCCCATAGGAGCATGCGCGTAGTGCTTGATTTTGATGGCTTGCAGATTTTTGCAATAAGTATGTGAGTTCTTTATGACTAATGTTGAGTCCATGGATTATCGCACTCTCACCCTTCCATCATTGCTAGCCTCTTGATGCCGTGCATTGCCCTTTCTCACATTGAGAGTTGGTGCAAACTTCGCCGGTGCATCCAAACCCCATGATATGATACACTCTTTCACACATAAACCTCCTTTTACCTTCCTCAAAACAGCCACCATACCTACCTATTATGGCATTTCCATAGCCATTCTGAGATATATTGCCATGCAACTTTCCACCATTCCGTTCTTCATGACACATTTATCATTGTCATATTGCTTAGCATGATCATGTAGTGGACATAGTATTTGTGGCAAAGCCACCGTTCATAATTTTTTCATACATGTGACTCTTGATTCATTGCATATCCCGGTACACCGCCGGAGGCATTCATATAGAGTCATACTTTATTCTAGTATCGAGTTGTAATCATTGAGTTGTAAATAAATAGAAGTGTGATGATCATCATTTTCTTGAGCATTGTCCCCCCCAAAAAAAGGCCAAAAAAAGAAAAAAAGAAGGCCCAAAAAAAAGAAATAAAAGGGGCAATGTTACTATCTCTTTTTCCACACTTGTGCTTCAAAGTAGCACCATGTTCTTCATATAGCGAGTCTCATATATTGTGCTTCAAAGTAGCACCATGTTTTTCATATAGAGAGTTTCATATGTTGTCACTTTCATATACTAGTGGGAAATTTTCATTATAGAACTTGGCTTGTATATTCCAATGATGGGCCTCCTCAAGTGCCCTAGGTCTTCGTGAGCAAGCAAGTTGGATGCACACCCACTAGTTTCTTTTGTTGAGCTTTCATACATTTATAGCTCTAGTGCATCCGTTGCATGGCAATCCCTACTCCTTGCATTAACATTAATCGATGGGCATCTCCATAGCTCATTGATTAGCCTCGTTGATGTGAGACTTTCTCCTTTTTGTCTTCTCCACATAACCCCCATCATTATACTCTATGCCACCCATAGTGCTATGTCCATGGCTCACGCTCATATATTGTGTGAAGGTCTATAGGTTTGAGATTACTAAAGTATGAAACAATTGCTTGGCTTGTCATCGGGGTTGTGCATGATGAGAGCATTCTTGTGTGTGAAAATGGAGCATGACTAAACTATATGATTTTGTAGGGATGAACTTTCTTTAGCCATGTTATTTTGAGAAGACATAATTGCTTAGTTAGTATGCTTGAAGTATTATTATTTTTATGTCAATATGAACTTTTGTCTTGTATCTTTTGGATCTGAATATTCATACCACAATTAAGAAGAATTACATTGAAATTATGCCAACTAGCATTCCACATCAAAAATTATCTCTTTTATCATTTACCTACTCGAGGACGAGCAGGAATTAAGCTTGGGGATGCTTGATACGTCTCCAACGTATCTATAATTTTTTATTGCTCCATGCTATATTATCTACTGTTTTGGGAAATATTGGGCTTTATTATTCACTTTTATATTACTTTTGGGACTAACCTATTAACCGGAGGCCCAGCCAGTTCTTTGTTTTTTGCCTATTTCGGTGTTTTGAAGAAAAGGAATATCGGGGCGAATTAAAGCGGAACGAAATCAACTAGAGAAGTTATTTTTGGAAGGAAAGCTACCGGATGGACTTGGACCCCACGTCAAGGAAGGAACGAGGAAGCCACGAGGGTGGGGGGCGTGCCCACCCCTGCCTCGTGGGGCCCTCGTGGCTCCCCTGACGTGCTTCTTCCGCCTATATAACTCCAGGTGCCCTAAAACTTCCAGAACGGAGAATAGATCGGGAGTTCCACCGTCGCAAGCCTCTGTAGCCACCAAAAACCAATCGGGGCCCTGTTCCGGCACCCTGCCAGAGGGGGGGACCCTCATCGGTGGCCATCTTCATCATCCGTGCGCTCTCCATGACGAGGAGGGAGTAGTTCACCCTCGGGGCTGAGGGTATGTACCAGTAGCTATGTGTTTGATCCCTCTCTATCTCTATCTCTCGTGTTCTTGATTTGGCACGATCTTGATGTATCGCGAGCTTTGCTATTATAGTTGGATCTTATGTTGCTTCTCCCCCTCTACTCTCTTGTAATGGATTGAGTTTTCCCTTTGAAGTTATCCTTTCGGATTGAGTCTTTAATGATTTGAGAACACTTGATGTATGTCTTGTCGTGCGTATCTGCGGTGAAAATGGGATATCACGTGATTCACTTGATGTATGTTTTGGTGATCAACTTGCGGGTTCCGCCCATGAACCTATGCATAGGGGTTGGCACACGTTTTCGTCGTGATTCTCCGGTAGAAACTTTGGGGCACTCTTTGAGGTTCTATGTGTTGGTTTGAATAGGTGAATTGAGATTGTGTGATGCATATCGTATAATCATGCCCACGGATACTTGAGGTGACATTGGAGTATCTAGGTGACATTAGGGTTTTGGTTCATTTGTATCTTAAGGTGTTATTCTAGTACGAACTCTAGGGCTGTTTGTGACATTTATAGGAATAGCCCAATGGATTGATTGGAAAGAATATCTTTGAGGTGGTTTCGTACCCTACCATAATCTCTTCGTTTGTTCTCCGCTATTAGTGACTTTGGAGTGACTCTTTGTTGCATGTTGAGGGATAGTTATATGATCCAATTATGTTATTATTGTTGAGAGAACTTGCACTAGTGAAAGTATGAACCCTAGGCCTTGTTTCCTAGCATTGCAATACCATTTACACTCACTTCTATCGCTTGTCACCTTGCTGTTTTTATATTTTCAGATTACAAAAACCTATATCTACCATCCATATTGCACTTGTATCACCATCTCTTCGCCGAACTAGTGCACCTATACAATTTACCATTGTATTGGGTGTGTTGGGGACACAAGAGACTCTTTGTCATTTGGTTGCAGGGTTGTTTGAGAGAGACCATCTTCATCCTACGCCTCCCACGGACTGATAAACCTTAGGTCGTCCACTTGAGGGAAATTTGCTACTGTCCTACAAACCTCTGCACTTGGAGGCCCAACAACGTCTACAAGGAGAAGGTTGCGTAGTAGACATCACTTATCATGGAAGCTGCTCGTAAAAATGATTACCCCTTGTTATAAGTTCATCTTGTATCGGTGGTTTGATCATTCATAACCGTGGTTCCGACCATAGTTTCTCCTTAATTCCATTTCCCGGACAAGTTAAAATACTTGTCTTCTGCAGATCATTTCATCTGTCCAACCTCGATTTTTGATCTACCTCGAGTATTGCCCTTGTTATCTCGAGGATATTGTGTCATTGCACTACATCTTGTGAATTCTCATTGGAATGATACTCCATCACATCATTCCTAGCTTGATCGGCTATAACATTATCGTGCCAAATTTTAACTGTGCTACCTGATTCTTCTTCCTGGAGCACAATTTTCGACGATGAGCTAAGCTTACGTCGGTCTTCCTCGTCATATCATTTCGCCTTGAACAATAAGCTTGGTTTCAAGTTTGTGTCTTACCCGTGGTTCCAATAACTTTTCGCTTCATCATTCCGTTGACTTGATGTCATCGCTGTTCGATTACATCTTCCTGAAATCTCTCGACAATTGTGTCATGCTCGTCAACATTCTGAGCTCTTCCAGCATATCAATCAAATTCGTGATGAGAAATACCATCCTTGACCTTCGATGATTTGGGTTATCATCGAAAACATTCTTGCCTTCCCCCCAACAAAACTTGTTCATATAAAATTTTGGAAACGCATCTTTTTGACATATCGATGGATTGCTGCTTAACCCATCGGCCACCTCCTCATCTTTTCCCTGATAAAATTTCATGAGATGTTCTAAAAATTCCCGATGTACCCTTTGTGTTCCCAAGGTCCGACCTTTACCTGATGACCATGTCAATGCTATCCCGAAGCATGACTCCGAACATCATTAAGAACATTGGAAGCATAATGCTAAATGTTTCTTGATCATTTATCCAAACACCATTGTACGGGTAACATCATTAATTCCCTCGCCCCTTTACCTAATTGGTTATCTACTTATTGTCCTATCATGGATGGGAAAGATATACTCTTGATACTTGGGTATAATCACATTTTCCTTTCCATTGTTTTGTTTAACCTTTCTTGTGATCTATATGATATAAGCAGAAATAATTCCCTGCTTATAAAACCCCCCGATGTACAACCTTGTCAGTGAGACCCTGTTACTATTGTTGATGACATTCCGGTAACCACCGATGGACGCGAACCTTGCCGATTGGTCCGCCTCGTTCAACGAGCAGGAATATGGTTCTCTTCGTCCCTCGCCCTTGGTACCAACGTGGTTGCCAACATAACTGACAGACTATCCTCCGACAAAGCTTTCTATCATAACCGTGTAACATGTCATCGCTCTTTCTATTTTTAACCCACATGGTGGGCCCATAACCCACAGTTCCACATGATCGAAGCCTGACTTTCCTGTACAACCTTGATGCCGAAGTATCTTATGCTCTTGGCTTTGTGTGTTATCACGAGCCACCCTCCGAGAGATGATCTATTCTCGATGCTCTGAACCCCTTCTCACACTCTGTTCAGGTATCGATCGTTTGTCCATTCGCTTGAAACTTCTTATTGTGCCTTCATATTTTGCTCTCGGCGTTTTCTTAAAATTCAACTCGAGAGATACTTCTGTCACATTCCCTGCATTGTTCACCAGACAATTAACCCTATAATTAAGGGCCAGTTCACCCGAAGTTACTCTTTACTTCCCCACTTAAATCTCGGGACGAGATTTCTTGTAATGGAGGAGATTTGTAACATCCCCAGCATCACACTACAGTAATCTCCCCCTAATGAAGGTCATGTCATCATGATCATCATGCCAAAATGCCCCTTGTCCAAAATCCGCTTCAAATTCAAATTCAAATTGCATGTCAAATATTTGCTTCTTCTTTCTTGCAAATAAAATAGTTCATCCTATGGCAATAATCCCTAGATATTTGCCATGTTGAAGCCAACATTTTTGGAATTCCCAAATTGCCCCTGGAAATTAATTATTGTTCCAACAGCATTTAAATATGCCATTCCCAAATTCCAAAATTCCTAGACAATTCCTCTTGCCTCCAAACTATTTGTGGCAATACTAAAATTGTGGAGGAATTTATGGGCCAAGTCCCATATTTTTCCTAAATCCTTTGGATGCTCAAATAAACCTTTTCCTCTCTCTATTTTAATTTTAAGATGAAAAGAAGCCCCCTCCCCGCTAGGCCTTGGCCCAGATGGACAAGCGGCCCGAGCCAACTGGCCCACTCCAGCTGGCCAGCCCAGCCTCCCACGCTCCCCCTGGGCCGCTTTTCCTGTTCGGCGATCATGAGCACGGTCGCCATCCGACCACCTCGCCGGCGATGCCTGGCGAGGGGATAAGCCCCCTCGACGCCTCGGCCTCCTCCCCACCTACCTCCACTCCCCTCTCTCGCCTCCCAGATCCACGCGCTCCTCCCCCTCTCTGTCTTGCTTGCCCGCCTCACCCGAGCGCCATCGCCGCCGACCCACCTCGCATCACCGCGGTGACCGCCTCCCTCGTGCTCCTCCGACGTAACCAGCCGCTCGGCCGCGCTCCGCTACGTCGACTACGTCCACGAACGCGAGCCGACGAACCCCACCGCCCGGATCTGCACCCTCTTCTTCCTCCTCAGGTCGCTGGCGATCCCCTTCGACTCCGGCAACGCCTGCTGCTGCTGCTACTAACCTTCCAAGGGCTTTACGTAGCCGCCCGGTGAGCCTTGCCTCTCTCCCCTCCTTCTTCCCGCTGTTGCCGTGCCTGTAGGTGCCGTTCCCCGCATGTCCGAGCTCGCCTCCGCTGAGCTCGTCGCCGGCCACGTTCCGGTGAGCGAACGCCTGTGCAAGCGTGCCCATCTTGCTCGCCCACACGCGTAGACGCCATACCTGCTCAGCACCGCTTGTTTTGCTCGCCGTTGTGCCGTTTGCGAGTTCGCCGTGTCTCGGGTCTCCGCCGTCCATGTCGTCGGCGACGACTCCGACCATCCCAGCTCGCGTCACCACCCGCGTTGGACGCGGTGTTCTGCCCTCGTTCGAACACAAGTCACGGCGCGCGTTTTGGACCTCTAAAGCGAAATCCCGATGAACTCCGGCGACAAACCGCCGCGGACGCGCTCGCCGGAGCTCCTCCGGTGCCGGCCCTGACCTGGCGTGGCGTGGGGCCCACCCAGTGCCGCTGACAGTGGGCCCCTGCGCCTCTGTTTGACCGCGTTGACCACGGTCACCGCGAGGTACTATTCCCCAGCCACTGACATATAGGCCCCACCACCTAATTAGGTTAGTCAAACGTTTTAATAAATAAAACTAATTAGTTAACCTAACCAGTCACTGACATGTGGGGCCCAGTAGCTAAATAACCCCCAGTTTAGTTTGAAATAAACTCTGATACGTAAGAGAGGCTGACTGGTGGGACCTATTGGTCAGTTTGACTAGTCAAACGGGTCAGCTGACTGCTTTCATCATGCTGATGCATTACTGACGCATTAATAGGTTTATGTTAATATAAATAATTCCATAATATGTTTTAAACTTGCAAAAATCATAGTAAATATACCGTAACTCGGATGAAAATGTTTTCTACATGAAAGTTGCTCAGAAAAATCCAACGAATCCGAATACGGGGTCCGTTCATCTGTCACATGCCCCTAGCATGCTGATCTTGGAACTTCCCCCCTCTTTTCCTTTGTCCGGAATCCGCCTAACGCCGGGAATTCATCCTCGGATGTTTATCCCCTCCGTCTGCAACGTGTAGTACTACGTTAGGTCGACCCTAGTTCTGCTTATCGTCATGGTATGCTTTGTGATGCTATGTTTGCTTTATATTTATTGTTTCTTGCCCCTCTTCTCTCCGGTAGACCCTGAGACCGATGCCGCCCCTATGATTGACTACGTCGACGACGAACCCTCCTTGCCAGAGCAACCAGGCAAGCCCCCCCTTTGATCATCCCGATATCGCCCATTCCATTCTCTCATGCTTGCATTAGATTTTGCTACTGTTATTGTTCGCTCCTATTCTGATGCATAGCCTGCTTTTGTATCTCTGTTGTACCTTACCGCTTATCCTTAACTACTTAGTATAGGTTGGTTAGTGATCCATCGCGACCCACACCTTGTCCTTGTTGCCCCTGCTTCATCATTGAAGACCCGATCAACAGGATCGAAGACCAGGCCCCGACACCGCACATCACTTTCCCCTTAGTTGCTCGACACTACTGGGTTACTATCGAGTGCCGAGGGTGAGACCTCTACAGCACTTCTTATGTTAACCCTGTAGTGTAGCTATTCGATCGTGGTCATCGGGGGTGATTCTGCTTTAACCACTTCTGATACGACTCTGTCATGCAACCCCTCAAGTGTGAACTTCGGGGATGGTTCCTCTTACGTTCACCTTGATGATTACATCGAGTGGAATCCGTCAAGGGTGATTCCTCAGGTTTTCCACATGGTGTTAAACACACGGTTACTATGGTTACTATGACTTTACATTGAACCATGTTACTAAAGACGGGTCGACCCTGAGGGGTACCCGCGCGAGCATAATTGCGAGTGATGTGGAGTCGGGTTGACCTGGAAGGTGCCCGTGATGTAATTACGAGGCGTGGCCGGGCATTCCTAGCCCTTGCCGCAAGTCCTCGAGACGGGGCGACCGGGTCACATCTTTCGTGAGTCTCTGCTTGTTACCGCGCGTTCCTAATCCACTACGATTTGGATATTTGATCCGAGGGGCCTCTGGCCTGATAGCACTAACCATCACGTGGGCATAGTATGGGCGTTCTGCGTCGTATGCATCGGTCGAAGCTTAATAGACGTCGGCCCGAAGCGGCGCTACGGGTTGGACTGCGTAAGCACCTGCCTTGTTGAAGGAGGTAGCTAGGTCTGCTCACCCGGCCGTGTCGCATAGCGTGCAGAGTTCCGGGGAGATGGCCCATGACCCCTGGGGCATAGGTTTAGTCCAGCGGGCTGACCTCTCTATTAAGCCTAGGTCGGGTTGCGGCTTATTGTTTGGCCGAGGCCGGGCATGACCCAGGAAAGTGTGTCCGGCCGGAGTTAATCGAGCGTGGTGGGTAAGTTGGTGCACCCCTGCAGGGAAGAAAACATCTATCCATAGCCTGACCTACGGTAACGGACACTCGGAGTTGTATTCCGATCGATACAACTAGAACTGGATACTTGAGATCAGACTTGGATATGAGGTGATAAATGGATAGTATTGCTCTGGGATTGCTTTCTCGCAGGGAGTCGAGAAAGGATCTCTGGCCGAGGTTGATAACACTTCTACTACTTTACTTTATGCTACTCTTATCTCTTCTGATGCTGCAAGATGCTTGGAGCTACTTGAAGATGCTAGTATTCGGTAGGCTAGGCTTTCCCTTTCTCTTCTGGCATTCTGTAGTCCAGTCCACAGATACAGCCCATTTTATTGATAACGATGCATATGTAGTGGAGATCCTTGCTTGCGAGTACTTTGGATGATTACTCACGGTTGCTTTGCTCCCCCTTTTCCCCCTTTCCTCTTCTTTCGGTTGACGCAACTAGATGTCGGAGCCCAGGAGCCAGATGGCACCGCCGATGCTTACTTCTACATGGAGGCCGCCGACGACCAGGAGTAGTTAGGAGGTTCCCAGGCAGGAGGCCTTGCCTCTTCGATCATGTTGCTTTGTGCTAGCCTTCTTAAGGCAAACTTGTCTAACTCATGTATGTACTCAGATATTGTTGCTTCCGCTGACTCTTGTGTTTTCGAGCTTATGTATTCGAGCCCTCGAGGCTCCTGGCTTGTAATATAAAGCCTGTATTATTTTAATTTGTGTCTAGATTTGTGTTGTGATATCTTCCCGTGAGTCCTTGATCTTGATCGTACACATTTGCGTGTATGATTAGTGTACGATTGAATCGAGGGCGTCACAATGGTCATGCACCCTTGAAGAGTGGTCAATTTCTATTGAATCTCGATTGTAGTGATACTCATATTCATAATATTGAAGCCAAAATATGCAAGGTTAATAATGATAGTGCAACTTATTTGTGGCACTTCCGTTTAGGTCATATATATTGGTGTAAAGCGCATGAAGAAACTCCATGCTGATGGACTTTTGGAATCACTTGATTATGAATGACTTGATGCTTGTGAACCATGCCTCATGGGCAAGATGACTAAGATTCCGTTCTGCGTAACAACGGTGCGAGAAACAGACTTGTTGGAAATAATACATACTGGTGTATGCGGTCCGATGAGTGTTGAGGCTCGCGACGGGTATTGATAATCCCCAAGTGCAGGGAATCATCGTAGCAATTCCCAATGGTGGAAGTGATAAGTATGGAGTGTCGAACCCACAAGGAGCTAAAGGTAAGATCAATATTCTCTCAAGTCCTATCTGCCACTGATACGACTCTACGTACACCGAGCGTTCTACGTTGTGGGTATGAAGAGGATAACTTTGCATGATATCAGAGAGCTAAAATATAAAAGTAGGTGCTGTTATCATAAAGTTAGAATATATTACTAAATATTATAAATAGCGAGTGTGGAATAATGATGGATCGGTGTGTGGAATTATCCTAAGCAATTGTTAACAAGACCGGTAGTCGTCATTGCAATTTCATATGAGGGAGAGGCATAAGCTAACATACTTTCTCTTCTTGGATCATATGCACTTATGATTGGAACTCTATCAAGCATCCGCAACTACTAAAGACCATTAAGGTAAAACCCAACCATAGCATTAAAGCATCAAGTCCCCTTTATCCCATACGCAACAACCCCCTTACTCGGGTTTATGCTTCTGTCACTCAAGCAGCCCACTATAAGTGAATCATGAATGTATTGCAACATCCTACAACGGGAACCCCTCACGCTTGCACGACACAGAGGGCACAATAGGAAAGCACCAAAATAAAACATACAACTCATACCAATCTAGATCATCAATCAACTCGAAGACAAAGGATATCTACTCAAAACATCATAGGATGGCAACACATCATTGGATCATAATATGTGGCATAAAGCACCATGTTCAAGTAGGGATTACAGCGGGGTGTGGGAGAGTGGACCGCGTAAAAGAGATGAGTATGGTGATGATGATGGTGAGGTTGATGAAGACGATCACCGCGGCGATGATTCCCCTCCTGATGGCACTCCGGCGTCACCGAGAGAGAGGAGGAGAGGTTCTCCCCCTTGTGCTTCCTCCTCCATGGCCTCCCCCCTAGATGGGAGAGGTTCTCCCTCTGGTCCTTGGCCTTCATGGTGATGATGGCCTCCGTGATCCTCCTCCATGGCCTCCGGTGATGATGGCCCCCTCCCGTGAGGTGCGGAGAGGGCCTAGATTGATTTTTCGTGGCTACAAAGGCTTGCGGCGGCGGAACTTCTGATCTAGGTTATTTTCTGGAGGTTTCTGTATTTATAGGAGAGGATGGCGTCGAGAACAAGTCAGGGGGGTCCCCGAGGCGGCCACGAGATAGGGGGCGCGCCCCCACCCTCGTGGGGCCCACGGGACTCCCCTCCGGTAGATTTTTGTTCCAGTATTTTTTGTATTTTCCAGAAAAAATCTGGGTTGATTTTCATCGCATTCCGAGAACTTTTATTTTTGCACAAAAACAACAACACGGTAGTTCTGCTGAAAATAGCGTCAGTCCGGGTTAGTTCTAATCAAATCATACCAAAATCATATAAATCTATTATAAACTTGGCATGAATACTTCATAAATTATAGATACGTTGGAGACGTATCAGCATCCCCAAGCTTAATTCCTGCTCGTCCTCGAGTAGGTAAATGATAAAAGAAATAATTTATGAAGTGTGAATGCTAGCAAGTGCATAAGTTTGATCAATGATAACTTCAATCACCTTTTCTAGCATCATGATATGTCATAACAGTAGCTCATCTCATAAAACTTTTCATGATCAAGTAACAAGCGATTCACATGCTAAAGTATAGATCATAAACTTTCTTGAAAACTAACAAGCCGTGCTCTTAGTCATCAAACAATTGCAATTCATCTTATTTTTGGGAAGGGTCTATGTAAGAGCTTTGATTCAGCAAACTCCACATACTCAACTATCATTTAATCTTTCACAATTGCTAACACTCATGTGATATTTATGGGTTCAAAGTTTTAATTGGACACAGAGAAAGATAGGGGCTTATAGTTTCGCCTCCCAACCTTTTACCTCAAGGGTAATGTCAACAATAATACTTTATGAAAACCTACATCCAAGTGGATATATATATATATATATATATATATATATATATATATATATATATATATATATCCGGATCACTCCAACACAAAGTGCTTGCCAAAGGAAGAAGTGTAAAAAGGAAAGGTGAAAATCACCATGACTCTTGTATAAGGGTAGAAGGTAAAAGTAAGAGATAGGCCCTTCGCAGAGGGAGGCAGAGGTTGTCATGTGCTTTTTATGTTTGGATGCACAAAATCTTAATGCAAAAGAACGTCACTTTATATTGCCTCTTGTGATAAAGACCTTTATTATGCAGTCCGTCGCTTTTATTTCTTCCCTATCACAAGTTTGTATAAAGCTTACTTTCTTCGCACTAATAGATCATACATATTTAGAGAGCAATTTTTATTGCATGCACCGATGACAACTTACTTGAAGGATCTTACGCAATCCATAGGTAGGTATGGTGGACTCTCATGGCAAAAATGGTTTAAGGAATGTTTGGAAACACAAGTAGTATTTCTACTTGGTGCAAAGAAATTGGCTAGCATGAGAGGGAAAGGCAAGCTCAACATGTTGGATGACCCAAGACAATATAACGTTTCGGATATAGGAAAACATAACCCATTAAGTTGTCTTCCTTGTCCAACATCAACCTTTTAGCATGTCATATTTTTATGAGTGTTCACAATTACAAAAGATGTCCAAGATAGTATATTTATATGTGAAATCTCTCTTCCTTCAATATTCTTTCATGAATTGTTCAAGTGACCAATTCTGCGTTTGCTAACTTCCAATAAGTTACCTATACTTATTATGTGTGAAGTCATTACTCCCCATGTTATAAGCATATGAAACATATCAGATTTATGATATTCAATTCATTCAACCATTTACTCATAGGATATACGTAAAGCACGTGAGTAAATGACAAACTACTCCAAAAGATATAAGTGAAGGACACTGAGTAGTCAAATAATTAACTAGCCATGGGAGGATTCTTTTTCATTCAAGATTTCAGATCCAATGATTTTATTTAAACAACAAGTAAAACAAATACGTTCCAAGCAAAACACATATCATGTGACGAAGAAAAATATAGCTCCGAGTAAGGTATACCGATGGTTTTGAAGACGAAAGAGGGGATGCCTTCCGGGGCATCCCCAAGCTTAGGCGCTTGAGTCTTCCTTGAATATTAGCTTGGGGTGCCTTGGGCATCCCCAAGCTTAGGGTCTTTCCACTCCTTATTCTCCTCATATCGATATCTCACCCAAAGCTTGAAAACTTCGATCACACAAAACTTAACGGAACTTCGTGAGATAGGTTAGTATGATAAAGAGTAAACCATTCACTTTGGTACTGTCAAAGACAAGGTTCATAATTGTTCTCACACAATGCCTGTTGTACCATACCATTTGTACAATTTATATTGAGAAATATAAGCCATAGAAACTAGAAAACAAGCAAACTTTGCAATGAAAACAGAATCATCGAGAAGCAGAGCGATGCAGTAATGATCTGAACAGCAACCATACTTCTGCTACTCCAATGAAATAAATTGGTGGACGTGAGGAATTTGTCTATTAATCTTCTGCAAAAATAATCAACTCAAAAACACTCTTCTGTAAAAAAAATGACAGCTAATCTCGTGAGCGCAAAGTTTCTGGTTTTTACAGCAAGATCACATTAACTTTCACCCAAGTCTTCCCAAAGGTCTTACTTGGCACTTTATTGAAACAAAAGCTATAAAACATGATTACTACAATAGCTTAAGCATGTAAACACACAAAAATAGTAAGGGTAAATATTGGGTTGTCTCCCAACAAGCGCTTTTCTTTAGTGCCTTTTAGCTAGGCATGATGATTTCAATGATGCTCACATAAAAGAAAAGGATTGAAACATAAAGAGAGCATCATGAAGAATATGACTAGCACATTAAAATCTAACCCACCTCCTATGCCTAGGGATATTGTGAGCACATAATTTATCGGAACAAGAATCAACTAGCATAGGAAGGCAAAACAAGTATAACTTCAAAACTTTAAGCACATAGAGAGGAAACTTGATATTATTGCAACTCCTACAAGCATATATTCCTCCCTCATAATAATTTTCAGTAGCATCATGAATGAATTCAACAATATATATAACCATCACATAAAGCATTCTTTTCATGATCTACAAGAATAGAAATTTTTCTACTCTCCACATAAGCAAAATTCTTCTCATTCGGAATAGTGGGATCACTATTCATCCACACAAAACTTCAACAAAAACTTTGTGAGATCCGCTAGTATAATAAAGCAAATCACTACCTTCAGGTACTGTGGCAAACTTATTCCAATTTCATATTAGAACTATATCTACTTTATTCCAACTTCACCATGGTTCATACCCCCCGATACTACCCATAGATTCATCAAAATAAGCGATCAACACATAGAAAACAGAATCTGTCAAAAACAGGACAGTCTGTAGTAATCTGGAAGTTTAGTAAACTTCTGTAACTCCAAAAAATTCTACAAAAATGATAATTTAAATAATTTTTACAGAAGTAATGCGCAAAAAGTTTCGGATCCATTTGGCTTTCCAGTAAAAAATGTAAATTCACGCACTACAGCCAAAGTTTCTGTTTTTATACTACACAAAGTAAACAAGCAATCTAATCATCCTAAAACCAAAGCTTGGCACATTATTTTTATAATACAATGGATATATACAAGGGGATAATTATTTTCAGAGAAGCTTTGCATGAAATTTTTTACATTGTTTCCATGAGCATGAACACAAGTGTTCAAGGTCGACCCTCACTTCTCCAATGCATAACCTTCCAATCACTTCTCTTATTGAAAAATCTTTTTAGGCGTGAGAGGCAAGTGATTTTTTTGGTATTGTCATTCTTTTAAAAAAAATTGTATGTTTCACCCAGAACTAAACATAAACAAAAAGGAAAAATAAGATCTACTTAGTGAAGAAAGCAAACAAGCACACACGAGAATATCAACCCCACGCTATTGCTCCCCGGCAACGGCGCCAGAAAAGAGCTTGATAATCCCCAAGTGTAGGGAATCATCGTAGAAATTCCCAATGGTGAAGTGATAAGTATGGAGTGTCGAACCCACAAGGAGCTAAAGGTAAGATCAATATTCTCTCAAGTCCTATCTGCCAATCGACACGACTCTCACGTGACGCCGTTTGCTTCCAACTAGAAACGAGAAATAAATATATGTTGTGGGTATGAAGAGGATAACTTTGCATGATATCGGAGAGCTAAAATATAAAAGTAGGTGTTGTTATCATAAAGTTAGAATATATTACTAAATATTGTAAATAGCGAGTGTGGAATAATAATGAATCGGTGTGCGGAATTGTCCTAGGCAATTTGTTAACAAGACCGGTAGTCGTCATTGCAATTTCATATGAGGGAGAGGCATAAGCTAACATACTTTCTCTTCTTGGATCATATGCACTTATGATTGGAACTCTAGCAAGCATCCGCAACTACTAAAGATCATTAAGGTAAAACCCAACCATAGCATTAAAGCATCAAGTCCCTTTATCCCATAATGCAACAACCCCTTACTCGGGTTTATGCTTACATCACTCAAGCAACCCACTATAAGTGAATCATGAACGTGTTGCAACATCCTACAACGGAACCCCTCACGCTTATGCCGACGAGAGGGCACAATAGGACAGCACCAAAATAAAACATACAACTCATACCAATCTAGATCATCAATCAACTCAAAGACAAAGGATATCTACTCAAAACATCATAGGATGGCAACACATCATTGGATCATAATATGTGGCATAAAGCACCATGTTCAAGTAGGGATTACAGCGGGGTGTGGGAGAGTGGACCGCGTAAAAGAGATGAGTATGGTGATGATGATGGTGATGTTGATGAAGACGATCACCGCGGCGATGATTCCCCTCCTGATGGCACTCCGGCGTCACCGAGAGAGAGGAGTAGAGGTTCTCCCCCTTGTGCTTCCTCCTCCATGGCCTCCCCCCTAGATGGGAGAGGTTCTCCATCTGGTACTTGGCCTTCATGGCGATGATGGCCCCTCTGGGATCCTCCTCCATGGCCTCCGGTGATGATGGCCCCCTCCGGCAGGGTGCCAAAGAGGGCCTAGATTGATTTCTTGTGGCTACAGACGCTTGCGGCGGCGGAACTTCCGATCTAGGTTATTTTCTGGAGGTTTCTATATTTATAGGAGAGGATGGCGTCGAGAACAAGTTAGGGGGGTCCCCGAGGCGGCCATGAGATAGGGGGGCACGCCCCCCACCCTTGTGGGGCCCACGGGACTCCCCTCCGGTAGATTTTTGTTCCAGTATTTTTTATATTTTCCAAAAACAATCTCTGTTGATTTTCATCGCATTCCGAGAACTTTTATTTCTGCACAAAAACGACACCACAGTAGTTTTGCTGAAAACAACGTCAGTCCAGGTTAGTTCTAATCAAATCATACCAAAATCATATAAATCTATTGTAAACTTGGCATGAATACTTCATAAATTATAGATACGTTGAAGACGTATCAGGTATCGTTATTTTCTGACCTTCAGAGATGATTTGAGAAGATATGGGTATATCTACTTGATGAAACTTAATTCTGAAACATTTGAAAAGTTCAAAGAATTTCAGAGTGAAGTAGAAAATCATCGTGACAAGAAAATAAAGTTTCTACCATCTGATCGTGGAGATGAATATTTGAGTTACGGGTTTGGTCTTCATTTGAAACAATGTGGAATGGTTTCGCAACTCACGCCACCTGGAACACCACAACGTAATGGTGTGTCCGAACATCGTAACCGCACTTTATTAGATATGGTGCGATCTATGATGTCTCTTACTGATTTACCGCTATCGTTTTGGGGTTATGCTTTAGAGACGACTGCATTCACGTTAAATAGGGCACCATCTAAATCCGTTGAGACGACACCATATGAACTGTGGTTTGGCAAGAAACCCAAGTTGTCGTTTCTTAAAGTTTGGGGCTGCAATGCTTATGTGAAAAAGCTTCAACCTGATAAGCTCGAACCCAAATTGGAGAATGTGGCTTCATAGGATACCTAAAGGAGACTGTTGGGTACACCTTCTATTATAGATCCGAAGGCAAGATATTCGTTGCTAAGAATGGATCCTTTCTAGAGAAGGAGTTTCTCTCGAAAGAAGTGAGTGGGAGGAAAGTAGAACTTGATGAGGTAATTGTACCTGCTCCCTTATTGGAAAGTAGTTCATCACAGAAATCAGTTCCAGTGATTCCTACACCAATTAGTGAGGAAGATAATGATGATGATCATGAAACTTCATATCAAGTTACTACCGAACCTCGTAGGTCAACCAGAGTAAGATCCGCACCAGAGTGGTACGGTAATCCTGTTCTGGAAGTCATGTTACTTGACCATGACGAACCTATGAACTATGAGGAAGCAATGATGATCCCAGATTCCGTGAAATGGCTTGAGGCTATGAAATCTGAGATGGGATCCATGTATGAGAACAAAGTGTGGACTGTCGTTCACTTGCCCGATGATCGGCAAGCCATAGAGAATAAATGGATCTTTAAGAAGAAGACTGACGCTGACGGTAATGTTACTATCTACAAAGCTCGAATTGTTGCGGAAGGTTTTCGACAAGTTCAAGGAGTTGACTATGATGAGACCTTCTCAACCATCGCGGTGCTTAAGTCTGTCCGAATCATGTTATCAATTGCCGCATTTTATGATTATGGAATTTGGCAAATGGATGTCAAAACTGCATTCCTTAATGGATATCTTAAAGAAGAGTTGTATATGATGCAACCAGAAGGTTTTGTCGATCCTAAAGGTGCTAACAAAGTATGCAAGCTCCAGTGATCCATTTATGGACTGGTGCAAGCCTCTACAGTTGGAATATATGCTTTGATAGTGTGATCAAAGCATATGGTTTTATCTGAACTTTTGGAGAAGCTTGTAATTACAAGAAAGTGAGTGGGAGCTCTATAGCATTTCTGATATTATATGTGGATGACATATTGTTGATCGGAAATGATACTGAATTTCTGAATAGCATAAAGGGATACTTGAATAAGAATTTTTCAATGAAAGACCTTGGTGAAGCTGCTTATATATTAGGCATCAAGATCTATAGAGATAGATCAAGACGCTTGATTGCACTTTCACAAAGCACATACCTTGATAAAGTTTTGAAAAGGTACAAAATGGATCAGTCAAAGAAAGGGTTCTTGCCTGGGTTAGAAGGTGTGAAGTTGAGTCAGACTCAATGCCCGACCACTGCAGAAGATAGAGAGAAAATGAAAGTCATTCCCTATGCCCCAGCCATAGGTTCTATCATGTATGCAATGCTGTGTACCGGACACGATGTGTGCCTTGCTATTAGTTTAGCGGGGAGGTACCAAAGTAATCCAGGAGTGGATCCTTTGGACAGCGGTCAAGAACATCCCTGAAATACATGAAAAGGACTAAGGATATGTTTCTCGTTTATGGAGGTGACAAAGAGCTCGTCAGAAATGGCAGTTACGTCGATGCAAGCTTTGACACTGATCAGGATGACTCTAAGTCACAAACCGGATACGTATTTATATTGAATGGTGGAGCTGTCAGTTGGTGCAGTTCCAAGCAGAGCGTCGTGGCGAGATCTACGTGTGAATCAGAGTACATAGCTGCTTCGGAAGCAGGAAATGAAGGAGTCTGGATGAAGAAGTTCATATCCGATCTAGGTGTCATACCTAGTGCATCGGGTCCAATGAAAATCTTTTATGACAATACTGGTGCAATTTCCCATGCAAAGGAATCCAGAATTCACAAGAGAACCAAACACATCAAGAGACGCTTCAATTCCATCCGCGATCAAGTCAAGGAGGGAGACATAGAGATTTGCAAGATACATACGGATCTGAATGTTGCAGACCCGTTGACTAAGCCTCTCTCACGAGAAAAACATGATCAGCACCAAGACTCCATGGGTGTTAGAATCATTACTGTGTAATCTAGATTATTGACTCTAGTGCAAGTGGGAGGCCAAGGAAATATGCCCTAGAGGCAATAATAAAGTTGTTATTTATATTTCCTTATATCATGATAAATGTTTATTATTCATGCTAGAATTGTATTAACCGGAAACTTAGTACATGTGTGAATACATAGACAAATAGAGTGTCCCTAGTATGCCTCTACTTGACTAGCTCGTTAATCAAAGATGGTTAAGTTTCCTGACCATAGACATGTGTTGTCATTTGATGAACGGGATCACATCATTAGAGAATGATGTGATGGACAAGACCCATCCGTTAACTTAGCATAAATGATCTTTAGTTTTTTTGCTATTGCTTTCATCATGACTTATACATGTTCCTCTGACTATGAGATTATGCAACTCCCGAATACCGGAGGAACACGTTGTGTGCTATCAAACGTCACAACGCAACTGGGTGATTATAAAGATGATCTACATGTGTCTCTGATGGTGTTAATTGAGTTGGCATAGACCAAGATTAGGATTTGTCACTCCGTGTATCGGAGAGGTATCTCTGGGCCCTCTCGGTAATGCACATCACTATAAGCCCAATGTGACTAATGAGATAGTTGCGGGATGATGCATTATGGAACGAGTAAAGAGACTTGCCGATAACGAGATTGAACTAGGTATGATGATACCGACGATCAAATCTCAGGCAAGTAACATACCGATGACAAAGGAAACAACGTATGTTGTTATGCGGTTTGATTGATAAAGATATTTGTAGAATATGTAGGAGCCAATATGAGCATCCAGGTTCCGCTATTGGTTATTGACTGGAGATGTGTCCCGGTCATGTCTACATAGTTCTCGAACCCGTAGGGTCCGCACGCTTAACGTTCGATGACGATTTATATTATGAGTTATGTGATTTGATGTACCGAAGTTTGTTCGGAGTCCCTAATGAGATAACAGACATGACGAGGAGTCTTGAAATGGTCGAGACATAAAGATTGATATATTGGAAGGTTGTGTTTGGACACCGGAATGGTTTCGGAAAGGTTTGGACATTTTCCAGAGTACCGGGGATTACCAGAGCCCCCCCTGGGAGTTAATGGGCCTTCATGGGCCCTAGTGGAGAGAGGAGGCAGAGGCCAGGTGGAGGCGCGCACCCCCCAAGCCCAAACCGAATTGGACTAGGGTTGGGGGGGGGGGCGGCCCCCTTTCCTTCTCTTCTCCTCCTCCTTCCCTCCTTCTCCTAGTGGGAATAGGAAAGGGGGGGCCGAATCCTACTTGGACCGGGAGTCCAAGTAGGACCCCCCCATGGCGCACCCCCCCTTGGGCCGGCCACCTCTCCTCCCCCTTTTATATACGTGGAAGGGGGGCACCCCAAAGACACACCAAGCCTTCTCTTAGCCGTGTGCGGTGCCCTCCTCCACAGTTACACACCTCGGTCATATCGTCGTAGTGCTTAGGCGGAGCCCTGCGCCGGTAACTTCATCATCACCGTCGCCACACCGTCGTGCTAATGTAACTCTCCCTCGTCCTCAACTGGATCAAGAGATCGAGGGTCGTCATCAAGCTGAACGTGGAGGTGCCGTATGTTTGGTGCTTGGATCGGTTGGATCGCGAAGATGTTCGACTACATCAACCGCGTTACTAAACGCTTCCGCTTTCGGTCTATGAGCGTAGACACACTCTCCCCGCTTGTTGCTATGCATCTCCTAGATAGATCTTGCGTGATCGTAGGTAAATTTTTTGAAATACTGCGTTCCCCAACATCACGTTTCATGATACACCTAACACTTTTTCTAAACCTTATAGTGTTGACGTGAAAGTTTGATCAATGAAAAGCAATAATGATTTTACTTGCATATTTTGATGTTATTTGCTTTGTACCAACTATAGACTATTGTTTTACATAACTATCCTCTGAGATCATACCCAATTACATCAGATTGCTTAGAATTCGTGTTAGTGGCAGTCACAATCAAAATTTGTTTTGTTACCATCTACCTCCTCGATGACGAGTAGGGATTAAAATGGGGATGTTGATTCGTCTCAAACGTATCTAGAATTTTTTGCTTGTTCCATGTCATGCCTGTATTAAATCAGCATACTTTTGACGCCTACTTAAATTATTTTTAATATTTTTCTGGACTAACCTATTAAACAAGTGTCCAGTCTTAGTTGTTGTTTTCTGTTGTTTCTGGACTTTGCAGAAATAAATTTTATCAAAAATAAAAAAATCAAGGAAAATATCAGCATAAGTTCCCAGTCCAGAAGGTTCCAACAACGACTGACATAGCACGGGGTGCCACCCAGGCCCTACGTGCCACCCCACGTGCCCTAGGGGGAGCATGCCCCTACCACGTACCCCCTGGGATTTTGTTCCATGCCTCTTTATTCTCGTCCCTTTATATTTTTGCAAAATCCGTCAAGAATTTATCGCCCGATGTTCCACCGCCGCACACAACTATTTCTTCACGGTCCAATCTGAAGGCGTGTCTGGTACTCTGTCGGAGGGGGAAATCACCGCAGTGGCCATCTTCATCAACTTGAAGGTCACTATGATCGCTCGTTAATAGTTTTCTTTAGACTATGGGTCCACAGTAGTAACCTATTAAACAATTTCTCAAGGAGCTATTTTATTTTAAAAAAAATCACTTTGCTCTGTAATTCTGAAGCTCTCCCATTCGATTGAGGTATTCAATTTTGGATTTGGTTCATGATTTTGACTGGGTCACTGATTTTTCAAATCAGTCGGCAACAATTGACCTATAAAAACATATCAATTCTTTGCACCCTCTCACCACCTAAAAAAATGCCAACATGTGATGTTGTAGCATCAATATAGTACATGCAACCACTGATTCGGAAAAATTTCACACATAAGTATGGGTTGATTAGCACATAACACCGAATCACATCGCGAAAGACCCACCAAAACACTGCATTATATGAAAAAAGAAAACATACTCCATCACCAAGCCAAGTACTCACTGAGTTTGAAAATATAAAGTGTATTATGTTTAAAAGAAGTCAAATTTCTTTGACTTTGACCAAGTTCAGAGCCAAAAATAATAAAATATTGACACCCACAATACTAAATAAATAAAAGTAAAAAAAACATTTCATGATGTATCTAATGATACTGATTTGATATTATGTATATTGATATATTTCTCTATAAATTTGGTCAAACTTAAAGATGTTTGACTTTTTTAAGAAACACACCTCATATTTTAAAACAAAGGGGGTAATTATTTTTTTAAATGAAAATCCAACAACATCAACAACACGGCAAAGCACGTTCAACCCTTCTAGTAATATAGGAAAACTGACAACTCGATCGCCGTTTTGTGCTTGGAAGAATGTGACCACAATAAACATCCAAACTAAACCTTGTCTACTTAAGCATTATCTCTTACACTTACTACTACTCTATTATCTTTTTTTTTCGAAAAGGGGGGTATGCCCTACACTTACTACTACTCTATTATCTAACATTACATTATTAATTTAGGTCTGCGGCGCATCAAGTCATTTTCATGGGACTTCATTTGTTTACCGAGGAGCCTTTGGGTCTGGCTGGCTTTGCATCTCACTCACATGAGCCACGTTCTCCGAATTCATAGTGACCATATACTCCCTATTTTATACGGCAATCAGTTGCCATAGTTGACCTCCACTTGTGCTTAACCCCAGATGGAGCAGTTGGATGCAGATATTTCATCGGCTCGTGTGTAGTGTACTACTCCGTCCGTTCTTAAATATTTGTCTTTTTAAAAGTTTTAAATGATGACTACATATAAAGCAAAATAAGTGAATCTACACTCTAAAATATGTCTATATACATCCGTATGTGGTGACCATTTGAAATCTCTAGGAAGACAAATATTTAGGAACGGAGGGAGTAGGAGACAGGGTAACATGAATTTAAGGACACGTTGATCGGATCACCTGGCTGTACTACCACACTGGATATCATGGACCACTGGACTTCAAACTTGATTATTCTTTTCTGCGGCGAACTTCAAACTTCATTAATGGAGAACAACATTGTACTCCTTTCTAAAATGACTGATTAACTGCTCCCACTTCGCTGATATGATCTACTCCCTCCGTTCCTAAATATAAGTCTTTTTAGAGGTTTCATTAGGGAACTACATTCGGATGTATATAGACATACTTTAGAGTTTAGATTCACTCATTTTGCTCCGTATGTAGTCACCTAGTGAAATGTCTAAAAAGACTTATATTTAGGAACGGAGGGAGTACTACCTATGTTCCTAAATATTTGTCTTTTTAGAGATTTCAAATGAACTGCCACAAACGGATGTATATAGATATATTTTAGAGTGTAGATTCACTCATTTTGCTTCGTATGTAGTCACTTGTTGCAATCTTTAGAAAGACAAATATTTAGGAACAAAGGGAGTAGAAAATGTCCTATAGAGACAACGATCACTCCTGTCTAAAGTATATGTGTTCAAAGTAGTGCCGAGCTTTCATAACTTTTTATCTTGATTTTATTCTGTCTGCCAGACCCTCTTTCGGCGTTCCGAGCCATGACTAGACATTAAGAAGAGAATGTCGTTTGACTTTACAACTAAAACCTTTTGTTCTCCCATTTTCAAGAAAAATACTGAGCATGCTTGGTTTATTGCCGAAATTTAGACAGCCAAAGTGTATATTTTCAATTTAAAGGCAATCTCGGTGCGGCTTTGCTACACGTACATGATGTTACAGGGAAGAGGAGGTTACATGCTGATATGGCAGTTTTTAATTGGTCATTAGCAGCGGCATGGGCCCACCCTATTGAAATAGGAGGGGGAGGGGGGGTGTTAGAAAGTTTGGAAGGAGCTTGTAGAACTCCTGTAAAAGCCTGTACGTCTAGCATTTTTGGTCTCGGTGCACTAATACCTCCATCTAGGTTTATTGAGTCCCTTTGACCATCTAAAACCAACAAAATATAAATTATATGGTAAAAGTACAAAAGGTATATTTTTGGATGTCTATGTGAAAGAGCTTTCCAAAGTATAACTTTTATGACATATATTTTACACTTTATTAGGTTAAATTATTGTACAAACTTTCGCTCTCAAAATAAAAGGGACGGGGACTAATAAACTCGGGCAGAGCTAATATATCTTAAGCTATTTTTAATGATATTAGATACAAGTTTAAATATAGCAGTTCAATGCACTAGTATATCTTAGTGTTGTACTCCCTTCAGACAAACATATAGGGCCCATTTCTCTAGGTAGTCTTTGAGCATTGATAAGGTTAATAACTAGATGATGTTCTTGATTTACTTTTTATTGTTGATAACATAATTTCTTCTTCAGACAAACATATAGGGCCCATTTCTTCAGGTGGTCTTTGAGCATTGATAAGATTAATAACTAGATGATGTCCCGCGTGTTGCGGTGGAAATCCTACTAAAATAATTATATCAATATGTGAACAACTAGTAATGCAAATGACTGTGTTCTTAATTTACATTTACATTGTAGATAACATAATGTCCTTTACTAAAAAATATGAACTAAAAACTACGTAGGTATGCAAGCTCCAAGTACCCCACACATATATCATGCATAAAAATATAAAAATTAATTTAAAAATATAACTTATGAGTGACATGCATAGCTTGCTAATATGGTATGGCTGCATGGTTAAATTAGTGCATAAAAAATGCAACTTATGATTGACATGCATAGGTGCACCAACTAGATGATGTCTTGCACGTTGCCAGTGAAATTTTTGCCCCAATTTTAAGGTCGCCTCCCCCTCCTCCTCCTCCACCCGCGTCGCCTTCCGGCCCAAGTCCAACCAGGTCTTTCTCCTCTCGCGTCGCCTCCCCTCCTCCTCGCGACCTTCCCTTCCTCCTCCTCCTCCCCTCACATCGCCTCCTCTCGGGCGGCGCCAGGGGCCCCAGATCCCTAGCCGCCAGTCCCTCCCCGCTGCTCCAACCCCAGCCGCTGTGCCGCCGCAAGGGTCATGATGGAGGCGGGCCCCACTTCAGATCCAGGCGGGTGGTCGCCGCGGACCTGTGAGGCGAGGCGCGGCGTCTCATGCGGGAGGCTGGGGTGGCGATCTGGCGCCCTGCTGCACGGCGGTGATGGGAGCCTTCATGGCCGGCGGTGTGGCGGCTGCGTGCGCATGGGTGACTCCAATGGCTACGGATCTGGCGTCCTGTCCAGATCCGTCTCGGTACGGCCTTGGCTGGCCTGTGGCTCGAGGAGGACCGGTGAGGGGAGGCTGGAGGCTCCCTGCCGGCGTGCCGACGGTGGCCCTCGTCTCCATGGCGAGGCATCGTCCGGTTCCAACCAGCTGCAAGGTTGGTGGGATGGGGCTTTCGGTGAAAATGATGCCGACTTCGGTCATGGCGGACGATGGTGGCGTCTATGACGACGTTCCCTTCTCGAGGCATCGTTGTTGCAGGTCGTGGCTGTTGGGGATCGTTGCAGAAATTAAAAAAAATTCTACGCATCACCAAGATCAATCTATGGAGAGACTAGCAACGAGAGAGAAGGGAGTGCATCTTCATACCCTTGAAGATCGTGATGCGGAAGCGTTACAAGAACGCGGATGAAGGAGTCATACTCGCAGCGATTCAGATCGCGGTTGATTCCGATTTAAGCGCTGAACAACGGCGCCTCCGCGTTCAACACACGTACAGCCCGGGGACGTCTCCTTCTTCTTGATCCAGCAAGGGGAGAGGAGAAGTTGAGGGAGAGCTCCGACAGCATGACGACATGGTGGTGGAGCTTGCAGTTCTCCGGCAGAGCTTCGCCAAGCACTACTACTACTACTACGGAGGTGTTCGGGAGGGAGAGGGCTGCGCCAGGGGAAGGGGTGCGGCTCCCATGCGCCTCTCCTCTATATATAGGGGTAGAGGGGGCTGGTTTCTTGCCCTCCAAGTCCATTGGAGCGTTGGTAAAGGTGGGGGAAAGAAATCCCATCATTTCCCTTCCCCACCGATTGTTATCCCCCTTTTTTAGGGATCTTGATATTATCCCTTCGGGATATGATCTTATTCGTTCTAAGGGGGATCTTTGTGCGCCTTGACCAGGGGTGTGGGGCCTTGCCCCCACTACCCACTTTCATGTGGGCCCCCCATGCAGGTGGACCCCACTCCGGAACCTTCTAGAACCTTCCCGGTACAATACCGAAAAATCCCGAACATTTTCCGGTGGCCAAAATAGGACTTCCCATATATAAATCTTTACCTCCGAACCATTCCGGAACTCCTTGTGACATCCGGGATCTCATCCGGGACTCCGAACAACATTCGGTAACTGCACACTAATTCCCATAACAACACTAACGTCATCGAACCTTAAGTGCGTAGACCCTACGGGTTCGGGAATCATGCAGACATGACCGAGACAGCTCTCTGGCCAATAACCAACAGCGGGATATGGATACCCATGTTGGCTCCCACATGTTCCATGATGATCTCATCGGATGAACCATGATGTCGAGGATTCAATCAATCCTATATACAATTCCCTTTGTCAATCGGTACGTTACTTGCCCGAGATTCGATCATCGGTATCCCAATACCTCGTTCAATCTCAAGCACGGCAAGTCACTTTTACTCGCTCCGTAACACATCATCCCGTGATCAACTCTTTGGTCACATTGAGCTCATTATGATGATGTCCTACCGAGTGGGCCCAGAGATACCTCTCCGTCACACGGAGTGACAAATTCCATCTCGATTCGTGCCAACCCAATGTGACACTTTCGGAGATACCCGTAGTGTGCCTTTATAGCCACCCGATTCGCCAGGACGCTTTGGCACACCCAAAGCATTCCTACGGTATCCGGAGTTGCACAATCTCATGGTCTAAGGAAATGATACTTGACATTAGAAAAGCTTTAGCAGACAAACTACACGATCTTGTGCTATGCTTAGGATTGGGTCTTGTCCATCACATCATTCTCCTAATGATGTGATCCCGTTATCAACGACATCCAATGTCCATGGTCGGGAAACCGTAACCATCTATTGATCAACGAGCTAGTCAACTAGAGGCTTACTAGGGACATATTGTGGTCTACGTATTCACACATGTATTACGGTCTCTGGTTAATACAATTATAGCATGAACAATAGACAATTATCATGAACAAGGAAATATAATAATAACCATTTTATTATTGCCTCTAGGGCATATTTCCAACAGTCTCCCACTTGCACTAGAGTCAATAATCTAGTTCACATCACTATGTGATTGTAATGAATCCAACACCCATGGGGTTTGATCATATCTCTCTTGTGAGAGAGGTTATTAGTCAACGGGTCTGAACCTTTCAGATCCGTGTGTGCTTTACAAATCTCTATGTCATCTTGTAGATGCAGCAACCATGCGCTACTTGGAGCTATTCCAAATAACTACTCTACTATACGAATCCAGTTTACTACTCAGAGTCATCCGGATTAGTGTCAAAGTTTGCATCGACGTAACCCTTTACGACGAACTCTTTTACCACCTCCATAATCGAGGAAATTCCTTAGTCCACTAGTTACTAAGGATAAGTTTGACCGTTGTCATGTGATCCATTCCTGGATCACTCTTGTACCCCTTGATTGACTCATGGCAAGGCACACTTCAGGTGCGGTACACATCATAACATACTGTAGAGCCTACATCTAAAGCATAGGGGACGACCTTCGTCCTTTCTCTCTCTTCTGCCGTGGTCAGATCTCGAGTCTCACTCAATGCTCACACCTTATAACACAACCAAGAACTCCTTCCTTGTTGATCTTATTTGAACTCCTTCAAAATCTTGTCACGGTATGTATTCATTTGAAAGTACTATTAAGCGTTTTTTGATCTATCCTTATAGACCTTGATGCTCAATGTTCAAGTAGCTTAATCCAGGTTTTCCATTAAAAACACTTTTCAAATAACCCTATATGCTTTTCAGAAATTCTACATCATTTCTGATCAACAATATGTCAACAACATATACTCATCAGAAATTCTATAGTGCTCCCACTTATTTGGAAATACAAGTTTCTCATAAACTTTGTATAAACCCAGTCCTGGTGTGTGGCTGGGCTGGGGCATCCGGCTTTAGATGTTAGGGTTTGGTGCGATGTTCGTTTGATATTAGGCCTGGATATTCGGCACACCTTCATAAATGGGATAGGAGTAGCAATAGGTGTTGCCTAGATGATGGCTTCAGGCTGACTGATGTATTACTTTGTATGGTCTCTGTGAATAATTAATAAAATGGCCGCCGCATGCATCGTCCAGATGCAGAGGCCGGGGGTCTATCCTCGTTTTCAAAAAAGAAGGTGCGGCGTGGTTGCATAATTGCAAAAGTGGGCTGCATTAAAAAAATGTAACATCTGGTTTATGATTCACATGCATAAGTATTGATGTAGCATGATTGCATACTTTTAGAAAAATTAGATAGTGAGTTATATCAATCTAGAAATTATACCATTAAAACCATGAGCGTGAAACATAACATTGAGAGTGCCCTAAACTGTCAGGAGCCTCCTGGAATTTGTTAAGGTAGAAACAACAATAAGAAACTAGAATTTACTCCTGATAGGAGTTGAATATTGGCGGTCACACCACAAGTCTTCATCACTGGGCTACAACTTAGTTCTTTACCAATGTTTTAAGGGCATCTCCAATGCTGATCCCTAAAATGGACATGGTATCCACTCATGGATGTGTCCATGGACATGGATACAGGAGCGACCATCCAACCGTTATCTGAAACATCTGGACACATTTCAAATGGAATTTGAACAAACTGGACTGTTTTCATGCAAATTGGATGATTTTCATTTAAACCGGACCACATTCATGACAGTTTCAACACATTTGATTAAACAATAGCGTTCAAAAGTTAACTTATTTAAATCTTCGTCCATGTCCGTGCTCCAAATCATTGTTCCCCGTGTCCGGCATCTTTGCCGGTCGTGAGCCTCGAGAAGCAAAGTTGCAGGTCACCGACGGGGAAGAGTAAGACATGGGAAATGGTTGTGCCCACATGGGACATGGACGCGTCTGTCTCCAATGTCCCACTCTTCCTCGTCCGAGTCCTTGGCCCGGACGTTGTCGGTCGAGGTGAGGTCCATGATAGATGTAGACGGTCCAACCTGATGATGGTTGAGGTCCAACGCGAACAACACAGAGCTACTTGCGTGCCCGTCCGCGATGCCCAGCGCCGCCAGAGCCACCTCTGCCTCCAACTCCGCTGCCATCACGGTGTACCCGGCGCGAGTGCTGTGCACGGCCTCGTAGAGCGTTTGCTGCTCATCGACAAAAGTTCAGGTCCTCCACGGCCATTGCCGCCACGGCCTCTGCGTTTGCAAACTCGCTGTAGATTTGGCCTTCGCTAGCTGGTGATGCGTGATGACAACGAGGTTGTGTCACTACTCCTCCTGTGCCAACCGAAACGCCGACACCAGTGGCGCTGGCAGCTCCTACACCCTGACGGCGTTGTAGTGCGCCGGCACTTGCTCCATAGTGAAGCCGGGATGTACTCCCGCGGGCGGTGGCCCCGACCCATTGTCAGATGCCTCCTCCATCCCTGGGTCCTCAAGACTCACCTCCGGCAAGCTCACCGGATTGTTGTTCGTCCTACGGACTAAAACCCTCCGGTTTATATAGACACCGGATAGGTTAGGGTTACACAGAGTCGGTTACAATGGTAGGAGATCTACATATCCCTATCGCCAAGCTTGCCTTCCACGCCAAGGAAAGTCCCAACCGGACACCGGCAGAAGTCGTCAAACTTGTAACTTCATAGTCTTGGAGTCCGCCGTGATGATAGTTCGCTATCCGGACACCCCTAGTCCAGACTCCTCAAGAGCCCTTGAACCAGGCTTCAATGACGACGAGTCCGACACGCATATTGTCTTCAGCATTGCAAGGCGGGTTCCTTCTCCGAATACTTCATGGAAGGTTTTGAACACCAGGATAGTGTCCGGCTCTGCAAAACAAGTTCCACATACCACCGTAGAGAGAATAACTTTTGCACAGATCTGCTGACGTATTCCGCGGCGTGACATCACACCACGACTAGGCCTTTTTATGAATCGTTTTTTACCGTTCCGCCTTAGCGCGTTTAGCGAGGCGGTTTCCTTGGCACGTCTTATCAAAGCATAGATCATGCCCCCTTATTCCGGGATTCTCATCAATACAGACATGGGTAACCCATCCGCGCCATTGATTACGGCGCTTGGGAGATAAGCGAGTTTTACCAGGCTGGTGGGGGACGCATAGCTTCGTCCGTCCATATAAGGGGATAAGGATCCTCCTTCACCTATGCCTTCTTCCTCCTTTGCTCATCCGTTTCCATGCACTCGAGCTCTAGCACCCAAGTCCGCACATTCCTCCTCAACCTTCTCCAACCATGTCAGGAGCGGGAGGCAGATGGATAACCTCCTCCGTCACGGAGGGGCACATCACAAGACTGCGGGGGGCCGGATACTTGTCCAGCGATATCGCGCACAGGCTGCCCGACGCGGGGCAGATCATTTCAACCCCCAGGCCCCATGAGAGGGTGGTGTTTCTCCGCCACTTCCTCCGCAGACTAGGTTTTCCACTTCACCCATTTGTCCGGGGGCTCATGTTCTACTACGGCCTGGACTTCCACGACCTGGCCCCGAATTTCGTCCTCAACATCTCGGCGTTTATCGTCGTGTGCGAGGCCTTCCTCTGCATCCAGCCCCACTTCGGCCTATGGCTGAAGACCTTTAATGTCTGGCCGAAGGTTGTGGGCAGCCGTCAAGCGGTGTGCGGAGGCGCCATGGTCGGCAAGATGGCCAAAGTCCTATGGCTCAAGGGCTCCTTTGTGGAGACAATAAAGGGGTGGCAATCGGGGTGGTTCTACATCACCGAGCCACCCGACCCTGAATGGGTGGCGGCCCCCGAATTCAGATCTGGATTCCCCACACGGCTCTCGCCATGGAAAGAGACGGGCCTGAAGCGGGGATTCAGACGAGCTATCCGGACTCCAAACATGCGTCAAACCTGGTGGACAAGAATCTCGTGCTTGTCGACGTAATCCGTGTAATGCCCATCCGCCGGATTCTCCCATGCCAACAACGGGCCTTCAATTTGTGGAGTTCGATCCCAAGACAAAGACCGAACCTTGAGTCGGCTCTTTGATACTACGTCACGAAGATGCCCGGAAGGTGTCATAAAGGGCGCCGAAGCCCCGCATCCGCTAACAAAGATCGCGGATACAGCCTTTGCGCGCTGTCGGCGAGTAGGTAAGTTATTTTACCTTTACGGGACTCTTTTTCATAGATTGACTCTCACGGGATCTAAAAACTCCCTATTCTTCGACAGATCGGTTGAAGACGTCCGGACAGATTAACTGTCTGCTCCTTTGCTAGAAGACCCAGCGGACGCCCGATTGACGGAAGAAGGGCTCCGGCACCATGTGGTGCCGAGAAGAAGGCTAAGAAGGAGGCCACGGGAACTCGAAAAGAGCTCCCGACGCCAGTCTTGTCGATTCTGAAGCGTAATCTTCTCCTCAAGACGAGGAGGAAGAAGAGGCCTCTCTCTGCTGGGAGGAGAGGAAAAGGAAGGCGGCCCCAACTGGGGAGGCCGGAGGGTCCAAGAAGGGAAGAACCCTTCCTCCGGACTTCTCCACCAACATCAACGACGACGAGGAGGATTGGCCTACAAGGGCCAAGCCACTGGCGAGATCGTAAGTGTCCAGATACCCATGGCTTTTTATTATTGCAGAGTGTTCTCTAATGTCGAACAATCGTGCAGCCCTCCCAAGGGCGAGTTCGCCGATTCATCGAGCGGGTCCTCGTGGCTCGCCGGAAATGGAGAGTACTTGCTCGACCGCCTCCCTCGCCTCACGCCGTGGACGACGCCATGGTGGGGCCCTGTGGGGCTTGGTCAAGAGGAGGTGGCGCAGGAGGTGCCACAAGGCAACCTCCTGACTCCAGCGCGTGGGGCAAGACCCCGGGGTTTAAGCCCGACCCTTGTCCGGACTCCATGCCGGAACCTTCAATGTTCCGAGTCCGCAAGCGTCCCTTTGCAAGAATGGGTAAGACGCCGGCGTCCTCCATCCAACCGGAGGCACCGGATAGCTTACTGGAGGCGCTCAACGGCGCCTCCATCGAGGAGGAGCACAACACTGTTATGAGTGCGGTGATCCGGACAGTTCAGTCCGCCAAGAGCGGGCTGACCGAAGCCTGTACCAGCCTTCTAACAGGCTTTGAGGTAAATTTAGAATATGTAAAAATATTACCGCATAGACAGTAGCCCCTGATGCTTATTTTGATGTTCGGAAAGAAAAGTCGGACTAAGGATCTAAAAAGATATACGCAGGAGTCTAACATAAGTATGTCAATATGGGAATGTCAAGGCGCCGCCGACCTCTGCCAAGACCGATCATGGAGGTCGATGCGTTCATGAGCCTCGGCGGTCCGAGAACGAGCTCGGCCAAGCCAAGAAGCAGCTCGAGGACAAGGAAGGTCGTGAGTACCTTATTAAAGAAATACCATATAGAAAGGTTTCGGTTGCAAAAGATAACAAGAATAACATGGGTGCTAGGGGCCACGAAAGAGGTGGCGACCACAAGGAAGCGGTGTCCATGGCAGAAACAAAGCGGCCATGAACGCACCGAGCGAGAGAAGGGGAGGCCCAGCTGGCTACAGACGGCAAGAGCTCCAAGCTCGTGGAAAACACGAGAGTTTGGAGCGTGACTCAAGACTCGAGAGTCCGAGCTCGCCTCGGCTCTTGAGAGTGCCAAAGTCGCTAAGGCCGAGGCCCAAAAAGCCCTCCAAGAAATTGAGTCGTTAAAGAAGATAGCGGCGGGTAAGGCATTCTTTATGCAAAGCAAGCATGTGAAAGTGAGTTACCTATTACTTACCCCATTCGAGCTCTCCAGAGCATTCGCAGATTTGCCCCGTAGTGTGCCTCGATGTCGCCGCATTCTCAAGCGCCAAGGAGGGGAGCTTGACGGAAAAGGTGTTCTCGTCTCAGATGTCGAGGCCGAACATCCGTGCCTCTGAGCGACCAGCTGAAGCAGCTGGTCGAGCTCCACAAGGTCGCCGAACAGGCCATGAAGGGCCTTATAGCGCGGCTGTGGCCATTGGAGGCCATGCCCGGGAGCTACTTCGGCTTGGTGCAACGGCTGGTGGATGCCTGTCCACGGATTGAAGTCATCAAGCGCTCCATCTACATTGAAGGTGTCCTCGGGCCCTTGCCCGTGCTAAAGTGCACTGGGGCAAGCTGGATGCGGAGAAGCTTGTGACGGAAGGTCCACCGAAGGGCCATGAGCATCCCACGCCCGAAATGTACTATGAGGGCCTCCTGAAGGGTGCCCGCCGAATAGCGGATGAGTGCTCCAAAGATGTAATTTTTGAATAGGCTCGCATTTGTTATCCTGTACGCTGAAAACTTGTTCATATGCTCTAAGCAACACTTGTTAATTTAAAATATTACCTTCGTAGGCGGCCGCTTATCAAATTTGAGAGATGGCAAGTCGTTATTTCAGCCCCATGCCACGAAAGTGTGGGGTGTTCGGGATAAACTTGAGCACTCTTGTTCCCATTCTTGGGTCCATCTAGGAGGTGCTCAACACAAAGAACAAGGCAACCGGACTTATAATGCTTGAACACTCTCACTTAGCCATAGAATTCTATAATTTTAAATTTCGCTAAGCCCCTAGTATTCGGAAGACCGAGTTCGGGGCGCTATCCACGCCTTTGGCCGGACAATTCCGGTTCCTCGCCTAAGCGGCATAAGTCTTTAGGGACCCAAAAACCTCTCGAACAGCGACCGGCTCTCGCCTCTATCATGACGGTCAGTTTTAGCTTTCTCCATCGAGGTGCTCACCCAGCTCAACTGGGGCACAATCGCAGTTGGTTCTCCCAAAGGCTACCTTAGCCGATATAACGGAACGTATGGTACCAAAACACGGAGCCGGGCAAACCCAACTATTGACCCAAGACATGATTCGAGCCGATTCATATAATGCTATAAGTTCGGGTGCCACACTTGTGAAAGTGTTCTGACTTATCACACCATAATTTTGGGATACTTAAGCCCTCGGTGTATTGGCCGTACCAAAGTGTACGGTTGCAACATGTCGTAAAATGAACATATGTATAGATAAAGGAAGTAGAGCAATAATAAGCAAAAGCTATATATTGTTTATTCAAAAAGGTACTGCAATGAAAGCAGAACGATACAAATAGTGCGATAAGCAAGGGATGGGACTATCTAACATGTCCCCCTCCAGGGGTAAGCTACGGGATGGTATGTAAAACAGGTATAATGCTCGTAATAGAGACCACCTGAACACTTCAACGTGGCTTACTGCTTCCCTGGCTGTTGTATCGTGAGTTCGGCGATTCTAGTGCCGGACAGGACTTCTGAAAGACGGAGTCCTGAAAGTAAGGAAAAGGAAGAAAAAGGAAAAAAAAGGAAAAGAATGACCCAATCGGGAGCCCCTGGTGCGGTCGAGCCGCATTCTTGGCGTGCCGTGGTCTTGCCCCTCCCCATATGCCCATGGTATCTCCAGAGCGTAATTATGTACGCGTAACACTAGCTTCGCAATTTCGCGAGGGCTGGGGTTGGTGCCGGATTGCTACGCGTGCTTGAATCGTGCCAGGCGGTCTTGTTGTAGGTTACTCCGGGCGCGCTTGACAGTGTCCGGACGCTTAATGGCCGGACTCGAGAGTTGCCGAGAGGCTGCTTTGTACCTCCGCCGCGAGGGTCAGCCCGTGTGCTCCTCCATTCGGAGAGAGCGTTCGGTGTTTCCATTGACCGTGATTACTCCTCGAGGGCCTGGCATCTTGAGCTTGAGGTATGCGTAGTGCGACACCTCATTGAACTTTGCAAATGTGGTTCGTCCGACCAGTGCATGATAGCCGCTGCGGAATGGGACGATGTCGAAGATTAACTATTCGTTTCGGAAGTTATCCGGGGATCCGAAGACCACTTCGAGTGTAACCAAGCCCGTACAACTGGCCTCTACACCCGGTATGACGCCTTTAAAGGTCGTCTTTGTAGGTTTAATCCTTGAGGGGTCTATGCCCATTTTGCACACTGTATCCTGATAAAGCAGGTTCAGGCTGCTGCCGCCGTCCGTCAGGACTCTGGTTAGGTGAAATCCGTCGATAATTGGGTCAAGAACCAATGCGGCGAAACCGCCGTGACGGATACTAGTGGGGTGGTCCCTTCGATCGAAGGTGATCGGGCAGGAAGACCATGGGTTGAACTTCGGGGCGACTGGCTCCATCGCATATACGTCCCTTAGTGTATGCTTCCGCTCCCTTTTGGGTATATGGGTTGCGTATATCATGTTCACCGTCCGCACTTGCGTGGGAAAACCCTCCTGTCCTCTATTGTTCGGCGGCCGGGGCTCTTCCTCGTCATCGCTATGCAGCCCCTTGTCATTGAGTTCGGCACTTAACTTGCCAGCTTGCTTGAACACCCAAGAGTCCCTGTTGGTGTGATTGGCTGGTTTTTCGGGGGTGCCATGTATCCGCACAAGCGATCGAGTATTCGGTCCAGGTTGGACGGGCCTCGGTATTTCTTTTGAATGGCTTCTTCCGCTGACCGGGTTTAGAGCCTCTCAATCCGGCATTGACGGCAAATATCTTCACCGTTATCGCCGCACGCGCGCTTGTTCGTGTTGCGACGTGACCTGCCATTGCTGTCCTTGGTATCCGAACTATCAGGATGTTTGGCCAAGTTGTTGCTTCGAGCTAACCAGCTGTCCTCTCCCGCACAAAAGCGGGTCATGAGCGTTGTGAGGGCTGCCATGGATTTTGGCTTTTCCTGTCCTAGGTGCCGGGCAAGCCACTCGTCGTGGATGTTATGTTTGAAGGCTGCAAGGGCCTCTGCATCCGGACAGTCAACGATTTGATTTTTCTTTGTTAGGAACCGTGTCCAGAATTGTCTGGCCGATTCTTCTGGATGCTGGATTATGTGGCTAAGGTCCGTGGTCGCACATATGTGCCCCGGAAGTTATCAAGGAATGCGGCTTCCGTGTCCTCCCAACAACCAATTGATTCTGGCCGGGCAAGCCGCTGAGCCAATGCCGAGCTGGTCCTTTAAGCTTGAGTGGGAGGTATTTGATGGCATGTAGATCATCACCACGGGCCATGTGGATATGGAGGAGATAGTCCTTGATCCGCATCGCAGGATCTGTGGTACCATCGTATGATTCGATGTTTACGGGTTTAAAGCCCTCGGGATTTGATGATCCATTACTTCATCCGTGAAGCATAGTGGGTGTGCTGGTGCCTACTGTATTGGGCTATATCACGGCGTAGCTCATATGAGCTTTGCTTCATCGTGTTCGCCCGGCCGGTTTGTCAGATCCGCGCGACGGTAATCATCCCGCTGCTAGCCCACGCCGATCCGTAGATCGATCTTCTATGTTGTGACGCCCCCGATTCAATCGTACACTAATCATACACGCAAACATGTACGATCAAGATAAGGGACTCACGGGAAGATATCACAACACAACTCTAAAACATAAATAGGTCATACAAGCATCATAATACAAGCCAGGGGCCTCGAGGGCTCGAATACAAGTGCTCGATCATAGACGAGTCATGGAAGCAACAATATCTGAGTACGTACATAAGTTAAACAAGTTGCCATAAGATGGCTAGCACAAACTAGGATCTGGATCGACGAAAGAGGCGCAGGCCTCCCGCCTGGGATCCTCCTAACTACTCATGGTCGCCGCCACGGCTGCACGTAGTAGTAGGCACCTCCGGTGTAGTAGTCGCCATTGACGGTGGCGTCGCTCCTGGGCTCCATCGTCTCGTCGCAGAATCGGGTAGAGATAGGGGGAAAAGGGGAACATGGCAAACGTGTGTACTCATCCAAAGTACTAGCTAGCAAGGAGCTACACTACATATGCATGGATATATGTGTAAAGGGCCATATCGGACTGAATCTGCGAATGCCGTAATAAGAGGGGGATAGCTAATCCTGTCGAAGACTACGCTTCTGGCAGCCTCCGTCTTGCAGCATGTAGAAGAGAGTAGATTGAAGTCCTCCAAGTAGCATCACATAGCAATAATCCTACCCGGCGATCCCCTCCTCAATGCCCTGTTAGAGAGTGACCACCGTTGTATCCGCACTTGGAAGGGTGTGTTTTATTAAGTATCCGGTTCTAGTTGTCATAAGGTCAAGGTACAACTCCAAGTCGTCCTGTTACCGAAGATCACGGCTATTCGAATAGATTAACTTCCCTGCAGGGGTGCACCACATTACCCGACACGCTCGATCACATTTGGCCGGACACACTTTTTTTGGGTCATGCGCCGCCGCGGAAGATCAACACGTCGCAGCCCCACCTAGGCATAACAGAGAGGTCAGCACGCCGGTCTAAACCTATGCGCACAGGGGTCTGGGCCCATCGCCCTTAGCACACCTGCACGTTGCGTACGCGGCCGGAAGCAGACCTAGCCTAGTGGCGTTCGATCCAATCCGGTAGCGCCGCCGATCGTGACGTCACGAAATGCTTCGGCTGATACCACGACGCCGGTTGCCCATATCTTGACCCACGTGGCGGTTAGTGCGTCTAAGGTCAACGACCCAACTCAGGTCAAATACCAAGATCTCGTTAAGCGTGTTAAGTATCCGCGAACGCCGAATAGGGCCAGGCTCGCCTCTCTCCTAGGCGGTCTCAACCTGCCCTGTCGCTCCGCCACAAAGATCCACTCATGGTGCTCCACAAGCCGACCCGACTTTAGTCACCACATGTATCATGTATAAAGTATATAGTATATACCCGTGATCACCTCCCGAGTGATCACAGCCCGATAGTATAGCACAGCAGACGGACAAGAATGTAGGGCCACAGATGGAAATACTAGCATCCTATACTAAGCATGTAGGATTGCAGGTAAAGGTATCAATGTAAGTAGCAAAGACAGGCTATGCATCGTGATAGGAATAACGAAAAGCGGTAACATGCTACACTACTCTAATGCAAGCGGTATATAGGAGAGTAGGCGATATCTGGTGATCAAGGGGGGCTTGCCTGGTTGCTCGCAAGAGAGAGGGTCGTCAACACCGTAGTCGTCTTGCAGCAGCAGCGGCGTCGGTCTCGGTGTCTAGCGGAAGAAGAGGGGGAAGAAACAATGAATACAATGCAAACAGATGCATAATGATGCATGACAAAGCAATGTGTGATGCGAGGCGTGCCCTATGTTGTGATACCGGTGAAGGGGGAAAAACATCCGGGAAAGTATCCCCGGTGTTTCGCGTTTTCGGGCAGAGGAGCCGGAGGGGGAAAGTTGTGAGTTTGATATGTTAGGGGTGTGTGGTGGACGAACGGGCTGCATATCCGGATTCATCTCGTCGTTCTGAGCAACTTTCATGTAGAAAACTTTTTCATCCGAGCTACGGTTTAATTTAATTTTCAAAGTTTTATTAATATTCTGAAATTACTAATAATTCGAAAATAAAGACTAAAAAGCTACGGGTACCCAGCTCTGCATACACGGAAGTGTACTAGAGGCTGACAGGTGGGCCAGTCTGCAGTTGACTGGTCCACGGTTGACTGGTCAAAAAGCCTAGTGGGACCCCGATGTCAGTGACTAAGATTTAATTAACACATTATCTATTTTTTAAGGGTTGGATTAGTTAAGCTATGGGCCCCACTTGTCATAGGGCTAGGGTTAGATTAATTAGGGCCATTAGTGGCTTAACCACGTGGCCACGTCAGCACTTCACGGCTAACCGCCCGACGCTAAACAGGGCGGCAGAGCTCGTCGGCCGGCCATCTCCGGCGACGGTTGGAGCTGTGGGTGGGCTCGGCAGGCGCATCGCGATGAGGGGGACCGGATGGTGGCCGTGGGGGCTGCTGGAGGTGGGTTGCAGGGGCGCCGACGTTGAGCGGAGCAGCGCGGGGCTCGGCCTCGCTGAGCACGCCGTGCGTGGAGCGGCCGCTGCTGGGAGCGACAGGCGTGAGCGGGCGCCAGCAAGCGAGGCCGTAACATCCCAGGGCTGGGGAGCACGACGGCGCAGCAGAGGGCCGCGTCGACCGCATGAGCTCGCAGTGAGCTCGAACATGGGGAATTCGCGGGCGAACGGAAGCACAGGGGGTCAGGGGAGGAAGGTAAGCTCACGGGGCCCTGTAGTCGTGCGAAAGCGAGCTCGGGGAGGGCTTGCCGCAGTCGGAATCATCGGCGAGGTCGACGACGTCCGAGGGGGAAGAAGACGGCATGGTGGTGATGCAGTGGTTCCGGCGTGGTCACGTGGGCGAGGGAGACGTAGTGGTCGACGCAGGATCTCCAGGACTAGTCGAAGGGGCGTGGGGACGATGGTGTCCACGGCGAAGCGAGGTCGCCGGAGACGGGCGCCCGGCCTTCCTCTAGATCGGCAGAGGGAAAGGTGGATCTGGGGCGAGAGGCGAGGTGAGTGGGGTTGAGTGGGAGGTGGGAGACCGAGGAGGCTGGGAGGCGCTTTATCCCTCCCGCGTCGGCGTCGGGCGAGGTGGTCGGGCAGCCCGCCTGTGGCGACCCTACGCATGAACAGGAGAGGAGGGATCGCCAGGGTGGGCCGGCTGGGTTGGCCACTTACCCGACGGGCCAAAAGCACAGGGGGGTTTTCTCCCTTTCCTCTTCTTTTGTATTATTTCTTTTCTGTTTGATTACATTCATCAATCTATTTTAGTTTTGTAAAATACTTTAGTAGTACCTAAATTAGTTCTACTAATTACAACACTGCCACAAAAGTTTAAACCTCAAATAAAATGTTTTAATATTTTATAATTAATAAAAGGCATTTATCTAATTGTTTTTGCTACTGTTTTATTTAGTTTAGTGCGTTTAAATATTTTTGTAAAGACTTGGGTTACCCACCTATATTACTTATGAATTATTTGGTACATCCCGAACATTTTAGTTTTAATATTTGAAAACCTTTATTTCTTTGACTTGATTTTGAATTCGAATTTGAATCGGTTTCGAACCAACGTGAGTTTAACAACAGTAATCGTGGTGACGTGGCCATTAGCAGGGAATTACTGTAGCTTGATTATCCGGGCGTCACAATTCTCCTCCACTACAAGAAATCTCGTCCCGAGATTTAGGAGGGGAGCAAGGGGGGAGGGATTGGGTTGAGAAAAATCTAACGGATCTCCTCGGTCTTGGTTGCTCTTCTCGAAGAGGTCGATCCATTACGTTGAAGTCTTTATTTCTCTGCTCCAGGTCATCATGATCAATTCGTCATCCTTTCTTCGGGATCTCCATCGTCCCATTTAACGCGACCAAGGGAAAAACTCCGGAAGAACGCGTCTCCACAAAGCTGGGCATCTGACGGTGAACTCAATGGGAAATACACAAGGTACCCCACGAGTTGTATTTCAGTGAATTCGTTGAGTGCAATATACGATGGTACCAAAGTTTCAAACGGGTAGGCAATCATTCGATGACTAGATAGAAGCTGGAATGGGGGCTTGAACAACGAGAATAACATGGTGTTTGATTCCAGGATGAACAATGGTATAGCATTCAGCTCGTGAATCACATACGAAGCCAGGTGCAAAGGATACATTAGAATCCGGGTTATAAAGAAGAGTCAGGTTTCGATCCTGTGGAACTATGGGTTATGGGCCCACCATGTGGGGTAAAAGTAGGAAGGGCGGTGACGCCTTGCACGATCATGTAAGTAAGGCATGTCAGAGGGTAGCCTGTCGGTTAGGTTGGCAACAACGTCGGTACCAAGGGCGAGGGACGAAGAGAACCATTTTTCCTGCTCGTTGAACGAGGCGGACCAATAGGCAAAGTTCTCATCCATTGGTGGTTACCGGAATGCCATCAACAATAGAAACAGGGTCTCACTGACAGAGGTGTACACCGAGGTGTTTACATAAGCAGTGAATTGTTACTGCTTAGTTTATATAGATCACAAGAAAGGTCAAACAAACCAATGAAAAGGAAAATGTGATCATCGGGTTAAATGTAACAATGGAAAGGAAAAATGTGTTTAAACACATTTCGGGGGCATATCCTTCCCAAGGACAAGCGAGCAAGATAGACATGACAGGATATAGAGTGGGTAACCATTTAGGTAAGGGGAGAGGAATTTGATGACCATACCCATACAGCGGTGTTTGGATAATCGAGCTAGAAACATTTAGCATTGGGCTTCAAATGTTTTTGTTGAAAATCGGAGTACCATGGACATGCTTCAAGATAGCACTGACATGGTTTGCAAGCAAAGGTCAGACTTTGGATACTCAAAGGATTCATGAGGAATAACTTATAGAATAAGTCTTACAATTCCCTCATGGAAGAATGGTTAACCTTGCCAAAAGGAACAACTATAACAATAGGTCCTCCGCCGTGGGTGCTAGGCATGACATCACCTTACCGGGTCTTAAGAGGACCAATGTTATAACTCTTGAAAATATGTTCCAACCATCATATCGATGGAGATTCGAGATATGATTGGTGTCAGATACCTCGTGCCTGTGGATGCCCGAGAAGAAAGGTGCAACACAAATTGACGGGATGACATCAGAAGATTCTCGGGAAATGAACTATGAAGTGATTTCCATTAACAAGAGTTCATCATTAACCCAAGGAGAGGTCAAGGAGGTGGCCGATGAACTCAACGACAATTCATCGAGATTTCCAAAAGATGGATTTCCACAATTAAGTGAACAAGGAGATGACATTTGTCAGACCAAATGATATAAGGAAGTATGCTCGAGGAGAACATACACAACTAAACATTGGTTGAAAGGTGCGCCCGAAATATGGGTTGGGTTGCACGACCAATGTCGGAATGGTGATTCGATAATCAATAGACTAAGAATGAACGGCCGACTATTAACTTCAAAGCAATAGGGTTGCTAGAAGTGCAGGATCCAAACAGCACCATTCACTTGTTGGTACCCCGGTTGGAATCAACACGAGGACCATGAAAGAATGGTGATGGTGAGAAGTATCACTATACCAAGAACTCTCAAGAGGTGGAACAAATCTCAACATTCTTGACATAAAAGATGGTAATACTCCAAGATAAAGAAGAACAAAGGCTGGATAGCAAGGAACTCAAGGTATAACACAAAACATGAACAAGTTTGTGTTGGGGGAAGGCAAGAATGTAAATCGATGATAACACAATCATCGAGGGGCAAGGATGGTATTTCTCATCACGAATTCGATTGATATCCTGTAAGAGCTCGTAATGTAGATGATGATTACGACACATATGTCGAGAGGTTTCATGAAGATGTAATCGAACAACGATGACATCAAGTCAAAGGACCGATGAAGCGAAAGTTACTAAAACCAAGGGTACGACACGAACTCGAAATCAAGCTTGATGTTCCAAAGTAAATGATATGACAAGGAAGATCGACGTAAGTCTAGCTCATCGTCGAAAGTTGTGCTCCGGAAGAAGGACCAGGTAGGACAGTTAAAATTTTGCATGATAATGATATAGCTGATAAGGCTAGGAATGACTTGAAGGATTATTAAACTCATAAGCAACAAGAATTACTTAGAGTTATTGAATTGGAGTATGGAATCGATTCACTTATCGGTGTTCCCGAGTGACTAATAACTCGGAGCCCGTGGAAAATTGGAATCAGTGAGAATGTAGTACTTGATGAAGAACTCATATGAAGTTATGCAGTTCCATGATCATCTCGAGATACCGAGGGGTAATACTCGACGACAGATCAAGGTAGTGGTTGGACTAGGGTATTGTTCTGCAGAAGACAAGTGCTTAAACTTGCACAGGAAATGGTATTTAAAGGAAAACATGGTCGGAACCACGATTGCAAAGGGCCAGATCCCAGATATAAGATGAACTTATACCAAAGGAATAATTAATTTAAGAGAAGCTTTAATGATAAGATCTACATCGTGTCCATGGGCATGAACACAAGTTCAAGGTCGACTCCCACTTCTCCAATGCATAACCTTTCATTCACTTCTCACGTTCAATGAAGTTGCAGTGTTGAAATTTTATCTAGCGAAGCACCAGAAGAGTATGACTCGTGAAAACTTTCGAGTTCATACATACTAAGGAAGGCATAGGTTCAACCCATCGGGGCATCTTAGGAACATATACCACAATTTTCGAGGGTAATTATCACCAGCTCGAAAACAGAGCGTGGTTAGCCAAATCCGAGGATAGGATTTACCAATGGCATTAAGTATCAGGGAAAGAACTTCCAAAGTGAGTGAATAGGAAGGACGTTGTCGGATAAAACCCAACAAAGGAACTGACGGCCCACAACGGAGCTGATGTGAGCATCGACACACAATCAGAAGAAGAAACAATGCAAAGGCATTGGAGTATAGAAACAACTGACTAATTCGAAGCTTAATGCAAAGAAATTTTATGATTTCCAAATCAAGGGATCAGAAGTAGTCGTTCTGATTGAAAACGAATAAGTTCAATAGACTTAGAAACACAACCGATCAAGGCATTGATTGGTCAAGAACCAGCTCATATCCAAATGACGTCTAAGCCGGAATGATAATCCTAGGATTCGACTGATGATTGTGAACATTCACAACGTATTGAATCAATGGACTCAAAAATGACAGTGACAAAGGATGCCAATAAGATTACTATACTTATGGGATTAATCATAATGAAAGCAAACAAGAAATTCCAGAGCAATAGGTTGCTGAGGATTTTCGGAAGATCGAATGGTATTTTGAAGACTTTTGTGAAACACATGAACAACTGGGGGATGAGCGGATACTTGATAAGTGCGAGAATTATCCGTAGGGGTATTCATGTGGCAAGGAACTGCATGGCAGTAAGCTAAAAGGATTATCGCAACAACGACGAGTTTTTCAGGGTATCTTGTAATAACAAGACCAACTGGGGATGAATGTAAGAATAACAACTGCAAGTAGTTATCCATAAGGGTTTACGGTGGAAGGGGAATTGCAAACGCGATGAACACAAGTTCTCGGGTTAACAGCGGAGAGTATCTTCGGGGTCTTCCGTGCAGCGATCATCAGTAATAAGGGGCTCTCCGGGTGAAAGTGATAACGAGATCCTAATGTTAGATTTAGTAAAATTCATTTAACCCGAATAGAAGAGAGATTAGAATCCCAGAGTATAGACAAGGAATAAAAGATCCTAATACCACCAATTGGCAACGTGTGCCCGTAAGACACACAGCCATGTTAGTAAAAGTTTTGCAATGTCTAGACTCGACTTCGGCCAAGGAGTTGGAAAGGCGGATTCCTACAGGCAGTCGGCTCTGATAACAACTTGTGACGCCCCCGATTCAATCATACACTAATCATATACGCAAACGTGTACGATCAAGATCAGGGACTCACGGGAAGATATCACAACACAACTCTAAAACATAAATAGGTCATACAAGCATCATAATACAAGCCAGGGGCCTCGAGGGCTCGAATACAAGTGCTCGATCATAGACGAGTCAGCGGAAGCAACAATATCTGAGTACAGACATAAGTTAACCAAGTTGCCATAAGATGGCTAGCACAAACTAGGATATAGATCGAAAGAGGTGCAGGCCTCCTGCCTGGGATCCTCCTAACTACTCATGGTCGTCGTCAGCGGGCTGCACGTAGTAGTAGGCACCTCCGGTGTAGTAGTCGTCATCGACGGTGGCGTCGCCCACAGGCTCCATCGTCGCAGTCGCAGCAATCGGGTAGAGATAGGGGAAAAGGGGAACAAGGCTACCATGAGTACTCATCCAAAGTACTCGCTAGCAAGGAGCTTCAATACATATGCATGGGTATATGTGTAAAGGGCCATATCGGTGGACTGAACTGCAGAATGCCAGAATAAGAGGGGGATAGCTAATCCTGTCGAAGACTACGCTTCTGGCAGCCTCCGTCTTGCAGCATGTAGAAGAGAGTAGATTGAAGTCCTCCAAGTAGCATCACATAGCAATAATCCTACCCGGCGATCCCCTCCTCAATGCCCTGTTAGAGAGTGACCACCGGGTTGTATCTGGCACTTGGAAGGGTGTGTTTTATTAAGTATCCGGTTCTAGTTGTCATAAGGTCAAGGTACAACTCCAAGTCGTCTGCATCAAGATCACGGCTATTCGAATAGATTAACTTCCCTGCAGGGGTGCACCACATTACCCGACACGCTCGATCACATTTGGCCGGACACACTTTTTTTGGGTCATGCGCCGTCGCGGAAGATCAACACGTCGCAGCCCCACCTAGGCATAACAGAGAGGTCAGCACGCCGGTCTAAACCTATATGCGCCGAAGTGCAGGCCCATCGCCTCTTAGCACACACACGCGTTGCGTGGGCGGCGAAAGCAGACCCTAGCCTAGTGGCGTTCCGGTCCAATCCGGCAGCGCCGCCGCCGTGACGCGTCATGAAATGCTTCGGTGATACCACGGCGTCGGTTGCCCATATCTTGCCCCACGTGGCGGTTAGTGCGTATAAGGTCAACGACCCAACTCGCATCAAATACCAAAATCTCGTTAAGCGTGTTAAGTATCCGCGAACGCCGAGCAGGCCAGCCCGCCTCTCTCCTAGGCGGTCTCAACCTGCCCTGTCATCGCCACAAAGATCCACTCGCGGGTGCTCCACAAGCCGACCCGACTTTAGCCACCACATGTATCATGTATAAAGTATATAGTATATACCCGTGATCACCTCCCGAGTGATCACGGCCCGATAGTATAGCACAGCAGACGGACAAGAATGTAGGGCCACAGATGGAAATACTAGCATCATATACTAAGCAAGTAGGATTGCAGGTAAAGGTATCAACAGAAGTAGCAAAGACAGGCTATGCATCAGGATAGGAATAACGAAAAGCAGTAACATGCTACACTACTCTAATGCAAGCGATAGAGGAGAGTAGGCGATATCTGGTGATCAAAGGGGGGGCTTGCCTGGTTGCTCTGGCAAGAGAGAGGGGTCGTCAACACCGTAGTCGTACTGGGCAGCAGCGGCGTCGGTCTCGGTGTCTAGCGGAAGAAGAGGGGGAAGAAACAATGAATACAATGCAAACAGATGCATAACGATGCATGAAAAAGCAATGTGTGATGCGAGGCATGCCCTAACGCGGTATGAGGTGATACCGGTGAAGGGGGAAAAACATCCGGGAAAGTATCCCCGGTGTTTCGCGTTTTCGGGCAGAGGAGCCGGAGGGGGAAAGTTGTGTGTTTGATATGTTAGGGGTGTGTGGCGGACGAACGGGCTGCATATCCGGATTCATCTCGTTGTTCTGAGCAACTTTCATGTAGAAAACTTTTTCACCCGAGCTACGGTTTAATTTCTATTAATTTTCAAAGTTTTATTAATATTCTGAAATTACTAATAATTCGAAAATAAAGACTAAAAAGCTACGGGTACTCAGCTCGTGTACACGGAAGTGTACTAGAGGTCGACACGTGGGCCAGTCTGCGATTAGTAGTCCACGGTTGACCGTCAAAAAGCCTAGTGGGACCCCGATGTCAGTGACTAAGATTTAATTAACACATTATCTATTTTTTAAGGGTTGGATTAGTTAAGCTATGGGCCCCACTTGTCATAGGGATAGGGTTAGATTAATTAGGGCCATTAGTGGCTTAACCACGTGGCCACGTCAGCACTTCACGGCGGCTAACCGTCGACGCTAAACAGGGGCGGCAGAGTTTCGGCCGCCATCTCCGCGACGGCCGGAGCTGTGGGTGGGCTCGGCGAGCGCATCACGACGAGGGCACCGGATGGTGGCCGTGGGGGCTCTTTGGAGGTGGGCTGCAGGCGCCGACGTTGAGCGGAGCAACAGGCTCGGCCTCGCAGCCGGCACACTGCGTGGAGAGCAGCCTGCCTGAGGAGCGACAGGCGTGAGCGGCGCCGAAGCGCGAGGCCGTAACATCCAGGCTGTGGAGCACGACGGCGCAGCAGAGGGGCGTCGACCATGAGCTCATGCGGTGAGCTCGAACATGGGGAATTCATGCGAACGGAAGCCTGGGGGTCGGGGAGGAAGGTAAGCTCACGGGGCCCTGTAGTCGTGCGAAAGCGAGCTCAGGGAGGGCTTGCCGCAGAAGGAATCGTCGGCGAGGTCGACGACGTCCGAGGAGGAAGAAGACGGCATGGTGGTGATGCAGTGGTTCCGGCGTGGTCTCGTGGGCGAGGGAGACGTAGTGGTCAACGCAGGATCTCCAGGACTAGTCGGAGGGGCGTGGGGACGACGGTGTCCACGGCGAAGCGAGGTCGTCGGAGACGGGCGCGCCGGCCCTTCCTCTAGATCGGCAGAGGGGGAAAGGTGGATCTGGGCGAGAGGGGCGAGGTGAGTGGGGTTGAGTGGGGAGGTGGGGAGACCGAGGAGGCGCGGGGAGGCGCCTTATCCCCTCCCAGCGTCGGCGTCGGCGAGGTGGTCGGGGGCAGCCCGCCCCTGTAGCGACCCGGTCGCATGAACAGGGAGAGGGGAGGGATCGCCAGGGTGGGCCGGCTGGGTTGGCCACTTACCCGACGGGCCAAAAGCACAGGGGGGTTTTCTCCCTTTCCTCTTCTTTTGTATTATTTCTTTTCTGTTTGATTACATTCATCAATCTATTTTAGTTTTGTAAAATACTTTAGTAGTACCTAAATTAGTTCTACTAATTACAACACTGCCACAAAAAGTTTAAACCTCAAATAAAATGTTTTAATATTTTATAATTAATAAAAGGCATTTATCTAATTGTTTTTGCTACTGTTTTATTTAGTTTAGTGCGTTTAAATATTTTTGTAAAGACTTGGGTTACCCACCTATATTACTTATGAATTATTTGGTACATCCCGAACATTTTAGTTTTACTATTTGAAAACCTTTATTTCTTTGACTTGATTTTGAATTCGAATTTGAATCGGTTTCGAACCAACGTGAGTTTAACAACAATGTCGTGGTGACGTGGCCATTAGCGAGAATTACTGTAGCTTGATTATCCAGGCGTCACAATTCTCCTCCACTACAAGAAATCTCGTCCGAGATTTAGGAGGGAGCAAGGGGAGGATTGGGTTGAGAAAATCTAACGGATCTCCTCGGTCTTGGTTGCTCTTCTCAAGAGGTCGATCCATTACGTTGAAGTCTTTATTTCTCTGCTCCAGTGTCATCATGATCAATTCGTCATCCTTTCTTCGGGATCTCCATCGCCCCTCTGAACGCGACCAAGGGAAAAACTCCGGAAGAACGCTGCCTCCACAAAGTTGGGCATCCGACGGTGAACTCAATGGGAAATACACAAGGTACCCCACGAGTTGTATTTCGGTGAATTAGATTGAGTGCAATATACGATGGTACCAAAGTTTCAAACGGGTAGGCAATCATTCGATGACTAGACAGAAGCTGGAATGGGGGCTTGAACAACGAGAATAACATGGTGTTTGATTCCAGGATGAACAATGGTATAGCATTCAGCTCGTGAATCACATACGAAGCCAGGTGCAAAGGATACATTAGAATCCGGGTTATAAAGAAGAGTCAGGTTTCGATCCTGTGGAACTATGGGTTATGGGCCCACCATGTGGGGTAAAAGTAGGAAGGGCGGTGACGCCTTGCACGATCATGTAAGTAAGGCATGTCAGAGGGTAGCCTATCAGTTAGGTTGGCAACAACATCGGTACCAAGGGCGAGGGACGAAGAGAACCATTTTTCCTGCTCGTTGAACGAGGCGGACCAATAGGCAAAGTTCTCATCCATTGGTGGTTACCGGAATGTCATCAACAATAGAAACAGGTCTCACCGACAGAGGTGTACACCGAGGTGTTTACATAAGCGATGAATTGTTACCGCTTAGTTTATATAGATCACAAGAAAGGTCAAACAAACCAATGAAAAGGAAAATGTGATCATCGGGTTAAATGGAACAATGGAAAGGAAAAATGTGTTTAAACACATTTCGGGGGCATATCCTTCCCAAGGACAAGCAGAGCAAGATATACATGACAGGATATAGAGTGGATAACCATTTAGGTAAGGGGAGAGGAATTTGATGACCATACCCATACAACGGTGTTTGGATAATCGAGCTAGAAACATTTAACATTGGGCTTCAAATGTTTTTGTTGAAAATCGGAGTACCATGGACATGCTTCAAGATAGCACTGACATGGTTTGCAAGCAAAGGTCAGACTTTGGATACTCAAAGGATTCATGAGGAATAACTTATAGAATAAGTCTTACAATTCCCTCATGGAAGAATGGTTAACCTTGCCAAAAAGGAACAACTATAACAATAGGTCCTCCGCCGGGTGCTAGGCATGACATCACCTTACCGGGTCTTAAGAGGACCAATGTTATAACTCTTGAAAATATGTTCCAACCATCATATCTGATGGAGATTCAGATATGATTGGTGTCAGGATACCTCAGGCTCAGGATGCCTGAGAAGAAAGGTGCAACACAAATTGACGGATGACATCAGAAGATTCTCGGAAATGAACTATGAAGTGATTTCCGTTAACAAGAGTTCATCATTAACCCAAGGAGAGGTCAAGGAGGTGGTGATGAACTCAACGACAATTCATCGAGATTTCCAAAAGATGGATTTCCACAATTAAGTGAACAAGGAGATGACATTTGTCAGACCAAATGATATAAGGAAGTATGCTCGAGGAGAACATACACAACTAAACATTGGTTGAAAGGTGCGCCCGAAATATGGGTTGGGTTGCACTACCAATGTCGGAATGGTGATTCAATAATCAATAGACTAAGAATGAACGGCCGACTATTAACTTCAAAGAAATAGGGTTGCTAGAAGTGCAGGATCCAAACAAAGACTGTTTCACTTGTTGGTACCCGGGTTGGAATCAACACGAGGACCATGAAAGAATGGTGATGGTGAGAAGTATCACTATACCAAGAACTCTCAAGAGGTGGAACAAATCTCAGAACATTCTTGACATAAAAGATGGTAATACTCCAAGATAAAGAAGAACAAAGGATGGATAGCAAGGAACTCAAGGTATAACACAAAACATGAACAAGTTTGTGTTGGGGGAAGGCAAGAATGTCGTCGATGGTAACACAATCATCGAGGGGCAAGGATGGTATTTCTCATCACGAATTCGATTGATATCCTGTAAGAGCTCAGAATGTAGATGATGATTACGACACATTTGTCGAGAGGTTTCATGAAGATGTAATCGAACAACGATGACATCAAGTCAAAGGACCGATGAAGCGAAAGTTACTAGAACCAAGGGTGCGACCACGAACTCGAAATCAAGCTTGATGTTCCAGCGTAAATGATATGACAAGGAAGATCGACGTAAGTCTAGCTCATTGTCGAAAGTTGTGCTCCTAAGAAGGACCGTAGGACAGCTTAAAATTTTGCATGATAATGATATAGCTGATAAGGCTAGGAATGACTTGAAGGATTATTAAACTCATAAGCAACAAGAATTACTTAGAGTTATTGAATTGGAGTATGGAATCGATTCACTTATCGGTGTTCCCGAGTGACTAATAACTCGGAGCCCGTGGAAAATTGGAATCAGTGAGAATGTAGTACTTGATGAAGAACTCATATGAAGTTATGCAGTTCCCTGATAATCTCGAGATACCAGGGGGTAATACTCGACGACAGATCAAGGTAGTGGTTGGACTAGGGTATTGTTTTGCAGAAGACAAGTGCTTAAACTTGCACAGGAAATGGTATTTAAAGGAAAACATGGTCGGAACCACGATTGCAAAGGGCCAGATCCCAGATATAAGATGAACTTATACCAAAGGAATAATTAATTTAAGAGAAGCTTTAATGATAAGATCTAAATCGTGTCCATGGGCATGAACACAAGTTCAAGGTCGACTCCCACTTCTCCAATGCATAACCTTTCATTCACTTCTCATGTTCGATGAAGTTGCAGTGTTGAAATTTTATCTAGCGAAGCACCAGAAGAGTATGACTCGTGAAAACTTTTGAGTTCACACATACTAAGGAAGGCATAGGTTCAACCCATCGGGGCATCTTAGGAACATATACCACAATTTTCGAGGGTAATGATCATCAGCTCGAAAACAGAGAGTGGTTAGCCAAATCCGAGAATAGGATTTACCAATGGCATTAAGTATCAGGGAAAGAACTTCCAAAGTGAGTGAATAGGAAGGACGTTGTCGGATAAAAACCAACAAAGGAACTGACGGCCCTAGCAGAGCTGATGTGAGCATCGACACACAATCGAAGAAGAAACAATGCAAAGGCATTGGAGTATAGAAACAACCGACTAATTCAAGCTTAATGCAAAGAAATTTTATGATTTCCAAATCAAGGGATCGTAAGCAATCGTTACGATTGAAAGCGAATAAGTTCAATAGACTTAGAAACACAACCGATCAAGGCATTGATTGGTCAAGAACCAACTCATATACAAATGACGTCTAAGCGGAATGATAATCCTAGGATTCGATCGATGATTGTGAACATTCACAACGTATTGAATCAATGGACTCAAAAATGACAAAGTGACAAAGGATGCCAATAAGATTACTATACTTATGGGATTAATCATAATGAAAGCAAACAAGAAATTCCAGAGCAATAGGTTCTTTGAGGATTTTCTAAGATCGAATGGTATTTTGAAGACTTTTGTGAAACACATGAACAAGCTGGGGATGAGCGGATACTTGATAAGTGCGAGAATTATCCGTAGGGGTATTCATGTGGCAAGGAACTGCATGGCAAGAAGCTAAAAGGATTATCGCAACAACGCACGAAGTTTTTCAGGTATCTTGTAATAACAAGACCAACTCGATGAATGTAAGAATAACAACTGCAAGTAGTTATCCATAAGGGTTTACGGTGGAAGGGGAATTGCAAACGCGACGAACACAAGTTCTCAGGTTAACAGCGGAGAGTATCTTCGTGGTCTTCCGTGCAGCGACGATCATCGATAATAAAGGGCTCTCCGGGTGAAAGTGATAACGAGATCCTAATGTTAGATTTAGTAAAATCCATTTAACCCGAATAGAAGAGAGATCAGAATCCCATAGTACAGACAAGGAATAAAAGATCCTAATACCACCCAATGGCAACGTGTGCCCGTAAGACACACAGCCATGTTAGTAAAAGTTTTGCAATGTCTAGACTCGACTTCGGCCAAGGAGTTCGAAAGGCGGATTCCTACAGCAAATGGGCTCGATACCAACTTGTGGCGCCCCGATTCAATCATACACTAATCATACACGCATAAGCGTGTATGATCAAGATCGAGGACTCATGGGAAGATATCACAACACAACTCTAAAACATAAATAGGTCATACAAGCATCATAATACAAGCCGGGGCCTCGAGGGCTCGAATACAAGTGCTCGATCATAGACGCAGTCGTGGAAGCAACAATATCTGAGTACGTACATAAGTTAAACAAGTTGCCATAAGATGGCTAGCACAAACTAGGATATAGATCGAAGAGGCGCAGGCCTCCGCTCGGGATCCTCCTAACTACTCATGGTCGCCGCCGGAGCTGCACGTAGTAGTAGGCACCTCCGTGTAGTAGTCGCCATCGACGGTGGCGTCTGCTCCTGGGCTCCATCGTCACAGTCGCGACAATCGGGTAGAGATAGGGGAAAAGGGGAACAAGGCAACCATGAGTACTCATCCAAAGTACTCGCTAGCAAGGAGCTACACTACATATGCATGGATATATGTGTAAAGGGCCATATCGGTGGACTGAACTGCAGAATGCCGTAATAAGAGGGGATAGCTAATCACTGTCGAAGACTACGCTGGCAGCCTCAAATCTTGCAAGATGTAGAAGAGAGTAGATTGAAGTCCTCCAAGTAGCATCACATAGCAATAATCCTACCCGTGATCCCTCCTCAATGCCCTGTTAGAGAGTGACCACCGGTTGTATCCGCACTTGGAAGGGTGTGTTTTATTAAGTATCCGGTTCTAGTTGTCATAAGGTCAAGGTACAACTCCAAGTCGCCCTGTTCAAGATCACGGCTATTCAATAGATTAACTTCCCTAGGGTGCACCACATTACCCGACACGCCGATCACATTTGGCGGACACACTTTTTTGGGTCATGCGCCGCTGAAGATCAACACGTCGCAGCCCCACCTAGGCATAACAGAGAGGTCAGCACGCCGGTCTAAACCTATGCGCACAGCGGTGTGGGCCCATCGCCCTTAGCACACCTGCACGTTGCGTGGGCGGCCAGAAGCAGACCTAGCCTAGTGGCGTTCCAGTCCAATCCATGGCGCCGGCCAACGTCACGAAATGCTTGGTGATACCACGACGCGGTTGCCCATATCTTGCCCCACGTGGCGGTTAGTGCGTATAAGGTCAACGACCCAACTCAGATCAAATACCAAGATCTCGTTAAGCGTGTTAAGTATCCGCGAACGCCCGAGCAGGCTGTGCCCGCCTCTCTCCTAGGCGGTCTCAACCTGCCCTGTCGCTCCGCCACAAAGATCCACTCGCGGGTGCTCCACAAGCCGACCCGACTTTAGTCACCACATGTATCATGTATAAAGTATATAGTATATACCCGTGATCACCTCCCGAGTGATCACGGCCCGATAGTATAGCATGAGACGGACTAGAATGTAGGGCCATAGATGGAAATACTAGCATCATATACTAAGCAAGTAGGATTGCGAGGTAAAGGTATCAATAAGTAGCAAAGACAAGGCTATGCATCGGGATAGGAATAACGGAAAGCGATAACATGCTATACTACTCTAATGCAAGCGGTATAGAGGAGAGTAGGCGATATCCGGTGATCAAGGGGGCTTGCCAGGTTCTTGTGGCAAGAGAGAGGTCGTCAACACCGTAGTCGTCTTGGGCAGCGATGGCGTCGGTCTCGGTGTCTAAGCGGAAGAAGAGGGGAAGAAACAATGAATACAATGCAAGCAGATGCATAACGATGCATGACAAAGCAATGTGTGATGTGAGGCGTGCCCTAACGCGGTATGAGGTGATACGGTGAAGGGAAAAACATCCGGAAAGTATCCCGGTGTTTAGCGTTTTAGGCGCGAAGGAGCCGGAGGGGGAAAGTTGTGAGTTTGATATGTTAGGGGTGTGTGGCGGACGAACGGGCAGCGTATCCGGATTCGTCTCGTCGTTCTGAGCAACTTTCATGTAGAAAACTTTTTCATCCAAGCTACGGTTTAATTTCTATTAATTTCCAAAGTTTTATTAATATTCTGAAATTACTAATAATTCAAAAATAAAGACTAAAAAGCTACGGGTACCCAGCTCTGCGTACACGGAAGTGTACTAGAGGCGGCAATTGGGCCATCTGCAGTTGGCTGGTCCACGGTTGGTAGTCAAAAAGCCTAGTGGGACCCCGATGTCAGTGACTAAGATTTAATTAACACATTATCTATTTTTTAAGGTTGGATTAGTTAAGCTATGGGCCCCACTTGTCATAGGGCTAGGGTTAGATTAATTAGGGCCATTAGTGGCTTAACCACGTGGCCACGTCAGCACTTCACGGCGGCTAACCGCCGATGCTAAATAGGGGCGGCAGAGCTCGTCGGCCGGCCATCTCCGGCGACGGCTGGAGCTGTGGGTGAGCTCGGTAGGCGCATCGCGATGAGGGGCACCGGATGGTGGTCGTGGGGGCTGCTGGAGGTGGGCTGTAGGGGCGCCGACGTTGAGCGGAGCAGCGCGAGGCTCGGCCTCGCAGCCGGCACGCCGTGCGTGAGGCAGGCTGCCATGGGAGCGACAAGCGTGAGCGGGCGCCAGCGGGCGCGAGGCCAGAACATCCCAGGGGCCAAGGAGCGCGACGGCGCAGCAGAGGGGCCGCGTCGACCGCGAGCTTGCGGTGAGCTCGAACATGGGGAATTCGCGGGTGAACGGAAGCACAGGGGGTCAGGGGAGGAAGGTAAGCTCACGGGGCCCTGCAGTCGTGCGAAAGCGAGATCGGGGAGGGCTTGCCGCAGTCGGAATCGTCGGCGAGGTCGATGACGTCCGAGGAGGAAGAAGACGGCATGGTGGTGATGCAGTGGTTCCGGCGTGGTCTCGTGGGCGAGGGAGACATAGTGGTCGACGCAGGATCTCCAGGACTAGTCGGAGGGGCGTGGGGACGACGGTGGCCACGGTGAAGCGAGGTCGTCGGAGACGGGCGCGCCGGCCCTTCCTCCAGATCGGTAGAGGGGGAAAGGTGGATCTGGGCGAGAGGGGCGAGGTGAGTGGGGTTGAGTGGGGAGGTGGGGAGACCGAGGAGGCGTGGGGAGGCGCCTTATCCCCTCCTAGCGTCGGCGCCGACGAGGTGGTCGGGGGCAGCCCGCCCCTGTAGCGACCCGGTCGCATGAACAGGGAGAGGGGAGGGATCGCCAGGGTGGGCCGGCTGGGTTGGCCACTTGCCCGACGGGCCAAAAGCACAGGGGGTTTTCTCCCTTTCCTTTTTTTTGTATTATTTCTTTTTTATTTGATTACATTCATCAATCTATTTTAGTTTTGTAAAATATTTTAGTAGTACCTAAATTAGTTCTACTAATTACAACACTGCCACAAAAAGTTTAAACCTCAAATAAAATGGTTTAATATTTTATAATTAATAAGAGGCATTTATCTAATTGTTTTTGCTACTGTTTTATTTAGTTTTGTGCATTTAAATATTTTTGTAAAAACTTGGGTTACCCACCTATATTACTTATGAATTATTTGGTACATCCCGAATATTTTAGTTTTAATATTTGAAAACCTTTGTTTCTTTGACTTGATTTTGAATTCGAATTTGAATCGGTTTCGAACCAACGTGAGTTTAACAACAGTAATCGTGGTGACATGGCCATTACCAGGGAATTACTGTAGCTTGATTATCCGGGCGTCACATATGTTTTGCCTTATCCTCCAATATATCTCGCAAGTCCGGCGCGTTTTCCTGTGCCTTGGTACTTTTTGAGCGGCGTCGGGGTGTGGCTTGAGCGGAAGGCCGAGAGGCTTCTCTGTCGCGGCCACGGGGTGGCCGGTCTGCCTTGTCGTGCGCTGATGACTTGGGTGCTTCCTCCTCTGATCGAGGCAACGGCCTGCGTTTGGGGTAGCTTTTGGAGGGGCGTTCGAGTTCATACTCTTGGCCGCAAGGACTTCATCCATCTGTCGCCTAGCGTGTCTTGGTCGACTCTAAGGTGTTCTTGCTTTTTCTTGAGGCTGTTTGCCGTGGCCATAAGCCCTGCGTTTGAAACGCAGCTCTGTTGGCGGGATCCTCGTGCACGACAAATTCGTCATCGTCGAGGCTTGCCTCATCTTTGGAGGGAGGCGCGTAATTATCGTCCTCGACCTCTCTTTCTGCCGCACTGTCGTGCGGACTTGCTTCTCCCTCCTCCTGCGCTGAGTCCTGCTGGAGGGAGTTGTCTTCGGTACTGTCCGGGATGTTATTATTTCACCGTTTTTGCTGTGGCGGGATTTAGAGCGGCGCCGCTGACGCCGACGCTTTGGTTGCTTTTTGGAGGGGTCATCCTCCGTTGTTCCATCGCCGTTCCCATCTTTTGGGATATCCACCATGTATATGTCGTATGACGAGGTGGCCTTCCGATTGCCACAGAGGCGCTGGGTCTTGGTCGTCTCCGGCATCGTCGTCCATGCCGTCGATGTCTTCGGAGTCGAAGTCTAGCATGTCGCTTAAATCATCGACAGTGGCTACAAAGTGGGTGGTGGGTGGGCGTTGAATTTCTTCATCGTCCGCATCCCAACCTTCCTGTCCTAGTCCGGCCAGGGCTCTCCGGATAAAGAGAGAGACTTTAGTGAATTCAGGATGTCGCCGAAGGGCGAGTGCTGAAAGATGTCCATGACGATGAACTCCATGACCGCGCCCAATCGGATTCGATTGGCGGCGCGGAGGGTTGAGTCCGGAGAGGAGTCCGCACCACAGTCGAGGTCTTCGCGAAGGACGGGGATGGAGTTCGGCTCAATCGCCGTAGAGATGGTATCCCCAGGCGGTGTCCAACCACTCGTCCTCGATCGGGAATCCGGCTCGGATTAAGGGTCGGGCGGAAGCGGTGCGGCCTCCGAGCACCGCTCGGCCGCAGAGCTAGATCATGCCCATCGAGACAAAGGCGGCACGCTTGGTCGCGGCTGGAATCCGTCGAAGATCAAGTCTTCGCGGATATCGGCCGATAGTTCAAACTTTCAAATCGACTGATGGCTGGGGCGAAGCTTTCGATCTGCTCGGATGGCCAAGCGAATTGGCCCGCAAAGGCAAAGCCGCCGAATCTGAAGATCTGTCCGGGAGAAAAGTCTCACCACCGGACCGTCGTTGTTGATGATCGAAGGAGCCATCGGGCCTATCGGTGACGACACGTAGGAACTCTCAATGAAAGCACCAATGTCGGTGTCAAAACCGGCGGATCTCGGTAGGGGGTCCCGAACTATGCGTCTAGGTGGATGGTAACAGGAGACAAGGGACACGATGTTTTTACCTGTGTTCGGGCCCTCTCGATGGAGGTAATACCCTACTCACTGCTTGATTAATATTGATGATATGGGTAGTACAAGAGTAGATCTACCACGAGATCAAGGAGGCGAAACCCTAGAAGCTAGCCTATGGTATGATTGTTGTTCGTCCTCTGGACTAAAACCCTCCGGTTTATATAGACACCAGATAGGTTAGGGTTACACAGTCGGTTACAATGGTAGGAGATCTACATATCCGTATGGCCAAGCTTGCCTTCCACGCCAAGGAAAGTCCCATCCGGACACGGGACGAAGTCTTCAATCTTGTATCTTCATAGTCTTGGAGTCCGGCCGTGATGATAGTTCGGCTATCCGGACACCCCCTAGTCCAAGACTCCCTCACTCTCCTACATCGCTCTAGAGCTCATGATCATGGCGAAGGTGGTACATAGGGGAGGAACAGAAGCGAACGTGTTGTGATGTGAGTCGTGCCGAGCATGCCCACATATAAATAGCTAGTGGGCATCGGCCAGGCCAACCAACGAGTTGTTTCAATGCAAGCGCCGGAGTAGGTGTTCTCTGTCGTCATGCTCTGTTAAATGTCAGTAGGTGGACGGACGGGCATCCAGTTGAATGCAGTAGATAGCTGTTCCATCTTGTCCACTCACGTCTCTCCGGCATTGAACATGCGCGGTGACCGGGACGCGGCAGGGGCTGCGTTCACGGCCATTGCGTGGCTTCAGTGCTGGCTCGAGTGACCGGTCGCATCCGCTCTCGGCCATCATGAATGCGGTGCATGGAGTTGAGGTGTGGTCACGCGGGAGAGGGCGCAGGCACGAGAGAGAGTTTCAGGGTGGGACCAGAGTGTCAGACTCGTACATGTCGGCTGTCTGGATGTCCGCAAAGCTCCTCGTGATTTGCGTCTGGTTGTCCATTTTGTGAAATTTCAGACAAACGAACGCGTTTGTGGACTGATTAGATACCACATTAGATGACAAAAATGAATCGGGACAACTTGGTCTGAACGTTTGCGTGCGTTTTAAGGGTCAGCGTTGGAGATGCAGTTACGAGGTAATATTTAACAATCTCAAACTTTGCCAAAATTAACCAACTTTAGGAGAGATTGGCAAGACAACTTGCCAGTCAACCAATCAATAGCCAACTTTGTGGCATTGCTGAACATGGGCATGCCAACATCAAACTACATTCTCTAAGAACAAATTTTAACAAATTTTTAGAAAAATATTCTAAGAAACGTGAGACCTTATTCGCAAAAAAGAAAAGAAAAGAAAAGAAACGTGAGACCTTATTCGCAAAAAAGAAAAGAAAAGAAACGTGAGACCTAGGCAAAGCTTGTCCCTTTTTTTGGAAGGGGACAAATCTTGTCTTTCGAAAAAGAGAGAGAGACACCTAGGGCAAAGGTGTGTGGAGTGTGGACGGCACGACGACCGGACGGACGAGTGAAACCCGGGTCCGGGAGGTGCGCCGCGCACCGGCTTCGTTCCCCATCCCCGTCTTTAAGCCCGAATTTCGAGAACGAAACGGCCACCCCCCGACGCCCCTCGGTCTCTTCCGCTCCGTTCCGTTCCCACACTTCGCCACCCCAGCAGCAAAAGCCACTCGCCCTCGCACCGCCGCTCCACTCCCCCCATTCCCCGACGACCTCCTCCTTCTCCTCCTCCTCCGCCGCCGCCGCAGCACAGCTTCCTTTCACTTCCAGCCTATACACCAAGCCCTAGCCCACCAGCACCCCAGCTGCGCCCACCGCCGCGCGCGCACAGCGGCGGCGCGCGGCGGCGGCGCACCCATGGATCCGTCCAACGCCAACGCCAACGCCAATCCGAAAGCCCCGGCCGCCGCCAACGGCGACGTCGTCCTCATCATGCCGCCGGAGCAGCCGCAGCAGCAGCGGGCCACGGCGGCCGACGCGCCCAAAACCCCGCCAAACCCCGAGAAGCCGCCGCCGCCGACGCCGACCTCGGCGGCGGCCCCGCCGCGCCCGCATCTGCCGAACCCCGAGAAGCCGCCGCAGAGCCCCGCGCGGCCGCCCCTGCCCCCGGCCCAGGGCGCGCTGCTCCGCCGCCGCTCCTCGCTCTCCAAGCCCAAATCCCGCTTCGTGGAGCCGCCGACCCCTACGGCCCCCTCCTCCCACCCCTCCCCGGCCCACCCGGCCTCCACCGCCCAGACCCCGCGCCCCGCCTCCACCCCGCAGACCCCGGGCGAGGGCGACGACGACGACGACGTCTTCCGCAAGGACGGCGCGCCGACCGCCGCCACCGCGGCCAAGTGCCGCCGCAGGGCCTGCATCTCGCTCGAGCTCGCCGTGCTCGTCCTCTTCCTCGCGCTGCTCGTCGTCAGCCTCGTGGCGCGCCCGCTCAAGGGCCACTTCGTGTGGGGGCTGGAGATCTGGAAGTGGTGCGTCATGGTCATCACCGTCTTCTCCGGCCACCTCGTCAGCCACTGGGTCATCGCCTTCGTCGTCTTCCTCATCGAGCGCAACTTCCTGCTCCGCAACAAGGTGCTCTACTTCGTCTTCGGGCTCAAGAACAGCGTGCAGGCCTGCCTCTGGATCGGTCTCGTGCTCATCGCTTGGTCTCAGCTCTTCGACCAGGAGCAGCCGGGCCGCACGGCAAAGACTGCCAAGATCCTCAACTACGTCTCCAGATTCCTCGCCTCCGTGCTCATCGCTTCGGTCATCTGGGTGGTCAAGACATTTATCATGAAGGCCATCGCGTCCACCTTCCACCGGAAGGCCTTCTTTGACCGGATCCAGGAGAGCCTGTTCCACCAGTACGTGCTGCAGACGCTCTCGGGCCCTCCATTGATGGAGCTAGCGGAGAATGTTGGGCGGGAGCCAAGTGGGCGGGTGAGCTTGAGCAGGGCGAAGGATGATAAAGGAACACCCAAGGTGATCGATGCCGTGAAACTGAGGAAGATGAAGCAGGAGAGGATCTCAGCTTGGACGATGAAAGGGCTCATCACGGCAATCCGAAGCTCAAGGCTTTCAACAATATCTCAAAGTATTGAGAGCTTTCATGAGTTTGATGAAACGGAACAAAAAGATAAGGAGATAACCAGTGAGTGGGAGGCAAAGGCAGCAGCCAATGCCATTTTCAAAAATGTTGCAAGACCCGGCTATAAGTGAGGATCACGATTGCCCGTTCTTCTCTGGAAACATATTTCAATATGTGCCATTGACCGTTGTTCATCTGTGCAGGCACATTGAGGAGCTGGATTTGCTGAGATTTTTCAACAGGGAGGAGGTAGCCTTGGTCCTTCCGATGTTTGAAGGGGCATCAGAGACGGGGAAGATAAAAAGATCTGCTCTGAAAAATTGGGTGGTAATGGAAAATTTAAACTCAGTCACAATTTCCATTTTAAATATATTTAGAAGTTATTAGGGGCAATTATCCTATGATGTAGATTGATTCAAGTGTTTCCTGTTTTGTGTTTCAGTTTGACTTCTGTTGCAGCAGTCATAATCATGTATAGATTCTTTAGTCTCTAAACAAGTCTTATTTTTCCCTGGTATAAATCATTTAACTTCTTAAGAAAGGAAATAATACATGCTGCTGCAAAACTGCAAAGGCTGCTGTATATGCCACATTTTGATGCTTCGACGTTGATAAAGTTCTGTATGTATAATATATATGAATATTTGTTGTTTCCTTGCTTGATCATTATTTACTGCAGGTAAGTGCATACCTGGACCGCAAGTCACTAGCGCATTCTCTGAATGACACAAAAACTGCAGTTAGCCAACTTCACAGCCTCATCAGAATTCTAGTACTCATTATAATCATCATTATCACTCTGTTGTTGATGGGCATCGCCACGACCAAGATCCTTGTTGTCATCTCATCCCAGCTTCTAGTTGTGGTCTTCATATTTGGAAATGCCTGCAAGACTGTATTTGAGGCCCTCATATTTGTTTTCATCATGCATCCGTTTGATGTTGGGGACCGCTGTGTCATCGATGGAATACAGGTTACTTCTATACTACCCTGTTTTCAATTCTTCCTTTCACCGATCTTCTGATGTTAAATTCTGATGCTGATAAGTATCTATATTGATAATAGATGGTTGTCGAAGAAATGAATATATTGACCACTGTTTTCCTGAAGAATGACAATGAGAAGGTATATTATCCAAACTCTGCATTGTCCACAATGCCAATCAGCAACTTCTACCGAAGCCCTGACATGTATGACACCATCGACTTCGCTATTGATGTTAAAACCTCAATGGAGAGCATCGCAGCTTTGAAATCCAGAATTAAAGGGTATTATTCTTAAGCTTCTTCTGTGTTTAATTTACTGCGTCTTATTCTAGACATAGTTCTCTATCGCCAATCCATATAACTTATCTGACTTAACTTAACTGGAGACATGTGTACTTGTTCATATGTGAATACACAGGTCTGCATATCATGTGAATAGCGGGTGAATCATTCGAACTTTGCTTCATTTTTATTTCTTCCATGTAATTAATTGCCATGGTTCTCTTGGGTTTCAGGTACTTGGAGAGCAAACCTACACGCTGGCACCCTATCCACACGGTAAACCTGAAGGACATCTTGGACGTGAACAAGATCAACATGGCCCTGTGCGCCCAGCACACGATGAACTTCCAGAATATCCGGGAGAAGAGCATCAGGAGGTCTGAGCTTGTGATGGAGCTGAAGAAGATATTCGAGGAGATGTCCATCAGCTACCAGCTTCTTCCTCAAAAGGTGGAGCTTAGCTATGTCGGCACAAACCCGCTGCCCGTGAACGTTTCTCAAGGCAGATAGAGCAAGCGTGGGGAAGATTAACAACTGATGATCCCACGGTTCGATGTGATGCCACGGAGATTGACGACTGATGGCTAGTTTAGTTTTGCAGTTTGTACTGGAGCTTTTATCATCCCTGTACATGCTTTGCGTTTGCGAGTTGCGTTTATCTGTACTGGATCACTGGATTGTTATGTGTCAGCGTCAGCTGCGTATGGTTTGAACTTAGAATTCGGACCAAGTATTGTCGCTCATCGTTGGTCGCGATGGGGGAAGTTAAGGAGGGACTTAGTATTATTACATCTCATCTTGTTATGATATTTGAGATCATTCGCTATTTCTGATGCTGAGCTTGAAAGAGCGACTCAACCAGAAGTGCCTTGTACAAGGACGCAGTGTCACGGGGGAACAGGACAGGAGGACTGATAATATTGAGTGATCTGTGTGTGGCGCACAAGTTTCTGAACTTGCACGTCATGCCATTAGTTGGTAGATTTTCATGTAGGGCACGGCTAGAGCACCGCGTGTCGTGTGCTCTGTGCTCTGTGCTGTGGTTGCCTCGGCTGAAGTTGTGCTCTCTTCGTCATGTGCGCGCTCAGTGTGGTCTGCGCCTGCGTGCGCTGAATTTAGTGGATGCTATCTTGTCTCAGGGCCTTTGCTTTCTACTCCATAAAGCAGGGCCTTGATGGGATTTTCTCCAATGAGAGAGCGAACACTTGCCCAAGCCTGATAGGCTTTCTGTTTCGTTGTCGCATAAGGTGGCGATGTGGCAAAAACAATGTGGAAGAAACTATTGCGCAGTTGACACCAATGTACTCCCTCCGTCCCATAATGTAAGACGTTTTTTGACACTACAATCTTACATTATGGGACGGAGGGAGTAGTTTCTAGTGCATCTTTTTTTAACTCTATGTTGTGTGTTTTAGCTGTATTTTTTTTTGCGTGCTTCATCTGTATCAAGTGTTTAATGATGCTATTTTCAACATCAGTTTTGTACCTGTGTTTTTTTTTCAACCGCACTGCTTTTTCTTTTCTTTTCTTTTTTGCGGGTAACCGCACTGCTTTTTCAACTGTATAGTTTTTCTCAACTGTACTCTTTCATCAAATTTTAACTTTTTACTCTAGTGTTCATCCAGAAATAAGAGATGAAACCTCCTACATGGCTCCTTAGAGATCAGCGACTCTTGGCCGTCGGATCGGTTTGCTTGATGCGATTTTGGGCGTCGGATCAAGATCTGGAGGAAGCTGAGCTGTTGGATCTGAGATGATCACTGCTGGAATGAAATAGTTACTGCCTCCACGCGCTGCCGTTTACTCCGTTTGTTCGATCGGGCCTCGCTGACATGTGGGTCCCCTCGCGGGTGGGCCGCATTTGTCAGCGACCGTGGCTGTGTGTCTGGCCCGTTCGTCCCCTCGCGTGCACCGGCGGTAAATATCCCGTGCCACCGCACGTTTCACTTGCTTGGTTTCCCCACGCAGCCCAACATCCACCACCACCGCCGCTGGTTCGGTTCTGCCGCCGTTGTCAAGCATCTGCTCTGTCGTGCACGCCGTGCAAACCTGCTCCGACATTGCTACTCCTCAAGCACAAGGTACCCCGTCCTCCTCCCCCTCTTCCATTTTTTCCTTCTTATTTCTTTCCCTGATGCCCCCTTTCCCTTGCTTTCCTTCCTTGCTCACGCCTTGAGAGACAAGAACAACACCGGTAGCCAACCCTAGCCGCACCTCGGACGAGATGGCGCACAAGCTTGGTGTGAATGGTTCCTCTCCTCTGCTCTCTCTGCACAAACATTACTTTGTTTGTGCTTTACGTCTCGTCAGGTCAGTCTGTGATGCAAATTCATTCCTTTCAGTGGATGGATTGATTTACCTACCCCTGATTGATTGATTTTATTTATCCTCCAATGCCATTAATTAGTTGCAGAACCACTATCGAAGTCAAAACTGCTACAAAATCGAACCAGGATGTTTTCAAACAAAATGCCACCAATCTGGGACATTATTAGCTTCAAAGTACCAAGTGGTGAGTAATAATGTACCACAGAGCTGATGCTCACAAAGGAATATCATCAAATTGTGTGGGGCGGTCTTCCATGTACTCAGTTTGTTCTGTCCCACTGCTTTTCTTCTGTTTTGTACCCACGCTTCATATATGTCCTAATATACAATGACTGCCTGTAATCTGTTCACCAAAACATCCAAGTGCATATATGATATATCTTCCCAAAAGAAGGAGTGCCTCTATATGATTGAGCTTGACCCTTTTTCTATGGATATTTTTGATACTTCCTTTATTTGTTTTACTTATGCCTGGTTTCATAAGAGGTGTGTGAAAATTGACTTTATCTTTCGTCTCATCATGTTAGTTATCATTATGGTGATCATATATTCTTGGCTCTTGACAATAAGTGACTTTGAGCTTGTTAAATTAAACTGCTCTCTGCAGGTAATAGTTGTAACTGGAGTAATCAGTGTAAAGTTTGTGGTCTGCACCTCTTTTTTTCATAAGAGAACACCTATATTTTATATATATGAAGAGTTACTGTAACAACCATGGAACCTGAGTATTCAGTTTGTGTACTTCCAGGGTCTATATCTACGCCTGCTTCTCTCGCCTCATTGAACCATTTTTTCTCTGGGCCTTCTTTATTTGTTTGACAAAACTTTCTTTAGCAATACACCGATTCAGAATATTCGTATATTCTTAGTCATTCTCAGTTTTGCACAACTGTGATTCTCAAGTGGTCTATTTCTATCAGGATTCATCTATGAAGCCTGAGAAAGTACACATCGGTGGGGGTCTCCATGGTTGCTGCCGACCGGATGTCACCACCGCTGCCGATGTCGTCATCGCCCTAACCACTGTCCCGCAACACAGGTTTGTATGCCTCGCCCTCACCCTGCTTCTCTCGCCTAACTGATTCCTTCTTCGTTGCGATCAAGATTCATTAGTGTTGCACTTTCCCCTGTTACTTAGTGCTTAGGAGAAGGAGAGGCATGGCCGTAGCCACATAAACAGATGAGGAAGAGGCGAGCTGCCGCTAGCCTCCACCCAGTGGCGTGCTGCATCTCCCATCGGTGCTTGCGACAGGAGAACCACACCCCTGGCCTCTTCATCTACGCCTCGGTTGTTGTCTCCCCAAGCAACGCCAAAGGCAACAATAGCAAGGTGAGGCCCCTACCTGGAAAATAAGGTTCAGGAGGTGTTTATCTTGTGATTTAGTAACTTTTCATTTAGTGAATGCTTTCATATAATCCAACCGTTCCAACTTTATGACATATTCAAGATACACGTTTGGTTAGCCCTTTTAATTGAGCACTGTTTGTTTTGAGTTTAATGGGCAATTGTAGTACTTCATGCCATTATTAAAGCTCTGCACTTTAATCACACTAAATATAGTTGACTATTTTACCAGTGGTATGTAAATGAGACAATCTGGAAGTTGTAACCATAAATAAAAACCTATGTTCTCTCGTTTCCTATATGTATCGCTATGTAGGTAATTGCTTATCTGGTGCGACGATATCAGTCTATGCATGTAGCAGTCCCTTTCTCTGTCTATGATATGGTTGCTCATCTATTATTATAGGATTGAGCAATTGTTTGAAGAGCTTCCTAATATTCTAATTAATTCAAGACGTGTGATCGAGCTACGCATGTGTTTAGATCGTCTCATCATATACACATTTCCAGGATCTGCTACTGTTAGATCTCTTTCATATATATATATTTCACTACTTCCACTTGCTACTGTTATATAGTTTGTACTGCACTTTCAACTTGCTAAGGCTGATAAATGTTGACCCAATATAATAGATGTATTAATATGTTAGCCAAAGAAATTTGTACGTCTCTTCTGGTTTATTATATATATGGATTACTGATGTTTTTATGGTACTGAACAACATATTCTCATTTAGTGCACTGTTGATTTCTTAGGTGCTAGCAATCTAATCATAGGTTAACATTTTAGATGATGTGTTGTTGGGTCCAAAAACAAGAAGAGTAGTCCTCTCCCAAGGTTAAATCTCCATTTTGCTCCATATACTACTACACAAACCCTGAGCAATTTTTCAAAATTTTAGATAACTAATGGTTAGTACATATCCTTCCATTCCATGAATTAGTTTCATTTTGTCTGGGTTAGGCTCTCTGTGTGTGTAATCTTTAAAAAACGAAGACTTAATCCTACTGCAGTTTATATGTGCTATCACCTCACCATATGCATTCAGATTGGCCAGGTTGCATTTGCAAGGGTATTTGGGCAAGGGTGGGACCCTGCACTTTTTCTCAATTTATTTCCGGCTTTCAGATTACAGATGTGTGCACCGGCTGTTTATAAACGCCTAATGATCGGTGGTGATGCAGGAGTGTAGCAGATTCAACGTGGCGACCGATTCGCTCCTGAATGCGGAGAAGCGGTGCCGCCTGGCCGGTGAAGTGGCCGGCAGCAGGAAGTCTGCCGTAGACATCGTCGAGATCCTCTTCAAGGACAGTGCCTGGAAGACACTCAGCGGCCAGATCATCGTGTCATCCTCTCCAAGAGGGGCCAGCTCAAGCAGGTACAACTGCCCACCACAGCTCGCTCCTCTCCAAGAGGGTCCAACTCAAGCAGGTGGTCCGCCGTCGACATCTCTTTTCTATGCACATCTCAACTTTAATAGTAAGTTATCTTTCGATGGTTTGAGCACTAGGTTTGACTACTTGATGATCCAATCGTACCTTGTAGTTTTTATCATTTGTAAAATACTTTTTTCTTGCTGCTACATAAGGAATCTATGGAACTTACTAGATCTATACTTATTTTCTTGACATGAACGAGAAGATGCTAGCTAATCAAGAACAGTCTAAAAACGTTGTGCGGTAATATAGGCCACTAACTAACCTGAAAGGAACTCCACTTTTATATTTTGACCAATTGATCTGCAGGGCTATGTCTATTGGTGCCATTATATCTAAATTAATTAATTATCTTGCTGGTTTTATGGGCTGAATGTACACTATCATGTAATTTAGACTACTGCTAATGGCATTGTGAGCTAGATGTAACTGGATGATCAAGTAGTGGGTTGAATATTGTTTGAACAGTGTGTAACTTTGTAACCATTTCTTAGGTTTATGCTTGATTATTTTGTGTGATTTGGGTTGCTTTTAATTCTGTTCTTACCTAAGGTTATTTGTCTTCCAGTAAAAAGGCTTTATTATCAAGTGGCATCATCTGGCATGAATTAGATCTGAAATAAGGTGTTTTTCTTTGCCAAACAATATGCTTGAATGGAAGTCGTCCTAAGAGCAGAATGAAATGTTGACTGGTTGAAACATAGAAATTTAACTAAAAAAAAACTGCCCATATGTGGTTTCAAGCTACTACTATAAATTTAGGAGCCTCCTTGACTTTATGTCATGGCTATGACAGTAGGAACATGGGTTCTCGGTGTTGAGGGTGTTCCCTATATTCACAGAACTTGGAATTGCATGACACGTAGCAATGACATGTGCAAGTGCAAACTGTAGAGGAGTAGGCAGTAGTGCATGTAAATAATAAAAATACATCATCTGTGTGTGTATGACACACACCCATGATTCATAATCATTTGTGGCTGTCTTAGAAGGAAAAATCCCATTGTTGTTCATCCCCTGTTGAGTGTTCTCTGCAAATTTCATCTGTTGGTGAAAGAAACCTGTACTCTTCTTTGTTTTATTGCTCTGTTTCCCTACTTTTGTGGTAGAGAATGGTGTGCCTTTGCTTTGTTTAGCTTACAACAGCTTGACATTAACCCTCTTGGCTCACATACACAAAGTGTAACATTTATCTACACTTTGTGATGCAATAGCTTCATGGGTGGGTGTTTCGAGGTTTCTCAGGTTGCGACGTTAAGCGGGTACCGATATTTCTAGTTACATTTTGTCTGACATCTATTTATAGCTCCAGTTCATTCAGACGTTGTTAGTCCTATTTAGATACATGGTGGCAATATCATGCTTTCATTGCCCTTTTTATCATCCGAATAGCAATTGAGTTACTAATAACTTAACATTACACGTTTGACCAAAACGTTTGGACAGGCACCCTCGCGCCTGCGCGTTGCCGATCTAGTAGTTAAGAAAGTAACGTTTATTGCTAAGTCGCGTCCAAACACAAACGAGGCAAACATGGCCAGTTAAGCTGGTTAACAAAGCATGGAAGACAGTACTTCTGCATCAAGCATGCACTAGGGAACACAACGGAACGGCAGCAACATTATTCAGCTCGGCAGCACCAAGCGCGGCCGCGCGCGGCCGGCCGGCTAGCCGACGACGGGGGTCCTGACGACGAGGCCCTGGGACTCCTTGGCGTCGAAGAAGACGCGGACGCGCTTGGCGTTGAAACCCTTGGGCACCTTGACGCCGTCCGGGAGGACCTCGATGGCGACGTCGGACCTGTCGTGGTTGATCTTCATCACCGCCGGCGTCGCCGGGATGCCCACCACCTCCGGCCACGACGTCCTCGTGGGGTCAGCGCCGGCCATTGCAGGCAAAAGGATCGATCGGACGGTCGGTTAAAGGAAGTGCTCGACCCTGGAGATAGCAGATGCTTGTGGTTCTGAGCTTCTGATGGATGTAGGATTCATATGGCGTTGGTAGTTGCTTATATACGAATGCAGCCCATGCCGCCCCTTGCCGGAACGCCTCGGATTTGTCACCCCTTAGCTGCTCAGCTGCATGTTTGGTTCTGTATAGTACGTCGATTTTGCACATCAGTCGAATAGACCATAGGAATACGGCAAATGAAACGCCCTGCCGGCGAATTTCTCTCTCTGACCCAGTCTTTCAGGCGACAGGTTCTCCTCGGGCTTTTTGTTAACGGACTGATAGCCCATTCTTATTTCCTTGTGGGCCTTCGCATAAATAAACTGACAACAAATAGTGCAGCCTTTTCTGGCCCATTACTTCATTAATTATCGAGGCATAATGGAATGTTTTTTTCTTTACAAATTTATATTATGCCTAAAACATGTTGTTTTTTTAAATCTTTTTCGATCTTTTGTTTTTCCAGAGTGGCTTTTACGCACTCCTTTTTTGCGGGGGTTTTAAAAGAGAAAACTTTTCACGACGGAGCGCCAGCCGAAGCTTCGGCTGGTCGCGTCCACGCGCAACGCGCCCAACGACTCGCCTAGCGACATGTAGGATGGGGGGCCCGCCCACGTGCGCCTTCTCCCTCCTTTTTCTCTTCTTCCTCTCGCTCATCTCTCTCTTCTCTCTCCCCGCTGCCATGGTCACCTCGTCGCCCCGCGCCGGAGGCAGGTGTCGTGGTTCTAAGTCTGACAGTAGAATGGGGGGTAGGAATGGAGAGGCAAGATCCTAGCTATGGAGTAGTTGTATACGCAAGATGTTTACGAGTTCAGGCCCTTCTCGGAGGAAGTAATAGCCCCTACGTCTCGGAGCCCGGAGGCGGTCGACTGAATTATATGCGTATGACTTACAGGGGTGCGAACCCTTTACACTGAGGAGGGGAGTGGCTTATATAGAGTTTGCCAGACTCCTTCAGCCCTCAGTTATGCAGGGATTAAGGTACATTAAGATAGGGAGTTACTGATAACGTCCCACATAAAGTGCTATGATGATCATAAAGCCACTTAATGACCGACCGTTATGCGTCTTGATCGATCAGAGATCTCCTGGCGGTCGAGTGGTTGGCTTCACGATCGAGTGTCTTCAGGTCCGTCGAGTGGAATCCTTCTAGGTCGACTGAAAGGTGGTTTCTTCAAGAGATGTCCTTGGGGAGGGTACCTTGGACAGGTCCATGACCCTACCCTAGGTACATGGCTTCATCAGTAGCCCCCGAATGGATCGAGGTTTGAGTGGGGAAGGAGTTGAGACCTCTTCCGACCCACTTTTTGTGCGATGAGCACGTCTTGTTCTGGATCAATAAGCTTAGGTGACGACTTCAACTTCTTTTTCAGTCGCCTTGATCCATTCTTTGTATCCGTCGAGTGTGTTTTTCGTACTTGGAGAGCTCCGAACGACAGGACGGAGGAAATCTTCTGTCTGACGATTTGCTCTATGGCGCGCGGATTTAGCGGGATTCGAATTTTCGGGAAACGACCGGGGCGGAGGAAGCCGCAGTAATCGGATGGGATAAGGCAGGGACGCCTCGATCTTCGCGCCACCTTTTTCGCCACGTATCGCTGGCGATCGCTATGGATTTGATAGGATCTCCGGCCCACTACCGGTGACTGGAAGCAACCTCATATAAGGCCCTGGACGGGGGTTTTTTGAACAGTGCATTCCCCTTTCCTCCTCCCTTCCCCAGATTCATCCGCCGCGTGCGATTCTACCTCAGCGCTGCTGCTCTGTGCGCACTTCGCCGGCGACAATGGTGAAGGAGAAGACGGCGGCTTTGGAGCGGGCGAAGAAGGCGACGGTGAAGGCGAAGGGAAGAGCGACCAGTCGGGGCGGATCTTCGTCGAGGGCCGGATTGCCGCAGGGCTGGATCCAGGGCGACTGGATCCTCTCGACGATCAGCCAGAAGGACCTCGACGACATGGCCAATGAGGGACGGATCCCCCATGGATCAGCGCGGCTCCCGGGGAAGGAATGGGAGCCACAACCTCTGGAGGGTGAGTGTGTTCTCTTGGCCACCCATGTCGACCGCGGGTTCTCTCTGCCGCCTCACCCTTTCTTTCGGGGATTTCTGAACTTCTTTGGTGCACAACTTCACCACTTCACTCCCAACTCCATCGTGTATCTCGCTGCTTTCGTGTCTTTGTGCGAGAATTTCTTGGGTTGCCGGCCTCATTGGGGTCTTTTCAAGCACATTTTCACTTGTCGCTCCCAGGCGGTGAAAAAGGCCAATCCGAGTGACGAGAGAACTCAAGTGATTCAGATGTATGGGGGTCTTGGGGTTCAGATGAGAGGAAAAGTTCTTTTCGGCCATGATCTTACCCGAAGTCGGTCCGTGGATGGCGGTCGACTTGGTTCTCTCAGAAGGACCAGCCAACACCAGGGCAGTCGACTAGACTCCCTCGCTTTTCCATGGACCGAGTGAGCAAGCCATCTTCTTTGAAGGTGATTCCGGAAGAGAGGGCGCAGGTGAAGGTGTTGGTCGAACGAGTTGTCCAGCTCATCAAAGACGGGGTGACTGGCATGGATCTCTTGGAGGTCTTCCTCCGACGACGCATCCAGCCGCTTCAAGCCCGAGACCATCCGATGTGGTTGTACTCCGGCACTGAGGACACCACTCGGATCCACCCGGAGGAGATCGAGGATGCCATGCTGGAAAGATGTCTTGGGGGCATCACAGGAAACAAGGACAACTCTCGAGGGGCCAGGAGGATCCCTCCACTCGACCAGTCCTACGAAGTAGACAAGGTCTATTCCTGCATCTTTGATTGTTATCCTGCTTTCTCCGTCTTGTTTGCTTCAAATCGGTTGATTGACTTTTGTCTTGTTTGTCGTCTTCCTGGCCACCACTGAGATGTACTCGATGCCCAACGGGGCGCAAGAACCAGTTGAGGAGGAGGAAGGGAGCGGAGGTGAAAGCCAGGAGGAAGGGCAATCTAACGGTGCGGAGGACGAAGATGACGGCAGCTCTGACGAAGAGGAGGAGGAGGAAGAGGAGGAAGAAGTCGACCCTCCTCGCATGGAAAGGCGGTCCAAGCTCACCCATGACCCCGCGGTCGAGCGTGGCAAGGTTATCGCGCCTGTCGGGCAGTCGACGAAATGTCCTCGGACGACCTCTCCGGCGCCGACTGAAAAAGCGCCGAGGCAACCCCGAGCGACGCCATCAAAGCCGACGAAGGTTTTGCCCAAGATGAAGATGGCCATCCCCACCATTTCCGGGTACAGCAGAACTTGTGTTTTCTTGTTCAGCATGGACATACTTTTGGTCGACTTGTTGACTGATCAACTGATTTCTGAAATCATTAGCGCTGCCACCTCCGAGACCTCAGCCAGGAACGAAGACCAGGAGATGGAAGACGCTGTTACCTCTAACCTTGGTATGATCGCTGTAGTTTCGCTTTTAGCCGATTGGATTTCCGTTTTTAACTTTGAATCTTTCCTCATGAGGGTGGCAACATCACTCGGACTTCTGTGTCTTTCGCTGTGCCGCTGACGAGTATCCGGCCTTCATCGTCAACTGCTGATCCGCCCTCCCTTTTCGCCACCCACCACGTCCTAGAGGACCAAGTGGGTGCTGCTAAGGAAGCTATACGCCAGGCGGGGATCATGATGGAGCAAGTGAAGGTGGTCCGGGAGGCCAGCCAGCGGCCTATGATGCCATTTCAGCTCTTGAGCAATGTCCGTGTTAGTTGATCATCACCATTTGTTCTGTTAGGATATGCTACCTGAAAACTCTTCTTTCTGAAGATCTTCGTATCTGAACACCCACTGGGTGTGTCGATTGAATTTTTGGACTGGTGGGGGCACGCTGAGTGCACCACTGGGTGTAGTCCCCGAGACTATGGCGGACTGCTGGCAGTCGACCGTAGTCTTTATACTTTGAATTTCTTTGTTAACTTCTTCACTCGGTCTGGTCGGACCATGTCGAATGGAATCTTGAAACCGGTGGGGGCACGCTGAGTGCACCCACTGGGTGTAGTCCCCGAGACTATGGTGGACTGATGGCAGTCGACCGTAGTCTAAAGAACTCTTTTTTTTGTCTCTTTCGGTCGACTGGTCGAACCGAGTCGGTAGAACCAGTGGGGGCACGCTAAGTGCACCCACTGGGTGTAGTCCCCGAGACTACTGTCGAATATTTTGATTCGGCTGTAGTCTTAGAAACGCAACGATTTTTCTTAGTCACTCGGAAGTAACCTATCTTTGATGTCCGTCAATTGATTCTTAGCAGAAATCCTGCGAGCTTGTGGCTCGCTATACTGAATTGGAAAACAAAGAGATCCAGCTCAACCTTGACTTGAAGCTTGCTCAGGAGAACTTGCAGAAGGCGAGAGACGAAGCAAAAGGTATGGCTGGTGAGAACTTGACGACTGTCTTTGTTTTTTTGCCCCTTCTTAATTCTGATCTCACTGTCATTTTGCAGACAAAATGGAGGAGGCTCTGAAGAAGAAGGATCATGACCTTGCCGAGGCGCAGAAAACGGCTTTGGACAAAACCAAGCTCGCAGAAGAAAAGCTGTCTTCAGTCGGAAAACTTGAAGAAGAGAACGCCAATCTCAAAGCTGCTCTCGACGCGGCCAACAAGGAGGTTAGCCGACTGAAGAACGACAAGATAGCTCTGAGTGACAAGGTCAGCGAATCAAGGGAAGAGGAACGATCTGGAGGCTTATCTGGGAGGGCTCGCCAAGAAGTTATTTCTCATGCTTGAAGGTAAATTCGACTGACTTGTTATCACTAACTCATCATAGAACCATTAGCTTGAACTCGAGTTGTGTTCACAGAATTCTGTTGGAACTTCGAGGAAGAGACTAGTCGAGTAGAGACAAGCCTGGACCCCATTAACTCCCCTGTGAAGGATGAAGCCGCCATGAACATGCTCCGACTGGAGTCTCGTGTCGCTGCTGTGGTGGACTACCTTGCTTGACTGAAGGTTGCGGTGTCGCAGATCGACTTGACACTCTGGCCAGGCGAGATACTTCAAAGTGACCTCGAGCCTTGAATGACTCGACTGAATGACGTTCCAAGCCGAGTGCAAGAATGGAAAAAGTCTTCTGCCAGATGTGGTGCCGATGTTGCTCTGTCCTTGGTCCGCGTTCACTACAAGGAGGCGCGAGAGGAGAGGCTGGCGTCCATCAAAGTTTCCAATACCAAGAAGTACGACTTCCAATCTTTCATGGAGACTTTCATTGCTGCTGCCATTGCTGACGGGATCGACCTGGACCAGTTTGTCGCGCCTTCCAGTCCTCCACCCGAGGAGTAAAAAACTTCTATGATTCGTCTTAAATTTGCCTCGGAATGCCGAGTGGTCTTGTAACCGATAAACTTTAACAGTCTTGACGCCTGAGTACTTTTGAATCCGTAGGATGCTATCTGAACTTGGCTTATCATCGAATATGCTTTCATTTGCCTTGGCTTAATTTGTTCTTCACTGGAATATACTTGATTGCTTGAGATGCAGCTACGAGGTGAAAACCCAAATCGACCTACACTTCATCGTTCTTGCGGTAGGGATGGAGCACGGATTGTACTTGTGGCGCAGCTCGAAGGAGAAGGTAACAATCGACCTGCACCTCGTCGTCCTTGCGGATCGGGATGGAGCGACGTTGTACTTGTGGCGCAGCTCGAAGGAGAAGGTAACAATGACCAAGACCTCATCGTCCTTGCGGATTGGGATGGATTTCATACTTAGGCGAGTACTGGACTGCAGCTAAGCCCCCGAGTGGGAGGTTTGCTCTCCACTCGGTAGGATTTTTTCAAACTTAGGCGAGTACCGAACTGCTGCTAAGCCCCCGAGTGGGAGGTTTGCTCTCTGCTCGATAGGATTTTCAGATACTTAGGCGAGTACTGGACTGCAGCTAAGCCCCCGAGTGGGAGGTTTGCTCTCCACTCGGTAGGATTTTTTAAACTTAGGCGAGTACTGGACTGCTGCTAACCCCCGAGTGGGAGGTTTGCTCTTCACTCGGTAGGATTTTTTCAAACTTAGGCGAGTACTGGACTGCAGCTAAGCCCCCGAGTGGGAGGTTTGCTCTCCACTCGGTAGGATTTTACAAACTTAGGCAGTCTTGGATCAAGGCTAAGCCTCCGAGTGGGAGGATTTTTTGTGTCATAGCTCTGAAGGGGAAGGCAACAGTCGACCTGGACCTCGTCGTCCTTGCAAAGCGCATATTGTATTAAATACTTAGGAGAGTACTTGGACTGTAGCTAAGCCCCCGAGTGGGAGGCTGGCTCACCACTCGGTAGGATTTTAAACATTTAGGCGAGTACTTGGACTGCAGCTAAGCCCCCGAGTGGGAGGCTGGCTCACCACTCGGCAGGGATTTTTTTACAAACTTAGGCGAATCAGGTTCGCAGCTAAGCCACCCACTGGGGGGAAATTTCTTATGTAAACAAAAAGTAATAACAATCATTGGGAAAATTATAACATTCTTGTCTTCGATAAACAAACTATAGAGGTACTTTTATTACATCTCACCCGAGTGAGTACTTAAGTATAAAAGGGGCGGAGCAGCTCCGCATTCCAAGCTCGAGGCTCATCAATCTGGCGACCGACGTTGTAAAGATGGTATGCTCCATCGTGGAGAACTCGTGACGATGCAGGGACCTTCCCAAGTGGGAGCGAGCTTGTGTGGTTTGTGTTGATCCACTCGGAGGACCAAGTCTCCTTCTTGAAAGGTTCGGCTCTTCACATTTCTAGCATGGAATTGACGCAAGTCCTGCTGATAGATGGTCGAGCGGATCAGGGCCATCTCTCTCCTCTTCTCGGAGGTCGACTGCATCTTGCCGGGCTTGCTCCACTTCATCTTCAGAGTAGAGTTCGACTCGGGGTGCTTTGTGAAGCAGGTCACCCGGCAGAACTGCTTCAGCTCCATAGACCAGAAAGAATGGAGTTCTCCCAGTCGACTGATTAGGAGTGGTCCTCAATCCCCAAAGAACCGACAGAAGTTCGTCGACCCATGCTCATGCTGCATGCTTGAGATCACGCATCAGCCGGGGTTTCAGTCCTTTGAGAATTAGACCGTTTGCTCGTTCTGCTTGTCCATTCGACCGGGGTGAGCAATCAAGCATAGTCGACTCGCGTGTCACGAGAGTCACAAAAGGCTTTGAACTTGTCGGAATCAAGTTTGACCCATTGTCGATGATGATGCTATGCGGAACTCCATATCTGAATATCAACTCTCGATGAAACCGATAGCGATTACGCATCGAGGTTCATGATAGGTTTAGCTTCGATCCACTTCGTAAACTTGTCGATTGCCACTAGCAAGTGAGTGAAGCCACTTACGCCAGTTCTCGATGGTCCAATCATATCCAACCCCAAACAGCGAAGGGCGAGACAAGTGGAATGGTCTTCAAGGCTGAGGCGGGTTTGTGTGACATATTGGAATAGAACCGACACCCTTCACACTTGTCGACTATTTCCTTTGCCATTTCATTTGCTTTTGGCCAAGAAATCCCGCTCGGTATGCTTTAGCCACAATGGTCCGAGAGGACGCATGATGACCACAGGTCCCCGAGTGGATATCATCAAGAATTATCTGACCTTCTTCTGGTGTTATGCACTAATGGCCGACTCTAGTCGTGCTTTCTCTGTACAACTGTCCCTTGATCACAATAAAGGCCTTGGATCGGCGGACGATCTGTCGAGCCTCTTCTTCGTTCTTCGGGAGCTCTTTCCTTAGGTTATACGCGATGTACGACACTGTCCAGTCGGGAGTGATGACCACGACTTCCATGATCAGGTCGACCACAGCTGGGACCTCAACTTCAGTCGGATCAGTGGCACTTTTTGGCTGCGGGGCTTCTTCGGTGAAAGGATCCTCTTGAATTGACGGTGTGTGGATGTGCTCCAAAAACACATCACTGGGAATGGCTTCCCTCTTGGATCCTATTTTCGCCAAATCACCAGCAGCTTGATTTTTCAGTCGGGGTACATGATGAAGCTCCAACCCCTCAAACTTCTTCTCTAGCTCCTCACTGCATTGCAATAACCAGTCATGGCTGGACTTCTGACATCCCACTCCTTCATCACCTGATTAACCACTAGATCTGAGTCGCCATAAACCATGAGGCTTATGTGACGCCCAAAGGAAATGGCCACACGCAACCCATACAACAAAGGCTTCAGATTCTGCTTCATTGTTGGAAGAATCAAAGTGAATCTGGAGCACATATCTGAGCTTATCTCCTCGGGGAAACCAACACTACCCCAAAGACCGGAACCATTCAGCATCTTGGAACCATCAAAGAACATGTTCCAAAGGTTCGAGTGAACTTGAGTCGGCAATTGCTGTTCAATCCACTCGGCGATGAAATCTGCTATTGCTTGGGACTTGATGGCTTTCTTTGCCTCAAACTTGATATCAAGGGAAGGAGTTCAATCGCCCATTTCGCCACTCGACTAGTTGCATCTCTGTTGTGTAATCTCGACAATGGGCGTCACGACGATCGTAATGGAATGGTCAGAGAAGTAATGAGCAACCTTCTTCGTGGTCATATAAATCCCATAAACAAGCTTCTGATAATGAGGGTATCTTTGCTTTGATGGGGTCAATACTTCAGAAAGATAGTATACTGGGCGTTGAACTTTGAAGGCTTTTCCTTCTTCTTCCCGCTCGACCATAAGTACTGTACTGACGACTTGTCCTCTGGCTGCAATGTAAAGTAGCAAAGGCTCTTTGCTGATTGGGGCAGCAAGCACCGGCTGGGTGGAGAGCAGAGCTTTTAGCTCTGCAAATGCTGCATCAGCTTCTGGAGTCCACTCGAACTTGTCTGACTTCTTCATCAGTCGGTAAAGAGGCAATGCCTTTTACCGAGACGAGAGATGAATCGACTTAAAGCGGCCAAGCATCCAGTAAGCTTCTGGACATCGTGCACATGAACAGGGCGTTTCATTCGGAGTATAGTGCCAACTTTTTCTGGGTTCGCGTCGATTCCTCGTTCAGAAACGAGAAAACCGAGTAAATTTCCGCCAGGAACTCCGAATGTGCACTTTGATGGATTAAGCTTGATATCATACCTCCTGAGATTGGCAAATGTTTGAGCAAGGTCAGTCAACAGGTCGGAACCTTTCCGTGACTTGACCACAATATCATCCATGTATGCTTCCACATTCCGACTGATTTGAGTGAGCAAACACTTCTGAATCATCCTCATGAACGTGGCTCCGACATTCTTAAGGCCGAATGGCATGGTGACATAACAGAAGCACCCGAATGGAGTGATGAAAGCTGTTTTGATCTCGTCGGGTCCATACAGACGGATCTGATGGTAACCGGAATAGGCGTCTAAGAAAGACAACCGCTCACATCCCGCAATCGAGTCGATTATTTGGTCGATGCGGGGAGAGGAAAATGATCTTCGGGCAGGCCCGATTGATATGTTTGAAGTCGATGCACATGCGAAGTGACTTGTCCGTCTTAGGGACCATGAAAACATTAGCGAGCCACTCGGAGTGGTAAATCTCTCGGATAAACTCCGCTGCTAAGAGCCGAGCCACCTCCTCGCCAATGGCCTTTCTCTTCTGGACGACGGACCGTCGAAGATGTTCTTTGACAGGTTTAACTTTTGAGTCGACTCGTAGACAATGCTCAGCCAGTCCCCTGGGAACACCCGGCATGTCAGCAGGCTTCCATGCGAAGATGTCCCAGTTCTCACGTAGGAACTGGATGAGCGCTTCTTCCTATTTGGAGTCGAGTGTTGTTGAGATGTGAGTCGGAGCAGCATTGGGGTCAGTCGGGTGAATATGATTCGGTTTCGTCTCTCCGGACGACTGAAATGCTGACTCCGTGGCGGGCTTCTTGGCTCGCAACAAATCACTCGGGTCTGCAGTTTTCTGGTACTCTTCCAACTCTACCACTGCCATCTGAGCATCAGCGATCTTAGAGCCTTTATGAAAACACTCTTATGCTTTCTTCCGATTGCCAGCGACAGTGATCACACCTTTGGGGCCTGGCATCTTCAGTTTGAGGTATACATAACATGGTTGAGCCATGAAACGTGCATACGCTGGCCTTCCCAGAATAGCGTGATAAGCGTGCTGGAAATCCACGACCTCAAAGGTCAACTTTTCCTTACGAGAATTCTTGTAATCACAAAAAACCACATCGAGAGCAATTTGGCCGAGTGACTCAGCCTTCTTTCCAGGAATGACTCCATGGAAGCTCATGTTGCTGGTGCTGAGTCTGGACATCGGAATGCCCATCCCTTTCAACGTCTCTGCATACAGTATGTTCAGGCCACTGCCACCATCCATCAAAACTTTAGTTAGTCGAGTGCCTTCGACGATTTGGGTCGACCACAAACGCCGCTTCGCCTCGGGGTGGCTATGTGTGTCGGGTGATCAGACTGGTCGAACGTGATGGCGGTCTGTGAGCATTTCAGGTAACTGGATTTCGCCGGAGCGACCATATTCACTTCCCGGTTGATAACTTTCAATCGAATTTTGCTTTCAACGTCAGCAAAAATCATCAGGGTGGAATTGACCTGGGTGTATCCACCGTCACTATCTTCCTTGTCCTCAACTTTGTCCGACTCCTTCTCCTTATCCTTGGGCTGCTTCCCACAGGCTGCTGAATCAAGAGCCGACATCGCCGAGTGGTATGCTTTGGGTAAATGAGTTTACCCTCTTCATCTTTCTTCGTGTGAATGTGACATGGCAAGTCCAACACATCATTTCCATCTTGGTCTTTCACTTTCTTGGGGTACCAAGGCCCTTGATTTCCCTTGAACTTTCCCTGAGTCATGGCCAAGGCTTCTCCAGGAAGCAGTTGGCTCGGCTTTCCGCTTCTGCTTCCGACTGGAGTTCCCTCCCCCGGTTTCATTAGCGGCTGACTTGTACTTGCCACTCCGGAGCCGATCCTCTTCTTCACCATTGGCGTACTTGGTGGCAATCTCCATCATTCGACTCAGGGTCATGTCTCCGGTCCGACCGAATTTCAGACTTAACTCTCTATTCTTAACGCCTTCCTTGAAGGCACAGACTGCCTGATGATCAGATACATTCTCTACCGTGTGATGCAATGTGATCCATCTCTGGATGTAATCCCTCAGAGTTTCATTCGACTTTTGCACACACGACTGCAACTCTGTCAACCCTGTTGGCCGCTTGCAAGTTCCTTCAAATGTCCTGACAAACACTCGGGCAAGATCTTCCCAATTGTAAATGCCTTTGGGTGCTAACCGATTCAGCCATGCTCGCCGAGCCTCCAACATAAGAGGCAGGTGTTTCATGGCCACTTCATCGTTGCCGCCAATCTGAACAGCCACTCGCTAGTCCTCAAGCCAAGTATCCGGCTTGGACTCACCAAAGGAACTTATCGACTCCGATCGCCAACCCGAAGTTGGGAGGAATCACCGCAGCTCTGATGGCTCGCTAAAACACTACGGTCTGAGACGTGTACTCTGCTGCTGGTGGGCGCATTTCTGTCATGTCCTTCTCGGTTAGCTCTGTTCCTGTCGACCAAGCCTTGAACGATGACGGATCTCGCATCAAAGCCTGGTTCCCTGGGGTCGACTGGAATCCTTGGCCCAACACTGTGATGGCGTCATCATCTCATTGTCGAGGCGCTGCGTATGACCCACCTCTTGGGGAGGAGTGGGCACTCGGCGTCGATCATCACGGTCGAATCGGTCCTCATCTTGATCCCGCCGCCTCCATGTCCCTCACGCCTCGGGGCGATCTTGGGCTATGAGCCGATTGGACCGTATTCAGCGACGGATCTGCTATGAATCCTGTTCACATCGCGATACAGCTGAATTTTGATCTCCGCTGCCCGGAGTAAATCTACGATCTCAGTAAGCCTCCGCCAGCCTCGATCGAAGGCTGAATGGACTCGCTATACGGGCTGCAGCTGCTAGATTCTGAATTGGAGTTCGGTATACCTGAGTCGGTTGTGGAAAGAGTTGACGTCGGCGGGCAGCGGGACCCGTTATTGCGCTCGTTAAATCGAGTACTCGCTGGAGATTTTCCGGTCGAGTGCGCTCGACAAATTAGCGGCTGCGTCTTCTAAGGCACGGGCCTCGGGGTTTCTCCAACGATAGGAGTGTGAAGCGCATCCATGTTCGGCGAAGCTCCTCCCTCTGCGGTGAAGTGAGGGGCTCAGGTTGATACTCTTCGTGAACTGCGCTGCCGCTTCGCCAACGCCTCCCGTCGCTGGGAAACCAGGAGGACTACGTGGCCCGTCGACCATCGTAACCTCCGCCGCCGGATCATCATTGTCGCACTTGGATGCGATCTCTGCGGAGCCAGTCGACAGGTCGAACATGCCGTAGAGAGATTCGTCGGGCTCGATTGCCGCGACTTGGGGAGTGGCCGACTGGCGGGCCACCGCGTGCCTCACCCACCGTTGAAGCCTCGACCGACCGGAGCGCTTGCGCCGGCGAGAGACTGGGAGGGAGGACGACACAGGAGCCGACCGATACTGGGTCGACGGCTGTCGCAGGAGGACGCCGCGGACGCACGCGCGAAAATGGCGTTGCCCCGCGGACGGGGAGTGCGTCGACGTCGAGTGGAGCCTCCTGCAGCCAAGCGGAGTCGTCGGCGATGAACGTGAGCGCCGATACGGATCTCGCGACCCTCGACCAAAACTCCACCTGAAACCATGAGCAAGGGGATCGGAAAAACTGCAACTTCTCCAACAAGTCGCTAAGACACCTGCCCCATGGTGGGCGCCAACCGTCGTGGTTCTAAGTCCGACAAAGAGAATGGGGAGAGGAATGGAGAGGCAAGATCCTAGCTATGGAGTAGTTGTATACGCAAGATGTTTACGAGTTCAGGCCCTTCTCGGAGGAAGTAATAGCCCTACGTCTCGGAGCCCGGAGGCGGTCGACTGAATTATATGCGTATGAGTTACATGGGTGAGAACCCTTTGCACTGAGGAGGGGGTGGCTTATATAGAGTTCGCCAGACTCCTCCAGCCCTCAGTTATGCAGGGATTAAGGTACATTAAGATAGGGAGTTACTAGTAACGTCCCACATAAAGTGCTATGATGATCATAAAGCCACTTAATGACCGACCGTTTATGCAGATCGATCAGTAGGTCTCCGGGCGGTCGAAAGTGGTTGGCTTCACGGTCGAGTGTCTTCAGGTCCGTCGAGTGGAATCCTTCCAGGTCGACTGAAAGGTGGTTTCTTCAAGAGATGTCCTTGGGGAGGGTACTTTGGACAGGTCCATGACCCTACCCTAGGTACATGGCTTCATCAACAGGTGCGCCGCCGTCATGAGAATCAGCCGATCTGGCCGCCCTCGACCAGATCTGCCCGCATCGGAGCTCTGCCTACCTCGCCGGACCCGGCCACGCCAGAGCTGCAACCAGCCATGGCAGGACTACACCCCGCGGTGCAAATTTGCTTGAACCGGCAACATCGAGGGGTACAACCATGATATTTTTTTGCTACAACCGACGAGCCTCGTTGCTACAACCCCTCGGCGCAAATTTGCTAGAACCGGCGGACGTAGAGGTTACAACCATGGTGATTTTTTGCTACAACCGGCGAGCCTCGGTGCTACAACCTGTATCTGTTTTTGCTACAAAAAGTCACGATGAGACGACGGACGACCGTTTTTTGCTACAACTGTTTGTTGGTTTTGCTACTACTGGCGATGAATTTTGCTGCATCGGTGACACTCGGCGAGAACCAGCTAAAAAAAGCTGCACCCGGCGAAAGCATGGGCTATGAGGCCCGACACCGGCCGCTGCCGTTTGCTGCAACCGAAGAAAACAGAAGCTGGAGCCAGTGACTAAAAAAGCTACATTCGGTGACAAAAAAAGCTACCACCGTCGAGCATCTGCATGACGGAGCTGCATCCATGGAAAAAATCTTACAACCACGCAAGTGTTTTTGCTGGAACCAACACGAGCGCCAGACGGCCACACGACGCCACCGTAGTTACTACCATGGGGCCATATTCGCCGGAGCTACGGCCATCTTCACCGGAATCGCGACCGCCGCCACCGGAGTTGCGACCATCGTCAAGGGGAGCTGCAACCACAAGGGGGCACGTTGCTGCTTACGCGGAGCCGGTGGGAAAGGCACGAGACGACGGCAACGAGGGGCGGCGACCGGGGGTGAGGGCGGTGACCGGTGGCAACAAACGAGATGCGCAGGGGCGGTGCTTCGAAGCCGGGCACGTGCTCATCCATGGCGATGCGATGTGGCTGTTTTTTCCAGAGAAGAAGACACAGAGAGGGAGGAAGGAAGGAGAATCATGCAGCTGTAAATCGCTCCATCATACGGGTGCGCGTTGACCCGCCCAAGTTTGGGCCGGTGCGCCCGTGCAGAGTGCTGGCCTTTTAAAAGAGAGACCTGGTTTATATGCACTCTTTGAAATAGCTCTTTGCATGCGCCAAGTGCCTTGTGGTCTTTTATGCAGACCTATTCACTGCGATAGTGCACTCGCCACTGAGATCAACGGAGGTTCAGTGATGTGCATTACGCCTCAACAAATGGGAACCACAAAAAGTCTATTCTCGCACAATTACGACCCAGTTCTTGACCTCACTCTTGGTTGTTTGCGAAGATGATGGTCAACATCGTGGACTTGTCCTAAATACTAGAAAGTGCGCGCGCACCTTTCTTTCGGAGAGAACGAGCGGCCGGCTCCTGGCCGCTCGATCTCGCTCCCGTCCTCCTGAGTTCACCTGCAGGTGCTACTTGGTCGGGAAGACTCACTACGCGACACACTCGTTTTTCTAGACCAGTCCTCCACCGTGGCGCCGCCCCGCCCCTCTCCTTCCTTCCTCCCCATGGCGCCTCCCTACTCTAGTACTCTTCTCCTCCCTCCCCATGGCGCCGCCTCTCTCCTCCCCTTCCTCCCCATGGTGCGCTCTGCTCCTCCCCTTCCCGCCCTTAGCTGATGTTGCTTCTCCGGACGGCGGGGTGAAGGACAACGGAGCGGCTGCTGCAGAGGGTGGCCCGCGCGTCCTTGAGCGGCCATGGCGGGGAGGTGTAGGAGGACCATGGCTGGGAGGCGGTGGAGGGACAACGCGAGAGGGCCACAATCCTCGTCGCCGTCCGGCTGCGGCGGGTCTCCCTGTCCCGTCACAGTCGGCCGCGGCTTCCTCTGGCCCTCCTCGCTGGTGTCGCCCAGGACCAGACCCTACCTTTCTGCGGCGGCCATATCCACGCCGGACTCCATATCCACCGTCGACGACCTGAGGAGCCCCGACGCTTCGAGCCTCGACTTGCTCCACGACGACTGCGGCCGTGACCCGAGGCCTCCCACTCCCTATTCTCCATGTGCATCGAGGCGACCTCTCGCCGATCCCGTTTCAATTCGGCCCTTTAGGCAGTAGCTTGGTGTACCACTGTACCAGGACATGGCGTCGGTGTCAGGACATGGTGCTTGGTTGTTCTACTGCTCAGTGTTGGGATGCCGATCGAGAGGTTCGGCCTCTTCACCTGCTGGCCATCACGTCCAGGGCCTCCTCTTTTGCATTGATTTTTGTTTGTGAGAGTACTAGCGCTGCTGCTCTCCTGCAAACCGAAAAGCAAGAACAAGATTCAGAGAAAGGCTTTCAGTTAAGTGTTGAACTGAAAACAGCATAAATCAACATGAATCATCAGTCCGCTAGTCGCCATTGGACGCATCAAGCAGGAATTAAAATCATCACACATGCATGTAGCCATGTACCACAATACCTGGTAACTAAACAACCATGAAGAATAGGGAACTGAACAACCCCAATGCTCTAGCTTTTCTGTTTTCAGTTGATCGCTCAGTGAACCCAGCCTCTCTCTGAAAGCAAAAAAGCAGTAGTACACAAATTCAGTCATAAAGAACTAAGAAATCAATTCTAATGATTTTCTAAAAGTCCTAAAAAGAGTTTCACAACCATACTTTCACGGTTGCACACGGACCGCAGATAGTTGGTCGGGGTAGTTGTAGTTGCACACAGACAACATTTTTTGTTGATCTATTGTTTACAATTTTTTTTTGTTGGCATCTAGTAGTTGTAGTTGCACACATAGTAGTCTTAGTTGGCACATGCATGGCCACAAAGTTGCACAATCCGGTTCGCATAGTCACATATAAATTGTCATGGGAGGTTCTCATGCCTCGCCGCGAAGTTTCACACTTTCATCGGCGCAGTCGCATATGCATGGTAACAGAGTTGCACAATCTGGTCCGCATAGTCGCACATGAATTATCGTCGGAGGTTCTCACACCCGACCGCGGAGTTGCACACTCTCGCCCTTATAGGCGCACAGGCATGGACACAGAGTTGCACAATCTCGTCCGCATAGTCGCACATGAATTATCGTAGGAGGTGCTCACGCATGGCCGTGGAGTCGCACATCTTTGTTCGCACAGTCGCACATGCATGGCCACATAGTTGCACGATCTCGTCCGCATAGTCGCACATGAATTATCGTGGGAGGTGCTCACGCCCGGTCGCGGAGTTGCACACTCTCATCGATATAGTCGCACATGCATGGCCATAGAGTTACACAATCTCGTGCGCACAGTCACACCTAAATTGTCGTGGGAGGTGCTCACGCATGGTCGCCGGGTTGCACACTCTCGTCGGAACAGTGGCACATGCATGGACGCAGAGTTGCACAATCTTGTCCGCATAGTCGCACATGAATTGTCGTGGGAGGTGCTCATGCATGGCCGCGGAGTTGCACACTTTCATCGGCACAGTCGCATATGCATGGCCACAGAGTTGCACAATCTCGTCCGCGTAGTCGCACATGAGTTGTTGTGGGAGGTGCTCATGCCCGGCCGCGGAGTTGCACACTCTCTTTGGCATAGTCGCACATGCATGGCCATAGAGTTGCACAATCTCGTCCGGAAAGTCGCACATGAATTGCCGGGGGAGGTGCTCATGCCCGGTCGCGGAGTTGCACACTATCGTCGGTATAGTCGCACATGCATGGCCACAGAGTTGCACAATCTCGTTCGCATAGTCACACATAAATTGTCGTGGGAGATGCTCACGCATGGTCGCCGGGTTGCACACTCTCGTCGGAACAGTCGCACATGCATGGACACAGAGTTGCACAATCTTGTCCGCATAGTCGCACATGAATTGTCGTGGGAGGTGCTCATGCATGGCCACGGAGTTGCACACTTTCATCGACACAGTCGCATATGCATGGCCACAGAGTTGCACAATCTCGTCCGCGTAGGCGCACATGAGTTGTTGTGGGAGGTGCTCATGCCCGGCCGCGGAGTTGCACACTCTCTTTGGCATAGTCGCACATGCATGGCCATAGAGTTGCACAATCTCGTCCGGAAAGTCGCACATGAGTTGCCGGGGGAGGTGCTCATGCCCGGCCGCAGAGTTGCACACTATCGTCGGTATAGTCGCACATGCATGGCCACAGAGTTGCACAATCTCGGTCGCATAGTCGCACATAAATTGTCGTGGGAGGTGCTCACGCATGGTCGTGAAGTTGCACACTCTCGTCGACGCAGTAGCACATGTATGGACACAGGGTTGCACAATCTCGTCTGCATAGTCACACATGAATTGTCGTGGAAGGTGGTCATGCATAGCCGCGGAGTTGCACACTCTCGTCCACACTGTTGCACATACATGGCCATGAAGTTGCACAATCTCGTCCGCATAGTCACACATGAGTTTTCATGGGAGGTGCTCATGCCCGGCCGTGGAGTTACACACCCTTGTTGGCATAGTCGCATAAGCATGGCCACACAGTTGCACAATCTCGTCTGCATAGTCGCACATGAATTGCTGTGGGAGGTGCTCACGTACGACCACGGAGTTGCACACTCTTGTGTGGATAGTCGCACATGTGTGGCCGTGGAGTTGGGACATTCTTATAGAATAATCCCTGAGACGCGGTTGTGGGGCTGCACATGCGCGGCGACTACCAGGCAGTTGGCCAGTGTGCCGGGGCAGCAGACGAAATTGCACGTTTCACTGTTAGAGAGTAGTATGGGGGTGGTGCCACTAGTGAAAACTTCATGACCTGGGCAACAAACGAAGTTGCACATCTCACTGGAAGGAGGTAGTTTGGGGTGGAGGTACCATAGAGGAAAACTGGATGTCTACGGTGTACGAGAAAAGTTGCACATCCCTCTCACGTAGTTGCACATCGACGGCTAGTCAGTTGCACAAAACAGGGACAAAATTGCATAATTTTTTTTATCGAAACATACTCATGTGGGATCTAGTTTCGAAAAACACGCCGCGAGGATTTCAGCGGTGAAAGCGGATCTTAATTTCAATGTTTGGTTTAAAAGTTATGGCTTTTTTAAGAAACAAAAGTTAAAAAGCAAACTAGATTCTCAACTTTCTTTTACGTACAAGGAATCACGTACCTTTTTCATCGACCGCTCCGAAGCTCTATCTGGCGCATGAGCACCCACTAGACGGGTCCTGGACTTGTTGTGGAAGATTCCTCTCATTTTAAAGTTCCCATGCAACCGGCTAATTTTTTTCCCATGCAACGAGCATGAGATACAAGACCATTGTTTCTTTTTCATGTGCCCTCGACTGACAACCATGGTTGCCCACCAAGCCTGGACAGAAGGGAGGTCTCCCCAGTCAGCAGTGCTCTAAACCCATGACTTTAACTACACCCCAAACTCTGATGGATAACCCGTATTTGAACAAAGTGTGACACGAACTCCAGTTCTCACCGGGTTGGATTTGAAGCCCATAAAGTCTGATCCGGAGCTCAGATTGCTTGCTAAGATCCGTATTTTTAAGTTCCACAACTTTGATGAGCCGAGCATAAATATGCTCTAGCTTTGTACAAGTAATACTTGTCGTCTATGCATTTTGTGTCTATACCAACACCAATTTTATTTTAGCTTGCTCCACTCTTGCATCGTTGAATATTGGTTTGTTCTACCGAGTTTTGTCAGAGTTAAGCATACACACATTTAAGGATGAGTTCAGTTGAGCTAAGCTTGAGCAGAGCCTACTAGATTTTTCCAAGTCGAACGAGGTGATTGAGGAACCTGTTGTGAACCCATATGGAATTGCCACATTGCCTTCCACCTCCTTCTACATTTAATGTACGAAATATGTACGTATTTGGCAACCCTGTGCCCGATTGCAAAATCGCCACACCACCTCGATGCCGTCTATTTCAAATCCGACGCATGCGACACGTCTCAGCAAGTCGTTTTGTTTTTTCTGTCGTTGGTGTGTGGGCCATCGCTCCACCCCCGCTTCGCTCGAACCGTCTCCCCCGTCATGCGCGACTTAACTCCCCCTTCCTCCACCACTCGCCTCAATTCTCCTGGTAACCGCACGCCCGCTTCTCTGTCGCTCCGCGCCCGCTCTCTCTCCGTCGACGGCGAGCGGCGGCGCCTTCTCCGGCCGATTCTCGGTGCTGGTCTTCTGTTCCACCGGTGAGTATCAACTCAATAACCCTCACATCCGCCCCCAGTAGTTCGTGCGCCTCAATTCTTCTGGTAACCGCGCGCCCGCTTCTCTGTCGCTCCGCCCCCGCTCTCTCTCCGTCGACAGCGAGCGGCGGCACCTTCTCCGGCCGATTTTCGGCGCTAGTATTCTGTTCCACCGATGGGTATCGAATCAATCGCCCTCACATCCGCCCCCAGTAGTTCGTGCTCTGTTTCTCGACGCCATTAGTGGCGGGATGTTCGTCGGGATGGTCGCATGTTAGAACAGACGAGGAATGCGCCCAATGCGTTCAGTTCGTGGTGCAGATGCTATTTGTTAGGCCCTGTTTCGCATGCACATCGTTCCCGTGCTTAATTTGCCGTTTTCGATTTCGTGGCTAGTTGCCGTAATTTTTGAACTGATCCCCTCTGCTACACGGCTCGATTCTGATTTCTAGGGTTTTCTCTAGATGCAAAACCATTATGTATCCATTCATGATTCGCCGCCGTTATCCTATGATGATTTCTGCCGTTATTTTGGTCGCCGGTAGGGTTTGGTGCGGGGATTTTACATCGACTCTCCACACTCTGTATCTATGTTGGGTCTGTTTTTATCATGCTCTTATGGTTGCAGTGGAGGCATTGAATTACGACTTGTATAATTAGTTGGCTGGTGAGAATCCCATACCGTTCGTGTGTTTTATATGCAGTTCATCTCATTTTTGTGTTTACGTTGTCATGATGGATTGTTTGTTCTAGCACTATCAGTGGTGTCTTGTTTCATGATGCATTTTGTGTTTCTAACCGATGGATGTGCCATCATTTAACTCACATGAACTTTAATTGTGAATATTATCATCAGTGGTGTGAATAATTTATCAGGACTCCACTGTAAAATTTATCATGTCACTGATTTTTTAATACTTAGTTATGTGATGTCCAATATATGTGTTTGTGTGTAAGTTGTTGCCATCCCTAATTTGCATAAGTTATCTTGCCCGATACATACATTTTATCGGTGTATTATAAGCAAACAAAAATTCAGGTATTCAATATCTAGTAGAAGCACACATGTCCTTGTCCTTCTCTGTTGTGGATGAGTTATCTTGTTGTATGTTCACAAGTTACCAATATATCATAAGAATATGTGTGTGACTATTAATTCAACAGCTGTGCATCCTTTATGCTCACTTTTTTCTCTTTGTTATTTTTGTGTGTCAGGTCACAATGCCAAGGAAGCGCAAATTAGATGATGACTTTGAGGAGGTGAACCCCTTAAAGAAGCATAAGCCTCCCGCAGATCGGAACATGGCTTCTCCTAGTGCTCTTGTGACTGCCTGTAAGGATATGTCAGATGAGAGAATGGCCGCGATCGATGACATGGATTTCACTAGTTTGCGAAATATCAAGTGTGATAATCTGTTCAATCGGCTTTCTCAATGGCTTGCTGGTCTTTACGACCCTGATTCCCGTGAGGTCGTTGTACCTGGTCGCGGAAGGTTACCGGTCAATGAAGAGTATGTGCATCGTATAATGGGTGTGCCTCGAGGTGATATTGCGGTGGATTTCAAGGTTCCTACAGATGCACAGCTTGAGCTTGCGGGAGATCTTTTTGGTGATCTTGGACATGCTCCTAAAACAGTGGATGTATTAAATCTTATCTTGAGCACTAATTGGCATGATGACAATTTCAAGCGCTTGTGGCTTGTGCTTGTTGCCAGCACTGTGATGGCGCCGACGACATCCAACAAGATCAGCACCAGATGGTATCCTGTGTTGGTAAGCACATATGGCTATCTTTATAGTTCACACTTTTTATCTCTTTTCTTTTCTGTTTTTTTACCTGGTAAATTTTTTGCTTCTTAGTCTGATGATTATGCACATATGCACTTTGATAACTTTCCCTCATTTTTGGAGTGTGGTAATTTCTGTCCCTTTGATTTTTCTATGATCTGAAGTGTGGTAATTATGTAGTAATGCACCTGATAACTTTTTTGAAAATGTGGTAATTATATAGTAATGCACCTGATAACTTTTTATGAAGGTGTAGTAATTACATAGTGATGCACCTGATAACTTTTTCTAAAACTGTGGTAATTATGTAGTAATGCACCTGATAATTTATTTATGCCTTGCAATATGGTAATTTTGACTTACTTCTCAATAATGTGGTAATTGTGTGCTTATGTACTTGGTGATTCAATGCTTTAACAGTGTTATAAGTGTCTACTTATGTCCGCTGCTAACTTGTGTGCATACATTCCTCTATGTTTCATGTGTTTTCTTTTTTTTCGCAGCAAAATATTGGCAATGTAAAAAACCTCAACTGGTGCAAATTTATTGCGGATCAGCTTCACAAAGCCCTTTCAAAAGGAAAGCCTACGACAGGCTGCCTCCTGTTCTACAATGTTAGTCCCACTATTCTTTTTTTGTTCCCATGATTTTTGGTTTGTACATCTTATTCCGCCAAACAGCTAGATTGTAATGACCTTTTCTGTTTTTCCAGCTTCTGTATATAGATGCTATTAACTTAACTGGCCTTGGTATCATCTTGCCTAATGGTCCTTTTGCAATTAATGTGTGGACGAATGAGTTGGCATCGAAAGTTCTCCGGATGGATATCCAGAGGGACAAGCTTTCTTATGGGAAATTACCGGTAATTTCCCATTCGTCATTTTTCTTACTTTCTATGTATTGCCATCTTTTTTATCACGATTTTTATTTTTTTTTATCATATTTTTTTCAGATTAAACCCCAATATGGTCAAGACTATTGCTTGTTTGGTGGCTTACAAGGTCTAGATAAATTCATGCGTGTTCATGCACCGCAAAACTGTTCTAAACAGGTATTTTAATATTTTTTGTGCATTTGGATATTTTTATTTTCCTTTTTCCTGGTAAATATTGTTATAAAGACCTCGTAACTTGTAGTGTTTTTAGGATGGTAACTTTTTTTATTTTTTAGATTCTCACTTTGGAATAACTTCATTTGAACTTATCTTTGTGTGGTATTTTTAGTTGTTTTTGCATCATAATTAATGTCTCTCACAACCTGATTATTTGTTTTTTCATTCATGATTTTCTATCAGAAACTTGCTAAAGCTTCTGCTATTGTGGGTCGCTTTTTGTCTGGCATGGTTGGCCTCCTGGGTGGTCTTGTTAATGAGTTCATGTCCTTGGATGATGAAGATAGCTCATGGATGTCCCGTGTGTTAGAGAGCCAACTAAAGGGTTTATCTTCTGCTGCCGGGAAGACTGCCGAGAAGACTGCAAGCACCCGTCCTGCATCCCGCTCGCGTGAAGTAAAAGATACCGGCAAGCAAACTGTCGAAGGTTCAGATTCTGATCATGAGGATAGTGATGGTGGCGGTGATGGTCACTCTGACGAAGATCTAGATTTTCACGTTCATTACCATGGTTCTTCAGGTGGACCGAACGCCCATGAGGCTTCGTGTAGTGGGGGTAGTGCTGGACCGAATGCTCATGATGCTTCAGGTAGTGGTGCAGCGAATGCAGATGTGGGTGCAACCATGTTTGCAACTACCAATGTGTCGGTAAGGTCAGCTGGAATTGATGGAACTGCTACTGCAGGAACCGATTAGCCTCTCGATTCTCAGATTATGCTTACTGCATGTTCCGGGAATGTATCTAGTGATGGATTGCATAACCAGCCAGATATGACGGATACTCAAAACGAGGCTGCTCTTGATGCTTCTGTGAAGAGGTGCGGTTCTTCTCCCGTCCGTAACTTGGATAAGCAATATTCCAGGCGTCGCAAGAAATTATGCCTACCTTCTCCACCCATGGCCACTGGTACAACTGTTTCTGACCAGCCGTCGTTGGATGATACACATCGTTGTATCAAGGCAATAGTCATCAATGAGCTTGGCATTGTAGGCCCTGATAAGGGCACTAACTCAGTAATTGCCAATCCGACGCGGAAGAAGCAACATCCTCGCAAGTGAGTTTCTTATCATCTGCTAGTTGATTTCTTTTTATTTTCATTTTTATATTGCATTTTTGTACATACTTAGTTGTTGTTACTCTTTTGTGTTATAACTTTTCCTAGCACCTAGCTTCTGATAATTAGAAGTAACTATGTCTGGATAGTTTCTATTCCTTAATAAGCCTGTGTTTTTGTCTAAAATGAATAGTAATTATATCATGGTAAGGCTGATAACTTTTAGTAGTTATTTTCACGATAATAACTTCAGTTTTTTATTTGAACAATATGTAGTTTAACTTTGTTTGCATGATAATTTCAGTAATTATATGCTGGTAAGCATGTGTTATTTGTCTACGGTAACATTTTTCTCACGTGCACTATATCCTTTTCAAATAATAACTTGTCAGGGGTTCAAATGCTCCTTCTATTAGTGTTGCCGACCTTCAGCAAACACGGTCTACCAGTGTGGGTGTCACGTCTGAGGAGGCACCTAGTAATCCTGCACGTTCTTCGGCAGATGTTGACTTGTCTGACACGTCAAGCAGGTGATTATGAATGTTTTTTGTCCTCACTATATGATATCTAAATGATTTTCTCTATTTGTTTATTTTTTTTGGTAAATTAGGTGAATATATATCGGTAATTTAAGTCTTTTATGCGTGGCATCATAATCTGTATGGGAATGACTGGTAGTTTTTATAGTCAAAGCTCTTATAATATTACTGTTATTTTTAGCATGATAAATTTGTTGGTAACTTTGTTATCTTCATAGTACCATCTTCATTAATGATTCGTGACGATGTTGATTTTTGCATTATGTGGATAACCAAGTTGTCCATAAGCTGACAAATAATTTCAATACAAGCTGGTAACTAAAGTTATATTTTAGCTGGTAACTACTGTCAATATAAGCTGGTAACTAATATTATATTAGCTGTTGTATAATGCAAATATTATCTGATAACTAATGTTAATATAAGCTGGTAACTAATGTTATTATAAGCTGGTAATGTTTATTTTTCTTTGTGTGCAACAAGAAGACCAAGATTACTGTGAGGAAGGTTACAAAGTCTTCTAAAGTTGCAGTTGCAACTAGGTCTTCTCCTCATGTTGCTTCCAAGGACGCGAAAGATGATTTCAAAGACTCCCCCGTGGTCACTTCTCCAGTGGCTATTGTGCAAGATAATGCCCCTCTGAGGAATTCACCAGATGCTGGCTTTGGAGCTGTGGAAGAGCTCGCGGCAGCAGCCACTATTACTCAAGTGGTAGAAGAAATTGCCAATGTTGTTATTGGCACTGAAGCTGAAACTTCTGCTGATCAACCTAAAGGAATTGCTCCTCCAATGAGTGATGTTGTAGCTGAAACTTCTGCTGATCAACCTCAAGGAATTGCTCCTTCGATTAGCGCTGCCGTAGCTGAAACTTGTGCTGATCAAGATCAAGGAATTGCTCCTCCAATGAGCACTACCGTAGCTGAAGATGACCAAGGTCCTGTCAAAATACCATGTGTTGTTCAAGCTCAAGTTGAATATACCCAATCCAATGTGGCAGAACCAGTTGAAACTGAAGATGCAGTGTTTGTTGAAGCTCAACCTGGCGATGACCAAATCGCCGACCAAGAATTCAGCATTAATGCAGATGTAGAAGATGTTGTTGCTGATAGGGCCTACTGGGATTTCACCCCCACCATCTTGCTCTCTTGGCCTAGATTTTGGCCCCACACCGCCTGGACCAGATATTAATACTACAGCCGCAGTCCCAGCTGCAGTTCCAACACCGCCCCCAGCGGTTGTTTCTACAACTCAAGCACCAGCAGTGGTCCCAGCGGTTAACAATGCTTCCCAAGACCGAGCAGCAACATCCCCAATTGATCATATGGCGGCAGCACCATGAGATTTAAAGAACGCAGAAGATAATCCTATCGACTCCAATCCGTTTTCATGCTCTGAGCCTGCTGACCTTGGTAAGTGAAGGCATATACATGTCTTCGCTTTATTACAAAAGGTTGATGGGATGGATGTCTGCTTTTTGAAGACCTTTCTTATGCTTTTAGTTTGATCCTTGTGTGTATATTTATGCTCTTTTTATCCTATGTATGGACAACCCCCCCTCTCACATGTAATGACTTCTGCTTTTGCGTGTGTTCTATGTAATGAACCATGTGTTTTTGTTTCACATTCGCGCTCTTTGATTTTTATGTTGTCTGATGTGTGGATGTATTATATGTGATTATTATTGTTCATTATTCCTGGTAACTTTCACTAACATCCGACTGATAATTATTTGCACTTCACTGATAATTATAGCGCTCTACATGAAAGACATTGCACCTTGTTTTCTAGCTTACCATTTTATTGTATGGTAACTTTCACCATGATAACCTTTGCGAATTTTGCGCTGGTATTTTTTGTTCTAACTAGATACCTACATGTTTTCATTTTTTTGCTAACTAGTTACTTAAATGGTAACATTTGTGATCATACCTTGATAACTTCTGCTATCACCATGATGATAACTTCAACCCTTTGTTTCCTTTATTCCTGGTAACTTTTACTAACATCTGACTGATAATTGTAGCGCTCTACATGAAAGATATTGCACCTTGTTTTCCAGCTTACCATTTTATCGTATGGTAACTTTCACCATGATAACTTTTTGCGAATGTTGTGTGCTAGTATTTTGTGTTCTAACTAGATACCTACATGTTTTCATTTTTTTGCTAACTAGTTACTTAAATGGTAATATTTGTGATCATACCCTGATAACTTCTGCTATCACCATGCTGATAACTTCAACCCTTTGTTTCCTTTATTGATGCTGTAAATACACCCCCTCCCCCTCCTTTCCCTGCATGCACACACAGACCATTCTAATACATCTATGCTTCCCCTTTAACTATCCTGACCCCCTCATTTTATTCCCTTTTTCTCTCTACAGTAATTATATCATCATTCTGTACTATCTATCACTTTTTTCTTTAGCTGTTTTTTCACATATTTGACATTCCTTTTTTCGGTTCACAAACTGACCTGATCGCAACTTTTTGAAGAGCGCCGATTTTGAGTTTATGATGCAGATGTTGAAGACGATGATGTAATTATGTGGGTTGAAGAAGCCGAACGTGCCACTATTAGAGCAAAAGCAAATTACGCTTCTGTAAAAGGTACTGATAGGAAGATTTTCTTAACAAACATTTTCCTACTGCCAACCTTGATAACATCATTATCTTCATGTTGATAATTTACGGTTCTAAACTCTGATAACTTCTTTTCTTTTTGTTTCCCCGTAATATTTCTTTTCATCATTCCCAACTCTGATAACTCCCTTCACTTTTCTTCTAGACCACCCCACCAGCCCTGAATTTTCTACACCAGTTATTCAACCTCCCTATGGTAATCATTCAGCCAGTGTGACTCCTAAATCGTACATTCGGAAAGTTAGGGTAAGCCGCCCATCGCAGTTCCTTCTGCCTCCATATTGTGGCCTCACAACATCTGCACTCCAAGAGGTTATTTACGCAGAAGTTATCAAGCACACCACTGATTCAGTTGACTCCAGGATAAAACAGTAATGCCATTTACTGTTTTCCTTTTCTCTAGTATTTTGACCCCTCACTGGCAAAACATTGGCTTATATACTATTTTTTTCTTTGTTTGCTTTCCAGTATTCGGGTTATTGACATCGATGGGTGGTGGGTCACATTGGAGGAGCTCGCTAATAGTGTGATAGAAGGTGGTCATGTTTCGAATAATATTGCAGAGCTCCACATCCGAACTCTTTCTGATTCTGTACCCCCAGGGAAGATCATATTTCCATGGTTGCTGTCAGTATATCTTCTCATACATGATATGACAAGCAAGTTCCTAATCAAACATTTCCGTTGTGATGCAAACTACATACTTAGTCACCAAAATCAGGTACAATTTTTTTACGTAAACTACATACTTTTCTTCTTTTAAATCCTACAAGCTGTTTTTAGTTGGTATAACAAGCAATTTTATCAGGCTCTTATTTTGGTTTTGTCACACATCGTACCACCAAAGAATTTAGTTGGTACCTAGTTATGTTACTTTTCTGTGGTAACTTTCATGTATGCCTACTGGTAACATTTGTTGTCAGTGTTCTGATAACTTCCTTTTTAACTATAAATGCATTGGTAACTTCTTGTGTTCATGTGTTCACATTTTTTAATAGCTACTGTTTCCAACACTGCAAAAGTTGGGACCTCTACCAAAGGACGGGCATTGGTATGTCTTGTGCCTTAATCTCAAGGAAAAACGATTTGAAGTTGTTGATTCTCTTCATCCACAAGATAGCCCTTCGCTCATCACACATGCGACGAAGCTTATGAATGGCATTAAAAAAGCCTGGTTGATTGCGTACAAGGACTCGAGTAAGCAGACCCAAGACTATGATCTTGTGTACATCAATGTGTTCAAACAGGACAATTGGTTAGTTTTTTTGGCTAGTACTCCATCATTTTTTCTGATCTAGATACCCGGTAACTTAGTAGTGTAGCATTTTAAAAGTTCGTTCAACTTTTTGCACATCTTATTTTGCTTTTTAACACATTTTTTGTTTTTTCCTTACAACACTGATTGCGGTTTCTTCGCGTTCAAGATCTTGGAGTTCTGGGATGGTAAAAATATCCCGACAATAACTCAGGAGCAGATCTCAGCGCTGAGGAAGATATTGACAAGCATGTGGCTGGAGCATCATCTTAACAAATGCACGCAATGGCGCTATCACTTGTTCAACAAGGAGTAATTGAGGTGAGAAATTTGCACCAATATAAGTTTGATTTTATGTTTAAGAACGATGATAGTTTTATATATTTTTTTGGGCTGATTACTATCTTTTTTATACATTTTTGCTGATAACTTATGTTAGTCAATGCTGATAACATACTTTATCAGGTGCTGATAACTTTCTATTTCATGGCGTCATAACATTTTGCTCACAAACAAAGAACGATAACTAATCTCATTCTCATTTCTGAAAATCCCCATTACATTCTGGACGATAACTTACATCTTTCAGTGCTGATAAGTTTTCATTACATGGTGTCTTGACACCGTTTACACAATAAAAATGGGTAAAATCGATAACTTGCATTTCAATGCCCATCTAACTTTTTTGCACTTCAAGTTTCTTAGTGCGGGATGGGTGAGGTATATTTGCGTTTATTATGATCTGTCGACCCGTAGACTCTACATTTCCTCTCTTTTTTTGGTTTTGCAATGTCAAATGGATGTTGGAATTTTTTCTCTCTTGGACGCCCTTTCGTAGTAGACTTTGGTGGGTCTAGTATCACTATTGTATTTGATGATTGGGATCCCTCGGCATGTGAGCCCTGGAACTGGAAAATATTGCCAGACACATGCGTGACATGAATGCTTCCTTGATGCGCTACTGGGACACCTTCAGTGGCACTAGTCCCTGGTGGTGAAGAAAACATTTGTGCTTCTTTTCCTTCATCTTTTTTTCCTTTCTTGCTTTCTTTATCTGCCTCTTTTTTAGTGCATCCATGTCATCTCTGAAAGCATTAACGTGTTTCCTTGCCAATGCCATCCCTTCATTAGTAGTGCAAGCGTCTTTTGCTTGTTCCTTGAAATCATTTAGAATATATGTATATCTCATGATATTTTTTCCTTCCTCTGTCATACCCTTCTTAACTGTTGGCTGTTGGTAATCAAGCTCAACAAGATCCTCTTCTGGATCCCATGTCCACCTATCTAGGATATACCTCCTCGGTATCTCGTAGACTCCAATCTATTCCATTACTCGTAGTATGTGTGCACACAATAGCCCATCACGACCAAACTTGCAGCAAGTGCATGAGTATACCCCTTCATCCTTGTTTGCCTGCACATGGTAGTCCCTATCCCCATACTTTGGTAGTATGCCTCGGAGCGACCACATCCTGAAGGTTCCATCTTGCAAAGTGTCGCATCCGTAAGCAGTCTTTAGCTTCATCTCTACCTGGAACTTGGAGAACAGATTTTGTGTGTATATCCCTCGCATCTGTAACTCGATTGGGTTCAATGAATACATGTCTGCCTCTTTGTAAATTGTGTCCACTTGCTCTTTCGCCACAACCACCATTACTTTCTCCTAGATTGCAGTGTATTGAGTTGCGAATTCAATCAATGAGTTGTTGGGGTTCACGTACTTCTTGAGCACAGCATTGAATCCCTCGCTCCCTGCAGTTGTCTGCAAGAATGGAAAGAAATGCTTCATGTAGTATACTGGGGCCCAACATTTCCTATTTTCCCACAGCCAGTGAAAATATTCGTTGTCGATCTGGCCAAATTCATCCATCATTGCCCACCATTTGTTTTCAAACACTTCCTCTGTGATACACAAAACATGAGACAATTACAACGTCATACACAATCATTGGTAATTAAAGTACAAGTATGCTGGTAACTTTTCTTAGTTGTTAGATGGTAACTTCGTTGAACAAATTTTCCAGATCTTTTTGTTGTTCTTTTTGATATGTGAAAGTTTTCTGTTCTTTTTTTTGTTTGTCTTACACCTAGTCTGGTAACTTTTCTAAACCAATAGTTGGTATCAACATATGTAGTTTTTCCGGTACAAAATAACCAGACCCGTTTTTTGCTATTATCAAATGTTAAAATGTTTTTGTTTGTTATTTTTCTTTAGATCCTAGACAGTGATTACATGTCCACACATTGTTTCCATTCTAATTTGATGTTGGTCCAATGAAACTGCCCCTTGGTAATATAACCAACAAGATCATGGTAACTTGTGTAGACCCACACATGGTAACTTGTGCCTCACACATTTTCATATGGCTTCTCAAGTTTGCTGCATGGTAATTAAAATGGGTCAACAGATTAGGTACGTACCAGTCAAGTTGTTGTCGACACAGTCTTTGAACGCTTTGTTTAGTGCTTTATCATCAGCCATAACTTTTCCAAGTTTCTCCTGCGCCTTCGTCATTATATGCCAGCGGCAATTTTTGTGTATTATGTTCAAGAAGACCTCGTCGATTGCGCTCCTCATTGCAAAGTCCTGGTCTGTGATGATGTTTTTTGGGGCAACACCACCCATTGCATGGAGGAATGTGTTAAACAGCCACACAAAGTTTTCCTTTAGTTCGTTTTGAACGAAGCCAGACCCAAACTGGATGGATTGACCATGGTTATTAATTCCAATGAATGGTGCACACGGCATCTTGTACATGTTTGTCATGTATGTCGTGTCAAATGACAAACAGTCATTATACTTTGCATATGCCCGCGTGATGCGCCATCTATCCAGAACAAGTTCTCAAGCCTGTCCCCGTCATCAAGTTTGATTCTCTAGTAGAAATATGAATCTTTGGCCCTCATCTCTTGGAAGTATGAAATTGTGCTCCCAACGTCCTTGTGGCGGTGCTCTAAGCGGAACTTAGCTCGTTGATTAGCAATGTCTTGTGTCGTGTAGGGTACGTCTTTAGCGCTCCCGTAGAACCATGACATCAGCTACATCTGCCTCGCAGTCTCAACGTTGCATCTGTGCACAACCCTCAAGAAGTCCTGCTCCTCCTTTGGAATGTACCGATGTGATAATAAGAATTTTGTTAAGGACGGCTTTTTGACCAGGGGGTGATTGTGGTTGTCCTCGAAACGGGCAACAATCCACCATGCATCATCGTGGGATAGGTACATGTGCGCTTCACATTCAGTCCTAACAACTTTCTTTTTTTTCCTCTTCTTGACAATGCTGGCTGGGTTTTCCACATCTTGCAGCTCATCCCTGTCCTTGCGTCGTTTGCCATATTTTGTACAAACTAGTAGCACCCTGCTTATAGTTCCATCAACCCTCTCTTTCTTGAATTGCTGCCTAATTGCAAAGCCAGTCCTGCGCGCGTAGGTGTTGTACTGGTCACGTGCGCTCTCGTGGTGTCAAATTTTGTCCCTTGTAAAGGTGGCTTAGGTGTGGAATATGCCTCCATGTTGCTGCCTTCCATATCAGCGTCGATCCCAGCAGATTCTGGAGTTGCTGGTTCACTTATTGTCTGCTCTCCAAGGCTCCCAGCTCCTGTGCTTGCATTTGTTCTAGCACTATGTGCATTTGTTCCACCACTGGGCAAGCTTTTGTTTGCGCTGATTGCCCGAGCACCTACAATTTGGCCTGGTAGATTAGTGGAATATTACATGATAAATAATAGTTTTCCATCATGGTAGTTTTCTGAAGATTCAGTGAATGCATCTTACTTTTCTGCCTAAACAACCCTGGTAATTTGCATACTTTGAACTGGTAATATGAGTGCACCAATGCTGGTAATTTTCAAACCCACTTCAATAGTAAAGTATTCTTTCTGCCTAAAAAACCATGGTAATTTGCATTTTTTGGACCTGGTAATATGTGTGCACCAATGCTGGTAATTTTCAAACCCACTTCAATAATAAAGTATAAAACTGGGTTTTTCATTCCATGATGATATGTAAACAATAATGTTCATAATTTTACATGTTCCCATGATGTTTGGGTATGCAGAATTGCTGCTTGGTGTGCGCGCTGCATCGTCCTCTTCATGCATTCTCCCTCCTCCTCCATCTTCCGCATTATCTCCTCTGCTAGCATCCATTTATCTACTCCTGCTTGATTTGTTTTTACGTTTGCACGGTAGTATACATTTACACGTGTTGACTCTTTTTTTGAAACTCATTGTTTTTTTACTCTTTACACAGTTGTTTGAAGGCAAGAATCGCAGGGATGATTGGGAAGAACACTAAATAGGACAATTACAGTACGACATGAGCATCTCCATTAAAAGGCACCACTTTTCTTTATCCATTGTTAGTACTTAGCTAAAGTGGATAATAACTTTTACTATGTACAGATGTAAGTGCATCTAGTGCCCCTTAGTGATTTTGGTGTATTGAAGACTTATAGGTTAAGGGACTAATGTGTTTATGAGTGTACACAGGTCTATAAGTCTATGAGGAGTTTGATATTTACATAAAAATTCTACCCCTAAAAATGAATATCTTTGACTGAAGACTTTGGTTTTCTGAAGACTTTGAAAGTGAAGAAATTGGTGTGACTTGAAGACTTGGTATTCATACGAGGAACATGAAGCGTGAAGACTTTTGTTTTCGTAGTTTCATTTTCTCTTTCTTGAGTCATAGGAAACACCGTGCTGTTAAAGGGGGTCGAGGAAATACTAAGAAATTTTTTCCATGTGATGCTCAACTCAAAATCCTACACCTACCAATCCCTTCGAGTGAAGCCATTGGAAATCTCATACAGCTCAGTCAATTTCTTCAGTGACAGAGATGAAGTTCTTCTGGTCGCTGAGGAATTTGTTCTGACTGAGGAGTTAGGAATTTGCCAGTGCGGATTGCCTACACAGTGAGGAACATGATAGCCCTGAGGAATTTGAGCCTCAAAATATCCGACCGTTGCTGTGCTACGCGCTAGCTGCCCCAAAATATCTACCCACCTAATGGTCATATTATTGAAGGGCATTTATGTCTTATCATGTCGGGCTGCTCCCTAGGCTATAAATAGCCGCCCCCTACAACCACTAGCTGGTTGGCTGCTCTGAGAAACCGGACACTTGTCATTTGAGAGCATCCCATCCTCCGAGGACTTTGAGAGAAAATCATCAAGTGAGGAAAAACCCAAACCCAAACACCTACAAACCCAAAGTGATTGAGCATCACTGAAGAGATTGATCTTGCGTAGATCCGACGCTTGTTACCTTTGAAGACTGTGCTTCTTCCAGACGGTTAGGCGTCATGGTCTGAGCATCCAAGAGGAAATTGTGGATCGCCGAGTGACCGAGTTTGTGAAGGTTTGGAAGTCACCTGAAGACTTACCATGAGTGATTGGGAGAGGTCTATGTGACCTTAGCTCAAGGAGAATACGGTGAGGACTGTGTGTCCTCAGGTTTCAATACCTAGCCGCTCCAACCAGACGTACAACTGAGATAGCAATTGGAACTTGTCTACCAAATCAATGTCTTCACCAAGCTTACTGGTTCTATTTCCTCAACTCTTTCATTTCCTCATAACTGTGTTGTGTGCTTGTTCATATCTGTGTTTGAAGACTTTGACTGAAGACTTTCTCAATTTCCTTAGTTCAATTTCTTCAGTCTGTTTGTCTTCATCCTGTGTTATCCTGTGTTTACGCTTTCTGTACTCTGTGTTTGTCTTCATTTCATCATGATGACCATGCTTGTGTTCTGTTATGTTTACATCTGAGTACTTATTCCGCTGCAAGTAGTTATTCGCTTAGGAATTTCCTCACCCTGAAATTCCTCAGTGAAGAATTCATAAAAATCGCCTATTCACCCCCTCTAGTCGATATAATGCACTTTCAATTGGTATTAGAGCAAGGTACTCCCTTGTTCTATGTGATTTTGGTTTAACCGCTTGGAGTTTTAGTTATGTCGACTGCAGGTATGATCAAGGTCTCTGCTGGGTGTCCTACCTTCGATGGGACGGACTACCCCTACTGGAAGAATAATACATGAATGCATCTTGAGGCAATTGATAACGATCTCTGGTATGTTGTGGAAAATGGTGTTCCCTCAGGCACACCTTCTCTGAATGATGCTGATGTGAAGAGATTCAAGCAACTCGATTCTCAAGCGAAGAACATCATATGTGGGCATCTGAGCAAAGGAAAGTATGGTAGAGTGAGTGTTTTGGAAACTGCTAAGCTTACCTGGGATAGGCTATCTGAAGTCAACGAAGGAGTCTCAACACAGCGTGACTCTCGAGTTGACGTTCTTCTCAATCTCTTCAACTGCTTCAAAAGACTCGACAATGAAAATGTTCAACAAACCTTCGATCGCCTCACTGACATTTCAAATGAGCTTCAAGCACTTGGTGCCACTGACATCACCGACCATGAGGTGGTGAAGAAACTGCTGAGATCGCTTGATTTCTCATTTGATACTCTGGCACTGATGATACAAGAATGTGGAGATTACAAGTCACTTGATCCCGCTGATATCCTCGAGAGGCTAAACACTCATGAGTTCCAGCTTGCTGAGAAGAGAGACCTCTATGGTTCGAGCTATGGCAGATCACGTGCCCTGAAGGCCAAGGTAGTTTTTGAGTCTGAAGATGAAGATTCTGGCAGCAGCCTTGGTGATCCCGAAGAACTGAGCCAGGAACTAGCACTGCTCGTGAAGAAATTTCAAAAGTTTTCAAGACGTTGTAGCTTTGGAAAATCCTCAAGGAGCAATGATTCCTCATCCAGTGCCTACAAGAAGAGACTATGCCACAAATGCAAGAAACCTGGTCACTACATTCAAGATTGTCCTCAGTGGGAAAAGGAATCAAAGAAGAAGAAATACAAGGATTACAGTTCTGATGATGCGAAGAAGAAGAAGAAATCTTCAAAATCTTCATCATCAAAATCCTCAAAGTCTTCATCTCACAAGAAGAGCGGCTCCAAGAAGGCTCGGGCATTCATTAGCAAGGAAATGGACTCTGAGGCTGAATCCGAGGAACATGAGGAAGAGGAGGCATCTGAGGAGCCCGAGTCTGGTGTGGCGAGTCTAGATCTCACTACTGCATTCGTCAGCAAGTCTATCTTCAACTCTGAAGAAAATGGCTTCACCAACAAGGCTGATGAAGGCAATGATGACTACGCTCCCACCTATTGCTTCATGGCAAAGGGTGCCAAGGTACTCAAATATACCTCCTCTGAATCAAGTGAGAATGAATATGATGAAAACCTCAAGCCCAGCTACTCTAAACTTGCTAAGATTGCTGTGAAACAACAAAAGACTTTTGAAAAGGTTCAAAACATGCTAGACAAAAGTGATGTTATGTTGGGTGAAGAAATGGATCACACTAAAACCTTGACTGAAAATCTTCAGAGACTTCAGACTAGGTTTGACAACCTTCAAGGTCATCATAACACTCTCTTATCTGATCATGAGAAGCTTTCTTATGAACTTTTTCAAAGAAAGAAAAAGCTTGAAAAGCTAATGGTGAGTTATGAAGATCTTCAGAAGGAGCGCGATTCATTACTTGCTCAACAAATCAGCGTTGCTCAGGAAGAATTTGTTCCTCCATGTTTTAAGTGCATTGAACATGAATCTGCTAATTCTTCACCTGAATGTTCAAATGATTCTAATGCTACAAATTCTTCACCTGTCTCTGCTATCACTAATTCCTCATCTGAGGACATTGCTAGTATCATTGATGATGCAGGGCTGAAGGAATTGTACATGACAGGCATGTACAAAAGCCTCAAAGGGCATCAGACTCTTTGTGATGTGCTTAAAAAGTAGATCCTCAACAGGAACCCTAGGAAAGAGGGTATTGCCTTTGAGAGGAAAATCAATGCTGATGGAACTTATTGGAAGCCTGAGTAGTACCCCAAAACCTCATGGAGTTCTTTGAAAGGGACCACCAGTAGATCCATCTAATCTATCTGGCTTTACATGTGAATCTCCTCATTCTTCTGATGAGTCATTTGACTCCAACTATAAACTGTTCAAAAATCAGAATGGTGAAGTATTTGCTAGATATATTGGCACTAACTGCAGGAAATGTTCCCCTATGAAGAAAATCTGGGTTCCCAAAAGGTACCTTGAAAATCTGCAGGTGAATGTCCATATGGATCCAAGTCCTCATATGGACCAAATTCCTCACGTGGATCAAATTCTTCATATCGTGCTAACACCTCTGTTTGGTAGGGAAGAGCTAAAGGCTATCAATATGAGCATTATTCTTATAATCATTATGTTCATAAGTCCTTGAAGAATTTCTCTGCTTATTCATAAGCTTATCCTAACTCCTCTTATGTGAAACGAAGTGGACTGGCTTCTATGCCACCTTTCTCGTATGGAGCTCACAGAGTAATGAACTCTTTGCCACCCCTTCAGATGTGGGTGGTGAAGAAAAAGAACTAATTTCTTCTGCAGGGTCGTCTGAAGAATTTGCTGGAGACCTGAAATTGCCTGAAAGGACGCAGGCTCATCTTGAAGAAATGAACCCTCATTTCTCACGTCCTCATACTGTTTTATCTGTTCCATTGGTTGATGAAATTGATCTGATGAATTGATGTCATATTCTTCACCGATGAAGTATATGAGTTCGTAAGATGCACTAATTCATCTGCAGGATGATCAACCCAAAGCCAATGAGTGGGTTCTCGATAGTGGATGTACAAATCACATGACTGGTGACAAAAATCTATTGATGGATGTTCCCTATCTCCATCGCATCTGAAGCATATCATCTTCGCTGACAAAGGAAAAAGTCAGGTATTGGGTCTAGGTAAGGTTGCAATCTCAAAGGATCGACACATGGACAAAGTCATGCTTGTCGAGTCCTTAGGATACAACCTCATGTTTGTCTCAATGCTCTGTGATCTTGATATGGTTGTTGTCTTTGGCAAGTATCGTTGTGTTGTGATCATGGAAGCTGACAATTCCGAAGTCTTCGAAGGCTTTAGGAGAGGAGACTTGTACATTGTTGATTTCTCTACAGGACCTCAACCAGCTGTATGCCTACTTGCAAAAGCTTCAGAAGGCTGGCTATGGCATCGATGACTTGGTCATGCTGGCATGAGGAATCTGAACACACTCGCGAAGAAGAAGCATGTCATTGGCATTGAGAATGTAAAATTCCTCAAGGATCACTTATGCAGAGCCTGCGAAGCTGGAAAGATGACCAAGGCCAAGCATCCAGCAAAGACAATCATGACTACCACTCGACCATTTGAATTGCTTCACATGGATCTCTTTGGTCCTAATCATTATTCTGCAGTTACAAATGATGCATCTCTATATGGCTTCGTTATTGTTGATGATTACTCTCGTTACACATGGGTGCATATTGTCACTTACAAACATGAGGTGCAGGAAGTCTTCAAATGATTTTCTTCGAGGGCTTCAACCAACTTTGGTGTGAAGATCAAGCACATCAGAAGTGACAATGGAACTGAGTTCAAGAATTCTGGTCTTGATGACTATCTTGATGAACTCGGTATTACTCATGAGTTATCTGCTCCTTATACTCCTAAGCAAAATGGCATCGTGGAGCGCAAGAACATGACTCTTGTTGAGATGGCTCGCTCTATGCTTGATGAATACAAGACGCCTCGTCGTTTCTGGATTGAGGCAATTGATACTGCATGCCACATCATCAACAGGGTATATCTTCACAAATTCTTCAAGAAGACTGCTTATGAACTCCTCACTGACAAGAAACCCAATGTGAGTTATTTCAAAGTCTTCGGTGCTAAATGTTGGATTAGAGATCCTCATCACAACTCAAAATTTGCACCAAAAGCACATGAAGGTTTTATGCTTGGTTACGGAAAGGACTCGCGCACCTACAGAGTCTTCAACAACGTACTTCATAAAGTTGTTGAACTGTAGATGTGCGGTTCGATGAAACTAATGGCTCGCAAAGAGAGCACCTACCTTCTGTGTTAGATGAACAGTCACCTGAGGAATCTATCAAGTTCAAAGCTACTGAGGATGTCATTCCTACCGAAGAATCTGTTGAAGAAATCATTCCAGAACGTGAAGAACATCATACTGATGCACCTGAAGAAAATGGTGCTGAAGAAAATGCTGATCAAATTCCTCGATGACAACCTGCTCATCCTCGCGTTGCAAACGAAGTGCAAATTGAGAAAATCATCAGCGACATCAACATTGCAGGTCCTCTCACACGCTCAAAAGCTTCACATTTGTCTAACTTTTGTGGGCATTTTGCTTTCGTCTCTATCACAGAGCCCACTAAGGTAGATGAAGCATTTCTGGAGCCTGAGTGGATTCAAGCTATGCAAGAAGAATTACATCAGTTCAAGCTGAACAACGTCTGGGAACTGGTGAATCGCCCAGATCCTCGCAAGCACAATATCATTGGCACAAAGTGGATCTACCGCAACAAGCACGATGAAAATGGACTTGTGGTGAGGAATAAGGCACGACTTGTAGCTCAAGGCTACACACATGTTGAAGGAATTGATTTCGATGAAACTTTTGCACCTGTTGCTAGACTTGAGGCTATTCGCATATTACTTGCTTATGCTAACCATCATGATATCACTTCAGATCAAATGTATGTGAAAAGTGCATTCCTCAATGGTAAGCTTGAGGAAGAAGTATATGTTGCTCAACCCCTAGGTTTTGAAGATCCAAAGCATCCTGACAAAGTCTTTAGACTCAATAAGGCCCTCTATGGCCTCAAGCAGGCCCCTCGGGCATGGTATGATACCTTGAAGGAATTCCTCATGAAGAAAGGCTTCAAACCCGGTTCACTTGACCCTACTCTTTTCACTAAATTTTATGATGGTGAATTGTTTCTGTGCCAAATTTATGCTGAAGATATTATCTTTGGTTGTACTGACAAACGTTACAGTGATGAATTTGCCTATATGATGAGTGAAAAATATCAAATGTCTATGATGGGAGAATTGAAGTTCTTCTTAGGTCTTCAAATTAAATCAACAGTATAATGGCATATTCATATCTCAGGAGAAATACCTCAAGGATGTACTGAGGAAATTCGGTATGCAAGATTGCAAAGGGGTCAAAATTCCATTGCCCACAAATGGCCATCTATGCACTAATGAAAATGGTATTGAATTTGATCAAAAGATATACCGCTCCATGATTGGTTCTTTATTGTATTTATGTGCATCTTGGCCAGATATTATGCTTAGTGTTTGCATGTGTGCCCGATTTCAAGCTACACCGAAGGAATCACACCATAAGGCTATGAAGCATATTCTTTCATATCTAGGTCACACACCAACACTTGGATTATGGTACCCCAAGGGCTCGGCTTTTGATCTCATTGGATATTCAGACTCTGACTATGCTGGTGATCGTCAACATCGGACACATGCCATTTCCTCAGACGATCATTGGTCTGTTGGTCCTAGAAGAAACAGAACTGCGTATCACTGTCTATTGCTGAAGCTGAGTACATTGCTGCTGGTTCTTGCTGTGCTCAATTGCTATGGATGAAGCAAATTCTCAAGGACTATGGCGTCAACATGAAGAATGTGCCTCTCTACTGTGACAATGAGAGTGCAATCAAGATTGCTCACAACCCAGTTCAGCACTCGAAGACTAAGCACGTTCAAATTCGTCATCATTTTCTTCGTGATCATGTGTGGAAGGGTGACATCTCTATTGAGCATGTACGGACTGAAGAACAGCTAGCCGATATCTTCACTAAGCCCTTGTATGAGAAGAGATTTAGCAAGTTGAGGTGTGAGCTAAATATCCTAGATTCTTCGAATGTTCTTTGAAAAGGACACTCATCCTAACACTTATGCAAAATTGATGACTTAGATGTGCAACACATGAAGAAACTTTTTTCTTCAATCAATGAAGACTAACACTCTAAGTGTGAAGAAATTAACGAAGAATTTGATTCTCAGAGCCCTACGACAATTGTATGCGCGTGTCTGAAATCATCATTCCTACCAGTGGGTTACGCTTGACACCAAAAGTTGAAAATCTTCAATTGAGTTTTTCCTCAGTTTTTGAAATTCCTCAGTTGTTCATTTTCTTCAACTTTGCATTGGCTTCACCATTTCCGTCGTTTTTCTTCATTGGCTATTTATATATATAGAGTTTATGTCCTCTACAGCATTCACTTATTGCTAATTCTTCAAGTTGCTTTTTCTGCTAAGTGAATGTGATCGGACCCTTCCCCCTCTATGCTAAACTCAACCTAGTCTATGCACAAATTCTTCATGTGCGTTCTATTTGAAACTCGATCAAAATCTTCACTGTGTCCTTGTCAGCCGAAGGATTTGCGAACGGTACTTTAAAACCTATCTTATCTAAATTTTCGGCTTTGCCGCTCAAACCATTCCGCATTCTGTGAAATGTTTATCTATTCACCCACGATCTCACACGATCGCCACCTCTCAGTACGTGGGTGACACATGTCAAGCGAATGAGAAGGGTCAGGGGCACGTTCGTCCAATTTCTTCGGGCGAACAGTTTTTCACTCCGACTATAAATACCCCTCCCCTTCCTCACTTCACTTTTACTCTGCTCGACCTCTCTCCCGCTCGAGCTTCCCAAAACCTAGCGCCACTGCTACTTCATCGTTGCCGGTGAGGAAGAGCTTCACTGCCTCGACCTCGTCGCCGTCGTACTCGCACCGGCTGTGGATTTCTTCTCTCCGGCACCGCCGTAGCTGTCTTCCTCTGCCGAGTTAGGGCGTGGAAGATCTGAACTGATGAACTTCACATCTACACTTCCCAGTTCGTCGTGTTCTTCATCTAGGGTAATTAAAAGTTACTTTTACTTCCCTCTTTGATTCAAATGTTTACTTCAAAACCTTCAAAGGTGTTTATTCTTCAAATTCTCACACACTAAACACCTCGCATTTCATCTGTTCCTGATCCGTTTCTCTAAGCAACATTTTTCTTCAAGATTCCTCAGTTGTGTGGATTTTCGATCTGTACAACTCTGGAACCTAAGACAAAGAATGCTTAGTGAAATTCTTCAAGAAACATCTGGTCAAATTCCGCGAACTTATTCTTTTTTGAAAAACCTTCTGAGAACGCATATGACCTCTCCAAATTCCTCGCAACTATACTCTGTTCATAGGTACTCATGTCCGCTGCTGAATCACTAGGTTCTCATCAACTTAACTCATTTGCAGCGTTCCTCGAAGAAAAGTTGCAAACCTCTTCAGAAAATTCAGTTGTTCATATTCCTCAGCTGAAGAAAATGGCTAAAAATAAGAAGCCACATAAAGGAGGAAAGAGGCCCGAGGTCAACACAACGTTTGAGATCCCTGATGACATCTAAGCTGGGTACTGCACACCCCCTGAGGAAGATAAAAATCAGCGCAAGGTGCGCATTCAAAAGATTGAGAGGAGATGGGCACGGGAATGGAGGGAGTACAGATATGTTACTCCCAAGTACATGAAGAAATTCGCCGTTACCCCTCCATGCTCAAGACCTCCATTGGCACCTGGCCAAGAAGCAGATTCCACCAGCCTCAAGCGCGGTGAGGACTATCCAGAAGAATGGGCCAAGCGCCAGGGGAAACTGGCCAAACAGGCAAAAGAAGCAGTGAGGAAATTTAATGAAGACTTTGCTGCTGCTACCACTGCTGAGGCCTCTGCTGTCAAGCCAAAGAAGGCCATGGCAAAGAAACTTTCTCATAAGCCAAGTGGTTCATCCTCAATGCCCTCATGGCCAAGTTTCTCAGCAATGCCCTCATGACCAGACTCTTCAAAGCCCTCACGGCCAACTCCTCAAGCTGCTCCAGCTCCTCCGCCAAAGTCCTCAGCTCCTCCGACAAAATCCTCAGCACCTGTGCATCTCGCCACGTGCCAAAGGACAACAAGCATCTCAATTGCCTTAGGAGCTTCTGCTAGTTCTCCAGCTCCACCAAATTATTCAACTGGCCCCTCTCTGCTGAAGAAAAAGGACACTGCTGGACGAGGCACACGACCAAGTCCTCACAAGAAGTAGGTCGCCTTTCAAGCGCCTTCTGATGATGACGAAGCTGATGATGAGGAACTTGCGAAATCATCAGAGACAGGCAGGTCAAGGCCACTAGAGCCAAAGGCGGCAATGTGCCATTGATTCTGGATCCAAAGTTGATTCTAGACTTCATCGACCTATGGCACAAGGATCCTAACACACCTTTGCCGGAGATGAACCTCACTCCTGGTCAAAGTAATGTTTTGACTGCCTTCATTGAAGAAGACAAATGGAAATTTGAACAAGGAAGGAGAGTGAAGAAAGCGCAGTACAAGAAACAGATGTTCTGAAGCTTTCCCCTGAAGAACTCGTTGCCTTGCAAGCTGAGATCAAGCAACTAAGTGATGAATTTGATCGCTACTATGCTGACTGGCTTGGAGCCAAGGTCAGATTTATAAAGATAACTGAGAAGTTCACTTCCAATGTTGCAGCCCCAACGCAACAAGAAAATCCTCAGGCTGAGGCATATGCTCAGCCTACTTAAGAACATGCCAGCACCACTGATGAAAATCAGGCTACTGATGAATCTCAGAGTACCAGGGCTGATGACTGCATTCCAGCCGCTGAAGAAATTGCCAGGGAAACCACTAGTGTTGCGCCTGAAGAAACTGCCAGGGCAGCTAAAGCTTCAACAGCTGTGCCTGAAGAAAATGAAGAAATCAGGGCAACTGCAACAGTTGTGCCTGAAGTAATTGAACCAAATTCCTCTGCTCCTCCTGCGCCTACTCCAACTCCGATCCTTCCGTCTGCCTCAGATGTGAAGAAAACCAGGGCTGCAGATCGTGCAACTATGAAGAAAAGGAAGGCATCAACTTCATCAGATTCTTCAGCTCCGAAGAAGATGAAGCCATTGACCAGCTCTTTTGCTAATCCAATTGATGCTATTCCGGTCTCATCCATGCCATCAAAGGACATTGTTCCTTTTGATGAAGAATATGTGATTCCAAGTGAATCAGATGAAGAAATTCCTTTTGCTGCTTCGTCAGAGCAGTTGGATGAAGAAATTGAAGCGGATGCAATCCCTTCAACCCCGATAGTCTCATCGCCCATGCCTCAGTTCACTGCTGAAGAGGCCGGCGTTGAGGAAAATAGTGAAGATGAAGATGTGGACATTGCGGGTACAACACCAGTGCTGAATGATGACTTTTGGGAAAGTCAGCACCCCAACTCTCCTCTGTTCACACCACTGCAAAAAATTGCTCAGTCCCCTGTCAACACTGAAGTACAAATGGGATCTGATCAACCTCGTGCAACCCCGTCTGTCCATGAAGAGATTCCAGCCACTAGTGCTGAAGAAAATGTTAATGAAGAATTAAAGACCCAGGCTGTCACTGAAGAAGAACCTGAAATTCCTCAGCCCGTGGAGCCCGAGATTGCGATTCTTGAGGTGGTGATGCCATTGACTGATACTCCTCAGCCCAAGCCAAAGGATCCCTTCTCGAAGAAGCAGAAATTCAAGGCTGATGACTTCTTCGGCGAGCATGTTTTCTTCACTGACTTCAACCCATATGACTCTGCTCGTCTTAGAAGGAAGCGGTTCTGGACTGCCAGCCAAGCAAATTTTTATTCTTCACTGCTCTTCAACAAGGACAAAGTCTTCAACCACGGGCATATTCCTCACGTCGACATGGAATCAATGCCTTCTTTTACCCCCGTCCTCAGTGTGCTTCATGAAGCAGGATTGCTCAACTTTTGCACGGATATTTGCAATTGGAATGAAGAGCTCATTATTTAATTCTATGCAACCCTACACATCACAGGCGATGCTGATGATATCAACTCTTGGGTGTTGGACTGGATGACCGAAAACACTCATTATAAGGCACCAGCCTATGAAATACTTCACGCCCTGCCCATCAGTCCATCCATTGAAGGAGCTCGCTGCCTGTACCAGGAGCCAGAACTCACTGCTCATTACATGCAAGTGCTTATGAAGCTTCTGAAGCCCGGTCAAGCCCCAAGGACCAAATTCCTCATGAAGGAATTGCAGTATGTACCAAGAACAGTCTATCGCATTCTGACGAAGACTATGAGTCCAATCAAAGGCCACGACTCATCTGATGAGGAAATTGTTGGCATCATGAAGAATCTGCTATTCAACATCATTCATGGCATTCCTGTCAATTATCACGATTTCTTCATGAGGACTCTGGCAAATGTTGCACTCTCTCCGTTTGAGTTGAAGCCTTACGCACCTTGGATTATGAGATTCATCAGAACAAGGTCTTCGCTCAACTACAAGGCTGACACTCTCAACCATTGCAGCTACTTGCCCCCCATTGAAGTCCTCAAAAGGACATTTTCCTCAGCTGATGAAAAGGGCAAGGCCGCTACTGTTATAGATAAAGGCATTCGTCCATTGGATGGTCAGTTTCGCAAAGCTGCATCTTATTCCACCAATGATGACTCTGCCACTCATGATTCTGCTGCCAATGCATCCAAGCCAAATCCTCAAGCCACAACTCCAAGAGTGATGACTAACCGTGAGCTTCTTCTCAGTCTTCACCAGAAGGTGGATCGAAACAATAAATGGGTTAAGCGTCAGTTTGGTTCTATTCTTCACAACATGACTGCTACACATAATGCAGTGAAGAAAAACCATTACTACCTCCATGAAGTCTTCGGTCGCACCTGGGCTATTCTGTCACATCTATATGGTGAAGAAGATCTGAAGCAAATGGGTCTCAAGGAGGATTTTGACTGGTCTGCACCTCCACCGAAGAAATACAAGAAGGTCAAGGTTCCTTCCTTGGTGGCCAGATCCTATTCTTCGTCACGCGACACTGACGAGTATGAAGACTTGGACGACACTGCGGCAGGCCCTACAACAACAAACGATCCCAACAACACTGGCGCTCCTTCATCAACTTGATATTCTTCAGGGGCGTTAGTCCTCATTTTCGATCCTTTTGGTCATTTGATGAGAAAGGGGGAGAAATTTGAGTTAGTCTTCAAGCGGGTCTACCTATATGGGCGTTTTTTTGCAAAGTTACAACTCCCGTTCTTCTGAGACTTTATTCGACCGAGTTGTAAACTTAAACTCTATGGTGGCCTGATACTTTTGCTGTGATTTTCTGCATGCTTATTCCTCATTAATTTTGATGCACACATGCTGAATTACATCATTCACCATATTTCATCATGCATTTAAAATTCTTCATATTATATGTCAAATACGTGTATGAATTACAAGATATAGGGGGAGATCTCCATGGTTCTACTCTTCAAGTGTGCATTGCTTCAAAAGCAAATTCCTCACTATGCACATCTTCAGGGGGAGTTCTTTTATATCTTGCAATCAAATTCCTCAATATCAGTATTTACACTTCATATGATTATCCCCGTTGAAAACTTAACCTATATTGTCATCAATCACCAAAAAGGGGGAGATTATAAATGCATCTAGTGCCCCTTAGTGATTTTGGTGTATTGAAGACTTATAGGTTAAGGGACTAATGTGTTTATGAGTGTACACATGTCTATAAGTCTATGAGGAGTTTGATATTTACAGAAATAGTCGACCCCTAAAAATGAATATCTTCGACTGAAGATTTTGGTTTTCTGAAGACTTTCTGAAGACTTTGAAAGTGAAGAAATTGGTGTGACCTGAAGACTTGGTATTCATACGAGGAACATGAAGCGTGAAGACTTTTGTTTTCATAGTTTCATTTTCTCTTTCTTGAGTCATAGGAAACACCGTACTGTTAAAGGGGGTCGAGGAAATACTAAGGAAAAATTTCCATGTGATGCTCAACTCAAAATCCTACACCTACCAGTCCCTTCGAGTGAAGCCATTGGAATTCTCATACAGCTCAGTCAATTTCTTCAGTGATAGAGACGAAGTTCTTCTGGTCGCTGAGGAATTTGTTCTGACTGAGGAGTTAGGAATTCGCCAGTGCGGATTGCCTACACAGTGAGGAACATGATAGCCTTGAGGAATTTGAGCCTCAAAAATATACGACCATTGTTGTGCTACGCGCCAGCTGTCCCAAAATATCTACCCACCTAACGGTCATATTATTGAAGGGCATTTATGTCTTATCATATCGGGCTGCTCCCTAGGCTATAAATAGCCGCCCCTACAACCACTAGCTGGTTAGCTGCTCCGAGAGAAACTGACACTTGTCATTTGATAGAATCCCATCCTCCGAGGACTTTGAGCACAAATCATCAAGTGAGGAAAAATCCAAACCCAAACACCTACAAACCCAAAGTGATTGAGCATCACTGAAGAGATTGATCTTGCGTAGATCCGACGCTTGTTACCTTTGAAGACTGTGCTTCTTCCAGACGGTTAGGCGTCATGGTTTGAGCATCCAAGAGGAAATTGTGGATCGCCGAGTGACCGAGTTTGCGAAGGTTTGGAAGTCACCTGAAGACTTACCACGAGTGATTGGGTGAGGTCTGTGTGACCTTAGCTCAAGGAGAATACGGTGAGGACTGTGTGTCCGGGACTGTGTGTCCTCGGGTTTCAATACCTAGCTGCTCCAGCCAGACGTACAACTGAGACATCAGTTGGAACTGGTCTACCAAATCATTGTCTTCACCAAGCTTACTGGTTCTATTTCCTCAACTCTTTCATTTCCTCATAACTGTGTTGTGTGCTTGTTCATATCTGTGTTTGAAGACTTTGACTGAAGACTTTCTCAATTTCCTCAGTTCAATTTCTTCAGTCTGTTTGTCTTTATCCTGTGTTATCATGTGTTTACGCTTTCTGTACTCTGTGTTTGTCTTCATTTCATCATGATGACCATGCTTGTGTTCTGTTATATTTACATCTGAGTACTTATTCCGCTTCAAGCAGTTCTTCGCTTAGGAATTTCCTCACCCTGAAATTCCTCAGTGAAGAATTCATAAAAATCACCTATTCACCCCCTCTAGTCGATATAACGCACTTTCAACAGATTGATAACTTGTTTACTTCATGCAGTATAACATTCTTGTAGACTAAAAAATGAACCTTTTTTGCAATGCATCTTCCATGATTTTGTGATCAATAAAGGTTCATCTTTGCTTTATCTGCCTTTATTTTTCCATGGTAGACACAAAATCTATGTTTTTTGTAGCAAGGGAATGGGGTAATTTTTTGGGTACTCTGTTACGTTGCATAAAGTTGGTAACAAAAACTACGAGGGGCTGGTAATTTTGCACTTAGTTGATTGGTAAGTCACTGCAATAGGCAGAATTATGAGAGAAGTTTGCTTATTCTGTTTCCATAAGGTGGAAGGATGGTAATTTTTGCACAGATTGGGAGGGGGTGGGGTGGGGTAAGTCTTTGTATTAAGCAGAATTTTTTGGAGATTTTGGATGAGTCTTGATTCTTACCAGGGTGAGGTGATGTTGCCTGGTGATTTCTTTGCCGTATCCCTGGTAATTTCCGCCGCTTCCCTGATGATCTGCTCTGGTTTGATCCAGATCTGGAGGAGGGGTAGGTCTTTGGTGTTGATTTTGAGTAGCTGTGTAGGGGGGAGGGGTGGGTGGGTGGTGGGGAGGGGCGTGTGGGGGGTGGGGAGGGGGAGAGAGGGTATACTTGCTTGGGAGGTATATAAGGGGGTGGGGGAAAGTTGCGATCTGGGAAAGTGCGTCGTGGGGGGGATGTCATTTTCTGTTGGGCCTTGTACGGCGATCGGCCTGGTTAGCTGGCGGGTGATCAACCTGATTAGCTGGCGGGTGATAGACAGGTATGGTAAGGTACATTTCCTATCGGGCACACTGTTGCCAAATATCACAGTCCTTTAATGTAACCCTTGTTCTGGCTTCTAAGCTTCTTTGATTCACAATATTTCAAAAACACTATAGTGACACAATTTTTTTGTGCCCACTTGATTATAGAATAATGTTTACACCAAACTTTTGCACAAGATAAATGAATGAAGGTTTCAAGATGGTTTAAGAGGATTTAAAATTTACTATATGAAATATAGTGCAAAGAAATCATTGAGTATAATTACATTCTACATATCAAATGACGTTGAAGAAAGTTACCATGAGCATCTACAATTCAGTCCCCTAAACATCTGTGGGCGCATCCGCGGACAGCGTCAGCCCACCCCTCAAATGTCCTCCCGGACAACCACATCCCTCATATTTGAACGACTGAACCCCATATCCATGGAAAGCCATGCATGTCCAGCATATAGCACCCATTCACAAATTCAGCAATTCGACAATGCAAAATAAACCACAATTCAACACATGCAAAAATAAAATTTAACAACTTATACATAGATAGGTGACACAGAATGAACCAATGGAGTCTTTTGTTGTGTTCGTTGATCTCTTTCTTCTTCATCTCGATGCACTTCTTGCTTCCATCATCTAAGAGGCTAGTGTCTTACAACATGATCACAGAATCCCTGCTATCCCTTGCAAGCCTCAATCCTGTGCGTTGTCACCCCCTTCCCATGCTCAACTTCTCTTTCACCCTCATCCGATCAAACTCCATCCTCTCCCTTTGCGCACCTAAGAAGAGCTTGCACCTCTCCTTCTTCACCTCATTCATAAAAAAATGCCCGTCCATGTGGAGCATATTTAGCACTGCGCCATCACGCGCAACCCGCTCCTTCAGCCACTTGTTTCCCATCACCTGCAAGTTTCTCTTTGGCACGATCGCTTGTACATCTGCCCCTCCACTTTGCTTCTCTTTGTCATCCAATCCAATAGATTTTTAGTAGCTAGAGCTACAATTTTTCTTTATCTTCTTGGTGCCGCTTTGAGCACTTCAACAATGGTTTGTCACTTTGGTTCCCATTAAATTCATCCAACAACGGGATAGAGTAAATGGCTTGCCCTCGATTTGAGAGTACAAACTTACCGTCAACCCCAACTAGCAAAGCAAAAATCATGCAAAACAATGCAACAACTATAGTGAAATACAAATGATGACAATGCGAAGCAAATCAAACTTACATGGTTTTGGACTCCAATACCACTTTGGTTCCGGCTAACCACTTGTGTATAGTAACCGACAAACTTGTTGACGCTCTCTTGGATGGTGGACCATCTATGTTGGAGAGAGCCCACATTGTGAGTGGTATGGATATGGTTCGGCTCCACGTAGTTCCTTTCCTCATGGTAGAGTTTGTGATCTTTTTGCCAATACTTGATGTCCTTTTGCTCGGTTTCACAAATTAGATCCATGCTTGTGGCCAACCAAGATTCATACAACATCACATCTTCAAAGCTTCTGAATATTGGGCCTCTTGGATTTGGTACCTTCTTTTAGTGCACGATGTTTTCCCGACTTCATACATAGAGGAATCGGTATCACCCATCAAAATGCATAGGCTTTTGACCATCATTTATCATGTTCAACATGAATGCATTCTACAATATGGTCCACAAACTACAATCCCTAGATTGATTCAATGGTATGTGCAACAACGAAGCAAGCGATGCAAATGACATATGGGGTAAGAATGTATCGGGTCTTGCTCGAGCATATGGTCGAACATCAAATGGGCATGTCCGGTGCCGGCATTTCTCGACGTTGTCCGTTGCCTTTGGAGCTGTGGCGATTCATACATCGTGTCCACGGCAGAGGCATCCTCTAAGAAGGTACCCGGGATGCCTGGCCGCTAGGAGGCTGGAGCGGACTCGGGCTCGACCGACGACTTCTTCCTTCTCCCCAAATCGGATGCGCCCAAGTCCATGCCCCCACCGGCCATCTCTACAGCTTCCCTCTCTGCAGCTACCTTCTCCGCTGCTTCCCGGGTGCGCTGTCGGGCACATCGATTCCTCCGAGCAATGATCTCCGCCTTGCAAGAGACGATAGTCTGGAGCGACACGGCTCCGTCAAGGCATCGTCGATGGTGGTGTGGGGGATGGGGTACTCAACATTGACATCTACGACGGCGGACGAGGATGGTGGCGTGGACGGATGGCAAGCGTGGAGGAGGGCGACGACTCAGACATGGGAAATGGAGGACGAACATGGGAGGAGGACGGGCGATTTGGTGGACTTGGTCAGTTTGGAGCGGATTTGAGATGAGTCCGGCCTATCGTATCTGATGTGGCGGCCACGGCCGAGCGTCCCATATCCGCCCCACATATATAGGGCCAGTTTGAGGGGGTCCTGTTGGGTGCCAATTTGGTGACACGCAGTGACCGGGCCATCCGTCCAGACATATAGAGGGAATTTGAGGTGTTCGTTGTAGATGCTCTAAAAGATTCCACTCTACTTTGTCTATGGAAACATCTTTAACAATAAATAGCTAGCTGTGGCCGTTTCATAAAAGAAGTCTACCAATGTAACGAATGCTGTAAGCATGACGTGAGTTTCCCGGCATATAACACGCGCGCATGTTTTGTGATCGGAGTGACATGTGTGACCTCATTCCATGGAGCCGGTCCTAAGCTTCTGCAGAATTTCTATCGTACGTATAATCTCCTTGCAAAAAAATAGTTTTCGAACAATACATACGCGTCGCGCGTGTTGTTGTCACTTGTCAGCGTGAGCTTAACAAGGGACGACGAAACCAAGGTTCCGGCAAAGGAGCGACGTGCCCAATGCCAGCCCGCCTCATCCAAGGCCACAGATACGTACCATGCAGATGAGATGCATCGCCAACTCCAGCGCATATAAATACACACATTACCCGGCTCCACAACCACACACAAGTGAAGCGCTTGCCTTTGCATTGGTGCATACTAGCACTTGTTTCGCGCAGTTTGATTTCTATTTCTTCCCAATCCTTAGTGTGACCATGAACTAACGTTTTTGCAGACCAATCGAGCTTCCAAATCCGAGGAGATCAAGGAGGAGGCCGCGGAAGATGAGCAAGACGTCTTGGCCGGAGGTGGTGGGCTGGCCGGCGACGCAGGCCGTGACGCAGATCAACGCCGACAGACCCGACGTGGCGATCGAGGTGATCCCCAATGGCACCACCGTCGCCCCGGGGTACAACGCCGAGCGCGTCCGCGTCTTCTTTGACGCCGGCAACGCCAGCGGCCCCGTCGTGGGAACCCCTGCCGTCGGCTAGCTAGCGCCTCACCTTGCCGCCAGCAGGTCAAGGGTTGCAGATCAAGAAGCCTTATTCGGCTGAAGAAAGCATAAAGATGCAAAGAAAACACATTTGAATAAAACAAAGTTGTTGCTTTATATATAAAGCGAGATGAATTTTTTTTAATAATAAAATAAAGTCATAGAGCAACATCCCGTCACTTTTGGCGAACTGGCAAGAAAATCATCGTTGGAGCATCTCTAATCGATGCCAAAAAATAACTCGCTGTCTACATCCACGAAACACATTAAGTCCTAAAAAATACAGGGGGAGCCAATACACTGCTCCCTTCCGAAATACTACCGGGAGAAATGACACACACTGAATAAAAACCCTGTCTAATGTGCAAACTTCGGGCAGGTGGGATTTTCGTTTGCAATCCTCGTGGGCCGCTGCCGCCGGCAACCATCTGGTCATGTTGGCGCTTGCCGCACCCTTCTCTAGGAGTTCGTCGGCATAAGTACCTATGTGGAGGCCGCGTTGTTGCCGCCCCCTCTCCCAGTACCGACCCGTACGTGCCTCTAGTGTCCTCCTGGAACGGACACATCGGCTGGCCTCTAGTATGTCATCGTCCAACCACTTTAAACTTTACGCCGATAACCAAACTCGGCCATGAGCTCGTTCGTAACGACACCACCCTCACCATTGACGGGTTAAACGGGACGACCGCCATGGACTAGAGGGAAGGAGACCATGATGCTGATATGGTTTGTTTCTCAGTAATGCACGTTGTTGATTTACTTAGTTCTTAATCTGGTATGTTGCGATTAATTTAGTAGCATTGTAGGTCTTTCAGTACATCATAAAACATACATATATGTCTTTATGTTCAAATCATGTATTTTTCTACTCTTATTGAATAATTTATACTATTTTGCAACATACTCCATGGCGCAAATTCCCATCTTTGTACTCCAATGTCTAAAGGGTTAATTGGATCTATGCCACCACAACTTTTAGGAGTTGGCAAAATGCCATTACAATTTTGCACATTATGTTAAACAAGAAAACTATTTTCCGACCGATCGAAATTCTGCCTCAGATCCGAACAATCCACGCGGCACATGATCTGCATCGGATGGATCCGCTTCTCCCGCAGACCCCGCCCGCTCTTTCCTTCTAATTTCGCTGCCCCATCCGCTATTCTCCCTTTAATCCCGCTGACCCCATCCGATCTTTTCTCTTAATCTCCCTGATCTCATCCGATCTTTCAAACCGGTTTTTTCGTTAGTGATGCCACTCTTTCCTTCTACAGTTTTTAAGGTTAAAAAAGGGTTTAAAAATCACTTGAGGAGAGATTTGAACCTCAGACCTTCAAGTTGAGGATATAATCCTACTACCAACTAGGCTAGCGACATAATCATGCATGAACACTAAATTAGAATGTTTATGCTTGACCATGCGTGCATCCGAATGACCGCGCATCAAGCAGGTGCCTCAACAACCAAGTACACTATAAACATTTTACGTATGATTACTAACCGAGACCAATTGCACACCCCAATAACTTCTGTGTAAATAGCATGATAATATACGAACAAATATCTGATAACTTACGCACAAACAACGCAGTAACTTTAACCCAGAGGTAAAGTTGGTTGAAACATCCCCTTGTAAATTCTATGTAAATTACATGATAACTTATGCACCACAAACCTGAGAAATTATATACAAACAACTTGATAACTTTGACCTATAGAAAAAATAAGTTGTTCAAACATACTCCCCGATAAAAACATCTCTGTAAACAACATGATAATAGAAGCACCACACACTTGATAACTTACGTACACCACGGTAACTTTGACCGAGGGATTTTCTTTTTGAAATATACCCGACAACTTCTGCGTCAAAGAACTGATAATATATGACCCCCAAACATGATATCTTACGTACAAACACCGTGGTAACATTTTGACTGGGGCTTGGGGATTGTTGAAAACTTACCCCGATAACGTATGTGTGAAAAGAATGGTATTTTTATGCATCACGTAGCTAATAACTTACGCTCAAACACCATGGTAAAATTTAAAGCGGGATATATCCCGATAATTTATGGGTAAAGTTATCATGCTGCTCATGCGAAACTTAACATGCTTCTCATGATCTTTTTATCAGCCTTCTAACGATGTTAATTATCAACCTTACTATGCTATTCTATTGCGAGGTTGCTAATGTTGAAGTTATCAACCTTATCATTCTAAAGTTACCATGCTTGTCACGCTTTAGTTATTAGCATTCTAACGACCTAGTTATCATCCTTACCATGATATTTGTTATCAGGGTGCTAAATGCTAAAGTTATCAATCTTGTCATGCTAAAGTTATCATGGTTCTCACGCTCTAGTTATCAGCCTTCTAACGATGTAGTTATCAACCTTATCATGCTATTTTTGGTTACCAGGATGCTAATATCGAAGTTATCAAGATGGTCATGCCGCAGTTGTCATGCATATGCCAAAGTTACCAAGCCTAAAATTTAACTTGTGTTTGCTAATTTGGTAGAAAGAAGAAGAGTTCAAATATCCCTGTTTATGTTAAGTGGACAAGAAGAAAAGTTTGGTGAGTTGGTTATAAGGTCGTTTGGATTTGTCGCTAAAACAAGAATGTTCGGAAGTTAGTCCACTATTATGTTAAATTTGAGACACAATATCCTTGTCTTCCTACTTTCACCCTAAAAATAACTTCCACCACCGACCATGCATACTGTATGGGGCCGCATGACTTCATGGACAGCGCCAGATGGGTTACGCAACCGCTGGAGCCGTCTCCCACGAGAACATGTCATGTCACGTACACACAATTTTTTACAGTATACACACAATTTTTTACAGGGGAGATAGGGTGTCATGTCACGTTGGGAACATGCATATCAACGACCTTTAGAACCATTCAAGGAGACCAAACTTTCACGCATGTGTCTTCGGCCCGCGGCAAATTGATTAGCTAGCAAGCGTGGCAAAGTAGATAGCTTTGTACGTGCTTTGTACAAGAGGAATTAATCATCTTTGTTGTCTGCTATGTATGTGCGTGTTGAGGCCAGTTCAATCCTCCTAGACCATGTTGCTGCAAGACTAGCATGAAAAAAAGATGCTTGCCGGAGTTAATGGCACGATTGTCAGTTTGGTAGAAGAGAAGACGAGGGGAGGGTGAAAGAAGGAAGACAAGGGTAATTGTGTCTCAAATTTAACATATAACTAGGTAATTGCCCGTGCGTTGCCACGGGACAATAATTTTTCACGCAACAAGATTATGAAAAAACATGGTGTTCTAAGACACTAAAATCTACCTGATCTTCTAAAGATGTTCTTTTTAGCCACATTTTAATCGATTGTGGAGAGACATATACGAATTTTCAATTAGAAAAAAAATATCTATATGATCTTGCTTCCTCTTTTCTTTTCAATGAAAGCATATAAATATGGAGAAACGTCAAATAGGGAATGAATAAACCTTCTACATATGAAAATAGTAGTCCCACATAAAATATAAACTGTGGCCCAGTTAGCTCCTAGTAGAAAGTAGAATTGGCAAAAAATAAGTGAGATACACTAATAAGATAACATTGTAGTTGCCTCAGTGAGCAATTGACAAAACAAAACACCACCGAGACAGAGTAGCAGGAAAACAATGACAACTACAGAACAAGTCATCGGTGCTAAATACCATTCAAAACTCTTAGTAGTTTGGAAGTTCATGCTCTCTATCCAATATCACATTCTTTTGAATGTACTCCTAATCAACTGTCTCTTAAAACTGCAGATATGTACACGTATTATAAAAGGCATAAAGTTACAACCCAAACGAAGTCCCTTGGAATGTAGACACATGTGCTCACGTATAGACAATGCTATTTGGGAATGGTGCCTGCTCCGGCTTTGCAATGGAGAAGGACGCGTCCAACCATCCCCTTTTTTGGCAAGCTCAACGTAGTGCGGAGTTGATCTCTGATGGGTACGTGAAGTCGTCAACCAAGTCAGCAACCCTCTCCAAGCCTTAGTCATCTGCTTCGACGTCATGAGGTCGCGAGCGCAGCACATGCAGAGCAGCCCCGGAGCCACTCTTCCCTGCACCTCTTCTCGATGATCCCCGCCAACGCCTTCTTGATTATGTCATGGTGGAAGAATGGCACCCCAAGCTCTTTGATGCACGGGCACGCCTGATTGACGACATTGTTACAGTTGTACTCTTGCAGAAACACCGCAACTCTCCCTCGACGCGTCGCTGCCGGCCGCTGCATTCAGCCCGCCCACCATCGTGCCTCCCCTGGTACAAGGCAGCTCTCGCACGTGTCACCCACGAACCCATTGAACATGATCCAAACCGCACCAGCTGGCCACCCCAGAATGGCGACACCGTTCCATGACGCCGTTGCCGCTTGTCTGCATCACGACCCTGTCATTCGCTGAATTGGGACCCCGACTTCCACCGCTCCATGACTTCAGCTCCCCTACAGGCCTTCCGGCGTAATCGCAACATCCTACCCATCTCTGATGTGATGACGCTGGGACCTGCAGGTATACATTTTCTCAGCCAACACCTCTATGCTGGATCCAGATCGAGTGGAGGATGTAGGGTTGGGTGATTCGGGAGAGATGTGCGGAACTCAAAAAATGCGTATAGGTCCGGTCATGAAGCCTGAACTGAACTAAAGTAGCAGATTGCTTCAAAGTAATCTCAAGGGCACTGAACTGAAATAGAGATTCATATTTTCAGATAATGAGATTTCACGGCATGAATTACATAGAACTGGCAACTAAACCGCGCACCTGGGCACCTGGCCGCTGCTGCTGCCGCCACCGGAGGAGGTCGAGGAGTCAGCCATCTGTGGAGGTGAAACTGCTATGTCTTGCATCCACCGCCCGCCCGTCGTGTCGACCCATGCATAAGAGACAACAACGGGCGCACTTCGATGCGACGATGCCGACAAGCTGCTCCATGGCTACGTCTAGGATCTACCTCCCTCCATCCAGACTGACCTATTCACAGGAAATAGCACCTGACGTACTTGTGAGATCGTCAAGGAGGAGCGCGGAAGGGCGGCGATGAAAAGGCGCCGTGTCTAAAACTAAAACTGGTGCGGGTCCTACGCGTCGCTCGTCGGCATCGAAGGGTTGGTAGCGGCAGCAACGGGGAAGAGGCGGCTAGGGTTTGGTCAGGACGAGGGATAGACCACTCGCGTGGAGCAATACGTGCGTGTGTTTGGGGGTCTTGCGATTTTGCAGATTCCTTCGTTAGAGATTGGAGAGGTAACTGCGCCGGATCACACGGGTGGGGCCACTCATAATGAAGAAAAACCAATCGCACGGGCCGGCTGCACGAGCGAGGCTCGATGAGACGGGACGACGTAAGATGGGAAACGGAACACTCCGTTTCTTTTAGATAAAGTAGAGATGGCATGTAAGGATAGTGGATTAACTACCGTGCATGGGAGGTCTCGCGCACGGTCCAGCCGTTGGTAACTGTGCTGGGATTCGTACCAAACAGTACAACTCACCCATACTTTTTCATATGATGTAAATATTGTATCAATCTAATATTTTGACTTTATCTTTTGAACATGAAATTAGATTTAGGATTTGTTTGCACATTTGTGTTTTTGATATTGAGGCCTTCCAAACGGGACCAATCTTGAATATATTTTGACAAGGTTTCAGATTTGAATTAAAAAACATGGGTAGGAGCACCATTTTTTTACAAAAATAATAATTTAAAAATGGTTGAAAATCGTATTTTTTTTAAAACAAACTTGCTAAAGTGTTACACTCGTGTATCTTTTTTTTGCAAAGAAATAACTCTCGAGGTATTGATGGCGAAAAAACAAAATCAGCACTACATTAGACTTATTGCACTATGTAAATTGTTTGTTTGCTCAAATTTTTTACAGGAGTTTTTCTTTGTCAAATTTTTTATACGAGTACGGCAGTAGGTTAAGCTTGTTTGAAAAAAGTTTCCAAGATTTTTTACTTTTTTGTGAATTGCTATTTTTTTTCCGAAAACCATTTTATCAGATTCATCTACAACTATGTGTATCAGGGTATTTTCTTGTCAAAATGTATTCAAGAGCGGTCGTATTTCAAAGTATTAATTGCAAGGAACACAACTATGTGACGGATGATAAATTAAACTTTTGATACAATGGATAAATTAGATTCAAGCTTTAAAATCTTATTAAAATGGCATGGGTAGTGGAGAATTAAATGTGCAGTGTAAGAGGAAATGGAGAAGAGAGATTGAACCATACATGGGAGTGTTGGGTAACGTAGTAATTTCAAATAATTTCCTATGCACACGCAAGATCATGGTGATGCATAGCAACAAGAAGGGAGAGTGTTGTCCACGTACCCTCGTAGACCGTTAAGCGGAAGCGTTATGACAACGCGGTTGATGTAGTCGTTTGTCTTCACGGTCGACCGATCCACAGTACCGAACGTACGGCACCTCCGCGTTCAGCACACGTTCAGCTCGGTGACGTCCCGCGAACTCACGATCCAGTAGAGCTCGAGGGAGAGTTTCCTCAGCACGACGGCGTGATGACGATGTTGATGATGCTGCCGACGCAGGGCTTCGCCTAAGCACCGTTACGATATGACCGAGGTGGATTATGGTGGAGGGGGGCACCGCACACGGCTCGGAGAGATCAATGATCAACTTGTGTGTGCTAGGGTGCCCCTGCCCCCGTATATAAAGGAGCAAGGGGGGAGGCCGGCCGGCCCCTGTAGGGCGCGCCAGGAGGAGGAGTCCTCCTCCTAGTAGGAGCAGGACCCCTCTTTCCTACTCCTACTAGGAGGGGGAAAGGAAGGGGGAGAAGGAGAAGGAAAGGGGGGGGCCGCCCCCTTCCTAGTCCAATTCGGACAAGAGGGGGAGGGGGCGCACGGCCTGCCCTGGCCGGCCCCTCTCTCTCCACTAGGGCCCAACAAGGCCCATTAACCCCCGGGGGGTTCCGGTAACCCCTCCGGCACTCCAGTAAAATTCCGATTTCACCCGGAACTCTTCCGACGTCCAAATATAGGCTTCCAATATATCAATCTTTATGTCTCGACAATTTCGAGACTCCTCTTCATGTCCGTGATCATATCAGGGACTCCGAACTACCTTCGGTACATCAAAACATATAAACTCCTGATACCGATCGTACAGAACTTTAAGCGTGCGGACTCTACGGGTTCGAGAACTATGTAGACATGACCGAGACACGTCTTCGGTCAATAACCAATAGCGGAACCTGGATGCTCATATTGGTTCCTACATATTCTACGAAGATATTTATCGTTCAAACCGCATAACAATATACGTTGTTCCCTTTGTCATCGGTATGTTACTTGCCCGAGATTCGATCGTCGGTATCTCAATACCTAGCTCAATCTCGTTACTGGCAAGTCTCTTTACTCGTTCTGTAATGCATCATCCCGCAACTAACTCATTAGTCACATTGCTTGCAAGGCTGATAGTGATGTGCATTACCGAGAGGGCCCAGAGATACCTCTCCGACAATCGGAGTGACAAATCCTAATCTCGATCTATGCCAACTCAACAAGTACCATCGAAGACACCTGTAGAGCAACTTTATAATCACCCAGTTACGTTGTGACGTTTGGTAGCACACAAAGTGTTACTACGGTAATCGGGAGTTGCATAATATCATAGTCATAGGAACATGTATAAGTCATGAAGAAAGCAATAGCAGTAAACTAAAACGATCAAGTGCTAAGCTAACGGAATGGGTCAAGTCAATCACATCATTCTCCTAATGATGTGATCCCCTTTATCAAATGACAACTCATGTCTATGGCTAGGAAACTTAACCATCTTTGATTAACGAGCTAGTTAAGTAGAGGCATACTAGTGACACTCTGTTTGTCTATGTATCCACACATGTATTATGTTTCCGGTTAATACAATTCTAGCATGAACAATAAACATTTGTCATGAAATAAGGAAATAAATAATAACTTTATTATTGCCTCTAGGGCATATTTCCTGCAGTCTCCCACTTGCACTAGAGTCAATAATCTAGTTCACATTGCCATGTGATTTAACATCAATAGTTCACATCGACATGTGACCAACACCCAAAGGGTTTACTAGAGTCAGTAATCTAGTTCACATCGCTATGTGATTAACACCCAAAGAGTACTAAGGTGTGATCATGTTTTGCTTGTGAGATAATTTTAGTCAACGGGTCTGTCACATTTAGATCCGCGAGTATTTTGCAAATTTCTATGTCTACAATACTCTGCACGGAGCTACTTTAGCTAATTGCTCCTACTTTTAATATGTATCCAGATTGAGACCTAGAGTCATCTGGATCAGTGTCAAAACTTGCATCGACGTAACCCTTTACGACGAACCTTTTGTCACCTCCATAATCAAGAAACATATCCTTATTCCACTAAGGATAATTTTGACCGTTGTTCGGTGATCTACTCCTAGATCACTATTATACTCCCTTTCCAAACTCAGTGTAGGGTATACAATAAAGCTGGTACACAGCATGACATACTTTATGGAACCTATGGCTGAGGCATAGGGAATGACTTTCATTCTCTTTCTATCTTCTGTCGTGGTCGGGCTTTGAGTCTTACTCAATTTCACACCTTGTAACACAGGCAAGAACTCTTTCTTTGACTGTTCCATTTTGAACTACTTCAAAATATTGTCAAGCATTAAAAGTAGATCTTGATGCTCAATATGTAAGCAGCTTCACCGAGGTCTATCTTTGAAGAACTCCTTTCAAATATTCCTTTATGCTTTCCAGAAAATTCTACATAATTTCTGATCAATAATATGTCATTTACATATACTTATCAGAAAGGTTGTAGTGCTTCCACTCACTTTCTTGTAAATACAGGCTTCACCGCAAGTCTGTATAAAACTATATACTTTAATCAACTCATCAAAGCAAATATTCCAACTCCGAGATGCTTGCACCAGTCCACAGATGGATCGCTGGAGCTTGCACATTTTGTTAGCACCTTTAGGATTGACAAAACCTTCTGGTTGCATCATATACAACTCTTCTTTAATAAATCCATTAAGGATTGCAGTTTTGTTATCCATTTGCTAGATTTCATAAAATGCGGCAATTGATAACATGATTCGGACAGACTTTAAGCATCGATGCGAGTGAGAAAATCTCATTGTAGTCAACACCTTGAACTTTGTCAAAAACCTTTTTCGACAAGTCTAGCTTTTTAGATAGTAACACTACTATCAGCGTCCGTCATCCTCTTGAAGATCCATTTATTTTCTATGGCTTGCCGATCATCGGGCAAGTCAACCAGAGTCCATACCTTTGTTCTCATACATGGATCCCATCTCAGATTTCATGGCCTCAAACCATTTCACGGAATATGGGCTCATCGTCGCTTCCTCATAGTTCGTAGGTTCGTTATGGTCAACATGACCTCCAGAACAGGATTACCGTACCACTCTGGTGCGAATCTTACTCTCGTTGACCTACGAGGTTCGGTAGTAACTTGATCTGAAATTACATGATCATCATCATTAGCTTCCTCACTAATTGGTGTAGGAGTCACAGGAACAGATTTCTGTGATGAACTACTTTCCAATAAGGGAGCAGGTACAATTACCTCATCAAGTTCTACTTTCCTCCCACTCACTTCTTTCGAGAGAAACTCCTTCTCTAGAAAGGATCCATTCTTAGCAACGAATGTCTTGCCTTCGGATCTCTGATAGAAGGTGTACCCAACTGTCTCCTTTGGGTATCCTATGAAGACACATTTCTCCGATTTGGGTTTGAGCTTATCAGGATGAAACTTTTTCACATAAGCATCGCAACCCCAAACTTTAAGAAACGACAACTTTGGTTTCTTGCCAAACCACAGTTCATATGGTGTCATCTCAACAGATTTAGATGGTGCCCTATTTAACGTGAATGCAGTTGTCTTTGTAATGCATAACCCCAAAAAGATAGTGGTAGATCGGTGGTAGACCGATAAGAGACATCATAGATTGCACCATATTTAATAAAGTACGGTTATGACGTTCGGACACACCATTATGCTGTGGTGTTCCGAGTGGCATGAGTTTGTGAAACTATTTCACATTATTTTACTTGAAGACCAAACTCATAACTCAAATATTCGTCTCTGCGATCAGATCGTAGAAACTTTATTTTCTTGTTACGATGATTTTCCACTTCACTCTGAAATTCTTTGAACTTTTCAAACGTTTCAGACTTATGTTTCATCAAGTAGATATACCCATATCTGCTCAAATCATCTGTGAAGGTCAGAAAATAACGATGCCCGCCGCGAGCCTCAACACTCATTGGGTCGCATACATCAGTATTTATTATTTCCAATAAGCCATTTGCTCGCTCCATTTTTCCGAAGAACGGAGTCTTAGTCATCTTGACCATAAGGCATGGTTCGCAAGCATCAAGTGATTCATAATCAAGTGATTCCAAAATCCCATCAGCATGGAGTTTCTTCATGCGCTTTACACCAATATGGCCTAAACGGCAATGCCACAAATATGTTGCACTATCATTATCAACTCTACATCTTTTGGCTTCAATATTATAAATATGTGTATCACTACTATCGAGATCCAACAAACCATTTTCATTGGGTGTATGACCATAGAAGGTTTTATTCATGTAAACAGAACAACTATTATTCTCTGACTTTAAATGAATAACCATATTGCAATAGACATGATCAAATCATATTCATGCTTAACGCAAACACCAAATAACATTTATTTAGGTTCGACACTAATCCCGAAAGTATAGGGAGTGTGCGATGATGATCATATCAATCTTGGAACCACTTCCAACACACATCGTTGTCGGTGTCAAAACCGGCGGATCTCGGGTAGGGGGTCCCGATCTGTGCGTCTTAGGCTGATGGTAAGAGGAAGCAAGGGACACAATGTTTACCCAGGTTCGGGCCCTCTCGATGGAGGTAAAACCCCTACTTCCTGCTTGATTAATATTGAAGATATGAGTAGTACAAGAGTAAATCTACCACGAGATCGTAGAGGCTAAACCCTAAGAGCTAGCCTATGATGGTATGATTGTAATTCTGATCGGCCTTCTAAGGACCAACCTCTCCGGTTTATATAGACACCGGAGAGGGATAGGGTTTACATGGAGTCGGTTACAAGGAAGGGAATATAATATCTGGATCACCAAGCTTGCCTTCCACGCCAAGGAGAGTCCCATCCGGACACGGGACGGAGTCTTGAGTCTTGTATCTTCACGCTTCAATAGTCCGGACGATGTATACAGTCCGGCTGTCCGGATACCCCCTGATCCAGGACTCCCTCAGTAGCCCCTGAACCAGGCTTCAATGACGATGAGTCCGGCGCGCAGTATTGTCTTCGGCATTGCAAGGCGGGTTCCTTCTCCGAATACTCCATAGTAATTATCGAACACTTAAACCGTGTTCGGATCTGCAAAATGATCTTCACATACCACCGTTGAGAGAATGATATTTCACAAATGCAATCTGCTGACAACTTTTTAGACAACGTGACATGTCATTACGGTCGGGTCATTATTCGAAGCGTTTTCCCACAACCGGCCACAGCGCATATTGTGAGGCGGTTTCCTTGACACGTCTTGTCAAAGCAGAGATCGTGTCCCCTTATCACGGGATTCTCATCAATACGGGTATGGGTAATCCCACCGCGCCATCAATCGTGGCGCTTGGAAAGCAAGCGATCCCCAACGGGTAAGTGGGGAGGCGCACCGCTTTCGTCGTCTCTATAAAGGGATAAGGGTTCCCCATTTTTACCCACGCCTTCTTCCTCCCTTGCTCACCCCTGCCCCCTTGAGCTCCAGCGCCCTAGCCCAAGTTTTCTCCGCACAGCTAAACATGTCCGGAGTAGGAGGCAAGTGGGTGGATTCCACTGTGAAGGAGAAGCATATCGCGAATCTTCGGGCGGCCGGATACTTGGCCGCAGACATAGCGCACCGGCTACCGGACTACGGGCAGGTCATTCCAACTCCGCTACCCCACGAGAGGGTCGTGTTTGTCGCCCACTTCGTTCGTGGACTGGTATTTCCACTTCATCCCTTCGTCCGCGGGCTCATGTTCTACTACGGGCTAGATTTCCATGATCTAGCCCCAAATTTCGTCCTCAACATCTCGGCGTTCATCGTCATGTCACGAGGCCTTCCTCCGCATCAAGCCTCACTTTGGCTTGTGGCTATAAATCTTCTGCGTGAAGCCGAAGATCGTGAGCGGCCAGCAAGCGGAGTGTGGAGGGGCCATGGTGGGCAAGATGCCTAACGTCACCTGGCTTGACGTCTCCTTTGCGGAGACCGTGAAAGGGTGGCAATCGGGGTGGTTCTACATCACCGAGCCGCGCGGTGCCAACTGGGTGGCGGCCCCCGAGTTCCGATCCGGAACCCCCATGCGGCTCACCTCCTGGGAAAAGAAGGGCCTGGCCTGGGGTGAGCCTACAGAGCTTACCGGACTCCAAAACTGCATTAAGAGCATGAAGGACAAGAACATCAGGCTTGTCAACGTGATCCAGGTCATGCTCGTTCGCCGGATTCTTCCGTGCCAAAGATGGGCATTCAATCTGTGGGAGTTCGTCCCGGCCGAACACCATACGCTTCGGAAGCTCTACGACATGACGACAAAGGCGCATGGAGGGCGTTGTTCAAGGCCTCCGAAGTACCTCCTCCCACTTCTGACGACCGCGGACTTCACGCCGCGCGGTCTCCTAGTCCGGTGAGTTTTCTGACTACCACCGGATTCAGCTCTTCATAGTATATTCGTGGGGAAGTCTTAAGTAATTGTGCATATTTAATCAGGACTATGTGAAGACAGCGGAGCGGATTGACTGTCCGGCACCGCTGCCAGAAGGCCCAGCTGATGCTCTCCTGACGGAGATGCTGCTCTCAGGGCCCTACAAGGCACCGGAGAAGAAGGCCGAAAAGAAGGCCCGGGGACCAGGAAGCGTCTCCGGCGTAAGGTTGTACCGAAAGCCTCGTCCGAAGACGATGAGGCAAACTCCTCCCCCGAAGGGGAGGAAGAAGAAGAAGGGGCCGCCCATCGGGAGAGGATGGGGGCCCGAGAAGGCGAACCGGGGCCGGGAAGGCCCCCGCAAGGTCAAGAGTACCCACATCGTCCAAAGACGCCGAGATAGAGTCCTCCCGCGGAAGCGGGGGGAACATGAAGAAGTTCTCCCTCCCCACACTAGGGAGGAGAAGAAGAGGAAAGCCTCCCCGGAGGAGGGGGCTGGGACGTCCAAGAAGGGAAAGGTGTACCTTCCGGACTACTCCGCCACGGCCGCCCATAGCGAGGAGGGGTGGCTACCCAGGGGGAAGCCCCTAGCGCGATCGTAAGTATCCGCACTCTATCGTAATTTTACTTCATAATCTTTTTATAACGCCGAACATATATGCTGTCCGGCCAGGGCTCGTCCCGTGGTATCATCGTTGGATGGGTCCCTGAACGAGTCAGCGATGAACTCGCTCCCGACGGCCACTACTCCTCAGCCCGCGGATGACACGGAGGTGTTGTCCCGAAGGCTCCCAGAGCGGGGGGAGGTGACTCTGGAGACGCCCCAAGGCGGAATTCCAGATATGTCGGACACGCTGAGGTTCAAAAATCCCGCGGATCATGTCGATGAGAGCTGCGATGGGCGGGCTCTCAGCCGAACACTGTTAGAACCTCCAACGGTTCCGGCTCGAGCGTAACCCCTCGTTAGGGAGGGCGAGCCGTCCGTGCTGAGGACTTCCGTCACGCTAGAGGCGTCGGATAGTCTGGTGGAAGCGCTTCGAGGTGCTTCCATGGATGACGAGCACCGTACTCTTATGAGTGTGGTGATTCAAAAGGTTCTATCTGCCAGGAGCGGACTAACCGAAGCCTGCACAAGCCTCCTGACGGGCTTCGAGGTAAGTAGGGAATATGTAAAATTACCACCCGATAGGTAGTAGCCCCTGATACTCTGTTCGGTGTTCGGAAGGGAAAGCCGAGCAGAGGGTCAATTATAATCCGCAGGAGTCTAATAGTATGTATGTATTTTGAATAAGCAAGCTGTCTTTGCTTGTCATTGCTGTCCGCACAGCCGAGGTCGCCGGACTAAAGCGGGACTGGAGGCGGTAGGGGAGCTCGACCTCACGAAGAGGCAGCTCGAAGAGAACAAAGGTGAATGATTCCCCGCTCTCATGTAATGAAGGATAGATAAAATTGGTTATTCTAACGATGAAGTGTCGTGACTGTGTAACAGGGGCCACCACCGAAGTGGCGTCTCTGAAGAAAGCGCTGTCCGAGGCCGAAAACAAGGCGGCCTTGGAATGCAAGGAGCGCGAAAAGCAAGATGCTAGAGTGGGTGAGGTACAGCAAGAGCTCCATGAGCTCGACAAGAAGTTCAGGTCTGTGGAGCATGAGCTTAAGATGAAAGAGGCCGAGCTTGCGAAGGCCCTTGCAAGTATGAAAGACACCAAGGCCGAAGCCGACAAGGCACAGCAGGAAATCCTGGCGGCCAAGAAGATAGCGGCGGGTAGGACATTCTTTATGCAAAGCAAACATGTGGAGGAGGCGTTTCTTTTACTTACCCGAATTCGGAGCTCTCCAGGGGCATTCACAGATCTGCCATGCAGCATCTCAGACGCCGCGGAATTCTACCGTGCCGAGGAAGGGAGCTCCACGGAGAAGCTGTTCTGGTCCCAGTATGCTGGGGCCGAACACCCAATGCCTCTAAGTGACCAACTGAAGCAGTTGGTCGAACTCCACAAGGCGGCCGAAGTGGCTATAAAAGATTTCATAGTCCGGATGTGGCCTGGTGAGCCCCTGCTCGCCGGTTGTGTCCTTTAGATCCGTAGATGGACCTGGTCGCGCCGGCTTTCTTATCCAGGTGCTCGCGCAAGTCGTGCGCGGCGTCGGCAGCCGCTCTGTTGCGGTTATGAAGTGGTACGTCTGGCCTCCTGGTCGTGTTATTCTTTGGTGGAACGGCCTCGTCGTCGAATTCTGGCAGTAGCTTACGTTTTGGATAGCTCTTTGTATGGCGATCGTCTCCGTATCTTTCTTCAGTGTCTAGCACTTTATTCCATCTGCGATTGAGCGTTTCTTGTGCGGCTTTTAGCCGTTGCTTCAGCTTATTTAGACTTCTTGCGGTGGCCATAAGCTTTTTGTGGAGGTTATCTCGTTCCACGCGTGTTTCCGGGATGATGAATGTGTCGTCATCCGGACTTTGTCCTGGGGCAATTTGATGAACTCGTCCCTCGGGATCATTGTGATCGGGCGTCCACTCCGAACTATATTCGGCATGACCTGGCTCGTCCTGCTCCATCGCTGGGTCCATATGGTCATTGTCGCCTTCGGAGTTGACTAGGGTGTCGATCTTTCTGGCGCTCTTGTCGCTATTTTTTACTGTCTTTGGACTTTTGAGCGCGTCTGCGCCGTCATTTTGGCTTTTGCCCCGGGGTTTTATCTTCCGGATTGTCGCCGTCGTCCTTGGGTGTGTCCACCATGTATATATCGTGTGACGAGGTAGTAGTCCAGCGCCCCAGAGATTCTGAATCTTCTCATGCATCGTCGTCCATAGCGTCGATGCCTTCGGACTCGAAGTCAAGCACGTCGGTTAAATCATCAACCGTGGCTATGAAGTGGGTGGTGGGTGGGCAATGAATTCCTTCGTCGCCTGCTTCCCACTCGAGACGGAAATAGTTCGGCCAAGAGCCTCTTGACGAAGAGAGAGACTTTAATGAGTTCACCATGTCGCTAAAGGACGAGTGCTGGAAGACATCCGCAGCGGTAAACTCCATTACCGGAGCCCAGCCAAGCTCGGCGGGCTCGGGAGCGGGCGGACTGGAGCCTACAACCGGATACGAGTCCGGGGGTCCGGAGTCACAAGCTTCCTTGGAAGTGAGGCCTGTGTTCGGCTCTACCGCTGATGAGTGTGCAGCCTACGGGGCAGGGTCCATCCACCCGTCCTTGGGCCACGCAGTCTGCTCCGGATTTAGGTCCGGGACTACTGCAGGGGTAATATCCCGAGCACTGTCCGACAGCAGGTCTAGGCCTTGCTCATCGTGACTGCCTAGCACTCCTGGTACAGGCCCGATTCCGTCGAAGATCAAGTCCCCACGGATACCGGCCGTGTAGTTCAGGTTTCCGAACCTGACCTGGTGGCTAGGGGCGTAGCTGTCGATCTGCTCCAGATGGCCAAGCGAATTGGCCCGCAGTGCGAAGCCGCCGAACACGAAGATCTGTCCGGGGAGAAAAGTCTCACCCTGGACCGTGTTGTTGACGATGATTGAAGGAGCCATCGAGCCTTGCAGCGGCGACACAGAGGAACTCTCAATGAAAGCACCAATGTCGGTGTCAAAACCGGCGGATCTCGGGTAGGGGGTCCCGATCTGTGCGTCTTAGGCTGATGGTAGCAGGAAGCAAGGGCCACAATGTTTACCCAGGTTCGGGCCCTCTCGATGGAGGTAAAACCCTACTTCCTGCTTGATTAATATTGACGATATGAGTAGTACAACAGTAGATCTACCACGAGATCATAGCTGCTAAACCCTAGAAGCTAGCCTGTGATGATTATGATTGTAGTTGTGATCAGCCTTCTAAGGACCAACCTCTCCAGTTTATATAGACACCGGAGAGGGCTAGGGTTTACACGGAGTCGGTTACAAGGAAGGAAATACAATATCTGGATCACCAAGATTGTCTTCCACGCAAAGGAGAGTCCCATCCGGACACGGGACGGAGTCTTGAGTCTTGTATCTTCACGCTTCAATAGTCCGGACGATGTATAGAATCCGGCTGTCCGGATACCCCCTAATCCAGGACTCCCTCATGCGCCTGGACCCCAGGTGCTCCCAGGTGGGTTGTTCCCCCCTCGGGGCAACCCTCTGCTACTTCTTTGGCACATGTTCCTTTTGGTCGATAAAAATTCTCCAAAAAGTTTTGCTTAATTTGGACTCCGTTTGGTACTGATATCCTGCGAAGTAAAAAAACAAGCAAAAACAGCAACAGGAGCTGGGTACTATTTCAATAGGTTAGTCCCAAAAAAAATATAAAGTTGCTATAAAATGATTGTAAAACATCCAAGAATGATAACATAACAGCATGGAACAATCAAAAAATATGGATACATTGGAGACGTATCACTAATCCTTATGAAGGAGATGGAGCTGAACATCCTGATATGCACTTGATCTATGTGGATTATTTAAGTTTGCAGGTTTATCTGGAGATGAAGATAAGAAGAAGGTTTTCCCTTTATCTTTGAAGGGAAAATCATTGACATGGTATAGGCTATGCGATGGTATTGGATCTTGGAGCCGGAATCGATTGAAATTGGAATTTCACCAAAAAAATTATCCTATTCATCTAGTTCATTGTGATCGGAAATACATACATGCATATATATATATATATATATATATATATATATATATATATATATATAAATTTTTGCCTCATGAAGGAGAAAGTATCGCTCTAGCTTGGGGGGGGGGGGGCTTAAGTCCATGTTATATTCATGCCCCAATCATGAGATCTCTAGAGAAATTATTATTCAGAATTTTTATGCTCGGCTTTCTCGCGATGATCAATCCATTCTCGATACTTCTTATACTGGTTCTTTTATGAAGAAGACTATTGAATTCAGGTGGGATCTTTTAGAAAGAATTAAACGCAACTCTGAAAATTGGGAACTCAAGAAGGTAAAGAGTCAGGTATTAACCTTGAGTTTGATTGTGTTAAATCTTTTGTGAATACCGATGCCTTTCACAAGTTTAGCACTAAATATGGACTTGACTCTCAGATAGTAGCCTCCTTTTGTGAATCATTTGCTACTCATGTTGATATACCTAAGGAGTAGTGGTTTAAATATCATCCCCCTATTAAAGAAGAAATTAAAGAACCGGTAATAGCTAAAGATGAAACTATCATTTACAATGTTGATCCAGTTGTGCCTACTGCTTATATTGAAAACCCACTTTTCCCTGTTAGGATAAAGGAACATGTTAAGGTTTCAACTGTGGTTTGCAAAAGTAATATTAAAGCACCTAGACCCTCAGAACAAATCAAAGTAAAACCTAGTGTTTCTATGGTTAAAGATCTCTTGGTAGAAAATATTGATGGGCATCTTATGTATTTCTGTGATGAAGCGGCTAGAATTGCTAAGCCCGATGAAAAAGATAAAAAATAGACCTATTGTTGGCATGCCTGTTGTCTCGGTTAAAATAGGAGATCATTGTTATCATGGTTTATGTGATTTAGGTGCTAGCGTGAGTGCCATTCCTTTTACCTTATACCAAGAAATTATGAATGATATAGCCCAAGCTGAAATACAAGACATAGATGTTACTATTAAAATTGATAATAGAGACACCATCACTCCACTGGGAAAATTAAATATCGTACTGATTTTCTAGTCCTTGGTTCCCCTCAAGATGACTTTTGTCCCATTATCTTTGGTAGACCTTTCTTGAACACTATCAATGCTACTGTAGATTGTCATAAACAAACGGCCAGTGTTGGCTTTGGTAATGAGTCTCATGAATTTAATTTCTCTAATTTTAGTAGACAACCCTGTGGTAAATAATTACCTAGTAACGATGAAACAATTGGTCTTGCTTCTATTGCCATGCCTCCTACTGATCCACTAGAACAATATTTGCTCGACCATGAAAATGATATGCACTTTGGGCCTATAGAACAGCTTATAAAAATCCTATGGGTATGTCTCCTTATAAAATGGTTTATGGAAAAGCTTGTCATTTGCCTCTTGAGTTAGAAGGCATATTGGGCAATCAAAGAACTTAATTATGACTTCAAACTTGCCAGTGAAAAGAGGTTATTTGATATTAGCTCACTAGATGAATGGAGACCCCAAGCTTATGAAAATGCCAAACTATTTAAAGAAAAAGTTAAAAGGCGGCATGACAAAAGAATCCAAAAGTGGGAATTCAAAGTTGTTGAATATGTTCTTTTGTACAACTCTCGTTTTATATTCTTTGCAGGTTCTTTCCAAATGGGAAGGACCATATATTATCGAAGAGGTTTATCGCTCTAGAGCTATCAAAATTAATAATGCCGAAGGTACTAACCCGAAGGTGGTCAATGGGCAAAGAATTAAACACTATATATCAGGTACGCCTAATAATGTTGAAAGCAATATTATTCAAACCATGACACCAGAGGAACACATAAAAGAAACCTTCCGGAACATTTCAGAATCGTGAAAAAGAGGAGTTAAATGATATGGTAAGTAAACAGACTCCAAAAAATCCGCAAAAATATTTTCTGTCAGTTTTGGAATATTACAAAAATTAGGAAAATAAGAAATAACAAGGAAGGCAACCGAGGAGGACACAAGACACCAGGGCACGCCTGCCTTGCCTGGCGCGCCCGGGTGGGTTGTGCCCACCTCGGGAACCTTCCCGACTCCATTTTCCTCTCGTTTTCTTGTTTCCCAAGATAAAAAATCTTTATATACCCCCCTGACGTATTGACCACAGAATTGCGAAGAAATCTTATGTTATTGTTTCTTGTTGTTTTCCTGTCAGATCTATCAAGCCAGGCATCATGTCTTCCCCCTCCTCCAACAACGTGGAAGATGATGCTTGGTTGTTACAGGAGGACTAGGGGAGAGGGAATTCAAGATGTTTCCATGGAGGAAGATGCGGGGAACTTACTTGGAGTTCACCCTCCAGCCTCCGAAAGGGGCACACTGGCTGGCATCTCCACTTGTCCTAATCCCCATCAGGTCATGAGACTAACAAACAATCAAGAAAGCCCCGAAGAGCAAGAAGAGCTCCCCCAAGGAGGCCTTTACACATGTTACATCGAAACAAATTTTACAATTTGATTCACAATTATGGGTTCGAGAATACTCCTCGTGTGCACCTACCATCCAATTGGGACATACCTCATCCAAGAGAAAGTGATGCAGGAACAAACTCTTGGGGCCCAAAGAATAAACATATTATGGCTGAAGTGGAGAAAAATACTGAGTTACTTCAGCGAGCCGTTCAAGAGATTCAAGGTTTGAGGGAGCTACTCATGAGTATATTGGGGAACATGGCCACATCACCACCACCTCCTCCTTCTTCACCAACAAAGGAGACTTGAGTAACGGGAATGGGCACTCCCCTTGGCTTGTGCCAAGCTTGGGGGAGGTGCCCCGGTATCGTATCACCACCACTTTCTTTGCCTTTATCTATCTTAGTTCAATTTTAGTTATCTTTTGAATTAGTTGAATAAAAGTTTAGTTTGATCTATTTTCAAGTGTTTGCTTAGTGATGTATCTATCTATCTATGTAATCGTATGCAAGATATATAATAAAGAGTAGTTTGAGTTTGGTTTCTTTATCTTTTTGTTTCAATAAAAGAAAAAGAAATAATGAAAAAGATCATATGCTAATCTTATGGTAAGTAATGACATCACATAAGGAAAAGTACAAGTGGTAAAATTTGTTGAAAATTGACAAACATAGCATTGGTCAATGATGCAATTAATGAAAGAATTAATAAGGGAAGAGAAGATTCACATGCAAATACACTATCTTGGACATCTTTTATGATTGTGAGCTCCCATTAATTATTATATGACAAAATTGTTGACGTTGGACAAGGAAGAGAACATAATGATTTATGTTTGTTGATATTCACATAGAAGTTATATTGTCATAGATCCTTTAACATGTGGTGCTTGCTCAATATCTTTGCTAGCCAAAAATTCCAGACTAAGTAGAGATACTACTTGTGCATCTAAAAACCCTTAACCCAAAATCTTATTTCGAGAGTCCACCGTACCTACCTATGGATTGAGCAAGATCCTTCAACTAAGTTGTCATCAGTGCAAAAAGGCAATAAAAATTGCTTCTAAATGTGTTGGATCATTTAATGTAAGAGAAAATTGAGCGTTGTATGAACTTGTGATGGCAAAGTAATAAAAGCGACGAACCGCATAATAAAGGTTGATATCATAAGGGGCAATGTAACGTGATGTTCTTTTGCACTAAGAGATTGAGCATACAAACCAAAAAGCGCATGATAATCTCTGCTTCCCTCTGCGAAGGGCCTATCTTTTAGTTTTATGTATTTACTGTTATGCAAGAGTCAAAGTATTTTTCCCTATTCCTTTTTATTTTCTCTTTTTGCAAGCATCATGTGGTGAGGAAAGATATAGGCACATATACCCAGTTGGATATGAGTGAGCATGAATTATTAATGTTGACATCACCCTTGAGGTGAATACATTGGGGGCGATACTATAGGCCCTTATCTTTCTATGTGTCCGGTTGAAACTTTTTGCTCATGGGTATGCTGCGAGTGTTAGCAATCATAGAAGATTAAATGATGGTTGAGTATGTGGACTTGCCAAAAGGCTCCGAGACGAGACCCTTCCTAAAATATGATGAATTGTAATTGCAAAGTTGACTGAGAACATAGTTTGTTGGTTTCCAATAGAGTTTATGCTTTTACTTCGATGTTGTGATGAATTGTTACTTGTTCATGATAAAGTTACGTGATAAAGTTTTATGTTAAAGTTCTTTGTTGTTATAATAATAAGCATGGTGCTTCTATGTCTGTATTTTGTTTTTATCGATACCTCTCTCTCTAAGCATTTGGACATGTTTTTTGATTTCAGTCTTTGCTTGAGGACAAGAGAGGTCTAAGCTTGGGAGAGTTGATACGTCCATTTTGCATCATGTTTTCCTACTGTTATTTATAATGTCTTCATGCATAATAATGCTTTATGGAGTAATTCTTATGCCTTTTCTCTCATAATATGCGAGGTTTCACAAAGAGGGAGAATGCCGGCAGCTGGAATTCTGGACCTGAAAAAGCTACGTCAGAGTTACCTATTCTGCACATCTCCAAATGAGCTGAAAATTTACGGAGAATTGTTTTGGAATAGATAAAAAATACTGGAGCAAATAACTATCGTAGGGGGGCCATCTAGTGAGCACAAGACACCAGGGCGCGCCAGGCCCCCCAGGCGCGCCCTGGTGGGTTGTGCTCAGCCCAGCCCACCTTCGGTACCCATCTTATGGTATATAGGTCACTTTGACCTAGGAAAAAAAAATAAGAGGAGGACTTTCGGGACGGAGCGCCGCCGTCTCGAGGCGGAACTTGGGCAGGAGCACTTTTTCCCTCCGGCGGAGCGATTCTGCTGGGGACTTCCCTCCCGGAGGGGGAAATCAAAGCCATCGTCATCACCAACAACCCTCTCATCTTTGGGAGGGAAATCTCCATCAACATCTTAAACAACACCATCTCCTCTCAAACCCTAGTTCATCTCTCATGTTCAATCTTTGTACTAGAACCTTAGATTGGTGCATGTGGGTGACTAGTAGTGTTGATTACATCTTGTAGTTGATTACTATATGGTTTATTTGGTGGAAGATTATATGTTCGGATCCATTATGCTATTCAATACCCCTCTGATCTTGAGCATGATTATCATTTGTGAGTAGTTCCTTTTGTTCTTGAGGCCACGGGAGAAATCGTAATCATGTGAACTTGATATGTGTTCGATATTTTGATGATATGTATGTTGTGATTCCCTTAGTGGTGTCATGTGAACGTCGACTACATGGCACTTTATCGTATTTGGGCCTAATGGAATGCATTGTGGAGTACTTATTAGATGATGGGTTGCTAGAGTGACAGAATCTGAAACCCTAATTTATGCGCTACTTCGTAAGGGACCGATTTGGATCCAAATGTTTAATGTTATGGTTAGATTTTATCTTAATAATTTTCTCATAGTTGCGGATGCTTGCGAGGGGGTTAATCATAAGTGGGAGGTTTGTTCAAGTAAGAACAACACCCACGCACCGGTCCACCCACATATCAAATTATCAAAGTAGAGAACACGAATTGGACCAACATGATGAAAGTGACTAGATGAAATTCCTGTGTACCCTCAAGAACGCTTTGCTTATTATAAGAGACCCTTTTGGACTGTCCTTTGCCACAAAAGGATTGGGCTACCTTGCTGCACTTTATTTACCGTTACCGTTACTTGTCCGTTACAAATTATCTTGCTAACAAACCACCTATTACCGACTATTTCAGTGCTTGCAGAAAATACCTTGCTGAAAACCACTTGTCATTTCCTTCTGCTCCTCGTTGGGTTCGACACTCTTACTTATTGAAAGGACTACGATTGATCCCCTATACTTGTGGGTCATCAATCCTCCTCGAGGTCCACTAGATGAACTCCCTGGGATGCCACTCCCTCTCGTGTTGCCTCCTTCGCCGGTCCCTCCGAGTGACGTTCTCCGGCTTGCAGGCCAGAGCCCCACATATGAGGCTGAGGCAACATCCATGGCGACAGTTGGGGACGTGGTGGACAACATATAGGGAAACAGATGGGGCCCGGTGGCGTGGATGGGGGAGAATAGTGGATGAAGGTGACGGCTCAGACGCGGGAAAGGTGGACGGATCCAGGAGGAGGGTGGTGAATGGGCAATGCTAGACTTATTTAAGCAAGCTACGTATGTTTACGTAATAGCCAACTTGGAAGATTAGGATTGGCTTTTAGGGGAGGATGGGGCCCACCCCCTGAAAATTGTCTGACATGCCAAGTGTACCCAGGGGACTGGCTGAGCACCATTTGCGAGTCGACCTGAAAGCAAAACCCGTGAAAGAGCATCTCCGTCGGTCCACCGCGGAGAAGAGGAAGGCAATTGGCGAGGAGGTGGCTGATACGTCTCCAACGTATCCATAATTTATGAAGCATTCGTGCTATTATATTATATATTTTGGATGTTTATGGGATTTATTAAGCACTTTTATATTATTTTTGGGACTAACCTATTAACCGGAGGCCCAGCCCAAATTGTTGTTTTCTTGCCTATTTCAGTGTTTCGAAGAAAAGGAATATCAAAAGGAGCCCAAACGGAATGAAACCTTCGGGAGCGTGATTTTTGGAACGAACGTGATCCAGGAGACATGGAGCTGAAGTCAGGAAAGCTTCAAGGAGGCCACGAGGCAGGGGGCGCGCCCACCCCCTGGGCGTGCCCTCCACCCTCGTGGGCCCCTCATGGCTCCCTTGACCAAATTCTTTCACCTATATAAGTCCATATACCCTAAAACCTTCAGGGAGCACAATAGATCAGGAGTTCCGCCGCCGCAAGCCTCTGTAGCCACCAAAAACCTCTCGGAAGCCCGTTCCGGCACCCTGCAGGAGGGGGAATCCATCACTAGTAGCCATCTTCATCATCACGGCGCTCTCCATGACAAGGAGGGAGTAGTTCACCCTCGGGGCTGAGGGTATGTACCGGTAGCTATGTGTTTGATCTCTCTCTCATGTTCTTGACTTCGCACGATCTTGATGTATCGTGAGCTTTGCTATTATAGTTGGATCTTATGATGTTTCACCCCCCTCTACTCTCTTGTAATGTATTGAGTTTTCCCTTTGAAGTTATCTTATCGGATTGAGTCTTTAAGGATTTGAGAACACTTGATGTATGTCTTTTCGTGCTTATCTGTGGTGACAATGGGATATCACGTGATCCACTTGATGTATGTTTTGGTGATCAACTTGCGGGTTCCGCCCATGAACTTATGCATAGGGGTTGGCACACGCTTTCGTCTTGACTCTCGGTAGAAACTTTGGGGCACTCTTTCAAGTACGTTGTGTTGGTTTGAATAGATGAATCTGAGATTGTGTGATGCATATCGTATAATCATGCCCACGGATACTTGAGGTGACATTGGAGTATCTAGGTGACATTAGGGTTTTGGTTGATTTTTGTCTTAAGATGTTATTCTAGTATGAACTCTATGATAGATTGAACGGAAAGAATAGCTTCGTGTTATTTTTACTACGGACTCTTGAATAGATCGAGTAGAAAGGATAACTTTGAGGTGGTTTCGTACCCTACAATAATCTCTTCGTTTGTTCTCTGCTATTAGTGACTTTGGAGTGACTCTTTTTGGCATGTTGAGGGATAGTTATATGATCCAAATATGTTATTATTGTTGAGTGAACTTGCACTAGTGAAAGTATGAACCCTGTGCCTTGTTTCCTACCATTGCAATACCGTTTACGCTCACTTTTATCATTAGTTACCTTGCTGTTTTTATATTTTCAGATTACAAAAACCTATATCTATCATCCATATTGCACTTGTATCACCATCTCTTCACGAACTAGTGCACCTATATAAGTTACCATTGTATTGGTGTGTTGGGGACACAAGAGACTCTTTGTTATTTGGTTGCAGGGTTGCTTGAGAGAGACCATCTTCATCCTACGCCTCTCACGGATTGATAAACCATAGGTCATCCACTTGAGGGAAATTTGCTATTGTCCTACAAACCTCTGCACTTGGAGGCCCAAGAACGTCTACAAGAAGAAGGTTGTGTAGTAGACATCAAGCTCTTTTCTGGCGTCGTTGCCGGGGAGGTGAGTGCTTGAAGGTATATCTTTAGATCTTGCAATCGAATCTATTTTTTCTTGTTTTATCACTAGTTTAGTTTATAAAAGAAAACTACAAAAAATGGAATTAAGTTTGTCTCATACGCTTCATCTTTTTAATATCTTTCGTGAGAATGATGGAAAGGAAAAGTGTGCTCAAGTGCTAGAAGAAGAAGTCTATAAAATGTTTGGCACTAAATCTTTGAATGGTGAGCATGATTGCAATGTTGTTAGTATGAATTCCTTGAATATCCATGATGCTAATGATATGCAAAGCCACAAGATTGGGGATGCTATGTTTCATGATGATGATATTTCTAGTCCCCCAAGTTTTGATGAGAATGTTTATTACGATGAAAGCATGCCTCCTATTTATGATGATTATATTGATGAAAGTGGATTTGGAGAGGTCATGACTTTATTTAATGATGAATCCACTATTTCAGAAGAGGTTCCAATTGATTATGAGAATAAAGTTCCTATCTATGATGATTATCGTGATGACCTGTATGCTATTAAGAATAATGATAACCATGAAACTTGTCATCATGATTTCAGTTTTCAATTGGATTATGCCTCACATGATAATTATTTTGTTGAGTTTGCTCCCACTACTATTCATGAGAAATTTGCTTATGTGGAGAGTAGTAAAAATTCTATGCTTGTAGATCATGAAAAGAATGCTTTATGTGATGGTTATATTGTTGAATTCATTCATGATGCTATTGAAAATTATTATGAGGGAGGAACATATGCTTGTAGGAATTGCAATAATATCAAGTTTCCTCTCTATCTGCTTAAAATCTTGAAGTTATGCTTGTTTTGCCTTCCTATGCTAGTTGATTATTGTTCCCATAAGTTGTTTGCTCACAAAATCCCTATGCATAGGAAGTGGGTACGACTTAAATGTGCTAGTCATATTCTTCATGATGCTCTCTTTATGTTTCAATTCTTATCTTTCATGTGAGCATCATTAACATCATCATGCCTAGCTAGAAAGGCATTAAAGAAAAGCGCTTGTTGGGAGACAACCCAATATTTACCCTTATTGTTTTAGTATGTCCACATGACTATGCTACTACAGTAATCATGTTTTATAGCTTTTGTTTCAATAAAGTGCCAAGTAAGACCTTTAGGATAACTTACGGTGATAGTTGTGTTGATCCTGCTGAAAATCAGAAACTTCTGCACCCAGTAAATTAGTTTTGATAATTCACATAAATGTGCTTTTGATCTGATTCTTTTTGTTCTGGATTGGTACACAAATTTCTTAGGAATTTCTAATTTGGTAGGATTTTTGGAGTTCCAGAAGTATACGTTTGATACGGACTGTTCTGTTTTTGACATATTCTGTTTTCCATGTGTTGTTTGCTTATTTATATGAATCTATGAGTAGTATCGTAGGGTATGAACCATATAGAAGTTGGAATATAGTATATATTACACCAGTATGAATTTAGAATGAGTTCACAATATTACCTAAGTGGTGGTTTTATTTTCTTATATTAACGGAGCTTACGAGTTTTCTGTTGAGTTTTGTGTTGTGAAGTTTTCAAGTTTTGGGTGAAGATTCGATGGACTATGGAATAAGGAGTGGCAAGAGCCTAAGCTTGGGTATTCCCAAGGCACCCCAAGGTAATATTCAAGGACAGCCAAGAGCCTAAGCTTGGGGATGCCCCGGATGGCATCCCCTCTTTCGTCTTCGTCTATCGGTAACTTTACCTGGAGCTATATTTTTATTCACCACTGATATGTGTTTTGCTTGGAGCGTCATTTTATTTTGTTAGTATTTGCTTGCCGTTATTTATAATAATATTTTGCATCTATATTTTCAATAAAAATGTCAAGGATAGCCTTTACCATACTTATTTTGCAAGTATACATGTTGCTGTTTCAAGACAGAAAGTTTACCGCTGTTGCAAAAATTCCCTAGAAAAGTCAGAATGTGATAACTTGTTGAAACCTTTTGAATAATAAGATCTGATAAATTTACTACAGTGGGAATTTTCTCTCATAATTTTTTGAGTTAGGGAAGTATTGATACTCTTGCATTCTTTACAGATTGTACTGTTTAGGCAGATTTCTGTTATGTTTGCATTGTTTGTATATGTTTGCTTGTTTAATGATTCTATTTTAGGATAGGAGTATTAATTATGTAGAGGCATTTAGTATGCAATGTAATGATTTGTTACAGTAGAAAATGATAAGGTTTTGCATTGGTTTATACTAACTTATCTCACGAGTTCTTATTGAGTTTTATGTGGATGAAGTTTTTGAGAAATAGAGAAACCATGATATGAGACGAATTAAGGAGACACAAAAGCTCAATGTTGGGGATGCCCAAGGCACCCCAAGATAATATTCCAAGAAGTATCAAGCATCTAAGCTTGGGGATGCCCCGTAGGCATCCCACCTTTCTTTTTCAACAACTATCGGTTAGTATCGGTTGAGCCTAAGTTTTTGCTTCTTCATATGAGTTGTGATATCCTTGCAATGTCATTTTATTTTGATTTTCTTGCTGTTTGAATAAGATACCAAGATCTTAAATTCTTAAATAAGAGAGAGTCTTCACATAGTTACATAGTTATTTAGCTACTTATTGATCTTCACTTATATCTTTTTGGAGTAGTTTGTCATTTACTCGTGTGCTTCACTTTTATCCTATGAGTAAATGGTTGCATGAGTTGAATGTCATAAATCTGAAATTATTTATGTTTCATTTGCTTACCCCGTTGGGAGTAATGACTTCACATCTAAGAAGTAGAGGTAGTAAATTTATTGAAGGTTAGCAAGCATTGTATTGGTCACTTGAACAATTCATGAAAGAATATTGAAGGAAGAGAGATTTCACAAATAAATATGCTATCTTAGACATCTTCTATGATTGTGAGCCCCATTAATTATTTTCAAACCTGAGCAAATTAGTTGAAATTGGACAAGGAAGACAACGTAATGAGTTATGATTGGGTATATTTGTATAGAAGTTATATTGTTATAGATCCTCCAACATGTGGTGCTTGCTTTTTAGAATCCTTTGCTAGCCAAATTATCTGTACTAAGCGGAAATACTGCTTGTGCATCCAAATTCCTTGAACCAAATTTCTTCCATGAGTGTCCACCATACCTACCTATATGCGGTATTTACCTGCCGTTCCAAGTAAATTTGCATGTGCCAAACTCTAAACCTTCAAATAATAATCTGTTTTGTATGCCCGAATCGCTCATGTAGCGACTAGGGCTGTCAGTATCTTCCATGCTAGGTGGATTATTCTCAACATGAGTGGACTCCGCTCATCATTCACGAGAAAAATGGCTGGTAGCCGAGATGCCCAGTCCCATGATCAAAAGATCAAAATCAAATCAAAAATAATTGCAAACAAAACTCCCCCAGGTTTGATGTTAGTTGGTCGGCACCCGTTGTTTCGGACAAGCCGTGGAGTGTGATTGTTGGTGGAGGGGGAGTAAAATATTTACCATTCTGTTTGGGAACCGCCTATAATGTATGTAGTATGGAAGATATTGGTAACTCTTGGTTGTTATGTTGACAATGAGATCATACCTCTCGAAATTATTTATCTCTATTTCAAAATCGAGCTCTGGCACCTCTGCAAATCCCTGCTTCCCTCTGCGAAGGGCCTATCTTTTACTTTTATGCAAGAGTCACTAGTATTCCTTCTCATTCCAATCTTCTCTTTAGTTGGCAAGCATCGTGTGTTGGGGAAAGATCTAAGCATATATGGCCATGCAAATATATTTGATCATGAATTATTATTGTTGACAATTATCTATATGATAAGTGAGTTGGGAGGCAAAACACTAAGCCCCTATCTTTCTCTGTGTTCGATGGATGCTATTTGTTCTAAGAATATGCTTTGAGTGGTAGCAATCGTGGAAGACTATATGATAGTTGAGTATGTGGAGTTTGCTAAATCAAAGCTTTGACATAGACCCTTCCTGAAAATAAGATGAATTGTAATTGTTTGATGACTAAGAATGAAGTTTGCTAGTTTTAGAGAAATTTTATGGTCTATGCTTTAACATGTGAATAGCTTGTTATTGATCTTGAGAAGTTTTATGAGATGAACTACTGTTATGACATATAATCATGCTAGAAAAGGTGATTGAAATTATCATTGATCAAACTTGTGCACTTGCTAGCATTCACACTTCATAAATTCTTTCTTTTATCATTTACCTACTCGAGGACGAGTAGGAATTAAGCTTGGGGATGCTGATACGTCTCCAACGTATCCATAATTTATGAAGCATTCATGCTATTATATTATCTATTTTGGATGTTTATGGGCTTTATTAAGCACTTTTATATTATTTTTGGGACTAACCTATTAACCGGAGGCCCAGCCCAAATTGTTGTTTTCTTGCCTATTTCAGTGTTTCGAAGAAAAGGAATATCAAACGGAGTCCAAACGGAATGAAACCTTCGGGTGCGTGATTTTTGGAACGAACATGATCCAGGAGACGTGGAGCTGAAGTTAGGGAAGCTTCGAGGAGGCCACGAGGCAGGCGGGCGCGCCCACTCCCCTGGGCGTGCCCTCCACCCTTTGGGCCCCTCGTGGCTCCCCTGACCGACTTCTTTCACCTATATAAGTCCATATACCCTAAAACCTTAGAGGAGCACAATAGATCGGGAGTTCCGCTGACGCAAGCCTCTGTAGCCACCAAAAACCTCTCGGGAGCCCGTTCCGGCACCATGCCGGAGGGGGAATCCATCACCGGTGGCCATCTTCATCATCCAGGCACTCTCTATGACAAGGAGGGAGTAGTTCACCCTCGGGGCTGAGGTATGTACCAGTAGCTATGTGTTTGATCTCTCTCTCTCTCTCTCTCTCTCTCTCTCTCTCTCTCTCTCTCTCTCTCTCTCTTGTGTTCTTGACTTCGCACGATCCTGATGTATCGCGAGCTTTGCTATTATAGTTGGATCTTATGATGTTTCTCCCCCCTCTACTCTCTTGTAATGGATTGAGTTTTCCCTTTGAAGTTATCTTATCGGATTGAGTCTTTAAGAATTTGAGAACACTTGATGTATGTCTTGCCGTGCTTATCTGTGGTGACAATGGGATATCATGTGATCCACTTGATGTATGTTTTGGTGATCAACTTGCGGTTTCCGCCCATGAACCTATGCGTAGGGGTTGGCACACGTTTTCTCCTTGACTCTCCGGTAGAAACTTTGGGGCACTCTTTGAAGTACTTTGTGTTGGTTTGAATAGATGAATCTGAGATTGTGTGATGCATATCGTATAATCATGCCCACGGATACTTGAGGTGACATTGGAGTATCTAGGTGACATTAGGGTTTTGGTTGATTTGTGTCTTAAGGTGTTATTCTAGTATGAAATCTATGATAGATTGAACAGAAAGAATAGCTTCGTGTTATTTTACTACGGACTCTTGAATAGATCGAGCAGAAAGGATAACTTTGAGGTGGTTTCGTAACCTACAATAATCTCTTCGTTTGTTATCCGCTGTTACTGACTTTGGAGTGAATCTTTGTTGCATGTTGAGGGTTAGTTACATGATCCAAGTATGTTATTATTGTTGAGAGAACTTGAACTAGTGAAAGTATGAACCCTATGCCTTGTTTCCTACTATTGCAATACCGCTTACGCTCACTTTTATCATTAGTTACCTTGCTGTTTTTATATTTTCAGATTACAAAAACCTATATCTACCATCCATATTGCACTTGTATCACCATCTCTTCGCCGAACTAGTGCACCTATATAAGTTACCATTGTATTGGTGTGTAGGGGACACAAGAGACTCTTTGTTATTTGGTTGCAGGGTTGCTTGAGAGAGACCATCTTCATCCTACGCCTCCCACGGATTGATAAACCTTAGGTCATCCACTTGAGGGAAATTTGCTACTGTCCTACAAACCTCTACACTTGGAGGCCCAACAACGTCTACAAGAAGAAGGTTGTGTAGTAGACATCAGTGGCTCTGCTTATGGCTGCTGAGTTCATCCGTGAGGTATACCACTCCGAGTGGCTCGCCAATGTTGTTATGGTCCCCAGGAAAGATAAGTCACTTCGAATGTGTATTGACTTCAAGCATATCAATCGGGCCTTCCCGAAAGATCATTTTCCTCTGCCCCGCATCGACGAGATAGTCGACTCAACTACGGGATGTGAGCTATTGTCCTTTTTGGACGCTTAATCCGGGTACCAATAGATCCGACTGTATGGACCCACGAGATAAAGACATCTTTCATCACCCCATTCGGGTGTTTTTGCTATGTTACTATGCCCTTTAGCCTCAAGAATGTTGGAGCCACCTTCATGCGCATGATTCAGAAGTGCCTGCTGCTACGTCTTGAGCTTGCGTTGGTTTTCCTTGAAGAGGAAAGGGTGATGCAGCAATAGTAGCGTAAGTATTTCCCTCAGTTTTTTAGAACCAAGGTATCAATCCAGTAGGAGGCTCCTCAAAAGTCCCACGCACCTACACAAACAAACAAACAAAGAACTCGCAACCAACGTAATAAAGGGGTTGTCAATCCCTTCACGGCCACTTGCAAAAGTGAGATCTGATAGAGATAGTATGATAAGATAAATATATTTTTGGTATTTTATAATATAGATGCAAAAAAGTAAAGATGCAAATAAAAGTAGATGGGAAACTTATATGATAAAAGATAGAACCGGGGGCCATAGGTTTCACTAGTGGCTTCTCTCAAGATAGCATAAGTATTACAGTGGGTGAACAAATTACTGTCGAGCAATTGATAGAAAAGCGAATAATTATGAGATTATCTAGGCATGATCATGTATATAGGCATCACGTCCGCAACAAGTAGACCGACTCACCTTTTGCATCTACTACTATTACTCCACACATCGACCGACTCCTGCCTACATCTAGAGTATTAAGTTCATAAAGAATGTAGTAACGCATTAAGCAAGATGACATGATGTAGAGGATAAACTCAAGCAATATGATATAAACCCCATCTTCTTATAAATCGCCGATGGCAACAATACAATACATGCCTTGCAACCCTTTACATCCTTTGGGTAAGGACACCGCAAGATTGAACCCAAAGCTAAGCACTTCTCCCATGGCAAGAAAGATCAATCTAGTAGGCCAAACCAAACTGATAATTCAAGAGACTTGCAAAGATAACTCAATCATACATAAAAGAATTCAGAGGAGATTCAAATATTTCTCATAGATAAACTTGATCATAAACCCACAATTCATCGGATCTCGACAAACACACTGCAAAAAGAGTTTACATCGAATAGATCTCCACAAGAGAGGGGGAGAACATTGTATTGAGATCGAAAAAGAGATAAGAAGCCATCTAGCTAATAACTATGGACCCGAAGGTCTGTGGCAAACTACTCACAACTCATCGGAGGGGCTATGGTGTTGATGTAGAAGCCCTCTGTGGTCGACTCCCCTCCAAATGAGCGCCGAAGAGGCTCCAAGATGGGATCTCGCGGATACAGAAGGTTACGGTGGTGGAAATTGTGTTTCGTTGGCTCCCTGGATGTTTTCGGGGTACGTAGGCATATATAGGAGAAAGAAGTACGTTGGTGGCCGCCCCAGGGGCCCACAAGACAGGTGTGCGCCCTGTAGGGGTGGGCGCGCCCTCCCCTCTCGTGGCCGCCTCGGCTGCTTCTTGACTTGCACTCCAAGTCCTCTGATCACGTTCGTTCCAAAATCACGCTCCCGAAGGTTTCATTTCATTTGGACTCCGTTTGATATTCCTTTTCTTCGAAATACTGAAATAGGCAAAAAACAGCAATACGGGCTGGGCCTCCGGTTAGTAGGTTAGTCCCAAAAATGATATAAATGTGTAAAATAAAGCCCATAAACATCCAAAAGGGGTAATATAATAGCATGGAACAATCAAAAATTATAGATACGTTGAAGACGTATCAAGCATCCCCAAGCTTAATTCCTGCTCGTCCTCGAGTAGGTAAATGATAAAAACAGAATTTTTGATGTGGAATGCTACCTAGCATAATTTTCAATGTAATTTTCTTTATTGTGGCATGAATGTTCAGATCCAAATGATTCAAAATAAAAGTTCATATTGACATAAGAAATAGTGATACTTCAAGCATACTAATCAAAGTAATCATGTCTTCTCAAAATAACATGGCCAAAGAAAGTTATACCTACAAAATCATATAGTCTAGCTGTTGCTCTATCTTCATCACACAAAGTATTTAATCATGCACAACCCCGATGACAAGCCAAGCAATTGTTTCATACTTTAGTAATCTCAAACTTTTTCAACTTTCACGCAATACATGAGCGTGAGCCATGGACATAGCACTATATGTGGAATAGAACGGTGGTTGTGGAGAAGACAAAAGGAGAAGATAGTCTCACATCAACTAGGCGTATCAACGGGCTATGGAGATGCCCATTAATAGATATCAATGTGAGTGAGTAGGGATTTCCATGCAACGGATGCACTAGAGCTGTAAATATATGAAAGATCAACAAAAGAAACTAAGTGGGTGTGCATCCAACTCGCTTGCTCACGAAGACCTAGGGCATTTTGAGGAAGCCCATCATTGGAATATACAAGCCAAGTTCTATAATGAAAAATTCCCACTAGTATATGCAAATGACAACATAGGAGACTCTCTATCATGAAAATCATGGTGCTACTTTGAAGCACAAGTGTGGAAAAAGAGTTAGTAGCATTGTCCCTTCTCTCTTTTTCTCTCATTATTTTTCTTTTTTCTTTTTCTTTTTCTCTTTTTCCTTCTTTTTTTCTTTTTCTTTTTTCTTTGGCCTTTCTTTTCTTTTTTTTTCTTTTTGGCCTTTCTCTTTTTCTTTGTAAAGTCCGAAGTCTCATCCCGACTTGTGGGGGAATCATAGTCTCCATCATCCTTTCCTCACTGGGACAATGCTCTAATAATGAAGATCATCACACTTTTATGGATTTACAATTCAAGAATTACAACTCACAGCTAGAACAAAATATGACTCTATATGAATGCCTCCGGCGGTGTACCGAAATATGCAATGAATCAAGAGCGACATGTATGGAGATTATGAAGGTGTCCCACAAATACGATGTCGACTACATGATCATGCAAAGAGCAATATGACAAAAGTAATGCGTGTCATATGAACGGAACGGTGAAAAGTTGCATGGCAATATATCTCGGAATGGCTATGGAAATGCCATAATAGGTAGGTATGGTGGCTGTTTTGAGGAAGGTATATGGTGGGTGTATGGTACCGGCGAAAGTTGCGCGGCACAAGAGAGGCTCGCAATGGTGGAAGGGTGAGGGTGCGTATAATCCATGGACTCAACATTAGTCAAAAGAACTCATATACTTATTGCAAAAATCTATAAGTCATCAAAAACAAAGTATTATGCGCATGCTCCTAGGGGGATAGATTGGTAGGAAAAGACCATCGTCATTCCCCGACCGCCACTCATAAGGAAGACAATCAATAAATAAAATTGTGCTCCAACTTCATCACAAAGCGGTTCACCATACGTGCATGCTACGGGAATCACAAACCTCAACACAAGAATTTTTCATAATCACCCAACTAGCATGACTTTAATATCACTACCTCCATATCTCAAAACAATTATCAAGTATCAAATTGATCATAGCATCCAATTCACTTCTTATGATAGTTTTTATTATACCCAACTTGGATGCTCATCATTCTAGGACCAAATTTGTAACCATAGCAAATACCATGCCTAAAAGACTCTCAAAAATATATAAGTGAAGCATGAGATACTAGCAATTTCTTCAAAATTAAGCCACCACCGTGCTCTAAAAGATATAAGTGAAGCACTAGAGCAAAAACTATCAAGCTCAAAAGATATAAGTGAAGCACATAGAGTATTCTAGCAAATTCTAAACAAGTAGGCTTCTCCCAAAAGGTGTGTACAGCAAGGATTATTGTGGTAAACTAAAAAGCAAAGACTAATATAATACACGACGCTCCAAGCAAAACACATGTCATGTGGCGAATAAAAATATAGCTCCAAGTAAAGTTACCAATGAACGAAGACGAAAGAGGGGATGCCTTCCCGGGGCATCCCCAAGCTTAGGCTTTTGGCTATTCTTGAATATCTTGGGGTGCCATGGGCATCCCCAAGCTTAGTCTCTTGCCACTCCTTATTCCATAGTCCATCAAAGCTTTACCCAAAACTTGAAAACTCCACAACACAAAACTCAACAGGAAATCTTATAAGCTCAGTTAGTGAAAGAAAACAAAACCACCACATAAGGTACTGTAATAAACTCATTATTTATTTATTTTGGTGTTAAACCTACTGTATTCCAACTTCTCTATAGTTTATAAACTATTTTACTAGCCATAGATGCAACAAAATAAGCAAACAACACACGAAAAACAGAATCTGTCAAAAACAGAAAAATCTGTAGCAATCTGTAACTAACGCAAACTTCTGGAACTTTAAAAATCCTACCAAAATAGGAAGTACTGAATAATTTGTCTATTGATCAGCAGCAAAAAGAATCAACGCAAAATCACGTTTCTGTGATTTAACAAAACTAATTTCATACGGGCAAAGTTTTTGTTTTTCAGCAGAATCAAATCAACTATCATCATAGGTTATCCTATAGGTTCTACTTGGCACAAACACTAATTAAAACACAAAAACACATCTAAACAGAAGGTAGATGCAAGATTTATTACTAAACAGGAACAAAAACAAAAAACACAAATAAAATTGGGTTCCCTCCCAACTAGCGCTATCGTTTAACGCCCCTAGCTAGGCATAAAAGCGAAGATAGATCTAAGTAGTGCCATCTTTGGCACTAAATTCTCCTCAATAGAGCACTTATAATATTTAGGGGTTTCTCCCTTTTTAGCAATGATTAAACATTTAGGCAAAAATTCAAGAAATTCATTTGTAGAAAAAGGTTCCTTAACGATAGAGAGACAATTGGGATGAACACTTATGGATTTGAGATCCGCGTCCCCCTTACTAGAAGATTCACCCTTATTTTTAGGAATATAAATAAACTTGGCAGTCTTGGTAGGGGGTTTTGGAGTGTTTTTCATGGAAGAAAGCGCGGACCCTAAGTTGGTAATGATATCCTCAAGTTTACCAATTCTTGCAGAATCTAGATCTATTTTTTTATTAACTATAGGTTCTTTCTCTTTGAGATTTTTCAAAGTAACTCCAACCCTAGATCCATATTGAGTAATGTGATTATGAATCTTTTTATCCAAATTTTTAACCAACTCAACGGTAGCAACTTTATTTTCAATAATATCAAATCGTTGCATAACGTGCTCTAAAGTTAAAATAGTTCCATTAACCGAAAGAGGTGGTGGGCCAAACAAATCTAACATAGCATTATAAGCATCAAACGTATGGCTACTCAAGAAATCACCTCCGGCGACAGTATCAAGAACACATCTATTCCAAGGAGTGATGCCTACATAAAAATTGCGGAGAAGAACGGAAGTAGAAAGCTTCCTAGTATATCTATTTTGAGCATTGCAAATTCTATGCCAAGCATATTTTAAATTTTCTCCCTCCCTTTGCTTAAAATTGAGAATTTCATGTTCGGGAGTAATAATAAGGATAGGAGGACTAGCCATGAAGACAAGGTAAATGATCTAACACACAAGCAAACAGAAAAAGGCAAGCGAAAGAGAGAGAGGAGATTGGGAAAGAGAGGGCAAATAAAACGGCAAGGGTGAAGTGGGGGAGAGGAAAACGAGAGGCAAATTGCAAATAATGTAAATGCGAGGGAGATGAGTTTGTGATGGGTACTTGGTATGTCTTGACTTGAGCGAAGACCTCCCCGTCAACGGCGCCAGAAATCACACGTTGGCGGAAGGTCGAACCTTGACTTGACTTGGTGGAAGCCTCCCCGGCAACGGCGCCAGAAATCCTTCTTGCTACGTCTTGAGCTTGTGTTGGTTTTCCTTGAAGAGGAAAGGGTGATGCAGCAATAGTAGCGTAATTATTTTCCTCAGTTTTTGAGAACCAAGGTATCAATTCAGTAGGAGGCTCCTCAAAAGTCACACGCACCTACACAAACAAACAAAGAACTCGCAACCAACGCAATAAAGGGGTTGTCAATCCCTTCACGGCCACTTGCGAAAGTGAGATCTGATAGAGATAGTATTATAAGATAAATATATTTTTGATATTTTATAATATAGATGCAAAAAGTAAATATGCAAATAAAAGTAGATTGGAAACTTATATGATAGAAGATAGACCGAGGGGCCATAGGTTTCACTAGTGGCTTCTCTCAAGATAGCATAAGTATTACGGTGGGTGAATAAATTACTGTCGAGCAATTGATAGAAAAGCGAATAATTATGAGATTATCTAGGCATGATCATGTATATAGGCATCACGTCCGCAACAAGTAGACCGACTCCTGCCTGCATCTACTACTATTACTCCACACATCGACCGACTCCTGTCCGCATCTAGAGTACTAAGTTCATAAAGAATGTAGTAACGCATTAAGCAAGATGACATGATGTAGAGGGATAAACTCAAGCAATATGATATAAACCCCATCTTTTTATCCTCGATGGCAACAATACAATACGTGCCTTGCAACCCTTTACATCCTTTGGGTAAGGACACCGCAAGATTGAACCCAAAGATAAGCACTTCTCCCATGGCAAGAAAGATCAATCTAGTAGGCCAAACCAAACTGATAATTCGAAGAGACTTGCAAAGATAACTCAATCATGCATAAAAGAATTCAGAGGAGATTCAAATATTTCTCATAGATAAACTTGATCATAAACCCACAATTCGTCGGATCTCGACAAACACACCGCAAAAAGAGTTTACATCAAATAGATCTCCACAAAAGAGGGGGAGAACATTGTATTGAGATCCAAAAAGAGAGAATAAGTCATCTAGCTAATAACTATGGACCCGAAGGTCTGTGGTAAACTACTCACAACTCATCGGAGGGGCTATGGTGTTGATGTAGAAGCCCTCCGTGGTCGATTCCCCCTCCGACGGAGTGCCGGCGAAGGCTCCAAGATGGGATCTCGCGGATACAGAAGGTTACGGCGGTGGAAATTGTGTTTCGTTGGCTCCCTGGATGTTTTCGGGGTACGTAGGCATATATAGGAGGAAGAAGTACGTCGGTGGCCGCCCAAGGGGCCCACAAGACAGGGGGCGCGCCATGTAGGAGTGGGCGCGCCCTCCCCTCTCGTGGCCGCCTCGGCTGCTTCTTGACTTGCACTCCAAGTCCTATGGATCACGTTCGTTCCAAAAATCACGCTCCCGAAGGTTTCATTCCGTTTGGAATCCGTTTGATATTCCTTTTCTTCAAAATACTGAAATAGGCAAAAAACAGCAATACGGGCTGGGCCTCCGGTTAGTAGGTTAGTCCCAAAAATGATATAAATTTGTAAAATAAAGCCCATAAACATCCAAAAGGGGTAATATAATAGCATGGAACAATCAAAAATTATATATACGTTGAAGGCGTATCACCTGCTCACTCAAATCAGTCGGAATGTGGAAGCATACATGGATGACATAGTGGTCAAGTCGCGCAAAGGTTCCGACCTACTGACTGACCTTGCTGAAACCTTTGCCAACTTAAGAAGATATGATATCAAGCTCAACCTATCAAAGTGCACATTCTGAGTCCCAGGTGGAAAGTTACTCAGTTTCCTCGTTTCCGAACGAGGGATCGACGCAAACCCAGAGAAGTTTGGCACAATCCTCCGAATGAAATGCCCTGTGCGTGTGCACAATGTTTAGAAGCTTACTTGTTGTTTGGCTGCATTGAGTCGATTCATCTCACGCCTCGGTGAAAAGGCATTACCTCTTTACCGACTGATGAAGAAGTCTGACAAGTTCGAGTGGAATGATGAAGCTGAAGCAGCGTTTGAAGAGCTCAAAGCCCTGCTTTCCACCCAGCCGGTGCTTGCCGCTCCAGTCAGCAAGGAGCCTTTACTGCTTTACATCGCAGCCACTGGACAGGTTGTCAGCACAGTGCTCATGGTCGAGCGGGAAGAAGAAGGCAAAGCCTACAAATTTCAATGCCATGTGTACTACATTTCTGAAGTCTTGACTCCATCTAAGCAGATATGTCCTCATTATCAGAAGCTTGTTTATGGAATTTACTTGACCATGAAGAAGGTTGCACACTATTTCTCAGACCACTCGGTTTTAGTCATCAGCTACGCCCCATTGTCAGAAATTCTGAATAATAGAGATGCAACTGGTCGAGTGGCAAAGTGAGCGATTGAACTCCTTCCTTTAGATATCAAGTTTGAGGCAAAGAAAGCCATCAAGTCTCAAGCAATAGCAGATTTCCTCATAGAATGGATTGAATAGCAGCAACCGACTCAGATTCAATCGGAACATTGGACTATGTTCTTTGATGGATCCAAGATGTTGAATGGCTCCGGTGCAGGAGTGGTTTTAGTATCCCCAAGAGGAGACAAGCTCAGCTATGTCCTCCAGATTCACTTTGATTCTTCAAACAATGGAGCTGAGTATGAGGCACTGTTGTATGGGTTGCGTATGGCCATTTCACTCGGCGTCCGACGCTTGATGGTCTACAGTGACTCAGACTTAGTGGTTAATCAAGTAATGAAGGAATGGGACATCAGACCGGTTATTGCAATGCAGTAAGAAAGCTAGAGAAAAAGTTTGAGGGGTTAGAGCTCCACCACATACCCCGAATCAAGAATCAAGTTGCTGATGATCTGGCGAAGATCGGTTCCACTCAGAAGCCTATCCCCAGTTATGCGTTCTTGGGACATCTCCACACCCTGTCAGTACAAGAAGATCCCTTCAAGGAGGAGCCCCCACAACTGATAAGTTCAACCAATCCGACTGAGATTGAAGTCCCAGCTGTGGTCGACTTCGTCATGGAAGTCTTAGTGATCACGCCCGACTGGACGGTGCCATACATCACATACCTGCTTAGGCAGGAACTCCCAGAAGATGAGGATGAGGCCCGCCAAATCGTCCGTCAATCGAAGGCTTTCACCGTGATAAAAGGGCAGCTTTACAGAGAAAGTGTCATAGGAGTGGCTCAACGCTACATCACCCCAGAAGAAGGTCGAATGATTTTAAACGAGATCCACTCGGGGACCTGTGGTCACCATGCGTCCTCTCGGTCCATCGTGGCCAAAGCATACCGAGCAGGATTCTATTGGCCGCGTGCAAATGAGATGGCAAAGGATATAGTCGACAAGTGCGCAGGTTGTCAGTTCTACTCCAACATGTCTCACAAGCCTGCATCTGCCTTGAAGACTATTCCACTCGTCTGGCCGTTTGCAGTCTGGGGGTTAGATATGGTTGGACCCTTCAAGACCGACAGAAGTGCTTTCATTCATTTCCTCGTAGCAGTCGACAAGTTCACCAAATGGACCGAAGCCAAGCCTATCAAAAACCTTGACTCAAGCACTGTCGTCAGTTTCATCAGGGAGTTGATATTCAGATATAGAGCCCCTCCCAACATTATCACAGATAACGGCTCCAACTTTTATTCTGATGAGTTCAAGGCGTTCTGCGCTTCCCAAGGCACTCGGGTCGACTACGCATCCGTTGCGCACCCTCGGTCAAATGGGCAAGCAAAAAGGGCGAATGGTTTGATCCTTCAAGGGTTGAAACCCCGATTGATGCGCGACCTCAAGCATGCTGTTGGAGCTTGGGTGACTGAGTTGCCATCCGTCTTATGGTGACTGAGAACAACTCCGAACCGGTCGACTGACCGAACCCCTTTCTTCATGGTGTATGGTGCTGAAGCTATGCTTCCGTGTGACTTGCTGCACAACGCTCCCCGAGTGGAACTCTTCTCAGAAGCTGAAGCTGAACAGGCTTGCCAAGACGCAGTTGATCTCCTGGAGGAGGAACATGAGATGGATCTGATCTGATCAACCATCTACCAACAAGATCTGCGTTGATTCCATGCCCGTAATGTCAGAGGTCGAGCGTTCCAGGAAGGGGACCTTGTGCTCCGAGTGGATCAGAAACGGCCTCACAAGCTCGCTCCGGCCTGGGAAGGGCCCTTCATCATCACCAAGGTGCTCCACAACGGAGCGTATCACCTGTACAACATAGCCAAGAAAGTGGACGATCCACGCGCGTGGAACGCAGAGCTGCTTCGCCATTTCTATACCTAAACCACTCGGATCGACGAGTTGTAATAAGATTTTTTTCAGTTGGCTTATCAAAGACAAGATTGTTGCAGTATCTTAATGATTGTTTTCCCATAAACACATGTGTTCAAATCCCCCCAGTGGGTGGCTTAGCTGCGAACCTGATTCGCCTAAGTTTCAAAATCACTTCGAGTGAAGAGCAATCCTCTCACTCGGAGGCTTAGTTGCGAACATGATTCGCCTAAGTTTCAAAACCTCTCCGAGTGGAGAGCAACCCTCCCACTCGGGGGCTTAGCTGCGACCCCGTACTCGCCTAAGTTAAAAACTACTCCGAGTGGAGAGCAATCCTCCCACTCGGGGGCTTAGCTGCGACCCCTTACTCGCCTAAGTTAAAAACTACCCCAAGTGGAGAGCAATCCTCCCACTCAGGGGCGTAGCTGCGACCCCGTACTCACCTAAGTTAAAAAAACCACTCCAAGTGGAGAGCAATCCTCCCACTCGGGGGCTTAGCCGCGACCCCGTACTCGCCTAAGTTAAAAACCACTCCGAGTGGAGAGCAATCCTCCCACTCAGGGGCTTAGCTGCGACCCCATACTCGCCTAAGTTGAAAACTACTCCTAGTGTAGAGCAATCCTCCCACTCGGGGGCTTAGCTGCGACCTCGTACTCGCCTAAGTTAAAAACTACTCCGAGTGTAGAGCAATCCTCCCACTCGGGGGCTTAGCTGCGACCCCGTACTCGCCTAAGTTAAAAACTACTTCTAGTGGAGAGCAATCCTCCCACTCGGGGGCTTAGCTGCGACCCCGTACTCGCCTAAGTTAAAAACTACTTCGAGTGGAGAGCAATGCTCCCACTCGGGGGCTTAGCTGCGACCCCGTACTCGCCTAAGTTCAAAACACTACTCCGAGTGGAGAGCGATCCTCCCACTCGAGGACTTAGCTGCGACACTGTACTCGCCTAAGTAGAAAAGATCCTCTGAGCTGCGTCACAAGTACAACATCCGCACCATCCTGATCCGCAAGGACGACGAGGTGCCAATCGAGCACGTCGTCTGAGCTGTGTCACAAGTACAACGTCCTCTCCGATCCGCAAGGACGGCGAGGTGCCAATCGAGCACGTCGTCTGAGCTGCGTCACAAGTACAACGTCGTTTCTGAGTGAGAAGTTAAGTTCCACTCGAAGTTGAAAAAGATCCAAAAGTGGTAAAGGCAAAGCCACCATATTCAAGAAAAACCAAGTTCAGATAAACCCAGCAAAGTTCAGAACCACGGGCAGAAGTACTTAGGCATCAAGCTTGAAAGAGTTTAATGGTTACAAAACCACTCGGCATTCTGAGGCAAATAAAGGTGGGGCATAAAGTTTGTTCACTCGGCAGGAGGAGGGCTTGCTGGCTCGACGAAGCTGTCAAGGTCAATGCTGTCTGTGATACGAGTAACAGCATCGATGAAGGTATCCATGAAGGACTGGAAGTGGAGCTTCTTGGTGTTGGAAACCTTGAGAGCCGCCAACTTGTCTTCTCTGACCTCCTTGCATTGGACTCGGACCAAAGACATAGCCACATCGGCGCCACAGCAAGCAGACGACTTCTTCCACTCTTGCACTCGACCAGGGATTTCATTCAGTCGAGTCATCAGGGACTCGAGATCATTCTGGAATTCCGCTCGGGGCCAGAACTCCGTGTCAATCCGCGACACCGCCACCTTCAGACGAGCAAGATAATCCACAACACTGTCTAGAGAGACTCCAATCGCAACACATTCATCGCAACATCATCCTTGACGGGAGAATTTATGGGGTCTAGATCCGTCTTGATCCGCCCAGTCTCTGCTTTGAAGTCTTGACAGAATTCTGCATATTCGGAAAAATGGTGGGTCGGCGGTTATAGATGAGTCGACAGTTACAAATCAGTCAGACAAGGGAAAGTACCTTCAAGCTTCAGGACCAGCTTCTCAGCAAGCCTTCCCAAATAAGCCTCCAGTTCGCCCTTCTTCTGAGTGAGATATCAAACCTTATCGGTCAGAGTTTCCTTGTCCTTCTTCAGCTTTGCAACTTCTTTGTTGGCTTCAGTAACAGCAGTCTTCGGCTTGGCGTTTTCATCTTCTAACTTGCTGACTGAAGCCAGCTTCTTGTCAGCAAGCTCTGTTTTCTCTCGCGCCTCTTTCTGTGTTGCGGCAAGGTCATAGTCCTTCTGCTCCAGAGCCTGCTTCATTTTGACTATAGAAATAACATTCTTCAGATGACCTTGGAGTTGACGGTTTTCACTATGCACATCTGTTCGAGTGGAGTCACTCGGTTCAAAAGACTAAAAGGGAAAAACCATAAGGTGGACAGTCGGCGAGATATTACCTCCCATAGCAGCAGCAACATCATTAGCCTTCTGAAGATTCTTCTTGGCCAGCTCCATGTCAAGGTTGAGACTTATCTGTTTCTTATCCAACTCAGTAAATCGGGCCCTGAGTTCACAAGATTTCTGCGGTCAGCAAATAAGACACGTCAGTCGACAGAAACAAAAGTTAATCACATCAAAAAGAGTTCTAAGACTACTGCAGAATCAAACATTCAACAGTAGTCGTGCCCCCATTGGTCCAGTTTACCACTCAGCATGGTCTGCCCAGCATGAGTATGCAAAAAAAACAGAGACATTCTCAGACCCCAGCCGACTGCCTGCAGTCGACCGCGGTCTCGGGGACTACACCCAGTGGGTGCACTCTGCGTGCCCCCACTGGTATGGTACCCACTCGGATCAAACTATTACGCCGAGTGAACGAACAATGAAGAGACATTCGACAAAGACCCCTGCTGAATCAAACATCCGACGGTGGTCTCGGGGACTACACCCACTGGGTGCACTCAGCGTGCCCCCACTGGTTCAGAGATACACTCAACTCAACTTGGTCGACTCAAGTAGAAGAGCTATTCAGCAATAAGTTAAAACACCCAGTGGGTGATTGGATGCAAAGTGCAGATTCATGATAGATGCACATAAAAGGTTCCAAAACACTCATCCAGGGACATCTTACAGACAATGAATCAGCAGCTTACAACTACTAAATCGTAGCAGGGCAAAAATCAAATTGGAAGATCAGTCGGAAATCAACTGACTTTGACATTAATGTGCAGAGCAAAGCTGGCGTTATAGGCAGCCTGGCTGGCCTTGTGCACCACCATCATCCGCTCCATCATAAGGTTTTCTTGGAGTATGGCTTCCTTGGCTGCATCCGCCAGGTCATCTGGGGTATGATGAGCAGCAAAGAGCGACAACGGTAGTACAGTCGGAGCAATCACAGGATCTGAAGCATGGAGCTGCGCAGGCAAAGCAGGGACTTGAGCAATTGATGCCGAAGGACGGTCAGTCGACACAGGATTGGCAAAATAAACAGAGGCCTAAGTCGGATCTCTGGACCGCTGGACCACCGTTTCCGGTGCTGATGTCGACCGAGGCTCCTGGCCGGCAGGCGTTCTCCTGCTTGAAGCCCTGCCCCTCCTTCCCGTATTCTTGTGAGGCGCTTCTTCATCGTCGTCTGGAAGTTCAATGACATCTCGTGGGGCTACACAAAAAGCAACCATAAGAGCTCAATCGACCGACAATTCAATCGACAAAATAAGCACAAGATTGCAGGATCGTACCAGCTTTGGAAGTAGCCGCATCTTCAGTTTCCTCATCATCCTGAACCTTGTCGATGTCCATGGAGGTTCCAGAAGTTGCAGCACTGAAAGATTCAAAACCCACTCGGTCTAAGCAGAAGTATGAGTCGACAATAAAATACAGAAAGACAAAACACTCACGCAGAAGCGACGGGAACGTCCGTCTTGATCCTGGGCAAGGTCTTCCAAGGCTTTGAAGGGACAACCTTGGGCTGCTTGGCGACCTTTTTTGACGGCTCCGGAGTCGAAGTCCAAATGCGCTTATGCACTTGCATGCTCGGAGCCACAACCGTTGCGCCCGCCCGCTGGATCATGAGACTGCTTGGATCGGCGCTCTGTGCGGGGTGGTGAGTCGACCTCTTCTTCATCGTCTGACTCATCACTCTCTTCCTCATCGTCATCATCGGGAGATTGCCAGTCCGCGCTCTCCACTCCCTCCTGGGCTTGCTCCTGGGCTTGCTCTCCGTTCGGCATCGAATACATCTCAGTATAAATCTGCAAGGCAAGAAGTTAGACAAACATCAGTCAGATTCAAAGATGGTCGAATTGAAAGACACTCGATAATAAGGATTAGACCTTGTCCAGCTGATTTTTGGCGTCGAATGGGTTGACTCTCCTGGCCCCCCTGGGGTTGTCTTTGTTTCAAGTAATGCCCTTCAACCACTGGGCCACCGTCTCATCGGTGACCTCCTCTGGGTGGACACGAGCGGTGTCATTGGAGCCCGAATACATCCACATCGAATGATCACAGGCTTGGAGCTGCTGGATGCGTCGACTGAGAAACACTTCCAATAGATCCATGCTAGTCTCGCCCTGACGGACCAATTGGACTACCCGCTCAACTAGCATGTTCGTCTCTACTTTCTCCGCTGCAGACACGATCAGTGAAGAAGGTTGCTGGACTCGACCTAGGGTAAAGGGGGGAAGACCGGTCGACTGACCGGGGGTCGGAATGTCTTGGCAGTAGAACCAGGTCGACTGCCACCCCCTAACCGACTCAGGAAGTGTCATAGGAGGAAAAGTGCTCCTCTTCCTCATCAGATTCCCCAAACCTCCGCACATCTGAATCACGTGCGTCCTCCCGTCAATCGGATTTGCCTTCTTCACAGATTGAGAACGACAAGTGAAGATATGTTTGAAGAGACCCCAGTGCTGTCTACGGCCCAAGAAGTTTTTGCACAGAGAAACAAATGCATCAAGGTATGTGATGGTGTTGGGAGAGAAATGGTGAAGCTGAGCACCGAAAAGTTCAGAAAACCCCGGGAGAAAGGATGCGGAGGCAGGGAGAAACCACGATCGACGTGGGTTGCGAGGACGACACACTCACCCGCCCGCGGCTGAGGCTCGATCTTGTCCCCCGGCAGCCTCCAAGCTCGCGGCGGACAGATCCTCTAGATCTTCTTGTCGGAGCATGGAGCGAATCCAGTCCCCCCGGATCCAGCCAGGCGGCAACCCAGACCTCAACGACGATCCCTGACTCGTTTTCTTAACCTTCGCCGTCGCCGTCGCTTTCTTCGCACGCTCCAGGGCCGCTGTCTTGTCCTTCACCATTGTGGCAAACTGCGCACGGGCGGGGCGGCGGCGTCGAGAGTGGAGGAAGACGCGGTGGAGAAGCAGAGGAAGAAGAAGGGGAATGGGGGCGCACTGTGCAAATACATCGGCCTCGACGCCTTTTATGGGCCTGCTTCCGAGTGGCTGACGCATGGGCCCGAGCGATCCTGTCAAATCCCGCAACAGTCGTGCACCGGATACATGGTGAAAAAGGTGGCACGGAAATTGAGGCGCCCCTGTCTATCTGTCCCGTTTACTGCGGCGTGCTCCGCCTCGCGCGCTTCCGCAAATTTTCGAATCCTGTGAGATCCGGGAACCACAGTAACCAATCGCGCCGAAGATTTCGCATCATATCAACACTCGAAGACTGCCAGTATAAATTCACTCGACGACCTTTGAATCGATCAAGGCGACTGAAATGAAGTCGAAGTTTCAGCATGAACCTTAAGCTCAGCAAGAATGCTTATGAAGCATAAGAGTCAAGACAGGGTTAACTTCGACTCTCTTTTCACTCGGACCTCAATCCTTTCGGGGGCTAATGATGATGCCATGGACCTGGGGTAGGGTCATAGGCCTGACCTATACGCCCTACCCAAGGTCATTATCCTAGAATCAAGGACATTCCAAGTATAGCAAGAAATACCGACTAAAGTAGCCATGGAGGTGCAATCCACTCGACCAGTCGCCTCACTCGGATACCCCCAATTACACTCGACCTAGATGAAGTCATTCGACCATACAGGAAATTACTCGGAGTATGGAAGACCTAGAGCCACTCAGGATGGCAACGGTCAGGCGTTCACTCTGTAGTCTTAAAGATCATTAATAGCACTTATAGCTGGCGTTACCAGTAACGCCCTGTCTTAATGTATATTGAACCCTGTAACGGGGGACGGCTGGGGTCCTGGCGCACTCTATATAAGCCACCCTCCCCCCCTCCCCCCTCCTCTGGGACAAGCGTTCGCACCCCTTGTAATACACACACCCATATTCCAGTCGACCGCTTCAGGGCACCGAGACGTAGGGCTTTTACCTCTTCCGAAAGGGGCCTGAACTCGTAAACTCGTGTGTACAACCTCGCCGTAGATAGGGCCTTGCCTTCTCATACGTATCCCCTCCTCTTACTGTCAGACTTAGTACCACGACATGTGGTGTTTAGATTAGTTTGACAAGTTTCGTAACCTTACGTAGGCTCTTCATAGGTTTAGCATTTTTCGGTGGTGAATTTGGTAGACTAGATCATTTTGGTGCAATTTACGGAGGGTCTGGCATGTTTGGTCCGACATGACGTATTTGCCCGGCCCTCCTTATACCCGCCCTAAATTTAAGCTGGATATATACAAGAGGTGCCGGTTAGGCCGGACGAATAGGGCCGGGAAGAGGTGTTCCTTTTTTTTACCAGTCAATGACCGGACCGTCCACCCCGGCGTATACGAGAAGGGGGTGGGGAGGGGGAGGGGGGGGGGGGGTTGGAGAGCCTGGCTGTAGATTCTCTAACTGGACGACACGGTGCAGTTTCCCGTAGAGCCAAAGCTACTCGTATAACCAACCGACGACATAGCACATACCAATCAGATCACCGGCCGGATCGAGCATGTAACAAAAGTTTAAGAACCGCATCACCAACCCATCACCAGACATGCAATTAAGGGAGAGACATGCATGGGCCTATATTTCTACTAGAGAACATGCAAAGATGGCGACGCGCCGTTCGTCGCTCCGCGTGATGGAGCCATGCATGTCTGGTTCTTCACCGCCGCGTCGATCTCACTCTCACTGGCAACGCCCCATGCATACATATATAGGCCGGCCTACCTATAGCTTAGCAAGCGGCCGTATACACTAATTGACCGGTGACCACATGCAAACATATTGGCACATGTGTATTGGTTGGCCGTCGACTTAGAGCATCTCCAGCCGCGCCTCTAACAGGGCCTTTTCATGCGTTTTTGCCACGGCCGTAAATAACTACCCGCCACCCCCGTTTGCCCGTTTTTCGGGCCGAATTTGCGGCGGACCAGATAACCCGCGCCTCGAGGGCGCCTGCCGCACAAGCGAAAAGGCGCGCGTGGGTCCACCATGTCAGCGTGCCGAGCGCCTCTTCCCGCCATCTTCACCGCCGCGTCGATCTCACTCTCACTGGCAACGCCCCATGCATACATATATAGGCCGGCCTACCTATAGCTTAGCAAGCGGCCGTATACACTAATTGACCGGTGACCACATGCAAACATATTGGCACATGTGTATTGGTTGGCCGTCGACTTAGAGCATCTCCAGCCGCGCCTCTAACAGGGCCTTTTCATGCGTTTTTGCCGCGCCGGCGCCGAAATAACGGCCCAGTCACCCCCAGAAGCCCGTTTTTTGCCGGCTCGGGCCGAATTTGGTGCCGGCGGATCCAGGCAGAACCCGGCGCCCTCGAGGGCGCCTGGGGCGTCGGCACAAGCGAAAAGGCGCGCGTGGGTCCGCCATGTCAGCGTGCCGAGCGCCTCTTCCCGCCATTTTTCCCCGCTTTCCCCCCAGTTCCCTCCCATTTTCTCCTTTCCTCCCGCCATTCTCTCTCCCGCTCGCCTCCCAGCCGGCCGCCATGGCACCGGAAGAAATCGTCGTTCCTCGCCTTGGCGATCGTGACCGCCTGCCGCTGCCAGCGAAGCAGAGGAAGCCGAGGGCGACGCCGACGAGACTGAGGCCAACATGGACGACATCATCGCGGAAGGATCGGCCGCGGCCACCGCGTCTCCCGGGTTCACCGCGGATGAGGCGGTCGATCTCAGCGGCGGCATGGACAGCGAGCTCGGCTACGTCTACGGTGACGAGGAACAGGAGGAGCATTTGGAAGAGGAAGAGGAGGACGAGGACGAGGAGGAGCCGGCGAGGAGGCGCAAGAAGAAGAAGCGGACGGCCAGGTCAGCCGAGTCGCGCATCAAGTGGGCGTCCAAGGAGGAGGAATGCCTCGCCGAGGCATGGAAAGTCGTCTGCCTCGACCCAACAACCGGCACGAACCAGAGCATCGAGACGTACTGGGAGCGCATCAAGGACGAGTTCGACGAGCGCAAGCTCGTCGACCCCTACTTTAAAGGCGTCTACATGCAGCGCGAGTCGAAGGCGATGGCGAACCATTGGGGCGCATCCAGGGGGCGTGCAACAAATGGCATGGTGTCGTCGAGGAGGTGGCCGCTCGCCCGGAGAGCGGCGCCAGCATTGAGGATCAGGTATGCCACACCCCTCTCCCGTCTCTCTTCGCCGTGTGCGCGCGCCAGCCAACTGTTTATTTGTCCCGGCGCAATTGTTGCGCATGTTCGGCCTGTATAGGCAGAGCAACAACGACGCCGAGTTCAAGTACCTCCACGTCTACAAGCGTATTGACAAGTGCGACAAGTGGGCGGAAGTCCGGCGCACCCTCGAGAAGGCCAAGGAGATATACAAGCCGGACGCGCCGGCTCCGGGCGCGTGTGAAGGGCGTCCGAACGGCAACAAAGGTGCCAAGAAGGGGAAATACGCCGACGCGGCCACCGCTCGCGTGCAGGAATCCATTCCAGCACCGCCTCGCCGACGCACAGGCCCGGGCCGTCCTTCGAGAAGAGAAGACCGAGGCCCGGTGGTCGGCGTTGATGTCGAGCAGCGCCGTCAAGCTCGACCTGCTCCGGACCAACGTCGCCGAAGAAGAGGAACACCGACCGCTTTCTGCTGGCGGGCGGACATGCTCGAGCACCGACGAGGTGGTCAAGGCGTGGTACTTGGCGGAGCGCCTCATCTGAACCAGCTTCCTCGACAACGGCGCAGACGCCGACGCCGCCGCTTAAGTCCGCGTGATGACGCCTCCACGACGCCCAAAGACCACCGGCAATACGACATCGCCCAGTAAGCAGCTCCGACACCGCCAAGCCCGCACGCCAACTCCGCCGACGCTGGCAGAGCTCCGCCGAGTGATGCGTTGCGCCCGAATCAGGCTCTATTTTTGTACGCCGAACTGTGACTTGCGATCGCCGGACTTGTGGCGTATTTTGTGAGCGGGAATGACCAAGTTCGAATTTTTCGCGTCCTGGGGGCGTGACTGGGAGCTAGTTGGCCCCAAAGGGTCGAACTAGCGTCAGTTCGCCCCCAGACCACTTTTTTTTTGCGTCCTGGGGGGCTGAACGGCTAGAGATGCTCTTATACCTGCAATGGCATGAATTTTCGTCGACCGTGTATCTGTAATTGAGTAGACCTGCTCCCGTGTGGGACCACGCACGCAATGCTCACGGCTGACCCAATTGCATCGCTTCAGATTTCTTATCATGATACTGTGCATGTTGAAGAAGACGGCCACGGATACATTTGTCCATTTTGTGCAAGTCCTATTCAATTACAGCCCACTGTGTATAATATCATCCAAAAGAACTTAAATGCTGAATTTGGTCATGTCCCCCGACGTTATACCTTTTGATGCATTTATCGGAAGATTAACCTCTTTGGTATACCTTGCATGAGTAGAAACATTGTGTTCTTTTGTTGCCCGCACGTTATTTCTTGTACAACAAACAATCTGAATTGATGTGTATATGCATCTTTCTATGCGCAAGCGGGAGAGCAATCTTTCATGATCGGCGAAGTCTCCTAGCATTTCTTGGACCATGGAGGCCATTCGGTACTAGTAGGCGGTGGTCACTCTTACCTCGTTAACGTCTCGCAACAGCTACTTCTAAACTTCCCTTCGGGGGTCCTAACCACTCAGACCTCCCCAATGTCTTACGCCAGCTTCTTATAAACTCGCCCTCGATGAATTACCTCCTAGTGGGTTGGGAGAGTGTGGGAGCATGACACTACCAAGGCAGAGATTTGTGTCACGCAGGTGCAGAGCCCCTCGTGCATGTTTTTCCTATTGGCTTCCGAATTTAAAATTTTCATATTTTTTCAAACGAAAGTTCAAATGAAGTTCCATTTTCAGTTAATGTTGCTTGTGACAAGGGCTTTTAAATAAGATTCATTTTGAATATGTTTTGCCGAATGTTTTAAACTTCCATAAGTTTCATCTGACAAAACTTAATAGGGATGAATGACAAAATCGTGAAGTTTCAATACTGTATCTGTAAGTTTCAAAGCTAAATCCTAAAAAACATACAGGGAATTTCACAGATTGCGAGGCAATTGTCCCGTCGGACTGGCTGCGCAGGTGCGAGGCCCTGAGTGTTTCCGCTTTAGCAACCAAGGTTTAAATCCTAGTGCTCACGCACGCACGTACACAGGCGCGCGCGCACACACACACTGGTACACTCAATAGGAATTTTGTCAGATTTAGAGACGTGTCCACCTTCTCGGTCCTTCTCGGGTCTTTCAAACGCGTGACATGTTTGCTTTCGTGTATCTTCTTTGTAATCATGAACGAAACCCACCATTCGACATTGATTCTCTTCTTCACTCGCGGCCAGCTGTGATGTTGTGGCACATCACTTGGACTGTCGGGATGTCTCAACTGCAGCCATACCGGTTTTTCCATATGGGAGACTATGTTGCAGTGAGAATTTCGATTGGCTCCTCCACTTGGACAGACTCAACACTAGTGGAGGAGCCAATTGAAATTGCGCAGATGAAATTCTTACGGAATTTTGAATTTTGAAATTGCGCAGACTCAACACTAAGCAATTCTCACTGCAACACTAAGCAAACCCACCATTCTTACGGAATTTTGAAATTCTCCCCATTTACGAAGAAAGAGGTGTTTGAAGCTATTGCGCAGATGAAAAATAATAAGGCTCCAGGGCCGGATGGCTTTCCGGCGGAGTTTTATAAATGGTGCTGGCATATTATAAAAGGGGATTTGATACGATGTTCCATGATTTATTTTCTGGACAGCTTCAGTTGTTTCACCCGAATTTTGGAACGATAACTTTGCTTCCTAAGAAAATAGAGGTTGTGAGAATTGAGCAGTTCAGGCCGATCTGTCTTCTTAACATTAGTTTCAAAAAATTTACCAAGGTAGGGACTAATAGGCTCACGCAGATTGCCCATTCTGTGGTGTAGCCTTCCCAAACTGCTTTCATGCCGGACAGAAACATTCTAGAAGGGGTTGTGGTCCTTGATGAAACACTCCATGAAATCCACACGAAAAAATTAGATGGGGTTGTATTCAAAGTGGATTTCGAGAAGGCGTACGATAAAGTTAAATGGCCATTTCTTCAACAGGCCTTGCAGGCAAGTCTGGAGACACCAGGTAGAATCTTTCACGCAAAAAGGGAGTGTTGGAATTAAAGTGAATGACGACATAGATCACTATTTCCAGACACATAAGGGCCTGAGACAAGGAGATCCGATGTCTCCTATTTTGTTCAACATTGTAGTCGATATGTTGGCGATTCTAATAGGAAGGGCTAAGGAGGCTGGTCAAGTAGGTGGCTTGGTGCCTCATCTAGTTGATGGAGGTGTATCTATCCTACAGTACGCTGATGATATTATCATCTTTATGGAGCATGACTTGGCAAAAGCGAGAAACATGAAGCTGGTGTTATGCTTATTCGAACAATTGACTGGTTTAAAGACTAACTTTCATAAGAGCGAACTGTTCTATTTTGGTAGAGACAATGAGGAACAAGAAGCTTACAGGCAATTGTTTGGGTGTGAATTGGGGGCTTTACCTTTTACATATTTGGGTATCTCAATTCACCATCGTAAGCTGACAAACAAAGAATGGAAATGCATTGAGGATCGATTTGAGAAGAAACTGAGCTACTGGAAGGGCAAGCTAATGTCGTATGGAGGCCGATTAATCCTTGTTAACTCGGTTCTCACGAGTATGCCAATGTTTCTCCTGTCCTTTTTTGAGATTCCAGTTGGAGTTAGGAAAAGGCTAGATTTCTATCGATCCCGATTTTTTTGGCAGAGTGATGAACTAAAGCAAAAATACAGACTAGCCAAATGGGACATTATTTATAGACCAAAAGACCAAGCGGGTCTTGATATTGAGAATCTTGAAGTCAAAAACAGATGACTTTTCAGTAAGTGTCTGTATAAGTTATCTGTTGATACGGAGGCCACATGGGTGCAGATTCTCCGTAGTAAGTACCTTCACTCCAAAACTTTGTCCCAGGTAACAGTGAGGCCGACGGATTCGCCTTTCTGGAAAGGACAGATGAGAGTTAAATCGGGTTTTTTCAATAGGACAAAGTTTATAGTCGGAAATGGTACCAGCACGAGATTCTTGGAGGATACTTGGCTAGGGGAAACACCCCTAGCACTTCAATATTCGTCCCTGTATCGCATTGTTCAACGATGAGACGATTCCGTTGCATCAGTGCTTCAGTCCATTCCTCTCAATATTCACTTTAGGAGGACGCTTGCCGGAAGCCGTTGGGAAACCTGGATCCATCTTGTGAGTAGACTGATGGAGGTTCAACTTTCTCAACAGCCTGATCAGTTGCGCTGGAAGCTTACTAGGAATGGAGAGTTTCCGGTTAAATCCATGTACATGGATGTTATCAATTCTAACTCCATCCCTAGTTCCAAACATGTTTGAAAAGTCAATGTTCCTTTGAAAATCAAAGTGTTTATGTGGTTTGTGCATAAACAAGTCATTTTAACTAAGGACAACCTGGCAAAACGCAACTGGACAAGACCTACAGGATGTAGTTTTTATAATTTGGATGAATCCGTCAAACACCTCTTTCTTGACTGCCCATTAGCAAAAAAATTATGGCGGTCGGTTCACATAGTGTTTAACATTACTCCTCCGAATTCTGTTAGCATGTTATTTGGGACGTGGCTTAACGGGATAGATCCCAAAACAGCGAGACACATTCGCGTAGTAGTATGTGCTTTGTTGTGGGCAGTCTGGAACTGCAGAAATGATTTGGTTTTTAACAGAACAACGAATATTCATTTTTTAAAGGTTATCTTCCGAGCCACTGCATTGATCCGTATGTGGTCGCTACTAACTCCGATGGAGGCCAGGGAGCGTTTGCTTACTGGATCTATCCGGTGGGAGATGGTAGCTCGGGCTATTTTCAACCGGTTTGGATGGCGGTCATGTAATAGGATAGGCAATTAGTATTTCTATCTTTCTTTTGCCAGCCGGTTGTGGCTTCATGTCTGCTTACATTGTTTTGCTCTCTGTGAGCTTTTTTTTCCTTTCGTTCAGACTGTAAAACCTTTGTTGAATCTATTTCCTTATTTATATAAGTTGGATGTATGCATCTTTTTGATGCAGAGGCCGGGGAGTCCTTCCTTTTAAAAAAAAAAGCAAATCTGCACCACAAACCCTACCGCCTAAGGCCTTGTTCGGTTGATTAGGCGGGGTTTGAAGAGGTTTGGAAGGGATTGAAGGGGATTAAACCCCTTGCAAGTCAAAATACCCCTCAAACCTCCCAAATTCCCTTCAATCCCTGTGGTGAGGGGATTGACCGATAATGGCCTAAGGCAGAATGTCCCAACTGCTCCCACGATGACGAAGGCCGAGAGCACCTCCTCGTTCTCTGCTCTGCTGCGGTCAGGGTTTGGAGGAAGATCGGCATCCGCCCCGTTGGAACTCCCATGACAGATTTTTGTCATTTCCAACGCAAGTGGGTCTCTTCCGCTCTCCATCACCTTGTTTGTTATCCTTATTATCCTCTGAAAAATCTGGGAGGCGAAATGTGAAGGTCTTTAGGCAACTAAACTTCACCCCAAATGAGATACTAGCCAATATAATTGGCCTACTAACTCACTGGTCACATAGACTTGAAATTTTTGTGCTCAAAAATCCATGCCAAATTGTATCAGGTTGTAGCGAAACTATATTTCTTCACACTAATGCTTGATCATTTGAAATGAAATTCGGGAAGGACCCTCCCCGGTGAAAGTTTCAAACAAAAAATACCGGTTCGTCATCCCCTCACCAGCCAGCCCTCTAAGGGCATCTACAACACGACTCTTTGGCCCGACGCCAAGGCTCGATTCCTGGCCATTTTTGTTTAATCATGTTTGATCCTGGGATTTCAACAAGCTTCGATTATGGAGGTTGCATCGGTGTAGGAGTCAGTTGGGCCAACGTCTGGGCGCCTATTTGAGTACTTGTTCAGTTGACAAGGAATTGGCAGGGATTGAGGGGATTAAATCCCCTGCAAGTCAGGCACATTACATGTACAAACCATACAATCACACTAATCTAATGGTGGCTGCTAGGCGTCAGCCGGCTGATCTTAGCAAAAGACCAGCCGCCTAGCCAGCCGTTGATTTGCGTCAATATAATCCTCCTTCTCCAAGAAAGAAAGTTAGGGTTTGTGCCTCTCGCCGGCACCGGCGCAGGTCCGCCTCGTCTCTGGTGGCCCTAGGGCCATGGAGGCGCGGTGGATCCTAGCAAGGGCCGGCGGGAGGGCTCCGTTTTTAGTCGTTTTTTTCAATCTTGTTAGGGTTTGTGTCCTACTCAGGAAGGCGAGACGGCGGCGGCTCCCTGAAGATGGAATAAAGGTCTCCCCGCCTAGCCCCGTTCGGCGCGTCTAGCATCGTTGGTGGGCGATGTGGAGTGTGTCTCCGGCAGATCTATCTTTGGGATTTGCTCGGATCTCGTCGTTGTTCGCTCACGTTCGTGTGTCTTCGGTTTGGATCCTCCCGATCTACGTTATTTTTCATCGGCGGTTGTCGTTACGAGTCTTTGGTCCTATGGGGCCTTATACGACGACTTCCGACCGCCTACTACAACAAGTTGTGCGGCTCCGGCGATGGAGGGCGATGGCGGCGCGCCTTGGCTCGCCGGTGCTTGTAGTCGTCGCTAGGTGGTCTACGAATCTGGATGTAATTTTTATTTCTGGTATTCGTTGTACTGCCATGATTGAAGATGAATAGATTGGAAGTTTTTCCGGAAAAAAAATCCCCTGCAAGTCAAAATCCTCTCCAATCCTCTTCTATCCCTTGAGAAGGGATGTAACCAAACAAGGCCTAATAGAGGGGGAGCACGATTCATCTTCTTCCATGGTTGAGATGCTTGCACGAGCCCTAGCTTTCTAACAACTATGATCGGTGGCCCGTGGCTGCAGGAAATCTCACTAGCGTATGTCGTTTACTGCAAAGTACGTCTCCACCGACGCCGACGTCCATCCATCACATGACTTTTTCTGTTGCGCTGTCGTGCACATGCGAGGAGCGACGCTAGCTTACTTATTTTTCTCAAAACCACGTTTACATATGAACAACTCAGTACAGTCGTAACGTACGGGAGCTAGCCACCCACGTACCGTCACATACGCCCGGGCGTAAGTGTACATTTGTACGTATACACACTGTTCAAGTACACATACAGTTTCGTTTTCGAAAAGCGTACGTGCAGCGGCGCACCCACGTACATGTGACTGAACTGGATCGATCACGTGTGAGAGGTTAATTAACCGGCCATGTGCAGGGACTTGAGCCATTCCTCGTCGGACTCGAGGAACGACGCCAGGGCTCTCACGTCGTCCATCCAGTCTGCGCCGCCCGACCCCGACGAGCACGGCTCGGCCGACGACGTCTCCGAGCTGCTGCCGCTGCAGGCGTCTCCCTCTTCTCGCCCGGCCCGCGTCTCCTCGACGAGTGGCACGGGCGGCGGCGTCTCCCGGCGGAAGAAGAGGCCGCCCGTGCACCTCACGGGCTTGGGCGCCCACACCTCGGCCGTCGACGACGAAGGTGCCGCGCCATGGAGGACGGCAGGGACGGAGGTGGACAGCGGCGCCGCGGCGCTCCCTGTGGAGCTGGAGGAGCCGGAGGCGACGGGCGTGGCGATGGTCATCGCCGCGGCAATGGCGGGGCGGGCGGGGAGCGCCTTCCTGCCGAGCGTGCTGTTCCAGTAGTTCTTGATTTCGTTGTCTGTTCGGCCGGGCAGCCTGCCGGCGATGATGGACCACCTGTTCCCGAGCAGGCCGTGGAGCCTGACGATGAGCTCCTCCTCGTCGTCGGAGATGTTGCCCCGCTTGATGTTGGGCCGGAGGTAGTTCAGCCACCGCAGCCGGCAGCTCTTGCCGCACCGCCGCAGACCTGCATGCAGATTCGTTCAGTTCACATGCGTCACCTCCCGCTCTCCGTCCAGCTCGCCATTGATAGAATCAGAGTGGTCCCGTGTATATGGCTAGCTAGGGATTACGATACGATGGATCATTACGTACCAGCTCGTTGGGGGAGCTCCCTCCACCTGCCTTCGCCATGGGCCTTGACGTAGGAAGCCAGGATTTCGTCCTCCTTGCTCGTCCACGCCCCTCGCTTCACCCCTTCCTTGGCACAGCACGCCCTCCTCCCCATCCTCTCTCTCCCTCTATCTCTATCTCGCCGTGTGTGCTTTGTTAGAGAGGGGGAGTGGTCTGCGGGCAGAGGGCCGGGGGTGGTTGGGGTATTTATACACCGGCGCCGCGACTACGTGGCCGGCTTAGCACCTTTAAGGCAATCCACGGCCATCGGGAGCGGCACTTTCCTCAAAGTGTTAGATGGACCAGACGCCCGGGAGGGCTTCCATGTGTGCATGAACAGGGACGTAACCAGGACGGCCGTTCATCAGCCGTTATATATCGCTGGCAGGAGCGATGATATCTGTCCAAATTCGATGTCATACTTCTATAACAGAGGCTTATTCATAGTTGCCTTTTATCTCCAAGTGGCAAGAAACATTACTCCCTCCATTGCAATATTATTGTAACAGTCTTGCTATGTCTCACTTTGTTAAGTCTCAGTCGATGCTATATTTGTGAGCTTATACATTAAGATCCGTGCAAAAAAAATCTTCAGTTGTTTTTCTTTGTCTCTCTTGCATGTTATGTCACTTGATTAAGACTTGGTTAAATCCCAGTCGATTAAGACCTAGCCACATTCTTATTGTAAGGGCAATATTATAAATATGCACGCCAGCTTCATAGTTTACTATGTAGGATAATTTTTGACGTGGAAGGTAGAAAATGCAATTGACTCTTCTTTAAGATCGATTGAGACTCTTTGTTAAGATTTAGGCGGAATTGTTGGCCTTATTTTTCATGTATTGTCCCATTAAATACCTTGAACTATGCTACTTACGATTCTAAATAACATCGAGAAACCGCACAGTTAAGGACTTATCTCTTATCATCATTGGTGCTCTAATTAATTGGCTTCGATAGCCAATGATTTATGATATATTACTAAAGCTCTAAATAGCCGGTTATATATAACAGAAGCTACAAAAAGATATAACGAAGCTAAGCACTATTTGACGTTTTTTTTTCTTAAATCACGAGAATAAGAAAGCCCTTAACAGTGTAAGCTAAAAGCGGGCCAATCAGTTTACTTCATTTGGCAGCGATGGCGTACACTGCCCAATCGATGCCATAGCAAATATCTAGGGTGGAGTAAAGTTGGCTGCCTGAACTACTTTATGCATGCATGGGCCCTGCTCTTTCGCATGCGGCAAACACACACTGCTAGAGCGGTGCCACAATATTTTCTCAGGGCACCGCTTATGTGGTAACAACATTTTCACGTAGTAGGTACCGATTACATAGTGAAAGGCCTAATAATGAAAAACATACAATCAGACATCATGATTGGTGGAAGGGTTCAAAATGCTAGCCTGTTAGAAAGAAAACATGAGCAAATTAAACCATATCCCATCAGAAAGCCGAAGTAAATCATGTAGAGGGTCCACCAAACTCTAGTCATGCATAAAGCAAAGCGCTAGAAGATGTAAAATTCGTACACTCTAAATGAAAAAAAATGTGCTTAGAAATACCAACTATTACTTGATTCCCCTGTTTTCGTCGGCATGACTAAAAGGGCAAACATTACTGGTTGTCATGTGCTAACTTCTATTCGCTCCGTTCCATAATTCTTGTCATGCTTTTAGTTCAGAATTAAACTAAAATCGTGACAAGAATTATGGAACTAAGGCTGGTCATAGTGGAAGTAATATAGGTAGTAACATAGATGCCATATAAGTAAAAATGATGAGGTGGCAAGTAGTTAGTGAGGCGAGAGACAAATAGAGTAACATAAATATATTACCATCACATAGCGCTTTCTAATGCAAAATGAGAGTCTATAAAGCAATAAATGAAGACATATATGTTACCATACATATGACACTACCCACTAGGAAGGTAGTAACATTATACTAGTAACATGTTACTAGTCTAAGTTACTCTCCACTATGACCAGCCTAAGAGAATATATCCTTCATGCCATCCATAGTCAATACTAGAGTTGTCTTATAGTACAAGTTGTCTCTTATGTTGGCTAGCTATTAGCGAAGACCAAAGAGACTAACACAAGAAAACTATGTCATAGAAATAAGAGTATTTATTTGCCAAAACTGGTTACATGACACCCTTATTTGGTGCCAATTGACTAGGCACACTATGAAACATGACATTGGCTCATACCATTACAAAATCGATATGGTGATGTCTTGACAAGAAGATTATCCATTGTCGTTTTTATTTTTTGAAAAGGGGTGTAACCCCGGCCTCTGCATCAGAACGATGCATGCGGCCACCTTTATTAGAAAGCAAATAAGTTCAAAACAAGTCATGAGGTCTTAAAGAAACGAACCACAAAAATGCTCACAAAGAGCACAGAATAAAAGCCACAACCGGCAGGCAAAAGAAAGATAGGAAAACTAATTGCCTATCCTATTACATGACCGCCATTCAAACCGGCTAAATATAGCCCGAGCTACCATCTCCCATCGGGTAAACCCAGTAACCAAATGCTACCTGGCCTCCGTCTGAATGAGTAACGACCACATACGGATCAATGCAGTGGCTCGGAAGATAACTTGCAAAAAATGAGTATTTGTTGTTCTATTAAAAACCAAATCATTCCTGCAGTTCCAGACTGCCCAAAGTAAAGCACATACTCCTACACGAATGTGTCTCGCTGTTTGGCACTCTATCCCGTCCAGCCACGTCCCAAATAACGTGTTGACATTATTCAGAGGAGAAACGCAATGTGAATAGTCCGCCATAAAACCTTTGCCATCGGACAGTCAAGAAAGAGGTGTTTGATGGTCTCATCACGACCACAAAAACTACATCTCGTGGAGCCAGTCCAGTTGTGCTTTGTCAAATTGTCCTTAGTTAAAATGACTTGTTTGTGTACAAACCACATGAACACTTTAACTCTCAAAGGTACCTTGACATTCCAAACATGTTTGGAAGTAGGAATAGAGCTAGAGTTAATCACATCTAAATACATAGATTTAACCATGAACTCTCCATTCCTGGCTAACTTACAGCACAACGTGTCAGGCTGTTGAGAAAGCTGCACATCCATCAGTCTTCTCACCAAATGGAGCCAGGCTTCCCAACGGGCTCCGGCAAGTGTTCTCCTAAAGTGGACATTGAGGGGAGTGGACTGAAGCACGGTAGCAATGAAAGCGTCTCTTTGTTGCACAATGCTATAAAGGGAGGGATATTGAAGCGCGAGAGGGGTTTCCCCTAGCCATGTATCCTCCCAGAATCTCGTGGAAGTACCGTTTCCGACTAAAAACTTTGTTCTGTTGAAAAAGACTGCTTTAACTCTCATCAGCCCTTTCCAAAAAGGTGAGTCCGTCGGCCTCACTGTCACCTGTGACAGTTTTGGAATGAAGGTACTGATTACGCAGAATCTGCGCCCACGTGGCCTCCGACTCTACAGATAACTTATACAGCCACTTGCTAAGAAGACATCTGTTTTTCACCTCAAGATTTTCGATACCTAGACCCCTTGGTCTTTCGGTCGACAAATAATATCCCATTTAGTGAGTCTATACTTCTTTTTCAGGTCATCACTCTGCCAGAAAAATCGGGATCGATAGAAATCCAGTCTTTTTCGAACTCCAACTGGTATCTCGAAACGACAAAAGAAACATACACTAGTAGAAACAGGGCTTTGGTTCGGCCAGAAAAGAGCATTAATACCGGTTGCATTACGAACCGGGATTAATGTGAGCATTAGTCCCGGTTCGAGCGGCTAGGGCATTAGTCCAGGTTCAAATGGGACCTTTAGTCCCGATTGGTGCCATGAACCAGGACTAAAGGGTGCGATGTCCATTAGTACCGGTTCGTGGCACCAACCGGTACTAAAGGTTAGACCTTTAGTCCCGATTGGTGGCTCGAACCGGTACTAATGAGGGTTGAGGCATTAGTACCAGTTCGTGGCACGAACCGGTACTAAAGGTCCAATTTTCAAACTCTATCCCCCTGGATCGCCTTTTCAGTTTTGAAAAAAGCAAAAGAAAATGATAAAAACTTCAAAAATTAAAATCCTTCCAGATGTAGTTATGTTAGTACATGTACTAGTTAGGAAAATTTAAAAACTTAAATTTGGACATGTTTTGCAAAAAGTGTAGGGAAATTGTAAAACGGCTATAACTTTTACATATGATGTCAGAAAAACGTATAATATATCAAAATGTTCAGCATGAAAATCCGCATCCGATTTTGACGCCCTACGGCCCGTTTGCAAACTTTTAGAATACTCAAATTCTAAAAGGAAAAAACGATATGCTCAAATTTCATTTTTTTTTGAATTTTGGTTAAATCAGGTCAAACTTTGGTCAAACAACTTATTCAAGAAGTATTAGTGTTACTAAATAGTTTTTCAATAATATTAGTGTTACTAAATAATTATTACAGTTTTTTAGAATTTTGGTCAAATCTGGTCAAACTGTGATCAAACTATGGTCAAACTACTTATTCAAGAAATATTAGTGTTACTACATAATTATTCAAGAATATTAGTGTTACTAATTAAATATTTCAATTTTTTGAATTTTGGTCAAATCAGTCAAACGGTGGTCAAACTATGGTCAAACTACTTATTGAAGAAATATTAGTGTTACTAAATAATTATTGATTTTTAGAATAATAGTTTCAAACTCAAACAGTGAAACGTGTGACTTCATGCTCAAGCTAAACTCCTGAGGGTTAATAGGATTGACATCTTATTATTGTCAGGAAAACAAGAAGTGCAGACTTGGAAACGAGGGGGAATAGAACCCGAAAGTTAAGCGTGCTCAGGCTGGAGTAGTGAGAGGATGGGTGATCGGCCGGGAAGTTAGATGATTTGAAATGATGATGGGTGATTAGAGATTAGAGATTAAATTGAGCAATGATGAGGGATGATTAGAGATTAAATTGGAAAATAATTCAGAAATTTGAAAATCAAAAAAAATAAAAAAAATAAAAAAATTCGTAAAAATACCTTTAGTCCCAGTTGGTGTTACCAACCGGGACTAAAGGTGAAGCTCCAGACAGCGGCCACGTTAACGGCCTTTAGTCCCGATATCTCTCAGTAAATCGTGTTGGCGCCGCCTCCTCGCCGCAGCGCCCTTCTTCTACCTCTTGCCTCACTCAAGGAAAAACTCCACACACACGCACACACATGCACCAAGGAAGAAGGGTGAATTCCGTATATGCCATTCAAAACTTGCCCGTACCCCTATCTGCCATTGGCAATTTCCCTCTGTCAAATATGCCACCGAAAATTTACACCACGTACAGATATGCCACAATGGCCAGTTTGACCGTTAGTTGACCGTCAAGTGGAAGGTGAAAAGACAATTTTGCCCCTGACCTACACTGTAGCAACAGAGCGACACTGCAGCATCTGATGCACTATAGCGCCCACTTTTTCAAAAATGTGAATATTTGTACCGCCCACCTTTTTCAAATTTCATTCACTTAAAAAAATGTTCGCAATATGGGACGGAGCCTGCTGTAGCAACACTTACTGTAGTAACAATTACTATAGCGCACGATCTTTTAAAAACTGTGCCGCCCACTTTTTTCAAATTTTGTTCACTTTTAAAAAAATTGTTCGCAACACAGACTCCGTTGCAGGCTCCAACTGATTCATCCACGTACACAACACACCTAGACGTGGTTTACTCCTAACATATTCTCCCTAAACCATGATCTTGCCGTCACCGGAGTTGTTGCAGCTCCTGTCATTGTCGTCATGACCGTGACCCAGCCTGCGGACCCGACCCGATGCATCGACGCCGGTCGCACCGCCACGGACCCGACCTGACGCACTCGCCGAGCTCCACCTCCGCCGGCGACACACGCCTGGCGTCCCTCCGCGCCCGACGTCTCCACCAGACCGACGCTACCCGACGAAGCTCGACCGTGATCACAGTATCCCGCATCCCGCACAGATCCGACGCTACCGACGAGCCCGACAAAGACCAGACGCCATCACAGGCCGCCTCTGCAAGTCCGCCATGGCAGCCGCCACGCCACCTCCGTACACGCACCTTCCACGGTTGCCGCCCGAGCCGTCGCGACCTCTGCGCCACCACGCAGTCCTTCGCGACCTCCTCGTCTCCGCGACCGCCCGTGCCCTTCGCGCACACTCCCCACGCCCCCAGCGCTCCTGCCGCGACGACGCGATCTGCGCAACCAGGTCCAGCGCCTCGACGCGATCCACTCCCGCGGTCCCGACGCGCCCGACACGTCCCGTGCGCACCCATAACACGCACCGGTCGCGCCCGGCTCGCCGCCGCGTCTTATTGCCCTGCACCGCCGCGGCCTCCATGCTGCCATGCAGTGCCTCCACGCCGCCACACCGTGTTGCGCCGCCGCGCCACGACGCAGCGCCTCGGCGGCCTTCGCGGTCGCCGCACGTACGACGTCACCGCCCGCCGCCTTCGCCACGCGCCACGGCCGCCCCTCGAACCTTGTGGCTCTGAATACCAATTGTTGGCGCCGCCTCCTCGCCGCAGCGCCCTTCTTCTGCCTCTTGCCTCACTCAAGGAGAAACTCCGCACACACATGCACCAAGGAAGAACATACAAGCTTTGCCAAGAGGCTCCCTTGGTAATCACACGGTGGCTACATTGTTTCTCCAGCCCTCTCAGCCTCCTTCTCATTACTCAAAGGAAGTATTTATACAAAGGACTCACACGCACTAGCCAGCCATCACGTCCGGCCACCACGCACGCCCTAAACGGCCGCCACACTGGACGCGGCTTGCCTGCGGCCTTGGCGTGCGACCATCGGTGCGGCCTTGGCGTGCGACCATCGGTGCGGCCTAGGCATCGCACGGCTGTGCGTGCACCCCCTCCTGCTCCAGGTTTTCTCACCCAAAAAGAAAAAACAAATACATATCTTAATACCTATTTCGTTTCGTAGTACTATCGCACCATTAAGAGTAAACATAAATTGGGTGAAAATAAACACATCACGCGAAACAGATACACAATGGTCCCATCCACAATATGCATGAAAGCGCGCCATAATTAATATGACTCATAGGAGGCTGGAGTGACCTACAGCCTCAAGGGGCAGAACAATCAATGGCGGCATAATCAGGGCAAGCACAGGAAAATTCTCCTCTTGAATTGGGTAAACAAGGAATCCCGTCCCTGATGGGTTCTCCTTCTCTCAATATAACTGTATGAAAGAAGAGCAATGGAATTTCTATAAGCTCTCCTCCTCTCAATTTAGCACGCATCAGATGGGAACAACACAAGAAGAAAAGGAATTTACCTGTGTTATGCGGAGGTGATGCTGAGTCTATGAGCTGCAGTACCTTTATTCTTCCTCTCTTAGTACCAAATAGATGGCGCTGATGTTGTTGTCCTCGACGTCCTTCTTCTCGCCTCTTGACCCCTCCTCCACAAGCCCGACGACCAGCCTGCCAAGGACACGCCGCCCTCTTGCGTGGCCGTCCCACATGCTACCGCTAGGATCCGTGTCTCATATCAGCGAGGACGACGCCGCGGAGGATCCCGTACCAACCGAGCTGCTGCACGGCTAGTTCCAACAGGCGCACCAGTGCGGCGGTCAGCCGAGCCAGAGATGCCGGGTTCAAAGCGCCGAAGCCGGCCGGCCGCCCTAACCGGGAGGGAAGTCCAGCAGACGCACGAGGCCGGCGGCTAGCCTAGCCGGCAGGGAGGTCCAACAGGCGCACGCGAGCAGCGGCCAGCCGAGCCAGGATGGGGGTGAGATGCGTGACTAACTCGCCTGAGTGGAAGTTGCACGGTAGCGCGACGGGATCCGCTCGGCGTCGGCGGGCACCGAACCTGGAGACTGGAGGAGCAGGAGCAGCAGAGGGACATGAAAAGCTTCGGAGCGAGCTTGAGTTCAGACCAGAGGAAGAAGAGGAATGTGGATAAAAGTGTATTTATTTTTTCTTTTTAGGTGAGAAAACCTGGAGCGAGAGGGGGTGCACGCACAGCCGTGCGATGCCTCGGCCGCACGGATGGTCGCATGCCAAGGCCGCAGGCAAGCCGCGTCCCGTAGCTAGATACTAACAAACTAACAGACTGAGCTGATCCTACGCCACAGCTCCAAGCCTCCAACTGATTCATCCAACGTGACATAGACGCACGCAACACACCTAGACGTGGTTTACTCCTAACAAATCGAACCTTGACACACGCCCCAACATTTCCCCTCCATTTTCTGTCCTTCTCCTCTTCGTGTATGTGTGTTCTCTGTTCTGTCTACGGCGACGGCGCTGTACTCCCTGCATGTCCGGAGCTCTTGCTCGTGCCTTGGATGAGCTCTAGCAATAGTGCCATGGAGAAGGTTTCCGGTCGAGGGAGATGCATGGGCTCCGGCCTGCCGGCGCTGGATGCACCACCACTGGCGGCCAGCGTGGAGATGTGGACCTCAGCTCGCTTCTCGCGCCTTGCATCTAGCCGGGGCCACTGTCCCCATGCTGGATCTTGTCCGCGATTACAATAAAGACTAGCCAGCTATCTCCCCTATAGAGACAAGGAAAGAGCAAGCTGAGGACAAGGATAGGTTATGGACTGATGTGTTCTGTGTTCATGGGTGAAGTCGCCAGGGCCAGCCCAGAAGGGTGGTGGGAGCAAAGGGGCGACAGGTCCCAACCCATATCATACACGTATATCCTTTTCGAAAAAAATATATACACGTATATACATCAGAGTTGTTATTAATAATTACATGTGTTGAGATAATAAATAAGGCAAGTATAGTAGTATATATTTTTGGCACTGAAATACTATCACTCATGCAAAAAAAAGAATCGGTGGATCTATCTGCAAGGGAATCGATCATTTAGTTCCCCGCGGTTTTAACTACTATTTCCTTCTCCACTAGACTCCATGAACATTGCATATGTACATTTCTGTAATTCAAATTTATTAACATGATTATTTACTTTTAGTCTTGAAGTGCAATCTTTCAATTAAAGTAGGTGTAAAACTGTGTTCACAATTTTCAGTATATGTTTAGTGAGTGTGTTGTGATGTGTGACATATTGAATATATTGTGGTGGCGAAGACAAAAGATACGAGTCTTTTGACATATAAAGCGGGTCCACATCGTTATCTTTCCATGCCCCCACCCCCCAGGTGTGCGTCGGGGCTCTAGAATTCGCTTTTGTATTTTGTACATATTGGGTATGTATTTAATCTATGTTATAATGGTGGGGAGACTAAGAGTCAGTGACATCACCATTTACTCAATTGGAGCCGGTAACACCATTTCTAGGCTCCTCAACAGTAGTTTTTATGTCTTTTTGTTTCTAACCATGTTTAGAACTTCGCATGTATTTAGGTTGTGTGTGTCCTAAGTGATCTAGCGATAAGCACTTTCAAGATTGTTTTTATTATGTGGCGATGAGATGATTAAACAAAAGCTTTTATTATCGAAGAGAATGAGGGTTTGCTCAAAATTTATTTGTGGTCAGTTCTAGTTGGATACTGGGAAGGGAGATAGCTAGATTGAGGTTGAAGATGAATCTTACATGTTGATCCTATAGGGCAGTGAGAGAAGGATGTAGGAGGGGAGTGCACATCCAAATGGCTCAAATGACATTTTACATGTATGCTTTGTGGGATGTGCGTCCCCTTCAAATGTTTAAACAAGGCAATAGTGTCTTTTACTACTAACTAGTAATAGCTGCAAAGTGATATTTGATTAAGCTGGCTCGCCCCCTCCAAAGTACACCTAGGCCCACACGATGTTCACGTACGAATTCATATACTCGTCGCTCCTCAGGTATGTAGCGAGACTTTCTGCCTGAGTCACCAAGGTTTCTCATTCTGCAAAATAGAAGAAAACAGGTCGCGCCAATCTTCTCTAAGGGCATGTCGTGAAAAGAACGCCAAGGCACGTCGAAGTCTCCTCCGTGCTGCAAAACAGACTGCAATATTGCAAATGATGTGCCCTGCTACCCTTGCGCCCATGGAGATGGACAAAGGGGATGGAATGCAAAGGCAATGGCACACCCACTCATTTACAAGGCCTTTTGTTTGCGAGAAGCATCGGATCTATTATAAAAGTTCACTGGAATTACAAAGCATCTCAAACATAATAAAGCTTTGCTGCCCTTGCGTGACGAGTCATGAAGATAGACGAAGGGGATGGAATGCGAAGGCAATGCCACGCCCACTCACTTACAATGCTATAGTTAATTATCAAGTTGCCGACGTTGACATCGATAGGGAAAGAATGAAAATGAGAACCTTTCAGTCGATCAAATAAGTTGTATGGTAAAGAAAAACAGTTTGGGTTTATCAAAGTAGATTGGTTACCTTCAATTAATCCCGTAAGTGTGTAAAATTTGGGTTGAGATTTTATATAAAACTAGTAAATTACATGTGCCTTGCACGTGATAGTAAGTGCGCCGAACACTGATTTACCATGTAATAGTGGCAAGCATGTAAATTTGGAATCACATATAGATGAAATATAATATGTAGCTTTAAGCGTCCATGCCGATCCCATTAAAAATCAAATTATGACTACAACATATTCGACGACTTTCTGGTATATACTATACAAAACAAGTGTGAATGTATAAGAATAGCTAAATACTCAATATACAAAGGCAAGTGAGCTTTAGGAAGATGTTGCCATATCAATGAACCAAAACAAACCAAAAATATGAAGAAATACATATCGATTCTTTTGTAAGAAAAAACTTGGGAGAAGAGTCTAGAACAAATGAGAAGTGGTTGTCTTTTGTGCATATTGTGTAATGTAAATGATATAAACAAAAAATGAATGACAATTCTCTTACCAAAAATATTAGAGAATTGAAGTACGGAAGAATCTAGAACAAATGAGAAGTGTCTTTGTTTTGAGGTTTGTGCATATTATGAATGTGGCTAAGCTCAAGTAGAATCTTCTAGATAGTACACGTGGCAAAATCTGATATAGTGAAGAGAATATCTAGCAACCAATACTACACGAATTTGCCACCTGTCAATTGTTGGATCGGTTTCATCCAACAACCAACATTCAAAATTATCCGATACTATATAGTGATATGCTCCCTCTGTCCCAAAATAAATGTCTGTCTCAAGACTAATACAACTTTGTACTAATGTTAATACAAAGTTGAGACACTTATGTTGGGATGGAGGGAGTAGATAAAAGATACGTAGTAGACTATTCTGTTTGTTGCGGGTAAAACCTCCATAAGTCCAGATCGCCCGATACTAGTAAGGAGTGGTTGCCGGGCCATGGGTGACACCCTCGTGACGTGGAATACATCATGATTAATATTGATGGTGCCATTAATTTTGATCACAAAAAAGGAGCTGCTGGTGGCGTTGCAATATCAACTACAGTGTTTTTGGGCGCATGGAGTAAACCTCTTGCTGATGTTACTGATCCCCTGGCTGAAGCCATGTCCCTCCGGAAAGAGATGTCCTCTTTGGCTCTTTGCAAGGCTTCGATGATTCAAAAAAGTAACCACGAAAACTGCTTATTTTTCGGCTCATTTTTGTGCCAATTCAGCTTGCACATTGCATGTCACCGATAATTGGCTGGATAGCGTCCTAGCTTCCTCAATTTGAATGAACCTGTTGCTAACTTTGAAGAAGCCGCTTAATCTCCCCAACATTCTTATTGCTCCCTTAAAAACCCTCTACGCTCTCTCCGATTGCAAATATAAGGTTCTTTTATGTGAAAAATACTTCCTTCATTTTAAAATAGATGACCCAGCTTTATACTAACTTTAATACAAAATTAGTATAAAGTTAGTACAAAGTTGAGTCATCTACTCCCTTTGTCCGGAAATATTTGTCATCAAAATTTTTGGACGGAGGGAGTATTTTGAAACGGAGGAAGTAAAAGATATTTTACGGAGACGAGTATACTTTTCTGTGATGCTATATTTGCAGGGGGCACGTTGGAGTTGAAAGCGACCCCGAAGACAATTCTTAATGGTGATAAGCACGTGCACATGTGGTTTGGGTCACCATTGTAGCTATCTGCCATCACTGACAGGGATCTTCGTTCCATTGTACGCCATACAAGTGCAACATCGGTGTGCAGGCCATGTCACGTGCAGACGACATTTTTTTATTCTAGAATAAAAGTAGTACAATAGGGATTCGAATAGTTTAGTTGGTGCCGACTTGTCTCAGTATAGTACTGCATTGTTGAAAACCCCACCCCAAATACCCCCAGCCTTAACAGTACTCGTACTCTTTAAAGAAAAAAAAACTGAACTTTTAGAACTAGTACATGCGCGTTTCACGGATCCCAAAGATTGTGTATCTTTTATTGATAGAAGAAGTTGAGAAGCAATTATGGAACAGCTTCACTCATATGAAACAGCTTCACTTACGATACTTGTGCCCAACCTGTGCACGACATGCAAATCCAGCGGCTAATGCTGTTCTCAATCAAATGCATGTCGGGCTGGATTTCATCTTCGTCTATCTATCATGCAAAATTTATCATGTGTATAGCACAACTCAAGCAATTACAGGTGGTTGGGAATCAGTAACATGTACACGAGAGCGGCGTGAGGCGATCCTCAGAGCAGGCGGGAATGGGGTTGCTTAGCCCAACCTAATCCATAGACTAAGTTACATGTAATATGTAGGCCATTCCGGTGGTGCCGGCGTGTGCCCAAGTGGACGCTTCTTCCTTGATGGTTGGATACTAGCTGGGAGACCGACCGTGCTTGGCTGTTGAAGATGGCCTCGTTCATGTGCTTCCGGAGGCACCAGGTGCAGAGCATCGAGATAGAGGGAAAGCTCTTTCGAAGAGTTGCCGGCATGGCCGAGTATAAAGATCGCCACCATTCCTTGAAGCCGGAAGTAGGGTAGGGAGGGGTGGTAGTGGAAGTGTGGAACGGCACCATGACAAGCAGACCTCGTGCCATACCTATCGCGAGAAAGAACCACCCGCAAGTAGGTGCTTCATGGATTCCGACACCTGGTCGAAGAGCACACAGACATCGGCATGAGGCAGCCCGCAGCACACCAAGTGATCCGCCGCCCAGCATCTGCCCAAGAGGGCAAGCCGCCGCATGAACACCTTTATGCGCAGCGGAGCCCAGGTACGCCAGGTTAGCCGCCAGTTGGGGTCGGGGATGGAGCCGTGGAAGAGGACAAGGTAGCAAGATCTTGCGAGTGCCGCCAGAATTGCACCATCTCCAGCGCAGAGTTTTAGCTGGTTTGCTTTCCGAGTACGCAAAACGCGTACCCCCTTTTTTGTGAAAGGCAAGCAAGCACATAAAATACAGAAGCTCTCTCTTGTTGACAAGGACAAATACTAGTGGATACAGAAAATTAGAGTGGAAAAAAGACTACCGGAAAATGGAAATCTATCCCTCCTACCCTTGCCAACGCCCATTGCTGAAACTCTTGAAAGATACACACGCTGATGCTCGCAACACGTCACCAGAGCATCTGCATCCCATACAACTGAATATGTTGCGCCAGCACGAGAGTGGAGCGGACCCCTACAATGTTAGCAGCCCTGAATAGATGGACACAGCAGCTAGTGGACTAGATTACAGTAAACCGGGCAGCGTTGCACTTGTTTCGGCAGAATAGGAACCCACGTTGATGCCGCTGTGTCCATCTATTCAGGGCTGCTAACATTGTAGGGGTCCGTTCCACTAGCTGCTACTCATGAACAAGTGTACGAAACCACCTTAATATGGAACATGCACACTTATCTCCGATTCACCAAATAATTGTCTTTTCAGAGATTTTCAACAGTGACTACATACGGAAAGCAAAATGAGTGAATCTACACTTTAAAACACGCTCTACATATATCCGTATGTCAGAAATTCATTCGGTATTGGCCAGAAAGACAAATATTTGTGAATCTGGAGAAGTAGCTCACTGCTACCTTCATAATGAAAGTCAGTCTTAATGACATGACCATGACAGTAACTGGAAAATGAAAGCCTTCTTAATGGCATGACCATAACAGTAATTGTGAAAAGGAAGAGGACAACGCAATCCTCGGAAGAAAGGTTAACAGGTAAGCATCTTGCTGCAGGGCAGCAGCCAAAGAAAGAAACATCACAGCACTGTCGACGATGGCTACCAGGACCATGAAGACGGTTTTTCACTGCCAGATGGAGGATGCGGAAAATGATCTTTTGTCATTGCCACTGCGTTGGACATCAAGGTGCACGAAAGAGCTTTCGCTTGAAGCTCGGTTTGACGTGCTAAACAACTGGTGACTGTCTTAGTGGCACGATCAAAGATGAAGAATAAAGATGGTAGATTCCAGGGAAGAGAAGAAAATTCAAGTAAGCATCTCGCTACAGACAAAACAATTTAATTCGTTTCCAGCAATGGTAGCCGTAGAAGAGCAGAGCATTGTCTCTACCAGGAAGAAAAGACGTCTTGGGTTTTTAATGCAGATGAAAAGAATGTGGAAAACGATCTTGCTTTTGCCATTATGCTGAATATCACGTGAACGAAAGAGCTTCCTTTTGAAACTCAATTTGCAGTGCTTTACATCCATTAACAGTGCCGTGAAAAGTTAATTTTGGAAACGGAAGGGTTTCCTATGTTTGCTCAAGCTGATTTTCAGCAAGTTCACCTTTTACCCCCATGCCATGGATGATGCGTAATTGACCACCAGCTGCCCATCGATTCCAAAGTTCTGCCATGTAAAAGGAAGCAAAATGTTTAACCACCATTAATCACATATCGAATTCCAATTGCTGCTACAATAAGATTAGGTGACTGAACGATCCGTGCTACTTCATAGATTGTCTGCTAGACTAGCAAAATAAATGAAGTGTAAACTTTAGAAGAATAATGTTTTTGTACTTCTCTTCAAAGCTGATAAACAATCAGAATAGCTGAAGGCTATTTATTTGACAGTACATTTCAGGGCATGTAAGACTGAAGAGGGCCAAAAAAAGTAACAAGAGTATTGAATCTTACATTGTATAAATCAGATATCAGCTCATCTGGATTCGGGGAAAATGCACTATTCACATAGAGAAACTATGGGAAAAACAGAGAGAGGTTATTGATATATTTCCATGTATGTTGATCCACTCCATATGAATTACAATATCGCGTTCTTACCACTGTGTCCTGGTGAATTTGGCGGCGAAGAAATTCAATCACCCTCGCAAATTTCTCATTTCCACCAATCTGAAAGAAAACCAGGGGGTTAAAAAAGATTACCAACCACCAAGGCACTGACTGGAACACAGTCTGTCTATGTTCAAATTGCATGAACCAGAACAAAGTACTTCATTAGTGACATATATTAATTCATTCACTTGTTGAAATAAAGAGTAGCGTATAATTCTCACTAGATGACAGACTTTAGGGAGAAAATCTATTCATGAAACCAGGGCCTTCCATAACTTGAGCAGAAATGATTGTATCCATAAAACTAACAAATACTGATGCATCTAAAGCTATGATGGATTCTAAAACTTAATACTGTAACCCTCTACAGCCTACAGTGAATAAACGTAAGTTTCACACCAATCTGACAAGCTCAAAATCAAAAGTAAGCAATTACAAACACCCGCCAAAATAATCTGACAGGATGTCTTAAAGCGACATTGTCGAATTACACCAAGTTATTGTTTTCGGAAAACAACTACTTCTCGAAGAGAAACATCACCTCTACTGCACATACTCATAAATTTATTGAAAGTGTATGTACAGAAAAGTTGCAACTATCAAAGACGCATTCTAATGATTCTATCCAAGTGGGGAGTGAGGAAATGTTCTGGGTGAGTACTACTGACATGGACATGTAGCACACTAGTTGGACAACAGTAAGGGTCGAGATCCTGATGTCTTTGGCGTACACATCTTTCTTCTTGGCACCATGAGATCAACCGGAGACTTGACGAGGCAAAGCCAAGCATGCCCTTCACCATCACAGCAATCTTTTTCTCCTGCTGGCTACAGCCAAAGACACGTTGCTGCGATGGCCCCGGGCAAGCAACAAACCAGTACGGCACTACTTCTAGGCTACGCCGCTGTTTCTTAGTTCCCCAAAAATAGCACTAATTCCGCTCCTACCCAAAAATAATCGATGTTCTGTGGCCGCAGCTAGCTGCCGTTTTGATCGGCCCCGGCCAAAATTACCGCTCGAATCGCCCAAGCCAGACAGGGCAGCAACCTGCGTCAATGCGGGATCTCTCACGGGATGGTGACCCAAGGCGGATTGCTGAGCTTGCTGGTCGCGTAAGGCAAGCACGGCGAGAAAACGTGCGCGTACCTTGAACTTGGACTGCCGCAGCTTCGGCGCGTTGGCGACCGACTGGAAGTTCACCACGACTGCGAATCGGGAGCCACAAGAGGAGTGAGCGGAGGACGGACGGAAGGGGAGGAAGAGGGGAGTGGGAAAGGGATCGAACCCTTCTTGTGGCTGGCGTCGGCGGCCATCGCCGAAGGGGAACGGAGACGACGAGGGAGGGAGGAAGGAGGAAATTTGCGGCGAGGCCCTCGTGAGAAGGACTCTGTGGGATGCGACCCTTGCAGACGGGTTTTGAATTTGGATTGGATGGGTTTTCCTTTTTTTTTTAGGGGTTAAGCCAAATTTTATTACTCAAAGTCCACATGGTGTGGGATATAAAATGGGCCATGGGTCATGGCGTGCGCCAAACCAGACGTGGCGTCCCTGATCTAAGGATTGAGCAAACTTGGCTAACCTATCGGCATCCTTATTCGCGGATCTGTCTTCAAAAGTTATATTACAATTAAACAATAAAAGACGTTGTCTAATCTCACTAATTATTGCTCCCTGAACTCCTCGGTTTGATTTCTGGATATCTTCAACCACATGCTTGGAATCAGAAGCTAGCATCAAATTCTGGAGCATCAATCTTGTGCAAGAGACAGACCTTCTTGACATGCAATAGTCTCCAAAACCGTCGGGTCTGTTATTCCATGTATGATTAGCCCAACATAGTTACCTGAGCTGTCCCTACATATTGCCACTGCTGCACCCCGTCTGTGTAGTTTGGAGACCGCTACATCGACATGAATCTTTGAAAAGCCAGTGGGCGGTGTGGGGCGAACTGTCACTCCTCTTAACGGACGATTAATCCTCTCCAATCTCTTCGGTAGTAGCTCAAGGTCAGATAGAAACCTCCTAATGAATTGATGTGTCAAAGACGGACTCTGATAGATTTCCTCGTGGATTGCCTTATGGCGAGCCCACCATATAGCCCATAAAGTGACTGCTAGGCGAACAAAAGCGGCATGAGATAATGTATCGATCATCGAAAACAACAATTGTTTCACGCTAGGCTCCGTGGTTATTATGTTCCGTCAATTCTCCATCCACCAAGGCCCATATGTACCTTGCCATCGAACACTCGAGCAAAAAGAATGCCTCCATGAGTCCTCTGCACCACACACGCGGCATGTGCTAGATGGCGCCATCTTCCTATGAGCTCGTACATCTTCTATAGGCAATGAGTGTTTAGCAAGTCTTTAAAGGAACATATGTATCTTCCCCGGAACTGGGGTTTAAAATAGCATTTTCCATGAGTCCATGTCTCGCTCATTGCTCGAGGAGCCAGCAGCTCCATCAAGCCAGGCCTCCCTTCTAAATTTCTTGTCCAACAACATTCTATAGGCTGATCTTACTGAAAAACATCTATTTTTCTCGAAGAATCAAGACCATGTATCATGTATGTTTGTGGTACACAGAGGTATACTTACTATGGATGGAATATCAATTGGGAGACAAATTTTCAAAGTCTATTCATGTCCCAAAACACTGATGTATGATCAATGAGTTCAGAAACATTAGCCGGCGGATTGTTCCGACGACTCCCGTATGGTCTCAACATCTCCTTCCTCGGTATCCAATTGTCCGACCAGATGTTGGTACTTTCTCCATTGCAAATTCTCCTTATTAGGCCATGTTTCAGTAAGTCACGGCCATCAATAATTGCACGCCAAATTTGGCTTGGATGACTGCCCAACTCTGCGTTAAGAATATAATCATCGGGAAAATAAACACTCTTAAGGATTGAGGGAGTTCCGGACTAGGGGGTGTCCGGATAGCCGAACTATCATCATCGGCTGGACTCCAAGACTATGAAGATACAAGATTGAAGACTTCGTCCCGTGTCTGGATGGGACTTTCCTTTGCGTGGAAGGCAAGCTTGGCGATACGGATATGTAGATCTCCTACCATTGTAACCGACTCTGTGTAACCCTAACCCTATCCGGTGTCTATATAAACCGGAGGGTTTTAGTCCGTAGGACGAACAAAAATCATACCATAGGCTAGCTTCTAGGGTTTAGCCTCCTTGATCTCGTGGTAGGTCCACTCTTGTAACACACATCATCAATATTAATCTAGCAGGACGTAGGGTTTTACCTCCATCAAGAGGGCCCGAACACAGGTAAAACATCGTGTCCCTTGTCTCATGTTACCATCCGCCTAGACGCCTGATTCGGGACCCCCTACCGAGATCCGCCGGTTTTGACACCGACATTGGTGCTTTCATTGAGAGTTCCTGCGTCGTCACCGATAGGCCCTGATGGCTCCTTCGATCATCAACAACGACGCGGTCCAGGTGAGACTTTTCTCCCGGACAGATCTTTGTGTTCGGAGGCTTTGCATCATGAGCCAATTCGGCAGCCATCCGGAGCAGATCGAAAGCTACGCCCGGCCGTCAGTCGATTTGGGAGTTTAAACTATACGGCCGATATCCGCGGAGACTTGATCCTCGACGGATTCGAGCAGCTGACAAACGTGCCGCCTTGTCTCGATGGGCATGACCTAGCTCTGCGGCGAGCGATTGCCACGGAGGCCGTGACCAGATCCGCTCGACCTTTAATTCGAGCCGGATTCCCCGACCGAGGGCGAGTGGTTGGACACCTCCTCGGGGCTACAATCTCTCCGCGATCAAGCCGAACTCCATCCCATCGCTGCGAAGACTCCGACTCCGGTGCGGACTCCTATTCAGACTCGAACCCTCCGCGCCCTTGCCGATCGAATCCGATTGGGCGCCCGTTATGGAGTTCACGGCCGCGGACATCTTCGGCCTTTCGCCTTTTGGCGACATCCTGAATTCACTAAGGTCTCTCTCTTTATCCGGAGAGCCCTGGCCGGACTACGGTCAGGAAGATTGGGATGCGGACGACGAAGAAATTCAATGCCCACCCACCACCCACTTGGTAGCCGCTGTTGACGATCTAACCGACATGCTAGACTACGACTCCGAAGACATCGACGGTATGGACGACGATGCCGAAGGCGACCAAGACCAGCGCCTACGAGCCTTTGGAAGGACACCTCGTCATACGACATATACATGGTGGACATCCCAAAAGATGGGAACGGCGATGGAACAACGGAGGATGACCCCTCCAAGAAGCAACCAAGCGCCGGCCGTCGCAAGCGCCGCTCTAAATCCCGCCACAAAGCAAGAATGAAGACTACGGCACGGAGACAACAATACACCGGACAATGACGAAGACAATCCACTCCAACAAGATCCGGTAGCGGGGAAGATGGAGACGCCAGCCCTCACGAGAGAGCGGCGGAAGAAGAGGTAGAGGATTATATGCCTCCCTCCGGAGACGAAGCAAGCCTCGACGATTTAATTTAATTTGTCGTGCCCGAGAATCCCGTCGAACAAGAGCATTTTAGACGCGGGCTTATGGCCACGGCGAACAGCCTCAAGAAAAGCGACAACGACTTAGAGCTGATCGGGATCTGCTAGCCGGCGGATGGATCAAGTCCTCGCGGTGAAGAGCATGAGCTCGAACGCCCCTCAAAAGTTACCCTAAACGCAAGCTGCTCCCCGATTAGAGGAGGAGGCTTACGAACCCGCATCACCGGGGAGACAATACGGTGACCGACCACCCGTGGTCGCGGCGGAAGAGGCCTCTAGGCCCTTCACTAAAACCGTACCCGGCATCGCTCAAAAAGCACACTAGAAGGGGAACGCTCCGGACCTGCGAGATATATTGGAGGACAAGGCAAGACAATCAAGATCGATATATGGATTATGCGTGGGCGCCCACGATGCGATGGCGACAACCGTCGCGCGGACACGATAAGTCCGGCCGGACCGAACAAAAACAGACCAAGCTCTTTTGAGCTCCGTCGTGATATCGCCCAAAGACAGAGGCGCCAAGACACCCACTATGCTTCACAGACGAAGTAATGGATCATCAAAACCCCGAAGGGTTTAAACCCGTCAATATTGAATCCTATGATGGCACAACAGACCCCGCGGTTTGGATCGAAGACTATCTCCTTCACATCCACATGGCCCGCGGTGACGATCTTCACGCCATCAAATACCTCCCCTTCAAGCTTAAAGGACCAGCCTGGCATTGGCTCAACAGCTTGCCAGCAGAGTCAATTGGGAGCTGGGAGGACCTGGAAGCCGCATTCCTCGATAACTTCCGGGGCACTTGTATGTGCGACCACTAGACGCCGATGACCTAAGCCACATAATTCAACGGTCGGGCGAATTGGCCGGACAATTACGGACACGGTTCTTAACCAAGAAAAACCAAATCGTCATTTGTCCGGGATCACGGAGGCCCTCGCGGCCTTCAAGCATAACATCCATGACGAGTGGCTTGCCCGGCACCTAGGACAGAAAAGCCGAAATCCATGGCAGCCCTCACATCACTCATGACCCGCTTCTGGCGGGTGAAGACAGTAGCTATACGCAGCAACAACCTCGGCAAAAATTCGCAGCGGTCCGGACTTCAAGGACCGAAATGGCGAGCAGCGTCGTAACAAAAACAAACGCCGCGTGCAGCGACAATATTGAGGATCTGACGGTCAATGCCGGACTCAAAGGCTCTAAACCGGTCGTGGAAAAAGCCATTCAAACAAACTACTCCGGGTCCGTCCAATTTGGACCGAATACTCGACCGCTTGTGCGGATACACGGCACCCGAAAAGCTAGCTAACCACACCAACAGGGACTATTGGGTATTCAAGCGGCAGGCAAGTTAATTGCGAAAACAATGACAAGGGGCTGCATAGCGATGACGAGGACGAGACCCAACCGCCGAACAATAGAGGACGAAGGGTTTCCCCACAGTGCGGACGGTGAACATGATATACATAGCGCACATACCCAAAAAGGGAGCGGGCGTGCACTCGAGGATGTCTACGCGATGGAGCCAGTTGCCCGAAGTTCAATCCATGGTCCTCCCTGCCCGATCACTTTTGACCGAAGGACCACCCCACCGACATCCGCCACGGTGGATTCGCCGCGCGGTCTTAGACCCAATCGTCGATGGATTTCACCTAACCGAGTCCACGATGGACGGCGGCAACTGAACCTGCTTTACCGGGATACAAAGGCAAACTGGGCATAGACCCCTCAAGGATTAAACCTACCAAAACGACCTTTAAAGGCGTCATACCAGGTGTAGAAGCCAATTGTATAGGCTCAATTACACTGGAAGTGGTCTTCGGATCCCCGGATAACTTCCGAAGCGAGGAATTAATCTTCGACATAGTCCCGTTCCGCAGCGGCTATCATGCCTTGCTCGGACGTACCGCTTTTGCAAAGTTCAACGCGGTGCCGCACTCCGCATACCTCAAGCTCAAGATGCCAGGCCCTCGAGGAGTCATTACGGTCAGCGAAACATCGAACGTTCTCTCACTTGCGGAGGAACATCTGGCCAGCTCTCGCGGCGAAGTGCAATCACGGTCTCTTAAGGCAATTCTTGAGTCCGGCCGTTAAGCGGCCGGACATAGCTAAGCGCGCCCGGAGTAACTTACAACAAGACCACCTGGTAGGTTCAGAGCACACGTAGCAGTGCGGCCCCAACCCCAGCCCCTGCGAAACGTCAAAGCAGGTCCTTCGCGTACACCATTACGCTCTGAAGATACCATGGGCATGGGGAGAGGGGCACGACCACGATAATCCCAGACTGGGGCTCAACCACACCAGGGGCTCTCACGTGTGTCATTCCTTTTTCTTTTCTTTTTTTACCTTTTACTTTTTACCCACAGGACTCCGTTTGTCAGAAGCCCTGTCCGGCAGCAGACCTGCCGAACTCACGATGCAACAGCCAGGGAAGGATAAAGGCTACAACGAATATACAGTGGTCTCCATTATGAGCATTTTCATACACCAATCTGCAGCCTACCCACGGAGGACATGTTTAACAGTCTCCTACCTTGCTTATCGCACTATTTGTATCGTTCTGCATTCATAGCAGCACTTATTGAATAAAACAATGCAGCACCTTTTTTGCTTATAATTGCATTTCTTTTTCAGACATATGTTCATTCACGACATGTTGCATCCATTACACTTTAGTGCGGCTAATATACACCAGGGGCTTATGTTTCCAGCGTTATGGTGTGATGAGTCCAAACACTTTCACAAGTGCGGCACCCGAACTTATAGCACTATATGCATCGGCTCGAATCATGTCTTGGGTCAATAGTTGGGTTTGCCCGGCTCCCGTGTTTTGGTACCTTACGTTCCGTTATATCGGCTAAGGTAGCACCGGAGAACCACTGCGATTCCGCCCGATTAATGGGTTAATGCCTCGATGGAAAGCTAAAACTGACCGTCATGATGAGGCGAGACCGATCGCTGTTCGAGAGGTTTTTGCGAGTCCTTAAAGACTTATGCCGCTTAGAGCGAGGAGCGGATCTTCTGGCCAAGGCGTGGATAAGCGCCCCAAATTTCGACCTTCGAAGACTAGGGGCTTCGCCGAAATTTAAAATTATAGAATTCTATGGCTAAGTGAGAGTGTTCAAGCATTATAAGTCCGGTTGCCTTGTTCACTGTGTTGAGCGCCTCCCTAGATGGACCCAAAAATGGGAACAAGAGCGCTCAAGTTTATCCCGAACACCCCAAAGACTGTGGCATGGGGGCTGAAGCCGACGACTTGCCATCTCTCAGATTTGATAAACAGCCGCACAGAAGGTAATATTTTAAATTAACAAGCGTTGCTTAGCGCTTATGAACTAAGTTCTCTGCGCAAAGGATAACAAAATGCGAGTCTACTCAAATATTACATCTTTGGAGCACTCACCCGCAATAATACGGGCGCCCTTTAGCACACTCTTATAATACATCTCGGGCGTGCGATGCTCCTTGCCCTCTGGTGGCGGGTCCGTCACAAGCTTCTGGGCATCCATCTTGCCCCAGTGCACCTTTATATGGCAGGCAGGCCCGACGGCACCCTCAATACAAGCGGAATGCTTGATCACTTCAACCCACGGCACGCATCCATCAGCCACCGCACCGGGCGAAGTAGCTCCCGGGCATGGCCTCCTTAGGCCACAGCCGAACTATGAGGCCCTTCATGGCTTGTTCGGCCGCCTTGTGGAGCTCGACCACCGCTACTTGGTCGCTAAGCTAAAAACCGGATGTCCGGCCTCGGCATCTTGAGACCGAAGACCTTCTCCGTCGAGCTCCCCCCTCGGCCCGGTAGAATGCGGCAGCATCGGACACGCTGCGAGGAAGATCTGTGAACGCCCCTGGAGAGCTCCGAATTCAGGTAAGCAACAGGTAATTAACACTCACATGCTTACTCTGCATGAAAAATGCCTTACCCACTGCTATTTTCTTCACCGCCTCAATCTCCTGGAGGGCCTTATAGGCTTCGGCCTTAGCGGCTTTGGCACTCTCAAGAGCCGTTGCAAGCTCGGACTCTCGAGTCTTCGAGTCACGCTCCAAGCTCTCATGTTTTTTCACGAGATCCTGGAGCTCTTGTTGTACCTCCGCCACCCGCACCTCCTGCTTCTCTCGCTCGGGCGCTCATGGCCGCATTGCGTTATGCCGCACCACGCCTCCTTCAGTGGTCGCCACCTCGTTAGTGGCCCCTACAATACCCATGTTATCCTTATCATTTTTCTTGCAACCAAATCCTTTTTCTCAGAAGGTACAATTTTCATAAGGTATTACTCACCTTCTTTTTCCTCGAGCTGCTTCTTGGCATGGCCGAGCTCGTTCTCGGACCGCTCGAGGTTTCCCTTCAAAGTATTGACCTCCGTGGTCGGTCTTGGCGGAGGTCAGCCTGACACTGCAATCCCATATTGACATATTTTTTATATGACTCCTGCGTTTATCTTTCCAAAGATCCTCGGTCAAGCTTTTCTTTCCGAACACCGAACCGAGCATCGAGAGACTCTTGTCTATGCGGTACCATTTTACATATGTTGAAATTTCTTACCTCAAAGCCCGATAGAAGATCGGTATGCAGGCTTGGTCAGCCCGCTCTTGGCGGATCTGTCCGGATCACCGCACTCATAGCAGTCGGTGCTCCTCCTCGATGGAGGCGCCATTGGCGCCTCCGATGGCTATCCGGTGCCTCCGGTTGGGCCGAAGGACACGGCGTCTTACCCTTCTTGCGAAGGATCGCTTGGGACTCGGAACCACTGAAGGTTCCGGCATGGAGTCCGGACAAGGGTCGGGCTTAGAGCCCCTGGGGGTCTTGCCCCCCACGCGCCTGGAGTTCGGGAGGTTGCCTTGTGACACCTCCCGCGCCACCTCCTCGTGACCAATCCCCCTTTGGAGCCCTTGCCGGCGTTGTCCACAAGATGAGGCGAGGAGGCGGTCGGAAGCAGTACTCTCCATTTCCGGCGAGCCCGAGGACACGCTCGATGAATCGACGAGCTCGCCTTTAGGCGGGCTGCACGATTGTTCGACATTAGAGAACACTGCAATAATAAAAAGCCATGGGTATCCGAACACTTACGATCTGCCAGGGCTTGGCCCTTGTAGGCCAATCTCCCTCGTCGTCGTCGGCGTTGGTGGAGAAGTCCGGAGGAAGGGTTCTTCCCTTCTTGGACCCTCCGGCCTCCCGGTTAGGCGTCCTTCCTTTTCCTCTCCTCCCCGGCTGGGTGAGAAGCTTCTTCTTCCTCCTCATCTTGGAGAAGATTACGCTTCGTAATCCGACAAACACTGGCATCGGGAGCTCCTTCGGTTCCCGTGGCCTCCTTCTTAGCCTTCTTCTCCGGCACCACATGAGGTGCCGGGCCAGCAATCCCGTCAATCAGGCGTCGGCTGGAGTCTTCGGCAAAAGGCCGGACGATTAATCTGTCCGGGGCGTCTTCAACCGGACACTGTCGAAGAATAGGGAGTTTTAGATCCCACGTAGAGTCAATCTACGGAAAAGAGTCCCGTAAAGGGTAAAATAACTTACCTCGCCCGGCAGCGCGCGAAATGTATCCGCGATCTTTGTTAGCGGATGCGGGCTTCAGCGCCCTTGAACGGCACCTTCCGGGCATCTTCGTGCGTGGTATCGAAGAGCCGGCTCAGAGTTGTTCTTTGTGCGGATCGAACTCCCACAAATTGAAGTCCCATTGTTGGCATGGGAGAATCCGGCGGATGAGCATCACACGGAATTACGTCGACAAGCCTGCGATTCTTGTCCACCAGGTTCGGACGCGTGTTTGGAGTCCGGATAGCTCGTTCGAATCCCCCACTTCAGGCCCGTCTCTTTCCATGACGAGAGCCGTGTGGGAATCCAGATCTGGAATTCGGGGCCGCCACCCATTCAGGGTCGCGTGGCTCGGTGATGTAGAACCACCCCGATCGCCACCCCTTTATAGTCTCCACAAAGGAGCACTCGAGCCATAGGACTTTGGCCATCTTGCCGACCATGGCGCCTCCGCACTCCGCTTGGATGCCCTTCACAACCTTCGGCTTGACACTAAAGGTTTTGAGCCACAAGCCGAAGTGGGGCTGGATGCAGAGGAATGCCTCGCACACGACGATAAACGCCGAGATGTTGAGGATGAAATTCGGGGCCAGATCATGGAAATCTAGGTCGTAGTAGAACATGAGCCCCCGGACAAAGGGATGAAGCGGGAAGCCCAGTCCGCGGAGGAAATAGGGAAGAATACTACCCTCTCATGGGGCCTGGGGTTGGGAATGAGCTCTCCCTCGTCGGGGAGCCGATGCGCGATGTTCTTTGGACAAATATCCGGCGTCAGCGCAGCTTCTGGATCTGCCCCTCCGTGACGGAGGAGGCCATCCACTTGCCTCCCGCTCCGGACATATTTGGAGAAGGTTGAGGTGAGAAGTGCGGACTTGGGCGCCTGGAGCTCGAGTTCATGGAGATGGATAAGCCAAGGAGGAAGAAGGCGCAGTAAAGGGTTGGATCCTTATCCCTTATATGGGCGGGCAAAACATATGTCCCCACCGGCTGGTAAAACTCGCTTATCTCCCAAGCGTCATAATCAATGGCGCGGTTGGAGTTACCCACGTCCGTATTGATGGGAATCCCGGAATAAGGGAGCACGATCTGCTTCGACAAGGCGTGCCAAAGGAAACCGCTTTGCTAAGCAGCTGAGGTGGAACAATAAAAACAATTTGAATAAAGGCTTGGTAGTGGTGCGACGTCACACCAAAAAATACGTCAGCAGATTGATCTTGTGTAATATTATTCTCTCTACGGTGGTATATGGAATTTATTTTTGCAGAGCCGGACACTATCCTGGTGTTCACAATCTTCTATGAATTATTCGGAGGAAGAACCCGCCTTGCAATGCCGAAGACAATATCTTGGCGTCGGACTCGTCGTCATTGAAGCCTGGTTCAGGGCTCTTGAGGGAGTTCCCCGACTAGGGGGTGTCCGGATAGCGAACTATCATCATCGGCGGACTCCAAGACTATGAAGATACAAGATTGAAGACTTCGTCCGTGTCCGGATGGGACTTTCCTTGGCGTGGAAGGCAAGCTTGGCGATCTGGATATGTAGATCTCCTACCATTATAACCGACTACGTGTAACCCTAACCCTATCCGGTGTCTATATAAACCGGAGGGTTTTAGTCCGTAGGACGAACAACAATCATACCATAGGCTAGCTTCTAGGGTTTAGCCTCCTTGATCTCATGGTAGATCCACTCTTGTAACACGCATCATCAATATTAATCTAGCAGGACGTAGGGTTTTACCTCCATCAAGAGGGCCCGAACCTGGGTAAAACATAGTGTCCCTTGTCTCCTGTTACCATCCGCCTAGACGCATAGTTCGGGACCTCCTACCCGAGATCCGCCGGTTTTGACACCGACAAGGATTCTTACACTCAATGAATCTGGGCATTGAAGAAGCCTACATGCTTGTTTTGCAAGTAGTGCCAAGTTGAATAACTCAAAATCTTTAAAGCCCAAGCCACCCATACTTTTAGGTTGGGTATTGGATGGGTTTTCCTGTGAGAGCGCCGATTTGGCGGATCCTATTTGCCGCCCGTGGGTGGGCCGGCCCAGTTAGCGGCAACACGTGATTCGCGTTCGCTACCTGGTTTTTAAATCCGTTTTTCTGTTGCTTTTTTGTTTTGTTTTCTCTTTTCGGTATTTTCTTTCTGGTTCTTTTCAGGGCTGCTTGGTTTAAGCCCCAGCTAGATCCACTGAAATTAAGGCACGGCCAAAGCAAGGGCATGACCAAAATTTTGGCAACTTGAAGTTGTCTGGGTTGCGGCAATTATATCGTGGCAAAAGTGACCTTTGTTTGGTTTGTGACCAAATGGCATGCCGATTACACTACTTGTAAAATCATTTAAGGGGATAAATGCATCTATTAGAATTGAAAATGTATGTACAAATAAAAAATAGTTGATGCTCCCCCGCAAAAAAATGTACTCTTTCCGTTCCTAAATATAAGTCTTTTTAGAAATTCCAATAAGGGACTACATACGAAGCAAAATCAGTAAATCTACATTCTAAAATATGTCTACATACATTCGTATGTAGTTGTATAGAAATCTCTAAAAAAACTTATATTTAGAAACAGATGGAGTAGATACAATTCTGTATGAAAAAAATTACAAAAAAAATGCAACGTAATTATCGGAAGTTGAAAGGCAAATTCTGTGCGGCACCATGCTGCATGCAATCTCTTTTTTAAGATTGCTGCATGCACTTGCTAATCACGCAGCAGACGCACGTTTTTTTAGCGTGAAGTGAAGGGATTTGTTAGGTTAGTCATAGTGGAGTATAACTTAGACTAGTAACATCTAATTACTACTAATACTTTTATAATGGGTAGTGTCATAGGTGTGACAACATAGAAAGCTTCATTTATTACTTTCTAGAGTCATTTTATATTGAAACCGCTATGTGATGGTAACACTATTACTTTATTTGTATCTTTTCTCATTAATTACTTGTCACGTTATTTTTTTTATCTATATGACATGCATGTTACTACTTATATTACTCCCACTATGAGCAACTTCACCGGTTTGTTACGGCTAACAGAATCGATCCTATTCTATAGCATCCCTTCAAAAAAAATTATCTTATCACACGCCCTGTGTACCACCCACCAAGAAGCAGCGCACCAATAATATGTCGCGGCTTTTGCTCGCCCATGTTTCGCCCGTATGTTGGCGACAGGGCAACACCCGGGTTGCTGGGCGTGCCAAATATTTGGCAATGATCCAAAATAACCAGCAAATTTCATGGGCTAGCCAAAAAAATGGCACGCCCAGCTTTGGTAGCAATCCAAACAACCTCTTTGTGTTTTTTCTAGTGTTTTGTTCGCCAGATTTTTTCTTTCATTTTTCTATTTCTTTATGTTGTTTTCCATTTTCTGCCTTTTGAAAATTTTATATTTTCAAAAATAATTAAATTTTCAGTTATTGATTAAATTTTCAAAAATATTTGAAATTCCAAATTTTCCTCATGATTTCAAAAATTGATCACTTTTTTTGTTTGTTTGCAATTTCAAAATGTATCACATCTCTACTTTTTCATGTTTTAAAGAATTATTCACATCTCTCAAATTGTGTTCACTTTTTTGAAAATATCACAAATAAAAAATAATCAGAATTATAACTTTGTTTGCAATTTCAGAAACTATTCACATTTGTGAAAAATAATGTTCAACTTTTCAAAAGTTGTCCATATTTTTTAAAATTTGTTCACATTTTAGAAAAAATCAGAATTCAAAAAATTGTATCAAATTCGAAACATACATTTTATAAATTTGGGAAGGACCATTTTTTTGTTTTAAAAAAATGTTCAAATTTCGATTTTGTTTTCTTTTTCAAGAAATGATAAATTTGAAAAAGTGTTCACTTCTTCAAAAATTGTTCGGAATTGCAAAAGGTGATCGTGTTTCTCAAAACTTGTTCAGAACTTTTAATTTTTTGCTCACAATGTTCATGAGTTGTTCAAAACAATTCAAAAGTAGTTCGGTTTTGCCGTTGTAATTGGTTCTTAAAGTCTCGCGCTGCGAATCAAGCACTAGAATTCATTGGGTTGATTGGTTAGGAACACGCATTCACGTGGCGAGTTTGAACTCTCGCTTGCGCATTACCTTTTGGCGTATTTTTTGTGCGTCTCGAGTTTGTTAGATTAAAATGGGCCGCCGCCCATTCGCGCCTGCCTTGAGCGAAGGCTAGACTATTTGCCGCCCTTTGGCATACTGACGCTCGCTATATATTGGCCTGGGCCGAGCTCATTAAGGGCATGTACAATGGTGCTAGTTTATTAGTGCCACATAGGATAAAAGATAATGTGAAGGAGAAAGAACTCATCATGTTTTTAGGAATAACTAGTTATTTAAGATAAGGCTAATAAATGATCCATTGTAGACATCTTTTTTGTCATCTCTAAATTACATGTAAGACTTAAGATAAGACTATTTTATCAACCATTGTACATGCCATAATACTTAGGCTCCGCTTGAATTAGATGTAAATTTATACAACCGGATTAAATCTACAGGTGTATAATACCGGCCGTGGTGTTATTTCCTCCCATAATCAAAACGACGGCCCGTGGTCTGTATTATTTACAGATGTATGTGGGTGCAAACCGATAATCCAAGCGGGGCCTTAAGTCGCACCCTGTGCGTGTGCCTAGCTGTTGCGTGCTTCAGTCAGCTGGCTAGCGTGCCTTGACCCGTTGACCGCAGGCCTCTGAACGTTGACCGATGATGTCGGTTGTTGACCACATACGTCTGACTGTCGACCATTGACTTTTAAAAGTTCACAAGTTGAAAAAATGTTCACCAATTTTAAAAGAGTTCGTGAATTTAATGAAACTTCGCATATTTGAAAAAATACAAACTTGCAAAAATATTATGGATTTTTAAAAAAATTGTGAGTTTGTAAAATATTCCCTATTTGAAATAAAAAGTGCATTACTTTGGAAACAGTTTACAAGTTGAAAAATGTCCATGAATTTGAAAAGTTTATGAATTGAAGGAAATTTCATGATTGTTAAAACACATGAATTTGAAAATAGAAAATAAAAAACAAACACCTAAACAAAACTCGTCCTAGAAAAAACGAGGAATAAACCTGCCCCCAAAAACCGATGGAACATTCTAGAATATTCCCTAAATCATGGAGGAAAAAACTGCATGCACCGATCGAACTAGCGCATAGCACTAAGTTTCAATGTTTCTGAGTTAAGACAATTATGCTTACATACGTTAACTAGTCCAATCAATTTCATTTCAATCAGAATAATCGCACGACAGGATGAATGGGGTATATTATTTGTCGTGGAGTCAAACGAATAAATTGACAAATAGTTAAATATATTAAGTTTCATTGATAAGAACTAGCAACTTAAGACTCAAACATTAAGTTTCACCATATGTAACTTAATACAACATTATTTTACATACATATCCATAGTCCTAGTAGTTGTGTTGCCGTTGTAAGTTTCAATATTGTAATATTTCATAGCACAAAGAATTAATTGTCAAACATATAGATACTGCTCCTCCATCCACCATTCACAAATATAAGATGTTTCGACTTTTTTAATTGGATGTATATAGACTTGATTCAGTGTGTTCATTCACTCATTTCAATCCGTATGTAGCCTATACTGAAATATACTAAACATCTTATATTTTTGAACAGAGGGAGTAACAAGAGAGTACACTGTAATGTTAGTAACCATGAAGTCAAACCAATAAACTAACTAAAATTTGAACAGATTAAGTTTCATCAAGACGAATTGGAAGGTAAGACTCCAAATATTATGTTTCACTCTCGGTAACTTAACGCACTTTGATTTTAGATACATGACAACACGCCTAGTAGTAGTAGTATTCCACTTGCAAGATGTAGTATTTCATATCACACCGTATTAATATATCCAATAGATAGGTACTACAAACTAAACAAGCGAGTTGAATCATATATACCCAAAAGAAAAAACATCAACGGCGAGATTCGACCAGTACGAAATATACAAGTACAACAAAGTTTTTTTCTTAGCAAAACCTTTGATAGAAGTCCACTCATGTTGTTGATACTCTTGATGTACTTCAGTAGGTGCAAAGAATCTTGTAGGATGAGAGCGAACCAGAAGAAAAGCAGGATGAAGGGTTTGAGTGAATCGTTTTGATTGACGATGTTACCTGCTCTCATGTTGTTTGTCTATGTTAGATTCACTTATCATATATTAGGCTACCCCACACGACTAGTTACACGATCCCACGAGGACAAGTATATATACCAAATCTTATACAACGCGAAAAAGTCAGAGCATTTCTAGCAGACCCCTTAAAATCGCGACCCTTATAAGCATTTTAAGGGCCGAGAAAATCGTATTTTAAGGGCCAAAATTGGTTGCGGCGGAACAGAGACCGATATTCTCTTTTACCGCTCGGGTTTGCGGGCCCTGTTCCGCGCGCTTCCGATTTCGGCCCTCAAACCGTAAAAGCACACAATGCAATTGACCGTGGTTTTGAACAAATAAAACACAAATGTCGAGAATTCAAACATGATCTTGCCACCACCACACAGTTTTGGCGATATTTGAACATAGTTTTTGCGCCACAACTCAAAAGACATCGCAACCGTCATCACTCCATCATCATCATCATCACAAGAAGAAATCTTCACCGCCATCATTGCCACCACCACTTGCCGAACCACCATGCTCACCGAACCTTGGCACCGCATGGCCTCTTCCGGCTAGCCTCCTCCTCTCCACGATCTCCAACCTTACCATGTCATGCCATTCTTTGGTGACCTCATCCATCTCATTTCGGTTCATCATCATGATCTTGTTCTCCTCTTGAAGGAGCTTGGCCATGGTTTGTTCTCGTCGGCCATGGCTCTTCTCTCCTTAATGGCGGCCTTGCGCTCGGTCTCCTCCTTGAGTAGCTGCCACTTCTCTTTCTTCTCTTGAGCCTTCTTCTCGGCCAACTCCTTTTTCGCCTCCAATGTCTTGATCACCAATAGCTCATCGGACTTGACCATGTCATCGAGCTTCTCCCGCAAGCTTGATGCCTCTGTTTCCTTCATCGTCATCCATCTTGGTGAGTGCATCTTTCTTCGGTGGGGATTCTTTCTCAATGACCTTCCACTTCTCGTTACTTTGAGAAGTTCCCAACAATGCTCTAGTTGAAATGCCTTTTTGCATGAAGCTTCTATGTCCTTATACCTTTCTTCGCAACTTTGTCCTACAAAATGGAAACAATGTCAAATTATGCAACCGCTCCGAGTTATACAAAAGATTTGCGCTACTTGGGACATGAAAGCGAACTCACATAGTCGGCTTCAACGACACCATTGAGACGTGCATTGTGGACTTGCGTCAAGCAAGCAGCCCAACGGCTACAAATCGGTTTGATCACGTCCCAACTACCTTGAAGAGACCGAAAGGTGTGTGTGGCATCCGGTTGGTATACTTTGCCATCATGCGAGGAATTTGATCCTCGATCCTTTGCGAATACCGCTTTGCGTTTTGGTCGGTGCTGGTGCACGCATCAAGAGACACCGACTCGCCTTGATCAAGGGTTTATTTTCTAATGGAGTATAGTTCTTTGATCTTGCACGTTTTGGTTGCGCTTCATCGTACACCCCCTCATCAACCTCCTCCACATCATCTTCTTCCCCGTGACCATGCACGCCACCATCCATCTTGTTGTAACCGTACTCACTGATCGGGGCTTGATCGATGTCGACGGTGTTGTCGGCCAACATTTGCACGAAGTCGACAGTCGCATCATGCATACCGGCACTACAATTGTGCTCGACAAGTCACGTACAAGCGGAATGAACTAAAATGAAAGAAGTGCGGGAAATTGAAGAATCATACCTTGTGCCCATTCCGTCGAACACCTCAGGGCCGGCAGCAGCGCCATCGACGGGCATCCTCGGAGTAGTTCTTGCCAGAGCAATCGGGGGAGGTGTTGGCGGGATAGCTCTTCCTGCGAGCTTCTTGCGTTTCACACCGGAAGGCTTCCCCTTCTACGCCGGCGGGTGCCCAACCGAATTCGCATCAGAGGTGGCGGGGCCGGCGAGCGCGCATGCCTTCCCGGTGGACGACGTTGCCCTGCTGCTTGCGGGGTGGCGCGGTGGAGCCTTGAACGGCGACGGGCGCGGCATAGCCGCTGACGAGATCTACCGAAGGGGGTGGCGCGTGGATGGCATCCACGGTGGCGGCTGACAGCTGAGGAGGAGGGACGTCGGGGAAGGTGCTCCGGGGCGAGCGGAGGGAGAGGGAAGCGGGAAGAGCCGTTCGGGGTCAAGCTCGGGTGGGCCTCCCGCCCCATGAATTTAAAGGTTGATGGCGAAGTTTTTCCGCGCCCTGTAATTTTTTTTACAGGGCGCGGGCTGATACAGTTTCTGGTGGGGGCGTTTTCCCGTCCGAAACTGTAAATGGAAGGTCATTTTACAGGTCGACGCGTTTTAAGGGGGTCCGTTAAAGATGCTTTGATAAACACAAAAAGATTTCTGAGTCCTGACGCACATTGGCGGCCACAATCTGCGTGTCCCGGCCCTCCGTGCCACACATCCCCTCCCTCGTACATTCTGCCCAAGAAGTATCAAACTGCCTTGTGTGTCCTCTACAGTTGGCACGAGACCGAGACACGAGCGAGGCGTCCGGACAAGTACGTAGGGTGATGGCGATCGAGGTACCCGGGAGGCGTCAGGCTGCCTGCTGCCTGCTGCCGGTTGAGCATCATTCATAGGCAGTGGAATAATGGCCTCACCTGCGCTAGGCAAGGCGGGCCTCTTGACCCTGCGCCATTGCCAAGCCGCGCCCCGACAGCGGCAACCACGCCGTGGCGCCGTCAGCGAGCGAGCGAGAGCCCCTCACGTGCACGTCCCCAGAGCGCGCGCAGGGTTCGCCTTGTTTCTTTCTCCAAAGACGATGACAGGGATTCGTCCCCGCTCACATGCCCTCGTCGCTTGCACGAGAGCATGGCACTGGCGCGCATCTCTGCGCAACGATGCTGGAGTCAAATCAGCAGACTTGACAAGCCATGGGAGGCAGAGAAGATGAAGTGGTCGCAGCAGGCTCAAACGTGCAAGCAAGATATAACGAAATAAAAAGGCACCAGTGCCCTGACTACAGTAGTGGAGTAACAGTACTCCTATTGCACTAGACCTTGAGCTCACATGGAGTACAAATGAGCTCACGTTCAAACGGAAAGATTGCACGGAAACAAACGGCCCTAACATCGACAGGATACAATATCACACCAGGTACTAGCACTAGGTTTTCGTCGATCACTTCATATCCTCTGACGGCGCGCTGAAGGACTGGACTGGACTGGACTGGAGAAGCAGCGTTCTTGCAGCAGCGGGATCCGCCGGTTGGTTGATTATGCATCTGCTGGCGCAGAAAAAATCGATCAGAAGAATGCGCTGCATGTAGTAAAAGGGAGTACGTAGATAGAGATGCATCGATCGATCTTTCACGCGTACGTACCGTTGTGGTGGTGGTGGTAGCGCGAGGCGGCGGCGAGGTCGGGGTGCGTGGCCGTCGTCGTGGGGATGGATATGGAGAGCAGCGTCTCGTCCCGGTGGCCCATGTTCCAGGGCCTGCCCTCGACGGCGTTCCCGTCGCGCGGCCACTCGTCGAAGAAGCGCCGCAGCGGCTTCTCCTCGGTCGTCGAGGACGCCGCGGTGGTGGCGTCCGGCTTGTCCAGGCTCAGGTCGGCGCCGAGAGCCAGGAAGTGCTGCCGCCGCCTCGCCTCCGCCTCGGCCTCCTCCTGCACCTGCTGCCTGCTCGGGAAGGAGCCCCCGTACTGCTGCGCCGGCGCGTACCTGTGGTAGGACGGCGGGGGCGACGGGGTGTCGAGGTGGAGCTGGAGAGGGTTTATCTGGCTCTGAGAAGCAGCTGCGCGGAGGTGGTCGTGGCCGTGGCCGTGGCCGTAGGTGGGCGTGTCGGCCGGCGTGGGGGGCGACATGGAGAGGGCGGTGTGGCGGTAGGAGGTGGCCGGGGAGGAGACGGAGGAGGCGGAGCTCATTGGTTCCACAGGCTTTCTTGAACGGTTCTTGCCGCGGTGCATGTGCCTGTCGCAGTACTTGGACTCCCCGTACGCCTCCCTGGAGCAGCGCCACTTCTTGCCGTCCGTCCGCCGGCACCGCCCGGGCTCCGGGTCCTCCGGCTTCCGCGCGTACTGCGCCCCCGCCCCGTAGAGCCCCCACCCCACTGCACACACCGACGAACGCGAGCAAAAAACACCACCCATGCATGCATCACAGTCAGTTACTAGATCAAACGCACGGCAGACGACCAGTCAAACGAACGATGCAAGATCGGATGGATATATACGTACGGGATGGCTGCGGAGGAGGGTAGCAGGCGAGGGAGGGGGCGGTGTCGATGGCGGCGAAGGCGGCGGCGTCGCGGTGGCGGAGCAGGAGGACCAGCTCGTGGGGCACCTGCGAGCCGGCGGCCATGTACTTGTAGATGAGCGCCTGGTGCTCCAGCTCCCGCCACTGCGACGCCGTGAACAGGCACCTCCCGCCGCCGCCGCCGTGCCCTCCCAGCATCATCTCTCTCTCCGGCCTACAGCCCCAACCGCCACCAACCACAGCACAAAGCGAGTGCTACTTACCACAGCAAGAGCTCACTCACACTCACTCGGCAAGGCAAGTCGCGCTAGGCTTTAAGCTCGAGGTAGATAGAGGCAGAGCCATGATGGGAGTGAGTGAGTGAGGGGGTGTTCAATGCTCGCCGCGACTACTGCAGCTTTGTGCGTGTGTCAGGAGGACTGGGCTGGGCGGTGACACATATGAGGGCTTGTCAGGTGGGTGTGGGTGCGGGGGTGGGGTTGGGCTCTGCTGGGAATTAAGGTGAGGTGGTGGCGCAGAGGATGGGTCACTTCGGCCAGTGTTGAGGTCAGGGCGCAGAGCCTGCATGCCGCGGCCTGCGGTCGCAGTCGCAGTGGGAGCAGCAGCGGCGCAGGCCGCTGGCACCTGACGCTGCCGCTGCCACTGCCGCGCGCGTGGGTGAGGAAAGAAACCACTCGCGCGGGCGGGGCTCCTGCTCTGCCGCTGGTGCTGGTGCTGGTGCTGGCGCCGTGCGAGCGGGCAGGCACAGCGCACCCAGGCTGGGCGCAAGGGTGGCAGGTTTTCAACTTTGGAGGAGCCGCTGGGGCTGGCAAAGCGGTGGGAAATGGGACTGGTCAGCGCGGGCCGGGACGGTCAGTCGGGTGGCATGGCAGACGCTCTTTGCTCTTCCTGTTACATTTTGCCGCGGTAGCCATGGGAGGACACGAAGCCGTTCATTAGGCCAACTCCACCGCGCGACCCCAAACGAACGTTCGGATTGGGCCGAATCTGTCCCTTTGGGGCGTCGATGAATACGCCCGTGTTCGGCTGTGTCCATTGGGTCGTGCGTGCGTCCACCGCGCGGCCGCACCCCAAATCGTGTCCGGGGTAGACGGAATTAAAAATAATAATTAAATAACAAAAAAAGCAAATAAACGTATTAAAAAAAATATAAAACATATATATGGGTTGGCCACAAAAGGGCCCAGTTTCAACGGCCACTTAAAAGGCCCAGATTCATAATTAACATAATAAGAAAATAAAAAAAACTCCTCCCACGCGCTCTGCCGCTTGCGTCGATGCTTAGTCGCCGTCTCTTCTTGGCCGCGGTGTAAATAAATCGTCGAGGTCGGCGTAGTCCCGCGCCGTCGAGAATGAAATTTGGCGGTGCGTGGTGGGCGAAGGCGGGCGGCGGAGGTGCACACCACCTCCTCATCTTGGCGGCGCCTCCCGCTCGGGAGTGGGGCACCACCGATTCACGCCAGTCGGCGGCCATCTCGGCGCGATCCACGACCAGCCCACAGCTCGGGAGCTTCGAGCAGCAGGCGGCAGCCGTGTGGCCGCCAGTGCAGCCCGGGAAAGGCGGCGTCCCCGGCGAAGAGAGCCATCGCCTCCTCCGAGCCATCCCACCGCCGCTCGTCGTGCGTGTTCATGGAGTAAATCCATGACACGCCGCTGCGAGACGGGCCTCCTCCTCCGCTGTCATGCGAGGAGGGAGAAGCGGCGAAGGCAGGGAAGGCGGCGTGGGCGTCGAGCCGCGCACCAGCGTCGCCAGCGGCTCTGCCGCGAGCCTCCGCGGCCCGACACGGTGCCGGCGGTAGGGCAGCCAGCCGCCGCGTCGTGCTCGTCTGGAGCCATGTGTCCCGAAAGCGGCGAAGTCGGGGGCGACTGCGGGTCGAGTACAATTAAATCGTCGGGGAGGAGGCGGCGGCGGCGGTTGATCTCATCGCGCCGTGCACGGCCGGTCGCCGGCACTGGCGGGATGGGGACCCGGTCCGCGGAGAGGTGCCACCCGTTGGGGAGGTGGGCGTCGCTCCACGGGACCGGCGTCCTCGTCTCCCAGTACCTCCGCACACGTTAGCGCAGATGTCTTGCCGGTCGCGCTTCGCCGGAGGCCGAGGGCAATGGTGAAGGGGCCGGGGCGGGGCTCGGCGGAGGAGCGCTGGCGGAGACGCTGGCTCCTTCTTCACCGAGCATGGCGGCGCCCGAGGAGGAGCCGGCCTCGCGATCATGCTTGCCCTTGCCGTTCCAGAAGCCCATGGCGAGGCCGGCGGCCAGCGAGCTCGAGGAGGAGGCGGGCTAGGGTTTCTACGCTGTCGGGGTTCGAGGAGGCCGCTGGGTGGCGTGGGGCAGTGTGGACGACGACCCGTCCACGCTTCCCACTTAAAGAAGGACGGTGACCGCTCGACGTGCGGATGACAGGTGGGGCCGCCTACTTGTGCGCATTGATGTGGGCGGGTGGGAGGTAGGTGGCCGCCTGCCACGCGGCCCCGAAGCGGACGAGGCGCGCGTCCGTTTGGTGTCCGCCGCGACCCAAACCCGGCACAAGTTTGCGCTCGAAATGGATCGGCCCGGACACAAAACGGACAGGATGGGTCCGGGCCGTCGCGCGCTGGGCCGCCTCCTTTGTCCCTTTTGCCCCAAACGGACAGGGCCGGACAGGATGGGGTCGCGCGGCGGAGTTGGCCTTAGAAGGTTTATTATATGATTGGGAAGGCGGGGAGGAGAATCCTGGTGTCTCGGCGCTCGCTAGTGTCAGATTCTGGGTTCCGGCAAACCCTTGATGTCCGAACACTGGGGTGGGCACGAAGATCTCTCTTCCTTTAGCTCACTCTCGCAACGATCTCAAGGCCTATCTTGATGAACCCAAAGAACAAGAGACACGATGGTTTATACTGGTTCGGACCACCGTTGTGGTGTAATATCCTACTCAAGTGTGGTGTGGTGAATTGCCTTGTAGGCCGAGGATGAACAAGTACAAGGAATGAACAGCCTCATGAGGAGAGGTGTTCTTGAGCTCGATGAGCTGGTGTGCGTGAGGATGGTCCGAATGATCCGTCCCCTCTAGGGTGGTGGCTAGTCCTATTTATAGAGGCCCCGATCCTTTTCCCAAATATTAGGCGGGAAGGGATCCCACAACGACCAATTTTGAAGGAAGATAACTAGTACAAGTTATCCTTACAAAAGGTGGTCTTCACCTGCCAAATGCTCTGGTGGTGACGCCGTCGTGGGCTCCGCGATGACCTCCGCCCTGCCGTCCTGCTGTTCTTGGTCTCGTTGCACCAATATGGAAACCTTTGCCTGATGCCTCGGGACTACTCTCCCGCGCTTGCCCCTTTAGCACCAAAGAGGCAACTGGTACTCTGCGCCCGCTGGCGCACGCCTGGCCTTGATCGTCATGGCTCATGTCACGCGCACCTCGCTGAAGGAAATATGCCCTAGAGGCAATAATAAAGTTGTTATTTACATTTCCTTATATCATGATAAATGTTTATTATTTATTCATGCTAGAATTATATTAACCGGAAACTTACTACATGTGTGAATACATAGACAAACAGAGTGTCACTAGTATGCCTCTACTGGACTAGCTCGTTGAATCAAATATGGTTAAGTTTCCTAGCCATAGACATGAGTTGTCCGGAATCACATCATTAGAGAATGATGTGATTGACTTGACCCATCCGTTAGCTTAGCACGATGAACGTTTAGTTTGTTGCTATTGCTTTCTTCATGACTTATACATGTTCCTATGATGGCGAGATTATGCAACTCCCAAATACCGGAGGAACACTTTGTGTGCTATCAAACGTCACAACGTAACTGGATGATTATAAAGATGCTCTGCAGGTGTCTCCGATGGTGTTTGTTGAGTTGGCATAGATCGAGATTAGGATTTATCACTCCGATTGTCGGAGAGGTATCTCTGGGCCCTCTCGGTAATGTACATCACTATAAGCCTTGCAAGCAATGTGACTAATGAGTTAGTTGCTGGATGATGTAATTACGGAACGATTAAAGAGACTTGCTGGTAACGAGATTGAACTAGGTATTGAGATACCGATGATCGAATCTCGGGCAAGTAACATACCGATGACACAGGGAACAACGTATGTTGTTATGCGGTTTGACCGATAAAGATCTTCGTAGAATATGTAGGAACCAATATGAGCATCCAGGTTCCGCTATTGGTTATTGACCAGAGACGAGTCTTGATCATGTCTACATAGTTCTCGAACCCGTAGGGTCCGCACGCTTAACGTTCGGTGACGATCTGTATTATGAGTTTATGTGTTTTGATGTACCGAATGTAGTTCGGAGTCCCGGATATGATCACGAACATGGCGAGGAGTCTCAAAATGGTCGAGACATAAAGATTGATATATTGGACGGCTATGTTAGGACACCGGAAGGGTTCCAGGAGGTTTCGGATAAAACCGGAGTGCCGGAGGGTTATCGGAACCCCCCGGGGAACTAATGGGCCTCGATGGGCCTTAGTGGATAAAGAGAGGGGCGGCCAGGGCAGGCCGCGCCCCCTCCCCCTTGAGTCCGAATAGGACAAGGAAGGGGGGCGGCGCCCCCCTTTTCCTTTCCCCCTCTCCCTCTCCTTCCTTCCCCCTCTCTTCCTTTTGTTGGAAACCTACTAGGACTTAGAGTCCAAGTAGGATTCCCCTCTTGGGGGCGCGCCAAGGAGGGCCAGACGGCCTCCCCCTCCCTCCTTTATATACGTGGGGAGGGGGGCACCCTAGAACACACAAGTTGATTGTTTAGCCATGTGCGGTGTCCCCCTCCACAGATTTGCACCTCGGTCATATCGTTGTAGTGATTAGGTGAAGCCCTGCATCGGTAACTTCATCATCACCATCATCGCGCCATCGTGCTGACGAAGCTCTCCCTCGACACTCAACTCGATATAGAGTTCGTGGGACGTCACCGAGCTGAACGTGTGCAGATCGCGGAGGTGCCGTACTTTCGGTACTAGGATCGGTCGGATCATGAAGATGTACGACTACATCAACCGCATTGTCATAACGCTTCCGCTTTTGGTCTACGAGGGTACGTGGACAACACTCTCCCCTCTCGTTGCTATGCATCACCTAGATGAATCTCGCGTGTGCGTAGGATTTTTTTGAAATTACTGCGTTCGCCAACAGTGGCATCCGAGCCAGGTCTATGCGTATATGTTATATGCACGGGCAGAACACAAAGAGTTGTGGGCGATAATAGTCATACTGCTTACCAGCATGTCATACTTTGGTTCGGCGGTATTGTTGGATGAAGCGGCCCGAACCGATATTACGGCTTACGCGAGACTAGTTCTACCGATGTGCTTTGCACACAGGTGGCTGGCGGGTGTCAGTTTCTCCAACTTTAGTTGAATCAAGTGTGACTACGCCTGGTCCTTGTTGAAGGTTAAAACAACACACTTGACGAAAAATCATTGTGGTTTTGATGCGTAGGTAAGAACGGTTCTTGTTCAGCCCGTAGCAGCCACGTAAAACTTGCAACAACAAAGTAGAGGACGTCTAACTTGTTTTTGCAGGGCATGTTGTGATGTGATATGGTCAAGACATGATGCTAAACTTTATTGTATGAGATGACACTACAAAAAAATACACTTCCGTGATGATACGTGTTTGTCATAGTAGGTCACGTTTTCTGTCATGCATGTATTCCATGACAAATTTATGACAGAATCAAGATAGTCATACCTGTGCTGTCGTAGAAGTGTTCCATGACATTATCAAAATTATCATCACGGAAGTGTCCACTTCCATGACGATAAATCACGCGTCAAAGAAGTGCTTTCGTTAAGGGTGACTGACACATGGCATCCACCGTAACGGAACGCCGTTAAGCTATCGGGTCCGGTTTTGGATCCGATAACCCGTTAACAGCGCCGACCAATGGGGATTTTTCACGTGTAAAATCATCATTGGCTAGACGAAACACGTGTCGGCTCACCGTTGGGATAGATGTCATCCACTCATTGGACCCAAAGCGCCTATGATACGTCGACACATGGCACGGCCGAACAGAGGCCCATATAGGTTAAAAAGGCCAGCCCAGTCAAAGGCCCGTAGTACTTACTCAAGTACTAGCGGCCAGCCCAATAACGACCTGCTTAATAAAGGCCAATTTACGACCCGAAGCCAGATCTGGCCCGTTAATTGTTCGCCGAATATTTCGGCCCATTTACGGCCCGAAGCCAGATCTGGCCCATTAATTGTTCGCCGAATATTTGGGCCCAATTATAGCCCAGTGACTTTCGGCTTGTTAGAGGCCCGATGTAGACATGGGCCCATTTCAGCCCGATGTGACTTTCGGCCTGGGAATGGCCCGTGCTGTCCATGGGCCATATATGGTCCGACAGGACATCTGGCCCACTAACGACCCGTGATAAAGGTGGCAACAGTTAAGCCCAACGTGACTTTGGGCTTGTTAAAGGCCTGTCGCATAATTCAGCCCATTGATGCATGTACTAAGCTTTCGGCCTCTTAAAGGCCCATGATATCAGTGAGCTAACTAAGGCCCAAGATATGTTTCGGCCTAGTAACTGCCCGTGATATAACTGGGCCCAAAAAGGCCCCGTCTACATTTCAGCCTGCTGAAGACCCATCGACGGCTAGTGAAAATTGAGGCCCAATATGCATTTCGGCCTGCTAAAGGCCCATGGTTTCATCTGGGCCGTAACAGGCCAGTACAATATTCAGCCTGTTAATGGCCCAACGCTACCTGGGCCAAACTAAGCGCTGGGTCCACAAAAGGCCCAACTAAAATATAGGCCGGTGTAAGTTGTGGGCCTCGCGCAAAGTGTGAAGGCCTCAATGATTCGGGCCCAAGAAAGATGCAGGCCGAACCAATTGTGGCCCGCTAAACACCAGGCCCGTTAGAGGCGAATGTTTCGGCCCGGTCGACTACATCTGGGTTTTTTTCCAGATAGCGAATGATGGTAGTAACTAGTAAGAATTAAGAACAAACCTACTCTATACAATAAAGAAATTACGGCATAGGAACTAAGAATAAACCTACACTATACAATAAAGGATTTATGGTATATTACATCCACTGAGCATCGAAGTTCGCCACCGATGATCATAACAGCATAGCGAAGAAGCAGATTACAAAAAGCGGGCACCATTGCAGCGTAACAAAATAATCTTGAACGAGACCACTTCCAAGACAGTTCAAGAAAGGTTAGCCTTATGGCGAGAACTGCTAGCAAAATTTCTTGAGCAAGGCTATGAGACTGGCCTAGCATGTCGTTCATAGCTTCCAGGTGTGGTTGTTTAGCAATGAGGTTCTCATTGGTGTTCTCGCAATCTTTCTTAGAGATAGGACTTCAAGTCGAAGTTGAGTTGCATAATGCCTTTCTGCTAGAACTTGGGACTAAAGAAGTCGAACCGATTCAGACAAAGAATTCTGTGAGCTTGTCTGACTGCTAGTCTCAAGTAACTTGAACACTGCAGCAAGAAAGACTTTGGGGTTGTCTCGCTATCTTCAAGATGTTTTGCCTTCTTTGCTGCAATATATGTTGGGTTTGTCTCGCAGCCTTCAGCAGACTTGTGCATGCCATCAGGCATATCACCCTGAAACAAAGCAGAGAGATGACATTTTTTGCACGTGTATAAACAAAGATGATAACTGTGTTGTCCATTCCATCCAATTTCAAATTAGAAAATAAAGAGTAAGTTCAAAATATCAATAGCATAATTTGGCATTGTTCATAATGCAGGGAGCTTCATCACACTACTGGATTACCATGTCAACATAACAAGCATAGATGAAGGGCAAAGAAAATCATTGTATCTATTTTGGTTAATGTGCATGGCATGTTGTTCATATCATCAGCCACATCAGTAAGATAAAACAGGAGATGACAAAGTGCAAATGTGGGCTGCTTCACCACACACTGGATTATAGATCCACAAAAACAAGCATACATATAGGGAGTGTCGGTGTCAAAACCGGCGGATCTTGGATAGGAGCTCCCGAACTGTGCGTCTAGGCGGATGGTAACAGGAGATAAGGGACACGATGTTTTTACCCAGGTTCGGGCCCTCTCGATGGAGGTAATACCCTACTCCTGCTTGATTAATATTGATGATATGGATAGTACAAGAGTAGATCTACCACGGGATCAAGGAGGCTAAACCCTAGAAGCTAGCCTATGGTATGATTGTTGTATATCTATCGACTAGCCTGGCCTCGGTTTATATAATGCACCAGAGGCCTAGGATAACAAGAGTCCTAACCCGAATCGCCCGGTGGGGAGGAGTCCTTGTCTTGATCGCCAAGTCTTGCGTAATCTTCCTTGTATCACGGCAACTATCCGGACTGGCCCATGAGTATCTGACCATGGGGGTCCTCGGCCCAATCCAAGCGATCGGGAGGCGGCGTGGTGAGTACCCCTAGTCCGGGACACCGTCGATAGCCCCTGAACCGGTCTTCAAGTTTAGGGGCGCTCCTCGATTCTTCCGAACCGTTCTTCATCTTGATCGTCGGTCTTGAAAACTGGTTCAACAAATCTTCTCATCTTCGATCTTGAGGATCGCCGAAATGCATTCGACGAGTTTACACGTCGGGTATCCGAGGAGCCCCTTTAAGTTTCCAGCCTTTATCAATGCCTTGCTATTTTTATGCAACACCTCGGGTTCGAAGTTGTTCCCGGGCGGCAGCGTCCTCTTGCGTCCGAGATCCAACGCCGGACTGCATTCGAGGTATCTCTTGCAGCCGAGCACCAATGCCGGACTGCTTCCCAGCTCTAACGCCAGACTATGTATTCGAGCTCCAACGCCGGACTGTATCCGAGCTCCAACGCCGGACTATGTATCCGAGCTCCAACGCCAGATCAGACCGAGGTGTCGTAAATCACCTTGGTTCAAAGAAGTTTGAAGGAGTTTAGCCGAGCTTAATGCCGGAAATGCCCTCTAAGGAGCCAGCCACTTGCATCCAAACTATATGCCGAATTGCTTCCGAGGTGGTGCACCACCCCGAATGTGGGTTGATTTTTGGTCAATATTTTTTATTGATGCAATTTATTCTCTAACGAGATATATAGCCAGTAGCCCTCAAGGTGTGTATCGGTCCAAAACCCGAGATGCACCTGAAGGATGACATAAGACCGCTGATCCGATGTAACGGCCGAGACTCGGGTTGATTTGCCAAATCGGCACGAGGATCAAGTCCTAACTTCGGCGAGAATACTTGGGACGCAAAAGCGGCGTGCTCGGACCTCGAGACTCGGGTTGGGTGCGGCCGACCAACCCGAGGATCAAAATCTCCTCGGAAGCTGTATTGCACTTAAGATTTTACGCATAGAACAAGCAATGCAGTAGCCCCGAGACAACGGGTCGGGTGGAAACACCGGATCGAGGATCAATGTGCCCTTTAATATTTGTAAATAATAAGCCCGAAGCCCAGAAGCCCCCGAGCCTTAATGCGGGCATGGGTGGACGAATTAAGGATTGATATCCATAGTAAAATCACAAATTATGTGTAATGACTCTATGTATCCAAGTACTTTACGTCATTAATGCTCGGATCCGCATTGTACAAAACTTTGTTGACCGACCATCGGCTTCAACCTCCTCGATCAGTAGCCGAGGAGTGTTTGTCCTACTTTGTAAAGCCTTTATGAGGGCAAAGATTTACAACAAACAAGGCAATCTGGCCATACGGTTTTATAAACAAAGGTACGCAGAGAGATATGTTATATTACGGTTTAACAGAAGAAATGTCTTCCAAAGAAAATAGTCCCGCTATCGGTTCCTTTCTTTGGGTTGTCATGCTAAGCATGATCATGAAACCTCAGCTCCAATGTAAGATCAAAAGATCGAGGATTTAGTTTGGGAGGCCAGTTAATAGCCCCCAGTAGTGTTCGGCGACAGTTGAGGTCAAGCCGTAAACACTTCGGCCATTGTTATGAATGGGCTGCCATTTAACACCGTCATCGGATCGCTGACCAGTTTACGCTTATTGTGACAGTCAGTTTTCGGCTTTCTCCACTGAGGTGCTTAACCATGTGAGTTGGAAGCACAATCGCAGTGGCTCTCCCTTTGCACATCTAGCCGAACAAAGCGGAACGTAGGAGGCAAGCGCAGGAGCCGGGCAACCCAACCATTGACCGAAGACACAATTCGAGACCGATGCATATATAGCAATATCCGAGAATGTTTTTGCCAAATCTCTAAAGGAGTCCGGCGTTGCACCGCGAGACTTGTGCTGAAAACACACAAATAGTTAAAAGTGCCAAAAGCTTGGAAAACCAAAAAACGTCAGTAAAAACATGACGTCCGAACAAGATTAAGTGTTCGGTGCCAATCCGAAAATTGGACTTTAGAAAAAAAAGTGCTTCTGCCGTGCTTTAACATGACACATCCTATCTCAAGACTTCAAGCGAATTCAGCTGCTTCAGGTCTCCCATCCCGAAGGCGGAGTACTTCTCATTAGGCTAGTTTAGAAAACTAAACTCCATCGGTTTTGAGAGAGAAATTAGGCTCCCGGCTAGTGACCGCACACTCGTGTCGAGAAAAGGAGTGATAAATAATAATAAAACTCTGCAGCGACTAAGAAGAAAAACACTTATTATAAAACGGCTCAAATAAACATAAGAGCCCCCAAGTGACTTGGGTAAAAGTTGACTATATAATGTAAGGTGACATGTAGAATGCCTTCTAGCCGGATTGTAGATCGTTTGTCGTAGCGGACCTTTTCGCTTCAACCTCTGGACCCAATAGTCCGGAGTGTGTCCGAATACCCTCATGTTATAAGAACCGGGGCATGCGTGGAGACCAGGCGTAGGGGTCATTAGTGCTTTATCAGACAAGTGCCCAACTAGTTATGTTATATTACATGGTTAGTAAGAAACATCTTCCAGGGAGAATAGTTCCGTTAGGGGTTCCTTTCCCTGGGAGGCATTGCCCTAAAGTGCATGTCCGGACTGCGGAAAGAGCAGAAAAACATCTGGGGGCAGGTAAATAAATAGGTAAGAAATCATCTTTTAGTTCACCGACCGAATATTCCCTTAAGAACGCTAGCTTTTGGCTTCACCCAGTCTGAGGTACACATCCAGCTGACCCGGCAGTAACAATCACAGAGGTGCTCCCTTTACCACCTAGCCGAACAATCGGGAACGTAGGGGTAAGCACAGGAGCCAGGCAACCCAGCTTGGCCAAAACTTAAGTCATATCGATGCATATAATGCTGAATAAAAGGTACATGCGGAAGTGTTACACATGTGTTGGGCATAAAGCCCGTATTAATAAGCTTTTGTTGAAAAAGCCCCCAGGTATAATGAGCGCGGGTAGCGCGTCAAGTATGTGCGAACAAAGTTTGGACAAGGAAAATTTTTACAAGCAACTTTTTTTCCAAAAAAGTATAATGCTTGGTCGAACCGAACACAAGTTAGAAATTTAAAACTTTGAGCATGAAGGCAACTTAGCTGGTTAATGTGTTCGGTATTGACGACGCGGTCCGAGCTTGATGCGGGACAAGGTCCCATCCCCCAAGCCGGTCCCGAGGTGGCAGAGCAAAGAGCTCGGCACTCCGAAGTGGTGACATAGCACGATCAATGCAGGACGGCAGAGTGATGCCGAAGTCGCTGGCATGGGGTAATGAAGTGTTGACGAAGCCCCCCGTCCAGCCGAGGTGACGTCAAAGGATATAGTCCGGCTGGATCATTTTCCTGTGCACAAAAAATAGTGCAAACCAGAGATAATAGTAAAAAAAATTGTTGCATAATAAATAATTTATGCAAAGTGAGTAATAAAAGAAATATGGCCTGGCGCGAAGTCGATGTCGATGCAGGTCGTCGGTAATGCAATAAAGGCGTGGCAAAGCACGGATTCACAGTCGGTCCGAGTTCGGATCGGCGTTAGCGGACTATGTCTGAAGCGGACCGAACCATCATGCGACCGTCGATAATGCGGCCACCATTTGATAGACCTATGTACATATGATGGACAAACCAGAGTAATAATTCTTTGGGAAAAATTAACCCAAACAAGCAAAAAGAAATACTAGGATTAATAGCACCTGGTTTATTTGTTGTAGCAATCCGAAGGAAGGTGATTCCCAAAATTGGGACTCGATCCGCGCACCCATTGCACAGTCGGCTAGTGACGCCGAAGTGTCCGGAGTAGGTTGATGAAGAGATGGCGAAGCCCCGGTCCAGCCGAGATGTCGAAGTAGGTCGGCGTGATGGACACCAACTTGAAGAAGCAAGAGTGCGGCCCTGCCGCTGCTGGTCGTGACGTGGTCGATGCCGGCTTAATGAAGCGACCGTGCGGCGATGCCGGTATGCCCGCTTTGTGTAATCCGTGGGGCGGCGATGTTGGTGATGATTTATCCTTCGCGATGCCGGACTCTTGTTCGGCTTGCCGAGATGATGATCCGAAGAAGTTGAGCTCGTCTCAACAAAGTGACGACGTGTCTAGCGCAGGTCGGCAGCCGTGGAGCAATATTGCCGGACTGGTTTGACACCAGCATGATGTTGAAGATCATATTCAAAGGATTTTATAGTTAGTGGGATGTGTTCGAGAACAAAACAAAATACCCCATACAAAACTTCCTTCAAAAAGGATGTCCGAAATCCCGTTCATAAAAAAGATGAACTCGGGTCGGATTCGTTTTCACGCAGAAAATAGATCCGAAAAGTGATGCACTAATCGGAAGGTTCCCGGAGTTCGGACGGTCGGACCGAGCTGAAATTTTGAGGGGTGGTAGATATAGGAATTCCGCAGCCGATCAACGGTTGGATCTTCCAAAGGATGTCCAAGCTAGAAGCTGGATACCATGCCCTAAACACGTCCGGATTCTCGTCCAGATTCAATGCGGCTCCGGTATATCGGAGATTGCCAGAGATTCCTCCATCGGAACTCGACGAAATTTTCCAGGGTTGTTGTAGACTCAATTCTGCACAATTCCACCGAAGCAATCGTTAAAACGACACTTGAGGAGGCGGTGGCGGCGGACACAAGTCCGCTGTCCAGAAAAAAAGACGCAGTCGCCCGAGGGCAATGTTGACGTTGAGCCCCCGGGCTCCCTGGATGATTCCTCCATGATCTTGATAGAGATCAGAGGTGATGTTGATGAAGGCCCCCATCCGAACATGACGATCGGAGGTAGGGCGCGATCCTTTAGTCGAACCAAGGTGACCGGTCGGTGGTGACGAAGATGCGAAATCGCAGCTTGATCTGCAGTGAGCCATCGACCTTTGCCGAACACACAACGGAACTCTCAATGAAAGCACCAATGTCGGTGTCAAAACCGGCGGATCTCGGTAGGGGTCCCGAACTGTGCATCTAGGCGGATGGTAACAGGAGACAAGGGACACGATGTTTTTACCTGTGTTGGGCCCTCTCGATGGAGGTAATACCCTACTCACCTTGATTAATATTGATGATATGGATAGTACAAGAGTAGATCTACCACAAGATCAAGGAGGCTAAACCCTAGAAGCTAGCCTATGGTATGATTGTTGTATATCTATCGACTAGCACAGCCTCGGTTTATATAATGCACCGCAGGCCTAGGATAACAAGAGTCCTAGCCGAATACGCCGGTGGGGGAGGAGTCCTTGTCTTGATCGCCAAGTCTTGCAGAATCTTCCTTGTATGCGGCAACTGTCCGGACTGGCCCATGAGTATACGGCCATGGGGGTCCTCGGCCCAATCCAACTGATCGGGAGACGACGTGGTGAGTACCCCCTAGTCCAGGACACCATCAGGGAGTATTGAGTAATGTGCATGGTATGAATAAGGAATTTGGTTTTACAAGTAAAACTTAGAACTTACGGTTCTTGCGAACATGCATTTTGGTAGAAACAGCAAACTAAACAGCAGTAAACAAGGATAAAGGCTTTAGAAGGACTGACTTACATTAACAGTTAACACCGGCTTTATAATGCCCTTCTCCATGTCAAGGGAAGGATAACTCAAGAATTTCAGCACAGAATCTTCTTCATAAGCATTGCTTGTACTCTACATTTTGTAGAGAGTAATTATAGATATGATAATACTGGAAGGGATAGAGGATAATGAAGATAAGATGCAGATTGATGCTACATAATCAACTACCAATCCCTGGAAGTACAAGCATTACAGGACAAAATGTACTGACAAGAGCAATGGGCTACACTTCTACACTAGCATTGTCTGTGTATTCTACTTTTTGGTAAGATTAAATATGGTGGGCGAGGGAGATAAGATGCAGAATGCTACACAATGAACCAATCCCTCTTCCCATAATACAAGAGTGTTTTGAAAACTGGTGTACTGTACAAAACGTTCTTATATTATGGGACGGAGGAGAATGGCTGATAATGTAAGTACGTGATAGGCGGCGTTCAGTCCTTACAAGAGGAATGCAGAGCTAAACCTCTTCAAAAGCATTGGGTTGATTCTAAATTTATGTAAGAGTCCATACGGATCTTATAATGTCCACCAAATGGATGATAACGAGGCTAACATGTGCAGTGATGCTACATAATCAAACAACTATGAAAGTAAGTATGGTCATACAGGGAAGAGGTACTCACAAGAGCAATGCGATTATGCGATATAGTTGCGAGATTACATGGTCCCTTGAGAATGAATGTTCTTCTGCTAACAGTTTTCGTACAAGTGAGACGTTAAGGCAAATGCAGAAATGTACTCCCTCCATTCCACAATGTAGTGCCTATAGATTTTTACGAAAACTTTGCCAACTTTGACCAAGTGTATAGAGAAAACTGTCTACATGTACAATACCAAACATGGACATTCTGAAAATATAACTCATGATGTATTCAATGATGTGCATTTGGTATTCTAGATGTACCTACTTTTCTCAATAAATATGGTCAAAGTTTGTAATGTTTGACTTTTGCAAAAATCTATAGGAACTACATTATGGAACGGAGGGAGTAGTTCAAATTGTGATGTGATATCATAGATAGTACCTTACGCTGCAGCCGAGACCAATGTGTAACAAGATTATTCCAGTCATCGTCGGATAAATGTAGCACCGGAGACTTTACAGAAATTTTATTTAGAGGCTTGCCATCAAAGTGCGCTTGCCTCAGGTAGGAACGATACTTCATCAATGAGTGCTTGAAAAGCGCAACCAACCCTTGCTCGTCTTCACAATCCAGTTTGGTCCTCGCATATTTAAAAGAATGAAATCTTGTGTCTTCTGTCAGCAGAAACATATGCATCAATGACCATGAATAACATTAGTACATTACTTACGCATAAGTTGCGGAGGAAGACTGGAAATTGTTCCGTGTCTGCGGTATAATCTTTCCATGAAGGAAAGATGCGCACAAAGTTCCTGACAACAATATAAGCTTTGTCTTCTAAACTGGGAAGAAATGGAACATGGGTCCTATTTGCTGCAATTGGGGCTCTCTCTGGTTCAGAAAGGGATTTGGCAACTGGATTTGGTGTACTCTTTCTTTGGAATGGGGTTTTTGCATCGTAGAGTGGTGCTATGTCAACTGGCATAATCATAATGTTTCTTGCAGCTTGGGGTCTGCTGAGTTGGGGCATCGAAATGACCCGGTGTAGTAGGGCTAGAGTCTGCTAGAGTTGGGGTGTTTTGTGGGTCGGTGATATTGCAACTACACCTAATGGGCTATTTGATTTATCAGGTGCCACTACCTTTTCCAAATACTTTGCTTGTGCTCCTCCATGAACAGCAATCACCCTCTTCCTTTTGAACGTCTGATACACAAGAACAACATTTGAATGGATAAATATGGTATGATGACACATGGAATATGTACTGAAAATGGATAGGCAGGGCGTATTCACATACACGATGTGTAAACTAATCTAATGGCAGTTCAACAAAGTAGAACCAATGCAAAGCATCAGTTGCAAGATATGTGCGACAAATATAACCTTGGAACGTTAGATCAAGCACCTTGATGGGTGAATAAGATAGGGCATCTTCCTCTGACTCCTCCACTAGGGAGCTACATTGACTTAGGTCTCCCTCTAGCTCAGAATCACTGTTAGGATCATGTTAGGATCATATTCTGAGCATGAATCTGTAGGTGGAGAGCATTTGCATTGCATCGCATCCAGACTTGATTTCAGTCCCTTAATGCCAAGTTTGACAACCATGGCATTGTTCTGCTTTATTCTTTTCATGTGCGCAAGCTCATAATCATTATGATTACATTAGAATCTGAGATTCATGAAAACATAAAAAGTAGTCAGATTATCTATGGAATGCATTGCAGATTCAACTCAAGAGTGTCTCCCTATAAACCCTGCATATGCAAAGTTCACCCCCAACCGTCTTGACGGACCACACACGTAAATACAAACCCCTTATGTCTCTATAACAGGCAGACACACATTTCAAAACTGAAGTAGGAACATTAGAATCACATGAAATTCGTATTTGAACAAATAAACTAAGGAATTATGAGTGGCATAATGTTTAGCGTCAAGGGTGGAGTGTTGGTAGTGCGACACAAAGCAAGTAGGCAGATTGTATTCCATATAAAAGATTGAAGCCTATGTAAAAGCTGGAAATGACACTTTCTTTCTATACAATGCAGTGTTCGTTGCCCACACATGATGGAAGAGATCACATAGAGAAATACTATTCACTCATGTCTCACGGTTGCGATTTAGAAACAGGGTGCTCCACCCTAAAAGAATATTGACAACAAATATGACAAGGCAAGCATAGATGTAGTGAATCAATCATTTACCTATGAGCTTACTAGGACAAGTATGCAGAATTGTAACTTCAGTAAGAGACCGTCCAAAATCTGAATCAAGAAGTTTGTCTAGCACTTATTGTTTGCAACTAATCTACGTGAATAATTGGATATTACATCGAATGAGTAAGAAAGACAAGTAAAATTGTCAACAAACCTGTCTTGCAGTAGTAACCTAGGTCAATGTCACTACGACCAACAATCCAAAATGACTAGTGTCTGTTCCTAGGGCCGAAATTTTGAAAACACTGTGAACTTTACAGGCACTAAAGATTACCGAAATACATCTGAACCATTAAGTGTAGGTAGCACTGAGCACACAACAAACCCTAATGATGGTCCTGCCTAATGAGTAATGAATCAATTAGAAAATGGGTGATGAGGAGTGGCTGGCAGTGTTGAGGACTTATCTCGGGATAAATCGGGTTGGCTTAGTGGATCTTGCATGCACGAGCCTGAGCAATTTGGGAAGGTAAGCACGGCGGCGCGCCCGGGCAGCGGTGACGCTGTTGGGCGAGCGGCTCCTGACCTCCTGTTAGTCTGGCGTCTCTTCCTAGAGTCATGCCATCCGGGGACGGCAAGCCGCCCGGCAAAGCGGTAAGCAGTAGAGATCGGAAGCGCTAGCAATGAGAGGGGAATCGGGGCTGGGGCGACCCAAAATCCTAGGGTGGGCCGCCCACCGTGGGCACCTCAGAGATACACACCCGAGCGGCGAACATGCATTTTTGAAACTAATTTAGGAACATTTAGCTGACCAATTAAACGAATCTGTTTTAATAATATCAGATTCGTATTTGAACAACTAAGCTTATTTAGCTTGATGGGTCGAGCGGTGCTATTATGACACGAAGCACGTATTCTGATCGTATAGTGATCATAAAAGGGGGAAATCGGAGAAATGATATTTAGCAGCCATTGTTTGCTTCGAACTAAGAACCATATTCTAAGAGCTGAAAAGAAAGTAGAGTAACCAAGTTAAGATCTATTTTCTGGTTGAGACCAAAAAGTTGAGGAGATATGAAGTACCACCTCTCTTGCGGCGCCGTGTAGGCATCGGGGGTGCGATGGCTGTCAATGGCGTTGAAGCATATCTGCGACAGTAGATAGGTGCATCGGGGGATAAGTACCGTTGCGGTCGAAGAGAAGGTCGTGTGAGCAGCCCCGGCAAAGAGGACGACGGCGCCGATGAAGCGAGAGGACGTGATACAAGGCTCTTGGTCCGTCGCCGTGGATGAGAAACGCCCATCTCTAGCGATGGGCACGCGGTCTTGGTAGGCGCTCTGGCATGGTGGAGGACGGTGGCGATGGATGTGGTGGAGGACGACGGTGATGGATGTGGTGGAGGACGGCGGCGATGGATGGGGTGGCGGACGGAGGCTGGTGTGTGGATGGTGTTCTAGCGCGGATGGTGTATGAATGGGAAGATGGAGGGAGAGGTACGGGGAACCATGCTTTTGGGGCAGCGTCATGCGAAGCAGGAAAGTTCTGAACTTAGCCCACGTTTAAAATTTGGGCGTCTCGTCGGTTGGGGATCTGACGGTAATCTACGCATCTCGCCGATATTTGCCCGAGAGAGATTTTGGGCGAGGAGAGGGTGGTTGGCGCCCACGGTGTATGAGCAGGGGGCGGCAGGTAGGGCGGTTGTGTCACGTCTGAGTGAAGTTACAAACCTGCCCCTATTGAAAATATTTGCCTACATCAATTTCGGCCGAGTCGAGTTTGTTTTGCCGCCCACCGTGTATGAATGGGGAAATGGAGGGAGAAACGGAGGTTTTTTGGACGAGCTTGAATCAAATGTGTTTTTCCGCCCATGTTTGGCGCCCACCGTGTCGGAATGGGCTCAGAGGCGGTCGTGCCACGTCTAATTGAAGTTACTATCCTACCCCTATTTAGAGCAGTGGAAATCGGGCCGATGGATTGTCCGTGTAATGGGTAGACAGTAATTTCCATCTCCCAAACACTTGGCTTCGTGCAGCCGGCGTGGGAGTGGACATTTTGCCGCTTCTTTGAATTTTGGGACAATAAGCATCCACGTTTACCACGACAACCAAATTCGAATCCATTTTGTATTCCTATATGAATCTTTATAAATCATTCTATGTGTTTTATATATCTTCAAAAGGACGACAAAGATGTATTCCTTTGTCATATATGAATATGGTTTACAAATGCCGATACTCAAATTCGAAGCTAGAATCCAGTTTAAGGTGAATTGAATATTTGGAACACTTCATGTCCAACTCAAATGTCACATGCAACATAATGTGTACTCCCATTTAGATATGTACACGGCGATGTATCAAGATTCAAATACCGAGTCAATCAACCAAGAATGTACAGAACTAACGGACATATAAACACTTATAGAGTATATGGATCAATAATATCAACTAACATACATAAGCCGAGCTCTTTGTACTTTTCTTTGCTACAACAACATCCTTTTTTTAGCCAAGCTACTACAGCATCTTGGTCCTTTCCGATGCGTTCCACTTATGGTCCATCTATACTACTATTATTGTTGAATGCACATTCAGCCCGATTGGCATATTTGTAGGTCTGGCACAACAATCAAAATGAAATGTCTCCGAGTCTTATCAATTAATACATACTTGTGCTCAAATAAAATTACAAACCAAAAAACAAAAAACAAAAAACAATTATTACATGATCTCTAAAATAAATGGTTTGATTGATTACATGAACAAACAACACAAAGGTTATTCAACGATGGAAAGAACATTTCACCTATGATTTACCAAGTGGGTATTTAATTTCCTTTTTTCCTTCAGGACCTTAACAATGTGGTCAGTCTTAGCTTGCTTCGTTTTGAAATCCACCAAATATTTAATGGTTGTCTTGAGTACTGCTACTGATTGTGCTGTTTGCTTCCTCAACATGTCAACTTCATATCTAAGTTTAGAAGCAGAATCTCTTTCTACCACTAGTTTAGCCTCTAGAGCATCATCAGTTGGCAATTCATAATGCACGATTGGGCCGGTGCCCTTTCTTTGTGGGATGATACAACATCCATGGGGACCTCGCTCTTTGATCTTGGGCTAACCTGTTTTGCCATTAAAGTTCGATTGGATTCGAGAAAAGTTGAAGTTAGCAAAACATCTCAAGCTGGGAGTTATAACGACAAACCGGGTAAACAAACAAGGAATTAAAGATTTTCAATTCGATGCTTAAAAGTAGTTATTAACATCATTGTAACCCGTTGTTGCAGCAGCAAAGCGATTAAACAAACAAGTAGCTATTTAAGTTCGAGCAAAGCAGGTAATTCTTAACAGTAAGTATCAAACACATAGATAGGCGTAGTCTATAATAGGATTAATAGGCTGTGGCATTATGTAATCGGTAGCAAACTAAATTAAGCCAAGCAACATAATTGAACAATTTTGCAATAAGTGGCTAACTAAAATTCCGAGAAGCAGGTAACTGAACTTACGCTAGTTCTTTGTACAGGCACACTGCAACTTATTTTTCGCTTACAAGGATGAAAAGACTGGCATCCTTCACATTATTGGCGAACTCAGTTCATAGGAACAAGCAATTCAACCATTCTGTGGGTAAATCAAAAGCGCCACTGGAATATTTTTTACTACCCCTATCATACACGCAAAAAGGGGCGACGCCACCATAGGGGCTGGTATGGGCGGCCGCCTCGGGTGGCTCAAAAGTGTGCACCTAGTTTGAGTCATCCAGGTTGGCCCAGGCTAGTTTTGTTCGTCCCAACGCATGAGCAGGGAATGTAAAAAATGAAGAAAAATGTTTCAATTCGGATAGGCCAATAACATAAGTGCAAGGCAGGCCCTATAGCACGCTCGCGACCCAAACGAGAGCCTCCCATATCGATCGAAAGCAGGAAAAATCCCAATTCATCCGCTCCAGCCTCCAGTCTGGTTCGCTCCTAACCTAGCTGCTGCTGGACAGACCAACACAACACTTCCTCACGCCCTCGTTGGAGGGCGGTCGCCGGGCGTCAAGCGAACGAAAGGACAAGAAGATGAAGATCCAACCCTGGGTGTAGCCTGCTGATAACCCACAAGTATAGGGGATCAATTGTAGCCTCTTTCGATAAGTAAGAGTGTCGAACCCAACGAGGAGCTAAAGGTAGAACAAATATTCCCTAAAGTTCTATCGACCACCGATACAACTCTCATGCACGCTTGACGTTAAACTTTACCTAGAACAAGTATGAAACTAGAAGTACTTTGTAGGTGTTTTTGGATAGGTTTGCAAGAATATAAAGAGCGCGTAAATAAAAAGTAGGGGCTGTTTAGATAAAGACACAATAAATTAAATATAGTGAGTGTGAAAAAGTGGTGGTAGGAGTTGCGAAATTGTCCCTAAGCAATTGACTACTTTACTAGACCGATAGCAAGTTTCATGTGGGAGAGGCCACTGCTAGCATGTCATCCCTTACTTGGAATTCTATGCACTTATGATTGGAACTATTAGCAAGCATCCGCAACTACTAATGTTCATTAAGGTAAAACCCAACCATAGCATTAATATATATTGGTCCCCCTTCAATCCCCTATGCATCAATTTCTATGCTAGGCTGAAGCTTCTGTCACCCTTGCCCTCCAATACATAGTCCTGTCAACATACAACTAACCCTATGGTGTGAGCCACGCGCACGCTCATATGGTGGGCACCAAAGGACAGCAACATAACCGAAAGCAAATTAAATCAGTCATAGCAATTCATCAACCACCGATGGGACAATGAAAATCTACTCAGACATCATAGGATGGCAACACATCATTGGATAATAATATGAAGCATAAAGCACCATGTTCGAGTAGAGGGTACAACGGGTTGCAGGAGAGTGGACCGCTGTAGATAGAGGGGGGAAGGTGATGGAGATGTTGATGAAGATGGCAGAGGTGTTGGTGTAGATCGCGGTAATGATGATGGTGGCCATGGCAGCGTTCCGGCGCCACCGGAGGAGAGGGGGAAAGGGGCCCCCTTCTTCCTCTTCTTCCTTGACCTCGTCCCTAGATGGGAGAAGGGTTTCCCCTATGGTCCTTGGCCTCCATGGCATGGGAGGGGCGAGAGCCCCTCCGAGATTGGATCTGTCTCTCTGTCTCTCTCTGTTTTTGTGTTCCCCTGATTCTGCCCTGGCACCATTTCTTTTATATCCGGAGATCCGTAACCCCGATTGGGGTGAAACCTTCGCCGTGATTTTTTACCAAAAATTAGTTTTCTTGCGGCCGGAGAAGGGCATTTACCGCCTTACGGGTGGCCCATGAGGGTCAGGGGTGCGCCCAGGGGGGCAGGCGCGCCCCCTGTCTCGTGGCCACCTCGGGCACCGTCTCGCTTTGATTCTTCTTCCGGAATTCTCCAAATATTCCAAAAATATTCTCCGTCCGTTTTTATCCCGTTTGGATTCCGTTTGATATGGATATTCTGCGAAACATAAAACATGCAACAAACAGGAACTGGCACTGGGCACTGGATCAATATGTTAGTCCCAAAAATTGTATAAAAAGTTGCCAAAAAGTATATGAAAGTTGCATAATATTGGCATGGAACAATAAAAAATTATAGATACGACGGAGACGTATCAGCATCCCCAAGCTTAATTCTTGCTCGTCCTCGAGTAGGCAAATGATAAAAAAGATATTTTTTGATGAGGAATGCTACCTAGCATAATCTTGATCATGTATCTAATCATGGCATGAATATTAAGACACGAGTGATTCAAGGAAATAGTCTATCATTTGACATAAAAACAATAATACTTCAAGCCTACTAATAAAGCAATCATGTCTTTTCAAAATAACAAGGCCAAAGAGAGTTATCCCTACAAAATCATATAGTCTGGCTATGCTCCATCTTCACCACACAAAGCATTCAGATCATGCACAACCCCGATGACAAGCCGAGCAATTGGTTCATACTTTTTAACGCGCTTCAGCCTTTTCAACCCTCACGCAATACATGAGCGCAAGCCATGGACATAGCACTATAGGTGGAATAGAATATGATGATGGGGGTTATGTGGAGAAGACAAAAAGGGAGAAAGTCTCACATCGGCCAGCGGCTAATCAGCGGGCTATGGAGATGCCCATCAATTGATGTCAATGTGAGGAGTAGGGATTGCCATGCAATAGATGCACTAGAGCTATAAGTGTATGAAAGCTCAAACTAAAACTAAGTGGGTGTGCATCCAACTTGCTTGCTCATGAAGACCTAGGGCATTTGAGGAAGCCCATCGTTGGAATATAATGAAAATTCCCACTAGTATATGGAAGTGATAACTCAAGAGACTCTCTATATGAAGAACATGGTGCTACTTTGAAGCACAAGTGTGGTAAAAGGATAGTAACATTGCCCCTTCTCTCTTTTTCTCTCTTTTTTGTTTTTTTGTTTCTTTTTTCTTTTTTTGGGCCTTCTCTTTTTTTGGCCTTTCTCTCTCTTTTTTATTTTTTTCGTTCGGAGTCTCATCCTGACTTGTGGGGGAATCATAGTCTCCATCATCCTTTCCTCACTGGGGCAATGCTCTAATAATGATGATCATCATACTTTTATTTACTTACAACTCAATATTACAACTCAATACTAGAACAAACATATGACTCTATATGAATGCCTCCGGCGGTGCACTGGGATGTGCAACGATCTAGCGTAGCAATGACATCAAAAAATGGACAAGCCATGAAAACATCATGCTAGCTATCTTACGATCATGCAAAGCAATATGACAATAAATGCTCGTCATGATATGATGATGATGGAGGTTGCATGGCAATATATCTCGGAATGGCTATGGAAATGCCATAATAGGTAGGTATGGTGGCTGTTTTGAGGAAGATATAATGAGGCTTATGCGTGATAGAGCGTATCGTGTCACGGGGTTTGGATGCACCGGCGATGTTTGCACCAACTCTTGAGGTGAGAAAGGGCAATGCACGGTACCGAAGAGCGCAATGATGGAAGGGTGAGAGTGCATATAATCCATGGACTCACATTAGTCGTAAAGAACTCATATACTTATTGCAAAAGTTTATTAGCCCTCGAAGAAAAGTACTACTACGCATGCCCCTAGGGGGATAGATTGGTAGGAAAGACCATCGCTCGTCCCCGACCACCACTCATAAGGAAGACAATCAATAAATACCTCATGCTCCAACTTCGTTACATAACGGTTCACCATACGTGCATGCTACGGGAATCACAAACCTCAACACAAGTTTTTCTACAATCCACAACCACCTACTAGCATGAATCTAATATCACCATCTTTATATCGCAAAACTATTGCAAGGAATCAAACATGTCATATTCAGTGATCTACAAGTTTTATGTAGGATTTTATGACTAACCATGTGAATGACCAATTCCTGTCATCTCTCTAAATGGATATAAGTGAAGCAGGAGAGTTTAATTCTTTCTACAAAAGATATGCCCACGCTATAACAAATATAAGTGAAGAAAAAGAGCATTCTACAAATGGCGGTTATCTAAGTGAAGAGAAACAGGCAATCCAAACTTCAAATGATATAAGTGAAGCACATGAAGCATTCTATAAAGCCATACTCAAAAGATATAAGTGAAATGTAGAGAGCATTATATAAATCAACCAAGGATTATCTCATACCAGCATGGTGCATAAAAGAAAAATGAAAACTAAATGCAAAAGACGCTCCAAGATTGCACATATCGCATGAACAAAACGAATCCGAAAACATACCGATACTTGTTGAAGAAAGAGGGGATGCCTTCTGGGGCATCCCCAAGCTTAGACGCTTGAGTCTCCTTGAATATTTACTTGGGGTGCCTTGGGCATCCCCAAGCTTGAGCTCTTGCCTCTCTTCCTTCTTCTCACATCGAGACCTTCTCGGTCATCGAACACTTCATCCACACAAAACTTCAACAGAAAACTCGGTAAGATCCGTTAGTATAATAAAGCAAATCACTACTCTAAGTACTGTTACAAACCAATTCATATTTTGTTTTTGCATTGTGTCTACTGTATTATAACTTTTTCATGTCTTAATCCACTGATATAAATCATTAGTTTCATCAAAACAAGCAAACTATGCATCAAAAACAGAATCTGTCTAAAACAGAACAGTCTGTAATAATCTGAACATTCACCATACTTATGTAATTGAACAATTCTGCAAAAATTAGGAAAAATAAAAAATTTGTATATAAAGACATTGCAAAAAGAATCAGAACCATTTGACATCCCAATTAAAAATTAAAAATCACGCACTACAGCCAAAGTTTCTATCCTGCACCGTACAAACCAACAAGCATTGTAAACATCCTAAAGGCAAAGCTTGGCACATCATTTTTATTTCTAAACTTTATAAGAGCACACAACAGAAATAAATGAATATCTAAAACTTCCGGGTTGTCTCCCTAGCAGCGCTTATTTAAAGCCATTAAGCTAGGCATATAGTGCTCAAGTAATGGATCCACCCGGATCCCAAGGTATATCAAAGCCAATTTTAATTAACAATGATTTGTGATTTAGTAGTGAGCACAAAGTAACATATATCATGCAACAATGAAGTCTAACTCTCTTCCTATGCATCGGCATGTCATAAAAGAATAATTCATGCACACATAGTAAAGGCCAATGCATAGTATAAACAGTTTCTTGCAATTTTATCATGTTGGAAACATAGAGATGTGGAGATATAGTTCCTCTCTCATAATAATTGCAAGTAGGAGCAGCAAGCACATGCATATTATATTCATCAAAATCATCATGTGCAATGGTAAAAGGCAACCCATCAATGTAATCCTTAATAAGGGTAAACTTCTCCGATATAGTGTAGTTTGGAGAATTCGAAAAGATAATATGACTATCATGCGTGGGTGCAATAGCAACAATTTCATGTTTAACATAAGGAACTATAGAAAGTTCATCTCCATAAGCATAATTCATATTGGCATCTTGGCCACAAAAATAGCAAGCATCATCAAAAAGGGATATTTCAAGAGAATCAACAGGATCATAACAGTCATCATGGCAATCATCCTTCGGTAAGCACGAAGGGAAATTAAACAATGTATGAGTTGAAGAGTTACTCTCATTAGAAGGTGGGCACGGGTAGCTAATCCGCTCTTCCTCCTTTTTTTCTTTGCTCTCCTCATCATCTTTTTCATCCAATGAGCTCACCGTTTCATCATCTTCTTCTTTCATAGATTCCTGCAAAATATTAGTCTCTTCTTGGACAGCGAAGACTTTCTTAATAAGTGCATTAATTTTGTAATTGTATTCATAATTATCATAACAATATTTAAGGAAAGCTAAATTCTCAGGTCTATAAACAGCATCATCAAAATCTTCAAACTCTTTAAACATAGATTCAATTTCATAAGCACCCATAAAAACAACAAATTCTTCTATTTGTTCCACATCATAGTAATCATATATACCATTAGCATAAGAAGCTAAGGTTTTATTATCATTAAACTTGCATGAAAAGGGAAGGTGTGGAGCCTTCATCCTAGAGCAACAAGTATAATCATAACTCAAGCATACTTGCTGAGCATACCACTTCAATATATAAATTTGATCCCATAATAGTTTCCCTTTTTGAGTCAAGCGATAATCCCTAAAGTATTCACGTTGATCCAACGTGTCTCCCATTACCAAATTGAATGAGGTTTTCTCAGGATTATCGAAGTGGTACATAATATGTTTCACATATTGAGCATCGAGGGTTTTAGGAGGTTCCCCATCTCCATGAGCAGAAAGTACACCTAATTATTTTGGTATTTCGGGGTTCCATATCCATAACTAATGATAAAGAACAACTAAGAACAGCAAATAAAAATTACTTAGTGATAAAGCAAACAAGCACACACGAGAATATTCACCCCACGCTAATGCTCCCTGGCAACGGCGCCAGAAAAAGGTCTTGATAACCCACAAGTATAGGCGATCAATTGTAGCCTCTTTTGATAAGTAAGAGTGTCGAACCCAACGAGGATCTAAAGGTAGAACAAATATTCCCTAAAGTTATATCGACCACCGATACAACTCTACGCACGCTTGACGTTCGCTTTACCTAGAACAAGTATGAAACTATAAGTACTTTGTAGGTGTTTTTGGATAGGTTTGCAAGAATATAAAGAGCGCGTAAATAAAAAGTAGGGGCTGTTTAGATAAAGACACAATAAATTAAATATAGGGAGTGTGGAAAAGTGGTGGTAGGAGTTGCGAAATTGTCCCTAAGCAATTGACTACTTTACTAGACCGATAGCAAGTTTCATGTGGGAGAGGCCACTGCTAGCATGTCATCCCTTACTTGGAATTCTATGCACTTATGATTGGAACTATTAGCAAGCATCCACAACTACTAACGTTCATTAAGGTGAAACCCAACCATAGCATTAAGATATATTGGTCCCCCTTCAATCCCGTATGCATCAATTTCTATGCTAGGCTGAAGCTTCTGTCACCCTTGCCCTCCAATACATAGTCCTGTCAACATACAACTAACCCTATGGTGTGAGCCACGCGCGCGCTCATATGGTGGGCACCAAAGGACAGCAACATAACCGAAAGCAAATTAAATCAGTCATAGCAATTCATCAACCACCGATGGGACAATGAAAATCTACTCAGACATCATAGGATGGCAACACATCATTGGATAATAATATGAAGCATAAAGCACCATGTTCGAGTAGAGGGTACAGCGGGTTGCGGGGGAGTGGACCGCTGTAGATAGAGGGGGGAAGGTGATGGAGATGTTGTTGAAGATGGCGGATGTGTTGGTGTAGATCGCGGTGATGATGATGGTGGCCACGGCAGCGTTCCGGCGCCACCGGAGGAGAGGGGGAGAGGGCCCCCCTTCTTCCTCTTCTTCCTTGACCTCCTCCCTAGATGGGAGAAGGGTTTCCCCTCTGGTCTTTGGCCTCTGTGGCATGGGAGGGGCAAGAGCCCCTCCGAGATTGGATCTGTCTCTCTGTCTCTCTTTGTTTCTGCGTTCCCCTGATTCTGCCCTGGCACCGTTTCTTTTATATCCGGAGATCCGTAACTCCGATTGGGGTGAAACCTTCGCCGTGAATTTTTTTACAAAAAAACAGTTTTCTTGCGGCCGAAGAAGGGCATCAACTGCCTTACGGGTGGCCCATGAGGGTCGGTAGCGCCGAGAAGCGGCCCCTGCCTCATGGCCACCTCGGGCACCGTCTCGCGTTGATTCTTCTTCTGGAATTCTCCAAATATTCCAAAAATATTCTCCGTCCGTTTTTATCCCGTTTGGATTCGTTTGATATGGATATTCTGCAAAACATGAAACATGCAACAAGCGGGAGGCTGGCCTTTGAGCCTTTGGATCAGTATGTTAGTCCCAAAAATAGTATAAAAAGTTGCCAAAAAGTATATGAAAGTTGCATAATATTGGCATGGAACAATCAAAAATTATAGATACGACGGAGATGTATCACCTGCGTGGGAGGCAGCGGCGGCAGCACGGCCATGGCATCGAGCTTGCGCAAACGGACAGTTGCAGCTTGCAAGAGTAGCATGCATTGACGAAGGTACATCACATCCCTGATTATATCTAATTCAACTCTTCAGTTTCTGGCCAATAGTTAAACTTGACGGTGTTGTAAAACTACTTGTATGTAGGGAATCTATGAGAAAATGAAACCAATTCCTACTTATTTTATAACTCCCCCAATCAATCTTGGTATTTGAATCGATGAATCTAATCAAGTTTCCGGTGCAAAGATCCAAGCTCATGTTGTTCTTGAGCCTGAAGTGTCTAATGAACAGACTGGTAATGAAGGATTTGATGCAAACATTTTACATGCTCCTGGTGATGAACATATAGTGTGTAATGAGGAATCTAATGCAAGCATTTTGCAAGCATTTTGCAAGCTCCCATTGAAGGATTTAGTGTCTAATGATGATCTGCTATGTTGAGAGAGACATAGAGATTTGCAGGCATTGATGACAAGCAAATTATAGTGCATTTTCATGGCTTGAGGAAACATCGAGGCCATCTACCAGAAAGTCCCCGTATCATGGCAGCGTAGCATAAATACTTTTGTAATCTGTTGTTTGAAACTATTGGCATACTTGTGTAGGATAGATATATTGATATGCAGTTTGCGCACTGGTTATAGGTGCAATTACACTTCAATATTTTCAGCCAGAGAACGAATAATTCAAGCAGGTACAAACCATGTTTGTAGTCCTTGTACACCATGTTGCATTTTGTGTTTTTTGGTGCTTGCATCATTTAGTGTTTATAATCTGAACTACTTTGGATCATTAGCTGGTTTTCAAGTGCATGTAGCTTCACATTTCTCAAGTTATGTTGATTTCCGAGTGCAAGTGCCTTCGTATTTTCTAAGTTAAATGTTCACCTGGTAACTTGAATTGTGGATCCGCTCTGCACACAAATCATACCACGAATGCCAAGTATGAATTAAATGAAATGCAGGGACTTACGCTAGCTCGTTATGCGGGCTCACTTTGCATCTCTGCTTGCGCTTGGGATGTTCCATGTACAAGTCCATGTTACCACTTGCTTGGATGCGCAGGCCTTGTGCTCCTTGCATCCCCCTCTGCATTTTTCACACGGCGAATGGCTGATCAAATAAGAGGAATCAACCTTGATGTTGTACCGGAGGACAGATACTTACAAGGTTATACTGGTGTGTAGGATGTGTACCAGATCCCGTAGCGCCGTCATGCTTCGCTAAAAAATGGATTTGCTTGTTTTAGATGATATCTCCAGAAGAAATAAGAGTTAAAGCCAGAGTTGGATAGGTGTGTAAGCTAAGAGAGCAGTGAAAGGATATCCAAACATCGTCGAAACAGTGCACAAGGGAGTGATGTGTGGATACCTAGTTCAGGCCGGCGTTTGGGCATGCTCACCTAGCTAGAGTCTTGGTCACTTGAGCCGTTGAGGGTGATCTTGTTGGCGTTGGCTGGCCGTGCACGGATGCAGATATTGAGTGGTAGCGGAGCGCTTCTGATCTGATGGGCGAGACCGTTGGTGAAGCCCAATGACCTCGAAGCGGGCGCGGCGATGTGCTCGGTGAAGTAGCCCCGGCGGCGGCCGACGTTGTCGGTGGACCACCTGGTGCGGTGGACGAGGGCGTAGATGAGGTAGCTCTGGTGCGGTGGTGAAGCGCGACCGTCGTCTTCGTCATCGTCGTCCGGCACAGAGGTGGGGAAAGAGACGAGACGAGGGGCAATTCAAACTTTGCTTGGGTTGGCGGCGAATTAGGGATTTGAGCAATCTGGGCACGGAAGGGGACGGTGGAGAAGGGAGATTTTGCAGGGATGGAATTGGGGCCGCCAGATATTCCAATCCGAAACGTGGAAGTGCGAACTTATTTTGTCGTCGTCCTTTTTTTTGGGGGAGGAGGGGGGAGGGAGGGAGGGAGGGGGTGGGTGGGTGGGTGCTAAGCGTCCGTCGACCACCACGACACGACCCTGGTCTGCCTGGTGCGCCTACATTTGAGAATGCAAACGATCTTCTTTCATTTGCAAATGAATATGTATGTATTACCATGCCCGTGTTTTCCTTGCAATAATTAGTCATTCGAAACGAGATACTATAAATTAATTAATGAGGAGTTATTTGGAAAAAAAAATCAAAACGGTATCCAAGCTAACGTGGATTAGAGTGTGTGTCACATAATTAGTTATTTGATTGTGTGTCACATAGAGATCTCCAATTCTAACGTGGCTTTCACATTTCACCGTATCCATGCTATTTTTTAAGACAAATTCATATGTATATGATGAACACCATGGTAGTGAGAAAACTTTTGATGGATTCAAACATATGACCTATAAAATAGCACAACAATTCGAGTCAATGTCAACTTTTCAAAACCTAGTATGGCATGAATTCGAAATAATTACCCATATGCATGGTCCTCAGTTCAAATCTTACAATGTACACTGAATTGAAACATCGATATTAAGTCTCATACTATCTATATTCAAATGTTGTTTTTAGCCCCCCCCCTCACACACACGCTACATACTTCCTGTATCGGTCAATCTTCCTCACCTAACCACCTTAGGAAGCTATCGGTTTCCAACACACATCCATTCTTTATCTTCATGTTTCGATCTCTAACTCTCTCAACTACACAACCCCCTTTTTCCAGTCTGTTATGAAATGTATTTACCTCACACACCCTCCATTGCACCCCATGCCGAGCTCTCTCTCTCCCTCTCCCTCTCACCCTCTCGCGTTAAATACATGCATTGCCTATCTAGCCCCCCAACCTCTCGTGCGCACGCACGCACGTTGTCTATCTACGTCACTTCCTCAAGACTGTCCCACTCTTTCTTCCGCACGGCGGGCCACACTCGCTCAATCTCGCTCTCTTTATCTGAGTCTCATTTAACCTCGTTTTCTTTCACACACAAATGATATATCTCCCTGTTCGGGCCTCGATCGACACACTCTATACTCTCTCATGCAGATTGTCTATCTAGGTCAGTCCATCGAAGCCGCCCCCACTCTTTCGACCTCATGGCGGGCCACACTCGCTCTCTCTCTCTCTATTCTCTCTCTCTCTCTCTCTCTCTCTCTCTCTTTCTCTCTCCCTCTCTCTCTCCCTCTCTCTCTCTCTTTGTATGTCTCGATTGACCTCGCTCTTTCTCGAACAAAAATGATATATCACCATGTTTGAGCCCAATTCGACTTATTCACATTGTATACTCTCTCACGCACATTGTCTATCTAGGTCACTCTCTCCAACCCATCTCACTCTTACGATCGCACGACGACCCTATGTGATCGATTGACCTTGCTTCCTCCCACGCACAAAATATATCTACATGTCTGTGACTGGATCATCTCTCAAGATCTATCTTACAGCCCTCACCCTTGCCAAAAGCTCAATCGAACAATATCTCTCCAGAGCATATATATTTGTTCAATGAATGTCGGACCACACTCACTTTGTCTCTCTATCTATATGTCTCTTGATTGACCTCGCTTTCTCACGCCATTATCTTCCACACATTGAAGCTACCTCTCCATCCCTCATAAGCCGGAGCTATTTACATTGTGAGGGGCACTCCAACCTTGGATGAATTTGTGTAGGCATTTATTCCGGTCGGTTTAGATTATATTTTCGTAGCATTCGGCCCACAACTACCCGAAACACCGTTGCAACCCCCGCAACTCCCCTAGTTGATTTCTCTCTGGCTCGATCATCGCTCTCTCGCACGTCCTTTCTCGCCTTCAATGTCCTACCATGGTATTATTGCGAAAAATCTGTTGTTCTCTTTAATTATTATAAATAAGCTACAAAACTACACACCGATAGTCCACTTGGAATGGAACAAATTTCGACCCACAAATTAAAGTGCTACAAACTACACACCGAGGGGCCCACATATCATGAAATAAATTTGGACCCATATACAAATTAAAAAATAAAAGACGAGGATCAAACATGCGACCAGGGCCTTGATACGTCTCCAACGTATCTATAATTTTTGATTGCTCCATGCTATATTATCTACTGTTTTCGACAATATTGGGCTTTATTTTCCACTTTTATATTATTTTTGGGAATAACCTATTAACCGGAGGCCCAGCCTATTTCAGAGTTTCGAAGAAACGGAATATCAAAAGGAGTCCAAATGGAATGAAACCTTCGGGAACGTGATTTTCTCACCGAACGTGATCCAGGAGACTTGGACCCTAAGTCAAGGAAGCTTCAAGGAGGGCACGAGGTAGGGGGGCACGCCTACCCCCCAGGGCGCGCCCTCCATCCTCGTGGGCCCCTCGTGGCTCCCCTGACGTACTTCTTCCTCCTATATATATCCATATACCCTAAAAACTCCGGAGAAGAGAATAGATCGGGAGTTCCGCCACCGCAAGCCTCTGTAGCCACCAAAAGTCAATCGGGACCCTGTTCCGGCACCCCTCTGGGAGGGATCCTCACCAAAGGGCCATCTTCATCATCCCGACGCTCTCCATGACGCGGAGGGAGAGGGTATGTACCAGTAGCTATGTGTTTGATCTCTCTCTCTCTCTCTCTCTCTCTCTCTCTCTCTCTCTCGTGTTCTTGATTTGGCACGATCTTGATGTATCACGAGCTTTGCTATTATAGTTGGATCTTATGTTGCTTCTCCCCCTCTACTCTCTTGTAATGGATTGAGTTTTCCCTTTGAAGTAATCTTATCGGATTGAGTCTTTAATGATTTGAGAACACTTGATGTATGTCTTGCCGTGCGTATGTATGGTGACAATGGGATATCACGTGATTCACTTGATGTATGTTTTGGTGATCAACTTGCGGGTTCTGCCCATGAACCTATGCATAGGGGTTGGCGCACGTTTTCGTCTTGACTCTCCGGTAGAAACTTTGGGGCACTCTTTGAGGTTCTTTGTGTTGGTTGAATAGATGAATCTGAGATTGTGTGATGCATATCGTATAATCATACCCACGGATACTTGAGGTGACATTGGAGTGTCTAGGTGACATTATGGTTTTGGTTGATTTGTTTCTTAAGGTGTTATTCTAGTACGAACTCTAGGGCTGTTTGTGATACTTATAGGAATAGCCCAACGGATTGATTGGAAAGAATAACTTTGAGGTGGTTTCGTACCCTACCATAATCTCTTCGTTTGTTCTATACTATTAGTGACTTTGGAGTGACTCTTTGTTGCATGTTGAGGGATAGTTATATGATCCAATTATGTTATTATTGTTGAGAGAACTTGCACTAGTGAAAGTATGAACCCTAGGCCTTGTTTCCTAGCATTGCAATACCGTTTACGCTCACTTTTATCGCTTGCTACCTTTCTGTTTTTATATTTTCAGATTACGAAAACCTATATCTACCATCCATATTGCATTTGTATCACCATCTCTTCGCCGAACTAGTGCACCTATGCAATTTACCATTGTATTAGGTGTGTTGGGGACACAAGAGACTCTTTGTTATTTGGTTGCAGGGTTGCTTGAGAGAGACCATCTTCATCCTACACCTCCCATGGATTGATAAATCTTAGGTCATCCACTTGTGGGAAATTTGCTACTGTCCTACAAACCTCTGCACTTGGAGGCCCAACAACGTCTACAAGGAGAAGGTTGCGTAGTGGACATCAAGCAGTTTCTGGCGCCGTTGCCGGGGAGGTGAGTGCTTGAAGGTATATCTTTAGATCTTTTAATCGAATATTTTTGTTTCTTGTTTTATCACTAGTTTGTTGCAAGAAAGACTAGATGTTTGTACTGAAGATTTAAATTTTCTTAGCCGTGCTTGTGAACTTTGCAATGAACGGGGTCATTTAACTATCCGATGCAAATTGTTTCACGATCTAATGGTGTCCAAAAATTGTGATGACTTGATTTCCCTTGCACATTATAATGAACTTAGTTTGCTTATGGGCTATGAAGAAATGAAATGTATAACCAACTATCTCCCAGATTTTGCCCATTATAAACTTCCTGGTTTTGATCTAGAGGAAATTTATATGTATTGTGCGGTGAATTGCATTGAAAATCCTTATATTGCCAATTACATAAATAAAAGAAAACAAATAGAAGATGACGATAATATTAATGAAAGGGAAGAGACTTCCCAATATTCTCCTATTATTTCTTATGATGAATCAGGTAACAAGGAGGAGCCTTCTATTCAACCAATCTCATTAATAAGGAGCTCCAAAAAGAGGATTGAACCCACACATGATGTGGTGAAGAAGAAGAAAAGAAAAAGGAAGAGAGGTAAAAAGGTATCTCTCCCAAATAATGTTGCTCCTATTATTGTTGTGCCTCATGAAAATGAATCAAAAATAATTATGGAAGATGATGCACTTGATGATGATATCGTTATACCTATTGCTTGTTGTGATGATTATGATTGGGAAGATAATGATACTTCTTATGATCTTGAAAATCTTTTTGGCAATTGCTTGGAAGAATATGACAATAATGTTTGCTATAATATTGGTGCTATCCATACTATTAATGATGAGAGTGATTATGATTATGATATGAAAAGGCCCAAGCTTGGCGATGCTATGTTTAATAATGATGATATTTTTAGCCTCCCAAGTTTTGATATGCAAAGTTGTTATGATGATAGCATGCCTTCTACCTATGATGATTATATTGATGAAAGTGGGTTTGGAAGAGTGTCAACTTTAGGAAGTAATGATCCCACTATTTTGGAGGATGTTGAATCTTATAATATTTATGAAAGTGGATTTGCAGAGGTCATGACTTTATTTAGTGATGAGTCCACTATCTTGGAAGAGGTTTCAATCGATTATGACGAGAACAAAATTGCTACTTATGATGATTATTGTGATGAAACTTATGCTATAAAAAGTAGTGATGATTATATTTATAAAACTTGTCATGATTATGATTACCCTTTTTCTGAACTTTACTCTTTTAATGTGGAAACAATTTATAGTATTCAAGTCTCTTATGATACTCCCACTATTCCGAATGAGAAGAATTTTGCTTATGTGGAGAGTAGTAAAATTTCTATGCAAGTAGATCATGAAAAGAATGCTTTAGGTGCTGGTTATATTGTTGAATTCACTCATGATGCTACTGAAAATTATTATGAGGGAGGAATATATGCTTGTAGGAATTGCAATAATATCAAGTTTCCTCCCTATGTGCTTAAAGTTTTGAAGTTATGCTTGTTTTACCTTCCTATGCAAGTTGATTCTTGTTCCCATAAGTTTTTTGCTCACAAAATCCCTATGCATAGGAAGTGGGTTAGACTTAAATGTGCTAGTCATATTCTTCATGATGCTCCCGCTATGTTTCAATTCTTATCTTTTTGTGAGCATCATTGAAATCATCATGCCTAGCTAGGAGCGTTAAACGATAGCGCTTGTTGGGAGGCAACCCAATTTTATTTTAGTTTCTTGCTTTTTGGTTCTGTTTAGTAATAAATAATCCATATAGCCTCTGGTTAGATGTCGTTTTGTGTTTTAATTAGTGTTTGTGCCAAGTAGAACCTTTGGGAAGACTTGGGTGAAGTCTTTATGATCATGCTGTAAAAAACAGAAACTTTAGCGCTCACTAGATTAGCTAAAACGTTTTACTGGAGAGTGCTATTTAGTTGATTATTTTTTCAGCTGATTACTAGACAAATTCCTCAGGTCCACCAATTTATTTTAGAATTTTTGGAGTTCCATAAGTATACGTTTGATACAGATTACTACAGACTGTTCTGTTTTTGACAGATTCTGTTTTTCGTGTGTTGTTTGCTTATTTTGATTAATTTATGGCTAGTAAAATAGTTTATAAACCATGGAGAAGTTGGAATACAGGAGGTTTAACACCAATATAAATAAATAATGAGTTCATTACAGTACCTTGAAGTGGTGTTTTGTTTTCCTTCGCTAACGGAGCTCAGGAGATCTTCTGTTAAGTTTTGTGTTGTGAAGTTTTCAAGTTTTGGGTAAAGATTCGATGGACTATGGAATAAGGAGTGGCAAGAGCCTAAGCTTGGGTATGCCCAAGGCAACCCAAGGTAATATTCAAGGACAACCAAGAGCCTAAGCTTGGGGATGCCCCGGAAGGCATCCCCTCTTTCGTCTTCGTTCATCGGTAACTTTACTTGGAGCTATATTTTTATTCACCACATGATATGTGTTTTGCTTGGAGCGTCATTTTATTTTCTTTAGCTTTGCTTGCTGTTTGAATAAATCATCAAGATCTTAAATTCTTAAATGGGAGAGTCTTCACACAATTGTATAATTATTCGACTACTCATTGATTTTCACTTATATCTTTCGGAGTAGTTTGTCATTTGCTCTAGTGCCTCACTTATATCTTTTAGAGGACGGTGGTGGATTTGTTTTATAGAAACTGTTGATATCTCATGCTTCACTTATATTATTTTGAGGGTCTTAAATAGAAATGTAATTTGCTTAAATAATCCTAATATGCTAGGCATACGAGATTTGTAGAACTTTCTTATGAGTGTGTTGAATACTAAGAGAAATTTGATGCTTGATGATTGTTTTGAGATATGGAGGTAGTGATATTAAAGTCGTGCTAGTTGAGTAGTTGTGAATTTGAGAAATACTTGTGTTGAAGTTTGCAAGTCCCGTGGCATGCACGTATCGTAAACGTTATGTAACAAATTTGAAACATGAGGTGTTCTTTGATTGTCCTCCTTATGAGTGGCGGTCGGGGACGAGCGATGGTCTTTTCCTACCAATCTATCCCCCTAGGAGCATGCGTGTAGTGCTTGGTTTTTGATTACTTGTAGATTTTTGCAATAAGTATGTGATTTCTTTATGAGTAATGTTGAGTCCATGGATTATACGCACTCTCACCCTTCCATCATTGCTAGCCTCTTCGGTACCGTGCATTCCCCTTTCTCATATTGAGAGTTGGTGCAAACTTTGCCGGTGCATCCAAACCCCGTGATATGATACGCTCCTTCACACATAAACCTCCCTATATCTTCCTCAAAACAGCCACCATACCTACCTATTATGGCATTTCCATAGCCATTTCGAGATATATTGCCATGCAACTTTCCACCATTCCGTTTATCATGACACATTCATCATTGTCATATTGCTTAGCATGATCATGTAGTTGACATAATATTTGTGGCAAAGCCACCCTTCGTAATTATTTCATACATGTCACTCTTGTTTCATTGCATATCTCGGTACACCACCGGAGGCATTCATATAGAGTCATACTTTGTTCTAGTATCGAGTTGTAATCATTGAGTTGTAAATAAATAGAAGTGTGATGCTCATCATTTAATAGAGCATTGTCTCAAAAAAAAGAGAAAGGCCAAAAAAAAGAAGGCAAAAGAAAGAGAAATAAAAAGGGCAATGCTACTATCCTTTTTCCACACTTGTGCTTCAAAGTAGCACCTTGTTCTTCATATAGAGAGTCTCTTGAGTTATCACTTTCATATACTAGTGGGAATTTTTCATTATAGAACTTGGCTTGTATATTCCAACAATGTGCCTCCTCAAGTGCCCTAGGTCTTTGTGAGCAAGCAAGTTGGATGCACACCCACTTAGTTTTATTTTGTTGAGATTTCATACATTTATAGCTCTAGTGCATCCGTTGCATGGCAATCCCTACTCATTGCATTAACATCAATCGATGGGAATCTCCATAGCTCATTGATTAGCCTCGTTGATGTGAGACTTTCTCCTTTTTTGTCTTCTCCACATAACCCCCATAATCATATTCTATTCCACCCATAGTGCTATATCCATGGCTCGCGCTCATGTATTGCGTGAAGGTTTATGAGTTTGAGATTACTTAAGTATGAAACAATTGCTTGGCTTGTCATCGGGGTTGTGCACGATGAGAGCATTCTTGTGTGACGAAAATGGAGCATGACTAAACTATATGTTTTGTAGGGATGAACTCTCTTTGGCCATGTTATTTTGAGAGGACATAATTGCTTAGTTAGTATGCTTGAAGTATTATTATTTTTGTGTCAATATGAACTTTTGTCTTGAATCTTCCGGACCTTAATATTCATACCAAATTAAGAATAATTACATTGAAAATATGCCAAGTAGCACTCCGCATCAAAAATTCTGTTTTTATCATTTACCTACTCAAGGACGAGCAGGAATTAAGCTTGGGGATGCCTGATACGTCTCCAACGTATCTATACTTTTTGATTGCTCCGTGCTATATTATCTACTGGTTTGGACAATATTGGGCTTTATTTTCGACTTTTGTATTATTTTTGGGACTAACCTATTAGCCGGAGGCCCTAGGCCTGGGCGTTCGGTTAGACCGAACCGATCGGTTTGGTGCCTCGGTCTATTTTAAATTTCGGTTTCTTGATTTTCTTGACCGAACGGTCCTACAAGAAATCAACAACCGAGCGTTCAGGTCACCGATAATACGGTTCGGTCTTCGTGTACAACCAAACGGATCCGAAATTTGTGGGAAGTAAGAAATCGGGTGGGAACAATACCATGAATGGCAAAACAGGAATCAAAGAAACATCATACAGAGGATGTGGGAGATACGGTAATGGTAAGAGCAAAAAAATGCCGCAGAATATCGGCCGAAGCGGGCGCCGACCGTGAAGAAGTGATTGCGCGACCGAGTGGGAGCTCGATGGAAGTCGTCGACCATCACTTGCTGGAGACATGAACTCCTCCGGCCAGCGTAGGACCCATGGGCACAGCCGCCATCGCTAAGATTGCTCGAGGTGAGAAAATGGAGGCGGCGCGATGCGTGCACTGTATTCGAGATAAGGTTGCGTGTGTGGTGAGAAAGGGCTGGGAAAACAGATTCGTTAATGTGGATGGGCTATTGGGCTTCGTTGGCTGGGCTTTCATACAATACTACTTGGTTAATCTGAGGATTGATCGTACGGTCCAATGACCGAATCTACCGAAGTAATTTCGGTTTCTCGCGTTCGCTAACCGATCGGTCCTTGGGTTTTTCGGCTTCAGTCTTGGTTTTTCGGCTCCGGTCTTCGGTTCCCGGTCTTTATGCCCACCCCTAGGAGGCCCAGCCCAGAATTGCTGTTTTTTTGCCTATTTCAGAGTTTCGAAGAGACCGATTATCAAACGGAGTCCAAACAGAATGAAACCTTCGGGAACGTGATTTTCTCACCGAACGTGATCCAGGAGACTTGGACCCTAAGTCAAGGAAGCTTCGAGGAGGGCACGAGCTAGGGGGGCGCGCCTACCCCCCCAGGGCGCGCCCTCCACCCTCGTGGGCCCCTCGTGGCTCCCCTGACGTACTTCTTCCGCCTATATATATCCATATACCCTAAAAACTTCGGAGAAGAGAATAGATCGGGAGTTCCGCCGCCGCAAGCCTCTGTAGCCACCAAAAGTCAATCGGGCCCTGTTCCGGCACCCTGCCGGAGGGGGTATTCCTCACCGGCGGCCATCTTCATCATCCCAACGCTGTCCATGACGAGGAGGGAGTAGTTCACCCTCGGGGCTGAGGGTATGTACCAGTAGCTATGTGTTTGATCTCTCTCTCTCTCTCTCTCTCTCTCTCTCTCTCGTGTTCTTGATTTGGCACAATCTTGATGTATCGCAAGCTTTGCTATTATAGTTGGATCTTATGTTGCTTCTCTCCCTCTACTCTGTTGTAATGGATTGAGTTTTCCCTTTGAAGTAATCTTATCGGATTGAGTCTTTAATGATTTGAGAACACTTGATGTATGTCTTGCCGTGCGTATCTGTGGTGACAATGAGATATCACGTGATTCACTTGATGTATGTTTTGGTGATCAACTTGCGGGCTCCGCCCATGAACCTATGCATAGGGGTTGGCACACGTTTTCGTCTTGACTCTCCGGTAGAAACTTTGGGGCACTCTTCGAGGTTCTTTGTGTTGGTTGAATAGATGAATCTGAGATTGTGTGATGCATATCGTATAATCATACCCACGGATACTTGAGGTGACATTGGAGTATCTAGGTGACATTAGGGTTTTGGTTGATTTGTGTCTTAAGGTGTTATTCTAGTACGAACTCTGTTTGTGACACTTATAGGAATAGCCCAACGGATTGATTGGAAAGAATAACTTTGAGGTGGTTTCGTACCCTACCATAATCTCTTCGTTTGTTCTCTGCTATTAGTGACTTTGGAGTGACTCTTTGTTGCATGTTGAGGGATAGTTATATGATCCAATTATGTTATTATTGTTGAGAGAACTTGCACTAGTGAAAGTATGAACCCTAGGCCTTGTTTCCTAGCATTGCAATACCGTTTACGCTCACTTTTATCGCTTGCTACCTTGCTGTTTTTATATTTTCAGATTAGAAAAACCTATATCTACCATCCATATTGCACTTGTATCACCATCTCTTCTTAACTAGTGCACCTATACAATTTACCATTGTATTGGGTGTGTTGGGGACACATGAGACTCTTTGTTATTTGGTTGCAGGGTTGCTTGAGAGAGACCATCTTCATCCTACACCTCCCACGGATTGATAAACCCTAGGTCATCCACCTGAGGTAAATTTGCTACTGTCCTACAAACCTCTGCACTTGGAGGCCCAACAACGTATACAAGGAGAAGGTTGCGTAGCAGACATCAGGCCTTCAATTCGCACGTCAATAGGCAACATACGTAGAACAACAATGTTTGTTGTACCTCCCTTTGTTCACATAATGTTTTTATATTACCACAGCCTATTTAATTGATACCATGTAATATTATTTTTAGTACTATTCGCCTTCACTTACTGGTGGGTTCCATGTGTGCTCTCTCTCTCCTCCCCTTCTGCGTTTAGATGCACGGGCAAATATGAAGAACTCGCGGGCGATGTTGCCGTTAACCATATCTGGACGCGTTCACAAGTTATGGCACCAGTTTCACGTGCTAGCAGCACTAGTCAGTGTGTACGTGCAATGAACATTAATTTGGAAGTATATTAAGTGCATGCGGATATTAAGTAGGATATTATTTGCATGTTATTATGTGATTAGCAGTATTTTTGGCATGAAATTAACTGCACGCTAAACGTGTTGAGCGCTCGACATTGAAGCAGTCTAGGTCGTTGGATGACAAGGAATACATGTGGCTTGATGACGTTTTATATTTAATTTGATATAGCTCTAGCAGAACATTCAATGGATCAAACCATAGATTTCATTCAGTCTAACTCCGACTTTAAATTATACGACGGTCGATCTAAAATAAACGGAAATGATAAACGTTCGGATTTTAAGCATGGCAATCCGAACATTTTTCATGGCAAATTTAGATTATGCGGCGGCGGCGGGGGCGTCTTGCGGTGGAAGCGGCTCCCTCCGTGCTACGTGTGTCGTCGAGCCAGCGACCAAGCGGCGGACAGCGGCGCCTTGCGCCGTTGTTGGCGTACTCACTGGGCGTTAGCCTAGCTTCAAGGAAGGCCAAAATGTTACGGACTTGAGCGAAGTCAATCGGGCGGGAGGAGGCGATCGCGTTCGTGCAAGGAAGCGGTCGACGACGGCCATCCATGTCGCTGAGGAGGGCACTGGCACCCTCGCGGGGACATGCTTGTCATCAGCGGCGCGGTGGAGACATTCGTGCACGGCACCGCACGGGCGCACGTTAGTGCATCGCGCAGCGCAAGCGGCCGGCATCAGGCACCAAGACGGGCGCAGCGTCTTGGCGTCGGTGCATCTTGAGCATGCGCCGGCAGGTGCACAGCGCGCGTGAAAGTCAGTGGGATCTCGTGGAACCCCGTGGCATCAAGCTTCGGCGACAATGTGCGGCTCCCAGCCCATCAATGCCACGGGATGGGTCTTTGGCGCGATCGGGGCAATGGGAGCCGGAGCAGGGCGGGGACGGTAGCGTCGTCTTCCCATAAAGGCCAATTCAAGCTCGTCCCAAAGCGCCTTATGTTCTTGAGACTCCAGTTGGGTGTCTTCCTCAGGAAACTGGAAGACTAAGGACAGACCATCGTGGTGCGGCATGGCGTACGTTTAGGTCAGGCTGGTTGGAGGTAGACGACAGGAGAATCGGAGAGGAATATAAAAGATTGAAGCGATACAGGGTAGTGCGGGGTTGATTTTAAACTGCGGTGCCGGCAACATTAAAAGTGGGAGCAGTTGGGACGAAGGTGGGCGGCGGAGCCTGGTCAAAGGGCTCGCCTCCCGGTGAGCCTGCAATGATCTGCTCGCCGCGCCTCCTTTGTCGGCCGGCACGGTGATGCCTTTCGCACGCCTCCCGTCGACTCACACGCTTGCTCGGACGGTACCTGCCGATACTCGTGGTAGCACGTAAACGCCCACGATTTCAGTAGTGAAAGCGTTCGCCTTAACGTGACATGTCTTTGTTCCAAAATACCTTGGCTCTTCATTTGTGCAACTTGTCATAAGCAGCTTGTCTCAAATTGAAGAAAAAATTACGAAGTAATATTTGTGCCATATCACGTGACCATGCTCGATTTCAAGAATTTATGGTCACTTTTGGATTTTCTGAAATTTAAGATCCAGGATTCAAACAATATCATAACCTGCATCATGCAATAAATTTTCAAGCCATACATACATCTGTTGTATTTCTTAAGAAAGGATTTGGTCAAACATTTTGCTTAGTTAGACTTTAGACAAGTTATATATGCTGAGCAAAAGGATAATCCCTCTGTACCAGTGCATTGCCTGATATATTAACTCAAGTACTAGGCACGAACAAACAGGGTCAATTCTGTGCTCATCCTGGTGTAGTAGTAGTAGTACTAGGCAATGCAGTTGACGGGTGACCTTGGCGAGCGGCGACCGAGGGAATTGAACTGTGCTCGGCACGGTACGTAACATTGTCTAGTTACTAAAGCATCCCTCCGTTGTTCATCGGTAGTCATTATGGACCGGGGACATGAGGGTAATTTCCTAGGGCTGGAATTCTGGCCGCCAGATATTTTGACTCGAAACGCAGAGGCTCGACTGGTTGGGGTTGCCTAATGTGCATACCACACACGCCACCAGAAGTACACGAGCCCGGTTTTTTTATTTTTTTAGGATCAACACGAGCCAAGGTCTGGCTGGTACGCCATTGGGTCCTACCATTCGAGAATACGAAAGGAACCTTTTAAATTGCCGAACGAATCTATGTGTATTACAATGCCCGTATTTTCCTTGCAAATACTAATCTCAACGTGGTAATTGATTTATCACGAGTTGTTGAATTAGAGTGAGTTTGTGATATAGTGATCTCAACGCGGATTTCACATTATATGGTATCCCTGTAGTTTTTCAATACAAATTCAAATTTAAAAGATGAACAATATGGAGGTGAGAAAACTTTGTATGTATCAAGCATATGACCACACACACACACACACACACACACACACAGAGAGAGAGAGAGAGAGAGAGACACCCACACACGAACACAACAACAATCCAATAAGTATAGTGCATCTATTTTTCCAAACCATGCATGTATGACACGAATTCAAAAATACTCCTTCTATTCCTAAATATTAGTCTTTTAGAGATTTCAACAAGCGACTACATATGGAGCAAATTGAGTGAATCTACACTCTAAAATATGTCTATATACATCCGTATGTGCCAGTCCACTTGAAATCTCTAAAAAGACTAATATTTAGGAACGAAGGGAGTAAGATGTAAGACATGCATGGTCCTCAATTCAATATTTAAAACGAACATGAAACTGAAACATGAATATTAAGTCTAGTACTACAGTACATGCAAATGTTGTGTTTAATTAGGCGGAGCTATGATTGTCGGGGGTCACCCCCTCAACCTTAGATAAAATTGTCCCCACCCTCCCAACCACCGATTGCTTGTGCACCCCCACCCCTCCTCCCCGGGAGAATATCATGTGCCCCCATACCTTAGATATGCCGATACGAGTTGCTTGGAGCTTGTAGATCTGAGATATAGCAGCTCACATGATGTCTTAATATTTTTCTGAAACCTTGATGAGTTTGAGAATTGCACACAGTTTGTACAAAAACTACTCAGATGCCCTTGGATCCCATATCCAACAACCTCGAAGCTCGTATCACCGTAGCATCTAAGATGGAGGACATCATATTCTCCTGTTTGTAAGAATATCATGTGCTACCACACCTTAGATGCTTTGGTGATACAAGCTCTTCGGAGCCGTTGGATTTGTGACACCAGCACCTCCTCGGTGGTTTGAATGGTTTTTTGCAGAAAATCCCCCAAAGAGTTCGGCCACTGCTTACAAGCACAAAGACTGCTCAGATGCCAATGGATCTCAGATCAAACGACCACGAAGCTCGTATCACCGTAGCATCCAAGCTGCGAGAGCAGCTTATGTATTCTCGCACGGGAGAATATGAGGTGCTCCCGCACCGTAGATTCTATGGTGATACGAGTTCACAGAGATCTAACGGCCCACAGTAGGAGGTTTGAATGTTTTTGCAATATACGGCTGAGAGAGTTTGGGAATTACGCAGAAAGTACAAGTACTACGCATGTGCCATCTGATCACTGATCATACGACCTAGATGCTCATATCACCGTAGCGGGTAATTAAGCTACGGGGAGCACCTAATATGAGCAATGGGCATCCGTTGGATCCAAGATGCATCGGCACACACGAGGCCTGAATGTTTTATTTGCAAAAAAACCTTTGGAGAGTTTGGAAATTGCGCATAATTACAAAGACTACTCCCAAGCCATTGGATGTCACTTCCAACGGTGCAAAAACTCGTATCACCAGAGCATCTAAGCTGCGGGGTGGATGTGATATTCTATGCCGCTGTCATTTTTGTTCGTAAACTTGCAAAATACGTGTAACTCGTGCCGTTACTTGTCTAACCGCGCAAAGTGTTTGTTAAAAAAAAACCATCCTACACTGAAATATCGGAACAACACACGGGGGTCCCACTTGTCATTAATCAAATTTGGACCTAAAACTAAAAAATATGAAAGACGAGATTTGAACTGGCAACCTGGACTAAAAAGCGTAAGTCGATAGCCTGAAACAACAACAATTGTTGGCTTTGTCCCATAACTTGATTTTATACAGTATTACATTGAGTAGAGTTGAGGGAGTGCCTCGTCAACACATGCATGACCGTTGACTCACTTACTGGTGGGTCCTAGGTCTGCGATCTCTCTCTTCTCTCCATCGTCTAACCTTTGCACGGGCACACACGAAGAGCGGCGCTAGCTTGCCGTGGTGTTATTACAACTAAAAAAGGCTTGGAAAATAGAAGAATCGCCTAGAACATGAGACGTTGTGGCTGGTCGAGACGGAGCTAACCACATCTATCCTCCATGCCATGTTAGCATGATGAAGCTGTGTGGCTAGTGGGTGGTTTTCGACCGGCTGGCTGGGTCCCGAGGTCGAACCATAGATACTACGTCTGATACAGTAAATTTTAACACGCACATTTTTCCTCCGTGCCGAGACATGGCACACCCTACCGCGCGGTTTCGGGGTCCTCTAGGGTGGTGCACGCATATATTCTTCCTCACGTGGGACGCCCTACCGCGCGTATTTGCCGAAGCAAGTAAATGAGTCGTCAAATCACGAAAGACCACTTTTCCCGCCGAGTACATCAGTGAAGCACGGTGGCTAGCTAGTTGGTCTAGTTTGACCGATTAGCTAGGCCGCGGCCACATTTGTTTTTTCACCCCTTTTTACCTACTTGCCGGCAGATAAATTTAAATATCCACCGCGGCGTTGCTCTGGTGTTTGAGTGCGGCAAGATTTTTAATTTTTTGATTGACGGGAGCAGGCGCGGCAGGATTATTAATTTTTTGATTGACGGGAGCAGGCGCGGCAGCAATTAGTCATGATGACTCCGCTTGTAAAACCCACTGCTCCCTGATGTGAGAAGTCGTCTACTGGTGTTTCAGTGGTGAAAACCAAAAGATTCCCCGCTCCTCGGCTGGCTCCCTCCGCCTTTCCGTAGATTGCATTGCCTTTCAGCCGTTTCGCCCCCTGCATCACCAAGTCGTGCGCCTCGAGAAGCAGAGGGACTTCGGTGGTGTTTAGGCGCCCTCTGCATGGGCATGTCCATGTCTTGGTGCAACATGACCGTTGGATCAAACTCAGACGATGCAGATCAGTCACTATAGCACAAAGCGCGTGGGTGTGTTTGGTTGCATTCTCATTTCAATATACTCCTCTATCTAGGTGTGCAAGTCACCTTACGAAAACAAATAATCCCAAAACACTTAGGCACGGTACATTAACTCCCTCCCTGTTTCTTGTTTTGTGACATATCAACCAATAAGAGACGTGGGCCGTGCATGCTCTCAATGACTTGAGACTAATAAACATGACATGCAAAGGGTTAGTTCATTGCATGCAATGCTATTAATTAGCAAAAAGACATTAAGTTTTCTCGTTTTCCTCTCCGCCTTGGTCGCAGTGCACAACGTAAGATGACTTACACACCTAGACGGAGGGAGTAGTTGTTTCCTCTTCGTGTATTTGTGTTAACCTACTAGTGTGGACTCATGCACCCTTCATGCACTCTACCAAACACCCAAAAGTGGGTCGAGAAGGGAACTTTTGCTCCCATCCCGCGCACCCTTCATACACCCTGCCTAACACTATTCGTGCTTCATATGGTTCATGTTTCATGGAGTAATCAGAGTAATCGCACTCTTCGTCTTGTTGTAGACCTAGTTCTGTTAACATTGATCTCACCGTTCATTCTTGACCGGACAGTCGAGAAAGCGGTACTATGTTACTACATTACTGTTCATATAGTTGACATGCGCACAACATCATTTGTTGTCGTCGTATCTTACTACACTAGCAACAAGATTATGTAGTACTGACGTATGAACCACTGCCTAGTAGGAGGAGGACTATGTATGTTCAAGTGGCTGCCATGTTTCGTGCTCCTCTGTCGTAAGAGTGGAAACGCTTGCTGTAATCATTTTTTCTTCAGAAAAATAGTGGACACGCTCTACCGTGCGGATCCTCCTCCAGCCATGCACTAAATTACTCACTTTCCCCGACGTGTGGGACAGCCAGCAGCAGGGTCCACCAGCCATGCACTAAATTACTCTGTAGTAGTGTGACGGTAGACTACCCCGATCGAAGCGCAAAGTAATGCCCAATGAGCCGTCAAATCACAAAACCCCCGCCTTTCCTGCAGTAAGTTGGACGGACGAAGCAACCATCATTTCACTCTTCTCTCTCAGCTTCCTCTCTACCCAACTCGCTTCTCCCTCATCTTGTTCCTCATTTCTTCAAGAAAACCCCGACCTGCTTCTGCCATTGTTCTTCTTTCCCAAAGAAGGAAAGGTGAGCGCATCAATGGTGTTGATTCTGGCCAAGGCCCGGTCTTGCAACCCTAAGACTGATCCTATAACTCCCTCTCTTTTCTTCTTTTGGGTTTGTGATTATGGTTTCTTTTCTTTTATATCTATTTGACAGTTTCTTTATGGACACTAGAGCACCGGCCAAAGTGATGTATATGGCTCTGGCCAAAACCGTTGAGGTTCATGGTACGAAGAAGCGCAAGAACCCCGCCGAGACTACCGTAGACAAGCTCAAAGCCATTGCCCTGTCCAAGCCCCCCTCTCCGGGATCCCTCATTAAGCAAGTCCAGGTAATACTCTTCTTGACGATCTTTTTCTCGATCTTGATCGTGTTTTTTCATCTAACACGCAGTACTAGTACTAGTAGTACAACTTTCTGGGTGATCTTGCATGTGATTTTTGTGTGCCAAATGACGGTTCGAAATTCCTCTTTTGACGAAAACATGCGAGAGGTTGACACTGATTTCTTATAGATTACTTTCAACTACTCCCTCTGTCCCAAATTTCTTGTCTTAGATTTTTCTAGATACGGATGTATCTAATACAAAAATGTGACTTGATACATCCGTATCTAGACAAATCTAAGAGAAGAATTTTGGGACGGAGGGAGTACTTTATGAACATCAATGCTACCTTTGAAGAGGGTATATTTGCCTCAGTAACTTGTGTTATGGATATTGTGAGTAATCCCACTGCTCTCATGCCTTTGAAGACATGTTCTAGTGTCTTTGTTCACTCATTTCTGTGCGTATATGTAGTCATATATGGAGTATAATATCGAAAATCATCTTATATTTCTGAACAGAGGTAGTAATAAAATACGGTTTCTGTTTGATTTAGAACCAGGTCCGTGGTGGAGATGAAGTTCTCAAAGTCATGCCGTGTGAACTGGAAGACCTGAGGATGAGTTCTACTGCTAAACTATCCATTTCTTTGTGTCCTTGTCGCCACGTGTCCTGAACTAGTGTTTTCCTGTAGCATTGTTGTCAGGCATGTTCTCGAGGCTGTACTTGACGACAACAATTTCCTGGCTGTGCCTTCGATTACGAAGGTGTGGTTCTTGTAAAGCTTCCAAACAAATATGATGCGGCCTGTCTTCATAACCATGTTTATGAGTGGAAAGACCACTCTGTTAGGTTCTCCAAGGTTGACAAGATGGTGATGGTGCATGTAGACATCTCTCACGAAGTCCATGGCCTAGTCAATTATGCGGGGTTCATCCCGTAGGTCGGTGGCAAGAAATAGTCTGCAGAGTTTAATTAGTGCAACTTTGCTTGTCTGTAGTAAGTACTATTGTTCAAGATTTGATTTTTGTTTGTGAACCTGTATTGTTTATTAGTACTGCCGCTTTTGGTGTGTGGTCGATCTAAAGAACGGTCTATGTTAATGTCATCCAATCATTTCAGTCTTTATATTTTGAAGTATCCAGATCATCTTTTTTGTGAGGACGGTTTATCAATTATGGTTACACTCCAATATCTGTATGCATTGCAGGGTTTATCGCACCCACCAGGATTTCCAGTCCCATGGATGTTCGGTCCGTACAATTTGTCACGACCTTTGGACTGTCCTGCTTGTGGGAGTAGGCGGGGCCCCTACATGTCACTCGTAGTTGGACGATCAATCTTCTGTTTAGTACTTCAACATAGTGATTTCCTGGTAAGGATTCACTCGTATCACATCAAGTAAATCTTATTGATTTACTGTCTAAATCTTATTGATTTAATGTCATGTTTTCTTTCTTTTCCTGTAATTTTATGATGCAGGTTTTTCCATGTGACATTCATCACAGAATAAACCGTTTGGTTTGCTCTACGATGGCTATTTTTGCAGGTTTCACTTCTTATCTCGTGTCAGTAACGAAGGCACTGTCCATCACTTATATTACTGAAAAAAATGGATTAGTCTATTGTCTGAGTACAAGCTGAATCCCTATGATGAACTGCAGTTTGGTTTAACAAAAACGCCACAATTAGTCCTTCTCGCGTTTAAAAGAAATGAAGAAAAAAACTAGATCACGGTCACGAAGCCTAGCCAAGTTAGAAAGCTGATCATAGCAGACCAGACACGATCGCCGCTGTCTCGCACATCGGTACCACCTTCAGCAACGGATCGAGCACCGGCAGTTGCTCTACCACTGACAACGGAAGCAGCTCAGTCTGATCCAGCTGAGGATTGGGCACCGACCGCGTCAGCGGATCAGACTGATCTATCGGAGGATCGGGCATTGACACTGGCACCTGCTCCGACACCGGCACCATCTCTACAAGGAGCACCATCTCCGGCAGCAGCAGCGGCTTCGGCACCTGCACCAACACTTGCACTTGCATGTGCTCCGGCCCGTGTGGCGAACGAACGGGCAGTTGCACCGGCAACAGACTGGGCTGCAGTTCGCACTTCATATACCAAAGTCCTTACAAAAACCGACATGTCCACCTTCTTGGTAAGCATTGGCCGCCCAAGTGTTTCGTTCTTTTTTCTTTCCATGTTGTTCGCATGATTCACTGTGTTGATCTAACTGTTTGGGTATGTCTTCTTGTTTGCAAATAGAGAATTCCTAGAGCAACGAGGGAGTCGTTCAACAATCTGGGCGACAGCGTCCAAGTTTCTCTTACCATGCGCAGCCTTGGTGTGAATGAACCTGCTCGATATACCGTAAGTACAAAGGATGGTCGCATGATGATTGGTGCTAGAGGATGGTCAAGGTTCAAATCTAAATCATATCTTGAGGTAGGGGATGATCTCAAAACCGAACTTTCTCGGCAAGGAGAGCTGGTCCAAATCAACTTCGAAATTCTTCAGTAGCAGCACGCAACTGCCGAACTAATCTATCCTACAAGAGATTTTGATGTAATAATCTGGCATGGTGAAACAAGTGTCCTGTGTGTATAAGTAATACGACAGTATTATTTATCACATGGTATGTCGTTGATAGAATTGCAACTCTCATTGCTGGTTAGGAACTGTCATTTGATTTCATTCCAACGGTTGTCGTGCTTTATTCAATTTTGTGTATTCGCCTTGCGACAGCATCTAAAACCAGCGTCGTACCGATCGCTTGCAATATGAAAAGCGCTGACGTAGAACACATGGGCCCCCAAACATGCGTGGTGGGCCTCATGCCCAAAGTCCGTAACCGTGAGCCTGCTCGAGTATTATATTCTCAAATTTGAACCCCCATAATGCCCGTGCGTTGCATGTAACATCAAGATGCATTTGTATGAGTATTTTATCTTGTGAGAGAAAAGGATGAACGAGGGAAGGCCTTAATTGCAAATGTGGAGAGGTGTGTGTGTACGTTTTGCAAAATTGCCATAGTTTCCTTCCTATCCGTCAGATATAAATCGGACGGCCTATATTGCATGATGGCATGCACACCATCATCACCAACTCGTCTATACTGTGTTAAAAACAACTCTATTTTTTATAATTATATAATTATATATATTCCCCTTGATTTTTCTTATGTATAAAGTTGTGATATAAAAGATTTGTATATTTCTTTACAGAGGGAGTATCTCCCTGTCAAAAATATATTTTTGTGTAACTAGTTACTCCTGTCATTCTACTTCCTTTCGCTGATATGTGGGGCATCTGGCAACGGGATCCACGTGCCATATGCACAAACTAGAATGCACAACTGCACGGTAGACACACCCCGGTCGTAGCGCCGTAGTAATGCCCAATGAGCCGTCAAATCACAACTCCCCCCTTTCCATCTTTAGCAGTAAGCTGGACGGACGAAGCGGCAATATTTCACTGGGCCCGAATCCCCTTCTCCCTCGTCTTCTTGTTCAGAGAAACCCCCCTCTCGGCGATTGCATAGGGTTTTCTCATGGAGAACCAGGTACGAATTCTTCATCCATCCCCGATAAATCCAAGTCCCTTGGTTGCGGGTAATCCTAGGATGGCAGTCGCCGCCGTCGATGCATTTTTTCTTCCTACTGAATCTAGTGTGTTTCATTTGCAGTGCCCAAAGTGCGAGGACCCTACAGGTTTCTGCGCCCTCAGCGAGACGGCACACTTGTTCCTTCTCATCCTAACACAGGATTTTAAAACACGGACAGTATGTTCCTAGAATCCTCTTTTCTATCCGGGAGGGTGGGTTTTTTTTGGACATGCTGTCGACTAATTTGGAAATTTGGATTGCTATATTTGGATAAAAGGTACTACCAGTACGATGGTCAACACTGACGTGAAGGAGGAAGTTATTTCTAGATTTGGATAGGAAATACATTGTGTTCTCATATTATTTTTCCTGCGATTGCATTATTTGCTCGCTGTAACACATGTACTCAAGATGCTCGGCCTTGCCATAACTGAATACACCAGTTTAATGGTCACAGCGAAGACAAGCCATTGATATAAGTTCCGAGTTGGGTTCATGAACCAAGAAGATCGCTGCTTTTTTTATGGCCAAACTTGGATAAACTTTCTCAAGTGTTACAGACTGAAAGTTGGTGCAGGAATGCTGATGCAAATAGCAGAACCTGCTCTCATCTTCACTGCGATCTTCCACCCCGACGTCGTTCCAATTGTTCACCCATGTTAGTTTGGTATCTGGTTCTTGCTTGTTGCCTCGATTACTTCTTAATCCACCTATTCTGTCTAACTAATCACAATTTAAATTTAGAAGTATCAAGGAATCTCTCACGAAGATGGTACTTCTAACTAATATTTTCTTATAATTGGTGGCACGTGTAGGTTTTTTCGGAGTTAAGCAGGCTGCTCGTTTGTTATTCTGTAACAACTCAGCTGTTACTAATGGCACTAAAGTTGACTGGGACGCCATCCACAAGTTCCTACACTTTATTGATCGTCTTGAGGTCCTTGTGGGGCATTTCAATGGTGGAAGGCCACGTGGGATATGTGTGCCACTGCTGCACTCGTTGAACAGGTCCAACTGCGTCGAGAAGCTTATGGTACGAGTTGCTTTCTGTTATATATGTTGTTCATAAACTATTGCTTATACACAGTTTTACAACTGTGATCTTCTTGAAACAGAAACTGCCCAGTTATATTGTTCCTATACAGATGCCTAACCATGGTCGGGTCAGACTTGCGCTTGGTCACAACATGATGTTTATGTCGACCTACTCCATTCCCCTTGGAGGTGAAAAGATACTTATTCATGGGTGGTCTGAAATAATGAAGGCCCGTCCATCTTGGATTATAGGACAGAAGATTATGTTCCTGCTTTTCCATGGCTCTAAAGCGAATGTCCTGTTTATTGACCACATTGCGAGATGAAGCCGCTTTTAGAAGGTTGTGGATGCGCGGGGTGGCGCCTAGGTCTTGTCCTGGGGCTTGGCGGCCTCACCCTTGGTTAACTGTAGGCAAAATAGTACTGTTCGAGGCGTGCTTTGTACGGTTGAACCTGTATAAGTACTCATACTGCTTTCAGCTACGGTTGTTAAGTGCCCCTGCTGATTTCAGCTAAGGTTGTTAAGTACTCCTGCTGCTTTTACAGTATGTTGTGTTTCTTCAGTCCTGTCTTCCTCCAGCCGCCAAACCAAACCAGCGCCGGCGGGGCCGCCTGCTTCTGCCTCCCACGGCTGCCTGCACCTCAGCGCACGCATTGCCGCCCCAACATCTCCTAAATTGTTAACGCCGACGTCCGAGGCCTCGCCGTTGTCCTCCGCGCGCATTGGTGCGCTCGCTGCGGTGCCGCCCTCTCGTGTTGTCAACATGGTAAACAAACAACAGGAATCGGCAGAAGTACGTGGAGAGGATGACAGCACATGCCCACCATGTCAGTGTATGGAAAAATAAAATGCTTCCTCCTAGTGTTTTCCTGACATCTGGGACCCACGAGATTGTGAGCGTATATAGTCAATAGACAAGAGAACAACACAAGATCGGCTGACACCTGGGACGTAGCTGCTCGAGCAGTATTTTTTTGTTATTCTTGAGACAGAGGAGGGTTTGAAATGGGTTGTGGCCTGTCTAGCCCAGGCTTATATTTTATGTTCACCATGTGACCAGCCCACCTAATTTTTCTTTGTGAAAATGAGCCCAGTTTATTTTTTTCTGAAGAATACCCAATACATGCCTATTTATTTTTCTACGCCCTGATGGGCTGCAACTCTTTCAAGATGCCTGCAAATCTTGAAAGTAATATGAAATTGGTTGTAAATATAAAAACAGATGATAATTTGGCAATTACTTTATAATTTCTGATATTTTTTCACATTTTTAGATTCCTATTTCACTAGGCATTAACCTAATCTAAATATATCTTCAAAGTACTTTAAATCTGGCTCGACATTCCGGTATTAAAAATAGTTTGGAACCCACAGAAATATACGAAATTGGCCCTGGCCAACCAAAAAAAATGGACTGCAATAAATTGCATAAGAAGTCGCAATGAGCTATATATGAATTATTAAAAAAGAGGCAATGGTCTGACTTATGGGCCTATTAAGTTGACGCGTATGCAAGATTTTTTTAGTTATTATATACGTCAACAAACGATTCTAGCAGACGTAACCGTTGGATGTGAATCCAACGGTCGCCGTGTTTCTTCAATCTCTGATCTTCTTGCTCCAGCCGCCAAATCCAGCGCCGGCGGACCGCTTTGCTCCGCCTCCCGTGCAGGCCTCACCGCCCTACTACTCCCACCGCTGGCCAGGCATCCTCTACTCACCCACACCCCTGTTATTCTCGGCAACGACAAATTTCACACCACACAACCAGTGAACCCTCGTAATCCTCTCTGCGTGGGCTTCCACTGCCGCGTCTTCCCTGGCTCCGCGTTGCCCCTTTCCTAGGCCTCGCCGTCGTCCACCGCCCTGGTGCTCTCGGTGCAGCGTGGTCAACGTGGTCAAGGAACGACTTCCATCGGAAGAGTACTGTCGTGGTTAGGCTGACAGCTGGGTCCATGGCAGCCACAAGGAAGTGCCTCCTTATTAGACGGAAAATAATTATTCCTCCACCTGACAGGAGGGACCCACCGGACGGGCCATCGTATTTGGCGAAAAAAACGTTTCCCCCTGACTGCTGGGATCCACCGGACGGGCCACCGTATTTTGCGAAAAAAACGTTCCCCCCGCTGTCAGCTCGGACCCACCGGAAGTGCCTCCTTGTTACGCACAGAAAAATGAACACTCCCCCTGCTAGCTGGGACCCAGTACAGTGGGAGGCTGACTTGTGGGCCTACTAAGTTTATGGGGACGGAGGGCTTTGTCAACTTAGTCAATATGCACGATTCTAGCTCCATTGACTGTACGATGTCCATCCAACGGCCATAGTGCTTCTTCAACCTCTGGTCTTCTTGCTCTAGCCGCCCAAACCAGCGCCGGCCATGCCTCGTGCTCCTGCTTCCCGTGGCCAGCTGCGATGCCGCGGAGGCCTCACCGCCCCCTACTACTCCCACTGCTGGCCAGGTCATCCCTCTACTCACCCACACCCCTGTTATTCTGCGGCGACGACAGCCTCACACCGCAGCCGAACCAGTGAACCCTCGTAGGTCTCTTCGCGTGGGAGTCCACTGTCGCTCTTCCCTGGCTCCGCGTCGTCCCCTTCCTAGGCCTCGCCGTCGTCCACCGCCTTGGTGCTCTCGGCGAGGCGTGGTCAATGTGGTCAACGACCGACTTCCATTGGAAGAGTACTGTACGTGGAGAGGCTGACAGCTGGGTCCACGGCCGCAGCAAGGAAGTGCCTCCTTATTACGGCAAAATAATCATTCCTCCACTTGACAACGGGGACCCACCGGATGGACCACCATATTTCGTGAAAAAAAACATTTCCCCTGACTGCTGGGACCCACCAGCTACATCTTCGCACGCAAGGAAGTGCGTCCGGGCAAAAAAAAAAACAATTCGCCCCCTTGACTGCTGGGACCCACCAGCTACATCTTCGCATGCAAGGAAGTGCCTGACTGTCGGGACCCACCTGGTCGAAGCGTACGTAGCGTTGTCATTCTGGTTGGTACGTGTACGTACATACTGGTCGATGTAGAGGTGCTTACGTGTCGTAGTAGAGGCGTGCACGTAGAATGTACACGTACATACATCGGCCAGGGTGCAAGAAAGTAAATACGGCCACGTACGTACATACGGGCAGGGTCTTGAACGCCTACTCGCGCGTACGTATGGCCAGGGCTCGTGTACATGGCTGGGTCGGAATGGAGAAACAACGTCATCGTCGTGTTCATGGGGAGCCAACCAGCTGGGTCGGAATGGAATGCATCGTCGTGTTCATCGGGAGGGCTCGGATGGAACAACCGATGGAAACGAGGCCTGGCGTACCGCAGAACGGAGGAAACAGCCTTGTGTTCGACCGGCCACGTTCAAAACGGGATCCTGTTCATCGGGAGGGGTCTCGTACCGCAAAAGCGGAGGAAAGCGGACCTCCCTACGGTCAAACGGGATCCTGTTGATCGGGAGGGGTGTGGCGTACCGCAAAACAGGACTCCACGGATCTTGTTCATCTCCACCGTTGACCCTCCAGCCTCCACGGCCATCGCTCATCCACCGTCGACCTCATCCAGCGTCCACCTGCGATTGTTCATCCACGGGCTCCTGTTCATCCAGCCTCCACCGCGCGCTACTCTATCGGCTACTGTTCAACCAGCCCTCTCCACGGGCTCCTGTTCAACCACCCCTCCACATGCTATTGTTCATCCAGCCCTCCACCGTCTACTGTTCATCCAGCCCTCCACGGGGTGGTCCTGTCCATCCTGCCCTCCACGGGGTGGTCTTGTTCATCCAGCCCTCCACGGGGTCCAGTTCATCCAGCCGCAACCGGCTCGATCGATCGGGGTCCTGTTCATCCAGAGGCAACACCACGGGATCATGTTCATCCACCCCCACCGGGAACTGTTCGTCCAAACCCCCAAAGAACGCCAATCGCTCATCCAGAGGCAACACCACGGGTCCTGTTCATCCACCCCCACCGAGAACTGTTCATCCACCCCCCAAAGAATGCTCACTTGTTCATCCAGAGGCGGCATCGATCGGCTTCGATTAGCAGCGATGGCGAAGAATCGCCGATCGGGTTCGATTAACGACCATCGATCGATCGCTCGGGTTCGATAACGCGTAGCCTACAAAGGTCAATCGCCTCGTTCGCTTAGAGCCCAACGCCTTGCTCCAGTTCAGTTATAGCCCAACGCCTCGCAACCACACGCGTGCGTGTACGAGAGAAACACGCATCGCTCGGCCTCGACCACCCACCGTAACCGGGAACACCCCGATATTTTCCTCGCCCTTGCTTCTACCACGGTTTTTTCTGTCATGGACGGCCCAAAGAATATCATGCAGCTGCGTCTCCGGCCCGCCCAGGACGAAAAAGCTCATTTTCTTTCATAGAAGTAGGACCCCACCACATCTATGATGATACCGTGTTTTGTCACAATTATTGTCATAGAAGTGTCATAAGTATGACAGAAAAAAATTTCGTTCGGCCCAAAATATCACGGATGTGTTTTTTTTTGTAGTGTGATCATGTTTTGTAACAGAATTATCGGCAACTGGCAGGAGCCATATAGTTGTCGCTTTATTGTATGCAATGCAATCGCCTTGTAATTGTTTTTACTTTATCACTAACCGGTAGCGATAGTCGTAGAAGCAATAGTTGGCGAGACGACAACGATGGTATGATGGAGATCAAGGTGTTGCGCCGGTGACGATGGTGATCATGACGGTGCTTTGTAGATGGAGATCAAAGGCACAAGATGATGATGGCCATATCATATCACTTATATTGATTGCATGTGATGTTTATCCTTTATGCATCTTATTTTGCTTAGTTCAGCGGTAGGATTATAAGATGATCTCTCACTAAATTTCAAGGTACAAGTGTTCTCCCTGAGTATGCACAAAGTTCGTCGTGCCGAGACACCACGTGATGATCGGGTGTGATAAGCTCTACGTTCACATACAACGGGTGCAAGCCAGTTTTGCACACGCAAAATACTCATGTCAAACTTGACGAGCCTAGCATATGCAGATATGGCCTCGGAACACTGAGACCGAAAGGACGAGCGTGAATCATATAGTAGATATGATTAACATAGTGATATTCACCATTGAAAACTATTGGGGAACGCAGTAATTTTAAAAAAATTCCTACGCACACGCAAGATCCATCTAGGTGGTGCATAGCAACGAGAGGGGAGAGTGTTGTCCACGTACCCTCGTAGACCGAAAGAGGAAGCGTTATGACAACGAGGTTGATGTAGTCGTACGTCTTCACGATCTGACCGATCCTAGTACCGAAAGTACGGCACCTCCGCGATCTGCACACGTTCAGCTCGCTGACGTCCCATGAACTCTAGATCCAGCTGAGAGTCGAGTGAGAGCTTCATTAGCATGACGGTGATGATGAAGTTTACCGACGCAGGGCTTCGCCTAAGCACTACAACGATATGACCGAGGTGGAAATCTGTGGAGGGGGGCACCGCACACGGCTAAGACAACTGTCAACTTGTGTCTTCTAGGGTGCCCCCTACCCCGTATATAAAGGAGCAAGGGGGAGGCCGGCCGAACCTATAGGCGTGCCAAGGAGGGGAGGAATCCTCCTCCTAGTAGGAGTAGGATTCCTCCTTTCCTAGTCCTACTTGGAGGGGGAAGGAAGGAGAGGGGGAGGGAGAGGGGCCGCGCCCCCTCCCCTAGTCCAATTCAGACTCACAGGCGCCACCTCCGGCTTCTGCCTCTCTCTCCCTAAAGCCCACTAAGGGCCCAATAACTTCCCTGGGCTCCGTTAACCCTCCGGTTTTATCCGAAACCTCCCGGAACACTTCCGATGTCCGAATATATAGTCGTCCAGTGTATCAATCTTTATGTCTCGACCATTTCAAGACTCCTCATCATGTCCGTGATCACATCCGGTACTCCGTACAACCTTCGGTACATCAAAACACATAAACTCATAATACCGGTCGTCACCGAACGTTAAACGTGTGGACCTTACCGGTTTGAGAACTATGTAGACATGACCAAGACTCATCTCCGATAAATAACCAATAGCGGAACCTGGATGCTCATATTGGTTCCTACATATTCTACGAAGATCTTTATCGGTCAAACCGCATAACAACATACGTTGTTCCCTTTGTCATTGGTATGTTACTTGCCCGAGATTCGATCGTCGGTATCTCAATACCTAGTTCAATCTCGTTAACTAAAGTCTCTTTACTCGTTCCGTAATGCATCATCCTGCAACTAACTCATTAGTCACATTGCTTGAAAAGCTTATAGTGATGTGCATTACCGAGAGGGCCCAGAGATACCTCTCCGACAATCGGAGTGATAAATCCTAATCTCGATCCATGCCAACTCAACAAACACCATAAGAGACACCTGAAGATCATCTTTATAATCACCCATTTACGTTGTGACGTTTGATAACACACAAAGTGTTCCTCCGGTATTCCGGAGTTGCATAATCTCATAGTTATAGGAACATGTATAAGTCATGAAGAAAACAATAGGAACAAACTAAACGATCATCGTGCTAAGCTAATGGATGGGTTAAGTCAATCACATCATTCTCTAATGATGTGACACCGTTAATCAAATGACAACTCATGTCTATGGCTAGGAAACTTAACCATCTTTGATTCAACGAGCTAGTCAAGTAGAGGCATACTAGTGGCACTCTGTTTGTCTATGTATTCACACATGTACTAAGTTTCCGGTTAATACAATTTTAGCATGAATAATAAACATTTATCATGATATAAGGAAACAATAATAACTTTATTATTGCCTCTTGGGCATATTTCCTTCAAACACTACTCCATCTCACGTGATGATCGGACATGGTTTAGTTGATATGGATCACGTGATCACTTAGACGATTAGAGGGATGTCTATCTAACACTACAAAAAAAAATACTTCCATGATGATACGTGTTTGTCACAGTGGGTCACGTTTCCTGTCATGCATGTACATCCATGATGATTTTATGACAGAATCAAGATAGTCATACATGTGATGTCGTAGAAGTGTTGTATGACATTACCAAATTTATCATCACGGAAGTGTCCACTTCCATGACGACAAAACGCGCATCACAGAAGTGCTTTCGTCAAGGGTGACCGACACGTGACATCCACTGTAATGGAAGACCGTTAAGCTATCGGGTCCGGTTTTGGATCCAATAACCCGTTAACAGCCCCGACCAATGGGGATTTTCCACGTGTAAAATCATCATTGGCTAGAGGAAACACGTGTCGGCTCACTGTTGGGACAGATGTCATCCACTCATTGGACCCAAAGCGCCCATGATACGTCGACACGTGGCAATGCCCAACAGAGGCCAATTCATGTGAAATGGCCGGCCTGTTTGACTTGGTAAAAAGGTGGCGGGCCGGCCCACGGCAAGCCTGTTAACGGCTTGTTCGCATATAGCCCAATTACTGCCCGCTAACCCAGGGCCCGTTTACAGCCTATCCAAATTAGGCCCAGTAGCGTCATCTGGGCCGTCCAATATAATTCCAGCCCGTTTTAACTTCTGGCCCATGTATGGCCCATGACGTCTTTCGGCCCATATGAGGCCCTTTGTAACTCTTGGCCCGTGGTAAAACTGGCCTGTAATGAACAGTGTATCACTTTATACCCATTAACGGCACGTGGTGAAACTGGTCCGTAATGAAGAGTGTATCACTTTATGCCCATTAACGGCCCATTATTCCGTTGGTCCGTTTCCAGCCCATGTTATCTTTCAGCCTTCTCAGGGCCCATTTATTCTTGGTCTCATTTCCTGCATTCGTTTACTTACGGCCCATTACTTTCATTTTTTGCTTGTGGGCCAAATTCAGCTCGTGGTTACAATCGGCCCGTTTGTGGTCCGTCAATACGTTGGGCCGTTTTCATAGCGTCATCAAATACGGCCGATTAACGACGGCCCGTTATGGCCGGCCCATGAACGGACAATTTCAACTCTAGCCCATTTACGGCCATAATGTGATCTGTTATTGGCCCATGTTTGGCCAACCGATCATACGGCCTGTAGAAGGCCCATTGATGATACGGCCCGTAAAAGGCCCATTGTGCCCGTATAAGGCCCATTATTTCTACGCCCCGTAGAAGGCCCATTGTTTCTACGGCTCGTAGGAGGCCCATGTTTACTACAGTAAATATGTAGCCCATGGTTATTGTGGCCTAGTTTTAAAAAATAGGTTATTGCGGCCACTAGCAAACCGTGGAAAAAGAATGCACTGACTACAAGAAAACAAATAAACAAGACAATAAGGAAATAAATTAGCAAGCAACTTATGCTAGGCTATCACGGCTATTACACATATTACATCCACTGGGCATCAAAGTTCGCCACCAGTGCAAATATAGGGAACAAAGCAGCATATAAACGCCGCAGCAAAACAAGTCCAGAACTGAAACCACTTCAGAAGAGCTCAAGAAACAATATCCTGGGTACCCATAATGCTGGCAAGATGCTTAGCAAGCTTATTAACTTTCTCTTGTTTGGTGCTTAAGTCCTCCAAAGACTTGTCATTGCACCGTAAAAGTATGCATCTGAATTCGCATGGACTTCCTCGGTCCTTTGGCTTCCTCGCATAACATCCGATCGATGTCTTTCAACTTGAAGTTGATACTCAAGAAGCCGAACTGATTCAGCAATGAAGTTCAAAGAGTCAGTGCCAGAGTAGCCAAGAATCTCGAACACTACATCAGGACAGGACTTTGGTGTCGTCTCAGTGTGTTTAATATAGTCTTTATCAGCTTTCTTGGAGAGCAAGAGGGATGTCTCACTATCTTGAACCTTATCTGCATTACTTCCTTTACCATTGCATAACGGGGTACTCTTCTCCAATATTTTATCTGCGTGCTAAAAGAGAAACAAACAAACACATCACAGGTTTACAATGTATTATATGAAACTCATTTTGGTAAACCAGTTCAGTAGTAAGGTGGACATGATAACATCATGAAACAAACATATATCTATGTAGTATGGTCACTGTATGGTCTATATCGTTCTAATTTATGTTGCCAAATCAAGATAGATACAGTTCGAATCATATCTATTTAAGACAAAGCAGCATAGACATAAAATAAGTGTGGGAAACTACACAGCAATAACAACACTTGTAATGTGCATGGCATGAGAACATAACTGTTTATTCAACTGAAACTGAAATCAACATAGAGCAAGTTACAAGAGCAACCACGTTAAAGAAACAGGTTTAAAACATACCTGTTGCGCCATTGGAGTTTCAATTGCATCTGACGGTGTCCTGGACTAGGGGGTACTCACCATGTCGTCTCCGGATCAGTTGGATTGGGCCGAGGATCCCCATGGCCGTATACTCATGGGACAGTCTGGACAGTTGCAACATACAAGGAAGATTCCACAAGACTTGGCGATCAAGACAAGGACTCCTCCCCCACCGGCGTATTCTGCTAGGACTCTTGTTATCCTAGGCCTCTGGTCCATTATATAAACCGAGGCCATGCTAGTCGATAGATAGTCAACAACCATACCATAGGCTAGCTTCTAGGGTTTAGCCTCTCTGATCTCGTGGTAGATCTACTCTTGTACTACCCATATCATCAATATTAATCAAGCAGGAGTAGGGTTTACCTCCATCGAGAGGGCCCGAACACAGGTAAAACATCGTGTCCCTTGTCTCCTGTTACCATCCGCCTAGACGCATACGCTCGGGACCCCCTACTCGAGATCCGCCGGTTTTGACACCGACATTGGTGCTTTCATTGAGAGTTCCGTGTGTTCGGCAAAAGGTCGATGGCTCGCTCGCAGATGAACCGCGACTTGGCATCTTCGTCACCAGCTGACCGTCACCTTGGTTCGACCAAGGACTGCGCCCTACCTCCGATCGTCATGTTCGGATGAGGGCCTTCATCAACATCAACTCCGATCTCTATGAATATCATGGAGGAATCATCCAGGGAGCCCGGGGGCTCAACGTCAACATCGCCCTCGGGCGACCGTACTGTTTTTCTGGACAGCAGACTTGTGTCCACCGCCACCGCCTCCTCAAGCGTCATTTTAACGATTGCTTCGGTGGAATTTTGCGGAATTGAGTCTACAACAACCCTGGAAAATTCGTCGAGTACCGATGGAGGAATCTCTGGCAATCTCCGATATACCGGAGCCGCATTGATTATGGACGAGAATCTAGACGAGTTTAGGGCATGGTGTCCAGCTTCTAGCTCGGACTTCCTTTGGAAGATCCAACCGTTGATCGGCTGCGGAATTCCTATATATACCACCCCTCAAGATTTCAGCTCGATCCGACCGTCCAAACTCCGGGAACCTTCCGATTAGTGCATCACTTTTCGGATATGTTTTCTGCACGAAAACGAATCCAACCCGAGTTAGTCTTTTTTATGAATGGGATTTCGGACATCCTTTTTTAAGGAAGTTTTGTATGGGATGATTTGTTTTGTTTCCGAACACATCCCACTAACTATAAAATCTTTTGAACATGATCTTCAATATCATGCTGGTGTCAAACCAGTCCGCAATATTGCTCCACTGCCGACTCCACGCTTAGACACGTCGTCACTTTGTTGAGCCGAGCTCAACTTCTTCGGATCATCATCTCGGCAAGCCGAACAAGAGTCCGGCATTGCGAAGGATAAATCATCACCAACATCGCCGCCCCACGGATTACATGGAGCGGGCATACCGGCATCGCCGCACGGTCGCTTCACCAAGCCAGCATCGACCATGTCACGACCTGCATCGGCAGGGCCGCACTATTGCTTCTTCAAGCTAGTGTCCATCATGCCGACCTACTTCGACATCTCGGCTGGACCGGGGGCTTCGCCATCTCTTCATCAACCTACTCCGGACGCTTCGGCGTTGCTAGCCGACCAGCTCTATCACGTTAGCTGGACCGAGGGCTTTGCCTCGGCGAGCCAACCTTTGCCAGCATTGCCATGCCGTCGTTTTATCGCCCATCAGGCAATGGGTGCGCGGATCGAGTCCAAATTTTGGGAATCACCTCCCTTCGGATTGCTATAACAAATAAACCAGGTGCTATTAATCCCAGTATTTTTGCTTGTTTGGGTTCATTTTTCCCAAGGAATTATTACTCTGGTTTGTCCATCATATATACGCAGGTCTATCAAATGGTGGCCGCATTAACGATGATTTGATGGTGGTTCGGTCAGTTTCCGTACATAGTCCTGCGAACGCCGCATCCGGAACTCGGACCGACCTGTGAATTCAGGAAAATGATCCAGCCGGACTATATCCTTTGGCGTCACCTCGGCTTGACGGGGGGCTTTGTCAACACTTCATTACCCCATGCAGGGGACTTCGGCATCACTCTGCCGTCCTGCATTGACCGTGCTATGTCACCACTTCGGAGTGCCGAGCTCTTTGCTCCGCCACCTCGGGATCGGCTTGGGGGATGGAACCTTGTCCACATCAAGCTCGGACCGTGTCGTCAATACCGAACACATTAACCAGCTAAGTTGCCTTCATGCTCAAAGTTTTAAATTTTTAACTTGTGTTCGGCTCGACCAAGCGTTATACTTTTTGGGAAAAAGTTGCTTGTAAAATTTTTCCTTGTCCAAACTTTGTTTGTGACGCGCAAATTCAAATACCCGTTTACTTGGGGCTTCCTTCATGAAGTTTTTTCCTCTTGCACATGATTATACTTGTACGGCTTCGTTCCTTGTTCGTGTATTACGCCACAATATGCACCATATTGACTTAAGTGATTTGCAAGCTGGGTTGCCTTGCTCCTGTGTTTACCCCTACGTTCCCGATTGTTCGGCTAGGGAGTAAAGGGAGCACCTCTGCGATTGTCACGATCGGGTCACTCCGAGCCGGACCCCGACCGGTGAAGCGAAAGCTAAGCGCTCTTCTTGTTTTCAATACTAGTCGGCACACAACGGAAATCATGAGTACAAAAAATCTATTGCACAAGTCTCATATTAACAATGAGCAATCAAGAAAGGTATCGGTGGGGGTACTATTTTCTTCAAGATGCTTCTTACACTTTATCAAGCATATAGCATAAGTTCCCGAGCGCTTTTGTGCATTACAGCCTTATGACCTGATTTCCTGGTTATTGGAAACACCGTCGATATTCTCGACGGATGGAGTACATAACACTTTTCGGTCCTTGGCGAAGAGGGAGAAGTCGACGGTCGGTTAAGACGCGTTTAAAGTTCGGTTGAACATAGATATGATACAAGTACTTGATGCACGCATAATCATTCTTTTACCCAAGTCACTTGGGGGCTCTTATGTTTATTTGAGCCGTTTTATAATAAGTGTTTTTCTTCTTAGTCATTGCAGAGTTTTTATTATTATTTATCACTCCTTTTCTCGACACGAGTGTGCGGTCACTAGCCGGGGAGCCTAATTTCTCTCTCAAAACCGCTAGATTTTAGTTTTCTAAACTGGCCTAATGAGAAGTACTCCGCCTTTGGGATGGGAGACCGAAGCCGTAGGCTGACCCGCTTGAAGTCTTGAGATAGGATATGTCATGTTAAAGCACGACAGAAGCAGTTTTTTTTTCTAAAGTCCAATTTTCGGATTGGGATCGAACACTTGATCTTGTTCGGACGTCATGTTTTTACTGACGTTTTTTTGGTTTTCCAAGCTTTTGGCACTTTTAAACTATTTGTGTGTTTTCAGCACAAGTCTCGCAGTGCAACACCGGACACCTTTAGAGATTCGGCAAAAACATTCTCGGATATTGCTATATATGCATCAGTTTCGAATTGTGTCTTCGGTCAATAGTTGGGTTGCCCGGCTCCCGCGCTTGCCTCCTACGTTCCGCTTTGTTCGGCTAGGTGTGCAAAGGGAGAACCACTATGATTGTGCTTCCAGCTCGCATGGTCAAGCACCTCAGTGGAGAAAGCCGAAAACTAACTATCACAATAGGTGTAAACTGGTCAGTGATCCGATGACTATATTAAATGACGGGTCATTCATAACATTGGCGAAGTGTTTCCGGCTTGACCTCGATCGTCAGCCGAACACTACCGGGGCTAGTAATCGGCCTCCCAAACTAAATCCTCAATATTTTGCTCTTACATTGAGCTGAGGTTTCATGATCATGCTTAGCATGACAACCCAAAGAAAGGAACCGATAGCGGGACTATTTTCTTTGAAGACATTTCTTCATTAAACAGTCATTTAACATATCTCTCCGCGTACCTTTGTTTATAAAACCGTATGGCCAGATTGCCTTGTTTGTCGTAAATCTTTGCCCTCATAAAGGCTTTATAAAGTAGGACAAACACTCCTCGGCTACTGGCCGAGGAGGTTGAAGTCTATGGTCGGTCAATAAAGTTTTGTACAATGCGGATCCGAGCATTAATGACATAAAGTACTTGGATACATTGAGTCATTACACATAATTTGTGATTTTACTATGGATATCGATCCTTAATTCGGCCACCCATGCCCGCATTAAGGCTCGGGGCTCTTGCTTCGGGCTTATTATTTACAAATATTAAAGGGCACATCAATCCCCGATCCGTGTTGCCACCCGACCCGATGTCTCGGGGCTAATGCATTGCCTGTTCTATACGTAAAATTTTAAGTGCAATACAGTTTCGAGGAGATTTTGATCCTCAGGTTGGTCGGCCGCACCCAACCCGAGTCTCGAGGACCCAGCACGCCGCTTTTTGTGTCCCAAGTATTCTGCCGAAGTTAGGACTTGATCCTCGGGCCGATTTTGCAAATCAACCCGAGTCTCGGTGCTAGTGGAATCAGCGGTCTTATGTCATCCTTCAAAAGTGCGTCTCGGGTTTTAGACCGATACACACCTTGTGGGCTACTGGCTATGTATCTCGGCAGAGAATAAATTGCACCAATAAAAAATATTGACAAAAATCGGCCCACATTCGGGGTGGTGCACCACCTCGGAAGCAGTTTGGCATAAAGCTCGGACGCTAGTGGCTGGCTCCATAGAGGGCATTTCCGGCATTAAGCTCGGCTAAACTCCTTCAAACTTCTTTGAACCAAGGTGATTTATGACACCTCGGATACAGTCCAGCGTTGGAGCTCGGATACATAGTCCGGCGTTGGAGCTCGGATACCGTCCGGCGTTGGAGCTCAGATACATAGTCCGGCGATAGAGCTGAGAAGCAGTCCGGCGTTGGTGCTCGGCTGCAAAAGATACCTCGAATGCAGTCCGGCGTTAGAGCTCGGACACAAGAGGACACTGCCTCCCGGGAATAACTTCAAACCCGAGGCATGGCATAAAAATAACAAGGCATTGATAAAGGCCGTAAACTTAAAGGGGCTCCTCGGATACCCAACGTGTAAACTCTTCGTATGCACTTAGGCGATCCTCAAGATCGAAGATGAGCAGATTTGTTGAACCGGTTTTCAAGACCGGCGACCGAAGATGAAGAACAGTTCGGAAGAATCGAGGAGCGTCCCCAACTTGAAGACCGGTTCAGGGGGCTACTGACGGTGTCCTGGACTAGGGGTACTCACCATGTCGCCTCCGGATCGGTTGGATTGGGCCGAGGATCCCCATGGTCAGATACTCATGGGCCAGTCCGGACAGCTTGCCGCATACAAGGAAGATTCCACAAGACTTGGCGATCAAGACAAGGAATCCTCCCCCACCGGGCGTATTCGGCTAGGACTCTTGTTATCCTAGGCCTCGGTGCATTATATAAACCAAGGCCAAACTAGTCGATAGATAGACAACAATCATACCATAGGCTAGCTTCTAGGGTTTAGCCTCTCGATCTTGTGGTAGATCTACTCTTGTACTACCCATATCATCAATATTAATCAATCGCAGTAGGGTATAACCTCCATCGAGAGGGCCCGAACCTGGGTAAAAACATCGTGTCCCTAGTCTCCTGTTACCATCCGCCTAGACGCACAGTTCGGGACCCCCTACCCGAGATCCGCCGGTTTTGACACCGACAACATCCTTCAAATTTGAAATTAGTTGGTATGAGTAAATACAGTGATGCAAGAGCAAAGTGGTATGAACCATAGCTACGGAACCTGACCTGAGAACAATTATTCTTCTGCTTTAAGCGTTGACTTGGGGTTTGGAGTGGTGGTCCTCGTGCTTTGGGCGCTGCAATTGCCTAACTAACTGCTCGTGTTTGGGTGCTCTGTGCTGGAGATGGTGCTGTGCCATCAGGAACTGGGTTACTATCTGCTGGGGTTGGGGTTAGAAGGGGTGTAGCTGGTTCTCTGTCCAACTGGGTAGGGGTATTGTAAGTGCATCTAGTGCCACCCCTAGTTGGTTTTGGAGTATTAATGACAAACCTAGTTGAGGGACTAATGTGTTTGTGAGAATTGCAGGAGAACACAGGTAGTAGTCCCTCCTTGATTCGGTTTACCTACCGGAGATGACCCCTAAAAATGTGTGAAGACATTGAAGACAATGGTGGTCTGTGAAGATATTCACATTGAAGACTATGACACGAGAAGACATTGAGTGAAGACTATGGAGCGCGAAGACTTAGTTGTTTCGTTGTTTCCTTTTCTTCTTTGTTGAGTCATAGGAACCACCGCACTATGAAGTGGGGTCCAAGTGAACAAAGTCAGAGTGACTGAAGTGATGCTCAAACCAAATCCTATGTCTTCGAGCGAAGACAATGAGATCAAATCTTATCCTACGCCGGATAAGTCAGCCTTACTTGTAGCCCAAGTCAAGCTGTCGCGTGTGTTTGAAATCTGACCGTTGCGACATGTGTCAGTTCCTTAGTGACCAAGGGTCATTTCGGACAAATCCGGTCGGGTTGCCCAGTGGCTATAAATAGCCCACCCCCTACACCATAAATTGGTGGCTGCTCAGAGTTAGTACATGGACTTTGTCGTTTGAGAGCAACCCACCGCCGAAGCTTTCGAGAGAGAATCCTTGCGAGGACAAAGCCCAAACCACCCAGAGCCCAAAGAGTGTTTGGCATCATCAAGTCTTTTCTCGTCCGCGTGATCTCAAGACTTGTTACACTTGAGGATCGTGAATCCTCCACCGGTTAGGCGTCGCGTTCTGAGCATCCAAGAGCCATTGTGGATTGCCGGTGAACAAAGTCTGTGAAGGTTCGAAGTCTACCTTGAAGATTTACCAGAGTAATTGGGCGAGGACCGTGTGTCCTTAGCTCAAGGAATAAGGTGAAGACGCGGTCTTCCGAGTTGAATCTCAGCCTCCCTTACCAGCGCATACTTGTCACAAAGAATTGAACTGGTCCAACAAATCCCGTGTCCTCGCCAGTTTAATCGGTTCTATCCTCTCTCTCTTTACTTAAAGTTTGTCTTCGTGAAGTCATTGCCTGTTTGCTTTACCTGTTTGACTTCACTGTTTGACTTCAATAGTTGTTTGGCTTCATACCATGTTCCATCCTGATCCTTGCTACCTAGCTGCTATTAGTCTTCGTGCTTTCACTTCATTGCATACTTGACTATGGCTTGCTTAGTGTAGTTTACCTTCCGCTGCATATCAATAGGATCATTTCTACGTTTGTCTTTGAAACTTCCATGTTTTGAAGACTTTCATAAAAGTCGCTGAGGGAGTTCTGGATTAGGGGGTGTCCGGATAGCTGAACTATCATCATCGGCCGGACTCCAAGACTATGAAGATACAAGATTAAAGACTTCGTCCCGTGTCCGGATGGGACTTTCCTTGGTGTGGAAGGCAAGCTTGGTGATACGGATATGTAGATCTCCTACCAATGTAACCGACTCTGTGTAACCCTAGCCCTCTCCGGTGTCTATATAAACCGGATGGCTTTAGTCCATAGGACGAATAACAATCATACCATAGGCTAGCTTCTAGGGTTTAGCCTCTTTGATCTCGTGGGAGATCCACTCTTGTAACACACATCATCAATATTAATCAAGCAGGACGTAGGGTTTTACCTCCATCAAGAAGGCCCGAACCTGGGTAAAACATCGTGTCCCTTGTCTCCTGTTACCATCCGCCTAGACGCACAGTTTGGGACCCCCTACCCGAGATCCGCTGGTTTTCACACCGACATTGGTGCTTTCATTGAGAGTTCCTGCGTATTAAATCGCCCGATAGGCTCGATGGCTCCTTTGATCATCAACAACGACGCGGTCCGTGGTGAGACTTTTCTCCCGGACAGATCTTCGTGTTCGGCGGCTTTGCTGCGGGCCAATTAAGCAGCCATCCGAGCAGATCGAAAGCTACGCCCCTGGCCGTCAGGTCAGATTTGGAAGCTTAAACTATAAGGCCGATATTCGCGGAGACTTGATCTTCGACGGATTCGAGCCGCAGCCAAGCGCTCCGCACTGTCTCGATGGGCATGATCTAGCTCTGCAGCCGAACAGTGCTCGAGGCGCACTGCATCCGCCCGACCCTTAATTCGAGCCGATTCCCCGATCGAGGGCAGTGGTTGGACACCGCCTCGGGGCTCTAATCTCTACGGCGATCGAGCCGAACTCCATCCTCGCCCTTTGCGAAGACCTCGACTCCAGGGTGCCGGACTCCTCTCTGGACTCCGAACCCTCCGCGCCCTTGCCAATCGAATCCGATTGGGCGCCCGTTATGGAGTTCACGACCGCGGACATCTTTCGGCAGTCGCCCTTTGGCGACATCCTAAATTCACTAAAGTCTCTCTCTTTATCTGGAGAGCCCTGGCCGGACTGCGGTAAGGACGGTTGGGATGCGGACGACGAAGAAATTCAAAGCCCACCCACCGCCCACTTTGTAGCCGCTGTCGACGATCTAACTGACATGCTAGACTACGACTCCGAAGACATCGAAGGTATGGACGACGATGCCGGAGACGAACAAGACCCAGCGCCTACGAGGGCTGGAAGGCCACCTCGTCATACGACATATATATGGTGGACATCCCAAAAGATGGGAACGGCGATAGAACAATGGAGGATGACCCTCCAATAAGCAGCCTAAGCGCCCGGCGTCGTGGCGCCGCTCTAAATCCCGCCACAAAGAAGAATGAAGATTCCGGCACCGGAGATAACAATACACCGGACAAAGGTCAAGACAATCCACTCTAGCAAGATCCATCGCAGGAGGATGGAGACGCCAGCCCTCACGAGAGAGCGGCAGAAGAAGAGGTAGAGGATTATATGCCTCCCTCCGGAGGCGAAGCAAGCCTCGACGACGGTGAATTCGTCGTACCTGAGGATCCCGTCGAACAAGAGCGTTTTAGACGCAGGCTTATGGCCACGGCGAACAGCCTCAAGAAAAAGCAGCAACAGCTTAGAGCTGATCAGGATCTGCTAGCCGACAGATGGATCAAGTCCTCGCGGCCGAAGAGCATGAGCTCGAACGCCCCTCCAAAAGTTACCCTAAACGCAAGCTGCTCCCCCGATTAGAGGAGGAGGCTTACAAACCCGCATCACCAGGAGACAATACGGCTGACCGACCACCCCGTGGTTGCGACAGAGTGGCCTCTAGGCCCTTCACTAGAACCGTACCCCGGCGTCGCTCAAAAAGCACACGGCCACAGGGGAACGCTCCGGACCTGCGAGATATATTGGAGGACAAGGCAAGACAATCAAGATCGATCTATGGATCGCGTGGGCGCCCCACGGTACGCGTGGATTTACAACCGTCGCGCCGGACACGATAAGTCCGCCGGGCGAACAAAATGCAGACAAAGCTCTTTTCAGCTCCGTCGTGATATCGCCAAAGACAGAGGCGCCGCACACCGCCTATGCTTCACGCATTTAAGTAATGGATCATCATATCCCCGAAGGGTCTAAACCCGTCAATATTGAATCCTATGATGGCACAACAGAGCCCGCGGTTTGGATCGAAGACTATATCCTTCACATCCACATGGCCCACGGTGACGATCTTCACGCCATCAAATACCTCCCCCTCAAGCTTAAAGGACCAGCCCGGCATTGGCTCAACAACTTGCCAGCTGAGTCGATTGGGATCTGGGAGGACCTGGAAGCCGCATTCCTCGATAACTTCCAGGGCACTTATGTGCGACCACCAGACGCTGATGACCTAAGCCACATAATTCAGCAGCCAGACGAATCGGCCGCATAATTCTAGACACGGTTCTTAACCAAGAAAAACCAAATCGTCGACCGTCCGGATGCGGAGGCCCTCGCGGCCTTCAAGCATAACACCATGACGAGTGGCTTGCCCGGCACCTAGGACAGAAAAGCCGAAATCCATGGCAGCCCTCACATCACTCATGACCCGCTTTTGCGCGGGTGAGGACAGCTGGCTAGCACGCAGCAACAACCTCAGCAAAAATTTTGGCAGTCCGGACTTCAAGGACCGAAATGGCAGGCCGCGTCGTAACAAAAACAAACGCCGCATTAATGGAGACAATATTGAGGATACGGCAATCAACGCCGGATTCAGAGGCTCTAAACCCGGTCAGCGGAAAAAGCTATTCAAAAGAACTACTCCGGGTCCGTCCAATTTGGACCGAATACTCGATCGCTTGTGCGAGATACACGGCACCCCCGAAAAGCCAGCTAACCACACCAACAGGGACTGTTGGGTATTCAAGCAGGCAGGCAAGTTAATTGCCGAAAACAATGACAAGGGGCTGCATAGCGATGACGAGGACGAGACCCGACCGCCCGAACAATAGAGGATGTAAGGTTTCCCCAGGTGTGGACGGTGAACATGATATACGCAACGCACATACCCAAAAGGGAGCGGAAGCGTGCACTCAGGGATGTCTACGCGATGGAGCCAGTTGCCCCAAAGTTCAATCCATGGTCCTCCCGCCCGATCACTTTTGACCGGAAGGACCACCCCACCGAGATCCGCCACGGCGGATTCGCCAGACCGGTCTTAGACCCAATCGTCGATGGATTTTACCTAACCGTAGTCCCGATGGGACGGCGGCAAAGAGCTCTAACCTGCTTTACCGTGATACAAAGGCGCAAACTGGGCATAGACCCCTCAAGGATTAAACCTACCAAAACGACCTTTAAAGGCGTCATACCAGGTGTAGAAGCCAATTGTACATGCTCAATTACACTGGAAGTGGTCTTCGGATCCCCGGATAACTTCCGAAGCGAGGAGTTAATCTTCGACATAGTCCCGTTCCGCAGCGGCTATCATGCCTTGCTCGGACGTACGCGTTTGCAAAGTTCAACGCGGTGCCGAACTACGCATACCTCAAGCTCAAGATGCCAGGCCCTCGAGGAGTCATCACGGTCAACGGAAACACTGAGCGTTCTCTCCGCATGGAGCAACATACAGCTGACTCGCGGAAATGCGATGCAGCCTCTTAAGGCAATTCTCGAGTCCGGTACATTGCGGCGGACACAGCTAAGCGCGCCCGGAGTAACTTACAACAAGACCACACAGCACGTTCCGAGCACGCGTAGCAGTGCGGCCCCAACCCCAGCTCATGCGAAACGTCAAAGCAGGTCCTTCGCGTACACCATTACGCTCTGAAGATACCATGGGCATGGGAGAGGGGCATGACCACGACAAACCCAGACTGCGGCTCAACCACACCAGGGGCTCTCAAGTGTGTCGTTCCTTTTTCTTCTCTTTTTTACCTTTTACTTTTTACCCACAGGACTCCGTTTGTCAGAGGCCCTGTCCGGCAGCAGACCTGCCGAACTCATGATGCAACAGGCAGGGAAGGATAAAGGCTACAACGAATATACAGGTGGTCTCCATTACGAGCATTTTTATACACCAATCTGCAGCCTACCCCCGGAGGGGGACATGTTTAACAGTCCCATACCTTGCTTACCGCACTATTTGTATCGTTCTGCAGTCGTAGCAACACTTATTGAATAAAACAATGCAGCACCTTTTTGCTTATAATTGCATTTCTTTTTCATACATACGTTCATTTACGGCATGTTGCATCCGTACACTTTGGTACGGCTAATATACACCAGGGGCTTATGTTTCCGCATTATGGTATGATGAAGTCCTAACACTTTCACAAGTGCAGCACCCGAACTTAAAGCACTATATGCATCGGCTCCGAATCATGTCTTGGGTCAAAAGTTGGGTTAGCCCGGCTCCCGTGTTTAGGTACCTTACGTTCCATTATATCGGCTAAGTTAGCACCGGGAGAACCACTGTGATTCCGCCCGCTTGAGCTGGGTTAACGCCTCGATGGAGAAAGCTAAAACCGACCGTCATGATGAGGCGAGACCGATCGCTGTTCGAGAGGTTTTTTGCGAGTCCTTAAAGACTTATGCCGCTTAGAGCGAGGAGCCGGATATTGTCCGGCCAAGGCGTGGATAGCGCCCCAAATTCGGCCTTCCGAAGACTAGGGGCTTCGCCGAAATTTAAAATTATAGAATTCTATGGCTAAGTGAGAGTGTTCAAGCATTATAAGTCCGGTTGCCTTGTTCACTGTGTTGAGCGCCTCCCTAGATGGACCCAAATATGGGAACAAGAGCACTCAATTTTATCCCGAACACCCCAAAGACTTCGTGGCATGGGGGCTGAAGCCGACGACTTGCCATCTCTTAGATTTGATAAACAGCCGCACAAAAGGTAATATTTTAAATTAACAAGCGTTGCTTAAGCGCATATGAACTAAGTTTTCAGCGCAGATAACAAAATGCGAGTCTACTCAAATATTACATCTTTGGAGCACTCACCCGCATAATAATGCGCGCCCTTCAAAGACACTCTTATAGTACATCTCGGGCGCAAGGCGATGCTCCTTGCCCTCCGTGGCGGGTCCGTCCACGAGCTTCACAGGCATCCATCTTGCCCCAAAGTGCACCTTCACATGGGCAAGGGGCCCGGACGGCACCCTCAATACAAGCAGAATGCTTGATAACTTCAACCCACGGGCACACATCCTTCACCGCCAGCCGAAGTAGCTCCTGTGCATGGCCTCCTTAGGCCACAAATTAACTATGAGGCCCTTCATGGCCTGTTCGGCCACCTTATGGAGCTCGACCAGCTGCTTCAGCTGGTCGCTAAGGGGCACCGGATGTCCGGCCTCAGCATACTGAGACTAGAAGACCCTCTCCGTCGAGCTCCCCTCCTTGGCCCGGTAGAATGCGGCAGCATTGGACACGCTGCGAGGAAGATCTGCGAATGCCCCTGGAGAGCTCCGAATTCGGGTAAGAAACAGGTAATTAACACTCACATGCTTACTTTGCATGAAAAATGCCTTACCCGCTGCTATTTTCTTCACCGCCTCAATCTCCTGGAGGGCCTTGTAGGCTTCGGCCTTAGCGGCTTTGGCACTCTCAAGAGCCGTTGCAAGCTCAGACTCTCGAGTCTTCGAGTCACCCTCCAAGCTCTCATGTTTTTCACGAGATCCTGGAGCTCTTGTACCTCCGCCACCCGCCTCCTCCCGCTTCTCTCGCTCAGTGCGCTCCATGTCAGACATGCTCGCATGCCACCGCCTCCTTCAGGTTCACCACCTCGTTAGTGGCCCCTACAATACCCACGTTATCCTTGTCATTTTTCTTGCAACCAAATCCTTTTCTCAGAAGGTACAATTTTCATAAGGTATTACTCACCTTCTTTTCCTCGAGCTGCTTCTTGGCATGGCCGAGCTCGTTCTCGGACCGCCGAGGTTTTCCTTCAAAGTATTGACCTCCGCTTAAGCAGTGGCGGAGGTCAAGAAGACACCGCAATCCCATATTGACATATTTTTTATGACTCCTGCGTTTATCTTTCTAAAGATCCTCAGTCCGCTTTTCTTTCCAACACCGAACCGAGCTTCAGGGCTCTTGTCTATGCGGTACCATTTTACATATATTGAAATTCTTACCTCAAAGCCTGTTAGAAGGCTACTGCAGCTTCAGTCAGCCCGCTCTTGGCGGCCGAACCTTCGAATCACCGCACTCATAATAAAGGCGGTGTTCCTCTTGATGGAGGCGCCGTTGGCGCCTCCAGAATTATCCGCACCTCCGGTTGGGCGGAGGCAGCCGGCGTCGTGGTCTTGCCCTTCTTCTGAAGGGTCGCCACGGACTCCGGAGCCACTATGGCCTCCGGCCGAGTCCGGTGCACAGTCCGGGAGGGTGTCCTGTGACACCTCCGGGGCCTCCTCCTCCTCTGGTGGGTCCTTTTTCATCCCACCTCGGCGTCGTCGGCTGACGCAGGGTGGAGGCAGTCGGAAGGGAATCCATATCCGACGCACCCAAGGACCCGCCGATTTAAACGGGAAGATCATCCTTAGGCGGACTGCGGGGTTGTATGCGGCATTAGAAAGACATTATGTGCGAAAAGAAAAACCGTGAAGTTATTCGGGAGTCCGGATACTTACGATCTCACCAGGGCTTGGCCCTTGGAGGCCCGATCCTCGTCGTCACTGGCGTTGGCGGAGCAGTTCGGGGGAAGAGTTTTTCCCTTCTTGGACCCTTCGGCCTCCCTTGTTGGGGAGGCCTTCCTTTTCTTCCCTCCCCCCGCTGGGGGAGATGCTCTCTTCTTCTCCTCCTCGCCTTGGTGGGAGGAGTCGGCCTCGGATTCATCATCCGATAGCGCCTGAAAACGGGAACTCTTCCGAGTCCCCGTGGCCGTCTTCTTGGCCTTCTTCTCCGGCACCACGTGGGGTGCCGGAGCCAAGAGCCCCGTTAAGGCGGCGTCCGCTAGGTCCTCTGGCAATGGGGCCGGACAGATAATCCGTTCGGGCTTCGCCAGCCATTCCTGTCAAAGGTAAAGGGAGTTTAGATCCCGCATAGAGCCAAACTATGGAAAATAAGTGGTGAAACCACCTACCTTGTCACGGACGCTGCGGCGGAATCCGCGATCTTGATGGCGGATGCGGAGCTTCGCGCTTGAACAAGACCTTCCGGACATCTTCGTGCGTAGTGTCGAAGAGCCCGCCAGGTCTGGTGCTGCACCGGATCAAATTCCCACATGTTGAAGCCCCGTCGCTGGCACGGGAGAATCCGGCGGATGAGCATGACCTGGACTATGTTGACGAGCTTGAGCTTCTTGTCCACCAGCCTCTGGATACAGGCTTGGAGTCTGGTCAGCTCCTCCGAATCCCCCCAAATCCGGCCACTCTCTTTCCAGGAGGTGAGCCATGTGGGGATGCCAAATCTGAATTCGGGGGCCGCTGCCCAATCAGGGTCACGCGGCTCGGTGATGTAGAACCACCCCGATTGCCACCCGTTGATGGTTTCCACGAAAGTGCCCTCCAGCCACGTAACGTGGGACATCCTGCCCACCATGGTGTTGGGTAACGTAGTAATTTCAAAAAAATTTCCTACGCACACGCAAGATCATGGTGATGCATAGCAACGAGAGGGGAGAGTGTTGTCTATGTACCCTCGTAGACCGTAGCGGAAGCAATCACAACGTAGAGGAAGTAGTCGTACGTTCTCCTCGCGATCCAACCGATCCAAGCACCGTTACTCCGGCACCTCCGAGTTCTTGACACACGTACAGCTCGGTGACGCTCCTCGGGCTCCGATCCAGCAAAGCTCGGGGAGAGAGAGTTCCGTCGGCCTGACGGCGTGGTGACGATCTTGATGTTCTACCAACGCAGGCTTCGCCTAAGCACTGCTACGATTTGACCGAGGTGGAATATGGTGGAGGGGCACCGCACACGGCTAAGGAACGATCTCAAGGATCAACTTGTGTGTTCTAGGGTGCCCCCTGCCCCGTGATATAAAGGAGCAAGGGGAGGGCCGGCCGGCCCTAGGAGGTGCGCCAAGGGAGGGAGTCCTCCTCCTAGTGGGAGTAGGACTCCCTTTCCTAGTCCAACTAGGAAGGAGGAAGGGGAAGGAAAGAGAGGAGAGGGAGAGGGAAAGGGGCCGCACCCCCTCCTTGTCCAGTCGGACTCCCCATGGGGGGGGGCGCGCGCCAACTCCTGGCGCAGCCCACTCTCTCCCCTCTTTTCCCAATAATGCCCATTACTTCCCGGGGGTTCCGGTAACCTCCCAAGACTCCGTCTTTCTCCGAAACTTCCGAACCTTTCCGTGTCCGAATATAGCCGTCAATATATCAATCTTTATGTCTCGATCATTTCGAGACTCCTCGTCATGTCCGTGATCACATCCGGGACTCGAACTCCTTCGGTACATCAAAATACACAAACTCATAATATAACCGCTATCGAAACCTTAAGCGTGCGGACCCTACGGTTCGAGAACAATGTAGACATGACCGAGACACATCTCCGGTCAATAACCAATAGCGGGACCTGGATGCCCATATTGGTTCCTACATTTTCTACGAAGATCTTTATCGGTCAGGCCGCATAACAACATAAGTTGTTCCCTTTGTCATCGGTATGTTACTTGCCCGAGATTCGATCGTCGGTATCCAATACCTAGTTCAATCTAGATTCGGTAAGTCTCTTTACTCGTTCCGTAATACATCATCTCACAACTAACTCATTAGTTGTAATGCTTGCAAGGCTTATGTGATGTGTGTTACCGAGAAGGCCCAGAGATACCTCTCCGACAATCGGAGTGACAAAACCTAATCTCGAAATACGCCAACCCAACAAGTACCTTTGGAGACACCTGTAATACTCCTTTATGATCACCCGATTCGTTGTGACGTTTGGTAGTACCCAAAGTGTTCCTCCGTAAACGGGAGTTGCATAATCTCATAGTTACGGGAACATGTATAAGTCATGAAGAAAGCAATAGCAATATACTAAACGATCAAGTGCTAAGCTAACGGAATGGGTCATGTCAATCACATCATTCTTCTAATGAGGTGATCCCATTAATCAAATGACAACACATGTCTATGGTTAGGAAACACAACCATCTTTGATTAATGAGCTAGTCTAGTAGAGGCTTACTAGTGACTATCTTTTGTCTATGTATTCACACATGTATTATGTTTCCGATTAATACAATTCTAGCATGAATAATAAACATTTATCATGATATAAGGAAATAAATAATAACTTTATTATTGCCTCTAGGGCATATTTCCTTCAGTCTCCCACTTGCACTAGAGTCAATAATCTAGATTACACGGTAATGATTCTAACACCCATGGAGTCTTGGTGCTGATCATGTTTTGCTCGTGGAAGAGGCTTAGTCAACGGGTCTGCAATATTCAGATCCGTATGTATTTTGTAAATCTCTATGTCTCCCACGTGGACTTGGTCCCGAATGGAATTGAAGCGTCTCTTGATATGCTTGGTCCTCTTGTGAAATCTGGATTCCTTTGCCAAGGCAATTGCACCAGTATTGTCACAGAAGATCTTCATTGGTCCCGATGCACTAGGTATGACACCTAGATCGTAAATGAACTCTTTCATCCAGACTCCTTCATTTTCTGCTTCCGAAGCAGCTATGTACTCCGCTTCACATGTAGATCCCGCCACGACGCTTTGTTTAGAACTGCACCAACTGACAGCTCCACCGTTTAACAAAAACACGTATCCGGTTTGCGATTTAGAATCGTCCGGATTAGTGTCAAAGCTTGCACCGACGTAACCATTTACGGCTAGCTCTTTGTCACCTCCATATACGAGAAACATATCCTTAGTCCTTTTCAGGTATTTCAGGATGTTCTTGACCGCTGTCCAGTGATCCACTCCTGGATTACTTTGGTACCTTCCTGCCAAGCTTACAGCTAAGCATACGTCACGTCTGGTACACAGCATTGCATACATGATAGAGCCTATGGCTGAAGCATAGGGAACATCGTTCATTTTTTCTCTATCTTCTGCTGTGGTCGGGCATTGAGTCTGACTCAATCTCACACCTTGTAATACAGGTAAAAAACCTTTCTTTGCTCGATCCATTTTGAACTTCTTCAAAACTTTATCAAGGTATGTGCTTTGTGAAAGTCCAATTAAGCGTCTTGATCTATCTCTATAGATCTTGATGCCCAATATGTAAGCAGCTTCACCGAGGTCTTTCATTGAAAAACTTTTGTTCAAGTATCCTTTTATGCTATCCAGAAATTCTATATCATTTCCAATCAATAATATGTCGCCTACATATAATATTAGAAATGCTACTGAGCTCCCACTCACTTTCTTGTAAATACAGGCTTCTCCAAAAGTCTCAGATAAAACCATATGCTTTGATCATACTATCAAAGCGTTTATTCCAACTCCGAGAGGCTTGCACTGCACCATAAATTGATCGCTGGAGCTTGCACACTTTGTTAGCGCTCTTTGGATCAAAAAACCTTCTGGTTGCATCATATACAACTCTTCTTCTAGAAATCCATTCAAGAATGCAGTTTTACATCCATTTGCCAAATTTCATAATCATAAAATGCGGCAATTGCTAACATGATTCGGACAGACTTAAGCATCGATACGGGTGAGAAAGTCTCATCGTAGTCAACCCCTTGAACTTGTCGAAAACCTTTTGCAACAAGTCGAGCTTTATAGACGATTACATTACCATAGGCGTCAGTCTTCTTCTTAAAGATCCATTTATTCTCAATGGCTTGCCGACCATCGGGCAAGTCAACCAAAGTCCATACTTTGTTTTCATACATGGATCCCATCTCAGATTTCATGGCATCCAGCCATTTCGTGGAATCTGGGCTCACCATCGCTTCTTCATAGTTTGTAGGTTCGCCATGGTCAAGTAACATGACTTCCAGAATAGGATTACCGTACCACTGCAGTGCGTATTTTACTCTGGTTGACCTCGTGAAGTTCAAGAGCAACTTGATCTGAAGTTTCATGATCAATATCATTAGTTTCCTCACTAATTGGTGTAGTTGTCACAGAACCATTTCTTGTGATGAATTACCTTCCAATAAGGGAGCAGATACAGATTATCTCATCAAGTTCTACTTTCCTCCCACTCACTTCTTTCGAGAGAAACTCCTTCTCTAGAAAGGATCCGAACTTAGCAACGAAAATCTTGCCTTCAGATCTGTGATAGAAGGTGTACCCAACAGTCTCCTTTGGGTATCCTATGAAGACACATTTTTCCGATTTGGGTTCGAGCTTATCTGGTTGAAGTTTCTTCACATAAGCATCGCAGCCCCAAATTTTAAGAAACGACAACTTTGGTTTCTTGCCAAACCATAGTTCATACGGTGTCGCCTCAACGGATTTAGATGGTGCCCTATTTAACGTGAATGTGGCCGTCTCTAAAGCATATCCCCAAAAGCGATAGCGGTAAATCAAGAAGAGACATCATAGATCGCACCATATCAAGTAAAGTACGATTACGACGTTCGGACACACCATTTCTCCGTGGTGTTCCGGTGGCGTGAGTTGCTAAACTATTCCACATTGTTTTAAATGTAAACCAAACTCGTAACTCAAATATTCTCCTCCACGATCAGATCGTAGAAACTTTATTTTCTTGTTACGATGATTTTCCACTTCACTCTGAAATTCTTTGAACTTTTCAAATGTTTCAGATTTGTGTTTCATTAAGTAGATATACCCATATCTGCTCAAATCATCTGTGAAGGTGAGAAAATAACGATACCCTCCGCGTGCCTCAACATTCATTGGACCACAAACATCAGTATGTATGATTTCCAACAAATCAGTTGCTCGCTCCATAGTTCCGGAGAACGGCGTTTTGGTCATCTTGCCCATGAGGCACGGTTCGCAAGTACCAAGTGATTCATAATCAAGTGATTCCGTAAGCCCATCAAGATGGAGTTTCTTCATGCGTTTTACACCGATATGACCTAAACGGCGATTACCACAAATAAGTTGCATTATCATTATCAACTCTGCATCTTTTGGTTTCAACATTATGAATATGTGTATTACTACTATCGAGATTTAATAAAAATAGACCATTCTTCAAGGGTGCGTGACCATAAAAGATATTACTCATATAAATAGAACAACCATTATTCTCTCGATTTAAATGAATAACCGTCTCGCATCAAACAAGATCCAGATATAATGTTCATGCTCACCGCCGCACCAAATAACAATTATTTAGGTCTAAAACTAATCCGAAGGTAGATGTAGAGGTAGCGTGCCGATCGCGATCACATTGACCTTGGAACCGCTTTCCCAACGCATCGTCACCTCGTCCTTTGCGATTGCTCGTTTATTACGTAGTCCCTGCTTTGAGTTGCAAATATTAGCAATGTAACCAAGATCAAATACCCAAGTGCTACTACGAGCTCTAGTAAGGTACACATCAATAACATGTATATCACATATACCTTTGTTCACCTTGCCATCCTTCTTATCCGCCAAATACTTGGGGCAGTTCCGCTTCCGAGGTCCACCGCTTGCAGTAAAACACTCGATTTCAGGCTTAGGTCCAGACTTGGGTTTCTTCTCTTGAGCAGCAACTTTCTTGTTGTTCTTTTGAAGTTCCTTCTTCTTTCCTTTGCCCTTTTCTTGAAACTAGTGGTCTTGTTGACCATCAACACTTGACGCTCTTTCTTGATTTCTACCTCCGCGGCTTTTCAAGATTGCGAAGAGCTCGGAATTGTTTTGGTCATCCCTTGCATATTATAGTTCATCACGAAGCTCTTGTAGCTTGGTGGCGATGATTGGAGAATTCTGTCAATGACACTATTATCCGGAAGAGTAACTCCCAGTTGAATCAAGTGATTATTATACCCGGACATTTTGAGTATATGTTCACTTGTAACTATTCTCCTCCATCTTGCAGCTATAGAACTTATTGGAGACTTCATATCTCTCAATCCGGCATTTGCTTGAAATATTAACTTCAACTCCTGGAACATCTCATATGCTCCATGACGTTCAAAACGTGTTGAAGACCCGGTTCTAAGCCGTAAAGCATGGCACACTGAACTATCGAGTAGTCATCAGCTTTGCTCTGCCAGACGTTCACAACTTCTGGCGCAGCTCCTGCAGCAGGCCTGGCACCCAGCGGTGCTTCCAGGATGTAATGAGGATAATCCTCAAGTTAGGGACCCAGTCCGTGTAATTGCTACCATCATCTTTCAACTTTGCTTTCTCAAGGAACGCATTAAAATTCAACGGAACAATAGCACGAGCCATCTATCTACAGTAAACATAGACAAGCAAAATACTATCAGGTACTAAGTTCATGTTAAATTTAAGTTTTAATTAATCATATTAAAACCTCCCACTTAGACAGACATCTGTCTAGTCATCCAAGTGATTACGTGATCCAAATCAACTAAACCATGTACGATCATCACGTGAGATGGAGTAGTTTCAATGGTGAACATCACTATGTTGATCATATCTACTATATGATTCATGCTTGACCTTTCGGTCTCCGTGTTCCGAGGCCATATCTCATTATATGCTAGGCTCGTCAAGTTTAACCTGAGTATTCCGCGTGTGCAACTGTTTTGCACCCGTTGTAGATGGACGTAGAACTTATCACACCCGATCATCACGTGGTGTGCAGGTACTACGAACTTTGGCAACGGTGCATACTCGAGAGAACACTTCTTGATAATTTTAGTGAGAGATCATCTTATAATGCTACCGTCAATCAAAGCAAGATAAGATGCATAAAGGATAAACATCACATGCAATCAATATAAGTGATATGATATGGCCATCATCATCTTGTGCTTGTGATCTCCATCTCTGAAGCACCGTCGTGATCACCATCGTCACCGGCGCGACACCTTGATCTCCATCGTAGCATCGTTGTCGTCTCGCCAATTGTTGCTTCTACGACTATCGCTACCGCTTAGTGATAAAGTAAAAGCAATTACAAAGGCGTTGCATTTCATACAATAAAGCGACAACCATATGGCTCCTGCCGATTGTCGATAACTTCGGTTACAAAACATGATCATCTCATACAATAAAATATAGCATCACGTCTTGACCATATCACATCACAACATGCCCTGCAAAAACAAGTTAGACGTCCTCTACTTTGTTGTTGCAAGTTTTACGTGGCTGCTACGGGCTAAGCGAGAACCGTTCTTACCTACGCATCAAAACCACAACGATACTTCGTCAAATAGACTCCGTTTTAACCTTCTCAAGGACCGGGCGTAGCTACTTTCAGTTCAACTAAAGTGAGAGAGACAGACACCCGCCAGCCACCTTTAAGCACGAGTGCTCGTAGCGGTGAAACCAGTCTCGCGTAAGCGTCTGGCGTAATGTCGGTCCGGCCGCTTCATCCCACAATACCGCTGAACCAAAGTATGACATGCTGGTAGGCAAGATGACTTGTATCGCCCACAACTCACTTGTGTTCTACTCGTGCATATGACATCAACGCATAAAACCAGGCTCGGATGCCACTTTGTTGGGTAACGTAGTAATTTCAAAAAATTTCCTACGCATTAACGCAAGATCATGGTGATGCATAGCAACGAGAGGAGAGTGTTGTCTACGTACCCTCGTGAGACCGTGGCGGAAGCAATCACAACGTAGAGGAAGTAGTAAATGCGTTCTCCTCGCGATCCAACCGATCCAAGCACCGTTACTCCGGCACCTCCGAGTTCTTGACACACGTACAGCTCGGTGGCGCTCCTCGGGCTCCGATCCAGCAAAGCTCCGGGAGAGAGTTCCGTCGGCCTGACGGCGTGGTGGCGATCTTGATGTTCTACCAACGCAGGCTTCGCCTAAGCACTGCTACGATTTGACCGAGGTGGAATATGGTGGAGGGGGCACCGCTGCACGGCTAAGGAGCGATCTCAAGGATCAACTTGTGTGTTCTAGGGTGCCCCTGCCCCGTATATAAAGGAGCAAGGGGAGGGCGGCCGGCCCTAGGAGGTGCGCCAAGGGAGGGGAGTCCTCCTCCTAGTGGGAGTAGGACTCCCTTTCCTAGTCCAACTAGGAAGGAGGAAGGGGAAGGAAGAGAGAGGGAGAGGGAAAGGGGGCCCGCGCCCCCCCTCCTTGTCCAATTCGGACTCCCCATGGGGGGGGGGGGCGCCACCTCCTGGCGCAGGCCGCTCTCTCCCCTCTTGGCCCAATAAGGCCCATTACTTCCCCGGGGGGTTCCGGTAACCCCTCGGCACTCCGTCTTTCTCCGGAAACTTCCGGAACCTTTCCGTGTCCGAATATAGCCGTCCAATATATCAATCTTTATGTCTCGATCTTTTCGAGACTCCTCGTCATGTCCGTGATCACATCCGGGACTCCGAACTCCTTCGGTACATCAAAATACACAAACTCATAATATAACCGTCCTCGAAACCTTAAGCGTGCGGACCCTACGGTTCGAGAACAATGTAGACATGACCGAGACACATCTTCGGTCAATAACCAATAAGCGGGACCTGGATGCCCATATTGGTTCCTACATTTCTCTGAAGATCTTTATCGGTCGGACCGCATAACAACATACGTTGTTCCCTTTGTCATCGGTATGTTACTTGCCCGAGATTCGATCGTCGGTATCCAATACCTAGTTCAATCTAAATTCTGGTAAGTCTCTTTACTCGTTCCGTAATACATCATCTCACAACTAACTCATTAGTTGTAATGCTTGCAAGGCTTATGTGATGTGTGTTACCGAGAAGGCCCAGAGATACCTCTCCAGAGCAATCGGAGTGACAAAACCTAATCTCGAAATCGCCAACCCAACAAGTACCTTTGGAGACACTGTAATACTCCTTTATGATCACCCGATTACGTTGTGACGTTTGGTAGTACCCAAAGTGTTCCTCCGGTAAACAGGAGTTGCATAATCTCATAGTTACAGGAACATGTATAAGTCATGAAGAAAGCAATAGCAATATACTAAGCGATCAAGTGCTAAGCTAACGGAATGGGTCATGTCAATCACATCATTCTTCTAATGAGGTGATCCCATTAATCAAATGACAACACATGTCTATGGTTAGGAAACACAACCATCTTTGATTAATGAGCTAGTCTAGTAGAGGCTTACTAGTGACTATCTTTTTGTCTATGTATTCACACATGTATTATGTTTCCGATTAATACAATTCTAGCATGAATAATAAACATTTATCATGATATAAGGAAATAAATAATAACTTTATTATTGCCTCTAGGGCATATTTCCTTCACATGGCGCCTCCGCACTCCGCTTGGCTGCCCTTCACAACCTTCGGCTTGACACTGAAGGTCTTGAGCCAAAAGCCGAAGTGGGGCTTATGCAAAGGAAGGCCTCACACACGACGATAAACGCCGAGATGTTGAGGATGAAATTCGGGGCCAGATCATGGAAATCTAGGCCGTAGTAGAACATGAGCCCCCAGACAAAGGGAGGAAGCGGGAAGCCCAGTCCGCGGAGGAAATGGGGAAGAAATACTACCCTCTCATGGGGCCTGGGGTTGGGGACAAGCTCTCCCTCGTCGGGGAGCCGATGCGCGATGTTCTTTGGACAAATATCCGGCGTCGCGCAGCTTCTGGATCTGCTCCTCCGTGACGGAGGAGGCCATCCAGTTGCCTCCCGCTCCGGACATAGTTGGAGAAGGTTGAGGTATGAAGTGCGGACTTGGGCGCTGGAGCTCGAGTTCGCGGAGATGGATAAGCCAAGGAGGAAGAAGGCGCAGGTAAAAGGGTTGGATCTTTATCCCCTTATATGGGCGGACAAAAACATGTGTCTCCGCCGGCCTGGTAAAACTCGCTTATCCCCCAAGCGTCACAATCAATGGCGCGGTTGGGTTACCCACGTCCGTATTGATGGGAATCCCGGAATAAGGGGAACACGATCTCTGCTTCGACAAGACGTGCCAAGGAAACCGCTTCGCTAAACACGCTGAGGTGGAACAATAAAAACAATTTGAGTAAAGGCTTGGCAGTGGTGCGACGTCACGCCACAGAATACGTCAGCAGATTGATCTTGTGTAATATTATTCTCTCTACGGTGGTATGTGGAATTTATTTTTGCGAGCGGACACTATCCTGGTGTTCACAATCTTCTATAAATTATTCGGAGGAAGAACCTGCCTTGCAATGCCGAAGACAACATGTCGCGCGCCGAACTTCGTCGTCATTGAAGCCTGGTTCAGGGCTCACGAGGAGTTCCGGATTAGGGGTGTCCGGATAGCGAACTATCATCATCGGCGGACTCCAAGACTATGAAGATACAAGATTGAAGACTTCGTCCGTGTCCGGATGGGACTTTCCTTGGCGTGGAAGGCAAGCTTGGCGATACGGATATGTAGATCTCCTACCATTGTAATCGACTGTGTAACCCTAGCCCTCTCCGGTGTCTATATAAACCAGATGGCTTTAGTCCATAGGACGAACAACAATCATACCATAGGCTAGCTTCTAGGGTTTAGCCTCTTTGATCTCGTGGTAGATCCACTCTTGTAACACACATCATCAATATTAATCAAGCGGGGACGTAGGGTTTTACCTCCATCAAGAGGGCCCGAACCTGGGTAAAACATCGTGTCCCTTGTCTCCTGTTACCATCCGCCTAGACGCACAGTTCGGGACCCCCTACCCGAGATCCGCCGGTTTTGACAGCGACAGTCGCCTATTCACCCCCTCTAGTTGATAACTAGCACTTTCAATTGGTATCAGAGCAAGGTACTCCCTTGTTCGATGTGATTCGGTTTAACCACCTGGAGTTTTAGCTATGTCGACTGCAGGGATAATCAAAGTCTCCGCTGCATGTCCCGTCTTCGATGGAACTGAATATCCCTACTGGAAGAATAAGATGCGCATGCATCTTGAAGCCATTGATGTCGACCTCTGGTATGTCGTCAAGAATGGCGTTCCCAAGACTGGTGAAGGTGTCACCCCTGCTGATGTCAAGAAGTTCATTCAACTGGATTGTACTGCCAAGAACATCATCTGTGATCATTTGACCAAAGGACAGTATGGCCGTGTGAGGGCTCTGGAAACGTCGAAGCTAGTCTGGGACTGGTTCTCCAAGGTCAACGAAGGCGTCTCAACCCAGAGAGATCAAAGGATCAGTGTTCTTTGCAACCTCTTCAACCGCTTCAAGAGAAACGACAATGAGAACGTCCAGCTCACGTTTGACCGGCTCACTGACATCACAAATGAGCTTCGTGCTCTTGGCGCCACTGAGATCACCAAGCATGAAATCGTCAAGACATTACTGAGATCACTTGACAGCTCCTTTGACACCCTTGCCCTCATGATACAAGAACGCCCTGACTTCAAGATACTCGATCCGTCTGATATACTTGAGAGGCTCAACACACATGAGTTCCAGCTATCTGAGAAAAGAGATATCTATGGTCCCAACTACGGCCGAACTCCCGCTTTGAAGGCCAAAGCTGTTTCCTCATCTGAAGAAGAATCTGACTGCAGTTCTGATGATCCTAAAGACATTGGAAAGGAACTTGCTATGCTTGTGAAGAAGTTTCAGAAGTTCACTACGAAGAAGGGCTTCAGAAAGTCTTCACGATCCAGCTCAAGAAATGATGAAGCTTCCACTCATGACTACAAGAAGAGAACATGTCACAAGTGCAAGAAACATGGACACTACATCTCTGAGTGTCCACAGTGGGACAATGAGAAGAAGAAGAAGAAGAGCAAGGAATATGATTCTGATGACAAGAAGAAGAAGAAATCCTCAAAGTCTTCTTCCAAGTCTTCATCCAAGTCTTCATCCCATAAGAAGAGCTCATCTGGCAAGGCTCGTGCTTTTGTTGGCAAGGAGATGGATTCAGAAGAGGAGTCTGCTTCAGAGGAGGCAGAGGTGGATTCTGAGGGGGAGTCTAAATCGGGTGTTGCGAGTCTGGCCCTAGCTACTGCCTACGTCACCAAGTCCATCTTCAACACCAAAGACAATGGCTCCGTCACCAACACTGATGATAATGTGTAGGACCTTGAAGTATGTCTAGAGGGGGGGGGGGTGATTAGACTACTTGACCAATAAAAACTTAACCTTTTCCCAATTTATAGTTTGGCAGATTTTAGCTATTTTAGGACAAGTCAAGCAATCATCACACAATTCAAGCAAGCATGCAAAGAGTATATTGGCAGCGGAAATTAAAGCATGCAACTTGCAAGAAAGTAAGGGGAAGGGTTTAGAGGATTCAAACGCAATTGGAGACACGGATGTTTTTGGCGTGGTTCCGATAGGTGGTGCTATCGTACCTCCACGTTGATGGAGACTTCAACCCACGAAGTGTAATGGTTGTGTGAGTCCACGGATAGCTCCACCCACGAAGGGTCCACGAAGTAGCAACCTTGTCTATCCCACCATGGCCATCGCCCACGAAGGACTTGCCACACTAGTGGTAGATCTTCACGAAGTAGGCGATCTCCTTGCCCTTACAAACTCCTTGGTTAAACTCCACAATCTTGTCAGAGGCTCCCAAGTGACACCTAGCCAATCTAGGAGACACCACTCTCCAAGAAGTAACAAATGGTGTGTTGATGATGAACTCCTTGCTCTTGTGCTTCAAATGATAGTCTCCCCAACACTCAACTCTCTCTCATAGGATTTGGATCTGGTGGAAATAAGGTTTGCGTGGAAAGCAACTTGGGGAAGGCTAGAGATCAAGATTCATATGATAGGAATGGAATATCTTGGCCTCAACACATGAGTAGGTGGTTCTCTCTCAGAAATGGTAAGTTGGAAGTGTAGGTTTAGTCTGATGGCTCTCTCTCCACGAATGAAGAGGAGGTGGAGGGGTATATATAGCCTCCACACAAAATCCAACTGTTACACACAATTTACCAAACTCGGTGGGACCGAATCGTTAAACTCGGTCGGACCGATTTAGTAAACCTAGTGACTGTTAGTGATTTTCGGTGGGACTGATATGCATCTCGGTGAGACCGATGTGGTTAGGGTTAGGGCATAACGTAATCTCGGTGAGACCGATTACACAAACTCGGAGAGACCGATTTTGGTAATTAGCTAACCATAGAGTTGGTCAGGTAAACTTGGTGGGACCGATTTCCTCTTTTCGGTGAGACCGAAATGTTACAAAAAGGAAACAGAGAGTTTACATTGCAATCTCGGTGGGACCGGTCGCTCACTTTGGTTAGACCGAAACGTTACGAAGGGAAATAGAGAGATTGCAACCCCATCTCGGTGAGACCGAGATCCCTATCGGTAAGACCGATTTTCTTAGGGTTTGTGGTAGTGGCTATGACTTTTGGAATCGGTGGCGCCGGATAGAAAGAATCGGTGTGACCGATTTTGGCTTTAGGTTTAGGTCATTTGTGGATGTGGGAAAGTAGTTGAGGGTTTTGGAGCATATCACTAAGCACATGAAGCAAAAGGCTCATTAAGCAACACCTCATCCCTTCTTGATAGTATTGGCTTTTCCTATAGACTCAATGTGATCTTGGATCACTAAAATGTAAAATGAAGAGTCTTGAGCTTTTGAGCTTAAGCCAATCCTTTGTCCTTAGTATTTTGAGGGATCCACTTTCCTCATCCATGCCATGCCATTCATTGAGCTTTCCTGAAATAATAGTCTTGGAATAGCATTAGCTCAATGAGCTATATGTTGTTATGAATTACCAAAACCACCTAGGGATAGTTGCACTTTCAATCTGCCCCTTTTTGGTAATTGATGACCACATATAGATCAAAGCTTCGACAAATGATAATAGAATTTAAATAACATCGTCGCTTTGAGAAGTATGTGCTAAGCAAGAGCTCCCCCTAAATTTGTGCATAGTTTTAGATTTGCTTTGGACTGCAAATGCACAATGAATTAGGCTCATGGGTTACTCTTCCATGTCACATACATCTTGGTGGAGCGCTCAAAATAATAAACAATGAATACATGCACTCATCACCAAGCAAAGTGAGTGATCACATAAGATAGATAGGATAATATCAAGCATGCATAAGTGTAGCTTATGATCAAGCACATGATCATCAATGTCTCACAAGCATAGTATCTCAACCAAAAGCAAGTTGAAAACCACCAAATAAAGCAAGAGAGAACAAAAGCAACACTCTCTCTCTCGAAGCCTATGATCTATACATTTTTCTCCCCCTTTGGCAACAAGTTACCAAAAAGTTCATAAAAAATGCATAGTGCTAGATCGACTCTCAGGCTTGATCTTCTGGTGGTGGTGTAGAGATGGCTCCTTGGACGAAGACTTCAGTTGATGTAGATGGAGCTGGAGCTGATGAAGGTGCTAGAGCTGGTGGCACTGAGGCTGTAGCTGGTGCAGACGAAGTTGCTCTTGTGTCAGTCACTGGCACAGCTGATGACCTCTGGGCTCTAGGCACTCGGGCAAAGACATTGGTTGTAGTCTTGCCCTTCCTCTCCTGCATGTCCTCTTGTAGCTCCTCCACTGCAGTCTGAATCTCAGTTACTTTCACATCTAAGTTATAGAACTTTTGTTCTATGATTCTCTCAAGCTGCTCCTGCTTGTTCTTCAAGAAATACTCAGATGCCTCCTCTTGAGTTGGCATCTTGGCAGCCTTCTCCCTCTTCGCCTTCTCCTTCTTCTCCTGAGCTTGAACTGATTGTGGATCATCTTTATTCATGACAACCTCATTGTCCTCAAAGTCTGGATAAAGTGGAAAGTGTTCCTTATCCAACTGATATTTTCCTGTGCCCATCATTGAGTTTATCAGTTCTTGAATCTGAGCTACATATCCACAACTCCTCTTCTGATCTGCTGCAGTCCTCTTGATAGTTTCAGTGATCAGGCTCATGACTTTAAACTCTATGGCACATCAAACACATGCAACATGTTGATGGCATGCCCTCTGATCATGTTATGGTCACCTGACTTGGGCAACAAAGTGTGCCTCAGAATCCAATTTATAGTTGGCAACCCTGACAGCAGATAGTGAACTGATCCAAACTTGTGAGTTGCTAATGCCTTGTTTGGAATTTCCTTGTACATGTGAGCCATTGAATTGTGATCCTTTTTCTTCTTTGCAAAGATGCCTAGGTCATCCTCATTCTCCTCTGGGGCATTTATCAGACTTGCCCATTCTTCAACAGTTGACTGGTACCTTGTACCTTCAGACATCCAAACAATTCTCCCATCTGGGTAGAAATGTGCTGTGGAGTAAAACTGCATGATAAGTTCATCATTCCAATTTGTGAGCTTTTGCCCAACAAAATCTGCAACTCCATAACTCACAAAGTTGTCCTGCACTCCAGGATAGTGCTCTTCATTCTCCTTGATGAAGTTCAGTCGACCCACCTCATGTCACAGACAATGGGCTTCTTGTCCAACAGAATGGTCTCATAAAAGTCCTGTTGTTCCTTTGTGTGGAACCTGTAATCAACATCAGTTCTTCTCCTTGAAGCATATGGATCTTCCATCCTCCATTTCCTCAGCCCTGAATCCTTCCTGATTCTCATGTTCTCAGCCACAGGATGGGCATCATTGTGGTCTGGTATCTTTGGCTTGAGCTTCCTCAGAACTTGTCCTTCTTCATCTTCCTCATCAACCTCAGGCACTGGGGCCTTGTTCTTTTCAGCAGCTGGAATACTCCTAGTATTCCTCTTTGGTGCAAACTTGGCCTTGGGGGCAGCTTTGGGTGTTTCCTTGGGCTTAGATGTGGAAGCCCCTGATCTGATTGCATCACCCATAAGCTTTGGTGCCTTTGGTGCTGGTGCATCAGGCTCTTCCTCTTCTTCCATCATGGAAGGCTTCCCAATAACTTTGGCCATGGTCATCTTGACCCTTTCCTTCCTCTTCTTGCTTTCAAAGAATCGGCTCTTTGGGTTCAGGATTTTCGTGTAGTTGAGTTGATGTTCTGGCCTTAGACATTGGTTGTCTTCCTGCAGGCCTTTTGATCTTCATGACCCTTTCCTTCTTGAGCACTTCTTTCTTGGAAGTAGCCTCATCTTCCTCAGCCCTCTAATCTTCATCCTCTGAATCTGAATTTCTTTTCCTCCTTTGCCTAGTAGCAGCCTTAGGAGAATTGCTAGGAGTACTTCTGCTCCCTTCATCTGAAGTTGAGGGACTAGTGCCCTCGCTCAAGTTTATCTGCTCTTCTGACCTGTTCTGGCTGTCACTTTGATCAGACATACTGCAAAAGCTGACTGTTGACCACCGTGAAGAGTTTATAGATGAGATAGAAAAGATGAGCATCACAAAATGCAGAGGTTTTTGCAAAAGAATGACTCGAAAGTTCGGTTTTAGTTTTCCACAGAAAGCATTTCGGATCCACCGATTTTCAAACTCGGTGATACCGAAGCAGTTTTGGAACCTAAACTGATGATCTCGGTTGGACCGAGTTTCAGTTCGGTGGCACCGAGACTGTAGGGTTTCACAGAATTCTCAAATCGGTTGCACCGATTAGTAAATCTCGGTCAGACCGAGAGTCACTTGTGCAATGGCATATGTCAAATCGGTGAGACCGAGTTTTTCAACTCGGTGGGTCCGAGATGGTTTCATGAAACCTAAACCTAAAAATCTGAATCACATCTAATCTATGAACTACTTTGGCTGGATAGATGAGTTGCAATCATGGCAAGATTCAATATGAAAACAATGTGCTAGGAAGCAGACGTGGATAGCACAAAGATCAAGTCCATACCCTAACTTGGCGGTGGACTTGCTACGGCGGCAACGGCGGGGTCGAAATCCGTTGACGGCGGCGAAGACCAGCGACAGGAGGCTGCTGGCAACGAGGAGACGATCCGGAGAACACGATGGCAGAGCGAGCTGATGCGCGGGCGAAGGGTTTCGGAGAAATTTCCAAAATTTTGCCCGTGACTATATATAGCCCGACCCTATCGGTGTGACCGAGTGGAACAACTCGGTGGCACCGAGATGCATAACCGCTTAGCGATTCTGACAACTCGGTGAGACCAAAAAGTTCAAATCGGTTGCACCGAGATTGAAAACTCAGATCAACTTGATGATCTCGGTAGGACCGAAATGGTAGGATCGGTCAGACCGAGAATCACTAAGATGTTTTGGAAGTTTAAGTCTATGACGAATCGGGACTCGAGTGCTCCTCACACGTAGTGGTTCGAATCTGACTTGATCAAATTTTGTGATGTAGCATGAATAGAGTTTGAGATGAGAAAAGCATAGATAGCTAAAGAAGGCTCTTAGGCATTCTTGTCCATCCACTTGGCCAAAAGAAGAAAGAACCAAACAAACAAAACAACAAGTGGATGTCCTTGAATGAGTAAAATATGCACCAACATGCTCACACAATAAGATGGCAATTGAAATATGTGGCAAAGCATGCACAACCGATTCTAGCATCTATCAAACAATTGGCGATGACTAGGTCATCTATATATGAGTATATTGACTTAGGAGTCATTTGAGAACATTTGATCATTGGTCATACTCATCGATTAAGCTCAGGTGGGGTTACCACTTTTACATAATGCATTTATTTGTTCACACCATTAGAGTTGCTTTGACTCAATTCTTAGAGTTAAGCTCCCCTAGATGTGAGATCCCCCTTAGAGGGTTGAACTAACCTTGGGTTTTGTCGATGATGACTTCATGTAGGTGTTGAAGATGTAGATGCTCAATGTTGATGTAGATCATTTGGAGCAATCCTTTGGAGTGAGTTGCACTTTCAACTTGCCTACATGGGTTAGTCCCACAAGGAACAAACAAGAATATCCATAGACATAGAGTGATGCACACACAAGATGATGTCCATGAAAACATTTGGTTACCTTGTCCCTTGCCTTACCAACGTGAGGGTTTGTGACTCCTTAAACTAGTGCAAGATGTGAAAGTTGATTGCACTTGTTCTTGCCAAAATGATATGAGTGAAGAATGTTGGCGGAGTCACCCTCAATAACTCTCTAGTTCTTCTTCTTCGGGATCCACATCATCTTGATGGGAATCCTTGGAGTTGTAGTTGTACTTGATGAAGTAGAACTTGACGTAGTCTTGGGAACCCACTCGAACGAGGCTTTAGGTGCTTCTTCAAATGCATCAATCTCTTCTTGAAGCTTGTCCTTGCCTTTGTTCTTGTGGTCTTGTGGTGGAAGATCATCTTGAGCTTGTGTCCCCTTGAGGGAAGTAGGATCATACTTCTCTTGTTGAGGAACAAACTTTGTCTTGGGTTATTGATCTTCTTCCCACTCAACTCCATTGGCGTTGAACTTTCGTTCAAAACCAATACCTTGATTCTTCCGGTGCCTTCCTTGCTTATGCATAATTTCCTCGAATTGCTTACTCGGCAAGGCTCTTGTAAACACCTTTCTCTATAATTCCCTTCAATAAACTATTTTCTTGCTCAAGTGTAACTTGGCTAAGAGAATAATTAGTGGAATCAAGAGAACTACTAGAAGCAACAACATTGGATTTGACATTATTATTGTTACTACTAGAGGAAGTATCTTTCTTGTGCTTGTTACTAGACTTGACTTGAGGCATGTAAGTAGATAAGAGCAAACTCTTGGCAATGTAAGAAGAACTTTTCTTGCGGAGATCATCATTGATTGCCTTTAAGAACTCATGCTCTTGCTCAAGATTGAGCTTTTCAAAGCGTAACTTCTCATGAGCCCTTAAAAGTTCTCGATGATCTTGAAGATAGTTTCATGAGCCAACTTAAGAGTGTTTAGTTCTTTAGTTAGAAGCTCAATTTTCTCCTTATCATTGTCATTCGTTTGATTAGCATGATTAATTGACGTTTCATCATAGTATTCATCACTAGAGTTGTCAACGAGTAAATCATCATCACCTAGCAAGTCATCTTCATCACTATTGAAATCAACATACTCGGGATGTGTTAACTTTGGACCTTTGGCCATGAAGCATCTTCCAATTCCTTCATTTGGTGAATCAAATATGTCGTAGGAGTTGGTTGACACAAGTGCTAGACCGGCAACACCTTCATCTTGAGTATATTCGGAGTCGGAGTGATAGCTTCTCTCGGAGTGATGGTCGGAGTCGGAGCCGGAAACCCATTCACCAACATGAGCTTGATGTCTTCGTTTTGTGTAGCTCTTTGATGACTTGTCCTTTCTTTTCGAATCCTTGCTTCTCCGTGAGGGTCTTCGTTCATAACGATCATCTCTACTCCTCCTCTCTCTCGGTGGTGATTCTTCTCTTTTGCTTCTTCTTTTTGGAGAATCTTCTCTTCTTTTGTAGGGTGCCGTACACTCATTGGAGTAGTGTCCGGGTCTCCCACAATTGTAGCAATTGTGCTCTCGACTAGAAGATCTTTTGTCATTGTAAGACCTTGACTTGGAGCTTATTTCTTTGCTTCTACTTTTGTAGAACTTGTTGAAGTTCTTCACCATTAAGCTCAATTCTTCATTGAAGGTTGGTTTCTCACTTGATGATGTGGGGGCTTCACTTGAGGCTTTGTAAGCACCACTTGACTTGTTGTGAAGTTCCTCCTTATCCTTGAGTGACATCTCATGAGCAACAATCCTTCCAATGACTTCTGTTGGCTTGCGATCTTTGTAGTTTGGCATCATTTGGATCAATGTGCACACGGTATCATACTTTCCATCCAATGCTCTTAGGATCTTCTTGATGATGAATTTGTCGGTCATCTCTTCACTCCCTAAGCCGGCAATCTCATTTGTGATAAGAGAAAGCCTAGAGTACATTTCAGCGACACCTTCACCATCCTTCATTTTTAACTTGTCAAGCTGACTTCGGAGCACATCCAACTTGGATTCCTTGACGGATTCGGTACCTTCGTGCATATCAATCAAAGTATCCCAAATTTCTTTTGCATTCTCAAGACGGCTGATTTTGTTGAATTCTTCGGGGCACAATCCGTTGAAGATGATGTCACATGCTTGAGCGTTGTATTGTAGCATCTTCAATTCTACCGCATTAGCTTCACGGTTCGGTTCTCTCCCATCGAAAAATTCACCTTGCAAGCCAATACAAATAATTGCCCAAACGGCGGGATTATGTCCAAGAATATGCATTTTCATCTTATGCTTCCAACTTGCAAAATTAGTACCATCAAAGTAAGGACCTCTACGGTGATAATTTCCCTCGCTAGACGCCATACTCTCCTAGGTTGTGAAACCAAGGCTATGACCACCAAAAGCTATGGAAATCAAAGCAAATGGAGAACAGAGCTCTGATACCACTTGTAGGACCTTGAAGTATGTCTAGGGGGGTGATTAGACGACTTGACCAATAAAAACTTAACCATTTCCCAATTTTATAGTTTGGTAGATTTTAGCTATTGTAGGACAAGTCAAGCAATCATCACACAATTCAAGCAAGCATGCAAAGAGTATATTGGCAGTGGAAATTAAAGCATGCAACTTGCAAGAAAGTAAGGGGAAGGGTTTAGAGGAGTCAAACGCAATTGGAGACACGGATGTTTTTGGCGTGGTTCCGATAGGTGGTGCTATCGTACCTCCACGTTGATGGAGACTTCAACCCACGAAGGGTAACGGTTGCGCGAGTCCACGGAGGGCTCCACCCACGAAGGGTCCACGAAGTAGCAACCTTGTCTATCCCACCATGGCCGTCGCCCACGAAGGACTTGCCTCACTAGCGGTAGATCTTCACGAAGTAGGCGATCTCCTTTCCCTTACAAACTCCTTGGTTCAACTCCACAATCATGTCGGAGGCTCCCAAGTGACACCTAGCCAATCTAGGAGACACCACTCTCCAAGAAGTAATAAATGGTGTGTTGATGATGAACTCCTTGCTCTTGTGCTTCAAATGATAGTCTCCCAACACTCAACTCTCTCTCATAGGATTTGGATCTGGTGGAAAGAAGGTTTGAGTGGAAAGCAACTTGGGGAAGGCTAGAGATCAAGATTAATATGATAGGAATGGAATATCTTGGCCTCAACACATGAGTAGGTGGTTCTCTCGGAAATGGTAAGTTGGAAGTGTAGGTTTAGTCGATGGCTCTCTCTCCACGAATGAAGAGGAGGTGGAGGGTATATATAGCCTCCACACAAAATCCAACCGTTACACACAATTTACCAAACTCGGTGGGACCGAATCGTTAAACTCGGTCGGACCGATTTAGTAAACCTAGTGACCGTTAGTGATTTTCGGTGGGACTGACATGCATCTCGGTGAGACCGATGTTGTTAGGGTTAGGGCATAATGTAATCTCGGTGAGACCGATTACACAAACTCGGTGAGACCGATTTTGGTAATTAGCTAACCAGAGAGTTGGTCAGGTAAACTCGGTGGGACCGATTTGCTCTTTTCGGTGAGACCGAAATGTTGCGAAAAGGAAACAGAGAGTTTACATTGCAATCTCGGTGGGACCGATCGCTCACTTCGGTTAGACCGAAACGTTACGAAGGGAAACAGAGAGATTGCAACCCCATCTCGGTGAGACCGAGATCCCTATCAGTAAGACCGATTTGCTTAGGGTTTGTGGCAGTGGCTACGACTTTTGGAATCGGTGGCGCCGGATAGAAAGAATGCGTGTGACCGATTTTGGCTTTAGGTTTAGGTCATTTGTGGATGTGGGAAAGTAGTTGAGTGTTTTGGAGCATATCAATAAGCACATGAAGCAAAAGGCTCATTAAGCAACACCTCATCCCTTCTTGATAGTATTGGCTTTTCCTATAGACTCAATGTGATCTTGGATCACTAAAATGTGAAATGAAGAGTCTTGAGCTTTTGAGCTTAAACCAATCCTTTGTCCTTAGTGTTTTGAGGGATCCACTTTCATCATCCATGCCATGCCATTCATTGAGCTTTCCTGAAATAATAGTCTTGGAATAGCATTAGCTCAATGAGCTATATGTTGTTATGAATTACCAAAACCACCTAGGGATAGTTGCACTTTCATAATGACAAGGACGACTCGCCTCCCACCTACTGCTTCATGGCACATGGTGCCAAGGTAAAATCACGCGACGCTTACTTTCAAACATCAAGTGAAGATGACTCTGATTGTGAATCCAAACCCATCTACAAAACACTTGCTAAAATTGGAACCGAACAATGTAAAGCTATGGAACATACTCAAAAACTGTTAGACAAAAGCGATGACCTGTTGGACGCGGAAATGACCCGTTCTTAGTCCTTAGTTGAAGACATAAAAAATCTTCATGCTAAGTACCAGGAACTTGAAAGTCGTCATGAAACGCTCACAACCACTCATGAAAAGCTCTCCTATGATTATATTCAAAGGAAGCAAGAGCTTGAGAAATTGAGAGCGGCTCATGAAGATCTTCAAAAAGAGAATGAGTCACTTCGCGCTCAACAGATCAGTTCCGCTAAGGAATGATTTGAACCACCATGTCTAAAATGCCTTGAGCGTGACAACGCTACCTCTGTTGCTGAATGTTCTACTGCTGCTACTGTTGCAATATCATCAACTGCTAATGTGGTAACTAACCCCTCTGCGGAGGATACCACTACTATTGCTGATGAAAATGCTAGGTTGAAGACATTGCTTGAAACAGGGATGTACAAAAGTCTCAAAGGGCATCAGACACTGTGCGATGTCCTCAAAAGCAGATTCTGAACCGAAACCCGAGGAAAGAGGGTGTTGGGTTCGAGAGGAAAATGAATGTTGATGGCTTCTACCGAAGCCCTGAGCAGACTTCAAAACCACATGGGTTCTTTGTAAAGGGACCTTCAGTGATCCATCCACCTTATCTAGCTTCACCTGTGCTAACCCTATTATCATTGATGAATCCTTTGATGCAAACTATAAACTGTTTAAGAATCAGAATGGTGAAGTGTTTGCCAGGTATATTGGTACTAACTGCAGGGACGGGCCACCTATGAAGAAGATCTAGTTTCCCAAAAGTTGTCTTGAGAATCTTCCTGTGAATGTCATCATGACACCACCTGGGAAGAAGACAAATCCCAGACCAAAGGCTTCATATGACCCAAAGGCTTCATACAGACAAAGGACTCACCTGAGTCACCCTAACGCCAATGTTTTGCAGGGAAATCATACTCATACTTACAAATATGAGCATGTGTCTTCGAACCGCTATGTTCATAGAACTAAGAACTTTTCTGCTTATTCATATGAGTATCGTTCTTCTCTGGCAAGGCTATTTGCTAGGGCTCCAAAGCCGAAGTTCTCAGATGCTGCACTTAGACTCATTGCTTCTAAGCCACCCCTCAAGATGTGGGTGGTTAAGAAGAATTAACTTTCTTTTGCAGGGAAAGGTCTCCAGCCGGAAATCAAAGGCGTCTGATGCTATTGCTGGGGACCTAAAACATCTTGTAGGGCGCAAGATCAAATACTCAAATGGTCTTACTATGTATTTTGTTCCTGAATTGTTTGTCAAACATCCTATCAGTCCTAATCTTGATTTGAGCTTTGATAATCCTCTTGCTCGTCAAATGTTTATGCTTCACAATACTCTTGGTGAAGCCTATCCCCCTAACTGTACTGTAGGGTATGACACCTCATGCTTCAGAATGGATTATGGATAGCGGATGCACTAATCATATGACCGGTGATCAAGTCTTCTCATGGACTCAACCTTACGTCCATCGGACAAAAGTCACATCACATTTTCTTGACCTTTGGTAAAAGCAAGGTTTTGGGTCTAGGTAGAGTTGCAATCTCAAAGGATCAACACATGGATAAAGTGATGCTTGTTGAATCCCTTGGTTTCAACTTAATGTCTGTCTCAATGCTTTGTGACTTGAACATTATTGTGATATTTGGAAAATATCGTTGCCTTGTACTCATGGAATCTGACAAGTCTCTAGTCTTTGAAGGGTACCGGAAAGATGATCTATACATGGTAGATTTATCAGCAGGTCCACAGCTTGCCGTATGTCTTCTTGCAAAAGCTTCAGAGTGTCAAGCTATGGCATCGGAGGCTAGGGCATGCTTTGGCATGAGGAGCTTACACACTCTCGCAAAGAAGAAGCATGTAATAGGCATCGAGGGCGTCAAGTTCAAGAAGGATCACTTGTGCGGTGCTGCGAAATTTGGAAAGATGACTAGGGCCAAGCATCCCTCGAAGACAATCATGACGACATCTCAACCCTTTGAGCTGCTACACATGGACTTATTTGGCCCTACTCACTACTCTACTCTTACTAAAACTGCTTGCCTCTATGGCTTCATCATTGTTGATGACTATTCAAGATATACATGGGTTCACATAATTCTCTACAAGACTGAAGTGCAAGATGTCTTCAGACGCTTCGCCAACCGCGCCATGAACAACTATGGCGTCAAGATCAAGCATATCAGGAGTGACAACGGCACTGAGTTCAAGAACACCGGCCTCGACCTTTACTTGGATACGATGGGAATCACTCATGAGTTCTCAGCTCCGTACACACCTCAGCAGAATGGCATCATGGAGCGCAAGAACTGAATCATCATTGAGATGGCTCGAACGATGCTCGATGAATACAAGACTACAAGAAAGTTCTGGCCTAAAGCTATTGATACTGCATGCCATGTCATCAAACGTGTTTATATTCACAAGCTTCTGAAGAAAACATCCTATGAACTCCTCACTGGCAAGAAGCCAAATGTCAGTTACTTCAGAGTATTTGGTGCTAGGTGCTGCATCAAGGATCCACATCACACTTCAAATTTGCACCGAAAGCACATGAAGGTTTTATGCTCGGTTACGGAAAGAACTCGCACTCCTACAGAGTCTTCAACCTCTTTATCTATTAAGTTGTTGAAACTGTGGATGTACGATTCGATGAGACCAATGGCTCGCAAAGAGAACACCTGCCAAATGTGCTAGATGAAGCTCCACCCAGTGAATCTATCAAGCTAATGGGAACTGGTCAAATCATGCCGTCTGATGCACAGCCTGAAGAGGAACTTATTATTTCTGCACCTAATCAATTTGAAGACAATACTCAGCCTGAAGACAATCCTCCCAACGATGACAATGATCAACAAGAGCAAAATATTCGTCCAGTCCATCCTCGTGTTACAAATGAAGTACAGATTGAGAAGATAATTGATAGCATAAATGCGCCTGGTCCACTTACTCGTTCAAGAGCAAGACAGCTACCAAATTTCTGTGGGCACTTTGCATTTGTCTCAATATCTGAACCCAAGAAAGTTGCTGAAGCCTATATGGAACCTGAATGGATTCAAGCTATGCAAGAAGAGCTTCAACAGTTCAAGCTATACAATGTTTGGGAACTTGTCAAGCGTCCTGACCCTCGCAAGCACAACATAATAGGCACAAATGGATATATCGCAACAAGCAAGATGAGCATGGTCAAGTTGTCAGAAACAAGGCTCGTCTGGTTGCTCAAGGATATACTCAAGTTGAAGGGATTGACTTCGATGAAACATTTGCTCCGGTGGCAAGACTTGTAGCCATTCACATACTGCTAGCCTATGCAAATCATCACAACATTCTTACAGATCAAATGGATGTGAAAAGTGCTTTTCTCAATGGAAAGATAGAAGAAGAAGTATATGTCGCACAACCTCCAGGCTTTGAAGATCCAAAACATCCTGATATGGTAGACAAGCTCAACAAGGCACTGTATGGACTCAAACAAGCCCCTTGTGCTTGGTATGACACACTCAAAGACTTACTAAAGAGCAAAGGCTTCAAACCTAGTTCACTAGATCCTACACTTCACGAAGACATATGATGGTGAACTATTTGTGTGCCAAATCTATGTGGATGAAATTATCTTCGGCTGCACCAACAAGAAATACAGTGATGAGTTTGGTCACATGATGCAAGAGCAATATCAAATGTCCATGATGGGCGAGCTGAAGTTCTTTCTGTGTCTCCAAATCCGTCAACAACGCAACGACATCTTCACATCTCAAGAAAAATACCTCAAAGATTGCCTGAAGAAGTTTGGAATGCAAGACTGCAAAGGATACACGACGCCAATGCCAACCAAAAGTCATCTGGGTCCCGACGACAATGGTAAAGAGTTCGATCAAAAGGTATATCGCTCCATGATTGGTTCTTTGCTTTACTTATGTGCATCTAGGCCAGATATAATGCTTAGTGTTTGCATGTGTGCCCGATTCCAAGCGGCACCAAAGGAATCGCATCACTTAGCTGTGGAGCAAATTCTTCGATATTTGGCTTACACCCCAACACTAGGATTATGGTATCCAAAGGGCTCAGAGTTTGATCTAGTTGGATTCTCAGATGCTGATTATGCTGGTGACAAGGTTGATCGGAAGTCCACATCAGGAACATGTCACTTTCTGGGACGATCTCTTGTCTGTTGGTCTTCAAAGAAGTAGAATTGTGTATCTCTCTCTACTGCTGAATCTGAATACATTGCTGCTGGATCCTGTTGTGCTCAGCTTCTCTGGATGAAGCAAACTCTCAAAGACTATGGTATCTATCTGAAGAATGTGCCTCTCTATTGCGACAACAAGAGTGCCATCAAGATTGCCAACAACCCAGTTCAGCACTCGAAGACAATTGAAATTCGTCATCACTTTCTCAGAGATCATGTTATAAAGGAAGATATTGATATCATTCACGTCAAGACAGAAGAACAGTTGGCTGATATCTTCACAAAGCCCTTGGATGAGAAAATGTTTTGCAAGTTGCGGTGTGAGCTAAATATCTTGGAATCCTCAAATGTCCTGTGAATGGACACACATCCTAACGCTTATGCATTTTAATGACTTAGATGTGCAACACACGAAGTACTGTATATGTTCAATCAATGAAGACATACACTCTAAGTGTGAATATATTAATGCGGAATTTGACTAATACTTCCTATACGGTGGGTAACGCCACCACCAAACTTTTGTTTGAAGTGTTTCTATTGGCGTTATGTTTGCATAGTTCATCCTTGGCTTCTATTCAAGTTTATCTTCAATTGGTTGAGTTGGACTAGTACTATATATTTATCTGTGTTCTGTCCTCTACAGCATTCACTTATAGCTATGACTTCGTGTTGAATCTTTTGAACTAAGTGAATGTGATCGGACCCTAACCTATCTATGCTTCTACCTCAACTCTATCTGTCCAAGTCATATGAATTCTATTGAAAACTGTCGATTGTTTTCACTAAGACCTTGTCAGCTGAAGTCAATCTGACAAACATTTATATCTGTTTTTTATGCTTTATCCTATTTGCCTGAAACCCGGAGAATTCGGAACGACCACCCCGACAATCCAGGCGTGCGTGGGAACATGGAACAACTCCCAAGGTGTTGCATGTTTGCCACGTGTCCGTCGAATGTGAACCGCCAGGCACCTGCAGAATTGCGTTGTGTCGTCTCTGTCCTTTTAAATACCCGTCACGTCTCGGTAAAAAATTCTTCTTCCTCCTCGCCACCTCTCGCAAACCCTAGCGCCTCCGCTAGCTCTCGACAACGCCGACGAGGAAGCGCTTAGCTGCCGCGACTTCTTCGACGCCGTCCTCACGCCGGCCGTGGACCTCGTCCTCTCCGCCGTTGCCGTAGGTGTCTTCCGTCACCAAGTTAGGGCACGGGAGATCAAACTGCTCGGCCTCTTCCTTCGCTCCGTCTAGCAGTTCTTTGTGTGGTAATTAAATTTTACTTTTTACCGTCTTTTCGATCTGATAGATTCATCCGTCTTAACCAAAAGTGGTTTCTAGATCTCCAAACTTGAATCTATCTCATTCTGCATCTCATATTCTACCTAGTCTATTCACTTATGCTTCTTTACAAGTTAGATTCCTCACTTGTACTTATTCTTGGATTTGTACAACTCGAAACCAACTCTCATCAAATAAGTGAATGTCTTCGCATTATGAGGTCAATGTCTTCAAACTGATTTATCTTCAAAATCTTCTGAGAATGCATATGACCTCTTCCCCTTCCCTCGCACCTCTAATGCTGTCACAGGTACATGTACGTGGGAGAATCCCTTGGTTCTCATAGTCTGCATTTGTTTGCAAAATTCTTGCAGAGTCACATCAATTCACCTGAAGCCAGTTCTTGTCTGACCAAATTGCCCGAAGCCATTGCATCGCATCAAGCCCTTCATTTAAACTTCATGGCAATTGAGAAGTCAACGAAAGGGAGGTAGACAGCACCGTGGTAACACTTCCAAGGATTTGCCTCCAGATTTGCACGAGCTGTACAAAATGCAGACCACGAGGAAACCTATACGGCGCAAGAATCGAATCCATTGGATTCAAGATATTGGGCGAAGTATGGTTCAAATACCGCTTCAAATCCGAAGAATATGCATAGAAGAATGCCATCAAGGGGCCCTGGGGAGATATTGTGTACAAAAATCTTCAACCCCAGTCCCTTCCTGAAGCCATCCAACGAGAATTCTATCCGTGCATGATTCACGGACCGCAGCGAGAGAACGCTGATCCTTCTTCTCTGTTGTGGTGCCATGAGGACCATCCGTTCAAGCGCAACAACTAGTTCGCCAAAGACTCAGCTGCGAAGAACAAGAAGGCTCTAGGGCTTGACTTCAACCCTGGTCCTTCCTCACCTCGGGACGATGGCACCCGTGAAGCCAATGAGAACAGGATCGGCCACTTCTACAACCTTGCTGGCCTCATCACCCACATTGCTGTCCAAGGTGCCAAACTGGATCATTCTGATGATGGTGCTGACACTGATGAAGCTCCAGCTCCTGCTCCAAAGCCGCAGAAGCAAAACAAGACAAAAGCTTCAAAGTCATCTGCTGCTCCAAAAGCTTCGCGAGGGAAGCCATTGGCAACTGCCCCTCCTGCTCCCAGTAACACCTCTGAAGATCTCTCTCGCATCTCCAAGAAGCATGAGAAGCCACAGAAGAAACTTGTTCAGCGACACAGTCAAGCACTGACACCTGCTGCCGTTATGAGGAACGAATCTGAAGCCATTGATTTGTCTCCAGATGAAGAATTTGGCAATGATGCTCTCGAGCAATTGATCAAGAGCAAGCAAGAGGCGGAGATCTTCAATGATCTGCCCCTCTTCGATGTGAACATCTTGCACAATTTCATTGATGAATGGTTCGACAATCAAGATCTCAGCTTTGATAATCTTCAACTCCCTATTGGCATCAGCGTATCCTTTCAAGGCGCCATTGCTCCTGAGCTGGATCTGGCTCAGCGAATTGTTGAACTAAAACACAAGATTGATTTTGAGAAGGAAGAGTTCAAGAAGCATGTGGCCAAGCTGAGTGTGGATGATGTCCAGAAATTCAAGGTGATGCTCAGTGACCTCAAGGAGGCGTTTCGAAAGAAACGTGAGGAAGCCAAAGGCTCAAGAGAGCGCATGAAAACTCTAGCTGCAAAGTGTGTTCAGGCTTACAACGAAGCTGAAAAGCGCAAGGCTCTTGGGCGTTCTGGCATTGACCCAAAGATGGCTGCCAAGAAGAAGAAGAAGCATATTGTGGCCCAGACTGAAGCACCACGGCGGGAAGAACCTCATATTGTCTTCCCAGCCAGCATGACAGGCTCGAAGCCTAAGGTCTCCATAGTGGCTTCAGATCAGCAGAAAACCAAGGCAGCTGAAGCCGGAGCCAGAAAGCACAAAATCAAGCACACTACTGATGATGCACCACCCCCAAAAAGAGAAAAACCAAGAAGAGAGATCGGGCTGCTCCCACAGAGCCCCTTATAGTTGAACCCATTGCTTTCGCTCACGCTGACAATCAAGAGCATCGGTTGATAGTCCATGAGTCTGCTTCCACAGAGGCTCCTGAGGCTCTAGATGTTGTAGTCGTTGACCCCATCGCGACTGAAGACATTGGTCCTCACGACAATGTAGAAGATGATGAAGTCCTTCCTCAAATTGAGCGCCCAACGGTATAATCGCCTGTTCTCACGAACAGCGAGCTCATTAGCATTGGTCGTCCTTTGACGCCAATCTCTCAAGATGCCTCGTGGGCTGATCGTCCCCAACCGGCAACTCCAAGTCAAGATTCACCAAGCACTCCCCATCCTCCATCAGCGCAAGCCACCAGTCCGTTGGTGAATGATGATAATTACATGGAGACAACACCTTCTCCAAAGGAGTCGTCCGTGTTTCTACGGCTTCGCAAAGGTCTCAAGCCCTCTGTCTCCATGACCACCATCACAGAAGGAGACTCAAACCAGACTAGCTCAGTGGCACGTCCAGTGTTCCCTGAAGATAATCCTTCTGTGACGGTTCCCTCATCTGAAGCAAATGTTGCTGAAGACAATCCGGCTGCATCAGCCGAAGAAAGACAAGAAGAAGAGCATGTTGCTACTCCCCCTACCACCCAATAAGTTGTTCTCGAGGAGAACGTATATGTGCCCGACCCTCCAGCTCCTCAAGTGGAGGTTGAGAATCTTGAGGCGGCCACCAACAACACCTCTGATGCCAATGACGTTGTCATGGCTGAAGACAATGTGGCGCCTACAGTGAACACTGTGCTTGAAGCCACTGTTGCTCCTACAATGAATGTGCAGCCTGACGCCTCTGCTGATGCCACTGCTCCTGTTCCGCCACCAAGGCCCCACACCATTGAGCATGCATTCTAGCAAGGCGAGCTTGCTCCTGTTAGATGACCCATTCTGGTTCCTCCGCCTGCTCCCGGACCACAATTTGACTATCATGTGGAGCACAAGCCTCAGATTCAGAAGCCAAAACCAAGGCTGCCAAGGTTCCCAGGAACTGCATCGGCACCAGGCTCATTCAATGTTAACGGCTTCATTGCACACAACACCTTCTTCGATACTGGCAAGAACCCACATTTCAAGTCAAGAATATCATCAGATCGGTTCTGGAGCTATCAACAGTGCAGCTACTACTCCTCAGATTCTATACAACCAGAGCGCATATTTCCTCATATGCGTCACGGACCTTTGAAGCCATTCTTTGATGCCTTACGCCTAGAAGAAGCCCTAGACTGCTTTCGTGATGCCGCCTTTCGCAGCTTTGTCACCGACAAGGAACATTGGAATGAAGAGCTTCTCCTGCAATTCTATGCAACCCTCCACATTCGCGGCTACAACAGGGATACAACGACATGGGTCCTTGAGTGGATGACGGGCAACGTTCATCATGAAGCCAAAGCCTTTGATCTCATTGATCTTACCAGCCTCTCCACTCTAGGTGAACTGTATGAACCTAGTTGTCAGCTTCATCGCGATGCATTGGAGAGCCTCTTCCAGAAGCCAGAGCCCAACATGAGCCAGATGCTTAGTATAATGAAGCCACTGCCCCAGGATGCCGAGTGTCCCAAGGAATTCCTTGTTCAAGACCTAGAGTATCTGCCCCGCACTATCTATCATATCATTAGGCGAACTCTATGGCCCATCAAAGGGCATTCCTCCTCAGCAAAGCTTGAAGGTGCAATGAAGACATTGGTCTTCTACATTCTAAATGGCAAAAGCTTCAATACACAAGATTTCTTCATTCGCCAGTTTGCTGCATCTGGGTCTGACATTTTTGGTCTGAAATTCTATGGTCCTTGGATTATGCGTCTAATCAACCTCCATTCTGCCATTGACTATCAGCCCCCTGCTCGTAACCATCTCATATTTTTACTAGAGGTTGATATGTCCATTGAAGCCATTTACCCAGAGCCTGCCAAGGAAGCACTATATCTTCACAATATAGATCGTCAGAGCTTTTCCCAGCATGTTGAAGGTGTTCAGGTTGCTTCTCGTGTTTATCCACTGGCCGGGCAACACTCTCGTGCATGCACTGAAGCCACTGAAAGCACCATTGCTCCAAGGCCTCGGAAGCGCTCTCGTGTGCTCAATGACCGAGAGCTTCTCGTGGCCTTGCATCAAAAGCATGACAAGCATCACTACTGGATGAAGCGTCAAATGCAAAGCCTCTTGGTGGATGTCAATCGCATTCGCAATCTTGCCACCAAGAATGCCTTTGTCACCCATGAAACCTGTCGGAGGTTGTGGAAGAGTCTCGACATTGCTAAGTCTTTGAAGCTGATCTTCAAGACGATGGCTTCACCGAGAGATTCAAGTTCGACTCCACTCCTCCTGTGAATGTTGTCTTCACGTCGAACCCGTATCTTGAAGACTCGTAGTACTCCTCCTCTGCAAAGAATCGTGAATGCCAGAGTCTTGGATGACGCAGATGATGCTACCTCACCACCTCCACCCTCAGCGCGTGTCGACACTGCACCAAGTTCTTCTGCACCACCAAACCTCAACGACGACCCTGCTGCTTCACCTACTCCTCATGGGAACGAGTAGAGACCATGTCTTCAAACCTTTTTGGTGCTTACTGACAAAAGGGGGAGAAGCATTAGGTTGATAGTCTTCAAGCGGGTCCTGATGGGTGGTTGATATACTTTTTGCCTAGTGCTTACAACTCTCGTTTTGCTACATTTGGTTCTTTGAGATGTAATACTTGAACTTGATGGTCGTCTGCTACTTTTTCTACTATTTTGTGTGATGCGATGATAAATTCCGCATATGCAATGATAAATCCCGCATGAACTCATCCCGCAGACGTCCATTTTTCATTATGCATATCATTATTCCTGTGTATCTGTTCATGCATGATGTATTGTCTTCATATGGTGAAAAAGATCTCCACAAGTACAACCTGCCATGTGCATTTGCATTCCAACGCAAAACAATTATATGCACATCTTCAGGGGGAGCCTTTTTGCCATTTATGAAGACAATATCTTAATCCTTACAATTTCACATACTTTTATCCCCGTTGAAAACTTCAACCAGTTTGTCATCAATCACCAAAAAGGGGAGATTGTAAGTGCATCTAGTGCCACCCCTAGTTGGTTTTGGAGTATTGACGACAAACCTGGTTGAGGGACTAATGTGTTTGTGAGAATTGCAGGATAACACAGGTAGTAGTCCCTCCTTGATTTGGTTTACCTTCCGGAGATGACCCCTAAAAATGTGTGAAGACATTGAAGACAATGGTGGTCTGTGAAGATATTCACATAGAAGACTATGACACGAGAACAAATTGAGTGAAGACTATGGAGCGCGAAGACTTAGTTGTTTCGTTGTTTCCTTTTCTTCTTTGTTGAGTCATAGGAACCACCGCACTGTTAAGTGGGCCCAAGTGAACAAAGTCAGAGTGACTGAAGTGATGCTCAATCCAAATCCTATGTCTTCGAGCGAAGACAATAAGAGCAAATCTTATCATGTGTCGGATAAGTCAGCCTTACTTGTAGCCCAAGTCAAGCTGTCGTGTGTGTTTGAAATCTGACCATTGCGACACGTGTCAGTTCCTTAGTGACCTAGGGTCATTTCGGAAAAATCCGGTCGGGTTGCCCAGTGGCTATAAATAGCCCACCCCCTACACCATAAATTGGTGGCTGCTTAAAGTTAGTACACGGCTTTTGTCGTTTGAGAGCAACCCGCCAAGCTTTCGAGAGAATCCTTGCGAGGACAAATCCCAAACCACCCAGAGCCCAAAGAGTGTTTGGCATCACTTAAGTCTTTCTGTCTGCGTGATCTGAAGACTTGTTACGCTTGAGGATTGTGAATCCTCCAGCCGGTTAGGCGTCGCGTTCTGAGCATCCAAGAGCCATTGTGGATTGCCGGTGAACAAAGTCTGTGAAGGTGGGAAGTCTACCTTGAAGACTTACCAGAGTAATTGGGCGAGGACTGTGTGTCCTTAGCTCAAGGGGAATAAGGTGAAGACGCGGTCTTCTGAGTTGAATCTCAGCCTCCCTAACCAGACGTACAGTTGTCACAGCAACTAGAACTGGTCCAACAAATCCTGTGTCCTCAACAAGCGACTTGTTCTGTCCTCTCCCTCTTTATTTAAAGTTTGTCTTCGTGAAGTCATTGCCTGTTTGCTTAACCTGTTTGACTTCACTGTTTGACTTCAATAGTTGTTTGGCTTCATACCATCTTCCATCGCGATCCTTGCTACCTAGCTGCTATTAGTCTTTATGCTTTCACTTCATTGCATACTTGACTATGGCTTGCTTAGTGTAGTTTACCTTCCGCTTCATATCAATAGGATCATTTCTATCGTTTGTCTTTGAAACTTCCATGTTTTGAAGACTTCCATAAAACTCGCCTACTCACCCCCCTTTAGTCGATAACTAGCACTTTCAGGTACAATCTGCATGAGTCTAGGTTATGTGTGGTGGGGCTGGTTCTTGGGCAAGTACACCTGTGGCTCTATCTCCATTGACAGGTAGCACGATCTTTTCTGAAGACCGCGTTTTTACTCTCACAGATACTGCCATCACCCCCTCCAATTGAAATGGCTGATAAACAAGAAAAGTAATTGAATGTACAGAAATTGTAAGATAGATAGGTGCAATGGATAGTAGGGAAGAAAACAGGGCATGAAATAATTTACATTTATGTTGTCTAACCAAACAGAATAGCAGGACATAATTTCACATATATGATGGCTAATTAAACAGTATAGCATGACACAATTTCACATGTATGATGGCTAACTAAACAGGATAGAATGACATACTTCAAAATATGATGACTATGTAAACAGGATGACATGATATAACTATACGATGTGTCTATTAAACTGGTTGGCATGCCATAAATCACAAATATGTCATCGATGGAAACATGATGGCATGGTATAATTCACAGATAGAATGACATAATTCAAAATATGATGACTATGTAAACATGATGAGATGATGTAACTATATTATGTCTTTAGAAAATGGGTTGGCATGCCATAATTCAGATACATGCTGACTATGTAAACATCATGGCATGATATAATTCAAATATATGATTTATATACTAAGGAAGTGAGCAGAGGGCAATTGCATATATGTTGTGTCAACTAAGGAGATGGCATTCAATATCGTGTATATGATGTAAAAACTAAGCATTGTAATACAACATACGCATGATATGAGTAATATAACCCTGCCAAGTTTGAGCATACACCTCAGGGGGACAATAGGACTGGTCATCTGCCTATGAATCCTCCTCTGAAGTGCTATCTCAGAACCAGCAAGATATCTGCTTCGGCAGTAACATTGTTCCGCTCAAGACCTTGGTTTTACTCCAGATTTCTCCATCACCAATTCAAATGGCTGATGCACACAAAGAGCAGTTGAATATACAAACATTGTCAACAAAAGCAATGAGAAATACAAAAAAAGGACGACATGATATAATTCACATATATGACGCTTGGCTAAACAGCATGGCATTGCATAATTCACATATATAATGCCTTGCAACAAGATAGCATTGCATAATTCACATATATAATGTCTTGCAACAAGATGGCATTGCATAATTCACATATATGGTAATTAGACACTAAACAAGTGGCATTCAGTAAACTAAGCAAACTACATAGCAATGCAAGATACCATACTCACGATATGAGCAACATAACCCTGCCAAGTTAGAGCATGCACCTCGGGGATAGGACATGTCATCTGTCTCGAATCCTCCTCTCAGAGCTATCTCAGCAACCAAAGAAGACATGCGCTTCGTCAGATAGCATTGTCTGCTCTGAAGACCTTGTTTCCACGACCGTGCCGAATGGCTAATGCACAGGAAGAGTAATTGAATGTACTAAATTTTTTGACAAATTTAACACGTAATAAAAAATGATGTCATGATATAATTCACATATAAGATGACTGGCTAACCAGGGTGGCATTGCAAAATTCACATATATCATGCCTGGCTAAACAAGATGGCATTGCATGATTCACATATACGATAATGAAACTAAACAGATGGCATTGACACAAAGCATGTCTAAACTAAGCAGATGACATCTTTGATGTATATAGTAAGCAATGCAAGGCACCATATGCATGATATCACCAACATCAGCATGCCAAGTTAGAGCGAAGACCTCATGGGGTAAATAGGAGAGGTCTTCTGCTTCTGAATCCCCCTCAGAATAATTATCTTCCTCTTGATTACGATCCAAAATGGGTGGAGGGGGGTTGACTTTGCGCCCACCATGGAGCGATGTCTGCATGAAACTTTATTGCCATGCAAGGCTCGTCTCTTTTGCTCTACATGTTCAGTTCCATTGTGTACAATAGCTCACATGCATAGGAATAAAACATAGTGAGATTATGTAAGGAGTGCATGCACAAATCCAGAGTGATGGTAGCAAATTGTGGATAGACCCAAAACCAATGATAGCTGGCAGATAATAGCTTTAGTTAAAAAATACAGATAATGACTCCTTTAATGTTTGTTTGCACCCAACATGAAACTCATAGTAGACACCCAAGATTAACGAGATAGTAGACAGATAGTATTGATTGCTGCCCCAATATGTACCCCACAACCATTTAAAAACTCAAGTTTCAAAGATAAGTTTGGACCTGACTTCGAGTCTAATAGGTGAACACAATGATAAAGTAGCATGTCATCATATTAAGCGATGCATAACGTGGCGGAACCACGGAAGAGTCCGACCTCTCTTGCGGACCCGTGTAGTCCTCAAGGTCATCTGCTCAGTTGATGATGGTAATGCAGTTGTCGTGGCTGCCGGCGGCGGGGAAGAAGATCTGAGGTGGCGAAAGATAGTCTGGAGAGCAGATCCCTGCTGTGATGAACCCTTTCGTCGTTGGAGCAGCGGAGTTGGGGTGGAACACAACACCGTAGGAGCAGGACAAACCACACAAGGTTTACTTTGACACGTATCTGTAACAGAAGTAATTGTGTAAGGGCTTGTTTGAATTTGATGATTCTAACAATGCAGGGATAGGAAATAGACACGAATAGGATAGTAATGCACGTGCAAAACAGTGAATTTAAAAACACATGATTTCTACCAATCTGGATGTTTGATTCACAAGAATTTTAAGATCACAGGATGCAAAGAAGCATGGTGAGATTAAGTCAAACCACAAGAAAATGTACGGTTACAATGCTATTATTCTACTATCTCTTAGTCTTGTGCTTCATGAATAGGAATTTGAAAAGGAGGACAAGTGGAAATTAAAATTCCTACGGTTTTGCTTTCAAGGAGACACTAAAGGAACAAATCCTACAGTTTTCCTTTGCTCCATTCCTTTGCACCAAATTCATTAAAAGTAGTACCATAGGAAACTTTCCAATTCCTATGTTTTTCATTCACTTTTCCTTTCAAGCACTCGTGATTCTAGTAGGCAGGCTTGAGCAAGGAAAAACCTACGCTAAAAAAATGTTTTTGTGCTACATCTATTACTTCGGACCCAGGCCACTGCCCTACTAGCTCAGCTCCCAGGGCCATCGACAAATTCACAGCTCAAACGCGCACAGATAAATAATGATGGCGTTCAAGAGAGTCCATCACCGATAGCTAAGTTGCCTGGTACCTCACTGCTTGTCATATAGTAGGATAAAATAATCGTATTTCCCGTTACTCCATGTGCTAAGTGGACAATATATATAACATGTAGAGTAAAAAAGAGATGCAACAAGTGTACAACCTCTTTGGCGAAGCCATGTCGATCTCAGCGTGATTGGGTTGGCCGGTGAGGATGCTCTGGCTGACTTGGCTGTCAGAGGAGGCGAAGTCGATCTTAGGCGTCTGGAGATGGAGCCGAGGTCTTGCTCACTGTGATGGAGGGTTTAAATCGTTGGAGCAGCTCCGGTGAGTTGTACGACACCAAGGCTGAAGCAGGACAAGAGAGACAATGTTAACCTGAGTGGAATTCTAATAGCATCTCTAATACATGATGTAAAATACATAACCACAAAGTGCTAGATGTAAAATACATCAGACGGTCATCTCTGAACTTAACTGTCAAAACTGAATTTAACTGTTGAAACTGAACTTAACTGTCGCAACTGAATTTTGCTATCGAAACTGAATTTTCTTGTCGGCCGAACGCACTAGAGGTGAGGCTACACGTTAGTCGACTGACTTTTTCATCTCTGGTCAGTCGATTTTGCACCCGTTGGATACGAAATCAAGGTCCTGCAGTTCATCTTCAACCTCCACCCCCTAAGCCGCCAGCCAGCACCAGCCAAATAGCCGCCCCTCGCCGCCCGCGGCGGGCGGTGCACCGCCTCGCCCGCCTCGAAAACACTCCCCGCCGCCGGTCTGCCGCCGCCCCGGCCATCCCTATAGGCCCCCCCCCCCCGTGCCGAGATTTTTCTCCGGCGATCCCCACGCCACCGCCCCACCACCGCCGGCGACCACCGCCCCCACCCTGAACAAGATAGATAGTGGGGTACTGAAAGCACAAGTGCTCCCTGGGTGATTTTGGTAATTAATGTCAACATATCTCTTGTTGGATTAACACTTTTACCTAGTATGTTTCAGATAAGTTCAACAATAAAGTGGCATGGAGTAAAGGATGTGGAACCCCTTCAAGATGCTAAGGACAAAGGATTGGCTCAAGCTTCAAGTACAAGACTCTACATTTTATATTTTTAGTGATCCAAGATCACATTGAGTCTATAGGAAAAGCCAATACTATCAAGAGGGGATGAGGTGTTGCTTAATGGCTTGCTTGCTCAAAGTGCTTAGTGATATGCTCCAAAACCCTCAACTACTTTCCCACATCCACATATGACCTAAACCAAAAGTCTAACTCGGCCCCACTGATTCTTTCTATCCGGCGCCACCGAGTTCAGATGTCATAGCCACTGCCACAAACCCTAGGCAAATCGGTCTCACCGGTAGGGATCTCGGTCTTACCGAGATGGGATTGTAATCTCTGTGTGTATGTCCATTACCAAAATCGGTCTCACCAAGTTTGAGCAATCGGTACTACCGAGATTACAATGCAAACTCTCTCGTTAGCTTATTATCAAAATCGGTCCCACCGAGTTTGTGTAATTGGTCTCACCGAGTTTTCCAGACCAACTCTCTGGTTAGCTTATCACCAAAATCGGTCCCACCGAGTTTGTGTAATCGGTCTCACCGAGTTTGCGTGACCAACTCTCTGGTTAGCTTATTACCAAAATCGGTTCCACCGAGTTTGTGTAATCGGTCTCACCGAGATTACGTTATGCCCTAACCCTAACCATATCGGTCCTACCGAGTTGCATGTCGGTCCCACCGAAAACCCTAACGGTCACTAGATTTGCTGAATCGGTCTGACCGAGTTTATCAATTCGGTCCCACCGAGTTTGACAAGTTGTGTGTAACGGTTAGATTTTGTGTGGAGGCTATATATACCCCTCCACCCACTCTTCATTCGAGGAGAGAGCCATCAGAACGAACCTACACTTCCAACCTACATTTTCTGAGAGAGAACCATCTACACTTATGTTGACACCAAGATATTCCATTCCTACCATATGAATATTGATCTCTAGCCTTCCCCAAGTTGCTTTCCACTCAAATCTTCTTTCCACCAAATTTAAATCTCGTGAGAGAGAGTTGAGTGTTGGGGAGACTATCATTTGAAGCACAAGAGCAAGGAGTTCATCATCAACACACCATTTGTTAATTCTTGGAGAGTGGTGTCTCCTAGATTGGCTAGGTGTCACTTGGGAGTCTCCGACAAGATTGTGGAGTTGAACCAAGGAGTTTGTAAGGGCAAGGAGATCGCCTACTTCGTGAAGATCTACCGCTAGTCAGGCAAGTCCTTCAGGCGGCTGGCCATGGTGGGATAGACAAAGTTGCTTCTTCATGGACCCTTCGTGGGTGGAGCCCTCCGTGGACTCGCGCAACCGTTACCCTTCGTGGGTTGAAGTCTCCATCAACATGGATGTACGATAGCACCACCTATCGGAACCACGACAAAAACATCCGTGTCTCCAATTGCGTTTGGATCCTCCAAACCCTTCCCTTTACATTCTCGCAAGTTGCATGCTTTACTTTCCGCTGCTCATATACTCTTTGCATGCTTGCTTGATTTGTATTGTGAGTGTTAAACTTGTGCCTAAACTCCAATCCAACTTAAAGAAGTTAAAAACTGCAACTTTTGGTACTTAGTGTCTAATCACGCCCCCTCGAGATACCTCTTCTCGTTCCTGTCAGGTACCTTTCAGTGAGCCCCCCTCCTGTTGCGGCGGTTCTTCCTTAACCAATGAGCCCCCCACCCCCTGAAAATCGACTGACCCAAAAGTCGATTCAGTCGACTGAAGTGTAGCTAAATCGGAGCAGCATCGCAAGCGAGAGCAGCAGCACGAGCAAGAGCAAGAGCAAGAGCAGACAAGGCAAGGGACCGAGAGCAAGAGCAGAGCAGCAGCGCAAGCGAGAGCTAAAGCAGTAGCAGCTCCTACTGATGTGGACGTCGCCGCCGAGGAAGCAACGCCGTGGAGGAAGTGGCCGGTGACGCCGCTGTGGATGGAGCCGTGCCGTGTCGGCTCGGGACCGAGCGCCGATAGCACCATGAGATCGAATCAAGAAGAAAATGCGGCGATTCGTGTACAACCTCTTTGGTGGCGCCGATTAGGCCGCAACTTCATCCGAAGAAACAGTGATGATGATGCTCTTCCGGTGGTGCAGGTGAAGACAGTGGTGTGGGAATGGAGGTGGCGCGAAAGACGAGGAGAACATCGGGTCAGATCCTTGGAGGTGGAGGACGGGGTGGCTGAACCGGCGGGATGACCAGATCGACGAAGGATCCTCATCCGGTACGGTGAATGACGGACGTCGAGGTGTTGCTGTGGACGACGTCGTCGGGGAAGAGGCTCCGGCTGGGTGGCAGACGGAGGAGAGTGTGGGGCTTCGCGGGTTTTCCCGGCCTCAGTGTACGGATGGATGGGTCAATGGGATGGGAGTGGGGAACCATGGCTTAGGGACGCGCTTGTCCAAAATGTGGGGTAAGTTACGAAAGTACCCCCACCGATTTGAGGCGGTTCTTTCGGTTTAGGGGTATCACGGGCATTTCACGTGTCGGGATTTCACAGGAGGTGGGAGTTTTCGCGCGCGTTGTAATTTTGGAATAGCAAGGTGTGGGTTGAGATGGAGGGTGTTGTCGGAGCACAACGAGACAAAGATATATCTTAAATATTTCGGGCTAACAAGGCGCGGGTTGAAATTTCCGGACAAGCCTAATGTGTAGTGTACCAAATCAATTTGCATTACAAATGTCCTTCAAAACTTTGAATTCATGTTATGTTCAATTAAAATATTTCGCTACGTGTATAATGCATGCAACCTACTACTTAAATGAACGTTTTAGTGCATTCCAAACGTATATACTACCGCTTCAATATGAAAAAAATTTGAATTTGTTTCTCTATTTGAATAAAATGTACAATAATGATTGTTGTGAAGTCAAAGCATTTGAATTGGTTTCTTTGTTTTAATAAGATCTACAATCATCATTATTGTCAAGTTAAACCAACGTTTGTGTATTATCTTCACAGCACACCACATGATTAGTCTCAAGTTACATATGAACTATGTGTACTATATGAACTCGAATTCGATTTTTTGAATCCACTTTATGTTGATTTCAAATCATAGTACATTTCAAGCTCTAGCTAGATCTTCATAATCTAAACCATGTCTCATATGTATAATGTGTTTATCACATTATGTATGGTGCCCCGCCCCCTACGCCTACAAGTATTTAGATGTGAGTTGCAAACACCACACATTACCACAAATTCAAATAAAATGTGAGATGTTCGATATATAGTATTGTTTAGATTGTTCGAATTTAGTTGTAAGCTGAAAACACCACACATTATCACAAATTCAAATAAAATGTGAGATTGTTCGACGTATAGTATGGTTTAGATTGTTTGACATTTAGCTATGAGTTGCAAACGCCATGCATTATCACATTATGGTATAACATGTGCAAAACCACAACACAGCATTATCACTTTGCTATATTCATGCATGCATATGTTTAAAACACTATGATCTCCTATTTAAATATATGAATCCACTTTCATATCAAATTATGATCTTTGTTACTCTCTTACACCCACACAATCCTCTAACCTTTGTAGCTACCACTAACTTTCTCTCGTGCATGCACACGCCCTCCTCGCCCTCCCTCCCTCGGATTCTATCCATCAAGCACATTCATTTTTTTTCTTTAGGTCGTTCTCCCACAGTCTCCACAACTCCTTTCTGACACACACCGATCGATAAACCTCTCCAGCGATGTCTGCCTACAACATACACACGCACCTTCAATCTCCTCCTTTATGTGTCCTTGCCTCGTGTCTCTCATACGGTCCCACACACGTGTAAACTCTCGCCCCTCTTTTCATCGATCTCACAACCGCACACTCCTCCCCCTATCTAGCTAGTAGCTGGGCCTCTTGCACCACCTCCTAGCTCCATTCTCTCTGTCTATTTATACGTCTCCGTCATATCTACTTTTCCAAACACTTTTGCCCTTGTTTTGGACTCTAACTTGTATAATTTGAATGTAACAAACCCGGACTGACACTGTTTTCAGCAGAATTGCCATGGTGTTGTTTTATGTGCAGAAAACAAAAGTTATCGGAATGACCTGAAACTCCACGGAATACCTTAGAATAACTAATAAAAAACCCTCGCCAAAGATGAAGACCAGGGGGCCCACACCCTGTCCACGAGGGTGGGGGCGCGCCGCCCTACCTCGTGGGCCCCCTGGTGGCCCTCCAACGCCAACTCCAACTCCATATATTGGCTTTCGGGGAGAAAAAAATCAGAGAGAAAGTTTCATCGCGTTTTACGATACGGAGCCGCCGTCAGGCCATAATCTCTCTCGGGAGGGCTTATCTGGAGTCCGTTCGGGGCTCCGGAGAGGGGGATTCGTCGCCGTCGTCATCATCAACCATCCTCCATCACCAATTTCATGATGCTCACCGCCGTGCATGAGTAATTGCATCGTAGGCTTGCTGGGCCGGTGATGGGTTGGATGAGATTTATCATGTAATCGAGTTAGTTTTGTTAGGGTTTGATCCCTAGTATCCATTATGTTACGAGATTGATGTTGCTATGACTTTGCTATGCTTAATGCTTGTCACAAGGGCCCGAGTGCCATGATTTCAGATCTGAACCTATTATGTTTTCATGAATATATGTGTGTTCTTGATCCTATCTTGCAAGTCTATAGTCACCTACTCCGTGTTATGATCCGCAACCCGAAGTGACAATAATCGGGACCACTCCGGTGATGACCATAGTTTGAGGAGTTCATGTATTCACTATGTGCTAATGCTTTGTTCCGGTTCTCTATTAAAAGGAGGCCTTAATATCCCTTAGTTTCCAATAGGACCCGCTGCCACGGGAGGGTAGGACAAAAGATGTCATGCAAGTTCTTTTCCATAAGCACATATGACTATATTCGAATACATGCCTACATTACATTGATGAATTGGAGCTAGTTACATGTCACCCTATGTTATGACTGTTACATGACGAACCGCATCCGACATAATTATCCATCACGATCCGGTGCCTCTGAGTTTTCCATATCTTGGTTTACGCTTATTTACTTTTCCGTTACTCTTGTTACAATCACTACAAAAATACCAAAAACATTACTTTTGCTGTCTTTACTTTTGTTACCGTTACCACCACTATCATATTACTTTGCTACTAAACACTTTGCTGCAAATACTAAGTTTCCAGATGTGGTTGAATTGACAACTCAACTGCTAATACTTGAGAATATTCTTTGGCTCCCCTTGTGTCGAATCAACAAATTTGGGTTGAATACTCTACCCTCGAAAACTGTTGCGATCCCCTATACTTGTGGGTTATCAAGACCTTTTTCTGGCGCCGTTGCCGGGGAGCATAGCTCTATTCTTTGAGTCACTTGGGATTTATATCTGCTGGACCCTATGAAGAACTTGAAAGACGCTAAGACAACAATTTTTCCCTCAACTACGAGGGGAGGTAAGGAACTACAATCTAGCTCTGCACTTGATTCACCTTCTGTTATGAGTAAGCTAGCGACACCTAAACCTGCTTCTGCTATTCGTTCCGATATGTCGCATGTTATTGATAATGCCACTTCTGCTATGCATGATACTTATGATGAAACTACTTCTATGCTTGATACTACTGTGCCCCTTGGTGAATTTCTAGATGAACAAAGTTCTAGGTCTAGACAAAGAGAAATTATTGAAACTGAACACGATGATGTTAGCAATGATGATAATATGCCTGCTATTTGTAGCGACCAGACCCGAATGGATCTAGTGCTCTGTGCTCAGTGTCATCCCTGGATCAGTAATGCTGACACCACACAGTACTTCGAAGGATTTATAGCAGAGTAGCAATCACACACTTATTACATCGTTGTCCACAAGGGAAATTAATACAATAATATGGCTTAAGGCCATCTAATAATAACAGCGGAAGGCTTGGAAGACAAGCGAGTCCATCAACTCCAACGGCATCAAAGAGTATAGAACCACGACCTAACACCTTACTCGACGTCTGAAAAGTCTCAGCGTGAAAAGTTGCAGCCCAAAACGGTCAAGCACATGGAATATCTTGGCAATGTAACACATAAGGAACAATGAAGAAATGAACCTATACTACATGCATATTTGGCTGGTGGTAAGGCTCTCTGGTTACATTTTTGCATAAAGCTGATTTTTCCCTACATCAAAGGAATAATTTTATTTAACTATCATGGTGGTTGTTAAACATTGAGAATGGTTGACAAAGATCCTCAATCCCAATTAAAAGTACTCATTAAAACCCAATAACTTTATTATTAGAAGTAACATGTTGAGAATTCACATGATATTCAATTACCGGATACTCAAAACGTCCATAACCGGGGACACGGCTAATCATGATTAGTTTATACACTCTGCAGAGGTTTGCGCACTTTTCCCCACAAGACTCGATCGCCTCCGCTTGGTTCTCGTGACCGCATGGTGTTTGAGAAGCGGATGACCGAGACATAGTCTTTCGTAAGCGCTAGCACCTTACATGTGGGTAGACCGTACCAACCTACATCCCCTACATCAGCTAGCCTACCCGTAAGAGTTCGCACAACTTAGTCAACTACGCCAGAGCCCATAATTGGCTTGTGGCTGCTACGGAAGTTTCCAGTTTGAATAATCTTATGATCCCTTAGAGCACAGGCGGCGGTCCGAAGAAATACAGGCAAATCCTGTCTACCTGTGTGCCTTGACAGCAAGTCTGGAATAGCCAGGTGCCTCAATCCACCAAGATGTGTGTTTAAGTTGCCACCTTAGATAAACCATTATTAAAAATCTCACATCTGTCATGGATATTCACTCACCCAATCCACGTCTACTAGCATAGCATGGCATAATAAACAAACGTAGAAGTAACTCCCAAGGTTTCATAAATAAAACAGGTAATAGGTACTACCTCAATCTACTTCCCAAACCCACAATTTAATTAGATCCTAAACATGCAAGTGTTTGAGGGTTTGATCTAATGCATAAAAACTGGGTAGTAGAAAAGGTATGATCAAGTGTTACTTGCCTTGTCGATGATCCATGAGTCCTAGAGATTCGAAGTAACAAGCGGCGCACTCCGGGTGATCTAACACAGACAAACAACAAGCATACAATAAGTACTCATCTAATGCACTGGGAAATCTCGAATAAAAGATCTAACCAGATAGTTCAACTTAAGAACCCTGGTTGCAAAAGAATCGAATCAAATAAAGCATCGAAAGTCGGAACTCGAGAGAGAACGACTTGATTTAGCAATCTGAAATTAAGTCAAAAATTTTACAGTAGCAAAACTCTGTGAAAGTAGGTTAGTCGGAACGGCAGTTTCGTAACGAAACTCCAGGCGCTTGAATCACCTGATTCCGATAAACGAGCGAGAAATAAAACAGTTTTGAAAATCGGATCGGAAATCGAATCAGAAAAATAACGGATTAAATCCGATTAAAAGAAAATGATGAACGGATTAAATAACGGACGTTCGTTAACAGAACGAATCCAACGGACACGTTCATTGAAACGAACGGTTCAGTGAACGTTCGTTAATTAAGAAAACCGAAAAAAATAAAACCAATCTAGGTTTTAAAAAAAAACCGAACATTTTTTTTAAAATAAACCGGATCGGTTATTATTTTTAGGGGTAACCGGATCGGGGCGGGGCGGCTACCTCCGGTGGCTCGGCCAATGAGGCTCGTGAGGCTCCGGGGCGGGGTCCCAAGGTCGGGAGGCGAGGGGGCGGCGGGTTCCTGCGTCGGGAACGGCGGCGGCGGCAAGGCCCTTGGGCGGCGCAAGGGCTCGGGTCGGGAGGCGGCGGCAAGGGCGAGGTGAGGAGAGAGGGGGTCCCAAGGTTAAATAGGAGGAAGCTCCGGCTTGGGAAGGGGCACGAGCCGGGCAGAGCCGGACTCGGCGGCGGCAAGGCGCTGCCCCCGAAGGGACTTTCAAGCGGCGCAAGGCGAGGGAGAGGGAGGCGGGCGCCGGGCCGGGCCTGGCTGGTTGGGCCGGGCCGGGCCTTGGCCTGTGGGGGCGCGTTTTTTAAATTAAAATTAAACCAAAACGAATAAAAAAAATACCAAACGAACTCGGATTTAAATAAAACAAATTTTCCCCGACTCCTAAAAATGAGTCAAACAAAATGAACTTTAAAAACGGCAAACATGCATAAATTTTTAAAATGCTCATTTTTGCCTAAGCAAAATAAATCTTTCAAAAACCAAATTTGATTTATTTAAAATATCTTCATTTTTTCCTAAATGTTGGGAAAGTCATATTATTCCCTCTCTTGAGATTTTTATAGGAAAAACTTTATGAAGATAATTAAATAAATCCAATGATCCTATTTTCAATTTGAGAAATCCCAAATATGAAAGTAATGAAACTCCCAACTCTCTCCGAGGGTCCTTGAGTTGCGTGAAATTTTCTAGGATCGGAAAAATGCGAGAAAAATATGATATGCATGATGACCTAATGTATAACATTCCAAATTGAAAATTTGGGATGTTACAAACCTACCCCCTTAAGATGAATCTAGCCCTCGAGATTCGGGTTAACTAGAAAATAGGTGAGGGTGGTCCTTGAGCAAAACTTCCTCTCTTTCCCGGTGGCTTCATCCTCGGTGTGGTGGCTCCACTGAACTTTGCAAAACTTGATAACCTTGCTGCGGGTAACTCTGCTGGCAAAATCGAGAATCTTAACCGGTTTTCCTCATATGTCAAGTCATCCTTCAACTGAATTGCTTCCGATTGGCACTTTGTGTCTCTTAACGGTACCTCTGCTATCTCGGGGTGACATTTCTTCAATCGAGAAACATGGAATACATCATGAACTCCCGACAGTCCTTCCGCAATTCCAACTTATACGCAACTTCTCCCATGCGTTGCAAAATCTTATATGGTCCAACGGAACGGGGTGCTAACTTTCCTTTAACTCCAAAACGCTTAACTCCTCGAAGCGGTGATACTCTAAGATATACCCTGTCTCCAACTTCATACTCAATCGCTTTACGCTTTGAATCTGCATAGCTCTTCTGTCTGGACTGGGCTACCTTGAGCCTGTCTCGAATCAACTTAACTTTCTGTTCAGACTCCTTAATCAAATCTGGTCCAAACAAGCGACGATCTCGGTTTAGTCCCATAACAACGGTGTCCTGCACCTTCTTCCATACTGAGCCTCGAAAGGTGCCATCTTCAAGCTGGTTTGGTAACTGTTGTTGTAGGAAAATTCTGCATCTGACAAATTGTCATCCCAGCTAGATCCATAATCTAGGGCACAAGCTCTCGGCATGTCCTCCAAAATCTGATTGACTCTCTCGGTCTGTCCATCGGTGCGTGGGTGGATAGCTGTCTTTGAATTCAATCGGGTTCCCAATGTTTCATGCAACTGGTTCCAAAATTTCGAGGTAAACCGGGTTCCTCTATCTCGATACGATGCTCCTCGGAACTCCGTGTAAGCACACAATTCTGGTCATGTATATCTTTGCCAACTTAGCAATCGCTATAGGTAGTCTTGACCGGAATAAAATGAGCTACCTTTGTTAAACGGTCGACTATAACCCAAATCGAGTCATATCCTGAGCGAGTCTTTGGTAATCCTGTGATAAAATCCATGCCTAGTTTATCCCACTTCCATTCGGTATCGGCAATGGTTGTAACAATCCTGCCGGCTTCTCGATGTTCTCGCCTTTACTTTCGACATACATCGCAAACTGCTACATACTCCGCAATATCCTTCTTCATTCCGGTCCACCGTAAAGTATTCTTCAAATCCAAGTACATCTTGGTATTTCCTGGTGAATCGAATAGGGTGAATCATGGGCTTCTTGTAAAATCAACTTCCTGATCTACGGGTCATTGGGCACATAAACACGGTCTTCAAACCATAGGGTATCGTGCTCATCCTCCACGAAATCCTTTAGCTTTTCCTTTGCTCATTTTCTCCTTTATAGAGGCAACTTCCTTATCCGCCTTTTGGGCTTCTCTGATTTTGTCCATCAGCGTCATTTGAATCTCCAATGCTGCTACATAGCCTCTCGGAACTTTTTCCAAACCTAGCTCTCGAAGGTCCTCTGCTAACTCATTGGATATTCCTCACATCATTAGGGTATTGTCGTGGCTCTTACGGCTAAATGCGTCTTCTTCGACATTTGCCTTTTCGGGGTGATAATGCAATCTCATGTCATAATCCTTGATAAGTTCTAACCATCTCCTTTGTCTGAGATTCAGTTCATACGTGTGAATATGTACTTCAAACTCTTGTGATCCGTATATACTTCACAATGATTTCCAATGAGAAAATGTCTCCACGTCTTCGTGGCATGCACAACGGCTGCTAACTCCAAATCATGAGTGGCATAATTCAACTCATGGGGCTTAAGTTGTCGTGAAGCATCTGAAACTACTCTTCCTTCTTGCATAAGCACTGCTCCAAGTCCTCGGCGTGAAGCGCCGCAATACACCTCATAATCCTTAGTCCGATCCGCAATATCAAAACTGGTGAGGTAACCAATCTTTTCTTCAACTCCTGAAAACTTGCCTCACAGTCCTCAGTCCATATGAATTTGTTTTCCTTCTTCAACAATTCAGTCATAGGCTTTGCAATCCTTGAGAAATTCTCAATGAACCTTCGGTAGTATCCTGCGAGTCCAAGGAAACTCCGAATCTCTCCAACTGTCGTTGGTGCTTCCCATTTGGTTACGGTCTCAACCTTTGTGGGGTCAACTGCTATCCCTTCTCCGGTTATAACATGTCCGAGAAATCCAACTTCCTTTAGCCAAAACTCACATTTGCTGAACTTGGCATACAACTGGTGTTCCCTTAGTTTCTCCAAAACCAATCGCAAATGTTCCTTGTGTTCCTCTTCATTCTTGAGAAAATCAAAATATCATCAATGAACACCACGACGAACTTATCCAAAACTCCATAAACACTTTGTTCATCGTGTTCATGAAATAGGCTGGTGCGTTAGTCATCCAAACGACATAACGGTATACTCGTATAGTCCATATCTCGTGGTAAATGCTATCTTGGGTATGTCCTGCTCCCGAATCTTCAATCGATGGTACCACGATCGCAAGTCGATCTTGGAAAACACCTTGGCTCCTTGCAAGCGATGAAACAGATCATTTATCATAGGTAGTGGGTACTTGTTCTTGATTGTTACTTCATTCAATCCACGATAATCAACAACCATTCTCAAAGATCCATCCTTCTTCTCCACCAACAAAACGGGTGATCCCCAAGGTGAAGAACTTGGGCGAATAAAACCTTTATCCAATAGTTCCTTAATCTGCTTCTTGATTTCCGCCAAATCCTTTGCGGGCATCCTGTATGGTCGCTTTGATATCGGGCCTGTTCCTGGCAACAGCTCGATCAAAAACTCAATATCTCTATCCGGTGGCATTCCTGGCAACTCTGCTGGAAATACATCAGGAAAATCCGTCACCACTGGTACCTCTTCCTGTACCACTCCTGATAAGCAATTAACTTGCGCTCTTCTCGGCTGATGCCGTGATACATACTTAATCCTTCTTCCTTCTGGTGTGGTGAGCAAAATTGACTTTGTGGTGCAATCTATGTTTCCTCCATACCTTGATAACCAATCCATACCTAATATCACATCCAATCCTTGGGATTCCAGAACTATTAGATCTGAGGGGAAAACATAGTGTCCAATCCTTAGTGGCATTCGATCACACCATTTACTAGCCATGTACTCTGATCCGGGTGAGGTTACTAGCATGGGTGACCTAAGGGCTTGGGTTGGTAACTTGTACTTATCCACAAATCCCCTTGATATGTATGAATGCGATGCACCAGTATCGAAAAGAACAAGCTGCAGTAAATGACTTAACCAAAACTTACCGACATCGTGCATCGGGCTGATCTTCAACCTCCTCCACATCAATGTGGTTCACCTGTCCCCTGTTGAAAGGGTTGGGCTTCTTTCCAGAGCTTCCATTGCCATTTCCATTCTGGCCTTCTGGGCGGTCATTGGCAAAATGCCCAGTCTTGCGGCACTTAAAGCAAGTAATATGACTCAAGTCTACTTTGGATGGTGTTGACGGGTTGGTGCGATTCTGTCCGTTGCTTCCTCCATTCCCGTTCCCATTCTTGGTGCTATTATGGTTATGCGAATTACCTCCTCCATGGGTATGCTGAAACTGAATTCCTAATTTAGGGGTATAACGAGGTTTCACTGAGCTCCGCAGTTATACTTCCCTTGCCCATACTTCCGCCACGGTTCTCAATTTGCTGCTGCTTTCCTTCAATCATGAGGGCTCGATCTACTAACTCCTGGTAGTTATTGAAACCGGCTACCATCAACGGCATGCTGAACTCATCCTTCAGTCCTTCTAGAAACTTCTCTGTTTAGTCGCATCAAGAGTAACGTCATCCGGGGCATAACGTGCTAATTTGCTAAAGTCATCCACGCATCGCCAACAGTCCTTCCTCCTTGGCGTAAGTTGCGAAACTCACGCTTCTTCATGGCCATGGCTCCTGCTGAAACATGGGCGGTGAAAAGCTTGCTGAAATTGATCCCATGTGATGTTGTCTACAGTGGTAAGTGGTCGTGAAATTATCCCACCATGCCGCTGCGGGTCCTTCAAGCTGATGTGCCGCAAACTTCACTCTTTCTCCATCCGTGCATCCTGCAGTGGTCAGCTCCTTCCTATCTTGCGGAGCCAGTCATCTGCTACAATTGGCTCGGTGCTCTTGGAATACACCCCGGGTTTAGTCTAAGGAAGCGAGTCGGATGATCCGCGGTGGTGGTGGTGGGTTGTTGTTGTTGTTGTTGTTGTTGTTGTTGCCTGGTTACGCACCAATGTTTGAATCGTGGTATTCTGCTGCTGGATCAATTGGGTGATCTCTGGCGGAAAACGAATCCGGGTCGCGTCTCGGAGGCATCTGATGGGTTTAGAAAAGATGAGAATTTAGAATAGAATGAGGTCTAAGGGGAATCACTACCCAATGCACATGAGCAAATACACACAAAATCACTTCATTCAATCAAACAAAGGCTTACAATGATCTAACTATCGCAAAAGTGCGTGTACTATAATGTTTACATGGAGGAATACTACTAATATGTGGGGACTTCTACTAATTTGAACCGGTGGAAGACTCCATAATGTCTGCTCGACTTCGTCTTCAAAGTCGGGTTCACTTGGATCCGAATCGGTGTCGTCGATGTTGATGTAGTCGCTTGGGCAATCGACATCTTTGGTCTTCATTCCTGGCGCCAACTTCTTCTTGAGTTCTTCAATCTCGTACTTAAGATCGTTATTGTGTCTTGCTAGAGCTACGATCTCGGCCCATATAGTCCTTGCGAGTTGTCTTTAGTTCTTCTTCAAGTTCGATGATCCTTCCCTTTGCATTCTACAACTCCAACATATCATTGCACATCTGGTTCTCTGGCGTCGAATGTGCTGGTTTAACTCCTGGATAAATGCTGCAATGGATCTATCCTTCTTGGTGCTGACGACGTCCCATTTGTCATCTCGGCGTCCGCAAATCTGGTAGATTGTGTCCTTGAGGTCTTCTTGATAAACTTCTCCAATGCGTCCCATGGTGATGTGAGCTGCCATGCTCTTTCCCGGACTCCAAGTTGGTGCAATCAAAACACTATCTATAGGCTTGGTGATTGGGGCGAATGTCCTTCCCGAACGTGAGCGTGAATCTTCCAAATAGCTCCTCTTCGTGCAGAGTGGCGTTGAAAGTCCGGTGAAGCTTGGTAGTCCAATGTTCGTGTATTTGGTAACTTCCTTCAAGTGAAATCCAAAAGGTGTGCCTTCATCCGGTTGGGTGTACTTGATCTTCGCGTCCTTCATCCTAAAGGGAGTAGAAAAGATGAGGAGTTAGAAATGAGAAGAGAGTAGTGATCTATGACTTTAAATTAGTGGTCGTGTCCTACAGTCAGCGTGTGCTCTGATACCATTCTCTGTAGCGACCAGACCCGAATGGATCTAGTGCTCATGCTCGGTGTCATCCTGGATCGATGTCTTGACACCACACAAGATTTCAAGGATTTATAGCAGAGTAGCAATCACACACTTATTACATCGTTGTCCACAAGGGAAATTAATACAATAATATGGCTTAAGGCCATCTAATAATAACAGCGGAAGGCTTGGAAGACAAGCGAGTCCATCAACTCCAACGGCATCACTGAGTATAGAACCACGACCTAACACCTTACTCGACGTCTGAAAAGTCTGCAACGTGAAAAGTTGCAGCCCGAAAACGGGTCAGCACATGGAATATGCTGGCAATGTAACACATAAGGAACAATGAAGAAATGAACCTATACTACATGCATATTTGGCTGGTGGTAAGGCTCTACGGTTACATTTTTGCATAAAGCTGATTTTTCCCTACATCAAAGGAATAATTTTATTTAACTATCATGGTGGTTGTTAAACATTGAGAATGGTTGACAGCATCCTCAATCCCAATTAAAAGTACTCATTAAAACCCAATAACTTTATTATTAGAAGTAACATGTTGAGAATTCACATGATATTCAATTACCGGATACTCAAAACGTCCATAACCGGGGACACGGCTAATCATGATTAGTTTATAAACTCTGCAGAGGTTTGCGCACTTTTCCCCACAAGACTCGAACGCCTCCGCTTGGTTCTCGTGACCTTTGCATGGTGTTTGAGAAGCGGATGACCGAGACATAGTCTTTCGAGCGCTAGCACCTTACATGTGGGTAGACCGTACCAACCTACATCCCCTACATCAGCTAGCCTACCCGTAAGAGTTCGCACAACTTAGTCAACTACGCCAGAGCCCATAATTGGCTTGTGGCTGCACACGGAAGTTTCCAGTTTGAATAATCTTATGATCCCTTAGAGCACAGGTGGCGGTCCAAGAAATCTGAGCAAATCCTGTCTACCTGTGTGCCTTGACAGTAAGTCCTGGAATAGCCAGGTGCCTCAATCCACCCAGATGTGTGTTTAAGTTGCCACCTTAGATAAACCATTATTAAAAATCTCACATCTGTCATGGATATTCACTCACCCAATCCACGTCTACTAGCATAGCATGGCATAATAAGCAAACGTAGAAGTAACTCCCAAGGTTTCATAAATAAAACAGGTAATAGGTACTACCTCAATCTACTTCCCAAACCCACAATTTAATTAGATCCTAAACATGCAAGTGTTTGAGGGTTTGATCTAATGCATAAAAACTGGGTAGTAGAAAAGGTATGATCAAGTGTTACTTGCCTTGTCGATGATCCATGAGACCTAGAGATTCAAGTAATAAGCGGCGCACTCGGGTGATCTAACATGCATAAACAACAAGCATACAATAAGTACTCATCTAATGCATGGGGAAATCTCGAATAAAAGATCTAACCAGATAGTTCAACTTAAGAACCCTGGTTGCAAAAGAATCGAATCAAATAAAGCATCGAAAGTCGGAACTCGAGAGAGAACGACTTGATTTAGCAATCTGAAATTAAGTCAAAAATTTTACATTAGCAAAACTCTGTGAAAGTAGGTTAGTTGGAACGGCGGTTTCGTAACGAAACTCCAGGCGCTTGAATCACCTGATTCCGATAAACGAGCGAGAAATAAAACAGTTTTGAAAATCGGATCGGAAATCGAATCAGAAAAATAACGGATTAAATCCGATTAAAAGAAAAAGCAGCGAATGGATTAAATAATGACGCGTTCGTTAACGTAATCTAATCCAACGAACACGTTCATTGAAACGAGCGGTTCGGTGAACGTTCGTTATTTAAGAAAACCGAAAAAAATAAAACCAATCTAGGTTTTTAAAAAAAAACCGAACATTTTTTTTAAATAAACCGGATCGGTTATTATTTTTAGGGGTAACCGGATCGGGGCGGGGCGGCTACCTCCGGTGGCTCTCGGCCGCGGGCTCAGCGGGCTCGGTTGGGCGGGGTCCGCGGGTCTGGAGGCGAGGGCGGCGGGTTCCAGATCGGGCAAGTGGGAACAATGGGCGGGCGTCCTTGGGCGGGCAAGGCGGCCGGGTCGGGAGGCGGCGGCGGCGGGGCGAGGTGAGGAGAGAGGGGTCGTGGGGTTAAATAGGAGGGTGCTCCGGCTTGGGAAGGGCAGCCGGAGCCGGGCAGAGCCGGACTCCGGCGGCGTCGTCCCAGCGGGACTCGGCCTGATGGCGTCTTGTGCGCGAGAGAGAGGGAGGCGGGGCGCTGGGCCGGGGCCTGGCTGGCTGGGCCGGCTGGGCCTTGGCCCAGGGGGGGGGGGCGCGTTTTTTTTAAATAAAATTAAACCAAAAGAAATAAAAAAAATACCAAATGAACTCCAATTTAAATAAAACAAATTTTCCCCGACTCCTAAAAATGAGTCGAACAAAATGAACTTTAAAAACGGCAAACATGCATAAATTTTTAAAATGCTCATTTTGCCTAAGCAAAATAAATCTTTCAAAACCAAATTTGATTTATTTAAAATATCTTCATTTTTTCCTAAATGTTGGGAAAGTCATATTATTCCCTCTCTTGAGATTTTTATAGGAAAAACTTTATGAAGATAATTAAATAAATCCAATGATCCTATTTTCAATTTGAGAAATCCCAAATATGAAAGTAATGAAACTCCCAACTCTCTCCGAGGGTCCTTGAGTTGCGTGAAATTTTCTAGGATCGGAAAAATGCGAGAAAAATATGATATGCATGATGACCTAATGTATAACATTCCAAATTGAAAATTTGGGATGTTACACTATTCCCGAGGGCTATCTTTTTGATGATGAATCTACAACAGTCATCCTTGCTTGCCAGGATAGATATGAACTTAAGAGGTTGCTAGTTAAATGGAGTAAAGAATCTTTTAGAGATAGGATGAGAACCGACCCTGCTTTTCCTACTTCACCTATCTGTGTTCCTGATCTGGATTATTATGATTTTTCTGTTGATCCAGATATAATTACTTTGGTTGAATCTGATCCTTTTTATGGCTATGAATCTGAAACTGTTGTGGCACATCTTACTAAGTTAAAGGATATAGTTGCCCTGTTTACTAATAATGAGAGATCGCGCTACCTTTATTTACTCAAAATATTTCCGTTCTCATTAAAGGGTGATGCTAAGATATGGTTTAATTCTCTTGATCCTGGTTGTGTGCAAAGTCCCGGGATATGATTTATTACTTCTCTGCTAAATATTTCCCTGCCCATAAGAAACAAGCTGCTTTGAGGGATATATATAATTTTGTGCAAATTGAAGAAGAGAGTCTCCCACAAGCTTGGGGGAGGCTTCTCAAGTTACTTAATGCTTTGCCTGGTCATCCTCTTAAGAAACACGAAATACTTGATATCTTTTATAATGGACTAACCGATGCTTCTAGAGATTACCTGGATAGTTGTGTTGGTTCTCTTTTCAGGGAAAGAACACCGGATGAAGCTGAAATTTTATTGAATAATATGTTAAAAAATGAAAATAATCCGAGCCAGCTCCTGAGCCAATTACTGAGCCTATTCCTAAACCAACTCCGAAGAAGAGAGGTGTTCTATTTCTCAGTCCCGAAGATACGCAAGAGGCAAAGAAATCTATGAAAGAAAAAGGTATTAAAACTGAAGATGTTAAGAATTTACCTCCTATTGAAGAAATACATGGTCTTAATTTACCGTTTGTTGAAGAAGTATATGATCTCAATTACTTATTTACTGAAGAACCTCCCGATATCCCGACACAGGTAGTGAAGGTAAACTCTCTCTATAGATATGATAAAGCTGAAGTCCCTCCTACTAAAATTGCTAGTCAGTGCTTGGATGAGTTTGATAACTTTATGTTTAAGCAAGATGACTTTAATGCTTATTTTGGTAGACAATTAAAACAGAATACCTTTATGATTAAACGCTTGAGTGATTATATGGCTAATATTAGAGGTGAACTTAAACTTGTTAGCAAACATGCTTCTATGGTTACCACTCAAGTAGAACAAGTACTTAAGGCTTAGAAATAAGTGCTTGATGAAATGAATAGTAAGAAAAATTATTATGCTGTTAGAGTGGCTACTAGAATTAGAATGACTCAGGAACCTTTGTATCCCGAAGGCCACCCTAAGAGAATCGATCAAGATTCTCAAAGAAATAATATTGATATGCCTAGTTCTTCTAAAAGGAAGAAAAAGAAAAATGATAGAACTATGCAAACTTCTAGTGAACCTATTGCTGAACCACCTGACAATCCAAATGATATCTCTATGTCTGACGTTGAAACATAATCTGGTAATGAACACGAATCTAGTGGAAATGTTAATGATAATGTTCATGATGATGCTCAACCTAGTAATGATAATGATGTAGGAGTTGAACCTGCTGTTGATCTTGATAACCCACAATCAAAGAATCAACGTTATGATAAAAGAGACTTCGTTGCTAGGAAACATGGTAAAGAAAGAGAACCATGGGTTCAAAAACCCATGCCTTTTCCTCCCAAACCATCCAAGAAAAAGGATGATGAGGATTTTGAGCGCTTTCTTTGAAATGATTAGACCCATCTTTTTGCGTATGCGATTGACTGATATGCTCAAAATGAATCCTTATGCTAAATATATGAAAGATATTGTTACAAATAAGAGAAAGATACCTGAAGCTGAAATTTCCACCATGCTTGCTAATTATACTTTTAAGGGCGGAATACCAAAGAAACTTGGAGATCCAGGAGTACCTACTATACCATGCTCCATTAAAAGAAATTATGTTAAAACTGCTTTATGTGATCTTGGAGCCGGTGTTAGTGTTATGCCTCTCTCTTTATATCGTAGACTTGACTTGAATAAGTTGACACCTACTGAAATATCTTTGCAAATGGCTGATAAATCAACTGCTATACCTGTAAGAATTTGTGAGGATGTGCCTGTTGTGGTTGCAAACGTTACTATTTTAACGGACTTTGTTATTCTTGATATTCCCGAGGATGATAGTATGTCTATTATTCTTGGAAGACCTTTCCTTAATACTGCAGGGGCTGTTATTGATTGCAACAAAGGCAATGTCACTTTTCATGTTAATGGTAATGAGCGTACGGTACATTTTCCGAGGAAACAACCTCAAGTTTATAGTATCAACTCTATTGGAAAAATTCCATCGATTATATTTGGAGGTTTTGAATTTCCTCTCGCTACTGTTAAGAAGAAATATGATATACTTATTATTGGGGATGTCCATATCCCCGTTGAGGTAACATAGTGTTATTCGAAATTTCTCCGGTTCCATGTTAATCGGAATGAGTTTGTTAACAAGACTTGATCAACCTTGTTAGTGGATTCTTTTTGATGAGCATGAGATGGATGAAACTAGAAGCACAACCTTCTGTACCCTCTTTATATTCTCTGTTATTTAGTAGAAATAAAGTAAAAATAGTATTTCTTCTGTCTGTTTCCTGATTTATCCGTGCAATATAAAAATATCCCGAAAATAAAAGTCCTCAGAATGCCATGCCAATTTAATATGATTTTTTCGGGAATATTTAAGGATTTTTATTGCAAAAATTACCGCGGGGGGAGCTGCCACCTATCCACGAGGGTGGAGGGCGCGCCCTACCCCCCTGGGCGCGCCCCCTACCTCGTGGGCCCATGGTGGCCCTCCTCCACTTATCCTTGCACCCATCTTCTTCCTCTGTCTCACACAAACCAGAAAAACCAACTCAAGCTCGTGTTCCAGCAACTTTTGCTGCGATTTTCGATCTCCTTGCTCAAAGCACATCTCGCAAAACTGCTTGGGGAGATTGTTCCTTGGTATGTGACTCCTCCATTGGTCCAATTAGTTTTTGTTCTAGTGCTCTATTCATTGCAAATTTGTGCTGCATAGGTGACCATGTTCTTGAGCTTGCATGTCAAATTTATATGGTTCCAAGTAGTTCTAATGCTTGATATATGCTCTGGGCACTTGTATGAGTAGTTGCTATCAGTTTTATTGAAGTTGGTTCACTTTTGTTTAAAGTTACTAAAAATTTAAGATTATTTCAGAAATAATGAAGAGACTTTTGAGGGGCTCGTCGAGCCGAAGCTCGAATGAAAAACAAAAGGAAGAAGAGCAGAAGCCCAAATTTCATTTGCCTCGCATAGCGGAGGTTCGGCCATATGAATGGCCTTCCGATGACTTCTTGAGGAGAGCCGGGATTCATGAGGATTTATATCTATTAATTGAGAACGCCGGCCTCACCGACTTCCTCCGCGACCAACGTCATCAGTATCTCTTACTCACAAATACTTTTGTGCAGAACTTCTACTTTTTCCTTAAGAAATCACCTCCAACAGTAGAGTTTCATTTATATGACGTTGTTAAGGAAATGCCATTAGCTGAATTTTGCGAGGTTTGCAAAATACCATTTGAGGGCACCTTAGATGAACCACACCGTAATGAAGTGGAAGCTTTTATTAACACTATCACTGTGGGAGAAACCAGGAAGGTTTCTGATGCAAGAATCACTAGCATACATTTTTCCTATTTTACGTTACTTTGCCTTATTTGCTAGTCGTTGCTTGATTGGACGCGGGAACTGTGGGAACCTTAGTATTACTGATGATATTATTTTGCTCCATGGTTTATACGCAATAACTTTGTTAGTATGGGTGGAATTGTTGCTAGACGGTTAAGTCTAAACCGTACTAAGGGCCCCGTCTTTGGAGGCATTTATGCTTCACGCCTAGCGGAATATTTTGAGATACCTATTAGGCATGAGGAGAAAGAAGAAACAACGTCGCCTCGTGCTTATTTAGATTATAAGAGTATGCTAGCGCATGATTTTCTTGTTAAGAGTCGCGAAGGGGAGCTTAAATATAAATTGTACTTTGATAAACATCACCCTGAGACTATTACTTTGCCTGCTCCCTCTTTGTTTAACTTGTCTACAGGTCCTTACATTGTTCCGTGGGCGGCTGTTCAAGCCTATCGGAATCCTGCACCAGCCCCGAAACCGGAGCCACAAGATGAGCCTCCACGAATGTCTTCTTATTCTTGGGATCCTAAGGCGGTTGCCAGCTAGTGGCAATCAGAGTCCTCTTCATCACATTATGATCCCAACTATTCTGCGTCACAGTATGACCCCAGCTACACCTACGGATATCAGCCATGCTATCCCTGGCAATAGACCAACTTAGGCCAAAAGCCTAAGCTTGGGGGAGTATGTATTTCTCACCGACATTACATTTATGTTCACACACACTCATTGCTAGATGTCGGTGCTCATACTCTTTCACTGTAATATCCATGCTAGTTTATTTTCTTTTTCCTGCTTTCTTCTTGTGTGTTTAATAAACCTTAGAAAAAACAAAAAAATTATTAGTAGTTTATTTCCTGTTGTAGTAGTAATAATTAAAAAGAAAACCCAAAAATATTTCCTGTTCTTCTTTTGCTTGTTGGGAGCTTTCCCGTGTAAATAGTTTTTATTTTTCTTTTCTTTTCTTTGAAATTTGGGGTCGAGGAGAAGACCATATTGAAAATGCTTAGTGGCTCTCATATGCATTATTGTTTATCTAACTTAGAGCCCATATTACTTGTCTTCTCTCTTGAGTTGAATGCTTGCAGATTCCAAATTAGTCCAATGCACGTGCACTCTTATTATTATTTACACCGTTCGGTCGTGCAAGTGAAAGGCCATAATGATGATATATGATGTACTTATTGGGATGAGAAAAGCTGGTATGGACTCGACCTCTCTTGTTTTTGTAAATATGATGATTCATCGTTCCTGATTCAGCTGTTATGAAGTAAACATATTTGCAATTACATTTAGAGATTATAGTTGCTTGTGCCATGCTTGATTAGCTATGAGTTATAATGGTTTACCTTGCGTGCCAACATGCTATTGAGATGATTATGATTCGGTATGATAGGTTGGTATCCTCCTTTGAATGAATTGAGTGACTCGACTTGGCACATGTTCACGCATGTAGTTGAATCAAATCAACATAGCCTTCATGATATTTATGTTCATGGCGGATTATATCCTACTCATGCTTGTATTCGGTGTAAATTAATTTTAATGCATGTTTACGACTGTTGTTGCTCTCTCAGTTGGTCGCTTCCCAGTCTTTTGCTAGCCTGCACCTGTACTAAGCGGGAATACTGCTTGTGCATCAAAACTCCTTAAATCCCAAAGTTATTCCATATGAGTCCACTATACCTTCCTATATGCGGTATCTACCTGCCGTTCCAAGTAAATTTGTATGTGCCAAACTCCAAACCTTCAAATAAAAATTCTGTTTTGTATGCTCGAGCAGCTCATGTGCAACTAGGGCTGGCTATATCTTCCATGCTAGGTGGGTTATTCTCAAGAGGAGTGGACTCCGCTCCTCATTCATGAGAAAGGGCCGGTAACTGGGATGCCTAGTCCCATGATCCAAAAAGATCAAAGAAAATCAAAATAATTAAACAAAACTCCCCTTGGGACCCGTTGAATGTTGGAGGCACTCGTTGTTTCGAGCAAGCCATGGATTGATGCTTGTGGAGGAGGGGGAGTATAAACCTTTACCATTCTGTTTGGGAACTGCCTATAATGCATGTAGTATGGAAGATACAACCATCTCATAGTTGTTGCGTTGATGGTGAAAGTATGCCGCTCAAAATATAATTTATCTCTATTTCAAAATCGAGCTCGGCACCTCTACAAATCCCTGCTTCCCTCTGCGAAGGGCCTATCTATTTACTTTTATGTTGAGTCATCACCCTTCTTATTAAAAAAGCACCCGCTGGAGAACACACTGTCGTTTGCATTCAATATAATTGGTTTATATTGGGTATTACTTGACTGGATCTCTTTTACCATGAATTACAATGTTTAGTCAGTCCTTGATCTTTAAAGGTGCTCTGCATTTATGTTTTGCGGTCTCAGAAAGGGCTAGCGAGATACCATTTTGTTATATCATGTTATGATTATTTTGAGAAAGTGTTGTCATCCGAGTTTTATTATTATGGCTCGCTAGCTGATTATGCTATTGATATGAGTAATTGTGAGACCTACGTGTTATTGTGAGTATGGTTAGTTCATAATAATTGCTGAAACTTGAATGCTGGCTTTTCATGTTTACAACAACAAGAGCAAACAGAGTTTGTACAAGTTTTTCTTTTTCTCTTTCAGTTTGTGAACTGAATTCCGTGAGGACAAGCAAGGGTTTAAGCTTGGGGGAGTTGATACGTCTCCGTCGTATCTACTTTTCCAAACACTTTTGCCCTTGTTTTGGACTCTAACTTGTATAATTTGAATGGAACTAACCCGGACTGACGCTGTTTTCAGCAGAATTGCCATGGTGTTGTTTTATGTGCAGAAAACAGAAGTTCTCGGAATGACCTGAAACTCCACGGAATACCTTAGAATAAATAATAAAAAATCCTCGGCAAAGATGAAGACCAGGGGCCCACACCCTATCCATGAGGGTGGGGGGCTCGCCCCTCCCCCCTGGGCGCGCCGCCCTACCTCGTGGGCCCCCTGGTGGCCCTCTGACGCCAACTCCAACTCCATATATTGGCTATCAGGGAGAAAAAAATCACAAAGAAAGTTTCATCGCATTTTACGATATGGAGCCACCGCCAAGCCCTAATCTCTCTCGGGAGGGCTGATCTGGAGTCCGTTCGGGGCTCCAGAGAGGGGGATTCGTCGCCATCGTCATCATCAACCATCCTCCATCACCAATTTCATGATGCTCACCGCCGTGCGTGAGTAATTGCATCGTAGGCTTGCTGGACGGTGATGGGTTGGATGAGATTTATCATGTAATCGAGTTAGTTTTGTTAGGGTTTGATCCCTAGTATCCATTATGTTCTGAGATTGATGTTGCTATGAGTTTGCTATGCTTAATGCTTGTCACTGGGGCCTGAGTGCCATGATTTCAGATCTGAACCTATTATGTTTTCATGAATATATGTGTGTTCTTGATCCTATCTTGCAAGTCTATAGTCACCTACTATGTGTTATGATCCGGCAACCCCGAAGTGACAATAATCGGGACCACTCCCGGTGATGACCATAGTTTGAGGATTTCATGTATTCACTATGTGCTAATGCTTTGTTCCAGTACTCTAGTAAAATGAGGCCTTAATATCCCTTAGTTTCCATTAGGACCCGCTGCCACGGGAGGGTAGGACAAAAGATGTCATGCAAGTTCTTTTCCATAAGCACGTATGACTATATTGAATACATGCCTACATTACATTGATGAATTGGAGCTAGTTACGTGTCACCCTATGTTATGATCATTACATGACGAACCGCATCCGGCATAATTATCCACCATCGATCCGGTGCCTCTGAGTTTTCCATATCTTGGTTTACGCTTATTTACTTTTCCGTTACTCTTGTTACAATCACTACAAAATACCAAAAACATTACTTTTCTTTGTCTTCACTTTTTATTCTTTGTTACCACCACTATCATATTACTTTGCTACTAAACACTTTGCTGCGATACTAAGTTTCGGTGTGGTTGAATTGACAACTCAGCTGCTAATACTTGAGAATATTCTTTGGCTCCCCTTGTGTCGAATCAACAAATTTGGGTTGAATACTCTACCCTCGAAAACTGTTGTGATCCCCTATACTTGTGGGTTATCATCTATCCGTCTCGCCGGGCCTTATTTGCCTCTAACAAATGGACGTACACCGACCGATCTCCCGCTATACATAAATCTAGCTAGGTCCTTATAACTCGTTTTTTCCCACGCGTCAATCGATCTACCTCATTAGTTATGTCTCTCCCTTCCTCCGACAAACAACAATTGATCTACCGATCTAGTTAGGTTTGCTTACCAAACACATGGTTCCCCTTCATCATCCATGGATGCATCCCGACAGATCTATCATGCACAGTACGCATGTAAACACATCCCCACTCTTATTGATAATATTGCAGTTCCACCCTCAGTTTGTCTAGTAGGCCTCTCCCACCATCTTCGAGAAGCAACTCCATCACCCATCCAGCACTCTACCCCTCTCCCTCCCTCCCTCTCTCCTCTCTCTCTCTCTCTCTGTCTCATCCTATTTCCCGTCCTTCAGTTATGTATGGATGTCGATCAATCTCCCTTAAGACATAGCTGGGTCTCTCCTTCTCAACACATATACGAGTCGTTCTACCTCTATAGTTAGGCCTCTGCCTACCCCTCCCCCCACCCCCCTCCCACACACACACACCGATAAATCGATCGCTCTAGTCATGTCTCCCTGCCACACACAAACTTGACATGCGCCCTTTAACGTTCCGGTAGGTCAGTCGCCCTATATCTTTGACTTGCACACACACACAATTTCGATGGCTCTCTTCATCGATCTCGCACTCATCCACTTGATCCTCTCTTCGACTCTATCGATATCTATGACCCCTCCCTCTCTTCTCATGGATCGCTCGGCCCTCTATATATGATATGGATAGCCCTCCATTTCACACACATTGCATGCAAAATTTTGTTTGAGATGTCATCGACACATATCCCCACAAATACATTCACCAAATCAAGCTCCCCCCCCCAAAACAAAAAACACTCACGAACACACAAGCCATTTGTCTAGGTTTGTATCTCTCACACGTGCACGCACAGCGCACGTACTCCCGTCTCTTTCCCAACCACACCCGCGCGGATACACGGTGGAGCTCACTTCTGTACGAGAAGGCAGCCCACGTGATAATTTGACATGTGTACTGGTTGTCCACTTGATGGAGGTAGGATCGTCTACCATGGGTGAACAAACAAATTGCTACTTGACGCGTTATGTTAAAAAAGAGGCAAACCATGTGGGGCCTACCTTAGAGGCAAGGCTCTATACACTGGAGTACTTTTGATGTGTCCCGTCAACTCATAGAACGAGGAGAAGCTTGCTTAGTACGCCGTCTCCCCCGCCCACGGGCGCGGTGGCTCGTAGGATGAGGTGAAGCTTGCTTACTAGTAGTAGTACTGTACGCCTTATGCCCGCTCCCTCGCCCACGCAGGATGAGGAGAAAATTTTACTACTCCCTCCGTTTACTCCTCGTCCCTACTACCTTGGTTATAGAGATTATCATATTGTTTGGAATATATATGTCCTTTAGTAGATTTCAGTATGAACTACTAGTACATACTCCAAACACTGATGTATATAGACGTATTTTAGAGTGTAGATTCACTCATTTTGCTCCGTATGTAGTCCATATTGAGGCCCTGTTTGGTTCATAAGTCCTAGGACTTTTTCTAGTCCCAACTAAAAAGTCCCTACTCCTTAAAAAGTCCCTCCCTATTTTTTTTTCAGGGACTAGAAAGTCCCTAGTCCCTCCCTAGAGGTTATTCAATGACCATGTTACCCCCAGTATACAGAAAATAACAACCAAACAACACCATGGGGCGGCGGGGCAATGGGTGCAGGGAGGGGCATTGTTGGAAAAATCCCAAAAAAGACTCTTCTTGAGAGTCTTCTTCGTTAAGTCCCAAAAAGCAAGTTTTTGTCCCTAGTAGTCCCTCCTGTTTGGTTAAAAAGTCTCTAAGAGGGACTTTTTCTAGTCCCTACACTAAAAAGTCCCTGGAAATAAACACCCCTGCATAAAGTTGAGACACTTATTTTGGAACGGAGGGAGTACATATTTGCTATAATATGTCAATCATTGAGATGCAATAGCATGCATGTTAGTATCCTTTGTATTTGATGAAATGTTGCAACGGGCAACCTTGGACGGAAGATACATGTAAGCAGTGGAAGCTTCATAGCATTATACTATCTCACGATAAATTACAAGACATACTATACTAGTACTTCCTCCGTTCCTAAATATAAGTCTTTGTAGAGATTTCACCATGAACCACATACGGATGTATATATATGCATTTTAAGTGTAGATTCATTTATTTTGTTCCGTATGTAGTCCACCCAGTGGAATCTCTACAAAGACTTATATCTAGGAACGGAGGGAGTACTATGTAAAGAGTTAGGGCCATGTAATCACTGAGCCTGCGTGTTTTCACTGCTCTTGCACTCCTCCATCGTAAGAATGGAGAAAATTGTAATCTAGTAGTACCTCCTTTCACCGAAAGCGTGGGACATCCAGCAGTCCTACCACCTCAGTAATAATGACCAATGAGCCGTCAAATCACATAGACCCAGCAGTAAGTTGGACGGACGAAACAACCATCACTCTTGAATCTGCTTCTCCCTTCAACGCAGGCGCCAGTGAGAGGTCGCGTCTGCTCCACCCGGGCATGAATGCGGCACCAACTCTTTGGAGCGGCGCTAACCGTTTCGGACGGGGAGAGTGCGCGGGCGATGGAGGGGCTTTGGGTGGGCTAGGCTGGTCAGGAGCGGGCATGGCAGCTGTCCGCCTATCCCTACCGGATGCCCGGAAACGAGAGGATGCACCGACTCTCGCGACTGAAAGCTTACACTACACACCATCTCTTTGTAGGAGTAGGTCGATCTGTCGCTCTCTCTAACACACACATGCTGGTAAACACACACACACACACACACACACATGCACACGCACACACAGGTTCATAGAATAGGAAAATCATGCGAGTGCGAAGCCACAGGAAGTGAGATACAAATGGAGTACGTACAAGAAGAGAAGAGGTGACAAATATTCCTTCAAAACTGGACTGAGGAGTAGTACTCCCTCCGTCTAGGTGTTAAGTCATCTTACGGAAATCAGATATTCCCAAAATGTTTAGGCGTCGTCCAATAACTTCGCATCTCAATCCCCTCCTGGCCTCGTTGCTAGCGAGCGTTGTTACTTAGGGAGCATTTGGATCCTTAGCAAGAACATCTTATAGCATAGCCGGGCAAGGTTAGGCGTTTGGAACTGTTAAAATATGTTAGCTTTTGTGGGCCAACTAGCTTGGGTGGGCTAGAAAAACTTTTCTAGCTCAGGAGAGCCAGATCGGCTTGCTTCCGACGGCAAACTTCGCGTAGTAGTAACATAGACTAGTAACATATGCATGTTACTAGTCCAAGTTACTCACCACTATGACCAGCCTAAGCAATGTAACCAAACGCTCCTTACTCTGCCTTGTTATCTCCCCTGGAACCCAATGCATGGAGCACAACTACGCGTTGATCAGTCAAGAAATCAAAGTCGGCTTGCATGCGAGTTAATACGTGGCCCTACATGGTAGCTAAAATGGCATCTCTTAGTTGTTTGTATTAATTATTGCGTTTAGAGATAGAAATCAGGGATTTGATTGGAGGAATGACCGGTCAAGTTTCTCCTTCTCCTCCAATCTGCTTGCACCTTGGTCCCGCTGCACCTTCTAACATGACTTATTACACCTAGACGGAGGGAGTCATACGAGATACGGTGGCACACTGACTTAGGTCGAATACAAGTGCCCAAAATTGTGTGTATGTTATAATAAGGATTCACTTTAAATAGTACGTGAGCGAACAAAGGGATCAATTGGACAGTGTTCCCGAGCAGTAGCGAGATGTGTGAGGTAAGATACACCACAGGCGCTTTTAATTTTTCTTATTAATTTGTTTGTTTCACCCTCTGTCTGGTGGGACCCAGCATTACTACGTGGAGAGAGGTAAGGTGACTAAGGCTGCATTATTTACGCACCACTATGGATAGTCTTACCACCAAAGCCACATGACACGATTATGATTTAAATCCCAATGACTCCCACACACAAAAACACGGCATCTTTGGTCACACGAATGCAGGAATGTATAAAAGGTTATTTTCCTCTCGTTGAACATAACGGGAGGGTTGTGTAGCTGGTTAGCCTGTTCGCTCATCAAACTTGAGGTCTCGGGTTCGATAACTACATTTGAGCATAATTTTTGGCAAGAGGATTCTTTGACTGGTCAAAATAGATGGACACGGAGCTATACGATCTCGTAGTGACTGTATAATCACCTCATCACGTATAAGCTGCAGCCTCGGCGCTTGTTTTCTAGGGTTTGCACTCTTCACACTCTCTCCAGTATATATATACATGCTGGAGCCTCAGCGCTTGTAGTTGCTCTCTTCACACTCTCTCACCCTCCCCAGATCTAAACAAGACTTCGTTGGCCTCTCTCTCTCCCCCTCACTACTGGTCTGCTTGTAGTTGCTCTCTTCACACTCTCTCTCACCCTCTCCAGATCTAAACAAGACTTCGTTGGCCTCCCTCTCTCCGCTCACTACTGGTCAAAGAGCCGGCAGGATCCGTCCGCCAGGAAGGGAAGGAGGCTTAACGCTGTGGCCGTCGGCGAGGGAATCCACTACCGGCGCAGCTGTTCACTTTCACCCAGCGATGGCGCAGGAGGGCCTCTGACCCCTTCTTCTTTGCCACCATACATAGTGTGGGCCGAACGGCCTCCGGTCACCCACCGAACCACACCCCAAGAACCTTAAGGTATAATTTACTTATTCCACATGCATTGCTCTAGCTGCATGTGGGCCTTTTTCCGCTTCTGCACTCGAATCTAGGTGTTGGATCAAACAGGAAAGTAGTGGGGAAAGTTGTATACCATGAATCTAGGGCGTGGTTCAAAGAGGAAAGGAATGGGGGAAAGTAGTGGGAAAAGTTGTATAGCATGAATCTAGGACGTGGTTCAAAAAGGAAAGGAAGGGGGAAACTAGTGGGGAAAGTTGTATCACATGAATCTAAGACGTGGTTCAAAGAGCAAAGGAATGGGGGAAAGTAGTGGGGAAAGTTGTATAGCATAAATCTAGGATGTGGTTCAAAGAGGAAAGGAAGGGGGAAAGTACTAGTACAGACTGGCTATCCACACTACAAAAAAAGATACATCCGTGACATTTTGGGCCGAACGAAATTTTTTTCTATCATACATATGACACTTCTATGACGATAATTGTGACAAAACCCGGTATCATCATAGATGTGGTGGGCTCCTACTTCTATGACAAAAAATCATGACAGAAAATGGGCTTTTCGTCTTGGGCGGGCTGGATACGCAGCTGCATGACATTCTTTGGGCCGTATATGACGGAAAAAACCGTGGTAGAAGCAAGGGGGAGGAAAATTTCGGGGAGTTGCCGGTTACGGTGGGAGAGCGATGTGTGTTTCTCTCGTACAGGTACGCACGTGTGTGCGGCGTTGGTATGGCTGAAGCGGCGGCGTTGGGCTCTAATCGAACCCGGCGATTGCGGCTGCGAAGTTACAGCGTTCATCGAACCCGGCGATCGGTCGATGGCTGTTATGAGAACCCGATGGAGCGATTCGCCGCTCTGCGCTAATCAAGCCGATCGATGCCGCCTCTGCAGGATGAGCGAGTGAGTGTTGTGGGGGGTTGGATGAGCTGTGGCGGTGGCGTTGCCTGCGGATGAACAGGAACCCGTGGTGTGGAGGGCTGGATGAACATTACACGGTGGAGGGGTGGCCGTATAGGGGTGGTTGAATAGGACCCGTGGTGTGGAGGGCTGGATGAGCGATGAGCGGTGGAGGGGTGCCCGTGGAGGGCTGGTTGAACAGTAGCCGGTGGAGTAGCGCGTTGTGGAGGCTGGATGAACAGGAGCCCGTGGAGGCTGGAGGAGGACGACGGTAGCCCTTGGAGGCTGGAGGAGGTCGACGGTGGAGATGAGCAGTATCCCGTGGAGTCCCGTTTTGCGGTATGCCACACCCCTCCCCCCCCCCCCCCGCCTCCCCCTCCCGTTTCGACCGTAGCGCTCCAACACAAGTCTGTTTCTTCCGTTTTGCGGTACGCCACACCCCTCCCGATGAACAGGACCCCCGTTTCTACCGTGGCGCTCCAACACAAGTCCGTTTAAATGCATTTTGCGGTCGCCACACCCTCTGATCAACAGGACCCCGTTTCGACCGTGGGAGGTCCGTTTCCTCCGTTTGCGATGCGCCAGCCCTCCCGATCAACAGGACCCGTTTGAGCGTGGCGGTCGAACACAAGGCCGTTTCCTCCGTTGTGCGGTACGCCAGGCCTCGTTTCCACCGCCTGTTCCGTCCAAGCCCTCCCGATGAACACGACCACGCATTCCGTTCCGACCCATCCGGTTGGCTCCCCATGAACACGACGACGACGTTGTTTCTCCGTTCCGACCCAGCCATGTATGTATGCATGATAGGCGTTAGAGACCCTACCCGTATGTACGTACGTGGCCGTATTTTCTTTCTTGCACCCTCGCCGATGTACGTACGTGTACATGCTACGTGCGCGCCTCTACATCTAAGACACGTGCGCGCCTCCACATCGACCAATATGTACGTACACGTTCGCGACCAGAATGACAATGCTACGTACGCTTCGACCAGGTGGGTCCCGACTGTCAGGCAGTTCCTTGCATGCGAAAATGTAGCTGGTGGGTCCCAGCAGTCAGAGGGGCGAATCATTTTTTTCGCCTGGACGCACTTCCTTTGCGTGCGAAGATGTAGCTGGTGGGTCCCAGAAGTCAGGGCGGTGAATCATATTTTTTTGCCCGGACGCACTTCCTTGCGTGCAAAGATGTAGCTGGTGGGTCCCAGCAGCTTAGAAGCGAATCGTTTTTTGCCGGACGCACTTCCTTGCGTGCGAAGATGTAACTGGTGGGTCCCAGCAGTCAAGGGGAAACTTTTTTCGCAAAATTCGGTGGCCCGTCCAGTGGGTCCCCATTTGTCGGTGGAGGAATCATTATTTTCCGCGTAATAAGGAGGCACTTCCTTGTTGCGGCCGTGGACCAGTATCGGCCTCTCCACGTCTGATCCACGTCCGATGGAAGTCGTTCCTTGACCACGTTGACCACGCCGCGCCGAGAGCACCACAGCGGTGGGCGGCGTCGAGGCCTAGGAAGGGATGACTTCGGAAGCGGGGAAGACGCAGCGATGGATGCCCACGCGAAGAGGAGTACGAGGGTTCACTTGGTTGGCTGCGGTGTGAGGCTGCTATCGCCGTAGATTAACAGGGGTGTGGGTGAGTAGAGGGATGGCACGGCGGCGGTGGGAGTAGTAAAGCGGTGAGGCCTCCGCGGCATCACAGCCGGCCACGGGAGGCAGGAGCACGCGGCACGACCGGCGCTGGTTTGGGCGGCTGGAGTAAGAAGACCAGACGTTGAAGAAGGACTACAACCGTTGGATGAACATCGTACGGTAACAGGAGGTAGAATCGTTCATATTGACTAAGTTGACAAAGCCCTCCGTCCCCGTCAACTTGGTAGGCCCACAAGTCAGCCTCCCGGTATCTTTGGGTTCCGACTAGCGGGGAGTATTCATTTTTTGTGCGTAATAAGGAGGCACTTCCTTGCGTGCGAAGATAGCTGGTGGGTCCGACAAGTCAGCGAGACGCGTTTTTCGCCAAAATCTGAGAGGCCCTTCCGGTGGGTCCCAGATGTCAGGTGGAGGAGTCATTATTTTGCGCGTAATAAGGAGGCATTTCCTTGTGTGCGGCCGTGGACCCAGCTGCCAGCCTCTCCATGCACAACCTACTTCCGATGGTGTCGTTCGTTGACCACGTTGACCACGCCGCGCCGAGCGCATCCAAGGTGGTGGACGACGCCAAGGCCACGGACAGCAACGAGCCGGTGATGGGAAGACGCGGGAGTAGAGTCACAGACGGAGAGGTGTACGAGGGTTAAGTGGTTCTAGTGCGGTTTGGTTCGGTAGTCGGTGGAGAAGAACAGGAGGTGTGGAGGGTTGGAGGGATGGCCTAGCCAACGGTGGAGTAGCGCTTCATAGCGAAGCATGCTAAGCAGAGCTGCTAGCGGCGAGGCGGGAGGTGGTCGGCGGCTGGAGGAAGAAGACGAGAGATTGAAGATGGATGCCGGCCGTTGGATGTAAATCCAACGGCTAACATGTCAGAATCATTTGTTGACTAAATTTAGAATGACTTGCGTTGGCTTTAACCTATTGGCCCACATTTCAGCCTCCAAAAATGTGGCACGTATTCAACCCATTTTTTCAGAATTTATTGTCTTTTTTTGCGCGGTAGAATTTACAGTCAATTTGATCTTTTTTTGAATTACAGCCATTAGCTGGGCTGGGTGAACAATTAATGTAGCTTTCATGCGGCCCATTTATTTTATTTCCTAAAAAATTACAGGCCATTTGCACTTTATCTAGATACACGATTTTGCTGGGCTTATTCTAATTATAATGTTGGGTTGGGCCAGCAATGTTATCAAAAAATAAAAAAGGGCTGAGCATTTTGTTATAAATATATTTAAATAATAAGTGATATTATTACATTCGTCTTTAAATCCTACCAAGCTTTTGTACACAATCACTAGGATTTTCATGCCAAAACAATCCAGGATTTTATTTGTTAAGAAATTATTATTATAAGTTAATAAGATGTGGGATATTGTTTTCTTACATATGTAAGTATCTGTTAAATATATGATGAAAATAAAAATAATATATAATAACATATAAAATAATTTAAATATATATAATATAGTTAAAAGGGAAACATAAGTTGTACCTGGCGTTCCTATTCTTATATAGAAAAATAGAACAGACCACTGTGTTTTCTTCAAAAAAATACATAAATTGGGCTGCCAAAATAAAACCTCGGATGGGAGGTCCATAGGCTAGTCGATACATGACGGCCCTAAGAAAATACAAACATGCCCTCCCATCCGAGGTCGTGGGCTGCGCATGTTAAAAATGAAAGCCTAGACGGGGCAGCCCAAAACCACGTCCAACAGTTGCCAAAACTCCGTCCCTCGTTTTATCTGTGTTTCGCACACTCAACATTGTGTGGGCATTTTGACTGTGCATCATATGAAGATGTGCTATGCATGAATGTTGATCAGCATGATGTTAAGCTGGCTGGTAGTTCCATTTTCACCATGAATAAAACTTCCAACGTGATGTTAACCCTGTTTGAAAAGGCCGTGTTAATATAAATGCTCGCCTCACGAAAGTTGCAGTTTCTTATCTGAAATCGAACTTGCGATTTCTTATCTGGAACTGAAACTTGCAGTTTCTTCTCATCTCGCACTTTTATACTCCTATGAAACTACATTTTTTAAGTGCTAAAAATAGATCTCTAGAATTCATAAAATTCTTCATATGCTCAATCTTGCAAATCTGCAATTCAAAAGACATTCATATCTGAAAGTACTCTCAAAATACACAACACAAAACACAATTCACAACCTGCAAATCGGGACAACCCTAAGCTCCTCGACAATTCACAACCTGCCCGACTATTGGGCTGAGGCGATCCCCTCCTATTCCTCGGCGGCAGACAGCCGCCCCGTGAGACGATATGAACAGCGAGGGAGACGATGGCGGGGAAGCGTCGTCGGGCCAACTGCTTTTCTCCTCTTGAAGTTGGGTTCGGTCGACGAAGACTCCACCGGCTCGCTCTGGTAGGACACCCTCACAAACGGCACCCTGTAGATGCTCGATCCTTCAATCTCTGGTGGATGCTCCATTTAGGATCGATACTCCCACCACCACTCCCTCACGATCAGATTCGGTGAATCTATTTGCTCCATGGCCTACAGGAGCAGCTCTATGTACTCTGGCGCGACTCCCTCCGGGTGTATCTCCGCCTTTTGCTCTGTTGCAGATATTTGGACATGGATGTCGCCGTCGCCGCTAGTTGGTCCTTGTTGTCAAACCAAGACTATATCTCCAACATCCTAGCTAGCTTCACAGTGCTGGTCGTCTGCGATCCTCACGTATCAGTTGTACTCCTCCATCGATCTACTACACAACACCTTCACTACTTGGCGGTGGTTTTTGAATGGAAGAGGAGAGGAGCGGCGCTGGTTTTGGGTTAGAAACGGGAGAGGAGTGACGCTGGTTTTGGACCGGAGCAGGAGAGGAGGGGCGGTGGTTTTGAAATGGAAGATGAGAGGAGCGGTATTTGGATTTAGATTGGAATAGGAGAGGAGCGGCGGTGGATTTAGATTGGAACAGGAGAAGAAGCGGAAGAGCGGCGCTGGTCTTGGAAGTATTTTTTGTTGTTTTGCGTATTTTGGGTCAAAGTTTGACCACATCAGTATGTGACAAGCAAAATGTGAATGCATGTCACCAAAAATTGTATCATTTGGTTCAGATCTGAATGTACTTTCAAATTATATTATTTTTGCAACGTATAACATATATTTTATGTGCGAAAATCATGGTCAATTATGACCCAGAATAAAAGGGAGACTAGTTAATGTGGGGTCGCTTTGTTAATTGAAGGGTAAACTGATTTTGATTTTGATCTAGTCACAGCGCGCCGGCCCTCCCGCCCAATCCGAAATCGCTGCCGCACGCTCCTCTCCTTCTTCTCCATTGCAAAACCACCTCCTCTCCTCTCCATCATCTCCATCCCAAATCCACTGTCTCGCCTCTCCCTCTTCTGATCTTCTCCATTGCAAAACCACCTCCTCTCCTCTCCATCATATCCATTCCAAAACCACCGTCTCGCCTCTCCCTCTTCTGATCTTCTCCATTGCAAAACCACCTCCTCTCCTCTCCATCATCTCCATTCCAAAACCACCTTATCTCCTCTCCATCATCTCCATTCCAAAACCACCATCTCGCCTCTCCCTCTTCTGATCTTCTCTCCATTGCAAAACCACCTCCTCATACGGTACGCCTCATACTGGACATTGTCCCAAGTCTCCCAGATACACCTTCTGCCAGTGATGAACATCAGTGTACAGCAGTAGTACAGGGAGGCACCTTGAGACATTCAAATCTCTATTTTTGTACATATCAACTAAAATTAAGCACCCGGTTTGCGTAAACGCTTAAACATTAACAATGGGACTAGTTGATGAAACATACTTTAACAAAGAGAAGCACTTTCTTTATCTACATTGGAAATGAAATGATAGAGATGACACTCGCTCTATTTTAACTGTATTATTACTTCATTTTATCGGTGACACTAGAATTGACGGTGTGGCAACGAGGTGTACCGTGCGTCCCAAGGATGGAGGCCGGGGGTGCTTAGACTGGCATGCTGAAGCTGGCTCTTTCAGTCACCAACATGGATGATTCAATTCATGGGACCTTTTAGTGCAGTTCACCTAAAATGAAGCAATGTCCCGTGAGCTAGCAGCTTGTTCTTCAATTTTTTTTAAGAAAAGGGCTCCAGCCCCGGTTCCATTTCCATCGTAAAAGCAGAAACCCATAGAGCTTCTTCTTCATTAGTTGCAATAAAATTGAGCAACATCAAGGTTGGTTGTGAAGCTCCTGGAATGCTCAACTATAATTTGGATATCATTTGTGCAGTTCAACTAAGATCGAGTGTGAAATGTATATCTCTGTTTGCACAAAAAAGGTGGAAAGGAGGGTGACTAACAAGTAACAAGTGATGAAACATGCATCAAATGAAAAGAAGCATGTTCCTTATCTGAATGGCAATCCTACAAGGACAGTAGCAATTTCTAAAGTAGTGGCATTGCTAGATATTAGTGTGGGCAGTAGGATTAATTATGACAACCGTTAAATACGACATTACTTTGGGCACGGGAGAGTAGGCGGACCAGGACAGTTGCATTTCTAACAAAAAGAACCAACTTATCTTAATGGGAAATTTTAGCAGGACATGTAAAGAAGTGCCATTGATTCATATTCTTTGGAGGCATTACATCGGAAACAACATTGGTTTAACGTGTCCTTACTTTTAACGGTCGATCGCTACATTTTACCAAAGGCATTACATAAGAGTGGCTCGGGCAAGAAACATCGAACAGGATATCCGGGTTGGTCCCATTTTTGTTTGGTATAGCCACCTTATCTTTGTGTGAGGCTAGCAAATCTAGTCTTTGGACTTACTCTGTTGACTTGTCCCGCAGTCCCCACTTTCTTTCCTTTTTCAACCAATAGATCGGGTTTATATTGAGTTTGTACTGCATTTCCCTTTATTTCCCTATTAGACCTAGAGACCAGTTGGATAGCCTCTGCTACTTTTCGCCCCCATTATTTCCTCTTTCGACCAAGTCCTAGATTCGTGTAAAAATCATCCCCACCCCCACCCCCTTTCTTCCTTGTTTGAACCAAGTAGTACTAGATTCGAGTGCATGAACAAGTTTTACCTCTTAAACGTAAAAAAATTAGGTGGTTTTCGAACAACCGATCGATCCTATCTACGAGGTGGCCTGAGAAATAGTAAAAGTTACACATGCAGCGACGTCAGGAGCTCGGGAAGTAGAGCAAGGCCGGTTTCAAAGGAAGTTATACCTGATGGTCGCCGGGATGTCGCTAGGTGGGCGGCGGGAGGCCGGATCTGCCCACACTACGACAGCGAGGAAGAAGAGGTCGGAGGCCCTCCCTCGCCAGCGGTGCTTGGGAGAGAACGGCAAGGCAGGCTGATCGGGACGCGCCCAGCAGTGGGTAAGAGCCGTCGCCGAGGACGACCGCATGAATGTTGCACTAGACGGTCTGAAGAGAGCAACACTAGCAAGCAAGCGCGGAGGCTCCTGCCTATATAGTATAGTAGTACTTAGTGTTCTTTTGTCTACCAGAGCCGGCTTGACCTCGTCAATGACTGTCGAGAAGTCTTCATGCACGTGGCCCGGAGGCGCAGCTTGTCGCTATTTTGATCCGGGTTACCGGATTATAACATATAACACGAAAAATGCCACATGACAAGAAATCATAACCTCACTGCCCAAAGGAGACAACATGAATCCCGACGGACAAACTAGATGAGGAACAAAGCTCAAATTAAAGATAAACTCGTAGAAAAGGGGTCCGTCGATAGATGTCTGAGTAGTCACTGTTCATGCATGTGCCCCCAATGACTAGCCCAACTCAATTGTCGCTGTTTAACCCTCGCAGTGATCCGAAGCACATGACACATAATTTTGCGAGATGACAAGAAACCTTTTTTTAGATTTCTCACCACAACTACAGCCATGTACAACACAGCCTGCACGATATGTAGATGATAGCCAATCCAGGCGTGTCTGCTGGAGTCTGGTCACATGCATGGACGAACTGATCTTCTGTGTCTTGCAGGGATCGTCCAGGCACCAACATAGTACACCACTTCTCTAGTACTATCTCTCGTCTCCCTCTTCTATTAAGTCACCCGACTTGCGGGGCCGGGGAGTGTGCCTATAGTAGGTTCTCAATTGCCATCCCACATGTGTGAATGAACGCAATATGATGCGTGTTCCATTCGGAGAGCAGCGTGCCAGACCGACCGACCATCTGGGGTGCGACGCGAACGCGACGTGCGTGCTGTATACTCCGTACATGTGTACCGCCGTTTTCTAAACGCTTTGCTCCATGGCGCGGGCGCAATCCATGGATACAAAATTAGTATACTGTATACTATTTAAAAGTCGAGGGCGGGCCTTTTCCTACCCGGTAGGCGGCGGGACAGTTCCGCCTAGTCGGTTCAACAGAGACGCGAGAAGACGAGGGAGTAGGCTGCTGCAAACGTAGGGCTGTGTGATTTGGACAATGAAGTTATCACTGGACAGGTGGGGCCCCGTGATTTGACTTACCATTATCATTTTAACTGCAGCGCTACGACCGGCGTGAGTCTCCCGATTCCTGACCACCTCCATATAGGTGCCTCGCCCAATGCTCCACCATGTAGTAGTAGAGGCTGGCTCTTGCATGAGAGCCCACTTCTCCATGTTTTCCTTGCCTCTCTTTCCTCCACATATGCAAAAATGCCATGTAAAGCGGCAAAGCGCACTATTGTACTTACTTGATCCTAAAGGTGCTTAAGCTTGCCACATAGGCATAAAGTCTGATGTGGCAAGTTAATCAAGAAGAGAGAGACTAGTTTGGTGACCCAAGGAAGAAATGGTGCTAAGCGTGTGTACCTAGGTGAAAAGACAATTTTGAGTCTATAGATAATTAAATGAAGCAAACTTAGCAACACCATTTCATTGGAAGAGGTCACTCCTTGGCAAATGCAATAAATACTAGTACTCCATGTGTCCCATTATATAAGAACGTTTTTGACACTACACTAGCTAGTGTCAAAAACGTTCTTATATTATGGGACGGAGGGAGTACGAAGAAAGAGATAGAGAGGAGTAAAAAATACACTTATAGCCAAAATTGTTGTAGTATGAGTGACTAAGTGATGACTATGTATGACATGCCAACATCAGATAGCCTAATGCACTGTGTTAAATCTCCAAGGGTGCGACCACGCGAGCGACGCGACGGTCGTGGTAGGCGCGACCATGATACGGGCTGCTGGCAGCCCATGGATCTGAATCAAGCGATTCGCATGCTAAGTTGCTGAAAATTTTAAGAATAACCCTCTAGGATAGGATATTCACCCATAGGTCTAGAATCACGCCATGCAACCGTTCGATCTCAGATCCAAGGGCTCTCGGAAGCCCGTATCATGGGAGAATGGAAAGCCACTACCCTGCCGTTCGCACGCTGGCAATTCGCTCCTACTCTTTCCCGCACGTCCTTTAATACTACGGCGGTTCGCTCCTAGTCGTCCCGTCCATTCACATTACGGCAGTTCCACTAATCCTAACCCTCCTCCCAAATCCATGGCGTACTGTTCATCACACACACACACACACATATATATATATATATATATATATATATATATATATATATAGCCAGTTAAATTCTCAACCTAGAACGACGTGCATGCCATGTAGTAAACCGATCCGGAGGAAGTATAGTAAAAATGAAGTGATTTTACCCAGCGATCGGTGGGGAGCATGGCACATCATGCGGTCCCACGTGTCATGATGTACCAAAGGCGATCTGCGTGTCCCTCTTGAGGCGAAGCAATACTAGTACGTGGTTTGAGATGATGTCGAACTGAAGTGTGAAATAATGGTTGCTTCGTCCGTGCAGGAAGGTGCGACATTGTGATTTGACGTCTCATTGCTCATTACTAACCTTTGGGGACGATGCAGGTGGGGTGTGTCCCCCTGTTGTTCTGCACTGTTATTTGGTGCTTGACACGTCGACCCGGTTGCACATGAGATGACCCCCACATCCTTTGTCAAAATAAACAAGACCCTGATCAATGCATTTCACTCTTCTCAACAGACGGGCACCTTACTTGCTCCTATAGGTGCTTAAGCTTGACACATAGGCATAAAGTCTGATGTGGCAAGTTAATCAAGAAGAGAGAGACTAGTTTGGTGACCCAAGGAAGAAACGGTGCTAAGCGTGTGTACCTAGGTGAAAAGACAATTTTGAGTCTATAGCTAATTAAATGAAGCAAACTTAGCAACACCATTTCATTGGAAGAGGTCACTCCTTGGCAAATGCAATAAATACTAGTACTCACATGTCCCATAATATAAGAACGTTTTGGCACTACACTAGTGTCAAAAACGTTCTTATATTATGGGACGGAGGAGTATGAAGAAAGAGATAGAGAGGAGTAAAACATACACTTATAGCCAACCTTATAGCCAACCTTGTTGTAGTATGAGTGACTAAGTGATGACTATGTATGACATGCCAACATCGGATAGCCTAATGCACCGTGTTAAATCTCCAAAGGCGTGACATGAAGCGACGCTGACGGTCGTGGTAAGGCGCGACCATGATACGGGCTGCTGGCATCCCTTGGATCTGAGATCAAACGGTCGCATGCTAAGTTGCTGAAAATTTGCAGAATAATCCTCCAGGATAGGATATTCACCCATTGGTCTAGAATCACGCCATGCAACCATTCGATCTCCGATCCAAGGGCTCTCGGAAGCCCGTATCATGGGAGAATGGAAAGCCACTACCCTGCCGTTCGCACGCTGGCAGTTCGCTCCTACTCGTCCCCGCACGTCCTTTAATACTACGGCGGTTCGCTCCTAGTTGTCCCGTCCATTCACATTACGGCAGTTCCACTAATCCTAACCCTCCTCCCAAATCCATGGCATCCCAAATCTCCCCGATCGGCGGTGAGTACAAGGTTAGAACCATCACCGACGATGAGTTCGACGTCATCTACACCCGTTCTTCCGCGACGGTGAAAGGATGCCTTTCTCGCTTCAGACGCATGTTCGAAGACTCACATGATGAGTGGGTAGCCGGGCTAGATGTTGAGTACACCACAGTCGTGGGACGAGAGAAGGATCTAAAGGACGAAGAGAGGAAGAAGCCCGCCGTGATCCAGGTTTGCGTGCATGACTTATGCTTGGTCTACCACATATGCCATGCCGACGTTGAGTGCCAGGATTTTAAGGATTGGAACCTAGTCAAATTCGTTACTGTAGACTTTGGTAACGACACAGAAGTCCTGCGTCGGATAAGCCTCGTTGTAGGCAACACCTTCGACCTCCAAAAGAATCGGCTGGTGTCCTCTCGTCAGCCTTCAATGCTGACCCTGGCAGGAGCCATGGTTCATCCTTCGTACGGTAAACTTGAGAAACCTCCATACAGGTTTCATTGTCATGCATGGCAGCGGAATGTACTAGATATAGATCACATCCAGTACGCTGCAATGGATGGCTACCTTTGTTTCAATATCTACAAGGGTTGGATGAAGAGCAACAGCCAAGTTGGCGGTTCAAGCAAAGAAGTATAAGCCAAGAGGAAGAGGGACAAGCACGAAGTCGAGGACGTGGATGAGGACTCCGAGTAAGGTGGCAGTGTCGGTGCTCATGGTGGTTCTAATGCAGTGTCTATCGGAGTAGTTGCAAAGTTTAATTTCAGGTGTTCTTGATTTAATTTGAGGGGTTTGTTGTGCTGAGCCCCCAGCAGAACTATATTATGTTTCTTCTTGTTACTTTAACTCTTCAGTAAGTACATACTAGTATTTCTTACATTTCATATTTTAGTTGGTATAGTACTACCACTCGTTTATTCACATTATATACATACACTATATATGGCCAACATCATATAGCCAGCAGTTTAGTTGTCAAAGAATTTCAGGGTGCTTAGTTTTGTCAAAGAATTCCAGTGTGCTTAGTTTTTTTTAGGGGTGGGTTCTGCTGGACACCATTATTGTGACTAGCCTTTTTAATAGTACTATATGCATAATTTGGTGACGAGCGCTCTCTATATGTACCATATTTTTTTTTAATTTCAAGTTTTGCTCCATGGCGCAATCCATCGATACTACTGCTATACAAAAGTATACATTTTTTAAAAGGCTAGAGGGCGGGGCTGTCTAGCTTGGTCGGTTTCACGAGAGGCGAGGGCATTTGTGATTTGACGGCTCATTACTGCTGGAAGGCAGGGCCTTGTGATTTTACTGCTCGTATAAATGCGTCGACGACCTGATCGAGGAGGAGCAAAGAACCGTGCGGTATACTCAAGTTTTCCACTGGAGTAGTACTGCGACGGAGGAGCACTGGCTCGGCAGCCCAGAGCCATATGGCGATAAAAAATGATCTAATTTGCTAGTCATCTCATTGTTAGCATTGTTCTATTCATTCCCTCAAAAACAAAACCATTGTTCTATTCATGCCTTGCGAGAGAACGTGACACGTCTTGTTGAAACACCCAAAGCAAAATAAGAAACACAACAAAGCAAAGAAGAAGGAAGATTATCACCCCAAAGGATCTAATTCACCGCGAGTCGTGAATCGCTTCTTCATCGCCTCAACGACCTCCATCTCCGTGCGCGTCTCCTCCGCCATCTTCTTCATTATGTCCATGACGCGGGATTTCTCGACGCGAGCCTTCATCATCTGTTCCACGGCCGCATTACGTACCTTGACAGCAGTCGGGTGCTCGATGCGGAGCTTCTCCAACTCCTCCTTCTGTTCCTGATAAGGGCCTGCAGCATCTTCATCGAGGAACTACTATTCTCATGCAGCTTCTTCCAGCTGGCGTTCTTCTCCTTCAACAGGTCGATCTCGTGGCAGAGCTTCGCCTTGTCCTCCTGAAGTCGCAGGATTTTGCCGGTCGCCTTCTTCTCTGAGGCAATGCTCTTCTTCAGCAGCATCACCAAGCCGGCGGTCAACGCCCCTGCTGATTGAGCTCAGCGGGCATGTCGTTGAGGCTCTCCTTCAACAACTCCATCAAGCCTTGGATGAACTCCTTCTGCTTATTGGGGTGCTTATTGAGCTGATCGGGCATGCCATCGAGGGATAACGACTCCAGCTCCGCCGGCTCGGCATGTTCGCCTCATGGCTAGGGCGCTCCTAGGAGCCATCGCCTGCCCGTGAGAGATCTTTCGAGGTCTCTGCGTGGCGAGCCCTCTCTTTTTCCAAAGCCTTGGTTGCCGCTCCCTTGTTACGAGTAGTTCTCGACCTAGAGCTCTGCTCACCGGCAATGGCAACGACGGACGAAGAAGAAGCACTTATGAGGAGGAAAGGTAGAGTAATTTTCGGTTAGGTAGTTCCCCTTTTTATAACCTAAGTACTAGCACTAGTAGTACTAATACCTGCATAGTGCGAACACGTTCAGGTTTGGTACGTAGTACTAGTAGGTGTGAGCAGGCTTTCGAATGTGATGGGAACAAGGTAAAGATTAATTGATGGTTTTGGTATCGAGGCCCGAAACGGCTCCCGATGAGTTTAGTGGAACATAAATTTCAAGTAGACTACACTGCTCAAATGCGTAAATACTATGTTACTGTCAAAAATTGGCACAAAATCTGAAGGAGACCAATGGAAGTACTACTAGCAACCCACGATTTAACTACTCACATGCGCGCGATGGAGTAATAATGTCTTCCTTCCGCCTCACGTCCACTCAATTTGCATGCGCTTGTATTAATTGACCATCAATGAAGTGAACGACTTTACGCATCAAAATATCACATGGGGTGGATCTTGGTACAAAATTAAATCCGCCCGTGTACCCGCATGTGCGTGCGAGGAATGAGTGCGTGCGTGGCGTGCGTTCACATCTTCGCTTCAGGCATGTACCGCCAAAGATGGCTCGTGTGGAGGACGAAAGTACATTCTTCCGAACCAAAGCAGCAAGTCACCGTGATCAATCCATGCAAGGAGGTCACGACAACGCCTCCACATGTGCCACGTGGCTTCATGAACTGTAAGAGAGACACCGTAGCGTGCCATTGGTATTCTAATTTACGTGTTTTGCACATACTCGAAGTACTAGTAATTCACACGTGCATTGCACGCATCAGATTTTGCAACCAAATTATGAATAAATACCACACTATAGCATGTAAGCTCTTAGTCATATATGCGTGATGTAGACCTTCATTTAATTCTTATAGTTCATCTCATTCAAAATCAAATTAGTTTTTATAAAAAAGCTAAGAACGCGTGAATAGGAAAAACATGGGATTATAGTGGAATGTCGTATTGAATCCTACAGGATTGTACGAGTGTTTGATTGTGCATAGAAAAAATGCAGAATTCTTTCAAAGAGGTTTGAGTGATTGGGATGTTTCCTATGAAATCTAGTGCAAATGATTCATATGGAAAAATTCCTGTGGTTTACAATCCTACGAATCAAACAACCAAGATAGGAAAAATTCCTAATGATTAGAATCCTCCAAAATTCCTTTGAGAATCCTTTGAATCAAAGAAGCCCTTAATCTATTTTATGATTCATTGAATTGTGCTTTGTAAAGCATAAAGTAAAAAACAAATAATGTCAATTCAACTAGAAAAAAAGTTTGGGCAGTTATGATACGGAAGATTCTAGAACAAAAGAGAACCACTGTTGTTTTGAGGTTTGTGCATTATGCTTAAGTTCAACCATGGAGTCTGCTAGATTGTACATGTGGCAAAATCCGGTGGGGGCTTGAAGATGGTGCGAGGGGCCGTGGAGGGAGACTATGAAGGAATGCACAAGTGCGAGATCGATATTTAGAGAGAGGGGTGAACACGTCTTGCTGTTGCACTTGATCTTGAAGCCATGAAAAATAAATGAGATAAGGGGCCAAGCATTGCTAATCCTTTATGAGGAGGGTCAATTCATGAAATTAAACCTTTTAGCAGCAATTGTCTAATGATCACATTCATATTAGCCTCGATATATAGTGATGTTAGGGGGGGCAGGCCGCCCTTACTGCCCCCTGTCTTCGCCATTGTGCACGCATCTGAGAGATGAAGCGAAAGGCATGGATGATGAGAGGGGGACGTTGGATATATAATTAATGTGGGTGTATTAGCTATTTATGTTAATCCTATATAGAGAGGTACAGATTGATCGATGTGGACATGGGAGAGGTATAGATTGATCGATGTGGACATGGGAAAGAGGGTGAGACCTCACTGGATATATCGATTGATCGGTTTGTGTGGAAAACTATGAAATACCTAGCTGTATACACACATACATAGAGGAACATCGATCGTTGCGCATGCACGCGTGAGAGATAAAGAATGCCCGGTATGAGGGAGAGGGGGATGTGTGTGGGTGTGTGCCTTCATGGGAGACCGACCTGAAGAAAAGATTGCGTGCGTGCGATAGATAATGCCGACTGGTAGTGTGTGTGCATGCATGCACGAGAGAAAGTTAGTGGTACAATTATAAAAAGAAGACTATTGTGTGGGTGTAAAAGAATAGGTGAGGTCATAATCAATGTAAAGTTGATTTCAAATATTTGAATAAGAGATCCTGATGTTTGAAACCCATGCATGCATGAATATAACGGAGATCTGCGCGGTGTGCTTTGGAAGCGAGCATGTTGTAATGTATACACATTGAACAAGGTCAGACTGATTTGAATTTGAGATACCGATGGCAGACATCATTTGCCCATGTCGCATCCGTGCATGTAATTGGAGATGATGGGCGGCTTTCGCATCACATATCTATATCTATACCCCTATATATATATATATATATTTTTTATATTTTTTTTATTGTGAGCGGATAACTTTAACTTTGAAAGATGGTCATTGGGTGAGGCGAATCTGAAGGTCCAAAGATGGCAAATTTGAGCACTATTGGCCGTTGGATATCATCTAGATTCCACCAGATTTCGCCACATGTATAATCTAGAAGACTCCATGGTTGAACTTAAGCATAATGCACAAACATCAAAACACAAGCACTTCTTATTTGTTCTAGAATCTTTTGTATCATAATTGCCGAAATGTTTTTCTACATGATTTGCCATTATTTGTTTTTACTTTATGTCTTACAACGCACAATTCCATGAATCTTAAAATAGATTAGCTTTCTTATAAAAACTAGATGATTTTGAATGAAATGAACTATAAGAATTAAAGGAACATCTACATCATGCATATATGACTCAAAGCTTGCATGCTATAATGTGGTATTTATTCATAATTTGGTTGCCAAATCTCATGCATGCAATGCACGTGTACCTTACTCTAGTCTAAATGGTGTTTGTGTGTGTGTTGTGCGTGTTGAGGTGCAAATTGTCTTTTTTTGGGTACATGTTAAGCTTGTTCTTCCGAAATTTCAAGCCGCTCCTTGTTATGCCGAAAATTGAAGCTAGCGTCTCTGTCTATCGTGCTGCGAAACTCCCGCCTCTTCAACCCGCTCCTTGTTAGCCCGAAATATTTAAGATATATCTTTGTCTCATTGTGCTCCGACAACTCCCTCCATCTCAACCCGCGCCTTGCTATTCCTAAATTACAACGCGCGCGAAAACTCCCACCTCCTGTGAAATCCCGACACGTGAAATGCCCGTGGTACCCCTGAACCGAAAGAATCGCCTCAAATCTGTGGGGGGTACTTTCGTAACTTACCCCACATTTCGGAGAAGCGCGTCTCTAAGCCATGGTTCCCCACTGCCATCCCATCCGCCCACCCATTCGTACACCGAGGCCGCGAAAACCCGCGACGAAACCCCACACCCTGCTCCGTCTGCCACCCAGCCGGAGCTTCTTCCCCGACGACGTCGTCCATAGCAACACCTCGGAGTCCCTCATCCACCATACCGGACGAGGATCCGTCGTTGATCTCATCGTCCCGCCGGTTCAGCCACCCCGTCCTCCACCTCCAAGGAGCTGCCCCGACGTTCCCTCGTCTTTCGAGCCACCTCCATTCCCACACCACCGTCTTCACCTGCACCACCGGAAGAGCATCATCATCACCGTTTCCTCGGATGAAGCTGCGGCCTAATCGGCGCCACCAAAGAGGTTGTACACTAATCGCCGCATTTTCTTCTTGATTCGATCTCACGGTGCTACCGGCGCTCGGTCCCGAGCCGACATGGTGCATCTCCATCCACGTCGGCGTCGCCGGCCACTTCCTCCATGGCATCGCTCCCTCGGCGGCGACGTCCACATCAGTAGGAGCTGCTGCTGCTTTAGCTCTCGCTCGCACTGCTGCTCTGCACTTGCTCTCAGTCCCCTGCCTGGTCTGCTCTTGCTATTGCTCTTGCTCGCGCTGCTGCTCTCGCTCTTGCTCTTGCTTGCGATGCTGCTCCGATTTGGCTACACTTTAGTCGACTGAATCGACTTTTGGGTCAGTCGATTTCCATGGGGGTGGGCTCGCGGTGAAGGAAGAACCAGCAGCGTGGGGAGGAGGGCTTCACGGAGAGGTACCCCACTATCTATCTTAGGGTTCAGATGGGGCGGTGGCCGCGGCGGGGCGTTGGCGGGGCGGTGGCGGGGCGGTGGCGTGGGGATCGCCGGAGAAAAAGCTCAGCACGGGGGGCCTAGAGGGATGGCCGGGGCGGCGGCGGACCGGCGGTGGGGAGTGTTTTCGGGGCGGGCGGGGAGGCGCACCGCTGGCCGTGGTCGGCGGGGGGCTGCTATTTGGCCGGTGGTGGCTGGCGGCTCGGGGGGGTGGAAGTTGAAGATGAACCGCATGCCCTTGATTTCGTATCCAATGGCTGCAAAATCGACTGACCAGAGATGAAAAAGTCAGTCGACCGACGTGTAGCCTCACCTTGCTAGTGCGTTCAGTTTCGATAGCAAAATTGACTATCGACAGCAAAATTCAGTTTGGACAGTTAGGTTCAGTTTCGACAGTTAAGTTCGGTTTCGACAGTTAAGTTCGGAGATGAGCGGCTGATGTATTTTACATCTAGCACTTTGTGGTTATGTATTTTACGTCATGTATTGGAGATGCTATTAGAATTCCACTCAGTTAACGTTGTTCGTTGTCTCTCTTGTCCTGCTTCAGCCTCGGCGTCGTACAACTCACCGGAGCTGCCCCAACGATGAAACCCTCCATCACAGCGGAGGCGATACCTCGGGCTCCATCTCCAGACGCCTAAGATCTTCTTCCCCTCCTCCGACAGCAAAGTCAGCCGGAGCATCCTCACCGACCAACCCAATCACGCTGAGATTGACATGGCTTCGCCAAAGAGGTTGTACACTTGTTGCATCTCTTTTTTACTCTACATGTTATATATATTGTCCACTAAACACTCGTAGTAACGGGAAATACGATTATTTTATCCTACTATATGACAAGCAGTGAGGTACCAGGCAACTTAGCTATCCGTGATGGATTCTCTTGAACGACATCATTATTTATCTCTGCGCGTTTGAGCTGTGCATTTGTCGATGGGCACAGGAGTTGAGCTAGTATGGCGGTGGCTCGGGTCCAAAGTAATAGAAGTAGCACAAAAACATTTTTTTAGTGTAGGATTTTCCTTGCTCAAGCCTGCGTACTAGAATCGCGAGTGCTTGAAAGGAAAAGTGTATGAAAAACATAGGAATTGGAAAGTTTCCTATGGTACTACTTTTCATGAATTTGGTGCAAAGGAATGGAGCAAAGGAAAACTGTAGGATTTGTTCCTTTAGTGTCTCCTTGAAAGAAAAACCGTAGGAATTCTAATTTCCACTTCTCCTCCTTTTCATATTCCTATTCATCAAGCACAAGACTAAGAGATAGTAGCATAATAGCATTATAACCGTACATTTTCTTGTGGTTTCACTTAATCTCAACATGCTTTTTGCATCCTGTGATCTTCCAATTGTTGTGAATCAAACACCCAGATTGGCGTAAATCACTGTTTTTAAATTCTACATTTTGCACGTGCATTCCTATCCTATTCCTGTCTATTTCCTATCCCTGCATTATTAGAATCCTAAAATTCAAACAATCCCTTACTCAATTACTTCTGTAACAGATATGTGTCAAAGAAAACCTTGTGTGGTTTGTCCTGCTCTGTAAGGCCAGGTTCCACCCAGCTCACCGCACCAATGACGGAAGGGTTCACCAGAGCAGGGATCCGCTCTCGGACTATCTTTCGCCGCCTCGGATCTTCTTCCCGCCACGGCAGCTACGAATTAACCGTGATTACCATCATCAACTGAGCAGATGACCTTGAGGACTACACGGGTACGCAAGAGAGGTCGCACTCTTCCGTGTCTGCTTACGTTATGCATCGCTTAATATGATGACATGCTACCTTATCGTCGTGTTCACCTATTAGACTCCGAGTCAGGTCCAAACTAATGCTGAAAATTGAGTTTTTAAATGGTTGTGGTGTACATATTGGGGCAGCAATCAGTACTATTTGTCTACTATCTGGTTAATCTCTGGTTTCTACTATGAGTTTCATGTTGGGTGCAAACAAACATTAAAGGAGCCATTATCTGTATTTTTTAACTAAAGCTATTATCTGCCTGCTATCATTGGTTTTGGGTCTATCCATAGTATGCTACCATCACTCTGGATTTGTGCATGCACTCCTTACCACTATGTTTTATTCCTATGCATGCCACTTATTGTACACAATGGAACTGATCATGTAGAGCAAAAGAGACGAGCCTTGTGTGGCAATAAAATTTCATGCAGACGTCGTTCCATGGTGGGCGCAAAGGCAGCCCCCTCCACCCATTTTGAATCGTAATCAAGAGGAAGATAACTGTTCTGAGGGGGATTCAGAAGGAGAAGACCACTCCTATTTACCCATGAGGTCTTCGCTCTAACTTGGCATGCTGATGTTGGTAATATCATGCATATGGTGCCTTGAATTGCTTACTGTATACATTAAAGATGTCATCTGCTTAGTTTAGACATGCTTTGTGTCGATGCCATCTGTTTTGTTTCTTTATCGTATATGTGAATCATGCAATGCCATCTTGTCTAGTCAGGCATCATATATGTGAATTTTGCAATGCCACCCTGGTTAGCCACCATCTTATATGTGAATTATATCATGCCATCATTTTTTTATTATGTGTTAAATTTGTCAACAATTTTAGTACATTCAATTACTCTTCCTGTGCATCAGCCATTCGGCACAGTCATGGAAAAATCTGGAGTGGATACAAGGTCTTCAGAGCAGACAATGCTATCTGACGAAGCGCATGTCTTGCTGGTTACCGATAGCTCCTCAGAGGAGGATTTAGAGACAGATGACCAGTCATATTTCCCCCCTGAGGTGCATGCCCTAACTTGGCAGGGTTATGTTACTCATATCGTGCGTATGGTATCTTGCATTGCTATGTCATTTGCTTAGTTCAGACATGCTTTGTATGAATGCCACCTCTTTAGTGTCTAATTACCATATATGTGAATTATGCAATGTCATCTTGTTGCAAGACATTATATATGTGAATTATGCAATGTTACCTTGTTGCAAGGCATTATGTATGTGAATTATGCAATGCCATGCTGTTTAGGCAAGCATCATATATGTGAATTATATCATGCCGTCCTTTTTTTGTAATTCTCATTGCTTTTGTCGACAATGTTTCTATATTCAACTGCTCTTCCTGTGCATCAGCCATTTGAATTGGTGATGGAGAAATCTGGAGTGAAAACAAGGTCTTGAGCGAGACAATGCTACCTGTCAAGCGTATATCTTCTTTGATTCTGAGATAGCTCTTGAGAGGAGGATTCAGAGGCGGATGACCAGTCCTATTATCCCCACGAGGTGTATGCTCAAACTTGGCGAGGTTATATTACTTATATAATGCATATGTTGTATTGCAATGCTTATTTTTACATCATATACACAATATTGAATGCCATCTCCTTAGTTGACACATCATATATGCAATTGCCCTCTACTCACTTCCTTAGTATATAAATCATATATTTGAATTATGTCTTGCCATGATGTTTACATAGACAGCATGTATCTGAATTATGGCATGCCAACCCATTTTCTAAAGACATAATATAGTTATATCATCTCATCCTGTTTACATAGTCATCATATTTTAAATTATGTCATTTTATCCGTGAATTATATCATGCCATCATGTTTCCATCAACGGCATGTTTGTGATTTATGGCATGAAAACCACTTTAATAGACACATCGCATAATTATATCATGTCATCCTGTTTACATAGTCATCATATTTTGAAGTATGTCATTCTATCCTGTTTAGTTAGCCATCATACATGTGAAATTGTGTCATGCTATCCTGTTTAATTAGCCATCATATATGTGAAATTATGTCCTGCTATTCTGTTTGCTTAGACAACATAAATGTGAATTATTTCATGCCCTATTTTCTTTCCTACTATCCATTGCACCTGTCTATCTTACAATGTCTGTACATTCAATTACTTTTCTTGTTTATCAGCCATTTCAATTGGAGGGAGTGATGGCAGTATCTGTGGGAGTAAAAACACGGTCTTCAGAAAAGATCATGCTACCATTTGATGCAGATAGAACCACGGTTGTACTTGCCCAAGAATCAGCCCCACCACACATAACCCACACTCATGCAGATTGTACCCCTACCCAGTTGGACAGAGAACCAGCTACACCCCTTCTAACCCCAACCCCAGCAGATAGACACCCAGTTCCCGTTGACACAACACCGTCTCCACCACACAGCACCCAAACACGAGAAGTTAGTAAGGCAACTGCAGTGCCCAAATCATGAGGACCACCACTCCGAACCCGAAGTCAACGCTTAAAGCAGAAGAAGAATTGTTCTCGTGTCGTGTTCCGTAGCTATGGTTCATACTACTTTGCTCTTGCATCATCAGTATTCTCGATACCAACCAATTTCAAATCTGAAGGATGCAATTGAAACTCCAATGGTGCAACATGTATGTTTTAAACCTGTTTCTTCGACGTGTTTGGCTGTTTGCTGTTGTAACTTGCTCTATGTTGATTTCAGTTTGAATAAACAGTTATGTTCTCATGCCATGCACATTACAAGTGTTGTTATTGTTGTGTAGTTTCCCACACTTATATTTTGTCTATGCTGCTTTGTCTTAAATAGATATGATTGACTGTATCTATCTTGATTTGGCAACATAAACTAGAATGATATAGACCATACAGTGACCATACTACATAGATATATGTTTGTTTCATGATGTTATCCTGTCCACCTTACTACTGAACTGGTTTACCAAAATGAGTTTCATATACTACGTTGTAAACCTGAGATGTGTTTGTTTGTTTCCCTTTTAGAACGTGGATAAAATATTGGAGAAGAGTACCCTTTTATGCAATGGTAAAGGAAGTAATGCAGATAAGGTTCAAGATAGTGAGACATCCATGTTGGTCTCCAAGAAAGCTGATAAAAACTATATTGAGGACACTGAGACAACCCCAAAGTCCTGTCTTGATGTAGTGTTCGAGTTACTGGCTACCACTGCTGGCACCAGCTCTTCGAACTCGTTACTGAATCAGTTCGGCTTCTTGAGTCTCAACTTCAAGTTGAAAGACCGATGTTATCTGACAGAAGTCAAGGACCGAGGAAGTCCCTACAAAATTCAGATGCATACTTTTCGTGCAACAAAGAAGCGCCGGAGGACTTAAGCGTCAAACAAGAGAAAGTTAATAAGCTTGTTAAGCATCTTGTCGACATTATGGGTACCCGTGATATTGTTTCTTGAGCTCTTACGAAGTGGTTTCGATTCTGGACTTGTTTTTCTTTGCGGCGTTTATATGTCGATGTGTTCCCTATATTTGCACTTTGGTGGCGAACTTTGATGCCGATGGATGTAATATGTGTAATAGCCGTGATAGCCTAGTGTAAGTTGCTTGCTTATTTATTTCCTTGTTGTCTTGTTTATTTGTTTGCTTGTAGTCGGTGGAGTTCTTTTTCTGCGGTTTGCTAGTGGTGCAACAACCTATTTTTAAAACTAGGCCACAATAACCATGGGCTAATATTTACTGTAGTGACACTGCACCTACGGGCCGTAGAAACAGTGGGCCTTCTACGGGCCGTATAAACAGTGGGCCTTCCACGGGCTGTAGAAACAATGGGCCTTCTACGGGCCGTATCATCAATGGGCCTTATACGGGCAGTATGATTGATTGGCCAAACATGGCCCAATAACAGGCCGCATTATGGCTGTAAATGGACTAGAGTTGGAATCGTCGTTCATGGGCCGACCATAACGGGCCATCGTTAATAGGTCGTATTTCATGACGCTATGAAAATGGCCCAACATGTTAACGGACCACAAACGGGCCGACTGTAACCACGGGCTGAATTTGGCCCATAAGCGTAAAATAGCGATGTGGTCGTAAGTAAGCGAATCTTTGGAAATGAGCCCAAGAATAAATGGGCTCACGAGAAGGCCGAAAGATAACATGGGCTGGAAAGCATTAGCGGAATAACGGGCCCTTAATGGGTATAAAGTGATACACTTTGTTCATTACGGGCCGCTTTCACCACGGGCCGTTAATGGGTGTAAAGTAATACACTTTGTTCATTACGGGCGGTTCACCACGGGCCGTTAATAGGCCAAGAGTTACATAGGGCCTCATATGGGCCGAAAGACGTCATGGGCCATACATGGGCAGAAGTGAAAACGGGCTAGAATCATATTGGGTGGCCCAGATGATGCTACTGGGCCTAATTCGGATAGGGCGTAACGGGCCTTGGGTTAGCAGGCTGTAAATGGGCTATATGCGAACAGGCCATTAACAAGGTTTACATGGGCCGACCCGCCACCTTTTGACCAAGTCAAATGGGCCGGCCTTTTCACAGGAATGGGCCTCTGTTGGGCCGTGCCACATGTCGACGTATCATAGGCGCCTTCTGTCCAATGAGTGGATGACATCTGTCCCAACGGTGAGCCGACACGTGTTTCCTCCAGCCAATGATGATTTTACACGTGGAAAATCCCCATTGGTCTGGGCTGTTAACGAGTTATCGGATCCAAAACCCGACCTGATAGCTTAACGGCGTTCCGTTATGGTGGATGCCACGTGTCGGTCACCCTTGATGAAAGCACTTATGTGACGCGTGATTTATCGTCATGGGAGTGGACACTTCCGTGATGGTAATTTTGGTAATGTCATGGAACACTTCTACGACAGCACAGGTATGACTATCTTGATTCTGTCATAAATTGTCATGGATGTACATGCATGACAAAAAACGCGACCTACTGTGACAAACACGTATCATCACGGAAGTGTATTTTTTTGTAGTGTCAGCACCTACGTTGGTCGAAAAGGGAAAACAATGACAAACGCAGTACGCACATCTGTAACGAACTGATCTTTTGTTTTGGGGGACAAGGCTGTAGAGTTTGAGCAGGACTAGATTTGTTGCGCTCACATAGGGAAAGGTCTCTAAAGATAACAAAACTAGGACCAACACAAATATGCTCCTTGGTTGTTTGTTCTTTGTTGCAAAACACTGTGCATCACCCCAGAACATCGGTAGATGCACATGCTGCTGGTGCATCCACTGTCCCGTGCAACTCTTTAGTTGTTGTTAATCTAAGGCCCTGTTTGGTTAAAAACTCCCTAGTCCCTACCTTCTTGGTTCCACGAAGTAAACATGGACTAGAGGTTATTAAATGACATGCTAAAAGACCATGTTACCCCTAGTAATGAACTAATAGAGACAAGGTGCGATGCATGGCAGGGGCAACTATTGGAAAAAGTCCCAAAAAGACTCTCCCTCGGGGTCTTCTTTCTTTAGTCCCAAATGCCCACTTTTAGTCCCTAAAAGTCCCTCCTGTTTGGTTTAGATGGGACCGACACTGAATTTTTTTAGTCCATCCACCAAAATGTCCCTGTAAACAAGCACCCTCTAATAATGTCATTTGGAAAATTGATGCAATGCCACAGTTAAAAGCAAATTACATGTTTAACGAATTTTATTGTTAATATAATCTCTCTGTTAATATTAATCAATGCCACCGTTTGAGAAATGCTACTGTCTTGCTTGCATTCCCATTTAGATAAGGTAGATGCTTCTTTTTGTTGGCTTCTGTGTCATCCACCGTTATTGACCACTAGTTGTTTCCTTTGCACCTATGTGTAAACAGAGTTATCTACTTCACCTCGTTGCCATTGTGACCTTTGTTTGCACTGCACAAAACACTATTGTTTTAAGAGTGTTTTGTGCAGTTCAACCAAAATGTCATACAGACAATGTTGCTTGATTGCTTGATCTTAGTGGAACTGCACAAGAGGAGATCTTACTTCCTATCCGTGTTGGCAAATTTGGTTTAGATCTTCTTCTTGTGAGTTGTTTGAATTCCGCGTCATGAGAGGTCAGTACTAGCCTTCTTTCACATGATTCTGTAGAGTGCTTTCATATGTTGTGCTACTTGTACGGTAATGTTGCTTGATTTTAGTGAACTGCACAAATGGAGACAAGACTTCCAATCTGTATGTGCACCGTAATATCCCATTGAGGTAAGATAAGGATATTCCACAACTGTTGGCCTATATTTTGCCACTTTCATCAGAAAATTAATGTCATTGTTTAGTGCTATACTTGTGCAACCTAATTGACATGTCAAATCTTACATTGAAGGCGAAGCTTGTTTGTTATTGAACCAAGTGATGAAGGGGAAGAACAAGCGGAAGAAAAAAAAATCAACTCCCAGTGCTGTAATGAAGCACTAGAACTGTGATGACACAAGTAATGATATAGTTTTGCATCTTAATTTATTGCTATGGCTGGAACGAGCAATTATTTTGCCACTGATTTGATTCCACTCTTAATGTAATACGTAATTATCTCTACTTGTGCAAACAGGGATGTTCTTTGAAGATACCATATGTTTTAGTGGAACCGCACAAAAAGATGTTGGAAACATTAAACTAATCAAGGAGTATATAGTAAGCATGGACACCACAGTAGATAGCAATAGATGGTTCCGGAAAAGTGCTTCATCTGTATGCTCTACACAATAAGCCTCCTGACAAAGGTTGGTACTCGCCCACTGATTTCATCCATATGATTGAGCTTTGTCATCTCTATTAGTGTTGTGCTACTGTTTAGATATTGCCATGAAAAAGTGGTATTGTCCTTGAGAAGTGCTTCATCTGTGTTGTTTTAAATATTTTCTTTTTTTTTTGAGCAAACAGGGATGCTAGCATTTAGTTGTCCTCTTGTCTTTGCACAATAGGACCATCCTCCTCTGAAGAAGAATATGGAGTATGTGAAGTGACTAGTTCCGATTATGCCAGGATGAAGAACCATGTCTATCTTCTCATCAAAAGGAGCAGTTGAAGGATGGTTACATTACCCACCACAAGACCAAACTAACTTCAGCTCAGAAGGACTGACAAATCTCCATTTTCTTCTTTGTGATGCGAGTACAATGTTGTTCTAGGATTCTTTCCGGTGAGGTACATTTTTCTAAAAGTGTGCTCTACGTGGACCATGTAGGTGCCTGTTTAAACTGTCAATTCATAGTACAGTTTGCTTTATACTAATCACTTTTTTTGTATTTGTGCAACCAGGGGTGCTCAGCACAATTTCAATGGGAACAACACAAAATGTTCATGAATACATCGAATCATTCATTTCCACCACAAGAAAGGAGGTGCCGATAAGTTCAAGGCGTTGCAACATATAAGGGCGAAATCATACAAGCTACACGCGAATTTGGTTGATTTTGGTGGAACTGCACAAAAAGGACAGCTGGTTTATTTAGCACGAGGTGACATGTCAATGTCCGAACTGATGGCAAACCCAGCCCATTCCACAATCGTAGGCATTTGATATTTTGGAATGGGACAACCTTGTCAAATTTTGCTCATTGATTTTAGCAAGAAGACATGCGTTTGATATTTTCGAATCGGACGCCCTTTGCTATCAGCAACGTCAATCCATTTTTTCTTTATTCTTTAGTTGTGAAGTAAATATTGGCTCTGACATGTGAATCATTGAGATGCATAATCATCGATTGTTTTGAATGTTCTCTATGAATTGACAGGCCTGTGTGTTTGATTGCAATGTACATGAATGCTAAAAGGTTGCTCAAACTCTTTGTACTCCTTTTGTTCCTTTTTACTTCGCACATTGTGAAAGTGCAAACTTTTTTCTATAAGATTGGTCAAAGTAGAGATACTTTGACTGCAGACAAAACTTGTATGCAGACTAGAAAGGACCGGAGGGAGTACATGTGAAACTGCTGCAAACAAGGTGATCACCCTGGGAATAATGCTAGTACGTATTGTTTTGCATGTTCATCCAATGCCGGAGATACAAGAATTCGAACTAATCGAAATAAATTCATTTATGCACGGTCGGATTTCATATAAACATGCCGGATTTCATTACATTTCATACATTCTTCAACTAAAAAGGGGTGCGCTTGAGGTATAATTAATTAACCGAAGCTACCCACCTGTGTCCGGCTAGCCAAACAGAAGCTTCAGTGACTTAACTGTAGGTGCAGTTGCATAACTGACATGTGGCCCAGATGCCTGTTGGGCCCACGTGTCGATCGATACACCGCGATCGTTAAGTAGAAGCGGCGTCCTTCTCCAACATAGCTCTCCGACTCCACGTCGCCGCCAAGAAGCTAACCGGCCGTCAGCGGTCAACCCGCCAAGCTTGGCTTCAACCGTAGGGTAGCAGCGATGGCCTTACTTGGACCCGAGCGGCGGCGACCTACCTTGTTCTACTCTTCCTCATTTTCTGTGTGGCGCGGCCTCGTTGGAAGGGGGGCGGGGCCTCGGCGGAGCCGGCGATGTCCTCTATCTCGTTGCCGGCGGGCGGCGCCTCGGCGGAGCGGGGGAAATCCTCCCCCTTGTTGCCGGTAGGGTGGGGCCTCGGCAGAGCCGGCGGTGTCCTCTGCCTCGTTGTTGGCACCGTGGGGCCTCGGCGGAGTAGGGCCTCATCGACGCCAGCGGAGCGGGGACTCGTCGGAGCCGGCATTGTCCTTTGTCTCGTCCTCGGTCTCGCCAAACAGTGCCTCGCCCGCTTCATTGCCCTCTTTGTAGGCAGCCGCAGCCTCCGCCACCCGCGTGCGGTACCGCCAGCGCTCGAGGCAGCCCTCGCGAGCGGAGAGGTATGAGTTGAGCAGCGCCTCCTGCTCCACGGCGATCTGCTCCTCCGCCTGCAGGTGCTCCTGGAGGAGATGGTGGTTGTAGGCAGCGTCGGTCTGTTGTCGGTGTCAAAACCAGCGGATCTCGGGTAGGGGTCCAGAACTGTGCATCTAAGGTCGATGGTAACAGGAGACAGGGGACACGATGTTTACCCAGGTTTGGGCCCTCTCTATGGAGGTAATACCCTACTTCCTGCTTGATCGATCTTGATGAATTTGAGTATTACAAGAGTTGATCTACCACGAGATCGTAATGGCTAAACCCTAGAAGTCTAGCCTGTCACTACAAAGAAAATACACTTCCGTGATGATACGCGTTTGTCACAGTAGGTCGCGTTTTTTGTCATGCATGTACATCCATGACAAATTTATGACAGAATCAAGATAGTCATACCGTCTTTGTCGTAGAAGTGTTCCATGACATTACCAAAATTATCATCACAGAAGTGTCCACTTCCATGACGATAAATCCCACGTCACAGAAGTGCTTTCGTCAAGGGTGACCGACACGTGGCATCCACCGTAACGGAACGTCGTTAAGCTATCGGGTCGGATTTTGGATCCGATAACCCGTTAACAGCCACGACCAATGCTGATTTTCCACGTAAAATTCTCATTGGTGACAGATCCACGTGTCGACTCCGCTATACGGTGTCACTCATCCAACGATCGAGAGGGCCTATGATATGTTGACACGTGGACCGCCCAAAAGTGGCCCTAAAGTTTAAATGGGCTAGCCCAACCGATGGCCCATAAGATTTAGCGGACCATAATGGGCCAGCCCAAATTTAAAGGCCCACAAAATTTAGCGGACCATAATGGGTCGGCTAAAGGCCCACAAGATTTTGCGGACCACAATGGGCGGCCCATTAAAGGCCCACAAGATTCTCGCAGACCATAATGGGCCGACCAATTTGAAGGCCCAACATTCTCTGTCAAACCGGCCCGTCAACGGCCTGGTCTAAACTTGTCATCAATGCGCCCATGGTCACTTCCGCCCGTTAACGATCCGCTAAGTAATTGGGCCGAATTACGGACCGGTTTATTTCCGGCCTGTTAAAGGTCCGGCTTCATTTGGGCCCATTTACAGGCCATCAAAACTTTTGGCCCATAAACGACCGTGAAGGATTTGGGTCATATTCGGCCATGTCTGTCATTCGGCCTGTTAGAGGCCCACTTTCGGCCTATTGTCATTTTCGGCCCGTTAACGCCGGACGTAAACCATGGGCCATATGTGGCCCAACGTCATATCGGGCCCATTAACGGCCCATATAAAAATGACGATAATCTAGCCCGACCGAAGTTCCGGCCTGTTAAAGGCATGTGTATTAGGTCGGCGCATTTACGGCCCGTCCGAATTTCGGCCTGTCAAATATCCGCATCGTAAATGGGCCACCATTTTGGCCTGCTAAGTCCAGTGGGTTATTTGGCACAATCAGGGCCCAATCTCACTTTCGGTCTATTAAAGGCCCATGTTTTTTATGGGCTCGACATATTTACACCTGTAAACGGCCTACTTTTACTGAGGGCCCAAATTATGTTTAAGCATGTTAAAGGCCCACTGTGGGCACAGGCCTACCAGAAAAATTTGAAAGCTTACGCTAATTTAAGCCCAGATATTTTTAGTGGGCTACATGCCAATTTCGGCCCGTAATCGTTTTTATACCAATTGGAATGGGCCCGACGAATGTTGGCATGTTGGGCTCCTACGAAGCTTTCGTCCGAATACATTAAACCTACACTATACAAAAATAGCGTCATTATTTACTGCAGCCTGTGGCAGCATCATAAATGTTGTATCAAAACAAAATAAATTCCAATCATACAACAAAAGGCCTGTTGGCATAAAGTTTACAGTCCTTCCAGATAAAAGCACCATCAGATGTATAGAAGCACAGATCATTTGACCTGAGTGCTAATGTTTCAAGTTGTAGAATCTGATGGAGCAAAGACGATCTCCACCTTTTTTACGCCATTGCTCTTCAACAATGAAGGCGAATGTTTGATAGTCCGGGTTTCAAAACCATTCATATCTTGACGGCATTTCTCAACCACTATTCTTGTTTCCGAAACAACGTCCATTAGGGATTGGACTTGTGTCCGGAGCACGATATATCACTCTGTCTAGCGGGAAGATTTTGTTCGATGGCGATTTGGGCGAGGTTACCTTGACAACCAACCTAGAATTACGCAGGAAGGTGCTTTTTGCACTTTGTTAGTGGAGAGATCTTGACGCCTTTGCGGCAAGAGGTGACATTGTGCTGTAGTAGCCTCGTCACCTTCGTGTGGTTGTGGATGTTCAATCATTTGTTCCATAGCTTCACGAAAGTTTGAACTTGTAGATTAAGCGTGCAGTGAGTTACTAATGAGACAAAAACAAACAAAAGGAGGTTAAACGCGTTTATACATAACTTATTTTGGTGAACTCTTTGTAATACATTAGCATGTATTGTAGTGCCAACTACATAATAAAATCACTTTCGGAACATATGTCCATGTAGCATGCCTACTGTATTGTTTATTTCCTCATATTCCTTGACATCTAAGGATAAAGAGACATGGTTTAAAGTAGGATGAACATAGTATGACATCATTCATATCATGGGCAAACAGATATAAAACAAACAGGCTATTTTATCATTGTGTGTGCACGTGAACATAACAACTAGATTACAGATCAAGACCAAAAGAATGTCCTTCATCTCTTTTAAACCATGTAAGGTGAAATGATACGTTAAGACAACTGTGTATAAAAGTGAACAGAGTAACTGACATTGGCTGCAAACCAAGTAGTTAAATGAACACATCACAGTACCAATCAGTTCAAGGCAGGAGGTAAGGACTTTACAATGGCTTGAATTGGTGTGCTCATGCCCTTCATCTTGCTGGTGTGGCAATCCTTGAAGATTTGCACTGCATTCGGTTCAGGTTCTTTTTGGTCCGCACGGGCTTTCCTTTGTATTTGGAACAAGTCAATATAGATACGATAATATGGCACAAAAAAAGAAGGAAGTAGCAGCTATTTACAAGAGCCTCGCAGTGTGCAATATAGCTACGAGATCCTGTTGTCTGTTGGAATTTCACTTTAGAGCGGTTGGTTTTGTTCTTCAAACAGTTAGCCTAGAAGAAGATACACTTGTAAGGCACATACATAAATACAAGTTCAATATGTGGTCTGATCAAATACATATAGCCTACGATACTTTGGATCGGACCGGTGTTTAACGAGGGCTGTCCGGTCTTCATCTGTAATATATTCCACTGGAGATGTTTGGGCGATTTCATTGTTAGCCTTGCCTTCAAAGTGAGATTTTCTAAGGTGGTACCGATCTTTGTCATGAAGCGGTGAAAAACATGAGTGCATGCTTGTTTAGTTGCATCATCTTTCGGATCCAACTTGAACCTCATCTGTTGAAAAAAGAATGTGAGTCTTATTAGGAGGAAGCTAGAAAGTATGGGACAGAGCAAGACAATATTACTAATTGCGATGAATAACATTACTTACAGATAAATGGTCAAGGAAGGTGTTAAACTGGGTATTGTCTTTCTCATTCCTGTACTGGATCCACGTTGGGAGGATACGCGCATGACACCTAACGACAACGGCTGCCTCTGATACTAGCTTGGTTGACTCTGTAGCATCACGTGGCCTTTTTAAACCTGCCTCAAAATGGATCTCCATTCTTCCTCCTTTAGATTTTGTTAATTTGTCAAGCATTATCCCTGATGTCTGTTTCCGCTTGCGCCGTGGTGCTAGTTCAACAACGAATATGGAAAGTGTTAGTGTACATCAAACTGTGAGAGTACATATAAAGGAGCATGCAACTGCAACTTGACTCGGTCAGTACCGTATTGGTGTTGATGCTCATGAGATTCATCTAATCTTGCCAAGTCCTGTTGTGTCAACGATTAGCTTGAAGTAGTGTTAGGTGTGAAGGCAGCTTGGGAGGCGGCCGATTCGGAGCAAACGAGCGAGTAACTGGTTGAGATCTTTGATGCAGTTGAAGCGGATGCTGCAGGTGGTGGAGCGGTGATCTTGTGTTTGTAGATTTAGCCGGTGGACTTGGACCTTCTCTTTGCACTATAAGTACCAAGAGAATCTCGACGGTAGAGCCTTTTCCGTTTCACCCGACGAGTAACAAGACTCCCTACTATATTATTTTCCTTGCTCTTTTTGACTTTGCCATGTCAAGCTGTACCCACAACACAAAAGAATAAAATCACTCTTGAACTCATTGATGCATGATACAGACAAGCAATACTTTGATGTAAGACAACCGTATGAGGATGGAATATGTAAGAAAAACAGGACGGCATGACATATTCACAGCTACGATGTGCAAACTAAGCATAAGGATTTTCAAAAAAAATAGAAGTAATGCAAGCTAGACACCATATGAAAGATGCAACCAATGTTACTCTGCCAAGTTAAAAGTGTCTTGTCATAAGTGGCAATTCGAAAAATTAGAAGCAGTACAACATAGAAATCAATGCAAGATGCAACCACTATCAAACTGCCATGTTAAAAGCGTCCAATCATGAGTTACTGATGCGGGATACACAACAGTGGTTCTTTAATGTAAGAACATGGTATGATAGATAGATGCAGTGTATTCTAGACACGGAAAGCCATGTCATATGCACATGTATAACGTATAAACTCAGCAGGTGCAATTTAATCAAAATAGAAGAAATACAGGCTAAACAACATATGCAACATGAAACCAATTATCACCTTTGTCAACTTAGAGAAAGCACTGCGATGGTGGAGTCACGGAGATGAACTCATCATGTAGACTTGGGACTTCAACTTCATTAGCGATGGCGATTGGAAAATCTAGAGAGTCTCTGCTTGCGTCGGTGCGGAGTACCACCAACATCCCCTAACTTACTCTTTTCCTTCCTATTTTACGATATTGCCTTATGAAGTCAAAACCACAAGAAGATGAATAAAATTAGCTCTGCATAACTGGTTGGTGCATGGTGCATTTAACACTACTTTGATGTAAGGCAAGCGCAGGAGGATGGAATATATACAAAAAAAGACAGTGTTTCGTATTCACACGTACGATAGGAGGATGTAATATGTATGAAAATACAGTAAGCGGAAGGCATTTCAACAAAATTAGAAGAAATGAAAGCTAGGCACCATATGAACATGCAACCAATATCACTCTATCAGGTAAAAAGTGTCTAAATGCGTAAGTGCCATTTCAAGAAATTAGAAGCGGTACAAGCTAGAAGACAATGCAAGATGCAACCTACATCACAGTCCCAAGTTAAATGTGTCTTATGGTTAAGTTATCGTTGAAGTTATAAGTTGTAAGCTACGCATATGCAATAAAATCTAGACATCATACTCAACATGGAACCACATATAATAGTGCCAAGTTAGAGCAAGCACTGTGATGGTGGAGTAGGGGAGATGTGCTCATCATCTCTGAGCTACGTTGACTGTCTAGCCATGCGTTGTCTTGCGAATCTTGTTGGGAGGATGGCGGAGTAGAATCTGTAGAGAACCTCCGTTTGATTGCTCGGAAGGACCACCATCATCCAATGCCTTGCCAATTTCCTTCAGCTTTATTGATTTTGCGGTGTGAGGTCATACCGATAAGAAAAAGGAATATCATTCGCTCTTCAACTCATTCATGCATGATCTTGTGAACACTACTCGATGAAAGGCAAAGTCATGATACGAGGATGGAATATGTACCAAAAATGGATGGATTGACATATTCACACCTATGATGTGGTAACTAAGGTAAGGCACTTCAACAAATTAGAAACACTGCAAGACACCATATGGAAGGTGCAATCAATATCACTCTGCCAAGTTAAAACTGTCTCGTCATAGGTGGCGTTCATCAAACTAGAAGCAATACATGCTAGAAATCATATTCAAGATGCAAACCAATATCACACTGCCAACTTAAAGGTGTCGCATCATAAGTGGTGATCAGGATACACAAGAAGAGTAGTTTCATGTAAGAACATGGTGTGATGAGCAGATATAGTATGTACCAAAAAGCAGAAAGCGTGTCATATTCACATGTATCATGTGTAAGCTAAGCAGATGCAGTTTACACTAATTAGGAGCAATACGAGCTAGACACCATATGCAACATGCAACCAGATATCTCACTGCCAAGTTAGAGCAAGCACCTTGGGTGGTGGAGTAGGGGAGCGGAGACATGGACCATGTAATGCACTATCAGTACAAGGAGAATCGGTACAGAGGCTCCGTTTACGTTGCTGCAGAGGACCACCATCATCGCCTTCCTTACTCTTTTCCTTCCTCTTTCTTGATTTTGCCTTGTCAAGTCAAACCCACAAGAAAAAGGAATAAAATTTGCTCTTCAGAACTTATTGATGCATGATACTGACGAACACTACATTCATGTAAGACAGCCGCATGATAGGAGGATGGAATATGTAGGAAAAATAGGACGGCGTGACATATTGACATGTATGATGTATAAAGTGTAAACTAAGCACAAGGTGCTTGAACTTGTTAGAATCGATGCAAGCTAGAAACCATATGAAAGATGAAACCAATATCGCTCTGCCAAATTAAAAGGGTGCCCTAACAAATGTATTTGACCAAATTAGAAGCAATACATGGCAACGGGCTAGAAATAATATGCAATATGCAACGAATAAAGGTGACTCATCGTAAGTAATTGATGCAGGATACGTAAGAGAGGTAGTTTCATGTAAGAACAAGGTTAACACATAGATGTAGTGTGTACCAAAAATAGGAAGGCATGTCATATTCACAGGTATAGTGTGTAAACTAAGCAGATGCAATTTACCCTAATTAGAAGCATTACAAGCTAGACACCGTATGCAACACGCAACCACATATCACACTGCGAAGTTGGAGCAAGCACCTGTGATGGTGGTGTAGGGAAATGCTTTGTCTTCGTGCATGTGAGCAACGTTCAATATCTTCATTTAGGCTTGTTGTTTCTTGAGAATCATGTGGAGAGGATGAAATTGCATTCTTTAGAAGAGTATTGCGTCTCATATTAACCCACGCAGCGATCTACATCTCATCATAAGCAATAGACGCAGGATACACAAGAACGATGGTTTGATGTAAGAACATGGTGTGATAGGCGGATGTAGTATGTACCAAAAACAGGAAGGCGTGTCATATTCACATGTATAATGTGTAAGCTAAGGAGATGCAATTTAACAAATTAGGAGCATTGATGAGGGATACACAAGAGAAGTAGTTTGATGTAAGAACATGGTTAATAGAAAGACGTAGTATGTATGAAAAACAGGAAGGCATGTCATATTCACAGGTATAATGTGTTAACTAAGTAGATGCAATTTACCTTAATTAGAAGCATTACAAGGTAGACACCATATGCAACATGCAACCACATATCACACTGCCAAGTAAGAGCAAGCACCTGCGATGGTGGTGTGGGGAATTATGTGATCAACTAGAGAGCTACGTTGACTATCTTCATTTAGCCTTGCCGTTTCTTGAGAATCATGTGGGGAGGATGACACTTTGCACTCTTTAAACGAGTAGGGCGTCTCACAAGAACCCACCCGGTGACTGTCTCATCATAAGTGATTGACGAGGGATACAAAAGAGCATTAGTTTGATGTACGAACATGGTTAATAGACATATGTAGTATGTATCAAAACAGGAAGGCATGTCATTATCAAAGGTATAATGTGTAAAGTAAGCGAGATGCAATTTAACCAAATTGGAAGCAATACAAGCTAGACACCATATGCAACATGCAACCACATTTGACAAGCATGAAGTTAAAGCAAGCACAGGATGGTTGTGTGTGGCAATTGAGATCATCAACTGCAGAGGTACTTTTATCGTCTCCAATCACGACCTGCACCCATTAGAGCGTTGAAACGCTTACTGCTTATCTTCAAATTATACTGGAGCGACTTCTGTCTTTTCTTTTCTGCATTCATCTACACTGCGTAGTCTGAAATACCCATGCATAAAAAAAACAATAGTGTGAGTATGGGTGAAGTGTGTGCACAATTAGTACAGTGTGAAGGTAGCAGATAGCAGGTCGGTGAGAAATAAATGACGGGAGACATATGATAGCTCTACAACATGCATGGCACACTCAATTACTACAGGATTCTATGAAAATAACAATGATCGAAAGAAAATAGGTCAGTCCATTTTTTCGCACCGTCCGATGTACAAAGAACGGGAGATCGCCTTCATCTACCTCCGGCCAGTCGGTGTTGACGATCTTCCTCGAACGCCAGCGACCACCGCCCAAGATTCCTCCCCTGCTGCGCCCTCCCTCGACCTCACCGCACCACCGTTCTTGCACCCCCGGCCATCCATTCAAGCCCGCCAACCTCCGGATCGGGCGCAAGCAGCCTCCTGCGCCCCACACCCCTATGATAGACACCATGCGCCGCTTCCCGAGGAACAAAGGCGGACTAGGTGCTCCAGCGCCTAAGCGGTGTCGCTTCTTTTAATTGCGGTTCGACCGACCACGAATTGAAATCCGGGTAGGCTCTTGACCTCTAGCAAAGGTGAAATAGTAAAAGGGAGGAAACCGTGTGCATTTAGTATCACGAAGAAGATGCGAAGAAGCGCTCAACTAGTTTCTTTCGTGGGATGAATACGGTGTGGCGGAGACGTAAGATTTTCACGAATAAGGGAAGAGGAGTACCTCTTTACGCTTTCGCGATCTTGTGTCCTCCTTACATTTTCCGACGATCTTGTTGTTCGCCGGAAACCAGAAGTTGTGGAGGACGGTGCAGCCTTGGACGAACCCATGGCCAAGTTGTTGAGTGTGGTGCGGTGGCCATCTGTCGGCGGTGGGGAAGCAGATCTGAGTGGCGAACGACGGCGTAGCGGGAACATCTCCGGTGCGGTGGATGGTTGCGACAGTGGAGCCGCAGCAGTGAGGCGCAGGATGGCATGGTCGGAGTGGTTCTGGTACGGCGCACGTCGGCGTCGGCGTCGTGGAGGCAGCTCTGCCTCGGCTTCAGCTGCTAAGTCCTTGAGGTCGTTGCGGTTGCGGTTGTGTTGGACGACGACGTCGGGGTACCGGCTCCGGCGTGATGGAGGAGGGTGGCGGTGGATTGGCCGCTATGGGGTGGAGGACGGAGGAGGTTGGGGTTTCGCGGCTGGTGGAGAGGGCGTTTTCGCGCCCACGGAGTATGAATGGGGAAACGGAGGGAGGCGGGGAACTAAGGGGGAACAATGTTTCGGTTTTAGACGCGCTTGTTTGAAATTTGGGGAAAGTTACAAACTTTGCCCCCCATCTAAAATTTTGGACATATTGCGGGTTAGGGATAGGACAGTCATGCCAGGTGTCCCAAATGTGGGCGGGATAGATTTCGGGCGAGCGCATGGGTGTTTAGGCGCCCACGGCGTATGAATGCTTCTCGGAGGCGGTTGAGAGTGGCGTCTTGGTGAAGTTACAAACCTACCCGTTTAGACCTTTGGACATCGGGCCGATAGGCTACACGGGCTGAGTCAGACAAGTAATTTCCTACCACCAAAACATTAGTCTCAGCGGTTTCGGGTGACCGAGGCCTATTTGGCGCTTCGTTCAATATTTGGGAGCAGAAGCATTAACGTTTTCGGTTCTCTTGAATTGAACTTTCAGGATTTGTCAAACTTCACAAATCTTTACTCTTGAAAATCCTAAAGCTACAACTATTTTGGAATGGAGGGGGTACATTTTAATATACATTGTACACGAGTATATATTAAAAAATATGCAACTTACCTCAGTTCATGCATGGTTCCAGGTATAATCTCCTTGGTTGCAAAAAAAATTAGATATGCGTATGAATATATATACCATGTTTAAACTCACAACAAAGATTGATGCCCCCTTTTACATCTGATTTACAAATGCCATTATCTCGGGTTCAAATAGATGAATGCACTTCCTATAAATTAGAATCTTCGAAACCCCCTTTATGTTGAATTCGACATGTATTTTATTTCGTAGCTAGCAATTTGGAATGTATCCATGCAAGTGACAAATGTATAAAGTGCTTCACACTAACAACATGGAGTGCACTAATTAATGTTTATATATGAATTGCAAAAGCATCCATTGCCTGTATTTCAAACCGCTCTCACTCTATGGATCGTTAATATGAAATAAACACATGCACATGCTAGAATTCAATAGAGTATGGGTGTCTGATAGACCGATTTTCGTCCATACGCAATTTTGTAGAATTCATGATCTCATCCAAAAATAATAATGCCATTTATATTTTAATTTAATGCGTAGAACCGCCTTTTACACGTAGATATCTCTCTATCTAACGCATAAGTGCACACACTTTATATGCATCGGCATTTCTCTTTCACACATGCTCACAATCTCTCTCAGGGTGTCGGGGTGTCTCACGCACATGATCTCTCTGTTTCTCTATCTCTTCTCGACTACTATGTACCACTCTTTTCACTAATCTCAGTTGGAAAACACTATTTCTCTCACATGCATATATACACATGCACGGTCTCTACTAGCCCTCTATACGCACATATATGTGCCTACGTGTCTCCCGCACGCACATTATCTTTAGGCCTCTCTCGCACACATTGCCCCCCCCCCCCGGCACACCTCTCTAATAGTAGGTGGCAGATATGATTTCATCATATCATTCGGTAGGATATCCCTGGCTGTTAGGTTGGATGGTAATACGAGGCAAAGTTTTACCCTAGTTCGGCTCGGACCCTTGCGATTGAAGAAAGAGCCTACTCTGCATCAGTATATTAGTTAGGGGTGTGTACAAATACACGTGAATACCAGGCATTGTGCGTGTGTGTATACTATCGACGAACTAGCCCCCAAGCTTGTATAACATACTAAGGGCCTAGGGTTACAAATCATATATAGTCGGCTTATCACCGGTGGGGATAGAGTCCTCCACGACTCTGGTAGCTTCGTGTTGTACGCCGAGTCCTCCACATGGGTCTCCATATAACACGTCTCGGTCCAACCTATATGTGGCGCAGGATGGAACCGACCCATGAGTCTTCATGTTGACCCACTACAACTAGAAATGATGTGCCCACCACACCACACACGCAATCGGCCACTAAGAAAATAAGCATATACAATCGTACAATGGTATCTAGCTCACGATACGTCTCCATATTTTGTTGATGACACTGACGGACTTTGCATTTGATGCGTGCTCCGTACTTTGTTGACGACACTTACGGTCATTGTATTTGAAGCGAAAGCACGATATGGTCACTGGACTTCAGAATAAGCTCATCACGGTCACCACATACATTTTGTCGTGCTAACCAACATGGGGTTGGATGGTTAGAGGACAGTGGTTTCTCGAGCCCACGAAGGTTAAAGTCCCGGTGCTCGCATTTATCTTGTGTTAATTTCAGTATTTTCCGGTGATGTACGTTCAGTGGGAGGAGACGTTCCACTCGACTACGAGGCACCTATGGTGACTTCGTAAAATCTCAAGATCATATATGCTGTCCCACTCTCTCGAAGGTGCGGCGGCGGACCAGCGGTGGGGAGTGGTTTCGGGGAGGGCGGGCCGGCCGCGGGCGGCGGGGGCGGGCGGTTCGGCCGGTGGTGGTTGGCGGCTCGGGGGGGTGGAGTCTGATGATAAACTGGAGGCCCTTTTTTTCGTATCCAACGGCTGGAAAATCTAATGACCATGAAAAAGTCAGTCGACTGACATGTAGCCTCACCCCGCACGTACACATGCACGCACGCAAGACACGCACGCATGTAGGCGTGCAACACTGACACGTACACATAACGTACACACGCACGCATGCTGGCGTGCAACACTGACACTTACACATGCACTCACGAACACACGCACGTACGCACCCATGCATGCAACACTGAAACGCACCCTTGCACGTACGCACCCATGCATGCAACACTAAAACGCACCCTTGCACGTACGCACCCATGCATGCAACACTGAAACGCACCCTTGCACAAATGCAACACTCGCACGCCTGCATGCACACAGCACACGACGCAAGACACACGCTTAACTACATGAAAAAGATGACATCACACCCAATGAACAATCATCGGTTTATGAAATGCCCGCTTCTGACCGCCTTGGCCCACTAAAGGTTCCTCTGTTGTGTGCTGCCTGTGTTGGGTCACTGACATGCAGGCCATGCACCCAAAGAGCCCACACGTCAGTGGAAGAACGGCGCGGTGTCCTAGGTCAGAGTCGAGGGCGCCACTCGCGGCACGCCCGGCTGAACACGCCTTTGTGCCGCATTCAAACGCCTCCATGAAACCCGCCCGTGTGGAAGCCGAGAAACCCACTCTGGACACACGTCCGTTCATGACCGGGCTGGCATTAAACGCAACGCCTGCCGAGCTCCTCCCGTCCGCCGTCTATTTAATCTCCTATTTAAACGAGGCCAAACGCCAGCCAAGAATCGCACACCTCCGCCGCTCCCCTATCTCCTCCACCATTTTGTCCACTCTTACAATGGCTTATGAAGAGTAGTTATTCCGCATCCAAGCCGGCTAGGTAGCCCGCCGGATACGAGCTATGCAGCTCGCTGATCCACCTCCCTCCCCTCGCCCGACGGAGCCAGTTGCCGCCCCAAGCCGGCGCGCGGTTCAGCAACTCGCCGCTCCAGGCCAGCTCGACGAGGAGCGGCGCACGGGCGTCGTTGCTACCGTCCACGCCGCCGCCTCGTACCGCGTCTCCCATTACTGTGGCCGAGACTCCCATGCCGGCGGCCGCGCCATGCAAGTAGCGACAGAAGCCGGGTGCGCGGAGAGAGATGAGTCGGTGGCCAGCGCCTTCGCGTCCGCAGCCATCATCGAGGAGAAGTAGAACACGGGAGGCCGCCGCCGCTTGGGTCCCATGAAGGCCACCGCGGAGGCGACGCCGGCGTACACAGCAGGTGTCTTGCTGGATCCTTTTGTTGCGAGGACCTTCGTCGACCCCGCATGGGCTCCACGGAAGAGGTCAATGTTAGGACGAACTTCGAAGTCGGTGCGGCCATGGCGAAGTAGTGGCGGTGATGAACTCGAACGGTGCAGCCACCATCATCTTCGGCACCAGCCTATGATATCAGTTGGGCCTTTGGGAAGCGAGCTGTCGCTGCGTTGAAGCATATACCTCGGGGCTCCGGCAGTCCGGTGATCGTCTTTGCCGGACATGAGGAACACAAATCGATCGGTAGGCGACCATTTAGGCCATGTATTATATACCGTGCCGTCGTAACTAGCACCGCGTAGTTCATTTGAATGTAATGAAATCCGTCATGTTTGTGTGAAAATCCGGTATTTTATATGATTTTAAATGCGTTGTTTATATGAAATACTCCGGTGGTTGCGTGAATGAGTATCGGTTTGTCTACGTGTTTGCGTGAATTTCGTGCAGTTGGTTGAGTTGCCGTCATAATGTGTGCGGCTACGGTTGGATGGCGTAATTTATGGTCGCCGGTCGGTCTGCAGGCGGCTCGAAGCGGTGTTGTGGGACAAAAAACACAGCTCGTGCGAGCTCGTCTCCAACGTCTTGTATTTGGAGGATGCATGACAGCATGAGCACCCGAGCCGTTCCCCGTTCATCGGTGGCAAAGGCACCGGTGGACAAAAGGGTCGCCAATATTTTGGCTACCCCGGGCAAGATCCAAACAGCCCCTTCCAACAGATTCAAATCCCTCGTTCATCGTGGAATTTTGCCATGTGTTGTTTTCATGGACTAGCAAGATGCCCGTGCATTGCACGGAACATCAAGATGCATTTTTTTTACAAACTCCCGCATGCATGCAAGGGATAATTAATGTCCTCCTTTGCTAGTACCACGAGGCAAACACCATTAATATTGCATCGATTAGTGTTAGTGGCCTTGTATATCTGCAAATTGTAATTTTGATAGTGGCCCTTGTATATAAAAATGGAGGGAGAAATATGAGAGATAAGGTGAGGAGGAGTGGGGCGTGGTGCCGTGGTGGTGACTGGTGGTCGGACTGGGCGGAGGCATGGGGATGGACGGCGCATTATATCTAGGTTTGTATCTCTCTCACACACACCCACGTAGGTGGGGGACGTGCATGAAGAGAAGACGTGCACGCACGGCGCACGTACTCCCATCTCTTTCCCAACCACACTTGCGCGGGTACACGGTGGAGCTCATTTCTGTACGAAAAAGGCAGCCCACGTGGTAATTTGGCACGTGTACTGGTTGTCCACTTTGTGGAGGGAGGATCGTCTACCACGGGTGAACAAACAAATTGCAACTTGACGCATTATGTTAAATTAAAAAAAGAGGCAAACCATGTGGGGCCTACCTTAGAGGCAAGGCTCTATACACTGGAGTATTTTTTATGTGTCCCGTCAACTCGCATGAGCGAGGAGAAACTTGCTTAGTACGCCAGATCCCGCCCCAGGCGCGGTGGCTCACGAGGATGAGGTGAAGCTGGAGTACTCTTTATGCGCCTTTACGCCCGCCTCGCCATACGTCTTGCGGTGGCTCATGACGAGAAGAAAATTTTACTACTCCCTCCGTTTACTCCTCGTCCCTACTACGTACTTTGGTTAGTACTCCCTCTATTTACTTATAAAAGGCCATTATAAAAAATACATTTTGCATCTATACAAGGCCACAAATAGTAATCGAGACAAAAGTTACTACTCCCTCCTTTCCAGTTTATGGCTCAATTTCAAAATCTCTCCAACCAAGGTAGACGGTGAGTGGTCGAATTAATTTAAGTAGTTTTGCACAATCGCTCGTTTTTCTCAAGAAGTTGTGTTTACCGAGGCATTAATTAGAACGAATGCATGAATGACCACTAAATTTCCATGAACTTGTACATGCATTGGTTGTTTCCTCTTGACATCGCTATGCGTCCGGGTGATCTAACGCACCTCGAAATCGAACATGTAATGGTACTACTAGTAGTATAGTACTAGAATTGAGACTTATCAAAGCGGAAAAATGAATGTTTTTAGATGAGCCCTATAAACCCTAGTGGGTACGTACTCCGTAAAAACAGATTTTTCCAAAACTAAGTCGCTCCCTTTCATGAATTCTGTAGTATACTCCTTCGTCGACGCTCCCTTTCATGAATTCTATACTTCCTGTCACCGACATGTGGGACATATAGCAACCGGGTCGATGTGTCAAGCACCAAATAACAGTGCAGAACAGCAGGGGGACACACCCCACTCGTACCGGCCCAGTGTTAGTAATGAGCAATGAGACGTCAAATCACAATGCCGCACCTTCCCAGACGGACCAAGCAACCATTATTTCACACTTCGGTTCGACATCATCTCAAACCACGTACTAGTATTTCTTCTGCCTCAATAGGGACACGCGCATCGCCTTGGTACATCATGACACGTGGGACCGCATGACATGCCATGCTCCCCCGCCAATCGCTGGGTAAAATCACTTCATTTTTACTATACTTCCTCCCGATTGGTTTACTACATGGCATGCACGTCGTTCTAGGTTGAGAATTTAACTGGCTATATATATATATATATATATATATATATATATATATGTGTGTGTGTGTGTGTGTGTGTGTGTGATGAACAGTACGCAAGCCTTTTAAAAAATGTATACTTTTGTACGCCATGGAGCAAGAATTGAAATTTTAGAAAAGGTGGTACATATAGAGAGCGCTCGTCGCCAAATTATGCATATAGTACTATTAAAAAAGCTAGTACGTGCTTAATTGGGGTGCTAAATTCTATTAAAGAAATACTAGTACTAGTATGTACATATTGAAGAGTTAAAGTAACGAGAAGAAACATAACATAGTTCTCTGGGGCTCAACACAACACACCCTCAAATTAAACTAAGCACACCTGAAATTAAACTATGCAACTAATCGTAGACACCTTTGCATTAGAAGTTTAGAACCGCCATGAGCAACGACACTGCCACCTTACTCGAGTCCTCGTCCACGTCCTCGACTTCGTCCTTGTCCCTCTTCCTCTTGGCCGATACTTCTTTGCTTGAACCGCCAACTTGGTTGTTGCTCTTCATCCAACCCTTGTAGATATTGAAACAAAGGTAGCCATCCATTGCAGCGTAGTGGATGTGGTCTATATCTAGTACATTCCGCTGCCATGCATGACGATGAAAGCGATGTAATGAGGTTTCTCCGGTTTGCGGTACGAAGGATGAATCATGGCTCCTGCCAGGTCGACCGAGGGCTGACGAGAGGGCACCGGCCGATTCTTACGGAGGTCGAAGGAGTTGCCTACAACGAGGCCTATCGACGCAGGACTTCTTTGTCGTTCTTAAAGTCTACTGAATGAATTTGACTGTTTTGTCCTCGAGGAAGTTCTTAAAATCCACGGCACTCAACGTCAGCATGGCATATGTGGTAGACCAAGCAAACATTATGTACGCAAACCTGGATCACGGCGGGCTTCTTCCTCTCTTCGTTCTTTAGATCCTTCTCTTGTCCCACGACTGTGGTGTACTCAACATCTAGCCCAGCGACCCACTCATCATGTGAGTTTTCGAACATGCGTCTGAAGCAAGAAAGGCATCCTTTCACCATCGCGGAAGTACGGGTGTAGATGACATCGAACTCATCACCGGTGATGGTTCTAACCTTGTACTCACCGCCGATCGGGGAGATTTGGGACGCCATGGATTTGGGAGGAGGGTTAGGATTAGTGAAACTACCGTAATGTGAATGGGCCGGGACGACTAGGAAGCGAACCGCCGTAGTATTAAAGGACATGCGGGAAAGAGTAGGAGCGAACTGCCGGTGATGAACGGCAGGGTAGTGGCTTTCCATTCTCCCATGATACGGGCTTCCGAGAGCCCTTGGATCTGAGATTGAACGGTTGCATGGCGTGATTCTAGACCTATGGGTGAATATCCTATCCTGGAGGGTTATTCTTAAAAAATTTAGCAACTTAGCATGCGACCGTTTGATCTCAGATCCAAGGGCTGCCAGAAGCCCGTATCATGGTCGCCCCTACCACGACCGTCGCGTCGCTCGCGTGGTCGCGCCCTTGGAGATTTAACACGATGCGTTAGGCTATCTGATGTTGGCATGTCATACGTAGTCATCACTTAGTCACTCATACTACAACAAGGTTGGCTATAAGTGTATTTTTTACTCCTCTCTATCTCTTTCTTCGTACTCCCTCCGTCCCATAATATAAGAACGTTTTTGACACTAGCTAGTGTAGTGTCAAAAATGTTTTTATATAATGGGACATGGGGAGTACTAGTATTTATTGCATTTGCCAAGGAGTGACCTCTTCCAATGAAATGGTGTTGCTAAGTTTCTTTCATTTAATTAGCTATAGACTCAAAATTGTCTCTAGGTACACGCGCTTAGCACCGTTTCTTCCTTGGGTCACCAAACTAGTCTCTCTCTTCTTGATTAACTTGCCACATCAAACTTTATGCCTATGTGGCAAGCTTATGCACCTGTAGGAGCAAGTAAGTACAATAGTGCGCTTTACATGGCATTTTTGCATATGTGGAGGAAAGAGAGGCAAGGAAAAAGTGGAGAAGTGGGCTCTCATGCAAGAGCCAGCATCTACTACTACATGGTGGAGCATTGGGAGAGGCACATGTATGGAGGTGGTCAGGAATCGGGAGACTCACGCCGGTCGTGGCCAGTAGTTAAAATGATAATGGCAAGTCAAATCACGGGCCCCACCTGTCCAAAGAACCTCATTGTCAAATCACACAGCCCTACGTTTGCAGCAACCTACTCCCTCGTCTTCTCGCGTCTCTGTCAAACCGACTAGGCGGAATCGCCCGCCTACCGCTGCGAGAAAAGCCCCGCCTCGACTTTTAAATACAACTACTCCCTCCGTCGGATGCGTTTGGTTGAAGGTATCGTATGAATGGATTGGGACCATTCAATTTTTTGGGATTGAACCATTCAATTCATGTGTTTGGCTGAATATAAAAGATGAGCTAATTATTTAAGACGGGACCACCAGTCATGCTCACATAGTCATGCATGCAAAGGGTGGCCATTTGATTCGACCGATTTGGTTGGGCGGAATGGTTCAGCATCTTCAAGGCATATTCTCTTTTTTTGACTCGAACCATTCATGTGCTTTATAACCAAACATGTCTATTTTACGAACGATCCCAACCCATTCATGACCACCCTTGCAACCAAACGCACGTCATCTTACGAAAACCAAATAATCCCACAATAGTAAGGCGCGGTGCATTAACTTCTACCTCGTTTCTTGTTTCTTCACATATCAACCAATAAGAATCCAATGATATACTTTTTGTGACATAGTAACTCATATTTAGTTAGTCAAATGGATGGCCTAGAACTACGTGTAGGCCCTATAAACCGAGACGCCTACAAATAAAAAACCGAGACGGAGAGGGTAGTTCAAAGACGTATCTTTTTAGATCAATATAGTCGGGATTCACCAAGGAGCAAAACCAAGTGGTAGGCTGCTCACTGTCGTGTTGGCGTAGCAACTCAAGGTCGGTCAGTCCGCATACCGAAATGGCGACACACTTAACAGACCCCTTTGGCGGACATGTGGCTCATCCACCGTCTTGTTCCACGTGCGATGCACCAAATTACAATTGAACAGCGGTTGGAATTGGAGGCACCCGGTCGTGGCGCCAAGATAGTAGAAAATGAGCGATGAGGGGTCAAATCACAAAGCCCCACCTTTCCCGCATTAAAATTTGGGCAGACGAAGCAACCATCATTTCACTCTAGCGCAAGAGCATAAAGAAAAGAGAAAACAATGATGCGTGCGGCAGCTACCTAGGGCACCCTAGGGTAGGGTCTCCACTACTGCATCCTTTTTAAAGCGCCTCCACTACAAATCGGCTTCTCCCTCGTCCTCTTGAAGAAAACCGATGATGAGTGTGGCGGTAGGGTTTGTAGGAGTACTACAGCGTCTTGAGGCCAGTCGTAGTAAAGCGGGTTCGAGTTGATGCCTTAAATATGTGTGGACGCTTGGTTTTACGGAACGAGGCAGCATTTTGGGTTCGGGGACCGGTGGAGATATAGCACTTACAAAAATTGTGGACGTGGGTTCAATCGAAGGCAATGATGCATGGGCCCTGCATTTTGATATACCACAGGCAGCGTGAAATTTGCTACTCTACTCAAAACTAGTAAGGTACACATGTATTGAACGCATGAGATTTGAAACCAAATTATGAATAAATACACACTATAGCATGTAAAGCTTTGAGTCATATATGCATGATGTAGATGTTCGTTTAGTTCTTATAGTTCATCTCATTCAAAATCAATTAGTTTTATAAAAATGTTAAGATTCATGGGGTTGTGCATTGTAAATCATAAAGTAAAAAACAAATAATGGCAATTCATTTAGAAAAAATAATCAATTATGATACGTAAGATTCTAGAACAAAGGAGAAGTGCTTGTGTTTTGAGGTTTGTGCATTATGCTTAAGGTCAACCATGGAGTCTTCTAAATTGTACATGTGGCGAGATCTGGTGGAATGTTGATGATATCCAACGGCCAAGAGTGCTCGGATTTGCCCATCTACTGCCTTTGTCGGGTTAGCTTCATCCAGCGACCATCTTTCAAAGTTATTCGCACACTATATAGTTCGTGTTCCATAGTTGCATGTTTTGGAAAAAAGCTACTAGTGGGTTGTACTATCTATTTAGGAATAGAAGATGCATACGTGGAAGTTGTAGGGAAAGAGATGACATGGAGCATCTCAATTCCTATGAGTAGGGATTGGAAAAGAGATGTCATTTGGTTTACATCATAGGAACTTTTCTATTGAATCTAGAGATGACATGTATCTCAATTCCTATGAGGAGGGATTAGTAAAGAGATGTAATTTTGTTCATATCATAGGAACTTTTCTATTGAATATACGCTAATGTTTATTTTCCTTTTGAAATTAAGGGAGTATAGGAATCCATTCATATGAACCAAGTGGCTCTAAAGATATAGAAATGATATCATGTTTATTTCCTTTGAAATGTAGAGTATATGAATCTATTCCTATGAACCAATTGGCTCTAAAGGAAAAAAATCCTATAAAAATCATATCATATAGAGTTCCTATGATATTCCTCGACACTAAAGGATGGTTGAAATTGCTGCGGGTGATACGGTGGTCTTTCTTTGTAGACTCCTCACCCATCTTTGTAGTTACCTATCGAAGATGAATGAAATGACATATACAGGGTATTCTACATGTGCAATTTGGTACACGAAAACTCAGTAAAAGTTTGCGAGGTTCTAATTTTCAATAAAGCTATATGCACTGCATTTCGGAACGGAGGGAGCATACGGCAGTTGCTAACACTCACGTGGAAGATTTGTGTGTAGGAGGAGTGGCTGTTACATTAAATGACATGGCAAATCGACATCGCCGGATGCCGATCTAACGGTTCTTACGGCATTCGTCAGGAAAAGGCTTGTGGCGAACGTTTGTCGGATAATGATTTACGGACACATGCATTGCATTGATACGTGCCCCCCTCTCTCTCACGCACACGCACCCTCACGAGTCACGACTCTCCCGAGTCCTCTCGCAGACTCGCACGTCGCACCCATCCTCTATCTGCAGGTAGACGTCACGCACATATGTGCTCTTCACACCCTACCCTCAGAACTTCTAAAAAACAAAAAGGCTAGCGCACATATTATTTTAGCTCACACGTCACACACTTATACTATTACTCTTGCGGCGAACGTTCTTTGGGCATAGTATATATTGTACTCTCATGAAGAGAAGCGGTGCACGCAAGCACTAGTTCTCTCACACCCACTCGCGGGTACACGTAGGAGCGCATTTTTTGAAGCCGGTACAACAAAATCACTCCACTATATATAAAAGCAGGAGCCTTAGCGCTTGCTTTACTAGGGTTCCTCTCGTGCACTCTCTCATGCTCTCCAGATCTAAGCAAGACATAGGTGGCCACACTCTCTCTCTCAGCTCACGGCTGGTCACAAATCCGCCAGACAACCTCGGCCAAGGCAGGGTGTGTAGGTGCATCATTCACGCTGTCGTCGTAGGGAGGAGAGACCAACGGCTGCCAGCAGCGTCCGGATCGTGGCGTGCCGTTCTCTCGAGAGCGCCCGGCTCGGGAGGGCCTCCGACCCCTTCTTCCTCCTGCGGTATTGTGGCCAAGATCGGCCTCCCGACGCTGTCTTTGCCACATGCCGATGACCCTCAGTATATATTCCTTGAAACCTGCCTTGCTCTCATCGCCCCAGCTCTTCCCCCTTCATGTGGATCCTTTTCTACTTCCGTCCATTGTTACAAAGCCACCTAGACTTCTACTATTATTAGAAGTAAAGCTAGTTCATACAAAGTGAACTCAAAGTGTTGGTTCAAGCGAGGAAGAAAGTGGGAAAGTTGTAGCATGAATCTAGGACTTGGTTCTAAGAGGAAGCGAGGGAAAGTAGTGTCCTTTGTTTAAATAACCGTATTTCAGTATTTGCGCAAACAGGATGTCTGTCTCCATATCGTTTCGGGATGTCTGTCTCCGTATCGTTTCTATCCGCGCAACCAAAAGCACACACCTCGCTTTTAGTACAATTAAGCAAAATGAGATGGCTATCCCTTGTTGCCGTCGTCTAACCTCCCGTCTTCAAGGTATCCCTACATTGGTAGTAACTAAGGTAGAATGACCAACGCAATTTAAAGAAGCTGATTCGTACGTTTTAATTCCTGATTGCAGTGCAGGGACGAGCGAAAACAACTACATCCTAGTCCGGACTGCACTTTCTACCAGTTCATCCATGGACCGAGGACTAGCTGGCACGGCTGCACGGCAGTTTTTTGGACAGGTGCGTGGACAAGAGGCATTGTGGTCTGCTTATTTCTGCAAATAGCGGTGCTTAAATTTAGTTGAATGCACAAGCATTTCAGCTGGTCGATTACCTTTGCATGGTTCAGTTCAAAGATTCATTTGAGACCTCAATTATAACTGGTTATTCTGGAATGAGAGAACCTAACCCTGAATGGTGGCAACAAGAAAAAACTAGAGTGAACTCCAGGAAATTTAAGCCTGTCGGGAGGCCCTTTGCTCAGAGAAGCCTTGCTTGTTTTTTCCTGATTTGTAAACCTTCTCACAACTTTGTCTTTTGTTGTGAACTAGTATATGTCTTGAATCATTGAGATGTATAAAATTGCTTAACTTATGCTTTTCAAGATTTTTATGAAGACGAGTTTAATTGTGAGTGTTCCACATGAGCGCTGGAGTAGCGTGTGAACGTTTGGAATTTATTACATTGTGGCCTCAATTAACTGCATGAACCCTTTGTAACAAGATACATAGTAGTTGCTTATATGTCGACTGACATATTGTTGATTGTTAGCTGGTCGATTGCCTAGTGTTGAAGCGAGCTGAGCCAATGTGCCGTGTTTTGCACAACTGCTTACAAGTGGGGTAGCGCCAACAGTGTTTACAAGTACTTATGTATACGTCGGCGCACGGTTCTCGAGCGAGTGCTCTATTTCATCAAAACACACCTTTGCTTCGTATGATAAACCATGACAACTTATGTCTTACCATGCCATATTCATGAAAATACTAGTGAGGACGCATCTGTTTCGGCAACAATTACGATGGTTCTCACATGATTCACGGGCACACAAAAGTAGCAGCAGTTCCCATAGACGGATTCAAACAAAGCACTAGCCCCAGAGGGGTCGATAACATGCAAGGTTCGGATAATTAGACACAATCCAAACTACTATTAAACACTAGTTGGGGCAACTATTTCATGCCTTGATCTAATTTGGGCTGGACACAAGACGGACCTTGCCATGAACATCATCGAGGACGTCCCGCAGCAGCTCAATCCTATGAACCTTCATGAAGACAACCTTGTGGCCTTGCCACTGCTAAACTTGTTTGTGGAGGCATGCCACGTCATCTTCCTGCGTAAGCTTGACAATAACAGTATGCCTCACAAACGAAGGAGTAGCTTTGAACTTCTTGTGCTTCAGTACACCCTGGACAACATGCCTGACAACAGTGAGGCTGGAATACAACTCTTCATTGGTATAACCACAAATGGCTTCCAGGATCCAACAGCCTAAGAACTCTGTTTTCCCAGTGCGTATATTCAGGTCGTCCGCCTCATAGCGAGTGACATGTACAACCACACAATCCTTGTCTGCATCAGGGCTCTAATTGAAATAGAAACAAATTCTGAATTACTTTTCAAAGATAAGAACCACAAGTTATTTAAACCACTATGTATAGCATGGCATCGAAGATAATAAAATTTTGCATTATTAATCACCACATACTTCCTTTTCTAAAAAAAATCACCACATACTTAGATGAAAAACCACAATCGAGATCGGCAAAGAAGGAAGCTCAGCGGGGGTGGACACATCCTCGAAGGGGGAAAACTGCTCCTCTGATTGCCACGGGGTCAGTAACCTCAAGCAGGCGTTGACCATCTCAAGAGTGGCCGTGGCGTATCTGGGTCGGCTCGGTGGTTGCCTCCATCTTCTTGGAGCTCTCTGTCTCGTGGGGATCAGCCTCCCGCGTCTGGTCCAATATCGGCAGATCTTTGCCTGGTTCTCCTTGGTCCATCATGAAACTGACGAAATACTAGGAGACCACTGAAAGGAAAACACAATCGCAATGACAATGAAACAAAAAAGAGAGTGAGGATCGGTTACGGCTTTGCAAAAGTTCTTTTTTTTCTCTGAACGAAAATATACCAACATCACGGACCCGCTCACCTTCCCTTCGTTGGGAGAGAAGAACAAAGCGATGCGAGTGTTGCCTTTCTTGAAGACGGTGAGGGAGAAGGGGATTCAGCGAGGAGTGAAATGATGGTTGCTTCATCCGTCAAACTTAGACTGCGGGGAGGTGGGGTTTTGTGATACGACGACTCTTTACTGTCGCGCTATGACCGGGGTGACTCTCCGCCTGCATACTACCTGCTAATTTGGTGGATGGCATTTGGGCCCTTGTATTTGCATGGCCCGCATGTCGGTGAACAAAAGTATAACGGCATTCAGTAGAGGGAGACGTTTCAATGACCTAGGAGGAGCCAGAAGCGGTAGAGTGTCTCCATTGTACTAGTAGTAATTGTTTCTCTGGGTAGTTGTAGAGTGTCTCCACTATACTAGTAGTAATTGTTTCTCTGGGCCTAAGACAAAACAGCCAATCCACACTAGTAAATAGTAAAATCAATTCAAAAGGCGCTACCCACACCCAGCCAGCCCCCCCACAAAAAAACACGGCTGCTCTTCTTCCTCCTCGCTCCCACCCACCTCACGTCATTTCGCTCCACTCGTACCCCCAAATTCCTCACCTCACTCCTACAGAAAACCCCAGCTCCCTTCTTTCTCACTCCTCTGAGAAAACCCCAGCTCCCCTTCTTCTTCGCTCAAGACTACAACTAGGCTCGTCATTCGTTACTCTGCTCAAATCCATGGCGCGGCGACGCCCTCGAGGAAAATGGAGTCGGCTGACCCCAGCGCCAAGAAGATGAGGCTCCCGCCAGCGGCGACGCCTGTTGTAGATCCCGCACCCGGCAGCGCGGGGAGAAGCGGCGACCCCGCCCCACCGGATCCCAGGAACCCGTAGAATCTCGGGTGGACCGCATCAGCGATCTCCCGAACGCCATCCTTGGGGAGATCATCTCGCTTCTCCCCACCAAGGATTGCTGCCGCACCCAAGTCCTCTCAATTCGGTGGCGCCCTCTATGGCGCGCAGTGCCCCTTAATCTCGACATTCGTCGCCTATCTCTCTTCAATGATTTTGAAATCCCCGGAGGCATCATCTCCTCCCACCAGGGGCTCCGTTCAAAGCCTCTGCATCCCGTCATGCTACTGAGCAAGCATACCATGCCTGCATGGTGGGCCTTTGGTGAAATCCCCTGAATTCACAGAACTACAGTTGCTTGAGTTCTACTATTCCCCTGGAAATCACATACCACATACAGAACGCCATGAACTTGTGCCCTCAGCACCGATGTCCATCTCGCGGTTTTCCCCCTCTCTCCCCACACTGCCACCTTTGCGTTGTGCTACCTTCCAGACAATCTGGTACTAAACCTTCGACTCCCATTTCTCAAGAAACTTTCACCTGTGCGGGTTCGTATATCAGAGGCCTCATTGCACAGCATCATCCACTCCAGTTTCCCTACTGGAGTGCTCGGTGCTGTTTTCACAGTTAGAATCGGTTGTCTCCAAATAAAGTCGCCTAACCTTGTAAGAATTGGAATTTCTTTTGACGGAAGGCAGTTCATCATCCAAGATGCCCCTTCACTTCAAAGGTTGATCCTTGATTCTAGTTATTCACCGTTGCAAATAACTGTCCTATCTGCGCCTAAACTGGAGACCTTGGGTGTAATACATGATCTCTGTGCTCATTTCAATATGGTGTTTGGCTCCACAGTTCTTCAGGTACTTTATACTATCATCTATACTTGTAACCATATGCTGCATTTTAAATTTCTGCGCATAATTTATATATCATCTTGGAGTACACATTTTGTACTAACAGTATGTTCTATGCTCAATGAAGAGTTTCTCCATGGATGGCCCATCAATGATGCTGGATTCTGTCAAGATCTTATATATCCAAATGAATAGTTTTGATCTGAACAAGATTATTGGCTTGCTGCAATGATTTCCATATATGGAGAAGTTGTATATAAAGGTGATAATTTCACGCACATTGGAAGCCCGCATATAGTGTACTAGAATTAACCGTTCAGTTGTTGCTCTTTTGACACTCTTCTTTTAGACCTTAACTGTTTTCAATTTTCATGTCTATTTAGGCAACAGGATGGGGCAGGAAAGTTATAACCAATCGGTGGATTCGTAAGCATCGGGATTTTCTCACTTCTCATGAGATTCGATTGAAGACAATAATGCTAGAATGATATGTAGCCAACCGTGCAAACACAAGATTTGTCACATTCTTCCTGCTGAATGCGAGGTTACTATTGTCCATCAGGCTTAAGTTTATCAATGACATGGTTTTGACGGATGGGTATGTCGAAGAGCAAAAAAGAAGTTTCGGTGGGCAAAAGAGCTTACGAGCGTGTCGGGCTTCTATTTACAACATATTGTGGTCATAATCCGATAAATTTTACGATCTAGGATGTTCATTCTATGGACTGGCGATCCATTTCACCTTTGTGATCGCCGAAAAGCAGTCTTTGGAGTTAGATGTTGTTGCCCTTTTCAATCTGGTTTTTTTTGTAAACCTGATGAACAATCAACCCTCGTGCTTTTGTACAGTTTGTAAGCTGGAGTTAGATGTTCCTGCCCTTTTCAACTCGGTTGTGGCTGTCATATTTTCATTGAAACAAGGCAAATGGCTTGCCATTCGTTTAATTTAGAGTGAAATACTGTAACAGATTACAACCAAGGGAAATAACATCACTCACGCCGGCAGCTTGAGCTCACATGCATTCTGAAGCCAAGTGACTAGCCCCCACCACCCCCACCAGTCAACCCTCGTACTCCCCTCCGCCTGCGACTGGACCGGCGCATCTTCAACGGCTCCTGTTCATTCCGTCCGAGGCCTCGCCTTGCGGCCTCGGTTCGCTCGCCGATGCCGCAGTCGCGCGCCTCTTGCGTTGTCAGCGTCGTCGTCAACAACCGAGAGGAACAAGGAGATGACTGTCACGTGGAGAGGATGACGGTGGGACCCACCAGCGTCATGGCGATGCATAAGCAAGTGCCTCTATAGTACAAGCCCAAAAATATGGTTCCTCCTAATGGTTGGACATCTGGGGCTTACGCCATCGTCAACGTAGTCAATAAACGAGAGAATTACACTACGAGCGGCTGACACCAGGGACCCAGCAAGTCGCGCAGTTTTTTTAGGAACAAGCAGTTTTTTTTTAGACAATGAGGAACAAGAAGTTGTTATTTATACTAGTTTTAGCGACGGATCAGGGTAACAACGGGGCTGTGGCCCGTCTAGCCAAGGTTTTATTTATGTTTACCACATCATGAGCCCAGTTGTGTTTTTTTCTTGCTGAAAATGGCTAGCCCAGTTCTATTTTTTTAAAGAAATACCCAAACAAGGCCTACTTGCTTTATCGGCCCTGCTGGGCTGCAAATGTTTCAAGACGAGGAGAGTTTCATTCGGTTTTCCCAGAAATGGCATGTACATTTTTAAAATACATCAAACCGGGAATTAGTTTCATTTTTTCATTACAAGATCTTAAATTCCATAGATTTTTATGTGTGGACAATTATTTTGATTTTATATTTATATAAATTATTTTTCAAAATATTTTGAATGTGAATCGATATTTACGGATTAAAAGCAGTTGACCGCTTTTGAAATATGCAAAATTTCGTATACCTTTTAACCATGGCCACAATATGGGGTGTAATGCTAACAAAAAGAAGATGAGCTCCAAAAAAATCTTAAGAATTAGCAAATGGGTTGTACATTATTAGAAATAATGGCAGATGGGTTGTATGTTGTTTTCCAGATTTGAGGCTGACTTGTGCGCCTACTACAGGTTGTACGTATGCTTTCATAAAAAAAAGGTTGGCGCACACCAACGCATACATCAACTTAGTCAACACACGAGCAAGCGATCGTTGAATATCCATCCAACGGTTGTCGTGCTTCTTCAATCTCTGCTCTTCATGCTCCATCCGCTCAAACAAGCGCCGGCGGGACTACCTGCTCCCTCCTCCCGCGGCCGGCTATGCTCCCGCGCAGGCCTCACGGCCCCATCGTACTCCCATCGCTGGCCTAGCCATCCCTCTACTCACCCACACATGCTGTTATTCTCCGGCGACGGCAGACGAACCAGTAAACCCTCATACTCCTCCGCGTGGGAAACAACTGCCGAGTATTCCCTGGCTCCGTGTCGTTCCCTTCCTAGGCCTCGCTGTCGTCCACCGCCCTCGTGCTCTCGGCGTGACCTGGTCAACGTGGTCAATGAACGACATCCATCGGAAGTGGATCAGACGTGGAGAGGCTGACAGTTGGGTCCACGGCCGCACGCAAGGAAATGCCTCCTTATTACGCGCAAAATAATGATTCCTCCACCTGACAGCTAGGACCCACAGGAAGGGCCTCTGTATTTCGTGAAAAAGACGTTCCCCCGCTGATAGGTCGGACCCACCAGCTATATCTTCGCACGCAAGGAAGTGCCTCCTTATTACGCCCAAAAAAATGAATACCCCCCTGCTAGCTGGAACCCACCATATTGTTGGGCTGACTTGTGGGCCTACTAAGTTGACGGGGACGGAGGGCTTTGTCAACTTAGTCAATACTCCAGTGACCGTATGATGTCCATCCAACGGCCATACGACTTCTTCAACCTCTGGCCTTCTTGCTCCAGCCTCCCAAAGCAGCGCCGGTCGTGCCGCCTCGTGGCCGGCTGTGCTACCGCCTGCTCCTGCCTCCCGTGGCCCGGCTCCGTGTCGTCCCCTTCCTAGGCACCGCCATGGTGCTCTCGGCGCGACGTGGTCAATGTGGTCAACGACCGACTTCCATCAGAAGAGTACTGTACGTGGAGAGGCTGACAGCTGGGTCCACGGCAGCCGCAAGGAAGTGCCTCCTTATTACGCGGAAAATAATTATTCCTCCACCTTACAGCGAGGACCCACCGGATGGGCCACTAGTATTTTGCAAAATAAATCGTTTCCCCCTGACTACTGGGACCCACCGGACGGGCCACCATATTTCGCGAAAAAAACGTTCCCCCCGCTGTCAGCTCGGACCCACCGGAAGTGCCTCCTTATTACGCACAAAAAATGAATACTCCCCCGGCTAGCTGGGACCCAGCTTGGTGGGCGGCTGTCTTAATGGGCCTACTAAGTTGGCAGGGCGAAGGGCTTTGTCAACTTAGTCAATATGAACAATTCTAGCTCCAGTGACCGTACGATGTCCATCCAACGGCCGTAGTGCTTCTTCAACCTCTGGTCTTCTTGCTCCAGCCGCCCAAAGCAACGCCGGTCGTGCCGCATGCTCCTGCCTCCCGTGGCCGGATGTGCTGCCGCGGAGGCCTCACCGCCCCCTACTATTCACACCGCTGGCTAGGCCCTGCGGCGACGGCAGCCTCACACCGCAGCCGAACCAGTGAACCCTCGTACTCCTCTCCGCGCGTCTTCCCCGGCTCCGCGTCGTCCCCTTCCTAGGCCTCGTCGTCGTCCACCGCCGTGGTGCTCTCCGCGCGGCGTGGTCAACATGGTGAAGGAACGATTTCCATCGGAAGAGTCTCAGACGTGGAGAGGCCGATACCGGGTCCACGGCCACAACCCAGTTCTTTGTGATTTGCCAATTAAGTCGCTTTGTCAGGCCTGTTGGGCTGCAAATCTTTCAAGACGAGGAGAGATTTTCATTCGGCTGGCCGAGAAAATGGCCCATCAGTAATGAGAAATGGGTTGTACATTTTTAAGACACATCAAACCGGCAATTAGTTTCAAATATATTTTTTTCAAGATTTTAAATTACATTAATTTTTATGCGTGGAGAATTTGTTGGACTTATATTGATATACATTTATTTTTAAAATCAGTTTGAATGTGAGTCGAAATTTCGGGATTAAAAACAGTTCGGACCGCACCGAAATATGCAAAATTTCGTATAATTTTTTAACCGTGGCCACAATATGGCTGTAATGCTAACAAAAAGAATATGGGCTCCAAAAAAACCTTAAGAATTAGCAAATGGGCTGTAAATTATTAGAAATAATGGCGAGATGGGTTGTATGTCGTTTTCCAGATTTGAGGCTTTCCTAAATAAAGGTTGACGCCTTTAAGCGTTGATTGTTGGATGTCCATCCAACGGCCGTCGTCTTCTTCAATCTCTGCTCTTCCTGCTCCAACCGCTCAAACAAGCACCGTGGACTGCTGCTCCCTCCTCCCGTGGCCGGTCAGGCGTTGCCGTGCGAGCCTCACCGCCCCACCGTACTCCCATCGCTGGCCTAGCCATCCCTCTACTCACACACACCTGCTGTTATTCTCCGGCGACGGCTGACGAACCGGTAAACCCTCGTTCAGTCGTACTCCCCTCCATGTGAGAAACAATCTTTGAGTCTTCCTCGCCTCGTGTCGTTTCCTTCCTAGGCCTCGCCGCCGTCCACCGCCTGGTGCTCTTGGCGGCCTGGTCAACGTGGTCAACATCCGACATGCATCTGAAGTGGATCAGACGTGGAGAGGCCGACAATTTGGGTCCACGGCCGCACGCAAGGAAATGCCTCCTTATTACGCATAAAATAATGATTCGTCCACGACATCGAGGGACCCAGCGAAAGGGCCTCTGTATTTCGCGAAAAAACGTTACTGCCGCTGACAGCTCGGACCCACCAGCTATATCTTAGCACGCAAGGAATTGCCTCCTTATTACACACAAAAAAAGAATACTCCCCCTGCTAGCTGGGACCCAGTATAGTGGCAGGTTGACTTGTGGGCCTACTAAGTTGACAGGGACGAAGGGCTTTGTCAACTTAGTCAATATGCATGATTCTAGCTCCAGTGACCGTACGATGTCCATCCAACAGTCGTAGTGCTTCTTCAACCTCTGGTCTTCTTGCTCCAGCCGCCCAAACCAGCGCCGATCGTGCCTCGTGCTCCTACCTCCCGTGGTCGGCCATGATGCGGCGGAGGCCTCACCGTCCCCTACTACTCCCACTGCTGGCCAGGCCATCCCTCTACTCACCCACACCCCCTGTTATTCTGCGGCGACGGCAGCCTCACACCGCAGAGAACCAGTGAACCCTCGTACTCCTCTACGCGTGGGCATCCACTGCCGCGTCTTCCCAGCTCCACGTCGTCCCCTTCCTAGGCCTGCCGTCGTCCACCGCCTGGTGCTCTCGGCGTGGCGTGGTCAACATGGTCGAGCGGCTTCCATCGGACATGGACTATACGTGGAGAGGTGACGGTTGGGTCCACGGCCGCTGACAAGGAAGTGCCTCCTTATTACGCATAAAATAATTATTCCTCCACCGGCAATGAGGACCCACCGGACGGGCCACCATATTTCATGAAAAAATGTTTCCCCATTGCTGGGACCCACCAGCTACACCTTCGCCGCAAGGAAGTGCGTCAAGGGCAAAAAAAAGCGATTCGCCCCACATTGCTGGGACCCACCAGCTACATCTTCGCACGCAAGGAAGTGCGTCCGGGCAAAACCAAAGCGATTCGCCCCCATTGCTGGGACTCACCGGCTACATCTTCGCACGCAAGGAAGTGCACGGCGGTCGGGACCCACCTGGTCGAAGCGTGCGTACGTTGTCATTCTGGTCGCGAACGATGTACGTACATATATCTTTGGTGGATGTAGAGGCACGCCGCGTGTCATAGTAGAGCGGCGCATGTAGCATGTACACGCACGTCTGTTGGCGAGGGTGCAAGAAATAAAATACGGCCACATACATACATAGGGCAGGGTCTCTAACGCCTATCGCGCATACGTACATGGCTGGGTCGGAACGGAGAAACAGCGTCGTCGTCGTGTTCATGGGGAGCCAACCGGCTGGGTCGGAACGGAATGCATGGTCGTGTTCATCGGGAGAGCTTGGGCCGGAACAGGCGATGGAAAGCGAGGCTGGCGTACCGCTGGCGGAGAAAGCGGCCTTGTGTTCGGACCGCCACGCGTTGAAATGGGGTCCTATTGATCGGGAGGGGCCTGGCGTACCGCAAAACGGAGGAAACGGACCTCCTACGGTCGAAACGGGGGTCCTGTTAATCGAGAGGGGTGTGGCGTACCGCAAAACGGATGAAACGGACTTGTGTCGGGCGCTTCTGATCGAAAGCAGGGGTCTGTTCGCCGGGAGGGTGCGGCGTACCGCCAAAAGCAAGCAAGCGGACTTGTGTTGGGCGCTACTCTGATCGAAAGCAGGGGGGTGTGGCGTACCGCCATAAGCAGGACTCCACGGGATCTTTGTTCATCTCCACCGTCGACCTCCTCCGGCCTCCACGGGCTACCGTCGACCTCCTCCAGCCTCCACGGGCTACCGTCGACCTCCTCCAGCCTCCACGGGCTCCTGTTCATCCAGCCTCCACCGCGCGCTACTCCACCGGCTACTGTTCAACCACCCCTCCACGGGCACCCCTCCACCATCTACTATTCATCCAGCCCTCCACACCACGGGGTCCTGTTCAACCACCCCTCCACGGCCACCCCTCCACCTTCTACTGTTCATCCAGCCCTCCACACCATGGGTCCCTGTTCATCCAGAGGCAACGCCACCGCTCACTGTTCATCCGAACCCCCCCCCCCCCACCCCGCAACACTCACTGTTCATCCCAGAGGCAGTGTCGATCGGCTTCAGTTTGCAGCAGTAGCGAAGGAATCGCTCCATCGGGTTCACTTAACAGCCATCGACCGATCGCTCGGGTTCGATGTAGCGTAGCCTACATTCTGTCGCTCGGGTTCGATTAGAGCCCAACGCCTCGCTTCGGCTTGATTAGAGCCAACGCCTCGAACACTGCAGCGTCGTCACGAGAAAGCAGCGCATCGCTCGACCCCGACCTCCCACCGTAATGGCAACTCCCGAAATTTTCCTCCCCTCGCTTATACCACGGTTTTTCCGTCATGGGCGGCCCAAAGAATGTCATGCAGCTGCGTCTCCGGCCCGCCCAAGGCGAAAAGCCCATTTTCTGTCATGATTTTTGTCATAGAAGTAGGAGCCCACCACATCTATGATGATACCGGTTTTGTCACAATTATCGTCATAGAAGTGCCATATGTATGACAGAAAAAAATTTCGTTCGGCCCAAAATGTCACGGATGTGTCTTTTTTTTGTAGTGTGTATGACTATGGTAATGAGTATCTCCCCATTCAGGACTAAGTCCTCTGGTTTATATAGGCACCGGGAGGATCTAGGGTTACACAAGGTCGGTTACAAAGGAAAAGAATCTACATATTCGTCGCCAAGCTTGCCTTCCACGCCACGGAGAGTCCCATCCGGACATGGGTGCAGTCTTCGGTCTTCGTATCTTCACAGACCATCAGTCCGGCCCATGGCTAACAGGCCGGACGCCCGAGGACCCTTTAGTCCAGGACTCCCTCAGTAGCCCCTGAACCTGGCTTCAATGACGAGGAGTCCGGCGCGCAGATTTGTCTTCAGCATTGCCAGGCGGGGTTCCCTTCTTTACGAACTCCAAGATAGTCTCCGGACGTGATGATTGTATCCGGACCTGTAACGCGCACCACACACAACCGCAGAGAGAATATAATATTCCACCGGTCCAATCCGCTGACAAGTTTTTACAACGTGACATCACGCCCGCCCGGTCATAATTTCAGACCGTTTTGTTCTGCCGTTCCACGTTCCGAAACTTGGTTGTCATTGACACGTCTTATCCAGGCAGAAATCGTGTCCCCTTATTAAGGGATTCTTTTATCGACACAGACATGGGTAACCCAACGGCCCTTAAGGTACAAACTCCTTGGGAATAGGAAAATTATAAGGCTCGGTATGAGGCGTTCGATATTCTTGGCCTTTATAAAGGGGCATAGACCCGCCTTTCCTCTTCACGCTTGCTTCTTCCTCGACTCTTACTACCTCGAGTTCCAACACCCAGGTTTCACCCTCCGTAAGCCTCAGTCATGTCCGGATCCAGCCGTCAAGGCCGGTGGGTGGCTTCTTTTGTCACAGAGGAGGATATCGCAAAGCTTCGGGCGGCAAGATACTTGACCGCGGAATTCCTCCATCTGCTTCCCGCGGAGGAGCAGGTTATCCCTACCCCCCGATCCGGCGAGAGGGTCGTGTTCGTTTCCCACTTCCTCCAAGGATTAGGGTTCGCCCTCAATCCCTTCGTCCGGGGGCTCATGTTCTATTATGGATTAGATTTTGATGATCTCGCCCTGAACTTTGTTCTTCTCATATCGGTGTTTATCGTCACGTGCGAAGCCTTCCTCCGAACTCCCCCACACTTCGGCTTGTGGCTCAAGACCTTCACTGTGAAACCGCAAATGATAGAGGGGGAGCAGGCGGAGTGCAGTGGTGCCTCAGTGAACAGGCTTACCAACGATGTCTGGCTAAAAGGATCTTTCAAAGAATCTTCCGACTTATGGCAGCAGGAGTGGTTCTATATCACCGAGCCCCGTGGTTCCAAGTGGGCAGCTACGCCTGCATTTCAATCCAGCACCCAATTCAGCTTGCATCGTGGACCAAAAGTTGGACTGGGGATCGGTTGACGAGGTGCGGACTCTGCAAAGTCGCATCTGGAGCCTCATTGAAAAGGATATCAATATTGTCAACGTTATTCAGGTAATGTTAGTCCGCCGGACCCTGCCGTGCCAGCGACGGCCTCTCCGCCTGTGGGAGTTTAACCGAGGAGGCCTCGGTCTCTTCAGCACTTCTTCGGCACTACGCACGAAGGAATGTGGAAATTATTCTTCGGGAGACGAAAACAATGGTTGGACACCATCGAAGATACTGGCCTAGACTGTAACCATCCGGACACCCCGGTAAGTACTCGTCCGCCGAACACCTCATAATCAGATATTCTATGGTAAGACACTGAGCAAACCATCTTGTTCCAGGGCTGGATAAAGAAAGCGGAATGGATTAGGTGTCCGACCCCTCTTCCCGAAGACTCAGCGGACCCCGTGTTAACAAGGATGCTGGCACCGGCGCCATACCAGGCGCCGGCAGGGGAGGGCAAGGTGGAGAGTGAGCGGACCCGGGGTGACCTTTGTTCTGGAGGTAAATTAGATATTGAATCTGGAGAAATCGACATTTCCTCACCCGAAGACGAAGGCGAAAGAGAGGCCAGTATCCCTTCTCCATTCAGGAGGAAAAGGGCCGCCTCCGAAGGTTGGGAGGGGCGGTCTCTTAAGAGAGGCAAGATGCCACCGTCGAGCGGCTCGGGATTGGAAGGCGACGCCAGTGAACAGCTCCGTCATGAGGAGAAGCCCTCAACCAAACTGTCGGTGTCAAAACCGGCGGATCTCGAGTAGGGGGTCCCGAACTGTGCGTCTAGGATCAATGGTAACAGGAGACGGGGGACACGATGTTTACCCAGGTTTGGGCCCTCTCTATGGAGGTAATACCCTACTTCCTGCTTGATTGATCTTGATGAATATGAGTGTTACAAGAGTTGATCTACCACGAGATCGTAATGGCTAAACCATAGAAATCTAGCATGTATGACTATGGTCATGTTTCTCTGCCTATCCGGACTATGCTCTCCGGTTTATATAGACACCGGAGAGATCTAGGGTTACATTGAGTCGGTTACATAAGAAGGAATATTCATAGTTGGTCGCCTAGCTTGCCATACACGCCAAGGAAAGTCCACCGGACACGGGTATAGTCTTCGGCCTACATATCTTCACAGCCCATCAGTCCGGCTCAATGAATAACAGGTCGGATGCCCGAGGACCCCTTAGTCCAGGACTCCCTCAGTAGCCCCTGAACCTGGCTTCAATGACGAGGAGTCCGGCGCGCAGATTGTCTCCGGCATTGCAAGGCAGGTTCCCCTTTTTCCGAACTCCATGATACTCTTCGGATGCAATGATTATATCCGGACCTGTAACGTATTCCACACACAACCGCAGAGAGAATATAATATTTGCACGAATCTAATCTGTTGATAGCTTTTTCACAACACGACATCACGTCTGTCCGGTCATAATTTCGAACTGTTTTCATATGCCATCCCATGTTTCAAGATGCGGTTGTAATTGGCACGTCCTGTCGAAGCAGAGATCGTGTCCCCTTATTGCGGAATCCTCATTAATGCGAGCGTGGGTAACCTAACCGTGCCATTCGCACGGCCCTTGGGAATAGGCGAGTTTAAGGCGAGTGGGGAGGCGTTTGATATTCGCGGCCTCTATAAAGGGAGTAAGGATTCCCTTTTCTCACCCACGCCCTTTCTTTCCCTCAGCCCTTCCGTCCTTGAGCTCCAGCGCCCAAGCCTTAGCTTTTCTTCGTCCAAGAAAGCACTCCAAACATGTCCGGATCCGGAGCGGGACGCAAGTGGATGGCCTCCTCCGTTAAGAAGAAGGACATCAAGGAGCTCCGGGAGGCTGGATACCTAGCCAAGGAGATCGTTCACCGACTCCCGGCCAAGGGGTAGGTTGTCCCTACTCCAGAGCCCCATGAGAGGGTTGTGTTTCTCACATATTTTGTCCATGGAGTGGGATTCCCTCTCCATCCTGTTGTCCGTGGACTGATGTTTTACTATGGGCTGGATTTCCATGACCTAGCCCCCAACTTCATCCTTAACATTTCGGTATTTATCGTCGTTTGTGAGGCCTTTCTCCGCATCCCACCTCACTTCGGCATGTGGCTGAAGACCTTCAATGTGAGGCCGAAAGTAGTGAACGGTCAACAAGCAGAGTGCGGAGTGTGGAGGCGCTATGGTGGGCAAGATGCCCAACGTCACCTGGCCCGAAGGCTCATTCGGAGAGACGGTGAAGGAGTGGCAATCGGGGTGGCTCTACATCACCAAGCAGCATAGCATGCGGGCAGCGGCCCCAATTCCGATCCGTAATCCCGATCGTCTCACCTCCACAGCAAGAGAGGGCCTAACACAGGGTCCTTCGGACGAGCTGACCGGGCTCCAGACATGCGTCCAGAACTTGATAGACAGGAAAATCAAGCTTGTCAACGTGGTCCATGTCATGCTCATTCGTCGGGTCCTTCCGTGCCAACGCCGGACTTGCTATCTGTGGGAGTATGATCCGGCCAAGCACCAGACGCTGCAAGAGCTCTTCGGTACAATGCAGGAAAACATCTGGAGAGTGCTTTTCAAGGTCGGCGAGACGCCGCCGCCTATACCGAGGATCGCGGGCTTAGCTTAAAGCGCCAAGCCAATTCGGTTAGTTGTTTCATGTTTTCAAGGCATACCTTTCACTGGCATATGTTGAGGTAAAGCCTAAGCTTTCCCGTCCATGTTTTCAGGCCTGGATCAAGGTAGTAGGGGGGATTAACTGTCCGGATCTACTGCCCGAAGACCAAGAATTCCCATTACTGACGAAAATGCTTTTTCCCGCACCTTATGAGGTGCCAGAGAAGACGGCTAGGAAAGCGACCAAAGGGGCCAAGAAGGGCCCTCGCCGAAAAGGCGCTCCGGACGTGACGTCCGAAGAGGAAATTTCTTCTTCGTCCACCGACGACGACGAAGAGGAGGAAGAAGACGACTCCCCACCTGAGGTGGGGAAGAGGAAGAGAGCGGACCCCACGAGTCCAGAAGTGAAAGCGCCTAAGAGGGTTAAAGGCTCCCTTGCGGATAACTCCGTGTGGGATGTCGACAGCAGTCCGGAGCGACCTCGCCGGAACAAGCCTCGGGCCGCTTCGTAAGTACCAGAATCCGCAAACGTCTGGCCTTCCTGGTTTGTAATATTGACATATTGTAAACTTTGTCACTGCAGTCCGGCACGCGATGGTTCCCCGCGATCCTCGGCGGAGGATTATTTGGACTCGAAGGAGATGGCTAGCATGTCTCTGCCACCTGCTCATTCCGTCTCACCCAAGGGTGATGACGAGGTTGTGTCCAAAAAGAATTTCCCAGGCCGGGGGGAGATCCCAGAGATCATCGGGGTGACGCCCCAGGATGACTCTCCGGCCGCCGGTCATACGGGGGAAAAAGTCCCCACAGGGACTGGTGACGGGGCCCGAGTTCCCTTCGGACCTTAGCCGGATACCATTCCGGAGACCTACACGGCTCCGGGGTCCAGCAAACGACATTCCCCACAAGGAGGGAATGTGCTTGCTCCACCGGTGACCTCTGTCCAACCAGAGGCACCGGATAATCTGCTGGAGGCGCTACGAGGCGCCTCTATCGTGGATGAAATTCGTGTCCTTATGGACACGGTAATAGAGAAGGTTCAGTTCGTCAAAAGCGAACTGACCGAAGCCTGCACTAGCCTTCTAACGGGCTTTGAGGTAAGTAATGTGATAGTAGGAAAAATATCACAGTATAGATAGTAGCCCCTGATGCTCTGTTTGGTGTTCGGGAAGAAAAGCCGAACAGAGGATCAAGAATAAATATCGCAGGAGTCTAACATGAGTTGTCTATGTGAATAAGCAGGTATCGCTGCAGGCTGCCACTGCTCATGCTGCGAAGGTCTCCGGACTGAAGCGGAAACTGGAGCGGGCCGATGAGGAACTCGGCCTTCTGAAGAAGCAGCTGGAGGATAGCCAAGGTATGCAGTAACCTATGGGTATATTTCAAAAAAATGAGTTATGCGACCGGACTAAAGTGTCATAAACTTTATCAGGGGCCGCGACCGAGGTGGCGGCCCTTAAGAAGGCGCTAGCCGAGGCCAAGGACAAAGCGGCTAAGGAACGCGCCTCACGCGAGAAGCACGAGGCCCGGGTTGGCGAGGCGCAACAACAGCTCCAGGGCGCGATAGAGAGATTTGAGTCCTTGGAGCGCGATTGTAAGGCGCAGGAGTCCGAATTGGCGAAGGCCCGCCAGAGCATGCAGGATGCACGAGCCGAAGCCCAGAGCGCCCTCTAGGAAATTCAGGCGGCCAAGAAGATTACGACGGGTAAGTCCTTCACCCTGCATAGCAATTATGTAGAAGAAACATTCCTTGTACTTATCCGGAATTTGGATTTTCCAGGGGCGTTTACAGATCTGCTGCACAGTGTATCAGATGGTACCGAGCATTATAGAGCCGAATAAGGGATGTCGACAGAGAACCTATTCTGGTCCCAATATTTGGGATCCGAACATCCGGTGCCCTTCAGCGACCAGCTTAAGCATTCGGTCAAGCTGCACAGGTTAGCAGAGCTAGCCATGAAGGACCTTATAGTCCGGTTGTGGCCTGCCGATACTATATACCTAGTAGCTACTTCGGACTTGTGCAGCGGCTTGTGAGTGTCTGTCCGCGGCTCGAAGTCGTGATGTGGTCGGTCTGTATTGAAGGTGCGCGTATGGCCTTTGCCCGCGTCAAGACGCATTCGGCAAAGCTGGATGCCAAGAAGCTAATGACCGAGGGGCCGCCGGAGGGCAAGGAGCATCCTTGGCCCGAGCTCTATTTTGATGGTGTCCTGGAGGGGTCCCGCCTTGTGGCGGAGCAATGTTCGAAGGATACCATATTCCCATGAGAACATGTGTATTACCTTGCCCTGTAATATGGAACAATGATGTTATGTAGTATAATTCTTATGATTTTAAATTTACCTCCTGCGCGGCCGTTTATTAAATCTGAGGGTTGACCAGTCATCGGCTTACGCTTTACGTAGATAATGCAGGGGTGTTCGGGATAAATCTAAACACTCTTTACTCCACATGATGTTCCTTAAAGGAGGTGTTTAGTGCAACGAACAAGGAAAGCAGACTATGCGGCCTTTACAACCCTCACTTAGCCATAGGAGTTGACAATTAAGGAAGTTGGCGAAGCCCCTGTTATTTGGAAGACCGAACTGGGGGCGCTATACACGCCTAATTGGGGGAACTGACTCTTCGCAAGAAGCGGAAAAAATCTCTAACGATTTAGAACCTCTCGAACAGCTGACCGCTCTCGCTGCATCATGACAGTCAGTTTTCGACTTTTCTACTGAGGTGCTCGTCCGGAAGAACTAGGACACAATCACAGGAGTTCTCCCTTTACTACCCTAGCCGATATAGCGGAACGTAAGGTAGTAAGCACAGGAGCCGGGCAACTCAACTATTGACCAAAGACATGATTCGGAGCCAATGCATATAATGCTATAAGTTCGGGGTGCCGAACTATACTATAAAAGTGTTCGGACTTTTTATTGATGTAGTGTTGGGTGTAATGAAGCCCCTGTCGTAGTAATGCGTACCATGGTGTACGTGTGCAATGAGTAATTAATACCGAGGTGAGGAAACGGGAAAATGAAATAATAAGCTGACGCTACCATGTATTCACCATTGTGATGTAACTAGTACGTCGAGGCGTACTTTGTACAAGTGATGTGATAAGCAAGTAAGGCTATTTAACATGCCGCAACCAAGGGCGAGCTACGTGCCAGTATGACAAGCAAGTATGGCAATAGTTTAGTAGAAACCACCTGGGGATTCCCTTGTAAGCCAGAGCTCCTAGCCTCCTTGGTGTGTTCTGCAAGCGGGTTGTCCGTGTAGACCTCGAAAAGAGAAGAAAACCCGTAAAAAAGAAAAAGTAAAAGCGTGTGAATCCCAGAGTCGGTCAAGCCATACTGTGGATCGCGAACGAGTTATGCCTCCGTCAATATCCATGTGGTTTTGAGTGCGTAGTTTATGTACGCGTGGTATTAATGCCATTGCCTCATCGGGGCTGGGGCGGAGGCCAAATTGCTAATTCGGCTCGTGACGAGCCGAGCTGTCTTGTTGCAGTGTGGTCTGGACCCTCTTCATGATGTCTAGGGGCTCGGCGGCCGAATTATAATGCTGCTTGAGAAGGCCACGCTGTACTTCTACTGCTAGGGCGGTGGTGTGCTCCTCTGTACGGAGGGAGCATTCCGTGTTTCCATTTACTGTAATGACGCCACGTGGACCAGGCATCATGAGCTTGAGATAAGCGTAATGTGGCACCGCGTTGAATCTAGCGAATGCGGTTCGTCCGAGCAGGGCGTGATAGCCGCTGCGAAATGGGATGATATCGAAGATTAGTTCTTCGCTTTGGAAGTTATCCGGGGAGCCGAATACTACCTCCAGTGTTATTGAGCCCGTTCAACGGGCCTCTACGCCTGGTATGACTCCTTTAAAGGTAGTCTTTGTGGGCTTGACTCGTGAGGGGTCGATGCTCATTTTACGTACTGTATCCTGATAGAGCAGGTTGAGGCTACTACCACCGTCCATTAGGACTCGTGTCAGGTGAAATCCATCGATGATTGGGTCGAGGACCAGTGCGGCTGAACCGCCATGGCAGATGCTGGTTGGATGATCTCGGCGGTCGAAGGTGATCGAGAATGACGACCATGGATTGAATTTCGGGGCGACTGGCTCTAACGCATAGACATCCCTAAATGCGTGCTTGCGCTCCCCTTTTGGGGATGTGTGTAGCGTATATCATGTTCACCGTTTTGACTTGAGGGGGAAATTTCTTTTGCCCCCCAGTGTTCGGCTGCCGGGGCTCCTCGTCATCGTCCTCGCTCTGTGATTCCCTTTCCTTGTTTCTGCTGTTTGCCTTGCTGGCTTGTTTAAAGACCCGGCAATCTCTGTTAGTATGGTTGGCCGGTTTGTCTGGGGTGCCATGTATCTGGTAAGGGCGATCGAGAATGCGGTCCAAGCTAGATGGTCCTCCGCTGCTCCTTTTATAGGGCTTCTTTCGCTGGTCGGACATGGAGCCACTGAATCCGGCGTGAACTGTAGTGTCATCAGTGTTATCGCCATTGCTTTGGTGTTTGTGTCTATTGCGCCGGAGCTTGCCGGTGCTGTTTTTGGCCTCGGAGGGACCTGTTTTGTTGGCTGTGTTTGTACTGCGAGCCAGCCAACTATCCTCTCCCGCGCAGAAGCGGGTCATAAGTGCCGTGAGGGCTGCCATGGACCTCGGCTTTTCCTGGCCGAGGTGGCGGGCGAGCCATTCGTCCCGGATGCTATGCTTAAAGGCCGCTAGGGCTTCGGCATCCGGACAGTCGACAATCTGGTTCTTTTTGGTTAGTAACCTAGTCCAGAATGTTCTGGCTGATTCTCCGGGTTGTTGAACTATGTGGCTTAAGTCATCGGCGTCTGGTGGCCGGACATAAGTTCCTTGGAAGTTATCAAGGAAAGCTTCTTCCAAGTCCTCCCAGCTGCCGACGAAGTTCTCAGGCAGACTAGTTAGCCAGTGTCGTGCTGGCCCTTTGAGCTTTAGTGGGAGGTATTTAATGGCGTGGAGGTCATCTCCTCGAGCCATATGGATATGGAGAATAAAATCCTCGATCCATACTGCAGGATTGGTTGTGCCGTCGTATGATTCGATGTTGACGGGCTTGAACCCCTCGGGGAATTCATGATCCAGTACTTCATTTGTGAAGCAGAGAGGGTGTGCGGCGCCTCTATATCGGGCCGCATCATGGCGTAGCTCTGATGGAGTCCATCTACGGCATTCGGCCCGGGCGTGGTTAGGTTTGTCACGTCCGAATAGGTAGCCTTCCTCGTGCCTCGAGGCACATCCTCGCGATCCGTAGATCGATCTTGTGTGGCCTGCTCTACTATCCAGGGTCTGCCGGAGGTCGTACGTATGACCCCGAACTCTTCCATCCCTATTTTTACGGGGCAGTGGGGCGGGCTGCTGTTCGGCCTGAGTTGCCGCTTTATCCCGACCGCGGGGTGGCCGGTCGGCCGCCCTGTCTCGACCACATGGTGGTCGTTCAGCATTACGCAAGGGAGATATGTGCTCCGGCGCCTCCTCATCGAATTGAGGTAGCGGTCTGCTTTTTGGGTAGCTCTTGGATGTGTGCTTGAGGTCGTATTCTTCGGCTGTCAGGACATCAGTCCATCTGTCGACGAGCAGATCTTGTTCAACTCGAAGCTGCTGCTGTTTCTTTTTCAGGCTTCTTGCAGTGGCTATGAGTTGAAGCTTAAAGCGCTCCTGCTCCAGAAGATCCTCAGGCACGATGAAGTCTTCATTGCCGAGGCTTGTCTCCCCCTCGGAGGGTGGATGGTAACAATCGTCCTCCGAGTCATCTTCTATGGCATGTTCATCAGGGTTATCTTCCCCGTTGTCGTGTTCCTCATGTTTGGCTGCAGCTATGACAGGGTCTTCATTGTTTTCGGCGTCGCCCGGAGTACTATTTTCTCCGGTGCCAGTGTTGCCATCCTTTGAGCGACTGGGCTTAGAGCGGCGTTTGGGCCGCCGGCGCTTGGACTGCGTCTCAGAGGTTTTATTCGCATCTGGCTCTTCTTTGTCGTCGCCAGATCCTTTAGGTGTATCAACCATGTACACGTTGTACGAAGAGGTGGCCGTCCAACGTCCAGTAAATGGCGGGTCTTGGCCTTGCTCCTTGTCGGCATCATCGTCCATGTCGTCGATGTCTTCGGAGCCATAGTCAAGCACGTCGGTTAAGTCATCGACAGTGGCTATGAAGTAGGTGGCGGGTGGGAAGCAAAATTCCTCGTCATCCGCCTCTAGCTCGAACCGAACATAGTTCGGCTATGAGTCCTCCTCCAGGGACAAGTTATTGAAAGAGTTTAGCACGTCACCCAAAGGTGAATGCTGGAAGATGTCTGCGGCACTAAATTTGAAAATCGATAACCAATCCATCTCGGTGTCCGCAGGCGTACCTGGTCCGGAACGTATAGCCGGAGACGAGTCTGGAGTTCCATTGACGCAAGCATTGCAGGATGTCGAGTCCATGTGTGGCTCCAACGCCGCGGACTTTGTGGCCTTGGAGGGCACGATCTACTTCGGTTCTGAGGCCGTTGCAGCAACAGGATCCACCTCCTGGATGTAATCCGATAACAGATATAAGGCATGTTCATCGGGACGAGGGGGAGCGATCGCTGCGGTTTCAAACCCATTGAAGATCAAGTCTCCCTGGGTATCCACGACGTAGTTCAAGCTTCCAAATCTGACCTGGTGGCCAGGGGTGTCGCTATCGATCTGCTCGAGACGGCCAAGCGAGTTGTCCCGCAGTACGAAGCCGCCGAACACAAAAATCTGTTCGGGGAGGAAGGTTCCTCCTTGGACAACGTCATTATCGACGATTGAAGGGGCCATCGAGCCTCTTGTCAACGGCACAGTGGAACTCTCAATGAAAGCACCAATGTCTGTGTCAAAACCGGCGGATCTCGGGTAGGGGGTCCCGAACTGTGCGTCTAGGATTGATGGTAACAGGAGACGGGGGACATGTTGTTTACCCAGGTTCGGGCCCTCTCTATGGAGATAATACCCTACTTCCTGCTTGATTGATCTTGATGAATATGAGTGTTACAAGAGTTGATCTACCACGAGATCGTAATGGCTAAACCCTAGAAGTCTAGCCTTTATGACTATGGCCATGTGTCTCTGCCTATCCGGACTATGCTCTCCGGTTTATATAGACACCGGAGAGATCTAGGGGTTACATGGAGTCGGTTACATAAGAAGGAATATTCATAGTTGGTCGCCTAGCTTGCCTTCCACGCCAAGGAAAGTCCAATCCGGACACGGGTATAGTCTTCGGCCTTCATATCTTCACAGCTCATCAGTCCGGCCCAATGAATAACAGGCCGGACGCCCGAGGACCGTCCAGGACTCCCTCACAAACCGTAAGTGAATCCGGGGTACTTTGACAGCGTCCCGCTTCTTTGCTGTTACCGAAGAGATACGTAACGTGCCTGTGTATTTTTACAGTCCGGCACATATTTTTTCTGGGCAATCTTCTTCTTCGGGAGATCTCCTCCCAGAGATGATGGAAAGCGAGACGCCTCCCCCGACCTCCTCGTCCAATAAGGCGTACGACTCGGAAGTGTCATCTCGGCGGGTTATTCTCGATCAAGAAGCAGTGCGGGGAATGAAGGAGGCGGTACCCGAAGGTGGACCTCCGATCATTCGGGATTCGGGGGCCAATAATGAAGGCCTCGGACTGTCCGGTTTTCAGCCAACGATGATTCTGGAGACGGGTGAACGAGTTCCTTCAAAGGATGGTCGTGCTCCTACAGCAGCTTCCGGAGACCCGGCGGCGGCAGATATTTTGAGGGATATGCTGTGAAAAGCATCTGTCTCGGGGGAAAAGCATACCTTGATGGGTACGATGGATGAGAAGATTGTGTCTCTGAAGAGTGGATTGAATGAAGCCTTCATGAGCCTGCTAAGAGGCTTCGAGGTTTTTAATGTAATGTTTTCAACTATATTTTATTTGTAAAGATGCACCTGTGTGTAGGTAGTAGCCCCTGAGACTCGGGTTGGCTCCCCATGGGACGCTAACGTAGGATCAAGAAGAAATACTCAACGACTAATATGATTAACTGAAACACAGGCTGCTTCCCCCTGGCTACTTCCCAGACTACGGATATTGCTAAGCTGCAGCGGAAGCTTGATGTGGCAGGGGATGACATTGCGTTAATCTATATGCGCCTGGACGAGTCGCAAGATATGTATTTGGGGCAGTCCCTTCATGTATATTTTTATGATATGAGCATGGCGCTGAAGGTTATATACTGGAATATGCATGACTGCAGATGGTGCTGCCGCCGTTGAAATTCTTCGGGCGGAGCTGGCCCGGGCCAAGGAGCAGTCCCGGTTTAGTAATGCGGCTGCCGAAAAGGCATCAGCTGAGTTAAAAGCCGAACAAGATGCTCGGCGCCAAGACGAGGAGAAGATATCCACGATGGCGCTCGAATTAAAAAGTGCTGCTAGGCGCTGTGAACTTCTTGAGAAGGAAAATGAGGCCAAAACGGCTGAACTTGACAAGGCCTTACGAGAGGCGAGAGCAGCACGGTCTGAATCCAGAGCTGCCCGTGAGGAGATCCGGCAAGCTGGGGAGATTGCGGCCGGTAAGCCCTTTTTGTTGCAGACTAAGTTCGGTGATCCGAACTATGCTCAGCTTAACCAAGTGTGGAGTTCTCCGGACGAGTTTTAGACTTGCCGAAGAGTTCTTCCGATGCGGCGCAGTTTTACCAAGCGCGAGAGGATATGCAATGGAGAAGCTTTTCTGGTCACAGTTTGGTGCGTCAAAGTGCCCTCTGTTGCTGAATGAACAGATGTCTCAATGGGCCGAGCTACATAGGATATCCGGCGCTCCCATGAAGAACGTCATAATCCTGCTGTGGCCGAATGAGCCTGTTCCGAATAGCTACTTCTGCTTGGTGCAGTGCCTCGTTGATGCGGTGACGCATATCGACACTGTGAAGCGGTCGGCGTGCATTGAGGGTGCATGGATGGCCTTTGCCCGTGTCAAGACATTCTGGGGGAAGATCAAGGCCATCGATGTTGCGGCGAAGAGTCCACCCAAGGGCAAGGACCGTTACGCACCGGAGTTTTATTTTGAAGACGTCCTAGAGGCCACCCGCTTGATAGAGGGTCAATGCTCGAAGGACATAATATTCGAGTGAGGTGTATGAGAATTGTAAAAGATAATTTTATAGTTAATCTATTTTTATGTTTTGCTCGAAAGCTTATGTTCCTCCTGTGCGGCCGTTTTAATATAAACTGAAAGTTTTCCAGTTGTCGGCTTCAGCCCCCTCGTAGGAAGTACGGGGGTGCTCAGAAAAGCATTTAATCACTCTTGATCCAACGTCTTGGTCCATGAAGGAGGTGATAATGCGGCGAACTAGGCAATCAGACTATAGGGCGTTAACACTTTCACTTAGCCATAGGAGTTTTATAGGGGGGGCTATGATATAGCCCCTGGTATGTGTACGGCTTATTCCAATATGGTCTGTTACATATATGACCTGAAAAAAAGGTCCTTTGTGTAATATGGAGGGAATCATGACAGATTCCGATAAGTCATCGAGTGGTTGACCAACTCTCGCAGCATCATGACAGTCGGTTTTCGGCTTTCTCTACTGAGGTGCTTGACCAGACGAGCCGGAAGCACAATCGCAGTAGTTCTCCCTTTACTACCCTAGCCGATAGAGCAGAACGTAAGGTAGCAAGCACAGGAGCCGGGCAACCCAACCATCTACCCAAGACATGATTCGGTGCTGATGCATATAAGGCCAACCTCGCGACGCCGAAGTACGCTGTAAAGCTGTTCGGACTTTGTTGGCAACTCATTTGCTCCCATACCGAGCCCCTGGTAGGTTATGCCGAGGTATATCTGTGGAACAACCATAGGAGCCATATTCATTGGTGAAAAGACACGAATGATTAATTCGGATAATGTTTACTGGGACCTGAGCGATGTGCCAATGATTACTTAGTGTGTATAAAGACCACAACCCCGGCTATTTGACATGCCCGGGGTCGAAGGCGGAGGAAAAAGGCATATTACAAGCTCGAAATAAAGAGTGCGGTCCACAAAAACTTATTTTGGACCTCCTGTCGCACGTTTGCGCCGCCTGTCCTCGGTGAGGGGGAATCCTTGACGGAAGTAGCCCCTGAGGTGAGTGTACGGATCCGAACTCCGATAGAGTCAGTTTTGGATATTTGTCCTTTGCGTCACCTGTTTTTAAGAGATAAAAAAGAAAGAAAAAAGAAAGTAGATAAAAAATGTTACGGGAATGCTTGCAGGCTTGTCCGTATTGTGCTTCCGCCTATGCCCATGGTATCTTGAGTGCGTAATGATGTATGCACGGTACAAATATTGCAGGTATATGCGGTGGGCGGCGGAAGCCGGACTGCTATTTCTGCTCCGGGATTGGTCGATCCTCTCCGTCATCCCTATTGCCTGGTGGCCTTCTCCCGTTGTGTTCGGCGTTGAGCTTGCCGGCCTGCTTGAAGACCCAACAGCTTCTGTTGGTATGATTAGCTGGTTTATCAGGGTGGCCGTGAATCTGGCAGGGTCGGTCCAATATCCTATCTAGGTTGGATGGTCCGTCTCGGTTAGCCTTGAATGGACTTTTCCGCTGACCGGGTTTGGGATTGCTAAATCCAGCGTTGACCGCTCTGTCGCGTGATCTTTCATTATCATTGCGGCTGTTGTGTTTGCTTCGTCGTGGCTTGCCATTGCCGTCTCGGATTTCGGAGGTGCCCGAGTCGCCGACGTTGTTGCTTCTACGAGCGAGCCAGCTGTCTTCTCCCGCACAAAAGCGGGTCATTAAAGCGGTAAGGGTTGTCATGGATTTAGGTCCTTCTTGACCGAGGTGGCATGCTAGCCATTCATCTCGGACGCTGTGTTTGAAGGCTGCGAGGGCTTCCGCGTCCAGACAGTCGACGACTTGGTTCTTTTTAACTAGGAACCTAGTCCAGAGCTTCCTAGCTGACTCTCCGGGCTGTTGGACAATGTGACTTAAGTCATCGGCATCCGGTGGCCGGACATATGTTCCTTGGAAGTTGTCGCGGAAGGCGTCTTCCAAATATTCGCAGCTGCCAATAGAATTTTCCGGCAGACTGTTTAACCAGTACCGAGCTGGTCCTTTGAGTTTTAGTGGCAGGTATTTGATGGCATGAAGGTCATCTCCATGGGCCATGTGGATATGGAGGAGGAAGACCTCGATCCATACCGCGGGGTCCGTTGTTCCGTCGTATGATTCGGTATTCATGGGTTTGAACCCGTCTGAAAATTCATGCTCCATTACTTCGTCCGTGAAGCAAATTGGGTGTGCAGCGCCTCTATGCTGGGCCACACTGCGGCGTACCTCCGATGGAGTCCATTTGCAATTTTCTGCCCGGGTGTGGCTAGATTTGTCACATCCGAATAGGTAGCCGTCATTGTGTGTCGAGGCACGTCCTCGCGATCCGTAGAGCGATCTTGCATGTCCTGCTCTACTATCCTAGTCATGTCGAAGGTCGTATGTACAACCCCGAGCTGTTTTATTATTTCCTTTACAACGAGGTGAGGTGGTCTGGTGTTCGGCCTGAGTTGTCGCTTTATCCGGACCAAGTTGTGGTCGGCCTGCCGCATTGTGCGATGATGGTACGGGCTCCAGCGCCTCGTCATCAAACTAGGGTAGCAATCTACGCTTCGGGTAGCTTTTGGCTGGGCCACTAAGGTCGTATTCTTCGGCGGCCAGGACTTTGGTCCACCTATCATTGAGCAGATCTTGGTCCGCTTGAAGCTGCAGCTGCTTCTTTCTCAGGCTTCTTGCAGTGGCTATTAACCGGCGTTTGAAGCGCTCCTGCCCGAGAGGTCCCTCGGGCACGATGAAATCCTCGTTGCCGAGGCTTTCCTCCTTCTCAAAGAGCGGAAGATAGTTACTGTCCTCCGAGTCTTCGTGTATGGTCTGTTCATCCTGTTCAGAGGTTGCTCCCACAGGGTCTTCATTGTCTTTGTCGTCGTCCGGAGTATTGTTTTCTCCGGTGCCGGTGTTGTTGTCTTTGTACGACGTGACTTAGAGCGGCGCCGCTGGCGCCAGCGACTGGGCTTTGTCTCAAGAGGTTTATCTGTTGGGGAACGTAGCAGAAATTCAAAATTTTCCTATGTGTCACCAAGATCTATCTATGGATAAACTAGAAACTAGGGGAAGGAGAGTGCATCTACATACCCTTGTAGATCGCTAAGCGGAAGCGTTCAAGAGAACGGGGTTGAAGGAGTCGTGCTAAATGCGTGATCCAAATCATCGGAGATCCTAGTGCCGAGCAGACTGACACATCCGCGTTCAACACACGTACAGCCCGGTGACGTCTCCCATGCCTTGGTCCGAGAAAGGAGAGAGGAGAGGTTGGGGAAGACTCTATCCAAGCAGCACGACGGTGTGGTGGTGATGGAGGAGCGTGGCAATCCTGCAGGCTTCGCCAAGCACCGCGGAGAGGAGGAGGACTTGGGAGAGGGAGGGCTGCGCCGAGGCAAGGGTGCAGCTCCCATGCGCCTCCCCACTATATATAGGGGTGGAGGGGGATTATTTCTTGCCCTCCCAGTCCATTGGGGCGTTGGCAAAGGTGGGAGGAAAGAAATCCCATCCTTTCCTTTTCCCACCGATTGTTATCCCCCTTTTTTAGGGATCTTGATCTTATCCCTTCGGGATATGATCTTATTCCTTCTAAGGGGGGATCTTGGTGCGCCTTGACCAGGGGTGTGGGGCCTTGCCCCCACTACCCACGTTCATGTGGGTCCCCCCATGCAGGTGGGCCCCACTCCGGAACCTTCTAGAACCTTCCCGGTACAATACCGAAAAATCCCGAACATTTTCCGGTGGCCAAAATGGGACTTCCCATATATAAATCTTTACCTCCGGACCATTCTGGAACTCCTAGTGACGTCAGGATCTCATCCGGGACTCCGAACAACATTCGGTAACCACGTATATCTATTCCCTATAACCCTAGCGTCATCGAACCTTAAGTGTGTAGACCCTACGGGTTCGGCAACCATGCACACATGACCGAGACGTTCTCCGGTCAATAACCAACAGCGGGATCTGGATACCCATGTTGGCTCCCACATGTTCCACGATGATCTCATCGGATGAACCACGATGTCAAGGACTCAATCGATCCCGTCAATTCCCTTTGTCTAACGGTATTGTACTTGCCCGAGATTCGATCGTCGGTATACCGATACCTTGTTCAATCTCGTTACCGGCAAGTCTCTTTACTCGTTCCGTAACACATCATCCCGTGATCAACCCCTTGGTCACATTGTGCACATTATGATGATGTCCTATCGAGTGGGCCCAGAGATACCTCTCCGTTTACGAGTGACAAATCCGGTCTCGATTCGTGCCAACCCAATGTACACTTTCGGAGATACCAGAGTGCACCTTTATAGCCACCCGATTACGTTGTGACGCTTTGGTACACCCAAAGCATTCCCTACGGTATCCGGAGTTGCACAATCTCATGGTCTAAGGAAAAGATACTTGACATTAGAAAAGCTTTAGCATACGAACTACACGATCTTTGTTCTAGGCTTAGGATTGGGTCTTGTCCATCACATCATTCTCCAAATGATGTGATCCCGTTATAAACGACATCCAATGTCCATGGTCAGGAAACCGTAACCATCTGTTGATCAACGAGCTAGTCAACTAGAGGCTTACTAGGGACGATTATCATGTATCCACACATGTATCTGAGTTTCCTATCAATACAATTATAGCGCGGATAATAAACGATTATCATGAACAAGGAAATATAATAATAACTAATTTATTATTGCCTCTAGGGCATATTTCCAACTGTCTCCCACTTGCACTAGAGTCAATAATCTAGTTCACATCGCCATGTGATTAACACTCACAGTCACATCGCCATGTGACTAACATCCAAAAAGAGTTTACTAGTGTCACTAAACTAGTTCACATCATCATGTGATTAAGACTCAATGAGTTACGGGGTTTGATCATGTTTTGCTTGTGAGAGAGGTTTTAGTCAATGGGTCTGCAACATTCAGATCCGTATGTATTTCGCAATTCTCTATGTCATATTGTAAATGTTGCTTCCACGCTCTACTTGGAGCTATTCCAAATGGTTGCTCCACTATACGTATCCGGTTTGCTATTCAGAGTCATTCGGATAGGTGTAAAAGCTTGCATTGATGTAACCCTTTACGTCGAACTCTTTATCACCTCCATAATCGAGAAACATATCCTTATTCCTCTAAGGATAATTTGACCGCTATCTGGTGATCCACTCCTTGTCACCTTTGTACCCTCTTGCCTGATATGTAGCTTGCACACATCAGGTGCGGTACACAGCATAGCATACTGTAGAGCATGCGTCTAAGGCATAGGGGACGACCTTCGTCCTTTCTCTCTCTTCTGCCGTGGTCGAGCTTTAAATCTTAACTTCATACCTTACAACTCAGGCAAGAACTCCTTCTTTGACTGATTCATCTTGAACACCTTCAAGATTATGTCAAGGTATGTGCTCATTTGAAAGTATTATTAATCATTTTGATCTATCTTATAGATCTTGATGCTTATTGTTCAAGTAGCCTAATCCAGGTTTTCCATTGAACAACACTTTTCAAACAACCCTATATGCTTTCTAGAAATTCTTCATCATTTCTGATCAACAATATGTCAACGACATATACTCATCAGAAATTCTATAGTGCTCCCACTCACTTCTTTGGAAATACAAGTTTCTCATAAACTTTGTATAAACCCAAAATCTTTGATCATCTCATCAAAGCGCACATTCCAACTCCGAGATGCTTACTCCGGTCCTTAGAAGGATCATTTGGAGCCAAAGATACCTTTTAGCATCCTTAGGATCGACAAAAACTTTCTGATTGTATCACATACAACCTTTCCTTACGAAGACTGGTAAGGAAAATCGTTTTGACATCCATCTGCCAGATTTCATAAATGCAGCTAATGCTAACATGATTCCGACGGACTTAAGCATCGCTACGGATGAGAAAATCTCATCGTAGTCAACTCCTTGAACTTGTGAAAAACTCTTCGCCACAAGTCGAGCTTCATAGATGGTGACATTATCGTCCTTGTCCGTCTTCTTCTTAAAGATCCATTTATCTCAATGGCTTGCCGATCATCGGGCAAGTCCACCAAAGTCCATGCTTTGTTCTGATACATGGATCCTATCTCGGATTTCATGGCTTCTAACCATTTGTCGGAATATGAGCCCACCATCGCTTCCCCATAGCTCGTAGGTTCATTGTTGTCTAGCAACATGACCTTCAAGACAGGATTATTGTACCACTCTGAAGTAGTACGCATCCTTGTCCCCCTACGAGGTACGGTAGTGACTTGATCCAAAACTTCATGATCACCATCATAAGCTTCTACTTCAACTGGTGTAGGCGCCACAGAACAACTTCACCTGTGCCTGCTACATACTTGTTGAAGTGACGGTTCAAGAACCTCATCAAGTCTCCACCATCCTCCCACTCAATTCTTTCGAGAGAAACTTTTCCTCGGGAAAGGACCTAATTCTAGAAACAATCCTTTTGCTTCCTGAATCGAGGCGGAGGTATACCCAACTGTTTTGGGTGTCCTATGAAGATGCATTTTATCCGCTTTGGGTTCGAGCTTATCAACCTGAAACTTTTTTCACATAAGCGTCGCAGCCCCAAACTTTTAAGAAAGCGACAATTTAGGTTTCTCCAAACCATAGTTCAAACGGTGTCGTCTCAACGGAATTACGTGGTGCCCTATTAAAGTGAGTGCGGTTGTATGCGTAATGCCTAACCCATGAGCGGTAGTGGTAATTCGATAAGAGACATCATGGTACGCACCATACTCAATAGGGTGCAACTATGATGTTCGGACACACCATCACACTATGGTGTTCTGTGCGGTATTTATTGTGAAACAATTTCCATAATGTCTTAATTGCGTGCCAAAGCTCGTAACTCGGATACTCATCTCTATGATCATATCATAGACATTTTATCCTCTTGTCTCGATGATCTTTAACTGCAATCTGATATTACTTGAACAATTCAATAATTCAGATTTGTGTTTCATCAAGTAAATATACTCAACATGTACTCGAATCATCTGTGAAGTAAGAACATAACGATATTCATCAAGATGCCTCGGCACTCATTGGACTGCACACATCAAAATGTGTTACTTCCAACAAGTTGCTATCTTGTTCCATCTTACTGAAAATGAGGCTTTTCAGTCATCTTGCCCATGTGGTATGATTTGCATATCTCAAGTGATTCAAAATCAAGTGAGTCCAAAGGATCCATTTGCATGGAGTTTCTTCATGCGTATACACCAATAGAAATGGCTCGCATGTCGCAAACTTTTCAAAAACGAGTGAGTCCAAAGATCCATCAACATGGAGCTTCTTCATGCGTTTTACACCAATATGACTTACATGGCGATTGCCACAAGTAAGTGGTACTATCATTACTATCTTATATCTTTTGGCATGAAAATGTGTATCACTACGATCGAGATTCAATAAACCATTCTTTTAGGTGCAAGACCATTGAAGGTATTATTCAAATAAATAGAGTAACCATTATTCTCCTTAAATGAATAACCGTATTAGATAGACATAATCCAATCATGTCTATGCTCAGCATAAAACACCAAATGACAATTATTCTGGTTTAATACTAATCTTCATGGTAGAGGGAGCGTGCGATGTTTGATCACATCAAACTTGGAAACACTTCAACACATATCGTCGACTCACCTTTAGCTAGTCTCCATTTATTCCGTAGCCTTTTATTTCGAAGTTACTAACACTTAGCAACCGAACGGTATCTAATACCACTGGTGCTACTAGGAGTACTAGTAAAGTACACAATAACTTAATGTATATCCAATATACTTCTATCGACCTTGCCACCTTCTCATCTACCAAGTATCTAGGGTAATTCTGCTCCGATTGGTTGTTCCCCTTATTACGAAGCACTTAGTCTCGGGTTTGGGTTCAACCTTGGGTTTCTTCATTAGAGCAGCAGCTGGTTTCTTTGTTTCATGAAGTATCCCTTCTTGCCCTTGCCCTTCTTGAAACTAGTGGTTTCACCAACCATCAACAATTGATGCTCCTTCTTGATTCCTACTTTCAGCGGTGTCAAACATCGCGAATATCTCAAGGATCATCATATTTATCCCTGATTTGTTATAGTTCATCACGAAGCTCTAGCAGCTTGGTGGCAATGACTTTGGAGAAACATCACTATCTCTGGAAGATCAACTTCCACTCGATTCAAGTGATTGTTGCACTCAGACAATCTGAGCACAAGCTCAACGATTGAGCTTTTCTCCCTTAGTTTGCGAGGCTAAGAAAATGCGTCCGGACGTCTTATACCTCTTGGCGTGGGCACGAGCACTGAAATCCCAATTTCAGCCCTCGAAACATCTCATATGTTCCGCGACGCTTCAAAAAACGCCTTTGGTGCCTCAACTCTAAATCGTTTAAGCCGAACTATCACGTAGTTATCAAAAGCGTGTATGTCCGATGTTCGCAACATCCACGAGATGACGTTTGGGGTTCAGCACCGCGGTGCATTAAGGACATAAGCTTTTTACGTCCGCATAATCGCTCTTGTCAACTTTCAACTATATTTTCTCTAGGAACATATCTAAGCAAGTGAAACTAAAGCGAGCTTATGACATAATTTGCAAAGATCTTTTGACTATGTTTAGGATAATTAAGTTCATCTCATGAACTGCCACTCGAATAGACATCCCTCTAGTCATCTAAGTGATTACATGATCCGAGTCAACTAGGCCGTGTCCGATCATCACGTGAGACGGACTAGTCATCATCGGTGAACATCTTCATGTTGATCGTATCCTCCATACGACTCATGCTCGACCTTTCGGTCTCTTGTGTTCCGAGGCCATGTGCATACATGCCGGGCTCGTCAAGTCAACCTAAGTGTTTGGCGTGTGTAAATCTGGCTTACACCCGTTGTATGTGAACGTAAGAATCTATCACCCGATCATCACGTGGTGCTTGAAGCAGCGAACTTTCATAGCGGTGCACGATTAGGGGAACACTTTCTTGAAATTTTAATGAGGATCATCTTATTTACTACCGTCGTTCTAAGCAAATAAGATGCATAAACATGATAAACATCACATGCAATCAACTAGTGACATGATATGGCCAATATCATTTTGCTCCTTTTGATCTCCATCTTCGGGGCTCCATGATTATCATCGTCACCGGCATGACACCATGATCTCCATCATCATGATCTCCATCATCGTGTTTCCATGAAGTTGTCTCGCCAACTTATTACTTCTACTACTATGGCTATCGGGTAGCAATAAAGTAAAGTAATTACATGGCGTTGTTCAATGACACGCAGGTCATACAATAAATTAAGACAACTCCTATGGCTCCTGCCGATTGTCATACTCATCGACATGCAAGTCGTGATTCCTATTACAAGAACATGATCAATCTCATACATCACATATCATTCATCACATTCTTCTTGGCCATATCACATCACATAGCATACCCTGCAAAAACAAGTTAGACGTCCTCTAATTGTTGTTTGCATGTTTCTGATGGCTACAATGGGTTTCTAGCAAGAACGTTTCTTACCTACATAAAACCACAACGTGATATGCCAATTGCTATTTACCCTTCATAAGGACCCTTTTCATCGAATCCGTTCCGACTAAAGTGGGAGAAGGCGGCACCCGCTAGCCACCTTATGCACCAAGTGCATGTCAGTCGGTGGAACCTGTCTCACGTAAGTGTACGTGTAAGGTCGGTCCGGGCCGCTTCATCCCACAATACCGTCGAAACAAGATTGGACTAGTAACGGTAAGCATATTGAACAAAATCAACGCCCACAACTACTTTGTGTTCTACTCGTGCAAAGAATCTACGCAATAGACCTAGCTCATGATGCCACTGTTGGGGAACGTAGCAGAATTTTAAAATTTTCTACGCATCACCAAGATCAATCTATGGAGTCATCTAGCAACGAGAGAGAGGAGTGCATCTACATACCCTTGTAGATCGCTAAGCGGAAGCGTTCAAGAGAACGGGGTTGAAGGAGTCGTACTCGTCGTGATCCAAATCATCGGAGATCCTAGTGCCGAACGGACGACACCTCCGCGTTCAACACACGTACAGCCGAGAGAGGGAGAGGTTGGGGAAGACTCTATCCAGCAGCAGCACGACGGTGTGGTGGTGATGGAGGAGCATGGCAATCCTGCAGGGCTTCGCCAAGCACCGCGGGAGAGGAGGAGGACTTGGGAGAGGGAGGGCTGCGCCCGAGGGCAAGGGTGCAGCTCCCATGCGCCTCCCACTATATATAGGGGTGGAGGGATTATTTCTTGCCCTCCAAGTCCATTGGGGCGTTGGCAAAGGTGGGAGGAAAGAAATCCCATCCTTTCCTTTCCCCACCGATTGTTATCCCCCCCTTTTTAGGGATCTTGATCTTATCCCTTCGGGATATGATCTTATTCCTTCTAAGGAGGGATCTTAGTGCGCCTTGACCAGGGGTGTGGGGCCTTGCCCCACTACCCACGTTCATGTGGGTCCCCCATGCAGGTGGGCCCCACTCCGGAACCTTCTAGAACCTTCCCGGTACAATACGTAAAAATCCGAACATTTTCCTTGGCCAAAATGGGACTTCCCATATATAAATCTTTACCTCCGGACCATTCCGGAACTCCTCGTGACGTCCGGGATCTCATCCGGGACTCCGAACAACATTCGGTAACCACGTATATCTATTCCCTATAACCCTAGCATCATCGAACCTTAAGTGTGTAGACCCTACGGGTTCGGGAACCATCTGAACATGACCGAGACGTTCTCCGATCAATAACCAACAGCGGGATCTGGATACCCATGTTGGCTCCCACATGTTCCACGATGATCTCATCGGATGAACCACGATGTCAAGGACTCAATCGATCCCGTATACAATTCCCTTTGTCTAACGGTATTGTACTTGCCGAGATTCGATCGTCGGTATACCGATACCTTGTTCAATCTCGTTACCGGCAAGTCTCTTTACTCGTTCCGTAACACATCATCCCGTGATCAACCCCTTGGTCACATTGTGCACATTATGATGATGTCCTACCGAGTGGGCCCAGAGATACCTCTCCGTTTACAGAGTGACAAATCCGGTCTCGATTCGTGCAAACCCAATGACACTTTCGGAGATACCGTAGTGCACCTTTATAGCCACCCGGTTATGTTGTGACGTTTGGTACACCCAAAGCATTCCTACGGTATCCAGGAGTTGCACAATCTCATGGTCTAAGGAAAAGATACTTGACATTAGAAAAGCTTTAGCATACGAACTACTACGATCTTTGTTCTAGGCTTAGGATTGGGTCTTGTCCATCACATCATTCTCCAAATGATGTGATCCCGTTATCAACGACATCCAATGTCCATGGTCGTGAAACCGTAACCATCTTTTGATCAACGAGCTAGTCAACTAGAGGCTTACTAGGGACATGGTGTTGTCTATGTATCCACACATGTATCTGAGTTTCCTATCAATACAATTATAGCATGGATAATAAACGATTATCATGAACAAGGAAATATAATAATAACTAATTTATTATTGCCTCTAGGTCATATTTCCAACATTATCTTCAAATGGATCCTCTTTGTCATCGTTGTTAGTTTCTTTAGGCGTATCCACCATGTATATGTCGTAGGAAGAAGTGGCCATCCATCGCCCAATGAGTGGCGGGTTTTGGCCCTGCTCTTCGTCGGCATCATCGTCCGTACTGACGATGTATTCGGAGCCATAATCGAGCATGTCGGTTAAGTCCTTGATAGTGAATATGGAGTGGGTGGCGGGTGGGAAGCAAAATTCCCCATCATCAGCCCCTAGTTCGAACCGTACATAGTTCGGCTGTGAGTCCCCCGCCAAGGACAAGTTCTTTAATGAGTTCAGCACATCTCCCAAGGGCGAGTGCTGGAAGATGTCTGCGGCGTTGAACTCAAAGATCGATAAGTGATCAAGTTCGGTATCCACGGACTCACATGGTTCAGAACTTATACCCGGAGAAGAGTCCGGAGTTCCGGTGACACAAGTATTACGTGAGGTTAAGTCCATGTGCAGCTCCAACGCTGGAGAATCTATGGCCTCCATGGTGGGGTTGAACCTCCAATCCTTGGATGCCGTAGTGTGCTCTGGATCTAAGGCCGAAGTGATCACAGGAGCTATCTCCTGGATGCGGTCTGACGACAGATTTAGGTCATGTTCGCCGAGGTGACCGGGAGCGGTCGCCGCGGTCTCGAATCAGGCGAAGATCAAATCTCCACGGATGTCCGCGAAGTAGTTCAAGCTCCCAAATCTGACCTGATGGCCAGGGGCATAGCTGTCGATCTTCTCCAGGTGGCCAAGCGACTTGGCATGCAGTGTGAAGCTGCCGAACACAAAGATCTATCCGGGGAGGAAGGTTTCTCCTTGGACAGCGTCACAATCGATGATTGAAGCGGCCATTGAGCCTTTCGTCGACGACATAGTGGAACTCTCAATGAAAGCACCAATGTCGGTGTAAAAACCGGCGGATCTCAGGTAGGGGTCCCAAACTGTGCGTCTAAGGTCGATGGTAATAGGAGACAGGGGACACGATGGTTACCCAGGTTCGGGCCCTCTCTATGGAGGTAATACCCTACTTCCTGATTGATTGATATTGATGAATATGACTATTATAAGAGTTGATCTACCATGACATCGTAACGGCTAAACCCTAGAAGTCTAGCCTGTATGACTATGGTAATGATTATCTCTCCTTTCCGGACTAAGTCCTTTAGTTTATATAGGCACCGGGAGGATCTAGGGTTACACAAGGTCGGTTACAAAGGAAAAGAATCTACATATTCGGTCACCAAGCTTGCCTTCCACGCCACGGAGAGTGCCATCCGGACACGGGTGCGGTCTTCGGTCTTTGTATCTTCACAGCCCATCAGTCCGGCCCATGGCTAACAGTCCGGACGCCCGAGGACCCCTTAGTCCAGGACTCCCTCACTTGCGCCTCCCGGAACTGCTCGTCACGCTTCTGCCTCACCGTGTCCATATATTGGGCACGGGCCTCGCCAATGTTCATGGTGCAATGCACCGGCAAGGATGGCGCGGAGGAGGGGTTGGCGCTGGATCGTCGACTACCATGTTCTCCATTGGGACGTCGTCATCCTCGGGCTGCCTGCCGGCCAGCCAATCGGCAACAATGGCTGCCATCTCCTTGTGGTCCGTCGTCTGCCCGTCCCGAAGAGCTTTTTTCCGCTGGAGCGCGAGGAAGCCATGGTGGGCAGTAGTGGTGTGGACAGGAGAAAGGGAACGGATGCGCACGACTGCGGCTATGGCCGACGCAGCAGTTTATATAGGAATGGTGGGAGGCGGAGGGACGGACGTGTGGCGCCGGAGTAGCCACCTCGGCAACCGTGTATCATTAATGTGGGTGGAAGAAGGACGGACGGACGGCACTTGTGTCGTTTGAAAGCGGAGCAATTGCCTGCCAGGAAGCGGGCGGGCGGCTGCCGTTCGGCGGAAGCGCCCATGGTGAGGGAGGCGATGCAGGTGGGCGAGCGGTCGAGACTTCGTGCTTGGTAGCGGGTCGGTCCAGCGGCCGGACATGATGGCTCACCGACTAGCTCTTCGCCGAGCTGGCGACAACAATCATACGATGGGCGTAGCTTCCGACCGAGGAGCCGGCGCCCTTTGTCCAAGCCGGTTCATGCCGTGTTCACCATAGAGCAGGTGCGGCCGCACTTCGACGCCCTAATGGCGGAAGAGCTACCAGCGTAGGAGGACCTGTGCTACAACCTCCATCTCCTCAATGAGCACCGGTGAACAAGCAAACGACAATGCCATCGCGGACATGTGGCCCTATGATCCTGGCTTCCCGAATGAGCAGCGGGCATTGTATTAGACCATCCGTAGGGCCCGCGAGGCCCTCTCCGTCGTCCTTCAAGTTGTTGCGCTCCGTGGCACCGCCGTCTCTCGTTGTCAACATGGTCAACGGACATGAGGATGAGGAGATGACTTTACTTGGAGAGGATGACAGTGGGGACCCACCAGGGCCATAGCCGCACGTACGCAAGTGCCTCCTTATTAGTATATAAAACTATAATTTTTTTTTGCTTCCTCCTAGTTTCCTGATATCACGGTCCCACACCATTGTCAACTTATGTAGTCAATAAACGAGAGAATTGCACAAGAAGTGGCCGACAGCTGGGACCAAGCAGCTCGAGCAGTATTTGTGTTTTTGAGGTGTGAGCGCTGCAGAGTTTTTCTTGAGCGATGTTTAGCTCAGATATTAGTTTTTCTCCTCTGAACAACAACGAAAACATCGTTGTAGGTATTAACTGGGCGGGCTGTGGCCCGTCTAGACCAGGCCAGATATCCAGCCCAGATATTAATTTTTTTCAAGATGAAAATGGCTAGCCCAGCTATACTTTTTTTAGGAATACCCAGGCAAGGTCAAGTTGTTATTCTCCGCTTGTTGGCTACAAATCTTTCCTAGGAGGGATGCATTAGGCTTAACAAGAAAATGGGCTTTAAGAAATAATAAATGGGATGTAATTATAAAAACTGGGCAGTAACTATAAAAAATGCACCAAACACGTAATTACTTTATAAAATATTGTTTTTGGATATTGAAATTTTAATTTCATTAATTGTTGCGAGCGCAATGTCTCGTTGGATTTTTACGTAATATAAATTTATATTGAAATTGTATTTAATCTAACTAGAAATTTCGGGATAAAAATATTTCGGATCCCATCAAAATGTGGGAAATTTTTATTGAATTATGTTTTGAACGGTTGGTTGAAATGGACTGTACGTTTAACAAACTGTAAATGGGCTGTAGTAAATTCCATTAGAATTCAAAAATTGGCTGCCCATTATTACAAATCTCAAATGGGCTATAAGTTCTCTGCCACACACTTGTGGCCTTACTAAGTTGACGCGTCCCCTAAAAAAAGAGTTGACGCGTATTCAAGGCTTTGTCAACTTATAGTCAACACACGGTTCTAGCAGCAGTGGCCGTTGGATGTCCATCCAACGGATGCCGTGCTTATTCTTCAATCTCGGATATTCTAGCTTCACCCGGCCAATAAATGATTCCTCCCACGACATCTGGGCGCACCATTTCGAAGTCGACACTGTGGGCCTACTAAGTTGACGCGTACCAAGGGCTTTGTCAACTTAGTCAATATAAATGATTCTAGCTGCAGTGACCGTACGATGTCTATCCAAAGACCGTCGTGCTTCTTCAACCTCTGGTCTTCTTCCTCCAGCCGCCCAAAGAAGCGTCGGCGTGCCGCCTTCTCCTGCCTCTCGTGGCCGGCTGTGCTGCCACGGAGGCCTCACCGCCCCCTACTACTCTCACCGCTGGCCAGGCCATACCTCCACTCACCCACACCCCCTGTTATTCTACGGTGACAGCAGCCTCACACCGCAGCCGAACCAGTGAACCCTCGTACTCCTCTCTGCGTGGGTATCCACTACCACGTCTTCCCCGGCTTTGCGTCGTCCCCTTCCTAGGCCTCGCCGTCGTCAACCGCCGTGGTGCTCTCGGGGCGGCGTGGTCAATGTGGTCAACGACCGACTTCCATCATAAGAGTACTATATGTGGAGAGGATGACAGCTGGGTTCACGGCAGCCGCAAGGAAGTGCCTCCTTATTATGCGCAAAATAATTATTCCTCCACCTGACAGCGGGGACCCACCGGATGGGCCACCGTATTTCGCAAAAAAAAAGTTTCCCCCTGACTGCTGGGACCCACCAGCTACATCTTCGCATGCAAGGAAGTGCGTTCGGGCAAAAAAACGATGCGCCCCCTGACTGTTGTGACCCACCAACTACTTCTTCGCACGCAAGGAAGTGCCTGACAGTCAGTACCCACCTGGTCGAAGCATACGTAGCGTTGTCATTCTGGTCGCGAACATGTATGTACATACTGGTCGATGTAGAGGCGCGCACGCGTCGTAGTAGAGGCATGCACGTAGCATGTACACGTACTTACAGCAGCCAGTGTGCAAGAAAAAAAATACGGCCACGTACATACATACGGGTGGGGTCTTGAACGCCTACTCGCGCATACGTACGGCCAGGGCTCGTGTACATGGCTGGGCCGAAACGGAGAAACTGCGTCGTCGTCGTGTTCATGGGGAGGCAACAAAATGCGTCGTGTTCATCGGGAGGCAGCGGAAGGCGTGGGAGCCAACCGGCTTGGACGGAACAGCCGATGGAAACGAGACCTGGCATACCGCACAACAGAGGAAACGGCCTTGTGTTCGACCGGCCACGTTCGAAACGGGATCCTGTACATCGGGAGGCGTCTGGTGTACCGCAAAATGGAGGAAACGGACTTGTGTTGGGCCTCCTATGGTCGAAACAGGGTCCTGTTGATTGGGAGGGGTGTGGCATACCGCAAAACGGAGGAAACAAACTTGTGTTGGAGCGCTACGGTCGAGACGGGGGTCCTATTTATCGGGAGGGGCGTGGCGTACCACAAAACGGGACTCCACAGGATACTGTTCATCTCCATCGTCGACCCCCTCCAGCCTCCACAGACTCTTGCTCATCCACCGTCGACCTCCTCCGGCCTCCACCTCATTGTTCATCCACGGGCTCCTGTTCATCCAGCCTCCACCGCGCGCTACTCCACCAGCTACTATTCAACCAGCCCTCTCCACGTGCTCCTGTTCAACCACCCCTCCACGGGCTACTATTCATCCAGCCCTCCACCGTCTACTGTTCATCCAGCCCTCCACGGGGTGGTCCTGTTCATCCAGCCCTCCACAGGGTCCTGTTCATCCAACCCCAACCGGCTCGATCGATCGTGGTCATGTTCATCCAGAGGCAACACCATGGGGTCCTATTCATCCACCCCATCGGGGCTGTTCATCCAAACTCCCCCCAAAGAACGCTCCTTTGTTCATCCAGAGGCAGCATCGATCGGCTTCAGTTAGCAGCAGTAGCGAAGGAATCGCTCGATCAGGTTCAGTAACGTAGCTAGTGCAATCGCTCGGGTTCAGTTAGAGCCCAACGCCTCGCTCGGGTTCAGTTAGAGCCCAACGCCTCGCACACACGCGCATACGCATACGAGAGAATGCGCATCGCTCGGCCCCGACCACCCACCGTAATCGGGAACACCCCGATATTTTCTTCGCCCTCGCTTCTACCACGGTTTTTTCCATCATGGACGGCCCAAAGAATGTCATGCAGCTGCGTCTCCGGCCCGCTCAGGACGAAAAGCCCATTTTCTGTCATGATTTTTTGTCATAGAAGTAGGAGCCCACCACATCTATGATGATACCGGGTTTTGTCACAATTATCGTCATAGAAGTGCATAAGTATGACAGGAAAAAAATTCGTTCGGCCCAAAATGTCACGGATGTGTCTTTTTTTGTAGTGTAAGTGGGAGTTCTTAAGTAATATGATTAATTGAACTTTAGTTTATCATGAACTTAGTCCTGATAGTATTTGTATAACTATGTTGTAGATCAATAGCTCGCGGTGTAGCTCCTCGTTTATTTTTTATATGTTCCTAGAGAAAAACTATGTTGAAAGATGATAGTAGCAATGATGCGGATTAGGTCCGTGATCTGAGGATTATCCTCATTGCTGTACAGAAGAATTATGTCCTTGATGCACCGCTAGGTGACGGACTTATTGCAGGAGCAGATACAGACGTTATGAACGTTTGGCAAGGTCGGTATGATAACTACTTGATAGTTTAGTGCACCATGCTTTACGGCTTAGAACCGGGACTTCAAAAATGTTTCAAACACCACGGAGCATATAAGATGTTCCAAGAGTTGAAATTGGTATTTCAGACTCATGCCCGAGTCGAGAGGTATGAGACCTCTGACAAGTACTTTGCCTACAAGATGGAGGAGAATGGCTCAACCAGTGAGGATGTGCTCAGATTGTCTGAGTACCAAAATCGCTTGAATCAAGTGGGAGTTAATTTTCCAGTTAAAATAGTGATTGACAGAGTTCTCTAGTCACTATCACCAAGCTACTGGAACTTCGTGATGAACTATAATATGCAAGGGATGAAGAAAACGATTCCCAAGCTCTTCGTGATGCTGAAATCGACGAAGGTAGAAATCAAGAAAAGCGACAAATGTTGATGGTTGACAAGACCACTAGTTTCAAGTAAAAGGGCAAGGGAAAGAAAGGGAACTTCAAGAAGAATGGCAAGCAGGTTTCCACTCCCATGAAGAAGCCCAAAGCTAGACCCAAGCCTAGAACTGAGTGCTTCTACTGCGAAGGAAATGGTCACTGGAAGCGGAACTGCCCCAAATACTTGGCGGATAAGAAGGATGGCAAAGTGAAAAAGTATATATGGTATACATGTTATTAATGTGCACTTTGCTAGTGTTCATAAGTAAGCCCCTGGGTATTTGATACTGGTTCAGTTGCTATGATTAGTAACTTGAAACAGGAGTTACAAAATGAACAAAGACTAGTTGAGGGCAAGGTGACGGTGTGTGTGGTCATAAGATCACCATCGCACACTCCCTTTACCTTCGGGATTAGTGATGAACCTAAAATAAATGTTATTTGGTGTTTGCATTGAGCATAATATGATTGGATCATGGTTATTGCAATACGGTTATTCATTTAAGTCAAAGAATAATTGTTATTCTGTTTACATGAATAAAACCTTCTGTGGTCATACACCCAAGGTGAATGGTTTATTGAATCTCGATCGTAGTGATACACATATTCATAATATGGATGCCTGTCAGGGAAACGACACCTATGGGATCACTGGAATCTCTTCTACGGTCGCGGGGTTGTGAGAAGAGCAGGTCTAACAGGAAGCACACGGATCGTTTACCCAGGTTCGGGCCGCGAGGATGCGTAATACCATAGTCCTGCTTTGGTGGATGTATTGAGCGTTCTTGTGTTCTTGAGCTAGCTACGGGGTGTAACTTTCCCAAAAGAGCCGAATCCCTCCCCTGGTCGCCCCGGGCCTCCTTTTATAGGTAAAAGGGGTCGCCACAGTGGCACACGGGAGGTGGAAAGGTGTACAGCGCGCGAGCTTATCGCCCGTATTACAGGACAAGACGCATGCATCGCTTAGGTGTCCCTTAGCTTTATTGGGGACGGGAACGAGGCATGTCTCGTCCGTAACTGCACCACTTCGCTTTGACACGCGCCCAGGCCAGCCATGCATGTGGTGCCATGTAGGCAGGCAGGCAGCTGAGGTGGCGCGGTGGCAGGGCCTTCACGAAGATCTACATGCCACCACGCTAAGTTGGTGTAGAGGTCGCCCGTCGCCACGCAGGTGCCTGCCTAGCTGGTTGAGCTAGCTGCTGCTTGGGGACGGTCGGTGGAGTCTTGGCTGGTGCGGGCCTGGCAGTGGCCCCGCTGATGCCCTCGGCAAGGGTCTTGCCAGGGGCTCGGCAAGGGTCTTGCCGTGGCGTTGCAGTCGTTCCCGGCAAGGCGCTTGCCGGGGGTCTTGTGGATTCCCATGGCTGGGATCCCGTCGAGGGTCGCCATCTTCTGGTCCTCATCTGATCTCACATGTTTATGATCTTGACAAAGATCTACATGCCACCACAAAGGCGCCTCCCGAGCCCTGGTTCCAATGTAGCTGGTTGGCTGGTGTTGGAACCCACGGGATCAAGGGTGGCCTGCTCTGCTAGCATCGGGCAAGTTGCCCGGCAGAAGGCTCTTCTTACCGGGTCATGAGGTCGCCCGGCAAGGGTCTTGCCGGGGGAGTCCACCTCGCCCCTTTGCTCTCCCGTGTTTCTCGTCTTGGCGTGGCCTTGGTTGTCTTGCGCTTCGGCTTCTCTCCGGCTTCCCTCTTCTGCCCTGCTAGGTGTGGCCGTGGCACGTGGCTCTGACTGCCCGTGCACAAGTAAAGGAGTCAAAAGGAGGGCCACTACTTTTGTACACCGACAATGCCAAAAGATGCAAAGTTGATAATGATAGTGCAACATATTTGTGGCACTGCCGTTTAGGTCATATTGGTGTAAAGCGCATGAAGAAACTCCATGCTAATGGGCTTTTGGAATCACTTGATTATGAATCACTTGATGCTTGCGAACCATGCCTCATGGGCAAGATGACTAAGACTCCGTTCTTGGGAACAATGGAGCAAGCCACTGACTTATTGGAAATAATACATACCGATGTATGCGGTCCGATGAGTGTTGAGACTCATGGCGGGTATTGTTATTTTTTGACCATCACAGATGATTAGAGCAGATATGGGTATATCTCCTTGATGAAACATAAGTCTAAAACATTTGAAAAGTTCAAAGAATTTCAGAGTGAAGTGGAAATCATCGTAATAAGAAAATAAAGTTTCTATGATCTGATCGCGGAGACAAATATTTGAGTTACGAGTTTGGTATTCATTTGAAACAATGTGGAATAGTTTCGCAACTCACGCCACCTGGAACACCACAGCGTAATGGTGTGTCCGAACGTCATAACCGTACTTTATTAGATATGGTGCGATCTATGATGTCTCTTACCGAATTACCACTATAGTTTTGGGGTTATGCATTAGAGCAGCTGCATTCACGTTAAATAGGGCACCATCTAAATCCGTTGAGACGACACCATATGAATTGTGGTTTGGCAAGAAACCTAAGCTATCCTTTCTTAAAGTTTGGGATTCCGATGCTTATGTGAAAAAGTTTCAAACTGATAAGCTCGAACCCAAATCAGAGAAGTGCGTCGTCATAGGACACCTAAAATAAACTGTTGGGTACACCTTCTATCACAGATCCGAAGCCAAGATCTTTGTTGCTAAGAGTGGATCCTTTCTAGAGAACGAGTTTCTCTCGAAAGAAGTGAGTGGGAGGAAAGTAGAAATTGATGAGGTAATTGTACCTTCTCTCAAATTTGGAAAGTAGCTCATCACTGAAATCAGTTCCAATGATGCCTACACCAATTAGTGAGGAAGTTAATGATGATGATCATGAAACTTCAGATCAAGTTACTACCGAACCTCGTAGGTCAACCAGAGTACAATCCACACCAGAGTGGTATGGTAATCCTATTCTGGAAGTCATGTTGCTAGACCATGATGAACCTATGAACTATGAGGAAGCGATGATGAGCCCAGATTCCACGAAATGGCTTGAGGCCATGAAATCTAAGATGGGATCCATGTATGAGAACAAAGTATGGACTTTGATTGACTTGCCCGATGATCGGTGAGCCATTGAGAATAAATGGATCTTCAAGAGGAAGATGGACGCTGATAGTAGTGTTACTATCTACAAAGCTCGAATTGTCGCAAAGAAGTTTTCGACAAGTTCAAGGTGTTGACTATGATAAGATTTTCTCACTCGTAGCGATGCTTAAGTCTGTCCAAATCATGTTAGCAATTGCCACATTTTATGAAATCTGGAAAATGGATGTCAAGACTATATTCCTTAGTATGCCACAGTTCAAGGTGTTGAAATCTGGCAATCATGTTAGCAAGACCATGTCCGATCATCACGTGAGATGGAGTAGTGTTTGAAGGAAATATGGGTGTTAATCACATGGTGATGTGAACTATTGGTGTTAAATCACATGGTGATGTAAACTAGATTATTGACTCTAGTGCAAGTGGGAGACTGAAGGAAATATGCCCTAGAGGCAATAATAAAGTTAATATTATTATTTCCTTATATCATGATAAATGTTTATTATTCATGCTAGAATTGTATAACCAGAAACTTAGTACATGTGTGAATACATAGACAAACAGAGTGTCACTAGTATGCCTCTACTTGACTAGCTTGTTGAATCAAAGATGGTTAAGTTTCCTAGCCATAGACATGAGTTGTCATTTGATTAATGGTGTCACATCATTAGAGAATGATGTGATTGACTTGACCCTTCCGTTAGCTTAGCACGATGATCGTTTAGTTTGTTGCTATTGCTTTCTTCATGACTTATACATGTTCCTGACTATAAGATTATGCAACTCCCGAATACCGGAGGAACACTTTGTGTGCTATCAAACGTCACAACCTAACTGGGTGATTATAAAGATGCTCTGCAGGTGTCTCGATGGTGTTTGTTGAGTTGGCATAGATCGAGATTAGGATTTGTCACTCCGATTGTCGGAGAGGTATCTCTGGGCCCTCTCGGTAATGCACATCACTATAAGCCTTGCAAGCAATGTGACTAATGAGTTAGTTGCAGGATGATGTAATTACGGAATGAGTAAAGAGACTTGTCAGTAACAAGATTGAACTAGGCACTTATATACCGACGATCGAATCTCGGGCAAGTAACATACCGATGACAAAGGGAAGAACGTATGTTGTTATGCGGTTTAACCGTTAAAGATCCTTGTAGAATATGTAGGAACCAATATGAGCATCTAGGTTCCGCTATTGGTTATTGACCAGAGACGAGTCTCGGTCATGTCTACATAGTTCTCGAACCCGTAGGGTCCGCACGCTTAACGTTCGGTGACGATCGGTATTATGAGTTTATGTGTTTTGATGTACCGAATGTAGTTCGGAGTCCCGGATATGGTCACGGACATGACGAGGAGTCTCGAAATGGTCGAGACATAAAGATTGATATATTGGATGGCTATGTTCGGACACCGGAAGGGTTCCGAGAGGTTTCGGATAAAACCAGAGTGCCGGAGGACTATCGGAACCCCCGGGGGAACTAATGGGCCTCGATGGGCCTTAGTGGAGAGAGAGAGAGGGGCGGCCAGGGCAGGCCACACGCCCCCTCCCCCTTGAGTCCGAATGGGACAAGAAAGGGGGGTGGCGCCCCCCTATTCCTTTCCCCCTATCCCTCTCCTTCCTTCCCCCTCTCTCCCTTTTGGTGGAAACCTACTAGGACTTGGAGTCCTAGTAGGATTCCCCTCTTGGGGGCGCGCCAAGGATGGCCGGCTGGCCTCCCCCTCCCTCCTTTATATACGTGGGGAGGGGGGCACCCTAGAACGCACAAGTTGATTGTTTAGCGGTGTGCGGTGCCCCCCTCCACAGATTTCCACCTCGGTCATATCGTTGTAGTGCTTAGGCGAAGCCATGCGTCAGTAACTTCATCATCATGCCATCTTGCTGATGAAGCTCTCCCTCGACACTTAGCTGGATCTAGAGTTCGTGGGACATCACCGAGCTGAACGTGTGCAGATCTCGGAGGTGCCATACTTTCGGTACTAGGATCGGTCGGATCGTGAAGACGTATGACTACATCAACCACGTTGTCATAACGCATCCGCTTTCGGTCTATGAGGGTACGTGGACAACACTCTCCCCTCTCGTTGCTATGCATCACCTAGATGGATCTTGCGTGTGCGTAGGAAATTTTTTGAAATTACTGCGTTCCCCAACACTCGCGAGGTGCCCTTTGCATAGATATCACCGCTCCTCAGGAGCCAGCCTAGTGAGGCTGCCCCTGAGGAGTTCTTGTCGTCATCCGCCTCGCGAGGCTTGGCCCCTCGCGAGGGTCTTGAGTGTTTGTTGATGAAGATGGGCCGTACCAGGCCGAAACCACCCACAGGCGCGGCAAGTGTGTCTGGTACCCCGTTCAGACGCAAGCTGACTAGTAGATACTTATGATTTTAGTCATTGTAGGGGCGGTGTTTGGATAGACAGCGACGCTCCTTCTTCAAGTCAGTCTTCTGGACTCCGATCCTTCTGAAGTTTGTTGGTTGAGATGGATTAGGCGAAGCTTCAGCATAAATTTCTCCCAGCTCATTGGGGTGGCGAGGTTAGTGTTTGTCGCAGTGCATACGGAAGAGTGGTAATTTGTGTCATGATCTTCATATTGATTCAAGGAGTCAATGGTTAGAACTGCGACTCCAGGGCACTGGTCCTTAGGGGCACGTGCACGAAGACTTCCCAGCTGTCATCGACAAAGTTAGATCGATTCACTAAGAACTTTGCCCCGACCTTCCCTGTCCAGTTATATGTCCATCCTCGACACACGATTTTAACTCAAACCCAATCTAGTTGCATCCATTCTCGATATGTCTCGTGTTTTGCTCGTCCTTTCTGAAGCAGTGAGCCGATTAATGTTTTGTGCATTGGGATTATTTCACGGAAGTTGCTTTTTCATGGACAGCCATCTATCTTTTCATTACCTGTTTTTTTCGAGTGTGTAGCTAGAGGAGCGAGCGTAACTACATTTTTTTATTGTTTCTTTTGTAAATTTTCTTTTTGCAAAAGGAAACCATCTGTTTTCGGGTTTGGGTCATTTGGTGAACATTGTTCAATAATTACTCAAATTTGTGAATAGATTTTTAAACTCATCTAGATGAGAAGATTTTTCATCTAAGTTTCAATCTGTTCGATTTGTCGTTGTAGATTTCGTGAAATTCTTTGATCATGGTTGTTTGGTCTCCCGCATCTGGTGTTGCTCCGTGCGTTCGTTACCCACTTTCTAGCCCACCATGTCGTGCGTATTTTTTCTTGGGCCTTTATTCATAACATGTTTGGCTTTTATTAAGCTGTGTTATAGTTAAAGAGGCGAGGTGGTCGTATAAGTTGAAGAGAATATGGTCGTAACGTGCTTCGGCTTTTTCAAATCTCACGCAATACATGAGCGCAAGCCATGATTATAGCACTATGGGTGGAATAGAATATGGTGATAGAGATAATATGGAGAAGATAAAAAGGAGAAAGTGTCACATCGACGAGGCTAATCAACGGGCTATGGAGATTTCCATCAATTGATGTCAATGCAAGCAGTAGGGATTTCCATGCAACGGATGCACTAAGATCTATAAGTGTTTGGAAGCTCAAAAACAAAACTAAGTGGGTGTGCATCCAACTTGCTTACTCATGACATCGGGCATTTGAGGAAGCCCATTATTGGAATATATAAGCCAAGTTCTATAATGAAAAATTCTCACTAGTTATATGAAAGTGAAAGCATAAGAAACTCTCTACATGAAAAACATGGTGCTACTTTGAAGCACAAGTATGGAAAGGATAGTAACATTGCCCCTTCTCTCTTTTTATCTTTATTTTTTTGTTGGCCTCTTTTTTTCCTCACTTGGGACAATGCTCTAATAATGAATAACGACGATCATCACACTTCTATTTACTTACAACTCAAAAAATTACAACTTGATATTAGAACAAATATGACTCTATATGAATGCCTCTGGCGGTGTACCCGGATGTGCAATGATCTAGCGTAACATGTATAAAAAGTGATGAACGGTGTCATAAAAACGGTACGGTGGAAGTTACATGGCAATATATCTTGAAATGGCTAAGGAATGCCATAATAGGTAGGTATGGTGGCTATTTTGAGGAACATATAAGGAGGCTTATGTGTGATAGAGTGTATCATATCACGGGGTTTGGATGCACCGGCAAAGTTTGCACCACATCTCAAGATGAGAAAGGGCAATGCACAGTACCGAAGAGGCTAGCAAATTGTGGAAAGGTGAGAGTGCATATAATCCATGGACTCGCATTAGTCATAAAGAACTCACATACTTATTGCAAAAGTTTATTAACCCTCGAAGCAAAGTACTTGTGGCACCCCGGCTCAGAGAAACCGGAACGTCCCGTATTCTAGCCCAGAGATCGAGGAGAAGTCTTCTGGAATATGGCGCTTCTCAGCATAGAACAAATCAGCTCTTTATTACAATCTATATGGATACAAGGGGGGTTACATCGCACGCAGCGACATTCTACCGCCACGGTTGCTCCATGCAAGCAGCAGAACAACACGATGCAGCGGAATAACTCTAGTAGCGTAATGTCGACGACGGTGATGAACTCCACTCCGCAGGGACTCTGACTGGAACGCTTATCCTAGCTCGCAAACAAAGAATCCACGGCAAACAAGCAATTACTCTGGCATGACCTGCAAACTGGCATGACACGCCAGGTCAGTACATTGAATGTACTTGCAAGCTCATAGCAACCAGAAGCAATCAAGACAAACAACAGCATGGCAATTACATGTTAACAAGGATTAACATGATACTATCAGATCAATCATAGCATGAACAAGATGAACATGATACAGCTAGAACAATACGATCATGGCATGAACATATGAACATGATGATACTAGCATGCAATTACAGGTTGAATCTATCATGCACCAACTTACTCTGCTCGGGTTACCTCGTAACCATCACATGCATTAGCTTACCATCACGGACATCACACGATCATCTCAGGATCCAATCAAGCTTGGTATTACAATACCGTAGTAATCATCACATGACCACAAGGAGCTTGACTTTTGCCCGTGATTCTCCATAACATCGCAAATAACCATCAGCTCGGTACCCACGATACCACGGTGATCATATCATGATCACAACCAACCTCATTCTTATCATCAAACCAAGGTTGTTATTAAGCATGTTATTATTATTACTGTTGACCCATAGTGTGACCGACTATGAACTAGGCCCATATCCGCGGGCACGACTATCGATAGATTTAAACACACTCTGCAGAGGTTAGCACACTATACCCACATCACAGAACCCATGGCCTCGCACTCCCATTCGGGTGGACCAACGGCGTTTCGACAAAACCGATCTACTGCCATGACACTCTCCCGGCCACTTCGACAAACTCCTTTGGGTTAAGTCATGGGTGGCCCCGTGCCTACCAAAGGCATCAACGACCACCGTCATGGCAAAACATAAACGGTCCCAAACGGGGACAAGGGTCCTTGCAACAACAACGCACAAGGCTTATGTCGTCCGGCCCGGCCAAGGTAGCGCCCGTGCATAACCTTCCCTCATTGGAGGCACCGGCGAGAGGCATGACAATAGACCCAGTTAGGACCTTCCCATAAAAGGCAAATGTGGTTGCACTGGTCAGCTCGATTTCGATGGCACTATGACTCAGCCACCAGATGTTCATGTTCAATTAAAGTCCGGTTAAACTTGAATGCAAATGATGCTGAGTCATACAATATAACAAGATGCAACTATAATGCATGATACCAACATGAGCATGTATGTGCAACATAATCATCAAGCATATCAACAATAATAAATCACATATCCGAATGAGCATGGCATACTGACGAGCATGAATATCCCAAGTACCACACTACCCATAGCATAACATGACCACTAGCATCGGGAATAAATACCATGCAAGCGCATAATGATAATACTACAATGCAAGCATTTAATCAGCTAAATGCAAAGGAAACATGCATAAACATGGTACTCGGTAACAGACGATAGTCATGCACCAAAGAACATGACCAACACCAACAGCTACCAAGCATGTCATATGAAAGTAATACTAGCATGATAACCAGATGCATCGAATCAAAGCACGAAGGTGAACATGGAACTATAAGCGATCTTGATCAAACAATGATAACAGCTTCGCATAAACAAGCAGAGATTTATTAAATATTCAAGTTGAAAACCATAGCTACGACATGCAATCATGCAAGTGGTTGTCGTGGCTTGCCTCGGGGTGAAGAATACGCCGAGGAGAAGTGCGAAAGGATCGCGGAAAGATTCACCGGAAAAGTTTCTCTCTCGAAGGGGGCTGATTAGGAGCAAGGGCAAAAAGGTCATTTCCAATATTTCAAACCATAGTGAAAATGATAGGGACATAACAGGCTCGACGAGACGAAGACGTGGGCATTGGAATCACCTCAATCAGAGTTACGAGCAAAAAGTTAGGAGGGGTTTTCTGCCAGGGACCTATCCGCAAAGAAAATAATTTCAGATTGGGCCTAAGCAGAAAAACCGAAAGCGTATTTCAGGGAATACGTTTGCTAGAGGCGAAAATGCACTGCGGGCTTACCACTTCCACTTATCCAGCTGGCAGGGGCGGGGCCGGGCGCTAGAGTCGCTGCCAGGTGGGTCCCACTCCTCTTTCTGTCTCCTCCCGCTCCTTCCCTTCTTCCTCCCGACGCCGGCTCCAGAACAGAGGAGGCCGCGCGCTCCGACGAGGAGCCCGGGCGGCACAGGCCACCGGGGTGCTCGGGGAGGAACGGCGCGTCCAGCCAGGCGGGGTACGGAGGGCGGGGAAGTCAGGGGAGCGCGGGATCTAGGTCGGGGCGGACGGCGGCAGTGGCGGGGCTCGGGCGACCTTGGGAAGGACGGAGGAGCCGCGGAGAGGAGGGGATGGGCGTAGGGGAGGCTCTGGTAAGTTGGTAGATGCTTCTGGTGGTGGTGTAACGGAGGGAGAGGGCTTGGCCCGGCCAAATTTTGGCGGAGGAGGCCGGCGGGGAGCGGCGGCCATGGCGACGAACCAGAGAGGGGAGAGCTCCTGGAGCTCAGGTGAGAGGCTGGGCGGGGTCCTGGGAGTGAGGGGAGGGCTATGGAGTGCTCGGAGGCCGCGGGGAGGGGCTATATATAGCCGGGGCCGAGGCGGTTGGCCGCGGACGCGTGGCCGTGGCTCGGCCATGGCCGCGTACGCGTGTTCACGCCAGCTAGCTCGACGGAAGGCGACGGAGGGAAGCAGGAGGGGCAGGTCACGGGGTAGAAGAGGTCGAGGGGCACGGGGAGGAAACGGCCAGGGGCCAACCGAGACGAAACGTCACAGCCCGTTCGTGGGCGCGCAGCGACGAGCGCCAGCGAGCGGGCTGTCGAAGGGGGAGAGAGGTCCAGGGGGATGGCGACGACACGGGGAAGCTGGGAGACACGCCCATACTCGCTGAGACGCCGAGCAGGAGAGGGGCCCGAGCAAGAAGACGCTCTGGATGCGGCCAATGCATGCCAAAACGGTGGTAACCACATAGACTGGCATGACAAAAACAAAAGGGGCTGCCGTGATATGTCTGGTGACGAGTCTCTGCATCACTGAGTTTGAGAGAGGTGATGGAGCAAAGAAAGGAGCTCTGGATTACTCCACTGAAGTTTGTTGTTGCAAACTTGGCGGTGCACTGGTGAGCAACAGGAAAGTGATTGAAGCAAAAGCTGTTGTCTGGGAGGTTTATATTAAAAAGGACTATAATTCCGTCAATTATGAGATGATTTGGACCAATATTTAATATAGTTGCTTTATAACTACATAAATTGGTCTAGAAACAAGACAGGAAGAAGTACTCACTAGGAGTGATGACTTGGGTTGAAAGTGAACATAGCAAGGTTATTTGGTCATATGAGAGTGCCATAAAAATTTCATGCCATTTGGCCAAGCCAAAATGATACTTCCTTCATACAGCACTTCTCTGGATAGAAACTTAGGAAAATCCTGAGGGAAAATGGATGAATTAAATGAGCCCAAATCTTGTGGAGATAGGTTATATGGGTAGGAAAAGGTCCTGGAAAATTTTCAGCAATAATGAAGCAAGATAAAATATACTTGCTTCACTAAATGAGAATTTGGACAGAAAAAAAGAATTGATGCTAAGCTCACATGGATGCATTGCATGATCTCAAATCTTGAGGAGGGTGATGGTTTGATCACATGAAGGAGTGTGCAAAATTTCAACTCATTTGGGTTATCCTAGCCAGTACTTCCTTCACAATGAATTCCTTCAAACAGGTACTTTGAAAAATTGCTCAGGAATATTTACTAGGCAAATTGAGTTGAATTTTGGCATCACGCAACGATATGGACATGAAAAGGTTTCCAAAAAGCTTGGGGTCAATTAGGCAAAGGTAAATGGCACTTGCTTCACAAACTGCTATTCAGAATAGGAAAGGAATTAATTGAGCATGATGAGGAACATGGCAAATGAAATATTTTGGCATATTTGAGGAAGATATGACCCAAACAATTTATGAGAATTATTTGGGAATTTTAGGAGTGATGGAAATATAGGTTGCTTCACAACATAGGGCAAATTGGGTTATTTCTTTAATAGAAAAAGGAATATTCCCAAGGAAAAGAATATTGGGGTTGGTCGAAGATGGATATGGCAAGGTCTAGAAAGTGTTTTGAGGATGACAAGCCACTCTGGAAAGAAAGAAGAGGGCATCTTCTTCAGTTTCCAGACCACATAACCACGGAAAAAGAAAACTCAAGCAAAATCCTCAGAAAATCAAAAGAAAAAGAAAGGGCCAAAAATCAGGCTGTGACAGTACTACTATGCATGCCCCTAGGAGGATAGATTATAGGAAAAGACCGTCGCTCGTCCCCGACCGCCACTCATAAGGAAGACAATCAATAATAAATCATGCATACTCCAACTTCATAGCATAATGAGAGACTATACGTGCATGCTTCGGGAATCACAAACCTTAACACCAATATTCTTACTAAACCACAATCATGCACTATCACAACCCATATATTACCACATTTATATCATGAAACTTTTGCAAGGAATCAAACTTATCATATGTAGTGATCTACATAAATATTTTTATTATATCCCTCTTGAATACCTATCATATAAGGACCAAATTCATAACTTGTACTAAATGCCATTACTATTATCAACTATCAACAAGATATAAGTTAAGCATGAGAGTGCAACTATTTCTTTAAAATATAACCACCGTCGTGCTCTAAAAAATATAAATGAAGCACTAGAGCAACTGCCTAACTCACAAGATATAAGTGAAGCACATAGAGTATTCTAACAAATCACGGATAATGTGTGTCCCTCTCAAAAAGGTGTGTCCAGCAAATATGATTGTGACAAACTAAAAAGAAAACAAAGTAAAGATTCATATAATACATGACGCTCCAAACAAAACTCATATGATGAATAAAAATATAGCTCCAAGTAATATTACCGATAGTTGGTAGAAGAAAGAGGGGATGCCTTCCAGGGCATCCCCAAGCCTAGATGCATGGGAGTCCTTGAATATTACCTTGGGGTGCCTCGGCATCCCCAATCTTAGGCTCTTGCCACTCCTTATTCCTTCATCCATCGTGATCTCACTCAAAACGTGAAAACTTTAGCACAAAAAACTCATCAAAAACCTTCGTGGGATCCATTAGTATAACAAAGCAAATCACTACTTTGGGTACTGTTGTAAACCCATCCATATTTTATTATTTCATTATACCTATTGTATTCTAACTTCTCCATGGCTTATACCCCCTGATACAATCCATAGTTTCATCAAAACAAGCAAACAACGCAACGAAAACAGAATCTGTCAAAAACAGAACAGTCTGTAATAATTCAAACAATGACCATATTTTTGTAACTCTAAAAATTCAGAAAATTTAGGACAACTTGGGAACTTTGTATATCAATCATGTGTAAAACAATTTAGAGCAAAAGCACGTTCCAGTGAGTTTACAAAATTCCAGAACTAGGCGCAAAAGTTTCTGCTTTTTCACAGAATCGAAGCAACTATCATCCAAACCATCCCAAAGGCTTTACTTGGCACAAAAACTAATTAAAACACAAAAAGAAAACCATGACAGTAGAATAATTGTGTGCACACTAAAAAAACATAAAAATAAACAAGAAATTAAAGGTAACTATTGGGTTGCCTCCCAACTAGCGTTATTGTTTCACGCCCCTAGTTAGGCGTAATGCATAGTTTCAAGTGTTGTCATCTTTAGTTTTAATAGTCCTGACAACTCCTATTTCACCTTCTTTTCCATTATCAGTAATATAAACTAGATGATCAAGCTTGGCGCTAAGGGTTTTTATCTGTTTCAAAACACCACCAACAACTTTTTGTTTTAAAGCATCGAATCTCCTATTTTGTGACACCACATTGCTATTTATTTTAGAGGCAAGATTAAATATCCCTCGAAAGTTGGAACCCACACTAGTTTTAGTTTCTTTAATTAGCTCAGTTTGACGACAGCTTACTAGAATGGTGGGCTCAATAGTTTCAACTTTCGATTGTCCAAATATGTTTTTCATCTTTTCATAGGTGTCAAAGGCATTGTTACCAAGAAAATCATTTTCAAACATAGAATCCAAGACACGTCTATGAATAAGGGGTAGACGAACATAAAAATGTCTAATAAGCAATTTAACAGAGTAGGGCGTTTTGGAGCCAGGCTCATCTGCACCCTGTTGAAAAAAATCAAAAAAAAATCAAAAAATTCCAAAATAAAATTTGTGCGGTAGACCATTTGATGCGTGAAGTTCGCTTCAATTTTCAAATCATTTGGACATATGAAGAGCTCTCAGAAAAAAAGACAAATAGGACCAAAACAATACATGAACAGTAAACATTTTTACAGATCCCCAAATTTTTTTTGCTGAGAGCTCGTCATATGTCCAAATGATTTGAAAATTTGAGCGAACCTCACGCATCAAATTGTCTACCGCACAAAAAAATTGGAATTTTTTAAAAAATTTAGTATTTTTTTTATTTTTTTTCGTCAGCGCGGGTGCAGATGAGCCCGGGTGCATATATGGATTTAACATGGCTATAGTGCTTAGCTCTCATTTGCATTTCTAGTAGCCTATCCCACGCTTCTTTTAAAGATTCATCATTAGAATATTTGAAATTTGAAATTCCTGAACCCTCTCCTAGGTAAGGAGGGGAAGGCAAATTTAGAGATGAACTAGCCGTAATGACAAAGCAAGCAAACAAGCGAACAAGCAAGAAGGCAAATGGAAAATATTTTTGTATTTTTGAAAAAATAGCTTAGAAGTGGGGGAGATGAAAACGACAAGTAAATGGAAAATAATGTAAATGCAAGGAGATGAAAGTTTATGCGATGCTGCTTGATAGATGTTGATGATGTCTCCCCGGATACGGCGCCGGAAATTCTTCCTTCTACTTGTGCTGCGTTGAGATTTCCTCGAAGAGGAGAGGATGATGTAGTACAGTAGAGATAAGTATTTCCCCTCAGTTAAGAACCAAGGTTATCAATCTAGTAGGAGAACCATGCAACACCTCGTTAACTGTACCTACACACAAAATAAGAAATACTTGCCCCCAATGCGAACAAGGGGTTATCAATCCCTCGGCGATTAATTATAAAGATCAAATCTTGTAGTGATAGATAGATAGATAGAACAGAAACACAAAATAAAATAAAATTGCAGCAAGGTATTTTTGGATTTCAATATATGATAAAAATAGACCCAGGGGCCATTGTTTTCACTAGAGACTTCTCTCTTGAAGATAGCATACGTTGGGTAAACAAATTACTGTTGGGCAATTGATAGAAAAGCGAATAATCGTGACGATATCCAAGGCAATGATCATGTATACAGGCATCACGTCTGAGACAAATAGACAGACTCCTGCCTCATCTACCACTATTACTCCAAACATCAACCGCCATCCAGCATGCATCTACAGTATTAAGTTCATAAAAACGAAGTAACACCTTAAGCAAGATGACATGATGTAGACAAAGTAAACTCACGCATGAATAAACCCCATCTTTTTATCCTTAATGGAAACAATACAAATACGTGTCATGTCCATTTCTGTCACTGGTATATAACCATCTTGGCGCGCCCTGGTGCCTTGTGGACTACTCCTTCATCTTCTACCCCCAGGGCGCGCCTGGTGCCTTATGGGCTATTCCTTCATCTTCTAGCCCTCTCCCGAAGCTTCTAGGGTCTCTTATGTCCAGAAAGAAAATCTCCAAAAAGTTTCGTGGCAATTGGACTTTGTTTGGTACTGATATTCTGGAAAACCAAAAACAGGCAAAAAAACAACTACTGGCACTTGGCACTAAGTTAATAGGTTAGTCCCAAAATATGAAATATAAATGCATATAAACCATCCAAGATTGATAAATAATAGCATGGAACAATTAAAAAATTATAGATACATTGGAGACGCATCAACTCGCAACTAGTCCAGTAGTTTGTGTCATCCGAGTTGGAAGTCCACCCTTGACTCACAATTGGGCTCGTACTTTTGTAGTTGTGGTCCCAGTTGCAAGTCCACCTCAATTTTTAACTGGCCCTATAGTTTTGTTGTTGCGAGTTGCAAGTCCACCCTCCGACTCATAACTGGGCCATTTGCTTTCATCTCAGTTGCAAGTCCACCCTTGACTCGCAACTGGCATCGTAGTTTATGTTGTTGTCCCAGTTGCAAGTCCACCCTCGACTTGCACTTGGGCCCGTATGTGTTCTTGTCTTCCTAGTTGCAAGCCCACCACCGCAACTCGCATCCTGCCCCGCAATAGTTTCCAACATAGTTGCAAGTCCGCCCTCCACTCGCAAATTGCGTTTATACTTTTTGCTCGTGTCCCTGTTACAAGTCCCTACTCGAGTCGCAACTATGGGCCCATACTATTTGTTCTTGTCAGAGTTGAAGGCCCCCCCCCCCCTCAACTCGCAACTAGGGCCCATAGGGTGTAGTTGTTGTCCCAGTTGCATGACCACCATTCGACTCGCAATTCGGGCCCACAGTTGTTTCCAACCGAGTTTTATGTCCACCCTCCACTCGTAGCCGTGCCCTACTTTTTGTTTTCTGTCCCTGTTGCCGGTCACGCTCAACTAGCAACTAGGCCCATAGGTGTTGTATTCTTCCCAATTGCAAGCTAATCCCTCTGACTCGCAACTTTCCTCCTAGTTATTTTCAACCTAGTTGCAAGTCCACTATCGACTCGCAACCAGGCTCGTACTTTTTATTCTTGGATTGGTTGCAACTCGCCCCTCGACTCGCAACTAGGTCCGTACTTATCCTTTCCCCAGTTGCAAGTCCCCCCCCCCCCGACTCGCAATTGGGCCCGTAGTAAGTTTTGTCCCACTTGCAAGTCCATCCCTTGACTCGCAACTAGGCCCATATGTGTTGTTTTCTTCCCAGTTGCAAGCCCACTCATCGACCCACAACTTGGCCTGTAATTCTTTCCAACACCAAGACCATTAACTAGCAAGTGGGCCCATAGATGTTGTTGTCGTCTCGCTTGCAAGCCCACCCCTCGAATCTTCTATAAGCAACTCACTTCGGCAAAATGTTGTTGTTTCGCACAAAGGGAGAAGCGAGCAAATTGCAGATGGGTCGGCTCAAGTAGCTAGGATTCGTTTTGTTTGTTTTGTTTTTCTTCATTGTATTTTCTTGTTTATCCTGTTTCTTCTTTTTCTTCATTAGCTTTCCTTTCCTTTCCTTTTTCTTTTTTGGTTTTCCAAAATATTGATTTTGTATTTTCATTTTCTTATTCACTTTTTGTTTCAAAAAGTCTTTGGAATTCAAAAAGTTATTTGTTTTTAAAAAATTGTGTGAGTTTTCCCCAAAAAAACAAATTAATTTCACGTTTTTCAAAAAAATGCTCGCAGGTTTTACAAAAATGTTTCAAAAATACTCAAATGTTTTAGAAAAAATACTTTTCAAATATTGTTCACAAATGCTAACCAACTGTAAGTATCTTTCAAGCTTTACACATACTAGGCTAGGGGTGATGTCATCTTAGATGACCCCCTAGTCACAAACACTATTCAAAAAGTTTATTTTTTTGTGTTTTCATAAATATCCGGCATTTCAAAATTCACAATTTGCAAAAAGGTTTACAATTTTTCAAAAATTTCTTCTAATCTCGACACTCTTGTGTGTTCTTAAATGTTTCCTACTTCTAAAGCATAACCAACATTGATGTGTGTAGTGATAGTAGTTGGTACTCGTCAGTATGTTATCCTGGGTTTGATTCCTCAAGAGCGCAGTGTGTTTGTTTTTTTGGTCGCGCTAAAGAATGGAAGGAAAAGAAACAAACAAAAGTGTGTTTCATTTTTTGGTTGCGCTAAAGAATCAAAGGAAAAAAGAAATAAACAAATAATAGAAGTTAGATATAAGGTATTATCTTACATCTAGATGTAACATAGTTGGACCAAAAAAATTGTGCCTTTTTTATACATGCACTATTCAACCTCAAAGTCCATGATTTTTTTTGTTTGCTCAAAACATATTTCAAGAGCGCAGTGCATTTTTTTTGGTCGCGCTAAAGAATGGAAGGACAAAGAAACAAACAAAAGTGTGTTTCTTTTTTTTGGTTGCACTAAAGAATCAAAGGAAAAAGAAACAAACAAATAATAGAAGTTAGATATGAGGTATTATCTCATATCTAGATGTAACATAGTCGGACCAAAAAAATTATGGCTTTTTAGTACTTGTACTATTCATCCTCAAAGTCCATATTTTTGGTTTGCTCAAAACACATTTCAAGGGATTTCATCCTGAAATTTTACACCCATACACATCACATCCTTGTATACTTCCGACTTTTGTCAGATCTTCTGAAACTGAGAACTTAGATTTATTTATTTATTTTTAAAAAAAGGCCTCCATGGAGGCCGAGCTCCAAATCTCCCTACTCTTTTGAAGTGCTAATTTTGTTATTTTTCTCTAGACCTTTGTGAATGTGATGAACATCATGAAATTTTGCATGCGCTTAGAAAACTAAGCGAGCGAGGAGGTGAAAGATCCCCACGCCCGGTGGCGGCGACGGGGGAGCGGGGAGGAGGGAAGGGGAGGCAGGGGCGCGGCCAATGGCTAGGGTTTCCCCGGTCGCACGTGGGAGAGATGGAAATTGGCCTAGCCCTGGACACTACAAGAACTTTGACATTACACATTCTTTCTTCGAACAATCAACAAAAATCGTGTCACTTTGTATACCAAACCTCTATATCCGGCAGTGTTTTTGCCCTGAGATTCAACCACTTGGTTGAAAGCAACTTGTAGGCATTTCCTTTCTTGACACATGTATTACTTTGGGATATGGTGGGGTAGAAACCGGTGTGTGGCTGTGTGTTTTTTATTCAAATTTTTTGAACTTCAATGCTTCATTGCTGTGTAGTCATTGGGGTGGATCTAGCAATTTTCTGTGCGATGTGGGACATACCTTTTGCCTTGCATGTGTGCTGCATGGCGTCGTAGTTGATTTGATCACATAGTTTAGTTTTGTCCGCTTTCTGGTTGGATGGATTTGTGGGTTGGCTGTTTTTTTTGCCACCTCCGTGTTTGTCTCCCGCTCGGTTGTATGCTGCTTGATTTTTGTCTCTGTAGACGCGTGTCCGTGTTATTTTTTGCATGTGGTGGTTCTGGTTGTTGCGATTTACATGCATATGCGGCATGTTGGTTGCCTAAATTCGGGTCTTGAACGCCGCTTAACTCGATGGTTCTGGTACTCTCTCGCCGTTTTGGTCGTTGTTCTGGCCACGTGTTCCTTCTGACATCCTGCCGCTTAATTCGATGCTTCTTGATCGCCGCTTGAATCGTTCTTTCTAGATGAGCGGAAGGTGTATAAATAGTGGGATTCGCTTCTGTTTCACCGCAGCACTGGCCAACTCCTCCTCACCGTGCCCCGCTACGTCGTCGTGCCGCATTGAGCCCACCAGCACCGCGTGGGAGATGCCCCTCACGGCCGGCGGCCAGATCACCAACTTTCCCATCCTCTTCTGCTTCGCCTTCGTCTCCTGCCTGTTGCTCTTTCTACATCCTCTTCTCTGCTGTCATGGATGACCTCCTGTAGCCATCCACCACGCGGTTCGACCAGGAGATGGTGTCGATGCCAGTCGCTGCGACGGCAGCTCGGCATGCGCGTCAGCCTGGTGAACGAGCGCATCCGGTCATACACCCATGACTGGGAGTTCGGCGTCATGGCCACCATGGACGATTTGCACCTCCAGGCCGTGCCCGAGTGTGTTACCGGTGCTAGGCCGGCTCGCTGTGATATCCAACACAAAACTACCTGTCGATCAACGGCGCTAGCAATACCCGGAGGTCGACGGCGGCCTGTGCATCATCAAGGAGAAAAGGCCGCGGCACAAGCGCGACGGAAGCGAAGAAACAACATCCTTGCAGTAGCATCGTGGGGCTGGTGGACGACAGGCCGCGGCTGATGATCCTGTCCCTGAACAGGTTGCCCGCGCTCGAGAAGGAGGCCAAGCTGGCGGCGGCGAGGGCCAGGTTCCGCATGACCATGCTCCGGCGGCTCCCGGGCGCCGGTGGGCACACTGCACACGCGTGGTGATGTGGCCCTGGAATGCATGCTAGCATGTACTCCCTCCGTTCCAAGTTACTCGTCGTGGTTTTAGTCCTCCGTTCCAAATTACTCGTCGTGGTTTTAGTTCCACAACGAGTAATTTGGAACGGAGGGTGTACACGGGTGGCCGGTCATGCGAGCGAGATGAGTCATGGGTGACGGCTGTGTGGAGTTGCGAGATGGCAGCGGCATCAAGGAAAACCCCCCATAGGAACGGACCTATGCGCGTGGGATATTTTCTATGTCTTATCTTTTCTAATATATTTTCTATGTCTTATCTATACAATGAGATATTTTCTCTATTTTTTACCATCTGTTTTGTTTCCTTTTTTGACGGTCGCATGTGTGGGTTAATAATGGTGTTGCCGCGTGGTGGATTATGGTTGACATGTTGCATATGTTATTTCATTGTTGTCAGTAGAGTCGTATGGAATTTTTCTTTTTGCTGCTTTAGGTCGGTTGCCGTTTTGGCTGTAGAGACTGATTTATATATGGTGCTCATGATAGAAACCGGGTGTGGATGTGTTGCGTATATATTTGTTCTCTTCATGGTCGGCCATGTTCTACTTGGCTGCCTGCTGATGGTAGACCTGATAATGTTGGTCAAGAGGTGGATATTGATCGTGGTATCTACGCAGACTACTAGGCGCGTAGACAATGAATCTGTAGAAGGTACCCGACGCCGATGGGTGCTCCACCGAGCCGCTGCTATGGCCTCTTTCAATAACATGTGCCCTAGCTTCTTCCATCTCTTCTGGGAGTAAGACATGTGCTTCATCATTTTCCATCTTGGAAGATGTATCACGCATGGTGATAATAAATGCATCCTTTGCAAATCGCTTATGTGCACAACTTACCTTTTTAGACTAAAAAATAATGACTTTAAACTTATGCTCTTAAAACTCTTATTTTTAGACCTGAATTTATCACACAAAATAAAAATATCATATATAATCATAGCTTATTTTTGAGGCGCAGGGTGCCACCGCGCGGGCTAAGCTAGTTTGTATTACACACTTCAGGGCGTCGCGAAGCTTACAGCGCAAAAGAAGAAAGTCTAACGGAAAAACATCTTGGGCTAGCCAAGCCTTTCGAAGAGCAAAGCCAAACAAACTGCAGAGACAGCTAATTCATCTTCAAATGACCATAAACATCTTAACAATATACTGTAGCACAATGTTCTATGCGTAGAGTACATAATAATCACTAAGAAATACGAACGTGTCCCAAATACCGCAGAACATTATCAATGACATACAGCTTAGCGGCATGGGTCGAGGACAGCTACACGCGATCTGGCCAGCTGCTTACTTGACTGCAGCACCGGATTCGTCACCGTCGACGGGAGCCTGCCGCTGCGGTCCTGACTCTAGAGCACCGCCACCTTCAGCGGGAGGGTCGCCACCCCGTCTGCGGTCGAGAGCGCCTCTTGCACAATCGGCGACGTAACGCACGTCCCGGGCAATTTCCATCACGCCGATGACAAGTTGGGCAACGCTGCCGACGAACCTAAGCGTGGTGACTACGGGCGCCAGCACATCGCGGGCGCGACTGAACGCGCGGTACAGGCGGCTCGACGCGCCAGAAGCGTCGGTTGAAGTGTCCTCGGCGGGGCCGGCGGCGGGGGAAGCGGTGGTGACGGCGTGGGCGTCGTCGGTCGAAGCGTCGTGCGCTGGTAACCCCATGTCTGTCTCTGGCGATCTCCTGCGGCCGGCGGCGGAGGCGTTATGATCGTGGATTTCTATCTCGGGCGGATAGTGGAACGCTTTTGGGGGTCGATTGGACTTATTTATCACGAGATGAGATTTCGATCCAAGTTCCGAATAGGATCTCGACAATGCCTCGGAGTCCTACAAGATTCCAAGTCGGGTTCTCTTTAACCGGCGAAGAGAAGAGGCGGAAGGGAGAACCCACTTTGAAAAGTTTATTTCTAACTGCCAAAAAGTTTTGGAAAAGGTCTCACATGTGCACGCAGAAAGTTTCGGTGGAAAATATTTTTTTTCTTTAACCTGTGCAAAAAAGACAAAAATATAACATGGAACGCTGTTTAGAAGGATTGGAAATTTATTTCTTGCGAAGGCAAAATATAAATAGATTTTTCTCACAAAACTTTCTGCTGCGCATACATATTCCGAAGACGTATGCGTGAATTTTTTTTTAAATCTTTTGACTGGGTTCATATGCCCATGCGTGCAGGGCGTGCTCTCTCCGGAACGGAGAGGAACTTTCTTTTCCGATGAGAAAACGGGAGTTGCTTTTTCTTTAAGGACGTGTCTAGGGAGCAGCCGTGTGCTTCCTGGCGTTTCCTGGCGGCCTCCCCCGATAGGCCTCCGAAAAGGTAAGTTTCTGTCCCCCCCTCGATCAGAAAGGGGACATTCCCCCCGCGACTCACGTGATCTTTTCCATCCCCACCTTCCCACCCCACCTCACGTGATCTCTTCCATCCTACTTTCCTCCACCCCCACCTCTCCTCCCCTCCTATTCCCTTCCAAACGGAACACCTGCACCATCTTCTTCTCCCCAAGAAAGAGGCAAAGGTTCATTCTGCTCAGATCTCAAAAGCTTCAAGCCCTGCCGACGCCATCCATGAAACCTGTTGATCTAAACACATCTAGAAGCGCAGAAGGCAAGTTCAGAGGTAAAAAACAGTAGATCTGCTCACCTTCCCCAAGCCCCAGACCTCTCCAAAGCATCTTCTCAGAAAAAATGGATCTGCTTCTTGATTTGCTCCATCATGTTTCATCCTATTTTCATATGAACGATTTTTGACCCTGTGTTGAATCATCTACTAGTTCTAGCAAAAACACATCTTGTTTGAGCAAAAGGTTGTAAGCATGTGGCAAGTAGAAAAAGGGATGAACATCATGGCTGATGACCGATGGTCGATGGGTTGTAAAAAGTAACTTGCATTGTAACTTGGACGAAGTTAGGCAAAAAAAAATTGTCTGCAGCAACTTGCATTGTAAACCTAGGCAAAAAAATCATTGCTTGCATTATCAGCCTGTAAAAAAATGTGAACACTAGGCAAGTAATACTATGAAAAAGGCATCTCATGGCTGATGGAAAAGCAACTTGGAAGAAAGAGGGTAGGCAAGAAAACTATTGTGAAGAAGCAAGTGATGTAGAAAAGCTAGAATGTACTACAAATGGTTCAGTTTTATCCTTGGTACTTTTATTCACTAGTGACAAAAAAAGTGAGGTTTAATTTACCTTTCCAATAAGGTCTAGGTTGCATGATCCTACAACAGTTGTTGTTGTTGTTGTTGTTGTGATCTTGTAATTGGCGGGTGAACAATGCGGGTGGATGCAACATATATTGCTATTTTGATCCTGCAAAATGGAAATGGCAAAACAAATTTCCTATGCAGCTACAATAAAATGGATGCATTCAGTTGCAGCACGAAGAAAAAAAGAGAAAATTGACGACCTCGACAAACAGATTGCTTGAAAAAGCGACTACACAAAGACAGTGATAACCAAAGTTACTCCTAGCACAAACTTTAGGAGAAAAACAAAAGTACTGGACATAAAAAGGACAAACATATGTTGCCCATGACTGCTGCTATTCTTAAGTTTTTTCTAACACAAAACATGCTGCTGCTCTCTGTTTTTTGGTGTGAAATCCATGCTGAAAACACTCCAAAAAAATTGCTATTCTCTGGCATCTAGCTTGCTTCCCCCTTGAGATCCTTGAAAACCATGCATATGTATGAGTTGCCTGCATTTTAAAATGATAAAAAGTTAGTAAAAAATTATGATACAAGCAAAAAATAGATGCTCAAAAAAGATGCTATCTTATCATCCCGTTGGGATTTTCAGCATGGAAACCATGTTTTGTGTTGAAATGTTTCTTACAACAACAAAAAATGCTATCTTATCATTCAGTTGTGATTGCCTGTTGTTTTAGTTTCTTACTTGCTTGACATCAAACTAACTAGCTTTGGTTTTCTGGTTTAAATGTTGCACAGGCTGTAAAAAGATGATTGACCTAAATGAGGAACCGGATGATATGGATATTGGTGATCCAAATGAACTATACACAACAGGTGCTCAAAATCCTGAGTTAACCGGTGATTCTCCTAATCCTCCTATAGTGCAAAATGCCACAGCTCCTGTGGCAAAAACAGTGGAGACAGATGAGCAAGCACCTGCAGCACAAGAATCTGAGACTGATGGACATACCCTTGATGGCACGGATGCCGCGGGTGATACAAGTGTGACTGTTGGTAATGGTTTGACAGGCTTTGGTGCTGAAAATGATGAAGAGGCTTGGTCACAACCCAAGGAGCCTCATGTGCATGAGGTTTGACACTTTGGAAGGCGCCAAAGAGCACCACAATGCATATGCCTTGCAGATTGGTTTTTCAATCAAAATGAATACTTCAAGGAAGGCTGTGAAAACTGGAGTGTTGATAAAACAACAGTTTGTTTGCAACAAATTTCGAAAGCCTGAAGCCGATGACGGAGGGGCAGAAAAAATTCCTGTGCTAGATGATATCGTTGAGCAAACAAAAGATGATGATGAAGATGAGGATATTGTCTTTCTTGATGATGATAATAAAACCAAAAAGAGGAGCAAGAAACGAAAGAGAGATAAAATAGTGCAAACTGGTTGCAAAGCTAAGATGGTTGTCAAACCGATAGATGGCGTATGGGAAGTGATATATTTTGTTGGCGAGCACAACCATCCACTAGTTGACAAACCAAGTTTGACTAAGTACTTGAGATCGCACTAAGGGATCCCACTGTAAGAAAAGGCCTTCCTTACCCACCTACATAATCGCAACTTGACAATGTGTCTATAAACATATTACCCTCCTCTCCGACAATTTTAACTGCCCAGACTTGCCTAAGTATTGTATCCATCTTGCTTGCAACATGTGTGTGATTTGCCAGACTAAGCACACAAAATATGCTTGTTTTTGATGAAGAAAAGTCTTCTACCCATTAAAACTTGCCTTATTTTTAAGTGGTATTTGCCTGCTCTTGATCACAAAACAAAGCGAGGGTCGTGCCTCATTGTCTTGTCTTTGTTATGAAATGTGGTGGATGGACTTGCCTAGAATTTGTCTGTTAGTTGCTCAATGTATACTTACTACCTGCCTATCTGCCTTTTGCACAAATGGATATTAGTACAAACCAAAGCCCAACATAAGTTTGTCTGACTGCTTTTATGAAGCTTTTTCTTCTATTTTTTACCCACTGCTGGGTTACCTGCGTGTTTGTTTTCTTAGTTGCTTGTACAGTAGGATGAAAATGCCTAAAATATCCATTTGAGTTGCCTGGTGAAAGAAATCAAAAATGTTTTTTGTACTGTTCTTAGGTAACAAGGGTTAAACCACCATTTTGACTTCATTGAATGCAGGGCGTATGATGCACATCATGTCAGACTTCTATGGGACAGATCTAATTGTGCCTTATGGAACTAAGCACATTACGAACCTGAAGACGGTCTTGAACAAGGATGCTACAAGAGAAGGCGACATGATAGAGACAGTAGCATACTTCAAAGATCGAAAGAGAAGATCCGCACTTTTTACAAGATAAAGTATGATGAAGAAGACAGAGTGGAGAATATTTTCTGGGTCGATGATGCAGCAAGGAAGGCATACGTGGAAGCTTATCATGATTGCATCTCCTTTGACACAACTGTTGGAAATATGCCCTAGAGGCAATAATAAAAGGATTATTATTATATTTCCTTGTTCGTGATAATTGTCTTTTATTCATGCTATAATTGTATTGTCCAGAAATCGAAATACACGTGTGAATACATAGACCACAATATGTCCCTAGTGAGCCTCTAGTTGACTAGCTCGTTGATCAATAGATAGTCATGGTTTCCTGACTATGGACATTGGATGTCATTGATAACGGGATCACATCATTAGGAGAATGATGTGATGGACAAGACCCAATCCTAAGCATAGCACAAGATCGTGTAGTTCGCTTTGCTAGAGCTTTTTCAATGTCAAGTATCTCTTCCTTAGACCATGAGATCGTGTAACTCCCGGATACCGTGAAGAGTGCTTTGGGTGTACCAAAGCGTCACAACGTAATCGGGTGACTATAAAGGTGCACTACGGTATCTCCGAAAGTGTCTGGGTTGACACGGATCGAGATCGATTTGTCACTCCGTGTATGACGGAGAGGTATCTCTGGGCCCACTCGGTAATGCATCATCATAATGAGCTCAAAGTGACCAAGTGATTGGTTACAGGATCATGCATTACGGTGCGAGTAAAGTGACTTGCGGTAACGAGACCGAACGAGGTATTGGGATACCGACGATCGAGTCTCGCAAGTAACGCATCGATTGACAAAGGGAATTGAATACGGGATTAATTGAATCCTCGGCATCGTGGTTCATCCGATGAGATCATCGAGGAGTATGTGGGAGTCAACATGGGTATCCAGATCCGCTGTTGGTTATTGACCGGAGAGCCGTCTCGGTCATGTTCAGCATGTCTCCCGAACCCATAGGGTCTACACTTAAGGTTCGGTGTCGCTAGGGTTGTATGAATTTGAGTATGCAGCAAACCGAATGTTGTTCGGAGTCCCGGATGAGATCCCGGACGTCACGAGGAGTTCCGGAATGGTCCGGAGGTAAAGAATTATATATAGGAAGTGCTATTTCGGCCATCGGGAGAATTTCGGGGGTTACCGGTATTGTACTGGGACCACCGGAAGGGTCCCGGGGGTCCACCGGGTGGGGCCACCTATCCCGGAGGGCCCTGTGGGATGAAGTGGGAGGAACCAGCTCTGGTGGGCTGGTGCGCCCACTTGGGCCCCTGCGCCTAGGGTTGGAAACCCTAGCGTGGCGCCCACTTGCCTTGGGGCAAGCCTTCCCCCTTGGCCGCCCCTTGGGAGATCAGATCTCCAAGGGCGGCGCCCCCAGGGGGCCTATATAAAGGGGGAGGAGGGGCAGCCGCACCCTGCATCTTGGCACCTTCCTCTCCTCGCTACACCTCTCCTCCTGCGTCACGCGTGCTTGGCGAAGCCCTGCCGGAGTGTCGCTTCTCCACCAACACCACGCCGTCGTCGCTGCTGGAGCCATCTTCCTCAACCTCTCCTTCCCCTTGCTGGATCAAGAAGGAGGAGACGCCATCCGCTTCCATGCGTGTGTTGAACGCGGAGGTGCCGTCCGTTCGGCACTTTCGGTCATCGGTGATTTGGATCACGGCGAGTACGACTCCATCATCCACGTTCTAGTGAACGCTTCCGCACGCGATCTACAAGTGGTATGTAGATGCAATCTCTCTCCCATGACTCGTTGCTTAGATGAACTCATAGATGGATATTGGTGAAACCGTAGGAAAAATTTTAATTTTCTGTGACGTTCACCAACAGTGGCATCACGAGCTAGGTCTATGCGTAGTTCTCTATTGCACGAGTAGAACACAATTTTGTTGTGGGCGTAGATCTTGTCAACTTGCTTGCCGCTACTAGTCTTTTCTTGCTTCAGCGGTATTGTGGGATGAAGCGTCCGGACCGACCTTACATCGTACACTTACGTGAGACAGGTTCCACCGATCGACATGCACTAGTTGCATAAGGTGGCTAGCGGGTGTCCGCTCTCCTACTTTAGTTGGAGCAGATTAGATGAAAAGGGTCCTTATGAAGGGTAAATAGAAGTTGACAAAATCACGTTGTGGTTATTCGTAGGTAAGAAAATGTTCTTGCTAGAACCCAATTGCAGCCACGTAAAAGACGCAACAACAATTAGAGGACGTCTAACTTGTTTTTGCAGCAATTGTCATGTGATGTGATATGGCCAGAAGTTGTGATGAATGATGAATGATATATTGTGATGTATAAGATCATGTTCTTGTAATAGGAATCACGACCTGCATGTCGATGAGTATGACAACCGGCAGGAGCCATAGGAGTTGTCTTAATTATTGTATGACCTGCGAGTCATTGATTCAACGCCATGTAAATTACTTTACTTTATTGCTAAACGTGTTAGCCATAGTAGTAGAAGTAATAGTTGGCGAGCAACTTCATGGAGACACGATGATGGAGATCATGATGATGGAGATCATGGTGTCATGCCGGTGACAAGATGATCATGGAGCCCGAAGATGAAGATCAAAGGAGCTATATGATATTGGCCATATCATGTCACTACTTTATATAATTGCATGTGATGTTTATTATGTTTTATGCATCTTGTTTACTTAGAACGACGGTAGTAAATATGATGATCCCTTATAATAATTTCAAGAAAGTGTTCCCTAATCGTGCACCGTTGCTAAAGTTAAATGCGTTTCAAGCACCACGTGATGATCGGGTGTGATAGATCCTTACGTTCACATACAACGGGTGTAAGACAGTTTTACACATGCATAAACACTTAGAACTTGACGAGCCTAGCATTTACAGACATGGCCTCAGAACACAAGAGACCGAAAGGTCGAACATGAGTCGTATGGAAGATACGATCAACATGGAGATGTTCACCGACGATGACTAGTCCGTCTCACGTGATGATCGGACCACGGCCTAGTCGACTCGGATCATGTAACACTTAGATGACTAGAGGGATGTCAAATCTGAGTGGGAGTTCATTAAATAATTTGATTAGATGAACTTAATTATCATGAACATTAGTCTAAAATCTTTGCAAAATGTCTTGTAGATCAAATGGCCAACGCTCATGTCACCATGAACTTCAACGCTGCTCCTAGAGAAAACCAAGTCGAAAGACGATGGAAGCAACTATTCGGACTGGTCCTAACCTGAGGATCATCCTCATAGCAGCCAAGAAACAATATGTCCTAGAAGCACCGCTAGGTGATGCACCCATCCCATAAAACCAAGACATTATGAATGCTTGGCAGTCTCGTGCTGATGATTAGTCCCTCGTTCAGTGCGGCATGCTTTACAGCTTAGAACCGGGGCTCCAAAAGCGTTTTGAGCAACACGGAGCATATGAGATGTTTGAGGAGCTGAAAATGGTTTTCCAAGCTCATGCCCGGGTCGAGAGATATGAAGTCTCCAACAAGTTCTATAGTTGTAAGATGGAGGAAAACAGTTTTGTCAGTGAGCACATACTCAAAATGTCTGGGTTGCACAACCGCCGTCCCAAATGGACATTAACCTCCCGGACGAGGCGGTCATCGACAGAATCCTTCATCGCTCCCACCAAGCTACAAGAGCTTTGGGATGAACTACAATATGCACGGGGATGGTGAAGACCATTCCCGAGTATTCTCAATGTCAAGTCAGCAGAGGTTGAAATCAATAAAGAACATCAAGTGTTGATGGTCAATAAAACCACTAAGTTCAAAAAGGGCAAGGGTAAGAAGAACTTCAAGAAGGACGGCAAGTATGTTGCCGCCGCCAGAAGCAAGTTGCCGGAAGAAGTCAAAGAATGGACCCAAACCTGAGACAGGTGCTTTTATTGCAAAGGGAAGGGCCACCGAAGCGGAACTGCCCCAAATACTTAGCGGACAAGAAGGCCGGCAACACTAAAGGTATATTTGATATACATGTAATTGATGTGTACCTTACCAAGACTCGTAGTAACTCCCGGGTATTTGATACCGTGCCGTTGCTCATATTTGTAACTCACAGCAGGAGCTGCGGGATAAACGGAGACCGGCGAAGGGCGAGGTGACGATCTTGGCGTCGGGAATGGTTCCAAGGTCGATGTGATCGCCGGCACGCTACCTCTACATTTACCTACGGGATTAGTTTTAAACCTCAATAATTGTTATTTAGTGCCAAGTTTGAGCATGAACATTGTATCAGGATCTCGTTTAATGCGAGATGGCTACTCAATTTAAATCCGAGAATAATGGTTGTTCTATTTATATGAGAGATATGTTTTATGGTCATGCTCCGATGGTCAATGGTTTATTCTTAATGAATCTCGAACGTAATGTTACACATATTCATAGTGTGAATACCAAAAGATGTAAAGTTGATAACGATAGTCCCACATACTTGTGTAATCGCCGCCTTGGTCACATTGGTGTCAAGCGCATGAAGAAGCTCCATTCGATGGACTTTTAGAGTCTCTCGATTATGAATCATTCGACACATGCGAACCATGCCTTATGGGCAAAATGACCAAGACTCCGTTCTCCGGAACAATGGAGCGAGCAACCAACTTATTGGAAATCATACATACCGATGTGTGCGGTCCAATGAGCGTCGAGGCTCATGGAGGATATCGTTATGTTCTCACTATCACCGATGACTTGAGTAGATATGGGTATGTCTACTTGATGAAACACAAGTCCGAGACCTTTGAAAAGTTCAAGGAATTTCAGAATGAGGTAGAGAATCAACGTGACCGAAAAATAAAGTTCTTACGATCGGATCGTGGAGGAGAATATTTAAGTCACGAATTTGGTACACACTTAAGGAAATGTGGAATCGTTTCACAACTCACGCCGCTGGAACACCTCAGCGTAATGGTGTGTCCGAACGTCGTGTCGCACTCTATTGGATATGGTGCGATCTATGATGTCTCTTCTGATTTACCGCTATCATTTTGGGGATACGCTCTAGAGACAACTACATTCACTTTAAATAGGGCACCGTCTAAATCCGTAGAGACGACACCGTATGAATTATGGTTTGGGAAGAAACCTAAGCTGTCGTTTCTAAAAGTTTGGGGATGCGATGCTTATGTCAAGAAACTTCAACCTGAAAAGCTCGAACCCAAGTCGGAAAAATGCGCCTTCATAGGATACCTCGAGGAAACCATTGGGTATACCTTCTACCTTAGATCCGAAGGCAAGATCTTTGTTGCCAAGAATGGATCCTTTCTTGAAAAAGAGTTTCTCTCGAAAGGAGTAAGTGGGAGGAAAGTAGAACTCGATGAAGTACTACCTCTTGAACCGGAAAATAGTGCAGCTCAGGAAAATGTTCCTGTGGTGCCTACACCTACTGGAGAGGAAATTAACGATGATGATCAAAGTACTTCGGATCAAGTTGCTACTGAACTTCGTAGGTCCACAAGGACACGTTCCACACCGGAGTGGTATGGCAACCCTGTTCTGGAAATCATGTTGTTAGACAACGGTGAACCTTCGAACTATGAAGAAGCGATGGCGGGCTCGGATTCCAACAAATGGCTTGAAGCCATGCAATCCGAGATAGGATCCATGTATGAAAACAAAGTATGGACTTTGACAGACTTTCCTGATGATCGGCAGGCGATAGAAAACAAATGGATCTTTAAGAAGAAGATGACGCGGATGGTAATGTCACCATCTATAAAGCTCGACTTGTCGCTAAGGGTTATCGGCAAGTTCAAGGGATTGACTACGATGAGACTTTCTCTCCGTGGCGAAGCTTAAGTCCATCCGAATCATGTTAGCAATTGCCGCATACTATGATTATGAGATATGGCGGATGGACGCCAAAACGGCATTCCTTAACGGTTATCTTAAGGAAGAGTCTGTATATGATGCAGCCGGAAGGTTTTGTCGACCCTAAGAATGCTAACAAGGTATGCAAGCTCCAGCGATCCATTTATGGGCTGGTGCAAGCATCTCGAGTTGGAACATTCGCTTTGATGAGATGATCAAAGCGTTTGGGTTTATGCAGACTTATGGAGAAGCCTGCGTTTACAAGAAAGTGAGTGGGAGCTCAGAGCATTTCTCATATTATATGTAGATGACATACTTTTGATGGGAAATGATATAGAACTCTTGGACAACATTAAGGCCTACTTGAATAAAAGTTTTTCAATGAAGGACCTTGGAGAAGTCTTACATATTAGGCATCAAGATCTATAGGGATAGATCGAGACGCCTCATAGGTCTTTCACAAAGCACATACCTTGATAAGATTTTGAAGAAATTCAAAATGGATCAGTCCAAGAAAGGGTTCTTGCACTGCAGCAAGGTGTGAGATTGAGCTCGGCTCAATGCCCGACCACGGCAAAAGATAAAGAAGAGATGAGCATCATCCCCTATGCCTCGGCCATAGGATCTATTATGTATGCCATGCTGTGTACCGCACTGATGTAAACCTTGCCGTAAGTTTGGTAGGAAGGTACCAAAGTAATCCCGGCAAGGAACACCGGACAACGGTCAAGAATATCCTGAAGTACCCGAAAAGGACAAAGGACATGTTTCTCGTTTATGGAGGTGACGAAGAGCTCGTCAGAAGGGTTATGTCGACGCTTAGCTTCGACACAGATCTGGATGACTCTAAGTCACAAACCGGATACGTGTATATGTTGAATGGTGGAGCAAGTAGCCGGTGCAACCGCAAGCAGAGCGTCGTGGCGGGATCTACGTGTGAAGCGGAGTACATGGCAGCCTCGGAGGCAGCGCATGAAGCAATTTGGGTGAAGGAGTTCATCACCGACCTAGGAGTTATACCCAATGTGTCGGGGCCAATCAAACTCTTCTGTGACAACACTGGAGCTATTGCACTTGCCAATGAGCCCAGGTTTCACAAGAAGACCAGGCACATCAAGCGTCGCTTCAACTCCATCCGTTAAAATGTTCAAGATGGAGACATAGAAATTTGCAAAGTGCATACGGATCTGAATGTCGCAGATCCGTTGACTAAACCACTTACGCGAGCAAAACATGATCAACACCGTAACTCTATGGGTGTTCGGTTCATCACAATGTAACTAGATTATTGACTCTAGTGCAAGTGGGAGACTGTTGTAAATATGCCCTAGAGGCAATAATAAAAGGATTATTATTATATTTCCTTGTTCGTGATAATTGTCTTTTATTCATGCTATAATTGTATTGTCCGGAAATCGTAATACACGTGTGAATACATAGACCACAATATGTCCCTAGTGAGCCTCTAGTTGACTAGCTCGTTGATCAATAGATAGTCATGGTTTCACGACTATGGACATTGGATGTCATTGATAACGGGATCACATCATTAGGAGAATGATGTGATGGACAAGACCCAATCCTAAGCATAGCACAAGATCGTGTAGTTCGCTTTGCTAGAGCTTTTCCAATGTCAAGTATCTCTTCCTTAGACCATGAGATCGTGTAACTCCCGGATACCGTAAGAGTGCTTGGTGTACCAAACGTCACAACGTAATCGGGTGACTATAAAGGTGCACTACAGGTATCTCCGAAAGTGTCTGTTGGGTTGACACGGATCGAGACTGGGATTTCTCACTCCATATGACGGAGAGGTATCTCTGGGCCCACTCGGTAATGCATCATCATAATGAGCTCAAAGTGACCAAGTGATTGGTTACAGGATCATGCATTACGGTACGAGTAAAGTGACTTGCCGATACGAGACCGAACGAGGTATTGGGATACCGATGATCGAGTCTCGGGCAAGTAACGTACCGATTGACAAAGGGAATTGAATACGGGATTAATTGAATCCTCGACATTGTGGTTCATCCGATGAGATCATCGAGGAGTATGTGGGAGTCAACATGGGTATCCATATCCCGCTGTTGGTTATTGACCGGAGAGCCGTCTCGGTCATGTCTGCATGTCTCCCGAACCCGTAGAGTCTACACACTTAAGGTTCGGTGATGCTAGGGTTGTATGAATATGAGTATGCAGCAAAACAAATGTTGTTCGGAGTCCCGGATGAGATCCCGGACGTCACGAGGAGTTCCGGAATGGTCCGGAGGTAAAGAATTATATATAGGAAGTGCTATTTCGGCCATCGGGAGAATTCCCGGGGTTACCGGTATTGTACCGGGACCACCGGAAGGGTCCCGAGGTCCACCGGTGGGGCCACCTATCCCGGAGGGCCCGTGGGCTGAAGTGGGAGGAACCAGCCCCTGGTGGGCTGGTGCGCCCCACTTGGGCCTCTGCGCCTAGGGTTGGAAACCCTAGGGTGGGCGCCCCACTTGCCTTGGGCAAGCCTTCCCCTTGGCAGCCGCCCCCTTGGGAGATCAGATCTCCAGGGCCTGCGCCCCCAGGGGCCTATATAAGGGGGAGGGAGGCAGCCGCACCCTTGCATCTTGGCACCTCCCCTGCCCCTCGCTACACCTCTCCTCCTCCGCCACGTGCTTGGCGAAGCCTCACGGAGTGCCGCTTCTCCACCAACACCACGCCATCGTCTTGCTGCTGGAGCCATCTTCCTCAACCTCTCCTTCCCCTTGCTGGATCAAGAAGGAGGAGACGCCATCCGCTCCATACGTGTGTTGAACGCGGAGGTGCCGTCTGCTCGCACTTTCGGTCATCGGTGATTTGGATCACGTAGTACGACTCCATCATCCACGTTCTAGTGAACGCTTCCGCACGCGATCTACAAGTGGTATGTAGATGCAATCTCTCTCCCATGACTCGTTGCTTAGATGAACTCATAGATGGATCTTGGTGAAACCGTAGGAAAAATTTTAATTTTCTGCAACGTTCCCCAACAACAACATACATGACTAACATGTACGACATGCCCTTTGCGCCATTTATTGGAATTAATAGACATGGGCAATCATTTATGTTGGGTTGTGGTTTCGTTAGGCAAGAGTTGGCTTCTAGTTTTGATTGGCTATTCGAGACCTTCCTGGAAGCAATGCATGGAGTAGCGCCAACCAACATCATAACCGACCAAGACATCGCAATGGCACAGTCAATTAAGAAGATCTTCCCTACAAGTGTGCACCGCTGTTGTCGCTGGCATATTATGAAGAAAGCACAAGAGAAGCTTGGGGCATTGTTGGGACGAAACCCTGGCTTGTCTAAAGATTTCAACAATTGTGTTGACTTTAGCTTGACACCTGAGGAGTTTGAGGCAGGTTGGTGTGAGCTGATGATGAAGTATGAGGCTATGATTGACTCCCACTTTGAGAATCTATACAAGTACCGAGAAACATGGGTGCCCTGTTACTTCAAGCATCATTTCTTCCCTTTCTTGCAGTCAACTCAACGCAGTGAGGGGTTCAACGCTGTCCTTAAGCATTATGTGAACCCACACAAGTCCATCTTGAACTTCGTGAAGCAATATCAGAAAATCCAAACACACATACTAGTTCGAGAGGGTGCGAAGGATTACAGGACAGGACATTTGCAGAGTGAAATGTGGTCATCTTACCCAATTGAAAAGCAAGCCTACAATTCATACACTAGAGACTTGTATGAGAAATTCCGCGACGAGTTTCAGTTGACTACAAGGTACAACGTGCAGCCCCACGGTGAACACTTGTATGAACTTTACCCCAATCAAGAATGGGTTGCTAAATACGGTTCTAGGAGCTATTTTGTGACTGTTGAAACTAGTGCTGGAGACTACATATGTGAGTGTTGCAAGTTTCATAGGGATGGGATGCTTTTCTGCCATATATTGAAGGTTTTCAACCATCTTGGGGTTGATGAAATCCCAACGCAGTACATCAAAAGAAGATGGACACCTCTAGCAATCCCGGATGCACCCCCTGCTGTTGAGGATAAGCCTGATGAGTTGCCGGAACAATCGAAGAAAGAACTCCGTCATGCAAATTTGATGATGGACTTTGGTGGACTTGCCAAGGTTGCTAGTGCATCAGATGTTGCGACAAATATTGTAAAGAAGCATATGCGTGGAGCGCGTCACGAAATAAAGAATCTCAGCCTGTCAAGGAAAAAGAAAACAGCAGCCCCTCCCAGTGGACCGACTGGTGGGCCCCCGCCATCAACTGGTGGTCATGTGCCACCAATGACAAATGCTTCAGCGAGTAGTGGCAACGCACCACCACATGCTGCGCAAGCCCCTGCTAGTTCTAGGTAGCGTCAAACTACTTCTGCCCAACAGCCAAAAAATGCAACATCACTACCTACAAACAATATGGGGCAGGGTGTGCATCCACACGCAACAGTTGGGGGTGCGCCAGTGCACGAGGGGTCTGCGGTGCCAAGCTTGTGCGCTGAAGGGCAACCGTCAGGATTTGTACCTCAAAGTAGGGGATCTGCGCCACAACCCAGGGGGCCTGCACCACAACTGTTGGCGACTCCGACCCTAAACAGTGGGCCTGGGCAAATACCGAGGGGGCTCCATGACAAGTGTTAAGACTCGAACACTAACCGTAGAGCCTGAACCAACAACGATGAGGGCTCCCCAAACAACTCATGGCATGCACTACCACTTATGGGGGATGCACCACCATCCATGGTTACTACACGAACATGAGCCATCTTACAAATGCTGGCCTTGCAGCATTGCCTCATGATTCTGCAACAATTGCTTGTGCTTCGGGCTGTATACAACTTCTACTACTGTCCAACAAGCACATGTTGCCCCAGCCATCTTCTTTGGCGCAACCTCCTGGTGGACATGCACGCCAACCACTCAACATGGAATCCCTACATGCAGTTGTTGCAGCTGCGCAAGGTGGTTCTACTACACCTGACACCCGAGTTCCTAGAGACCCCCCAAAATCGACTACAAAAGGGAGAGCGAAGTCGAAAAGGTTGCAATCAGCACTCGAGCTGCATCCAAAGAGGAAGAACAAGTGCAGTTACTGTGGGTCTTTCAACCACAACAGTGCACTGTGCCCCACAAGACTGGCATGATGAACACCACAGGAATGGGAAAAACACAGATGGAGTTTCGATTATGAAAGACAAAAAAATGAGGAATGACTAGATGCCCGATGATATGTTTTTTTTTGATGGGAAGGACAGTAGGAGAGGCTCCTACTGTAATTTCATATATAAGGAAGAAGCTTACATAGTTACATCATTACATCATATGTACAAACAGCTCCATCCAGACCACCCACAGTGGGAGTGGGGATCACAAATCAAACAAAGAACTAGATGAAAGTTCTATCTTATGAAAGATCAGCTAGGAAGGAGTCTATGAGAGCAGAGTACTCTCTCTTGGTTCTTGCCCGATGATATGTTAGGAACGACATTTGCTATTTTTCTGTACGAACCTCCTTGTTTACCCTCATTTGGATTACTGTCTTTCATGCAAAAAAGACAACTTGCTTTTTAAGCCTGTAAGGTCCAAAAATGCTCTGGATAACTATATTAGTACAATGGATTGCATGATTATCATGTTTAGATTGCCTGGTACTACAGTAAAACAGATTGGTGTTAAATAAGGGTGTTCCATGACTACATTTCACCATAGAAAAATGTAGGCAAATTTTGTTTGGTGTTGTTGCAAGTTACAGAATGGTTTCAGGCAACTCCTTGATTGTTTAAAAATTATGGGTGTTCCATGACTACATTTCACCATAGAAAAAGTAGGCAAATTCTGTTTGGTGTTGTTGCAAGTTACAGAATGGTTTCGGGCAATTCCTTGATTGTTCAAAAAATTACATGTGACTTCTGGAAAAAGGGTGATGATGCAAATATTATTCATGTAAAAATAATGCTGGCAAACTTCAGTTTCATGAGCAAAAAGAAAAGTCAAGAAGAAAACATGAATGGAGAATAACCGACCTAAGCTAACTTCAAAGACAGACTTCCCATGGAGCCTTGTTGCGCTTGGTGTTAATCCACGTGTTTGTTAACTGCTTCCTGATATTTGGAACATCCTCTGCTGTAAATCTTGGAACGTTCCTTGCTTCCCACCCGTTTGCGAATGAGAGAGCAAAAATGCCGCAGTCATATCTAAGCAAATAATAGAAGAATGTTTCAGGTCAGCTATGAAACAAGTATGAATTTGTTAGGAATTTGTTTTGGAGTTTGTCTGGAATTGATGCTTACTTGTTAGTTTGTTTTGGCACATCAATGTTTCTTAGTGTGAAATCATCCTATGAGATGTGAGACTTCGGATAGTGCTCTTCCCACAGAGCCCGAAAACTAGCAACCATAGTCCTTCCGCAGACATCTAGAGTCTTGTCCTGAAGTGTCCTCCATGAATCAAGCACCTCGAACCTTCGATCCCTTATATTCACGTTGAAGACCCAATAATGGTTGCCTGAAACTTTCTTTGACTTGTCGATATTCTCTAACACAAAGAACATTATCTGTGGGAAAAAGTGCGTAAAGAGAAGCTGGGGTAAGAACATAATCAGAGGCAACTTGAAGAGATATATAAAGCATGTAAAGTTTTCTCATGCTATGCGAAAAAGCTAATTGTGATTCTGCACTCTGGCAACTTCATGCATGTCCTGAAACTAGTACTCTGCTATTCACATGTGGGTGGAAAAAAATGAATGGGAGAAGAATACTATACTGGAAATTCGAGAAACATGGACTTACCATGTCTTTCCGGTCTAGGTTATTTGATTTCTTGAATCGGGAAATAATCTCTTGGCTGTTCATATCATTGGAGGGGAAAGTCATCTGCTGCATCATTGTCTGTAAAACAAAGAAGGACAAGGTGGTTAGAAATGACCAAGTAGGAACCAAGAACAAAAAAATGCAGAACCTGAAGTAATAATGACTCCTAGTCCTTTTTCTTACCGCGAACCTCAGGGGCATGACAACCTTCTTGGAGTCTGCAGGCAAATTCATCATTATGGACAGTAAGCCAATTTCCATTACATGTGTCAACACATATCCTTCTTTTTTCATAGATTTTGCAAGCTCCCTCACCGATACATCATATCCATCGTAGTCAATTACCTTCGGGCTGCAATAAAAAACGAGAAACCGAAAAAAGGACAACCATGAGAAAAAAGTAACCAAGTTGCCTGCTGCTGTACTTTTGATTGCCTAGAAATAGATCATGTTTTGCCTAAGGAACATAAACTTGGGGTTGTGACAATTTGCAATGAATTCTTTCTACCGAAAGTGCATGTCTAGTTAGCATATATAAGGCATGGGAAATTGTGTTACTGCCTGAAAGTGCATTCTGGTTAGCATGTATTCTGCATGGGGTGATTATGTTACTACGGTATTGGAATATTTTTTTCCTGCTTGTTTTACTTTTTTTGCCTATGAATTCAGCCTGAATTGCCTGAAAAGTGCATTTTAATTGCCTAGAAAAACATGTAAAAAAATGCCTCATAAAAACTGTCATACCTAGTATCTGCATCTGGTGATTCTTCTTCATTCAATCTCCCATGCGTAATAACCGATGCATATAGCCCGCTTGCTTCAGGTTTGCATACGTACACTTTCCTCTCATTATAGTCCAAGAATGGTGACCTCTTGCAAGGAGGTGGCTTGATAATCCTTCTCTCAAATTGTTGTGGGACCATCTCTCCGAGCTCTGCTGCTATAAATATTACTGCCTGATCCCACTACTACTTGCTTGTGGGCAACTTTTTTCGTATCCGTAAATGTTCCCAATTATGCCTTCAAGATCCACAACATGATCGTCATCAAATATTTCAATGAGTGGCTCCTTGGGTACTTGATACTGCAGGACTCATGCTCACACTTCATATCCTGACCTTGTGCATGTGCATACAATTCATCTATGCCTTCAAGATCCACAACATGATCGTCATCAAATATTTCAATGAGTGGCTCCTTGGGTACTTTATACTACAGGGACTCATGCTCACACTTCATAGCCTGTTCTTCTGCATGTGCATACACTTCATCTATGCCTTCAAGATTACCAACTTTTTCATCTTCAATAATTTCAATGACTGGCTCCTTGGTTACTTGACACTGCAAGGACTCATGGTCAGCCAATACATTTTCCCCGCATCTCGATCTGCTCCATCATCTACATGTGTTGTAGGAAAATCGTATTTGAAAATATCAAAACTTGGAGCTGGGCAGTATTCACTAACAAAGACATTTGAGATTTCACTTACGCTATCTTGGCTGCTGTCCATCCATCTCTGCTGGAATATGAATTGCTGACTTGCTTTGTAGATCATTGCTAGATGGGGGAACGCACCTTGCCAAGAGCTCACTGACATCTAGCACATTTATTTCCAGTGGACTGACCGCCTTGTTAGCATAACTAAAATTGATATCCTTCAGCTGCGGATAGGGAGGTGATTGGGCAATCAGGGATAAAAGCAGCAACTTGCCCTGAGCTTTTAGCAACTTTGCTTCCGAACTTTGTTTAATGTTGCCGCCGATGACATCTTCCGTCCCTGTGATTGACACTGGAGGTATGTTCTCCTGACCTGCATCTAATGGTACAGCCTGTTGTGATGCTTTGTAATGAAACAATTTGCCCCTCTGGATGGCATTGGCTGATTGCATCCCATTCCCTCGAACAAGATTTTGTGCTTGACCATTTAGACTGCTTAGTGGTTGCCTCCCACTAGGGTTTGTACTAGGGATTGCTCTGCTTACTTGCAATGATGCATCCTGTTTCATTTGAGTTTCTCCTCCTGCCGTGGGTTGAATTCATGCATGTGCAATACTTGCTTGAAAATCAGATGAACTTGCTTCCTCCCTAGGATGACTTGCTAGAATTTGTGAGGCACTTGGTTCTTGTTTTGAAACAGTCCTTGGTGAAACTGCAACATTTGCATCTTTGCCCCTGGTGAGATCTGCATGTCGTGCTGTTGAGCTTGATGTTGTATTGGTTTCAAGATGGTTCTTGTGAGTATTAGAACTTGCCTCTTTTGCATGATGTAATGCCTGATGTTGCAACTGAAAATGCCCAGATTTCTTCATGGCTGACTTTGTTTCCTTTCCACCTTGCAGTTCTTGAACATTTTGGGCACGCATAGCTCGCAGTTCCTCCACTGTCTCTGTCATCACCGTTGGCTCGATACTGGCCCGACACTCTTTTACTTCTTTGGTGGTGGAAGTGGTGGTACACAAACTTCCTTGGGTTCATGTAGAGCCCCTATCTCCCTCATGATTTTCTTGCGAATCCACTTGGGGCAGACATCCTCAAGGTTGAATGCCATCCCCAGTTCCATTTCTTTTTTTCTCAACAGCTCTTGGAACATTTTGCTCACTAGCACTGCAATAGGCTGCTCGTCGAGATCCAACATTTCTTTCACTTCAAACATGCGGATGTGTGGCATTTTGCAGTCACTTTCCTCGTCCATCATAACAGCATCTCTCACAGAGATGCTAGCTGCCTCGTCAAGCCCCTTTGGCTTCATATCCTTTTTCTTTTCGAGTAAATATTGAAGTGTGGATTGCTCGTCATCAGTCTCTGTTTCCTCACCTGCAGAATCCTCATTCCCTCCATTGTTTCCGCCATTGCCACTGTTGTTGCCACCAGAATTGTTGGCATCCTGGTCTTCCTCATCACCCTGCATATCATCGTCCCCCGTGTCTTTGTCATTGTCGTTGTCATTGTCTTCGCTTTCTTCATCATCATCGTCTTCCTTTTCTTCATCCTCATCTTTTTTTTCTTCCTCCTCCTCTTCGTCCTCCTTATCCTCCTTGCTTTCATCCATTACTGCTCCCCTCTCCTGAAAAGTTGCTTCTCCCTCCTCGTTGTCGTTGCATCCAGCCCTTTCAACTACAAAGTCGTCACCATCATCATCGCTTGATTGGTCGTCGCTGTCACTTTCATCACCCCCTCTGTCCCGGTCACTTTCGTCACTGTCACTTGCATCTTCCTCACTGTCAGTTTTGAATGACTCTTCTTCACTCGATAAGCTTTCTCTCGCAGCTGGAGCTTGTTTGGATCTCCTAGTAGGTTCTTGCCTCCTCTTTTCCATATGAACAGCCTCTGACCTGCTTGTCCCCTCTTGCGCATCATCTATCCTCCCAATACCAGAAACAAGCTTCCCAACTGCATGTGAAATAGTTGAACACATTTCGTGCACCATACCTGTCAGCTTCTTTTGTTTCTGCAAACAACAAGAAAGTAGAAAAAAATGGATGAACATGATAAGTCTTGACAATATGTTGGTTTGAGATTAAAAATGGAAAAACTAGTGAGCATAACAGGCACTTGATAACATACATTTTTGTCATATGACTCAGGTAATCTTGCTGCTACAAATTTTTTGACGTAGTCCATGCTACCAAACAAGCTATCATCCGCACACCGTGAGAACTCAGTCTTCAGCTGCTCGTTGGGTTGGCAAAAAAAGACAAACAATAAAGGATGGGATAAAAGGCATTAGTGAATTCTGGCACTGGCTTGCCAAGTTTACACCTGAAAACAAATGCATGCTTTAAACCAAGTCAAGCACTGTGGCATCATTGTTGCCTAATTTCCTTATCATGTGTGGATGGGGGTTCTAGCATGTAGCATCGATTAGTTTTTCAGTATATAACTTAGCAGGACTATATCGATTATAGGAAACCATCAAGTTGCCATAAAGAACTATGAACTTGTTAATGTTTAGTGTGTAAGTTGCTATGGTGAAATTATTGGATTTGCCTAATTTTTCTTAAAAAAATTAGACATCACCGCTATAATCGCCCAAAGAAAAATCCTACTTACCATGTTGCAGGCAGTTGCAAACAAGGGTAAACAAATGAGTGGGAAACTACAAAGTTGGTTCATGAAGTACTTTGAACTTGCTACTGTCCAATATACAAGTTGCTACGGGCAATGTGTTGGACTTGCCTACTTATTGAAAAAATCTTATACATAAGCTACAAAAAAGTGACCAGATAACAAAAAAATGACCACCAAAAACTTTAAACTTGCTTGGACCTTGTAATTCAATTGCCTCCTCTATAAGAAGCTAGATTTGCCTAACCTTATGCCTTTTAAAGCAAATAAAATGCCATTATTGAATACAGATGTGATGACAAAAAATAGCTTACCCGCAGTTTCCCATATTCCTCGGGAGCTTTCCTGTCCTTCTTGATAACTCTTGCCATCAAATCTGAATTCCAAACTGAAACCCTTGGTACCAAGCTGGGAATTGGTTCATCAACATCCAAAGAGTCTAGATACAAAGAATCGAGTTTTGGATAAGAAAAACATAAAGTTTGAGTTATTGATATGATTTTTAAGAAAACATAGAGCACATAGGAAACATACAGATTCAAAGTTAGGTGAACTTACTACAAGGTGGAAAACACAAAGAACAAACGGCCTTCTTGGCACGACCTGATTTGAATGCTAGCTTTAGTTGATCAACCACAAACTGGCATATGTTGGCTTCAGTTATTCCATTTACATCCATGACCGCAGGGAAGCTTTTTGGTGAAATGCTTAAACTTTTAGATGGTGCAAGGAAGCAAGAGAAAACAAGAGACAGCCATGCGCGTAGGAAGTCGTCATCGTGAGCTCCTGCCATATCTTTGATCATCTCGCACCATGCTGTGAGAGATGGTGAATTCTTTGAAGTGATATTGTAAATCCTGAACATTGCCTTTGTGATATCGTATGTTTTCATAATGCATTTTTCTCCCCTATTTGGCAAACCCCATATCCTCCTAACACTCGCAGATTCATCGGAATCTTCCCTCTCTCGAATAACTATCTGTGACATCTACGGATCATAATGCTTCATTATCCATCGACTAAGGTCACCAGCATGTTGTTCACCGCAAGGTCCAACAGGCCTCCAAACTCTTTTCCAATAATAACACCTTTTTGATTAGAAACCAACTGTTTATTCAATTTGAACAGCCTTTGCAGGCGATGCCCTGTTCCTACGACCCTATGGGAAAATAGTTTGAAAAAAAGAAGAATCGAAAATCAACAAATGGTATATGCCAGGCAATTTAGACACCACTACTAGGCAATTGTTTCAATGAGGTGAGGCAAGAAATACCTCGTTTCCTCCGGTTTTCTGCCGCTTTGGATTTGGTGGCTTATCCACACCACTGCTTTTGTCACTCACATTTTTAGCATCTCCGGGAAGACTCTCATTGCTCACAATATCATCGGGGCGCTTCCCTCGAGAGATAATTGCCTTACTCCTCTGGCGCTTGTACCCAACTAACGGTTCACTGCTTTGAGACTGGAAAATGAAGATAAACACATAAATAACAATCCATAACATGAAGTTAGGAAAAAAGAAACCAAGAATGAAAATAAGGAAAAAAGGTAGAATGTTTCGAAAATAATTCAATGAATTCTGCACACCTCCATCCTACGGGCTTCAGTTGCATGAGATGCGCCATCAACAGGATCCAATACAGGGAGGCCATCATGTATGCCTTTGTTGCTTGCACCCGACATGTTTTCGTGCTGCACGTAAAAAAGAACATCATCATACCTGAAAAAAAAGAGTAAAAAAACTGCAAATTGCCTAGTGTTCAGCCTAGACATGTAAACACACAAGGACACACATAATGCATAAACACACTAAAAAAACTGATGCAAAAGTGTCAGGCAAACTCATACAGAAAAAAATGACATGCTGAGGCAAAACGGGTAGTCATATAAGGCAACTAAAACTAAAACTAAAACTAAAGCTGAATTTATTTCTGTTTTGCTATATAAAGTAGGACTAAAGTGTAAAGAAAAACTGAAGCATATCAGACACACTATTTTTTTCAGATCAAGCAACTTGCACCAATGTCTTTAAAAATTGACAGGTTTTGATACATCTTCCCATTATTTCCTCTGGATAAAAGTAAAAGTATTGTTCACACATATAAGATATAGCAACATATGGACAAACAACATACTACAGTGTCCTTAATTTAGGGTTTGATACCAACATACAAGGTTTTGCCTGATGCCCAATACTTTATTGAGCAACTTCGGCAACATATTGAGCAAGTCATTCACCACAGTGAAGCAAAAACGAACAAAAAACTACAGAGTTTCTGTATGGGCAACTTCAGGAAACATATTGAGCAAGACGCTCGCAACACTAGAGCAACTTAACAAAAAAAAGGGGACAAACTACAGAGTTTCTGTGTGGGCAACTTTTGCACCATATTGAGAAATTCGCTCGCAACAGTATGGCAACACTACAGAAATGTGAACAAACTGAACTACCTCTGTGGTAAGCATCCCAACAACACTTCCACTTTAACCCAGCATCCCAAAAAACAGCCAACAAACTGCCTTCAAACCACCTACATCCAACTAGTAGCGGAATCACCTTGCCAAACAATCCAAAACGTCCACTATCTACTCGTCAATTTCGAGACAAGGGCAACAAATGCAAAACGAAAAGCGAGGCCAGATCTCCTTACCAACAGATTGCGAAGCAGGGAGATGGTCGTCCTATATGCGACCCTGACCTCTGCCTTGTGACAACCGGCGCCGCAGGCCGTTCCTCCCCTGTCGGACGACTTGGACATATATCGCTTCCGTCCGGCCCGTAGCGGCGCCAACACGCCTACTTCTCCTCTTCCGAACAGGAAACGCAGCGATAGCCGCTTTGGTGCTCATGGCTACCTCCCCCTCACCATAAACTCAGCCGCTTTGGTCACACACAATTGGCTACCTCCCCTCGCCAAGAACTCAGACTGGTCGCCACACAGCTAAGCGTCCCCTCAAGGCCAGAATCGCCCGCCCAATCGGCTCATGCCTTGGCTACCTCCTTCAGTGAATAGCTCCACCACGGCGCGATTTAACGGTGGCGGATTTGGAGCAGGAGATTATGGATTTGGGGGATTGAGAGAAGTGGGTTGAACAGTTTCGAAATGAGGGGAGGTGGAAGCGAGAGGAGGGGAAGTGGTGGGACCTGAAACCGACGCTCCCACCCAATGGGCGACGGGCCGACCAGGTGGAACGCGCGAGGGACGAAAACCGACAGCGACGCACCTGGTGGGCGTGATTAAGATCGGACGGCGGGGAGACGTGTGTGCTCGAGTGCGCTAACGAGCACAGCTGCACTTTTTAGGATTTGGGGGTTCTTTAAAGGGTTGGCAGCGGGAGTTGCTATGTCACGCTCTGTGCATCAAAAGGTCACCCGGACACACATAGCATCCCTACCTGGCCCGGCCCAACTAGAAGAAACAACGGCTGGAAAAGGAACATTTTTTAGCCGGCCCGGCCAGTCCTATTGGGCGCGTAAGTCGCTTAATATTTATGGGCCGGTCCATACTGGTTTTTACCCACCGCTTCAGGGAAGAATCTTCCCTGAATCGGTTTATTCCTTTTTCTTTTGGTTTCTTTTTCCATTTTCGTTTTCCTTTTTCCTTGATACAAGTTCTTTATTTTATTCTCTTTTAATTATCATTACCTTTTTACTTTTTCTTTGGATTTTTATTTTCCATATTTCTTTTTCATTATGCCATTAGCTTTTAAATTTGTGACATTTTTTTGACAGCGAAATTTTTTCGAATTAGTGAGATTTTTTAAAAATTGTGAAACTAAATTAAAATTTATAGAATTTATGAAATTGTGAAAAATTTAGAATTCACGAACAGTTTAGGAAATTCGTTTTTTTTGCAATGGTAAACATTTTTTGCAATAATAACAGTTTTTGAAATGCATGAACATTTTTTTAATTGGGAAAAAGTTTTGGAATTTCCTGAACATTTCTGAATTCAAGGACATTTTTCAAATTGATGAACATTATTTGATCTCGAATATTTTTATAAATTTGTGAAACTTTTTTGAATAAGCAAACATTTTTATAAAATTGCGAATATATTTGAAGCCGTGAACATTTTTTGAATTCACGAACATTTTTGATCCAGTGAACATTTCAAATCAAATGTTTTTCCTAATTTATGAACATTGTCTGAGTTTTGAATGCACGAATATTTTTTATTATAATCTTTTTATATTTTCATGGACGTTTTTGAATTTTTAAATAATTTTTTAATACATTAACGTTTTCTAAAAATCATGAGCATTTGTTTTCAAACTTATGAACTTTTTAAAAATTCTCAAACATTTTTCGGAAATCATTACATTTTTGGAATATGCGGACATTTTTGAAAAATTAAGAACATTTTTTAATCCACAACCATATTAATGATTTTTTGAACATTATTCTCGCAATTCCTAATTTTTTGGAAGGCCAGAACTTTTTTCAAAAGAAAAATCAGGAATTAAATCAATGTTTTTGTTTTTGATTTTTTTAATATTCGTGTTTTCAAACAATGTTCATAATCTAAAAGATGTTTATTACTCAAAAATAGTTCAATGATTCAGAAAATGTTTGGAATTAAAAAACAAAAAAACTCCCAATTCTTAAAAATGCTCAGAATTTTGGGAAAAGAAACCCAACAATATTACATGTCATAAAAACAAATTCATTTCCAGAAACTACACGAAATTGAAAAAAGGCTAAAAAAATGGCTAGCGCGGTGACTGGGCCGGCCGGGAGAATATCATACGGAACCAACATTCGGTGAAAACCGATGAAAACCACGCGAAAAAAGATGTTTCGAAGTTTTGAAGAAAAAAAGGATGTTAAGAGGTTGATGTTCTATTGCCATGTGGAACTTCTAGTTTAAAAACATTATGAGGTGTGAGCTATGAAAATAACAAAATTAGCATTGAATAGTGTCGAACAGTAATGTCACAGGGCTGAATTTGTTTTTTCATAGCTCACATCTCGTAATGTGTTTGAACGTGAAATTTTGCGTGTCAATAAAACATCACATTCTTAACATTTTCAGATTCTGTTTGAAACTTTCAAATGTGGTTTCCATGAAGTTTTCTCTGAGTGTTGGTTTCCGTATGATATTCTTCCAGATCGGCCGTGCAAAGCACCTACAGAGGCCCCTTAAAAAATACTCCATGTGTCCCAATAATATAAGATCATTTTGCAAGCTAAAACAACTTGCAAAACGATCTTATATATGGGACAAAGTAGTATAACTTAAGACTCCCTGCGATCCAAATTAATTGCCGCAACTTTAGTACAATTTGGATCAAAGGGAGTAATTGTTTCTTAAATGACGTCATAGCGTCTCTGTCTCCAACACTAAGACAATTGCTTGGTTTCGATTCTTCCTTTCTAATAATAAAAATCTCCCCGGAATGCCGAGTGGCTCACACGTGTAGGCCATATACGCTGACATCATTTTCGATGGTTATTACTACTCGTCGAGAATCAATGTTGCCTTTTTTCCCTCATTGCTTTTCCTCGGTCTACGCTTCTATGGCTTTCTATTTTGCTAGTATGATCCTTTTGAGTGTGCATTGATATTGATTGTGTGTATGCATTCTAACTATGTAGAGATATGATGTTATTGTACTTTGCTTCATTATGAGTGTGTAAAACATTTTTTCGGGGATTGACGCAAAAAAAAAATATCCTGGCATGTAACACTAGCCCACTCATTGGAGATACCTTTAGGAGTTAGGAGGCCTCTCAACTTTACACTATCAATATGCGACTGTGCCCACTGGTCATCCTTGTTGTTAGATGCAACTTATCTTCGGTAGACCGACTGTCTTAAAGCATCCACAATGTCAGACGTTGTGGTGACAAAATAAAAAATACCATAAAATCAAAATGCATCTAAGTGCCCAGGCGCTTCTCATGGGGGGAGAAACGGGCCAGGCGCTCGATGCATGATTTCATGATGACGCCTTACCTGACACCATCATTCAACAAAAGAACTGTTAATCGGTTGGGAATTTGCCCCTATCATCCGTGCTAAGCATCTTTGTTCCATGTTGTGCCCTTAAGGAACACCATCGCGATTCAGGAACTACAAGTGGTCGTCGTTGAGTCTGACAAGCGAAGGGAGGTTGCTAAGGAGGAGATGCGTGCGATTGAGCGCCGCCTGTCAGGTGTGTGCTAAATTTTACATGTATCCTGATTTTTTTTCTTTTTCCTTCTTGTCCAGCTGCTTTACCAAGATAATCTACTCGTCCCATGCTTGGATGATGAGATTAGACAGCTGGCCCTTCACTATCGGCGGTCTGTCACCCCACTAGACAATGTACTCAGGAAACTCTTTTCCAATTTTGTCATTTCAAGGTGCTGGCATACGCTTTGCAAAGGTGCACATGGGAGTGCTAATGGGTTTTTCTCGTTAAACAAGATGGTAGCCCCATGAGCTTCCTTGACATCTTCGTCAAGTTCGACCGGCTCAGGTGGTACGGGTGAGATGATCGGCTGCACGTGAGGGGAATCAGATTGTTCTGGTGATGTTTAGGATGCATTACACACACATGAACCTCTGTGACATCATGCGAGAATCAACGATTAATAGAGTTGGGAGTCAGATCCACCCACATAGATTCTTCGAAGAAGTCTGTGTGTGAGCTTTTCAGAGTAGAGCTGTATTCAAGTATGAGGGGATGATAGAGCAAATCAAATTGACCATGTAATGTTGTCTCTATGTCGGGCAAGATAAGTTGGCTTCAGTGCCAATGTTTTTTTAACTTTGCGCTTGCTTTGTCACTGAGCGTAGTCAATTGCGAGCTGCCTTTTGTTTTGCAGCTCATTTGGAACACTATTCTACTCGTTATGTCTGTTTTTTTATGCTGCCTCCACTTCACACCTAGCAAACTATTCGAAATGTCGTCTGGCGTTTACCCATGCCTAACAATTTGCCATGTCAATGGCGTTTGGATGTAAATGAAGAGGATGATGAAGAATTATCTCTTCACGAGGAGTAGATGCACGTGGAACCGCATGTAGTGCTGCACCCTCTCGGCGCGGACTCCTCAGGACAACCGTCTTGGACTTTATTGGTCCTCAAGCTTGAGGGCGACTTTAAGTTTGCGAGAGCAACAAACTCGGTGTCGACAAGTATGTCAAACATGATGTATCTATCAAACTCGATCGAGTGTACTAGACGCACCTTCTTCGAAAATCGGGTAGGGCGGTTAACATTTCGCCATACAGACATATTCAATCCAATCCTATTTCTGGCAACGATAATAATAATAAACAGTTCAACTTTCTTCTCGGTTGCATTTGGCTTTTGCACCAAGGACACAAGGGGTAATTTTATTTTTATATAGTTTACTCAATGGAGGACATTGTAAAGGGTAAAAAGCCGCTTGTGTTGGAACCAGAATGACCAAAACCGACGAGCACAACAAGTCCCTTGTCCTGAATCCCATCTCCGAGGGACCAGGTTGCACTGTCAATACATGGGGCATTCTCAAAGAGTGATCATACGATGGCAGACGATATGATACTACGATAACATGATGGGATGATCATCTTTGCTGCTTATAGATTCATGTTCCATTGTAATGACGCACTGGAAGCAGTGATGCATGCTTTGATGCAGGACATGGCCTTGGCCATGCAACACACTAAGCTTCCAGTTGGTGCGCAGTCAAATTCGTCGATGACCCTACCGATCTTCAGAGATAAATCACTTGTTGCTCTCCGTATGGTCATCTAGCATTGGACATCAAGTACAACCGGGTGTTTATTCCACAAAAGTTTTATCATAGTCAGAATAGAGTAGCAGATTGTTTGGCGAGATACAGCCATACTGAGTGATAGAGTTCCCTGATAGTCTATGTGCTAGCCTATTAAAATCTAGATACTATCCTCATGGCAACATGTTGGATACGTTTTTTTATAGAAATTCATCCGCGGTTTGGGAAGGTATTGAAGGAAATATGCCCTAGAGGTAATAATAAAGTTATTATTTATTTCCTTATTTCATGATAAATATTTATTATTCATGCTAGAATTGTATTAACCAAAAACATAATACATGTGTGAATACATAGACAAACATAGTGTCACTAGTATGCCTCTACTTGACTAGCTCGTTAATCAAAGATGGTTAAGTTTCCTTACCATAGACATGAGCTGTCATTTGATTAACGGGATCACATCATTAGGAGAATGATGTGATTGACTTGACCCATTCCGTTAGCTTAGCACTTGATCGTTTAGTATGTTGATATTGCTTTCTTCATGACTTATACATGTTCCTATGACTATGAGATTATGCAACTCCTGCCATCGGAGGAACACTTTGTGTGCTACCAAACGTCACAACGTGAATCGGGTGATTATAAAGGAGCTCTACAGGTGTCTCCAAAGGTACATGTTGAGTTGGCATATTTCGAGATTAGGATTTGTCACTCCGATTGTCGGAGAGGTATCTCTGGGCCCACTCGGTAATGCACATCACTATAAGCCTTGCAAGCATTGCAACTAATGAGTTAGTTATGGATGATGTATTACGGAACGAGTAAAGAGACTTGCCAGAACGAGATTGAACTAGGTATTGAGATACCGACGATCGAATCTCGCAAGTAACATACCGATGACAAAGGGAACAATGTATGTTGTTATGCGATTTGACCGATAAAGATCTTCGTAGAATATGTGGGAGCCAATATGAGCATCCAGGTTCCACTATTGGTTATTGACCGGAGACGTGTCTCGGTCATGTCTACATTGTTCTTGAACCCGTAGGGTCCGCACGCTTAAAGTTTGATGACAGTTATATTATGAGTTTATGTGTTTTGATGTACCGAAGGAGTTCCGGGTCCCAGATGAGATTGGGGACATGACGAGGAGTCTCGAAATGGTCGAGAGTAAAGATCGATATATTGGACGACTATATTCGGACTTCGGAAAGGTTCCGAGTGATTCGGGTATTTTTCGGAGTACCGGAGAGTTACGGGATTCGGGGAGTATATGGGCCTTATTGGGCCATACGGGAATAGAGGAGAGAGGCCAAAGGAAGGAGGCCCGCCTCTGGTCCGAATTGGACAAGGGTGCAGCCCCTTTCCTTTTCCCTCTCCTCCTCTTTCCTTCTCTCCTACTCCAACAAGGAAAGGAGGAGTCCTACTCCCAGGGAGTAGGACTCCCCTTGGCGCACCCTCCTCCTTGTCCGCCGCCTCCCCTTGCTCCTTTATATATAGGGCTGGGCACCCCATAGACACAACAATAGATCTCTTGATCTCTTAGCCGCAGCGGTGCCCCTCCACCATAGTCCTCGATAATATTGTAGCGGTGCTTAGGCGAAGCCCTGCGACGGTAGAACATCAAGATCGTCACCACGCCGTCGTGCTGACGAAACTGTTCCCCGACATTCTGCTGGATCAGAGTCCGGGGATCATCATCGAGCTGAACGTGTGCTAGAACTCGGAGGTGTCGTAGTTTCGGTGCTTGGTCGGTCGGGCCGTGAAGACGTACGACTACATCAACCGCGTTGTTCTAACCCTTCCGCTTTCGGTCTACGAGGGTACATGGACAACACTCTCCCCTCTCGTTGCTATGCATCACCATGATCTTGCATGTGCGTAGGAATTTTTTTGAAATTACTACATTTCCCAACAGTGGCATCCGAGCCTGGTTTTATGCGTAGATGTTATATGCACGATTAGAACACAAGTAAGTTGTGGGCGATACAAGTCATACTGCTTACCAGCATGTCATACTTTGGTTCGGCGGTATTGTTGGATGAAGCGGCCCGGACCGACATTACGCGTACGCTTACGGGAGACCGGTTATCCCGACGTGCTTTGCACAGAGGTGGCTAGCGGGTGTCAGTTTCTCCAACTTTAGTTGAACCGAGTGTGGCTACGCCCGGTCCTTGCAAAGGTTAAAACAACACTAACTTGACAAACTATCATTGTGGTTTTGATGCGTAGGTAGGAACGGTTCTTGCTCAGCCCGTAGCAGCCACGTAAAATTTGCAACAACAAAGTAGAGGACGTCTAACTTGTTTATGCAGGGCATGTTGTGACGTGATATGGTCAAGACGTGATGCTATATTTTATTGTATAAGATGATCATGTTTTGTAATCAGTTATCGGACAACCCGGCAGGAGCCATATGGTTGTCGCTTATTGTATGAAATGCAAATGCCACTGTAATTGATTTACTTTATCACTAAGCGGTAGCGATAGTCGTAGAAGCAATAGATGGCATAAAGCGACAAAGATGCTACGATGGAGATCAAGGTGTCGCGCGGTGGCGATGGTGATCACGACGGTGCTTTCGAGATGGAGATCACAAGCACAAGATGATGATGGCCATATCATATCACTTATATTGATTGCATGTGATGTTTATCCTTTATGCATCTTATCTTGCTTTGATTGACGGTAGCATTTTAAGATGATCTCTCACTAATTATCAAGAAGTGTTCTCCCTGAGTATGCACCGTTGCGAAAGTTCTTCGTGCTGAGACCACATGATGATCGGGTGTGACAGGCTCCACGTTCAAATACAACAGGTGCAAAATAGTTGCACACGCGGTATACTCAGGTTAAACTTGACGAGCCTAGCATATACAGATATGGCCTCGGAACACGGAGACCGAAAGGTCGAGCGTGAATCATATAGTAGATATGATCAACATAGTGATGTTCACCATTGAGACTACTCCATCTCACGTGATGATCGGGCATGGTTTAGTTGATTTGGATCACGTGATCACTTAGAGGATTAGAGAGATGTCTATCTAAGTGGGAGTTCTTAAGTAATATGATTAATTGAACTTTAATTTATCATGAACTTAGTCCGGGTAGTATTTTGCAAATTATGTTGTAGATCAATAGCTCGCGTTGTTGCTTTCATATGTTTATTTTGATATGTTCCTAGAGAAAACTGTGTTGAAAGATGTTAGTAGCAATGATGCGGATTGGATCCGTGATCCGAGGATTGTCCTCATTGCCGCATACGTAAGAATTATGTCCCTGATGCACCGCTAGGTGACGGACCTATTGCGGGAAGCGGATGCGTACGTTATGAACATTTGGCTAGCTCAATATGATGACTACTTGGTAGTTTAGTGCACCATACTTAACAGCTTAGAATCGGGACTTCAAAGACGTTTTGAACGTCATGGGCCATATGAGATGTTCCAGGAGTTGAAGTTAATATTTCAAGCAAATACCCGAGTTGAGAGATATGAAGTCTCCAACAAGTTCTATAGCTAAAAGATGGAGGAGAATTGCTCAACTAGTGAGCATGTGCTCAGATTGTCTGGGTACTACAATTGCTTGAATCAAGTGGGAGTTAATCTTCCAGATAAGAAAGTGATTGACGGAGTTCTCTAGTCACCATCACCAAGTTAGTAGAACTTCGTGACGAACTATAGTATGCAAATGATGACAAAAACGATTCCCAAGCTCTTCGTGATGTTGAAATCAATGAAGGTAGAAATCAAGAAAGAGCATCAAGTGTTGATGATTGAAAATACCACTAGTTTCAAGAAAAGGGCAAAGGGAAAGAAAGGGAACTTCAAGTAGAATGACAAGCAAGTTGTCACTCCCGCGAAGAAGCCCAAAGCTGGACCAAAGCACAACCGAAAGTGCTTACAATCGCAAAGGAAATGGTCACTTTGGAAACGGAAATGCCCTGAATATTTGGTGGATAAGAAGGATGGCAAAGTGAACAAGGGTATATTTGATATACAGGTTATTGATGTGTGCCTTACTAGTGTTTATAGTAGCCCTTGAGTATTTGATACTTGTTCAGTTGCTAAGATTAGTAACTCGAAATAGGAGTTACAGAATAAACAGAGACTAGTTAAAAGGGAAGTGACGATGAGTATTGGAAGTAGTTCCAAGATTGATATGATCATCATCGCGCACTCCCTATACTTTCGGGATTAGTGTTGAACCTAAATAAATGTTATTTGGCGTTTGCGTTGAGCATGAATATGACTTGATCATGTTTATTGCAATACAGTTATTCATTTAAAGTCAGAGAATAATTGTTGTTCCGTTTACATGAATAAAAACCTTCAATGGTCATACACCCAATGAAAATAGTTTGTTGGATCTCGATCGTAGTGATACACATATTCATAATATTGATGCCAAAAGATGCAAAGTTAATAATGATAGTGCAACTTATTTGTGGCACCGCCGTTTGGGTCATATCGGTGTAAAGCGCATGAAGAAACTCCATAAAGATGGATTTTCGGAATCACTTGGTTATGAATCATTTGATGTTTGTGAACCGTGCCTTTTGGGCAAGATGACTAAAACTCCGTTCTCCGGAACAATGGAACGAGCTACTGACTTGTTGGAAATAATACATACCGATGTATGCGGTCCAATGAGTGTTGATGCTCGTGCCAAGTATCGTTATTTTCTTAACTTCACAAGATGATTTGAGCAGATATGGGTATATCTACTTGATGAAACATAAGTCTGAAATAGTTGAAAGGATTTCAGAGTGAAGTGGAAAAATTATCGTAACAAGAAAATAAAGTTTCTATGATCTGATCGTAGAGATGAATATTTGAGCTACGAGTTTGACCTTCAATTTAAACAATGTGGAATAGTTTCACAGCTCACCCACATGGAACACCACAACGTAATGGTGTGTCCGAACGTCGTAACTGCACTTTATTGGATATGGTGCGATCTATGATGTATCTTACCGATTTACCACTATAGTTTTGGGGTTATGCATTAGAGATAACTGCATTCACTTTAAATAGGGCACCATCTAAATACGTTGAGACGACACCGTATGAACTATGGTTTAGCAGTAAACCTAAGATGTCGTTTCTTAAAGCTTGGAGTTGCGATGCTTATGTGAAAAAGATTTCAACCTGATAAGCTCGAACCCAAATCGGAGAAGTGCGTCTTCATAGAATACCCAAAGGAAACTGTTGGGTACACCTTCTATCACAGATCCGAAGGCAAAACATTCGTTGCTAATAATGGATCCTTTTTACAGAAGAAGTTTCTCTCGAAAGAAGTGAGTGGGAGGAAAGTAGAACTTGATGAGGTAACTGTACCTGCTCACTTATTGGAAAGTAGTTCATGATAGAAATCTGTTCCTTTGACTACTACACCAATTAGTGAGGAAGCTAATGATGATGATCATGTAACTTCAGATCAAGTTACTACCGAACCTCGTAGGTAAAGCAGAGTGAGATCCGCACCAGAGTGGTACGACAATCCTGTTCTGGAGGTCATGTTACTTGACCATGACAAACCTACAAACTATGAGGAAGCGATGATGAGCCTAGATTCCGCAAAACGGCTTGAGGCCATGAAATCTGAGATGGGATCCATGTATGAGAACAAAGTGTGGACTTTGGTGGAATTGCTCGATGATCGGCAAGCCATAGATCTTCAAGAGGAAGACGGACGCTGATAGTAGTGTTACTATCTACAAAGCTAGAATTGTCGCAAAAGGTTTTCGACAAGTTCAAGGTGTTGACTACGATGAAGTTTCTCACTCGTATCTATGCTTAAGTCTGTCCGAATCATGTTAGCAATTGCCGCATTTTATGAAATCTGGCAAATGGATAAACAAAACTGCATTCCTTAATGGATTTATTAAAGAAGAGTTGTATATGATGCAACTAGTAGGTTTTGTCAATCCTAAAGGTGCTAACAAAATATGCAAGCTCCAGCGATCCATCTATGGACTGGTGCAAGCATCTCGGAGTTGGAATACACGCTTTGATAAGTTGATCAAATCATATAGTTTTATACAGACTTGCAGTAAAGCCTGTATATACAAGAAAGTGAGTGGGAGCACTAAAACATTTCTGATAATTATATGTGTATGGCATATTGTTGATCGGAAATAATGTAGAATTATTCTGCAAAGCATAAAGGAGTGTTTGAAAGGAGTTTTTTTTCTTCAAAAAAAGACCTCGGTGAAGCTGCTTACATATTGAGCATCAAGATCTATTGAGATAGATCAAGACGCTTGATAAGATTTTCAATGAGTACATACCTTGATAAGATTTTGAAGTAGTTCAAAATGGAACAGTCAAAGAAAGAGTTCTTTCCTGTGCTGCAAAGGTGTGAAATTGAGTAAGGCTCAAATCCCGACCACGGCAGAAAATAGAAAGAGAATGAAAGTCATTCCCTATACCTCAGTCATAGGTTCTATAAAAGTATGCCATGCTATGGACCAGACCTATTGTATACTCTGCCCTGGTTTGGCAAGGGAGTATAATAGTGATCTAAGAGTAGATCACTGGACATTGGTCAAAATCCTTAGCGGAATAAGGATATGTTTCTCGATTATGGAGGTGACAAGAGGTTCGTCGTAAAGGGTTACATCGATGCAAGTTTTGACACGGATTCAGATGACTCTAAGTCTCAATCTGGATACATATTAAAAGTGGGAGCAGTTAGCTAGAGTAGCTCCATACAGAGCATTGTAGACATAGAATATTTTGCAAAATACATAAGGCTCTGAATGTGACAGACCCGTTGACTAAACTTCTCTCACGAACAAAACATGATCACACCTTAGTACTCTTTGGGTGTTAATCACATAGCGATGTGAACTAGATTATTGACTCTAGTAAACCCTTTGGGTGTTGGTCACATGACGATGTGAACAATGGATGTTAATCATATACAGATATGAATATTGGTGTTAAATCACATAGCGATGTGAACTAGATTATTGACTCTAGTGCAAGTGGGGATCAAGGAAATATGCCTAGAGGCAATAATAAAGTTATTATTTATTTCCTTATTTCATGATAAATGTTTATTATTCATGCTAGGATTGTATTAACCGGAAATATAATACATGTGTGAATACATAGACAAACATAGTGTCACTAGTATGCCTCTACTTGACTAGCTCGTTAATCAAAGATGGTTAAGTTTCCTAACCATAGACATGAGTTGTCATTTGATTAACGGGATCACATCATTAGGAGAATGATGTGATTGACTTGACCCATTACGTTAGCTTAGCATTTGATCGTGTAGTATGTTGTCGTTCATCAAATGACATCACATGTCTATGACTAGGAAACTTAACCATCTTTGATTAACGAGCTAGTCAAGTAGAGGCATACTAGGGACACTCTGTTTTGTCTATGTATTCACACATGTATCAAGTTTCCGGTTAATACAATTCTAGCATGAATAATAAACATTTATCATGATATAAGAAAATATAAATAACAACTTTATTATTGCCTCTAGAGCATATTTCCTTCAGACCTCGTGGACGATACACTATCCAGATCAACCTATGGTCATCTTGCCGCTGAGATTAAAGCTCACATGGTTATTAGGTAGTTTGTTCTTTGTAAAACTGGTCGAGAGCATAATAGGGTAGCACATCTTTTGACACATTATAGCCATAACGAGTGTTGTACTGCAGGTCCTCCATGTTGTGAGGGACAGCTGTCTCGAGATTGTAACTCTGTCATTTTAGAATAAAACTCCTTTTTACCTCGCAAAAAAACTCTATAACCATAGGATAAAATCCTTTTACCCTCGAAAAAGGAGATTCTAATTGTGCATCTAACTTTTTGTTTGCATTTGGTTTTTACGCCAAGAACACATGTCATCTAAGTTTACATAACAACTTGTTAAGTCTCAGTCGACTGAGACCTCGTAAAATCTCAATCTCAATCGATGCTATATCTATGAGATTTTACGTTGATATTCATGCAAAACTTTCTTTTTAGTTTTTTTTTCTGTATGTTATGTCACTTGACTGAGACTTGATTAAATCACACTAATTGAGACGTTAAAATCGACGGCGAGTCTTTCTGGTGACTTCAGAATTTCAAGATGATATACCAAATTTCGGTCTTTCTATGACTCATAAAGATAGAGTGTGCGTGTGTACGTTCATATGGGTGAATGTATGCGCGTGTATATGCACTTACGTCTGTATTGTGTAAAAAAAAATCTTGCAGCTGCATGGACGCTGCAAAGAAAGCATGATATCCTGTGCTAAATTAACAGCACGTCCGTCTATCGTGTACCATTTCCCTTTACCATGTCCCACTCTCACGTGTCCGTGTGCGAACAAGCATCGAGACATAATCATTTCTTTTGGAGGGTCACCGAGACATGATCTTTTTCTTTTGAGGGAATTGAGACATGATCTAGCGTGTACAGTTTTCAGAAGGTTTTGGAATCGGACACGCGTATCCGCATCTTTCCCTTGGTGGGTGCACGTCAACATCGGAGAAAGCGATTTTCCTAAGAAAACCGTAGCTGAAGAAAAAAGGGTTTGAATTTGTGACTGGTGCTTCTCCCTGGAACGAAAAGGCCAGCAATAAAAGACCGGAGGACAGATGGCGGCCACCCCTGAACCCGAAAAGGCCTTCGAAAAAAAAAACCTCCGTGCGTTGCACTCAAAAGTGGCGGGCCCCCTGGCCGACCTGACGGCGTGTCGTCGTGTTGGGTCGACTCGAATATCCCACCACGCCACGCCATCGGATTCCAACCTCCCTCTCGGCCTCACCGATCTCGCCTCGCCAAGCCAAGCCCACCAACTGGGTCACGCCGCATCGCATCGCGATCCAGCGCCGTCTCGAGCCTTCCATCCAGAGCCCTCCCAAACCCCTCCGCCGACCCCCCGAGCCGCCGCCGCCGCCGCCTTGCCGGAGATGGTGTACATCGGCGCGCACGGCGTGGAGACGCTGAAGCGCTACAGGTACAGCGGCCAGGACCACTCGGTGGTGGCCAAGTACGTGCTGCAGCCCTTCTGGAGCCGCTGCGTCACCCTCTTCCCGCTCTGGATGCCGTGAGTGCCCCCTTCCGCCTCCTCCCCTACTCTACTTAATACTGGTTAGAGTAGATGGCTGTGGTTTAGTCAGTGGTTGGAGAGTAGATGCGCCCAAGAGGGTCGAATTTGTGGGTTGGGGAACGGGGGTGACGCGTCATAAGCTTGCTTTGAAGGAACATTTTAAGAGAGGTAGGAACTTAACTCAATGAGAGGCAGGTTAATATCACTGAAACCTTGTGGCTGTCACAAACTCCCTGAGCTGTTTGGATTGGCAATTTGTTTGTATATTACTGTAACTTGTCAGGCTGTCAGTGTCAGTAGGCGGTGATTTGCATGCCAGTCGCTCTAAACACAGTAACTTAATGAGATGCAGGCCAATATGACTGAAGCCTTCACAAACTCCCTAAAATTGCAAGGATTGACAATTTGTTTGTACATTACTACTTTAACTTGTCAGGTCATCAGTAGTCAGTGGTTTTCATTACAGTTGCTCTGAACAAAGGAAATGTGGTTACATGCCTGCCTAGTGTAGAGTGTGACATCTCTTTACCTCATTACCTGTAAATTATACTATGATATTTTGATTAACTTAGATGATCAATGGCCAAGTGATTGAGCTTGAACCACGGGTGACAGAACAATCAAACTTGATATTCCTGTTTTCATCTTACGGATTAATAACTAGCAGGATCGATCTTACACTTATTTTTTTCTCTCGAACACGCATCAAAACACTCGTCTTTCGTATTAGAAGGCGAACACCCAAATGGCGCAAAAGCTACACAACCACCACGAGAAAAACGCAAAAAATCTTGAAAAAACAAAGAACGAAAAAGACACAAAACTATGGACCTAAGTGTGACTAGAGATGTGGCCACAAGGGCGAGGGGCATGCAGGACAATGCTCGGAGCTCCTTGGAGCCTGCCAACCTCCACTGATCTGCCTCACTGAAGATCTGTTGTCTAGGTCCTGGCTGTAAGGGTACTCGTTAACACACGTACTTCTCTGCTGCCATAGTATCTACATTGTTAGGATGGTCAGAGAACTGAGATCTTGCACCTTCTTGGAGCTACATATCAATATTCTATAATCGAAGGAAATAGATTTGTAGTCTTGTGCAAACAGAAAATAAATGTTTTCAATTTTTGTTCTTTTCATCAGAGCTCTTGAACTAATTTATAATTTTTCACGTTTGCATGTATCGACCAACGTATAGTCCGAACATGGTAAGAGATTGATCGATAAATTGTCAATTCTTCCTTGGGTTCATTTCATTTGGAGCAGTCTGTGGTGATCCTTTCTAAATTTTCAGATCACACTCATGGGATTTATGTTTCTACTTACATCTTCACTGCTTAGCTATGTGAGTGTCTTTCTTAATCTTTTTTCTTCTTATTTCAGAGAGCTGCTAAATACCCCCTCTGTAAACTAATATAAGATGTTTTAGGTCAAACGTCTTACATTTGTTTACAGAGATAGTATGTTGTCACCTTATGATGCGTTCCACGTTTTAGGTTATGTCTTGTTTTCCGCTTATGACTCTAATTTCACAGATTTATTCACCCCACCTTGACACAGCTCCCCCTCGGTGGGTCCATCTTGCCCATGGAATACTTCTCTTCTTGTACCAGGTGTGTGAAACTGAGAATGAGATTCCAAATAGATAACACTTCCTTGTTCCGATCTTTACGGCTTCTCCTGTATATGATTACTAAAAAGCATTATTTTGCTTAAGCAAGAGTGTTCCGTTTGATAATTTCTGTAATTCTTGTTTTCTTGCCTATCCACTGGTTTGATGTCTTACTATGACATGACCTGTACAATCTATGGTAAACAAGGAATTTGCTTTGTTGTTCATATTACAATTATGTATTCCTGGCTGATTTTCGAGAAAGGACCCATAGCCACCTAATGATATAAGTATAATTTCACTAAGTGGTTGAATCTAGAGCTATATAGGCCAACTACTGAAGAACAGTTTATCTTAAATCCTTTATTTCAGGTAGCAGAATGAGTAAGACCCACTCTTAGTGGGCAGTTCTGAACTTGATTAGAATTAAGCCTGACATTTACCCCTAGAAGAATTATTTTGTTGTAAACTTGTTTAGCTGACTGATGTAACTATTAATAAAAACACATATGTAGTGTCATTATCACCTTGTAAATCAACATGCGCAAAGCAAACGGGGAATTATCATGTCATCTAGTTCATTGGTTTGAATTAATCAATTATATTTTATTGTGCCTGCTAGACTTTTGATGCCGTTGATGGTAAACAAGCAAGGCGCACCAGCTCATCAAGTCCTCTAGGAGAACTTTTTGATCATGGTATTTTTTCCTGCCCTCTCTCTCTCTCCCTCTCTCTACATCTCAATCTGACAGTATTCAAAATTTTCATTTGGCAGGATGTGATGCCCTTGCCTGCGCTGTAAGGATTTTTTTTATTCGAGGCCTTCACCTTGTCCTCGTCCTTCACTAAAGATATATTTGTCTTATTTATCTTGACTGGGCTCGTCCTTATACTGTGGTTAGTTTGAAGCCTTGGCCCTTGGAAGCACCTTGATGTGCGGAAGGTTGACATTCTGTTATTGGGTGGTTGCTGCTGTCCCATTTTATCTGGCAACATGGGAACAGTAAGGCTTTTAGAACTCAATTGCTCTGAGCATATTCCAGATATCTGCAAAACAAGATGTTCTTTTCTTGTCCGAAATGTTAAAAAAAAATGTCATTTCAATTGTAATCTTGCATTCTTCCTTCTGTAATAATGGGTTTAGAGCCCTGCATGCTGCAGCTTTTGGTGCGGCATGAAGATTGATTTAGTGGGATGATACTACTGATTTTTTTTCTGTGTGAACTTCTGTGTATGCGAACCGTAGTATGAGTTACATGTGGGTAAACCCGATAGAGTCATTTCAGAAAGGTTTGTTACCATAAAAGCGTAGTTATCTAGCCCAGAGTTTTGAGAAACTAGCTCATAATGTTTCTGATATTAGACTCTGCTTTCTCCTTGTGTTGACCTTACACCAGTGTAACTGGCACCTCATAGGTAATTTTTGTCATAGTTGAGTAGCAGATTGGCGCATTACATGCATCCACTTGCTTATCACTTTATCATAGTTTTCTTCTATTTCTGTAAATTCTTCTACTGACCATTGATTTCACATAAGAAACTTAGGAGTCAGCTCAACATTTGCTTCCAGAACTCTCAGACTGCTGTCTTTATGTTTGGTTTTTCACATTTGCTAATGCATTAATTTCTTGGAAGCTCTTATTGACAGTTGTATTTCTCATGCTGCCAGCTACTTTACAAATACTCTTATTCTTCCTGTAATAAATGGACCAACGGAAGGCCTGATGCTGATCTATGTCTCACACCTTTTTACCTTTTTTACTGGTAATTTACCTAAGCAAGACTTGATATTCAAATAGCCTTTTGTTTCTTTAGGTTTTCTTACATTCTTCTAAGATAGGCAATTCTACTCCCCAATTTAGGTGCTGAATGGTGGGCGCAAGATTTTCGGAAATCCCTCCCTCTTATTAGTTTGGTTCCACTTCCATTTGTTCCAGGTATGTTACTTAGGAACTACGAATGCCTTTTCTGTTTATTTTGTGTATTATCTCCTCTATTTCGATAATGACTGCTAGCATAGGTATGTACGATTTACTTTACTCCTTTTCTGCTGGAGTGCGAATTACAACTTACATCGGCTACCAGTGTTGCCAACATGTACACAAGTACTCCACGTTACTATTAATAGAAACTGTTTCTGATTTGTTGCTTTAACTTGTATCAGAAATCCCCTTATATGTTATCGTGCTGATTCTGATGATCATGTTTGCTGTAATCCCAACAGTTGGATCCAAGTGAGTTTAAATTCCTTTGTATTTTATTTTTCGAGTAACTTTTTTCATGGCTCCGTGACATGAAGTTAACATATGACTGATTCCTATGCCTGTCATGCAATTTTTCTCTGTGTTCAAGATCCAAAACTTCTGTGAAATTGCTTGCAAATAATTGAATCTTCATGTTCCATGAACCAGTTCCCTTGCAAGTGGTTTGTTTGTGGCATTTACTGCATGTCCACTAAACAGTTTCCAATGGAATAAGCCAATAATCATGTGCTACATATGTCTTGCTGATATTTCTTGCTTACACATGACTGATTCTCCTGTCATGCAGTATTGGTAATGTCCAAAAAGTAGTTGATGCACGGAAAGGGAGCATGGAATTAGCATTAGCAATGGTAAGTTTTTGGAATTTCCTGTATGTAAAATACTTAAAGCTTGTAATCTTTTAGGTTGTAGATTCCTGGACTAGAGTGCTTTTGAAAACTCTAAGCCATCTGTCCATTTGAACTTCAAGAAGCAATCAATGATTTGAATATTTAATATGTATAGTTTTGAGTTTGTGTATATGTTCATATGAATAGTCTTTGTTATCATCAAGCTTGTATTTTTTTTACCGGAAACTGTAGGAGAGGCTCCGACGGTGAAATTTTATTGATAAAATACACAAAAGCTTGCATGTCTTTGGGCAACAAAATTACCAATGCATAATGTTGTATAAATACCTAGTTCGCCCCAAAACTTATAACTAGAGCATCTAAAATGGCAAAGTCAGGTCTTAGCTGCTGGGTTTAATTTTGTAGCTATTATTTTATCTTGGACAGGTGCAGCTCTTACAGATATTCTGCATGCGAACAGTCCAAGTTCCATGTGATTATTTAAATATTCAATTCAACCTGGAAGGCTGAAACCTTGTTTACAAGAAGAAAATACCGATTTTTTGCTTTATCTTCTTACATTCCATGCACATTTTAATGCTTGTATTTTACATTTGGGCTGCAGCTCCTTCCGTTCATTGCACTGTTAGCTGGAGTTGCTGTCTGGTATGGGATCAGAAAGTCTATTCATTGTTTATCGTACAAAATATAACTCTCTGAATGTAACACTAGTTTTATTTATCTTGTTGTGTAGGTGTTATCTCTCTCCTTCAGATATCATGAAGAACCAGCCACATCTGCTTGTCATTGGAACTGGTTCTGCTTTTGGATATTTGGTTGTAAGTTCCTTTTCTGTTGTTGGGTTCCTTGACCCTGACTTGCTGAGTAGTTTGTAATATTGAATAATGTGCTTTCATATTTACGATATGGGTTCCTGCTAAATCGCATGGTGTCTGTCTACTTTTCCTTCTAAAACACAGTATGTTGCATGTACAATTATGCATTGCAAAAAGAAGGAAAAAACGTCAGGGTTCAGAAGCTTCATAGTACTCCCTCCGTCCGGAAATACTTGTCTTAGAAATGGTTGAAAATGAATGTATCTATAACTAAAATAAGTCTAGATACAACCATTCCTAAGACAAGTATTTCCGGACGGAGGGAGTATTTGCATGTTGAATGTTTTTTTTTACCTGTAGATGTTAGATCCAGTGCACCACAAGATCGACTGCCTTCCAAAAAGCAGGCGATACCTTTCTTTTCCCTTGGCATGGATTTAACTCTGAACTAACCAAGCATCAAAACATCCAGACTAAATGATTGTCCAAGTGCTGTTATCTTGGTAGTTCTGGTTGCTTCTGGAAGAAGTAGACTACACACCTTCATCATCTGCCACCTAGTGCAACCTTATTATTGTTCTGTTGCTACATCTACAAATGTTCAAACTATCTAACTTTGTACATCAAACAAGCTGCGAATATTCAAATGTAATCTGTTGCTACATCTTCTAACCATTGATTTCAATAAGATAGGTATAATTCTGATTTCAACGTAATTTTTCTAAATTATTGATTCGTGTAGGTATAAGTCTGATTTCAACACAATTTTTTCTAAATTATTGATTCGTGTAGATATGATCTAGTATCACTTAATCTAAAACTTATTGCTTTCAAGACTTCAATTCTGTCCCTTCCACGCCGAGGAAATTTGTCAGGCGGTGAAACGCCTTCCTGCACGGAAAGCCCCGGCCCGGACGGCTTCACCGCCGAATTCTTGCTGGCGTGCTGGCCCATCGTCCGGCAGGATTTCGGTGACATCTTCCGGCAGCTCTACGAGCTGCGTGGTCAGGGTTTTAGCTACCTCAACCAGACGTTCCTCACCCTGACTCCCGAAGCGCGCAGCCGCGCGTGGCCTTGGTGACTTTAGGCCCATAAGCCTAATTCACCTTGTCGCCAAGATCTTCGCCAAGGTCCTGTCGCTCCGTCTCGCGCCAAAGCTCAACGCCCTTGTCAGCACGTGCGAGAATGCATTTATCCTTGGTCGCAGCCTGCACGACAATTCTGTCCTTGTGCGCCAGTCTGCGCGCCTATTGCACCAGCTCGGCGCCCCTCGTGTCCTCCTGAAGTTGGCCATTCCTCTTCGACGTCCTTTGCCAGTACCGCTTTGGCGCCCGCTTCTTGGATTGGCTGGCCATCTTGCTCTCCTCGGCCAGCACAAAGGTGCTCATCAACGAAGATCCCGGCCCCGCCATCTGGCACAGGTGTGGCTTCCGCCAGGGCGACCCCATGTAGCTCCAGCTTTTCGTCCTCGCGGTCGACATGCTGGGTCTCCTTCTCCGCCGCGCCACGGAGCTGGGCGTCTTGCAGCGGCTGCACCCCCGGTGCCTGGTCCCCTCGGTCTCCCTCCACGCCAAGCACGTGATCCTCTTACTGCCACCCCACCCTTAGCGACATCGCCGCCGTCAAGAGCATCCTACTGCTCTTCGGCCGCGCATCGGGCCTCCAGGTCAACTTCTCGAAGAGTTCCGTGACCCTGATCCGGTGCTCTGCCAATGATGTCGCGCCCGCTGTCAGCCTGTTGGGCTGCCCCCTAGCAGTGTTTCCTATCACCTAGTTGGGCATCCCATTGACGTCGTGCCGCCCCACTGTTGCACAATGGCAGCCCGTCGTCGACAAAACGGTCGGCATGCTACCTACTTGGAAGGCACAACTCATGAACAAGGCTGGCCGCATCGCGTTCGTAAAGGCCGTCTTGAGCGTGATCCCGATCCACTAGCTACTCGCTTTGGCACCCCCCAAGAAAACCATCAGGGCGCTCGAAAAGATCCAGCGAGGCTTCATGTGGGCTGGGCGTGCGGAGGCGAACGGCGGGCACTGCCACATTAACTGGCAACGCGTTGCTAGGCCGGTCTCGCTCGGAGGCTTCAGTGTGCGTGACCTTGCCCAGACTAGCCTTGCACTCAGCATGCGATGGCTATGGTTCAGCCGCACGGACAACACCAGAGCATGGGCAGGCCTTGACTTGCAGTTCACCGCCGAAGAGCGTGCATTTTTCTCCACCACCATGCAAGTTGGGAACGGCATGGAGGCCCTCTTTTGGGAAGATCGATGGATTGACGGGCGATCCATTCGCGAGATTGCGCCCCTCCTATATGCATGCATTCCCAAGCGCCGCCGCAAGCTCAGGACCGTCGCCGATGGGCGTGGGACATTAACGGCACGGTTGGCATCCATGAGATCGGGCAATACTTGCAACTCTGGCACACAACCGGCCGCACAACCCTCTCCGCCGAGCCGGACCGCCCCTCCTAGAAATGGAGCCCCCGCGGCGTCTACTCCGCCAAATCGGCCTACATCGCCACTTTGTGGCTCCATGGGGCCTTCGCCGCATGGAAGCTTACCTGGAAGAACTTGGCACCCCCGCGCGTCTGGTTCTTTCATTGGCTCACCCGCCGTGGCCTGCAGCACCCCGCGCGATGCCCCCTCTGCGACCTGGCCCCTGAGACCATGCACCACCTCATGCTCGCCTGCCCCTTCGCCCGGCAGATCTGGTACGAGGTGCTGCACTGGCTCAGGCTCTCCTGTGTCCCGCCCGACAATGAGTCCTCACTCAACGACTGGTGGCAATCGGTGCGGCGGCTCACACCAAAGCCCATGTGCAAGGGCCTCACTTCCGCGACCCTCCTAGTCCCCTGGATGATTTGGAAACACCGTAATGATTGCATCTTCTTCCGAGGATGGCCCTCGGCCAATGACCTGCTCACGACGATCAAGGATGAGGCCGCCCTTTGGGCCAGAGCCTGTGCTTTAGGGCTTCCCGCCATCGCTCCCCAAACGTGGGACGTTCACTGATGTGCTCACGAGCATTGTAACAGCCTCCTAGGAGGAATGTAACCCAAACTCTCTTTCTTTCCAATGAAATGAAATGCAAGCTCTCCTGCGTTTTCTCGAAAAAAAAGATCTTGATTCTGTGATTTGAGATTATAAACTCAGAAATGTTGACAGACGGTGTGCAAGTTGAGTTATCTGTGGGAAACTGGATAGTTCCATTATCCACCTGGACATATGGAATTCACGGCAAAAGCACATAATGACTATAACACATGGGCAAGCAAATCGCCTTACAACTAACATAGGCTAACATAGGCTCACAGATTGAACTCATGTTCTGTGCTGCATGCAGTGGCACTCCATTTTCAGAATAAGCATCTAATGGCACACAGTTCCTCCTTGTTATTTGTGCTATTGCATGTTGCTTTTCCGTGATGATGCGGGGTTTTATGGCTTGACTTGAAAGTGGCATGCATAGCGCATACTCTAACCTTTGATCATTCTTAATCTTTTATTTTTTTTCTGGAATTGTTACTATTTTTCCATAATATAAATGAACTTGCCATGCATGGACAGGGAAGGATGATACTTGCTCATTTGTGTGACGAGCCCAAAGGTCTAAAAACAGGAATGTGCATGGTATGTCTGTTGTGTACGTAGTGTCATGTTTTCGCTCTGCAAAGTGTAAGAATAATTCAAAATAATGACTAAATATCTCTTATTTCAGGCTCTGGTGTTTCTTCCTTTTGCTATCGCAAATGCTCTCACCGCAAAGATTAACAATGGGTAAGTTTCTTTATGTTTGCGGCGCCTAGTATTGCCAAATTGGAACTGTACCTTTGTGCAGTTAAGCTAAACGATGCATCATTTTTATTGACAGGACTCCTTTGGCTGATGAGCTTTTGGTTATTCTTCTGTATTGTGCAACCTCAGGTGAAGTACTGCACTCCAACATTTAGTTTGAGATGTCCGTCTCAGCTGAATAGCTTTGCATCTTTCTTGCAACCTAAGTGACATAAATAAATGTCCAACCATCTCATGTCTTGTTTATTTGTAACAGTGGGTCTTTACATGCATCTCGCCATTTCGGTTTGTCATGAAATCAAGGATGCTCTTGGAATATATTGCTTCAGGTCTGGAAATCTCACATGTTCTTTTTTTTTTTTGGCGCAATGAAATCTCCTGTCATCTTACCATTCTAAAAAGTACCATATCTAACACCACTCTTTACTGTTTCGCAGGATAGCCAGAAAAGAGGCTTGAATTTGCCTGAATCCCTACGTAGCAAGCATGGGAAGCATTCTGCCTTCCAGACTTGTCTGTCTGCATTCACAAATCTAACATTACAACAACCTATAGCCATGGATGCTCAACGAATCCTGTCTTTGGAACTCCATGGCCACCGGTTATTCATCATTTTAAAATGCTGATAGATAATATCTTGTGTGGACTGTAATGCAGATTTGTGTTAAGTAGCGTATGTACATGTGGTGTGGTCGGTGTAATGTACATCATGGGTAGGGAAGCGGTAGCTTTCTTAACTTAAAACTAGATGGTGGGATGACCGTTGTTTGTAAGATTGTGTTCCATGAGAACATGACGTTGGACTTCTGTGGGGTGCAAAGGCTAGTCTAGCCAAAGTTTTTTCCTTTTTCTTTTGAGAGGAGTTGATTACTGGTTAGCGAATGTAACTTTGGGCGGTGTGAGCCGTCTCGTGAAACTAATTTACGTGGCTTGTAGGTTTCCGTTTAGAACAAGTTAGTAATGCCGTATGAGTGCTAAAACTCCCTTCGTTTTAGAATAGAAGGTGTATCGACTTTTGTGCAAGTCAAACTTATGTATGTTTTCATAGCAAAAAAAGGAACTTATGTATGTTTGACAAATATAATAAAATATCGACATCTATAGTACAAAATAAATGAAACATGAAAATACTTTTCGTAATGGACCTAACAATATGGTACTGTATTTATTGATTCATTTTTTCTAAAAACATGATCAAACATGCACATGTTTGATTTTTGAAAAACTAATACACCTTATATTTTAAAACGGAGAAAGTGTATATGTATAGTACATCCAGTGACTATTATCCACATGGAAACAATCCCTAGCATGCTTCAACTCCATCACAAGTACTCCCTTCGTTTAGAATTACTTGTCACAAAAATGGATGTATCTACAACTAAAATACATCTAGATACATTTATTTCTTGGACGAGTAATTTCGAACGGAGTAGCAACTACAACATCACAGTCAAACAGATCGGAAGATCTAACCCTACCACATGGACAGATCTAGCTAGAACTAGTAGAGAGGAGGTGGTGATTGAACTTACAGACACCATTGGAAGAGCCGTAGAGGAGGTGCCTGACACGTCGGAGAGGAGGAGTCGACCCGCTGCCGCAGTCAACCGGCCACCGGAGTAGTTGCGCCACTTACCTCATCATTGAAGTGGATCCGCGCCGGAGGGAAACCACAAGAAGGGGGAAATGGTGGCGGGAGTTTTGTCGCGGCGGTCACCCTTGATATATAGGACGACCGAATCGGCGGGCGGTGACTCGAATTCGTCTCGCCGCTTTTTCGGAGATGCGCTGTTGCTCCCGCCATCTCCCTCCCCTGCGCGGTCTGGCGGGCGTTCCCCTACCCTGCATCGCTCGTGCCTGGCTCGCTGAAAATGGCCTATTCGGCCGTTCCTTGCGGGCCTGGCTGAACGGTGCTTTGAGGTTCGTGCTATGTAGGCCAAACAGTAAATATAGACATCCAAACAGCTCATTTTCATCCCACGCTGGCCTGGCCCGACCTAATGCATCCTACTAAATGCGTCCATATAGCCGTGGTGTAGAGAGAGAGTAGCATCCGTCTGCCTCCTCTCGCGGCTTTGTAGTGGGCCAGCCCATTAGTAGATACGAACACTAGTTAGTTTGTTCGCTTTTTCTTTCTTTCCTTTTATTGTATCCTGAAAAATAAATGTGCATACTTCAAAATTACTATACCTAATATAGATGATTTCATCACACATTTAAAAAATCTATTGGCAACGCAAAATTTATTTTCATCAAAATATATATAAAAGTTGATAGCATTAAAAAAAAGGTTCGTGACATTTAAAAATGTTAACGTGTTTGCAAAAAACATTCTTACATTTTCAAAAAAATTCTTGCTTACTTTTTGTAAAGAAATATTACAATTTAAAAAATGCTCACAAAGTTCTTAACATGGCCATCACAATTATAAGTAAATACATGATTTAAAAAATATTCATTTTTATAATTTCACGTTTGAATAATAAGTTCGTCAATATTTATAAAAATATTTATACAGTGTAAAACAAATGTTCACTAGTCAAAAAAATGTTCAGTGCGTATTAAAAATTCTACATTTCTTTGAAAAATTGATCGAGTATATATTTGAAAATGTGTTGTTCATGTATTTGATAAATGTTTAACGTGTATCAAAAAAATGTTTCATATGTATATGAAAAATGTACAACATGTATTCAAAAAAGTTGACATGAATTTCATGAAACAACAAAGAGAAAAACAACAAAAAACACATAAAACATTAAAAAAAACATGGTCACTCGGTTTGCTGTTGACTAGTTGACCATTGACTTAAAAACATAAAAAAATAAGGAATTCTGAAATAAATCTTACATATTTAAATACAGTTCATGAACTCAGAAAGTTCACATATTAAAAACATCAAGGATTTGAAAAAGTTTGTGCATTCGAAAATGTTCACGGATTTGGAAAAAGTTTGTGCATTTGAAAATGTTCTTGGGTTTAAAAACATTTCATGCATTTTGAAAAGTTCCACGAATTTAAAAAAATTGTACATTTTAAAAAATTGAAGGATTTAAATAAAAGTTCTTTAAGGCAGAAAAAAATCATGAATTTGAGATAAATACGTGCATTAAAAAATGGATTGCGGATTCAGAAAAAGTTGTGAATTACAAAATAGTTCATGAGTTTAAAAATAAAAAATGAAAAAACCGAGTGAAAAATAGAAAAAGAATAAAAACCATATAGAAAAAAAGGCAGAAAAAACACTGAGGCCGGATGTTTCCCAAAACCACTGGAAAGAGTGCCAGAACCGGAACAAAGGCTTTGTTCGAAAAATGGTTAACTGGCCGGCCCAAGTGAATCAAATGTGCATCAGTTGGCGAAAATGCCTAAAAACGACGCCATAAGCGCCAAATAGGGTTTGGGCAATAGGCGAGAAATAGCCCAGCGACGTGCTACAGATAGTACTACCCTTCCTCCGCCATGACGTTTCCTTGAGCTGGAAATGAGCAATTGTCTGGGGGACAAATCATTTGGCCTCATAAGAGTATATATAGCCAAACGTCCCAAATTCGTCTCAAACGCCCGAGCGAATCACCCGGTCACTGACCAGTCATAAAAATGTGATCTAGACGGGCTCAAACGTCCGGACTGACCGACACCCCTCCTATCTAGCTCAAATATGGGGCGGACATGGTGCGCCTGGGCGTGTCCGCCACGTCAGACTCGACGACCCTACCCCACCATACAATATGAGGGGGTGTCGATTAGCCCGGACGTTTGAGACCCGTTTAAGTAGACCGCCTGAATCGCATTTTTGTGACCGGTCAGTGACCAGGCCATTCGTCTGGGCGTTTGAGACGGGTTTGGGGTGTCCGGGTGTAGATGCTCCAAGGGCATGTCACGGACATCAAAAGCGGGCCCTCAAAAGCCCGTACCTGTCCGACAACTCTCAAATTATGTTCTCTGCTTTTCTAAAAAAAAATGTTCTCTGCATCATTATACATCATAGTTTAATTCTTAAAACCATGTAAAGCATGAAAAAAAAGAACCTATGTACTACGTAGATCAACTACATCTCCTACTCTAATCCTCGTCGCTGGAGATGTTCATGATCTCTGCGCCAGCTCTGGGTACATTGGCAACAGCCACAACTCCGACTCTCGCAGCTCCGTCGGCTCCTCCATGGTCGCCTCCGTACCGGCCGCCGCCGCCTCCGCCACCAGATCAGCGAAAAGCTTGTCCATCTCGGCCTGCCGCTGGTGGAGGAACCGGCGATTGGCCTTCACCTCTGCCTTTGACTGGATGGAAGTGAGGATGGCCTCCTACTCCACCACCTTCACCACCCAGGCCAGCTCATACTCCGTCAGCGCCTCGAGCACCGAAGCCTAGAGCAGGGGGCGTCGGATCCATGTCCTCCTCCATGGCCGCGTCGACGTCCTCCTCTCCCACATTCTATATGGTCGCGTCGGCCTCCTACCCTCCTCCCCTTGCTGCTGCTCCACCACCACCTATGTGTCGGCCTTTTCCTCCTTGTCCCGCTCCCGCGATTCCCGAGGCAGCCTGACTGCAATTCGGACTTCGCGCTGAGCCCAGATCTCCTCGAGCAGCTCGAGGCACCGCTCCGACGTAAGCATCGTGTATGTGGTCACCCGCTGCCAGGCCTTGGCTGTCACATCCGACAAGCGGAGAGGGAGACGTGGCTCGGGCTGGCGGTGCGGAGAGGGAGGCGGAGAGGAAGAGAACTGGATTGGCTAGGGTTGGGGTCGCCATCCGTCTTAAAATAGCTGAACTTGGCCCTCGAGTGGCGAGCCGGAGCGGCACCATGTGGTGTTCACACCCCCGGAGAAGACGTCCGTCGGGCTGTTGGGTTCCCGAGTGATTTCATGTGAGACCACAACTCCAGTCCGACGTGGCAGATGCGTCTGGGCACTTCCGCGGCGTCCCATATCTTCCTCAGATATGGGCTGGATATTAGGGGTGCCGATCAGCCCTACGGTTGAAGGCCGGTTTGAGGTGTCTTGCTTGCCCCGTGCAGGGGGGGGGGGTGGGCATGGCCGGTTCCCGTCGCCGGGTGGCAGATGCAACTTTTTTCTTTCTTACCTTTTTTGTGAGGGGGTGCTTTTTTTAGGGTTTGAGGGGGTTCTTTCGTACCTTGTTGGGAGGCGAGACGGGAGCAGCGTGAGCATGGGCCGCGGAGCAAATGCTGTTGTCTGGTTAATCTAGTGCAAAACTGCACTGTGTACTGTACTACTTGGCAAACGTACGATCAGTTTCGATAAAAAATATTATGATTTGCACGCACACACAATAAAATCCCGTCTCAACAACAAAATACAATTGGCCCGGTTTGATATAGGCGAGTCATCTGAGCCGGCGCGCTTTTATTCCCCTCTCGTTAGGGTTTCGACTCCTCTCGGCGGCGGCGATTCCATCGCCCCATCGTTGAGACCTTCCATCTTCCCCTAAACCCCCCTCGCCGGTGATCGGCGGCCCCTGGGGTCTCCACGTCCGACGTAGAGTTGGGAGGGCTTGGAATCAACCGCCTGCGGAACGAAGAAACCTCAGGCAAGAGAACTATGGGTGATACAGCTTCTGGATCGGGCAGATTCACGTCGGACTTGGAGGCAATGATGGAGGAGTTGGGATTGAAAGAAGGCGATCTCCAGGACGTAGTGATTGAGGACGAAGAGCTTCTGGAGGAGGCGACTCGCTGGATGGCGATAGCTAGGGTTCACACGGACCGTACCTATAGCCAATACTGGTTTTTCAGAAACATGAGGGCGGCCTGAGATCTGGCCAAGGGAGTGCAAATCAGGCCTCTCGAGGACAACCTGTATACTTTGCAGTTTGCATGCTTGGGCGACTGGGAACGTGTGATGCGGGATGGGCCGTGGTCTTTCAAAGGCAAGGCTGTGGTGCTGGAACCCTATGATGGTTACACAAAGCCATCCTCGATCGAGCTCAACAAGATAGAGATCTGGATTCAGATCCATGACTTCCCGAACGGCTTTTTCACAAAAATCAAGGCTCTCGCATCTACAGTGGGTGAGTTTATATATGCAGAGCCGATGGCTCATGATTTTGAGGGAAACTTTGGTTCGGGTGAAGATCGATGTAACCAAACCACTCAAGAATGCCGTCTCCTTGGTTGTCAGAAAGAAAGATACAATACAGAGAGAAATCTTCAGGGTGAGGTATGAAAGGCTCCCGGACTGGTGCGCTGTATGTGGTTATCTGGGACACTTGTATAAGGAGTGTGGAGATGGAGTTTATACTCCAAAGGAGCTGATTTTTAAAGACCTGAAGGCATCTTGGTTCAAGGGGCCTGGCAAAGGTCCAGGAGAAGGACGTGGCTCGAACGATGGTGGAAGTTCCCGAGGAGGAAGAGGCAATGGCCGCTCGGGGAGAGGGCGAGGCCGTGGGCCAACACAACATGCTAATGTATCACGTGAGCCCAGTAATGACAGTAGCCCAGACCTGGATGTCACCATGGGGGAGGCAGGAAATAACAGGAAGAGGGGAGCCGGTGTGACGGACCCGGCTATGCCAGTAATAAAGCAGCCAGCAACAGACTCGTCAGGAAAAATGCTGATGTTGCCAGCCCCAGAAACACCAGACAGCCCTTTGACCAAGCAGGAGACAAAGAGGAACAAGACCGGAGGAATAAGCAGTGAAAAAAATAGTGGGAAGAACCCGACAATACCCAAAAACCCTGATGCGCGTTCTGGCGGGCCCCCGATGGGGTCGCGCCAAGCGCAACGAGCCTACTATGTTGGAACTGTCGCGGGGCTGGCAAACCCGCGACAGTCAGAGAGCTTCGTGATATGACGAAGCAATTTACCTCCTCTGTACTATGCATTCTTGAAACACAAATAGAGGGATCGAGGGTTGAGAATATGAAGGGTTCTTTGGGTTTTAATAATAGTTTTGCAGTCAGTAGCTCCGGTAGAAGCGGAGGTCTTGGTATTTTTTGGAATGATGAAATAAAGCTTGTTATTTCTGGTTACTCGAAGTACCACATTGATGTAACTATTGAGGAGATGGTTGAGATCAAAACAAGGGTCACTTTCATTTATGGTGAAGCTCAGGTGACCGAGAGGCACAAGACATGGGATACACTTCGAGGAATAGTGGGCACTAACCAAGTTCCTTGGCTGGTCTTGGGTGATTTCAATGAAGTCCTCCACGCTCATGAACACGATGGCGTTGGAAGTAGGAGCCAAGCACAGATGGATGCATTTAGAGACGCCCTAGACACTTGTGGTTTGACGGACATAGGGTACGAAGGGAATGACTGGACCTTCGAGAAGAAAGTGGCGGGAGGCACATACACAAGAGTCAGGTTGGATAGAGGCGTCGCAAACCCGGCGTGGCCTATTGCCTTTCCCTCAGCGCGTTTGGAGCATGTAACAACAGCGGGCAGCGACCATTGTCCCTTATACGTAAGCTACGTGCATGGGGCTGCATGCAGGAGGGCTCCACGTCCATTTAAATACGAACTTGCATGGGAACGGGACCCAGCGCTGGAACCAGTGGTTCAGACAGCGTGGGCGCAGCGACAAGGCCACTCTATCCAGGAACTAAGCGACAAACTAAAGTCGCTATCATCCGATCTCTCGCAGTGGGACATATCGCATTTTGGTCACATCAGACGCGACATTCAGCGTCTCAAATCTGAGCTACAGGAGTTGCGCGTGATCCAAGGAAGATTTGGGCCATCTCATGCAGAATTGAAAATCGTGGAACGCTTAACAGAACTTTATCACAGGGAAGAAATTCTTTGGAGACAAAGGGCCAGGTTGGAGTGGCTCATGCATGGCGATAAGAACACTTATTTCTTTCATCTCCGGGCAAGCAGAAGGAGGAGGAAGAACCATATTAAATCGCTGCAGAGACCGGATGGAGAAGTTACTGACAACCTGGTGGAGATGGAGGCCATGGCAACAAACTTTTATCAGAACCTGTATACGTCCGAGGGAGTCCATGACATGGATGAGGTGCTTGACACTGTCCCTGTCAAAGTAACAGAATCGATGAATGATATGCTGAATGCACCATACAGCCAAACCGAAGTGAAAGATGCTTTGTTCCAGATGTTCCCGATCAAGTCTCCGGGCCCTGATGGATTCCCAGCTCACTTTTTTCAACATCATTGGGATACCTGTGGGGAAGATGTGACAACGGCCGTCCTGAAAATTGTGGAGGGAACAGAATCGGCCGAGTGCATTAATGACACCATCTTGGTACTCATCCCCAAGGTAAAAAACCCAACCCTCCTGGCTCAATTTCGCCCCATCAGTTTGTGTAATGTTTTATACAAAATAGCGTCCAAGGTTATATCTAATAGATTGAAACAAGTGCTCCCTGAAATAGTCTCAGAAGAACAGCCAGCTTTTGTGCCTGGCAGACTGATTACAGATAACATCATCACAACATATGAGTGTTTGCACTTCATGAAGAGGAACAAAGCAAAGAAACACCAGACATGTGCTCTCAAGCTTGACATGATGAAAGCCTACGACAGGGTTGAGTGGCCTTATTTAAAAGCAATAATGTTGAAGTTGGGCTTTACTGAGAGGTGGGTTAATATAGTCATGAGCTTGGTCACTACGGTAAAATTTTCTGTTTTGTTCAATGGGAAGAAGTTGCAACAGTTTATCCCTTCAAGAGGGATCAGACAGGGGGACCCGATCTCCCCATACTTGTTCTTGCTAGCAGCAGAGGGCCTTTCGTGCCTCCTAAAATCAAAAAGTGAGTCGTCCAACCTGCATGGTCTACGGGTAGCTCCATTGGCGCCACCAGTGAACCATCTCTTATTTGCTGATGACAGCCTGCTGTTTTTCAAGGCAAACGGTGTGGGGGACAATGAGGTCTACCAGGTTCTGGAAACTTACTGTCAAGCAACTGGACAATGCATCAATTACTCAAAGTCCTCCGTGTACTTCAGCAAAGGAGTTCCGGATTCAGTCAGACAAGAGATCAAGGACACTCTGAACATCCCTAATGAAACACTAAACGAGAAATATTTGGGGATGCCGTCAGATATTGGCAATTCAAAAAATGGTGCTTTCAAGTACCTCAAAGACCGGTTGTGGAGTAAGGTGCAGGGCTGGATTGAGCAAACTATGTCCATGGCAGGAAAGGAGGTGCTGGTGAAGGCGGTAGCCCAGGCTGTCCCGGTCTTCTCAATGTCGTGCTTCAAGCTACCGAGGGGGCTATGCGAACACCTTAATATGCTCATCAGAAAATTTTGGTGGGGAAGCAAAGAAGGAAAAAGAAAACCCCACTGGGTTTCGTGGAAATCTATGACCCAGCCCAAAAGCATGGGGGGTTTGGGATTTAAGGACTTTGAATTATTCAACTTAGCCATGCTGGCCCGCCAGGCTTGTCGTCTTTTGCAGAATCCCGAGTCCCTAAGTGCAAGAATTCTGAAGAGCATCTATCACCCAAACAAAGATCTCCTAGAGGCTGATTTGGGGAACCATCCTAGTCAGGTTTGGAGAGCGGTTGTAGAAGGAAGGGACACTCTAAAACTCGGTCTGATCAAGAGAATCGGTAATGGAACCTCTACGACGATATGGACACAAAACTGGTTGCCCAGAGATGAACAGAAACAACCCTACGGAAGTCTAACGGCCAATCCACCAACGTGGGTATCTGAGTTGATATTGAGTAATTCAGCTTCATGGAATAAACAGCTGGTTGAGTCTACGTTTTTGCCGATGGATGCTCAAATGATCCTAGGGATCCCACTGTGCACCCGTAATCTCCCAGACTTCTGGGCCTGGCATCATGAGAAACATGGTAATTTTACTGTGAAGTCCGCTTACAACATGCTGGTACGCATAAGAGCTCGAAGAGAAGCATGGCTAGAAGAGGGACCGGGGCCTTCAAGCACAAGGTCTGAGGAGGGAGCCTGGAAAACCCTGTGGAAAGCGGCGGTTCCAGGGAAAGTACACATGTTCTTATGGCGGCTTGCCAAACATTCACTTCCGACAAATGATGTGCGTGCTCACCGGCACATGGCTGATTCTCCACAAGGCGGATAAGGCGGCGTAGGGACTCATGGCGCCACTCGCTTGTGGAATGCACCCGTCGAGAAGCGTTTGGGCACTTATGGAGGAAGAGATCATGCATAAAATCATAACCACTACCGAGCCCAAGGCTAAACAAAGTGGCTATTCACACCGATGGAATCGTTCTCTCCGGATGATTTTGTCCTCGTGGCAAGAACATCAGGTCAATATGGCATGCAAGACGCAAAGCCATCCACGAGTCAATTTTCCAAAGCCCCCACGCTACACACGGCTTCATCACGAGCTTCATTACGGAGCTGGGAACACTAAAGGGCAACAAGGAACAAACAAGGACGAGTGGATCGGCCTCGGTGCAAAGAGCCACACAACCAAAGAAGCCGCCACTAGGCTATTGCAAGATACATGTGGACGCCGGAGTGCGTGGGAGAACAGGAGGTTCTGCAGTAAGCAATATGCAGGGACGAAGGGGGGAGTTATCTTGGTAGCTCGGCGCTGGTGATTGAAGGAGTCACCGATCCCGGCTACTTTGGAAGCAATGGCGTGTCGGGAGGCACTAGCCCTCGCCGAAGATCCGGGGATCCACTAGTTTATAGTGGCATCGGATCGCCAACAGTGGTCTCTCGACATATCAAGGAGAACCAGAGGACAATATGGAGCTATCACAAGCGAGATCAATCTGGAAGTTTCCCTTTTCCAATGTTCGTTTACTTTCGAGAGTCGTCTTTGTTAATTCTGAAGCACATAGATTAGCTAAGTTTTGTTTAAGTCAGGGCCCGGGACGCCATGTCTGGCTTGGCACCCCATATGACCCCAGATGTATCCCACTTCTTGTGGAATTCCATGAATAAATTGGTTTTCCACCCTTAAAAAAAATTCGATTCTTTTATCCCTAACCGTCATATCTCCCACCTCTGGAAAGTACGTAGTCGCTCCCTACTCTGTCGGGTACTTGGGTTGCTCCTTCGCTAGATATGGCAAACACGTTCGTAGACATCAGCTGCCCCGGCGGGACCGACGCTGTTGTCAGCTTGCCGTCCCTCGTCTCACGCCCACCGGGATTGCAGCACAGCCATGCTGTATGCCCGCTTCTACTGTTGACCGGTTCCAGCACACGGTCGTCATGGTTGTAGCAAACACTGCCATGATCCAGCAAAAAAACTCGGTAGCAAAAACTAAAAAATGGTCAACTGAAGCAAAACATTTAGTCAGTTCCAGCTACAAACAATACCGGTTGTAGCAAAAAAATGCACTGATCCAACAAAAAAGAACACGGTAGCAAAAACCAAAAATGGTCAATTGAAGCAAAAGAAATTAGTCGGTTCCAAAAAAAACATCGATTGTAGCAAAAAAAAGCCACTGATCCAGCAAAAAAAAATCTCAGTAGCAAAAACCTCTAATGATCACTTGTAGCAAAAAATTAGTTAGTTCCAGCTAAAATTAACAATGGTTGCTACAAGAAAGTTATGTCAGAAAACTAAAAAAAAGATTGTAGCAAAAGAACTAGAAGGTTCCAACAAAACATAATGCTTTTTTTTCGAAAAGGGGGGACTCCCCGGCCTCTGCATCAGATCGATACATACAGCCAAATTTTATTAGAAAGCAAATAGTTCAACAAAGGTCTAAAAGTCACAAAGAAAATAAAAAGAGCTCACAAAGAGCCTAGAACAGCAGCCATAGCGCCACAACCGGCCAGCATAAATAAGATAAGGAAACTAATTGCCTATCCTATTACATGACCGCCATCCAAACCGGTTGAAAATATCCCGTGCTACCATCTCCCAACGGATAGATCCAGTAACCAAACGCTCCCTGGCCTCCGTCAGAGTGAGTAACGACCACATACGGATCAACCCAGTGGCTCGGAAGATAACTTGCAAAAAATGAAAATTTGTTGTTCTGTTAAAAACCAGGTCATTTATGCAGTTTCAGACTGCCCACAATAAAGCACATACTCCTACACGAATGTGTCTCGCTGTTTCGGCCTCTACCCCGTTAAGCCATGTTCCAAATAGCGGGCAGTCGAGAAAGAGGTGTTTGATGGTTTCATCTCGATCACAAAAACTACACCTAGTAGGTCCTGTCCAGTTGCGCTTTGCCAAATTAACCTTGGCTAAGATGACTTGTTTATGCACAAACCATATAAACACTTTAATTTTTAATGGAACTTTGACTTTCCAAATATGTTTGGAACTAGGAATGGAGCTAGAATTGATAACATCGAGATACATCGATTTAACTATAAACTCCCTAGTCCTAGTAAGCTTCCAGCGCAACTGATCGGCTTGTTGAGACAACTGGACCTCCATCATAATGCTGGTTCCAGCAAAAAAACGTTGGCTGACAGGAATGCGTCCAGTTTAAGCAACGGTGGATACTAGTTCCAGCACACCGCCTGGCCGGTTGCAGCAAATGCCGACACTGGTTCCAGCAAAGTGCTGGCCAGGTCGTAGCCAAACATCGATGCAGGTTGCAGCGAAAAAATGGTAACCGCGGGTGGTAGCAAATTACCGGGCAGGTTCCAGCAAACGTTGAATACGGTCCCAACATTTGTGGTTACCCGCTGTTCTACCATCAGGCCAGGTCGAAAAAGGCCGGATTGAAAAAGGGAGAGCTAGGGGGGGGGGTCCATCAGAGACAGGGTGGGCGAACGCTGCATGGAATCTAAGCACGGCGATGTACGGCCATGGCTGCCGTGTGAGGTGGGGTTGTGCTCAACTGTATGAGCTTCGGGGGCAAAAATGGCGGCTCTGTCTTGTGGATTTGTGGATGGACGAGAGAAGAACGAGAGGGATAAAAGGTAGATGCGCTGCGAGCGGTGGGTGGGCCCCCACAGCCACGTCTTCCCACGCATGCGGCTTCGACGGAGACACGTTTCACAAATCATGAGTGCGCGTTTGTTACATGGGCGTGGATGTCACCCCGATTCAAAGATTCGCGAGCGACCGGCCGAGCGTTTCGGCCGTTGCGCTACATGTAAATGTTTCCCTTTGATATATGTATTTTTTTGTCACCCTACACAAAAGAAAAATCCCGGCTCAACAACAAAAGATAATTGGCCCAGTTCGATATACATATTTGTTTTTTTAATCTATGCCACATATGAAAGTATATTGTTATCTTGAGCGTGTTAAATATGTATTTCTGTATGTACATTTTTTTGTATTTTGTCGCTGTGGAAATATGTTTCTGAAAAGGTCCTCCATGGAGTGTTTTCGGTTTATTCAGTATCATGCTTTGATGGTCATGGGCATGCCTAGCATTTTTTTACGGAATTGCTAATTTTCATCCGGATGAAATCAATTCGCTTTCATTCGTTTTTCTGTCCGTCCGATCCTTGTGTTAAGATTCGTGTTTTCCACTTTTCCTTTCCACCCTCGGGATGTTTTATCGGGCCTGCAACGTTCTCCTGAGACCCGTTAATCCTGGCGGGTTGTGTGTCCTAATCGTTTTTTTCTCCTCCATTGACTTTATCTGTTTTCATTCACCATTTCGTGCAGCTTGGAGGCAGAGAGCCATGGCGATTTTGGCTGCATAGCTTAGTCGCCGATCTCTCGAGGCCGAGCCGGTGGTTAGGCGTCCGGTCCTCATCCCCCCTCCCCCTGCTCCTTCTCCTTCAAGCGCGTGTTGAGGGACTGGCGAAATCGACGCATGGTGATTCGGCGGCGGTGCCTTATCTGCTCCCTTTGATTTCGTGCGGCTCCTCCTTTGCTGTGGTGTTCTCTGAGCCTGCGCCTCCCCTCTCCATCCAACGAGGTTGGTTTGCTAGTATCCCTTCCCCCTGTCTTCATTTCACTGCTTTTTTCTGTTGGATTTTGCTAGATCTGGCTTAGTGGCGTGTTCTTCCCATGTGTAGTGGTGGATCCCAGTTGTTTTAGGTTGTTTGTGGTGGATCCTAGATGTTGGATTTCTGCTGCAGATGGAGCAAAATCTAGTACATGTAGATGCAACAACATCTTGTTTGTTGTAGATGTACCGGTTGTTCCCTCATGTCTATTCTTGATTTCTGCCCCCGAATGTCTCTGTAGTTGTTCATGTGTCGAGTAGTTTAGGTCCCTATATGTGTGTAGTCCATAGATGTGTGGATGTAAATGCTGAATCTAGTTCCTAGTTATTTGGACTGTAAGTTTGTATGATCCTACTTGTTTTTGTCAGTGATTTGGACTGTAACTTTTGAGCGGATTGGAGTGATTTGGACTGTATTTTATCAGTTAAGCATTAGTGATTTGGACTGTAGTTACAGTTTTTATTAGCCCATCTTACTCTGTAATTGTCAAGTGTTTTCTCTCTGGCTTTGTAACTTCAGCAATGTGTAAGTCACAGTAATCTACTCTGAATTTTCCACTCTTTTCCAGCACATATTAAACTGAATATCAGTGTACTTACAGTCTAATTTTTAATGTGAATTAACCCTGTCTCTTACTATTCTATGTACTTAAGTTTCCAGTCTAACTGCAGTGTAATTATCGCAGGATCCTCAGTGTGTTTTACATTGTAAATCCGGGTGTATTTTCAGTCCGAGTTTCAGTAATTTTAGTGAATTACCTAGGATTGTTAGTGTGTTTTACACTGTAAATCCCAGTGTATTTTGAGTCTGAGTTTCAGTAATTTTAGTGAATTACCTAGGATTGTCAGTGTGTTTTACACTGTAAATCCCGGTGTATTTTGAGTCTGAGTTTCAGTAATTTTAGTGAATTACCTAGAATTGTCAGTGTGTTTTACACTGTAAATCCCGGTGTATTTTCAGTCTGAGTTTCAGTAATTTTAGTGAATTACCAAGGATTGTCAGTGTGTTTTACACTGTAAATCCACGTGTATTTTCAGTCTGAGTTTCAGTATTTTTTAGTGAAATGCACTGTATTTTACAATGTAAGTCTCGGTTGATTTACAGCGTAAATCTTATTGCATTTTGCTCTGTATTTAGTTGTTTTTTACAGTGTAATTTCTCACTGGATTTACAATGTAGTTCTTATTGCATTTTGCAATGTATTTTAGTTGTTTTTTTACAGTGTAACTCTTGTTGGATTTACACTGTAATTCTTAATGCATTTGCAATGTAATTATCTTACTGGATTTTACAGTGTAACTCTCAATGGATTTACACTATAATTATCTTAGTGAATTTTACAGTGTAACTCTGAATGGATTCACACTGTAATTCTTCTTTACGAATTGCTAATTTTCATCCGGACGAAATCAATTCGCTTTCATCCATTTTGTGAGCCGTGTGATCTCTGTTCTGAGATTCGTGCTTTTTTTGGTCTCATTTGCTGGTTTTACATATTGGGCCCGCTTAATTTTCCTGGAGACCCGGTACGCTTTCCCTTGCTATCACCCGCCAGTTGCCTTTGTCATTTCTTCTGATCATTTCAAAGACGCAACCGGAACAGAGGCTTGAGAGAGCGACAACCATGGCGATTTGGAGCTCCGCTCGGCGCTCGATTCAGTAGTTGGTGGTCAGTTGTTGGGATTCGACTGGTTGTTTGATTAGGATGGCTCGTTTATTTGTTGTAGTATGCACAAATGGTCAATTCGAAAATGCTGGAACGCCTCGGTCCCCTGTTCATTTCGATTAGTTGGGCTGGGTGTAAATGGTCAATTCGGATGGTCATTTTGATCTGTTAGGGTTTTCTAGGTGTATGAGTTGGGTTGTTAGGAGTGTATTTTCCAGTGTGATTCTCACTGTATTTTTCATTGAATTGGAGTGTATTTTCCACTCAAACTTAGTCAGAACTTATGTTCATGTGAGATTGTTGTAGAGTGACCTTTTCTTTATCACTGGATTTACACTGTAAATCTTAGTTTTTACAATTGCTTGCAAGCGAGATTAAGGTGTTTTTGTTAGTGTAATTACAGTCACTTTATGTTGTAAGTACAGTGCAAATTGTAGTGTAATTTTAGGTTATTTTATCTGTCTTTGTTAGTGGATGTACATGTAATGACTCCATCTAATCTTTGAATGTATTCTGGTAATTCATAGTGGATTTTCTTAGTGTAACTACTTTATCTTTTAGTGTAATTACTGTTTCATTTTTAGAGTGACCTTTTCTTTATCACTGGATTTACACTGTAAATCTTAGTTTTTACAATTGCTTGCAAGCTAGATTAAGGTGTTTTTGTTAGTGTAATTACAGTCACTTTATGTTGTAAGTACAGTGCAAATCATAGTGTAATTTTAGGTTATTTTATCTGTCTTTGTTAGTGGATGTACATGTAATGACTCCATCTAATCTTTGAATGTATTCTGGTAATTCATAGTGGATTTTCTTAGTGTAACTACTTTATCTTTTTAGTGTAATTACTGTTTCATTTTTAGTGTAATTTCACTGTAGTGTATTTTACTCTATCTTGTTAGTGCATTTACACTGTAAATCACAGTGGAATTTCAGTGTGTTGTCATCGTAATTTCAGCGTTCCTTTTTGGTATTTTGTTTTGTTTTGCACGAGCCAGCCTGGGTTGCAACTCGTAGTCACCATTTTCCTGCTTATCCCAAGTAGGGTTTCAGCTGTAGTGGAATTACAGAGTAAGTTGTGGAATTTCAGTGGAATTACATTAGAATTACAGTGTGTGTGATGTGCCTTTTACAGTGTAAGTTTAGTTGAATTATAGTGGAATTCCAGTGTATGAGTTGTGCATTTTACCGTGTCAATTTACTGTAACTCTTTGTGTAGTCTACTGTAACTTTATCTGCAACTGTAATGTTAGTTTAATTTCAGTGTAATTCCTGCACCTTATTAGTGAATTTACACACTGGATTTTTAGTGTGATTACATTGTGCAAGAGTCTGACATTTTTTCAACCTCACACTAGACTACATGAGGTTGAATCTTGGCTTGTCTTGGTCTGTTTACACTGTGGTTCGTCTTGGCTTGCAACTGCTAGATTTTTAGTTCATTAGTGTTGCATGAAATCCTGGTTTAGGTTAGTTAGCTACCTCACAAGAGTTCTTGTTAGCTTACCCAGAGCTTGCGCCTGGTTTTGTAGGTTTTATTTTAGTTTTTTAATGCTTATCATTGCTAATCGAGTTTTTTTGTATATTTTGCAGGGTGTTGGAGTGTTGCCTGCTCATTTGTGTTAGTTCTTTATTTCTAGTTTATTATGTATAATTTTTCTTGGTAGGCACCTTAGGTATTTGTTCAATGTAGTAATTTACACTCTATGCAATCTGGTATTGTGTATAATTTTGTTTCCAGGTTGCTTCATTTTCTGGTTGCTCCATTTTTATGCAATCTGGTATTGTGTATCATTTTGTTTCCTGGTTGTTTCAGAATATAGATTTCTTGTTTGTACCAATTAGTGTAAGTGCAGAGCTTGATAAAATGTTGTAGCATTTGAATTTACAAGTAAAAGGTCATAGCATTTTGATTTTGAACTGCTAATTGTCATTTTTAGTTTGAGTGTACTCATTTGATTTTACAAGTAAAAGGTCGTAACTTTTCGAAGTTCCAAGTACAAATAAAAGGTATTTGTATAAAGTACCACAGATTAAAAAATCCAGTCATAGTTTCATTGCATTTTCTTAACAGAAGTATATTTGTAAACATCATCATAGTTTCAGATTAGTGTACAATATTTGTCTGTGCCAAAGGTTTTTAAAATACAGTCATAGCTTTCTGAAATTACAGGATTCCTAGCTTTTTTTGTTCAAGCCTTTTTTCCTAAAGGATCCACTCTTTCTTGACCATGTGATGTAACTGTATTTTTTATGGAAGACTGAGCTCAATTTTGACCATGTGTTGTAACTGTGTTTGCGACACGCAAGGAAGACTGTGAGCTCAATTTTCTGAGTGCTAAAGGATCCACTCACGTTTGTTTCTTTCAGAAACTTGCAAATAGTTTCTCTGTTCCTGTTTCTCTACACTAATTTGGTCCTAGTGTTTCTAGTTTTCTGTTGGTGACACGTAAGTACAGTTCCAGAGCTCTTCTTTTTGGCCCTTGCAGCAACTAACTGGGGATTTGAACTGTGAACAATGGGTGTGGCTGCAGCCTCCCTCCCTTTTTGTTGTCTTTTCTGTTTGGGTTTGGAAAAGGAGGGGGTGGACCGTTAAGTTTGATTCTGTGCGGTCTCTTTGAAAGCGGGACAAGGGACATTCGGGAACAGGAGACCCAGGACTGTCGTCGCATCCTAGTGGATGGAAAATCCGACTGAAACTCAATTGGTTTTCAGCCGGATGTTAATTAGACAGTCCCTTTTTTTAAGAGAAAGATGACTATGTTACAAGAAAAATGAATATGCTTAGCAGGGTATCTAGCCCCTTCTACATTAAAATGACAACTTATATGGTTGTTCCCCTCAAGAAATATAAATATCAATTTTTTTACTTAGCCGTTCGGTTTTTCGGTATATACCATAAAACCCAAAATTTCAAAACGGTATGAAAAGTTCATACCATACCATAAACCATAAAAAATGTAAAATTAGTTTGGTTCAGTTTAATTTTGCATGGTTTTTCGGTTTGGTTTTAAAATGCACAGAGTTTGGAGCACCAGATATTTGCAAGTTTTGTGTAGAATGGATAAATTTGCAAAGATCCAACTTCTTGCAGGATTAAACATAGTCTGTTCTCTGTAGGACAGGAAATCTTCTAGGCAAGCGTAGGTGCACTACTCATGTGCAAGAGAGATCCCGAGACGAAACATTCCGGTCAGGATCGGGGCTCCGTCATGCTGATCGTCACGTCGTTCACCGAACGCACAGGCGGCCCGCTGCCGGCCGGCACCGTGATGTACCCGGGGGCAGAAGGATCCGGCACAAGCATCTGATTGCTAAGGAAGTAGGTGACCTCGTCCATGGCCGGCCTCCTGGACCGGTCGTTCTGAACGCAGAGGAGCGCGACCTGCACGCACCGTGATGCTTGCTGCATCTGCTCATGGTTCCCAAGGCCAAGATGGTCCCTGTCCAGCACCAGCACGTCTCCAACTCTAAGGTCGCTCCAATGCTGCCACACCTGCAGCTCAGGGAGATGGTTGCCCGGTTCAGATAAAAACCACAAGAAATGACTGAGATGCGGATCCCTTACATGTTCCACGAGACCGGTGCAGTTGTCGTTCTCGAACCTATTGATGCTCTGCCCAACTATGATCTCCAGCACCATCACCCCGAAGCTATACACGTCCGATTTGGTGGAGAATTTCCCTTCCGCATAGCACTCTGGAGCTATGTATCCACTTCAGTAGGAAACAGAGGAACGCGATCAATCAGAGTTTCTACTGTGTAAACAAATATGTTGACTTCGGTAATCTACTGGAACTGATCAACTGAACTGAAACCAGTAACTATGTATACAACGTGAAGACGACAAGCAGGCTACTAAGTTATCACAAGTCTTCTTTGGAAATATGGAACAAGTCACATAATATGTATATGTAGTCAGAGAAAAGAGAACAGACTTACTAAGTACCGGCCGTGTTACGAGTGCTTTCATGACTCCTCTCCCTGTTGTACCCTCTTGCAAGATCGAAGTCGGCGATTTTTGCAGCGAAGTTGGAATCAAGGAGGACGTTAGATGGCTTGAGGTCCCTATGAACAATATCCTTCCCAGAATCAAGATGAAGATAAGTAAGGCCACGTGCAACCCCTTTGATGACGTTGAGCCATTTTGCCCAGTCCAGTTTTCGGTAGTCGGCTGAACCTGTCAAATCCATGACGACGCAGATATCTAGATATGGGTCAAAATAAATAGGTGAAATTCATAATCACGACTGAGTGATTGCACAAGTACCTTTGAAATAGTTGCTTAGGCTTTTATTGCTAAGGTACTCATAGACAAGAAACATCTTATCGTCCTGAAAACAATGGCCCAAGAACTTGACAAGGTTCTCGTGCTGAAGCTCGGCAACTAGAGAAACCTCCCTTTCCAGCTCTTTCAGATTTTTTCTCGCAAGTTTTTTTATGGCTATTTCTTTCTTGTTCTCCAGTATTCCCTGTTGGTTAATTCATAAACAGAATCTAGCCTCAGTATGTTGAAAATATGTACTCTTCTCCCTCTAAATGGATGGTGACATGTTAAATGTGGGCATCAAGCCGGTTGGGAAAAAAAAAGTGTGCATCAAGCAATGCGCTGCAGTATGTTGGTACTAAGAGAGGACTGCATCGTAGATTCACAATACCTAAGCTGCAAACCGTAACAGTCAAGCTCTAGAGATTAGTGCTCAGTAATTACTCCGTACCTTGTATACTACGCCGCATCCACCAGATCCTAACCGATTTTCCTCGGAGAAGTTAGCAGTGGCATTCACCAGAGTTTGGTAGCTGTAGTTACCACCCCCTGAACAAATGTGTGAAACCTTGAGTTGAGCTGCGAAACAGTACCCGTAAGAGAGAGAGGAATGGGGAATACCCGTGGCAATCTTTGATTTCCGGCCTCTCCGTTTGCACCACAATGCTACTAGGATTAGTGCGAGTATAGCAGCCCCGCCCGCAAAACAAGAAAGTGCGATCACCTCGCCTCGATCTGTTATCGGAAAGGAAACCAATGTGAAACACAGAGGAGAGGGAAATCCGTTGCAAAAAATGGCGAGAGGAGAGCCCGACGGGTACGAAACCTTTGCTCTGCGGAAGGGAATTGCTTCCTTCCGGAGCCGCGGCGCCGTCGCCCTCTGGGGCGGTGACATTGGTCACGGGCAGGAGGGACGCGTTGAAGAAGGGAGAGCCCGCGTACCGCAGCATGCAGCTGGGGCGAAGGACCTGCATCCCGGCACTGGAGTTGAACTCGTCGGAGAGGCGTGACAGCGCGCCGCGGAGACAGCTGCCGCAGTCCTGCGCCGTCATCTGGGTGATGCACTGGGCCGGCCCGTAGACACTCGCACGGCCACGGCCACGGCCGTCGGCTGCCGCTGCATCTGGGTAGTCCGCTATCCCTGCGGCGGTCCTGGATCTGTTCGCGGTGGCGTTGGCTGCCACCTTGCCGAGCAAGCCGGTAGGCACCTTCTTCGGGAGGCTAGGCGCGTTGCCGTCGAACACGGCCACCGTGTACTCATTGGCATCGAAGCTGCTGAAGTTGTGTGGACTGGAGCGGAGGAGGCAGCTGTCATAGCGCACCGCGGCGGAGTCGCAGTGGGTGTCAAGTGTGCCAAGGCAGGCATTGAGGCAGCGCAAGCACTCGTCGGCTGGCACGTCGGGCCGGCACTGCGCGAGCGCATACTCGTCCGCGCGGTCCGGCCCGGTGGTGGTGGTGACACTTCTTTGATCGTAGCGCGTCACACTGGACAATCTGTCGGACGCGCTAGCTGCCTCCACAACCTGTGACAGACTGTAGCCGAAGCCGCCGTTAAACGGGGAGTCCGGGCTCGAGTGCACGCCGTCGACGTGGACGCACAAGGCAAGGGTGGCGCTGCCGTTGCCGCCGGATGCCGCCACCGCTCTCAGGGTGAAGAGAGTGGCCACAGCTGCAAGGACCTGGGAGGAGGAGGAGGAGGAGGCCACGACCATGGTCTCCCTATTGGTTTGCGGCTTTGCGCTAAACCAAAGCTGCTGGATGGAATCGGGAGTCTGGGACCTGTCGCCATCCTGAAGCGTTGTGCCTTTTCTCCGTCATAGTCAAAGTCTCCCCTCTCCGTCCGCTCCGCGTCTTTTCGCTTCTCGCGGCCGTTGAACAGATCTGATCCGTGGGAGTGGGACCTTTTACATGATCCGAAACATATACGAATATAGTATAAAATACTAGCAAATATGTCCGTGTAACGGGAGAAAAATAATCAGACTATGCAGATGTGATAGAGATAAAAAAAATCTAATCTAAATCAAATGCCAGAATGAGATAAGGACTTTTAAAATGTCATTCCGCAAACTATGTCCGAATGATGTCATGATGAGATAAGGGACTTAAAAAAATCATTTTTATAACAAAAATGTGATGGTCTCATAACGATTTGATTTTCTAAGGTGCCACAATAAAATATTTTTTGACTAAGCAAATTGCATTTGATGGACTATGCCTGAGCTAGATTGATGAATGATGTGTCTCGCCTTGACCTAACGTGACGGTGTTTTTCATAACCAGTAAAATTATAGTACCAGAATGAATATAGTTATGCATGATGCAAAATAAACACTTACTCATTTTCATATAGCTTACAAAAACGAACCCATAGGAAGTTGTGTCAATATTGTGGGGCTCGAACACGGAAACCTTTGTCTAACCCGACACGCGAGGGACAAAATTAAAATTGTAACACAACCTCTACACATCCCCTAGTAAAACCTCAACGTAAGCGATGGTTTATTTTGTTCGTTATTACGGATCTGTTTTAATTTTTGCGAATATTTTCACAAATTTCATGGTCATTTTTTTTCAAATTACCGATATGTTTTGAATACATGATCATTTTTAAAAAATCATGTACATTTTTTATTTCACAAACATTGTTTATTTCATGAGCATTTTTTTTGAAATCATGTAATTTATTTATAATATGCGAAGAGTTTTTTGAAATCATGCTCATTTTATGATATCTCGATAAAATTTTCAAAACTCACAAATTTTTGTGAATATTTTCAAAATTTTCATTGACATTTTTCTCACATTAGCCAATATGTTCTGAATACACGATCATTTTTAAAAATCATGAACATTTTTTATTTCACAGTCATTGTTTATTTCACGATTTTTTTGTAATAATGTAATTCCTTTATAATAATCCAACTGTTTTACAAATCATGAACATTTTATGATCTGTTGATAAAATAAAAATCAAAACTCACAATTTTTTAAAATTTTGAATATTTTTTTTGGAAATTCCGAATTAATTTAAAAGAAGAAAACAAAAACAGAAATGATAAAGGAAAAATGAAAAAATAAAATAAAAAACACGGGCGTCAGGAGCAGGCTATGAGCCGGCCCATTACCGGAGTATGAGGCCTGAAGAGAAAAGGGGAGAAAAAGGGGGGAGTACTAGAGATAAAACCCCGCTCTCCCGTGTGGAAGACAAGTGCCTTAGCCACTGCACTGCTTTAGTGCTCACTTCATGTAAGTGTATTAGTCTATAAGAACCGAACCTCGCATGTTTTTGAAAAATGAATCGTTTTCTTAACTTATAGGTGGCATGGTAGGTAATATTTTGTAACTTCGGGGGCAATGTTAATGACGGACGACCAGAAGCAATAGCCATTTTATTATTAGGGAGAGACTAGCCAAGAGACCGTGCGTTACAACCGGTTGCAACAATTGTGTATTGAGCACTTCATCACAACGTGGGAGTGGGACAGTGAACCAACCTGTGGTTGGATGGTTAGTAGAACAGTGGTATCCCCAGCCTATCAGAGTTCAAATCCTAGTGCTCGTATTTATCCTCGGTTTATTTCAGAATTTCCAGCGATGCGCGTTCAGTGGGAGGAGATGTTTCAATCGGTTACGAGACGTCTACGGTGACTTCATAAAATCTCAAGATGATATATCGGCTCAGTCTCTCGGATGTGCTCATAGGGGTAGGATGCGATTGTATGCGTTCATAATGATGAGTGTATGCGCGTTTATATGAACGCTTGAGTCTGTACTGTTCAAAAAAAAACTTGAGTGGGACCTTCTACCTGATCTGGAACATGTACATATGAAATATCAGGTTTGCTAACGAGTCTTTGAGCATCTCTAGCAGATCCTGCAACCGACCGACCCGCAAAATTCGTTTACGGGCTCCCATAAACAAAATTTACGGGACGAGTGGACGACAGACATGGAGACGGAACAAATTCTGCATACATCATCGTAATTCAACTCGATTTGGAGTTGGTACTCCTCCCGGAGCTCCGGCAGGAGCCGCCACAGCTGCATCTCCGCAGGCGGCGACCTTTCTCGCCTGCCACCACGCGGTCTCGGCCGCCCGGAGCCGCTGGAGGGATGGGTCGAAGAGCCTCCTGAGGCGCCGGAAAGTCGCGCACGCCCGCGAGCTGGTGCTGTGGGAATTCGTGTCGTGGTCTTGTGCGCGCCTCCCTTTGCTGTCCGTCTGAGGAGGGCGGAGGGAGGAGCTGTCGGCCTCGCTGCTGCTATGACGCTATGCCGGGCGAACCCCCTACACCCGTTGTCGGTGTCAAAACCGGCGGATCTCGGGTAGGGGTCCCAAATCAAGGCGTCTAAGGTTGACGGTAACAGGAGACATGGGACATAATGTTTACCCAGGTTCGGGCCCTCTCCATGGAGGTAATACCCTACTTCCTGCTTGATTGATCTTGATGGATATGAGTGTTACAAGAGTTGATCTACCACGAGATCGTAATGGCTAAAACCCTAGAAGTCTAGCCTGTATGACTATGATTATGATTATCCTCTACGGACCTAGTCCTCAGGTTTATATAGACAACGGGGGATCTAGGGCTACACAAAGTCGGTTACAGAAAAGGGAATCTTCATATTCGGCCGCCAAACTTGCCTTCCACGCCAAGGAGAGTCCCATCCATACGCGGGTAGATTCTTCGGTCTTTGTATCTTCACATCCCAACAGTCCAGCCCATGGCTAACAGGCCGGACGCCCGAGGACCTGTTAGTCCATGACTCCCTCAGTAGCCCCTGAATCAGGCTTCAATGACGAGGTGTCCGGCGTGCAGATTGTCTTCGGCATTGCAAGGCGGGTTCCCTTCTCCAAAATAGTCTTCAGACGCAAAGAATGTATCCAGATCTGTAACACAAGCACCTCACATAACCGTAGAGAGTATAATATTCCATGAATCCAATCCGCTGGCAACTTTTTGTAATGTGACATCATGTCTGCCCGGTCATTATTTCGAACCGTTTCTTGTCCTATCTTTCCATGTTTCGAGGCGTGGTTTTTACTGGCACATCTTGTCAAAGCAGAGATCGTGTCCCCTTATTGCGGGATTCTCATCAATACGAGTGTGGGTAATCCAACAGTTCCATTGGGACGATTCCTTAGGAATAGGCAGGTTTCCGGGCTTTAGAAGGAGGTGTTCGATATTCGCTGCCTTTACAAAGGAGCCAAGGGTCATCTCTTTTTACACCGACCCTTTCCTCAGCCCTTCCAACTTCGAGTTCCAGCACCCAAAGTTCGACTTCATTGCTTCAAGCTTCCCAATCATGTCCGGACCCAGCCCACGGGGCCGATGGGTGGCTTCCTCTGTTACGGAGGAGGATATTGCGAAGCTCCGTGCGGCCAGATACCTGACCGCAGAGATCCCCCACAGGCTTCCTGCTCGAGGACAGGTTATTCCTACCCCCAGATCCGGCGAGAGGGTCGTATTAATCTCCCACTTCCTCCGAGGATTAGGATTCGCACTTCATCCCTTCGTCCGGGGGCTCATGTTCTATTACGGACTAGATTTTCACGATCTAGCCCCAGATTCTTTCCTTCACATCTCGGCGTTCATTATCAGGTGCGAGGCCTTTCTCCATATTCCCCCAAACTGAAGGTAGTCGACGGGGAACAAGCGAAGTGTGGCAGTGCTTCAGTGAGCAAGCATACCAATGCTCTCTGGCCAAAAGGTTCCTTCACCGAAACTCCCGACCTACGGCAGCGGGAGTGGTTTTTACGTTACTGAACCCCGCGGTACCAAGTGGGTAGCTATACCTGTGTTCCGATCTGGCCCTCCGATACAGCTTACATCATGGATTAATAAGGGGCTGGACTGGGGATCAATTGACGAAGTGCAGACTTTACAGAGCCGCATCCGGAGCCTCCTTGAGAAAGGCATCGATCTTATCAACGTGATTCAAGTAATGCTGGTCCGCCGGGCGCTGCCGTGCCAGCGTCAGCCTCTCCATATGTGGGGGTTTAATCCGGAAGGACCACGAACCCTCCAACACTTCTTCGGCACTATGCACAAAGGAATGTGGAAGTTGTTTTTCGAAAAACGAAAGCAGTGGCCGGACACCACCGAAGACATCGGCCTTGACTACAACCATCCGGATACCTCGGTAAGCGCTCGGTTCCTGAACAATTTTAGCTATGTATGCCGTAATATGATACTGAGCAAACTATCTTTTTCCAGGGCTGGATAAAGAAAGCTGAGCGAATTAGGTGTTCGGCCCCTCTTCCCGAAGACTCAGCGGATCCCGTACTATCAAGGATGCTGGCCCCGGCATCATACCATATGCCCGTGAAGGAGGACAAGGCGGAGAGCGGGAGGACAAAAGGTGGCCTCCATCCCGAAGGTATATCAGATACTGTGTCTGGGGAGATCAAAAGTCCGTTGCCCGAAGATAAAAGTGAAGGAGAAGCCAACATCCCTTCTCCCCATGGTAAGAAAAGGGCCGCCTCCGAAGGTTGGGAGGAAAAGGCTCCCAAGCGAGGCAAGACGCCCTTGTCGGGCGGCTCGGGCCTGGTGATGACGCCGTCGCACAGTCCCACAGTGAGGACATGCCTTTAGCCAAATCATAAGTGAACAAGGGTGTTTTAAACATATCACGTTCCTTTCCTGTTACCAAGGTAACATCTAGAATATATGTTTTTGCAGCTCGGCACACAGTCTTCCTCAACACTCCTCTTCCTTAGGGGATCTTCTCCCGAAGATGATGGAAAGCGAGATGCCTCCGCCGGCCTCCTCACCCAATAGGGCGGACGACTTCGAGGTATCGTCCCGGAGGGTCTCCCCTGATCAACAAGTGGTGCGATGGATGATGAAGACACTACCCAAAGGTGATACTTCGGTAGCCCAGGGTCCGGGAGCCAACAATAAAGGCCCCGGACTGTTCGGCTTACAGCCGGAGACGACTCTAGGGGTGAATAAACGGATCCCTTCGAAGGCAGGCCGTACTCCTATAGCAGCTCCCGGAGATCCAGAAGTGCCGGATATATTGACGAACATGCTGTGATAGGCGTCCGTCTCAGAGGAGCAGCGTACCTTGATGGGTACGGTGGTTGAAAAGGTTCTATCCGCGAGAAGCGGATTGAATGAAGTCTTCACGAGCCTGCTAAGGTGCTTCGAGGTTTGTACTTTAGTATTTTCGATTGTGTTTTATTCACAAAATGTACCTGTGTATAGATAGTAGCCCCTGAGACTTTGATTGTCTTCCCAAGGGAGGCGAGCAGAGGATAAAAAAGATATGCTCAGGAAATAATCTAATTAATTCGAACACATGCTGTTACCTCACTGGCTAGTGCCCGAAGTACAGAGGTTGCTGATCTGCAGCGGAGGATTGATGAGGCGGATGATGACATCACGCTTATCAACAGGCGGCTTGACGAGGCGCAAGGTATGTTTTTTTGGGGCAGTCATTATATGCATGTGCTTATAATATAAGCATGACGCTAAGAACTGTATACTAAGATATGCATGACTGCAGATGGTGCCGCCGCAGTTGAGATCCTTCGGGCTGAGCTAGCCCGGGCCAAGGAGCAAGCCCGGATTAGTAATGCGGCTGCCGAAAAGACATCTACCGAGATAAAGGCCAAACAGGCTGCTCGGCGCCAATACGAGGAGAAAATATCCACAATGGCGCTTAGGCTAAAGGGTGTCGTTGTCGTGTGCAAAAGTAGGGGCTCTCCTTTTGACCCCTTTACTTGTGCGCGGACAGTCAGAGCCGTTCACCACGGCCACACATCACACGGTAGGGAAGGGAGGCCGGAGAGAAGCCGAAGGCACAAGACAAATAAAGCAACGACAAGGACCAAGGCCACAAGGATCGGATGGGCGAAGCAGGTTTTCCCGGCAAGGACCCTTGCCAGGGCAGCTCACCCACGCCAACCGAGCGAGCCACCCTTGAGCCCACCAATGCTCAAACAGACGCATTGGGACAGGGCTCGGGAGGCACCTCCATGGTGGCATGCAAATCTTTGTGAAGACAAAGAATAATCAAGGTGAAGTGAGGATAGGAAGGCAACCATCCTCACCAAAGGAACCCACAAGACCCCCGGCAAGGTCCTTGCCGGGGATGCCTACGTGCTGCGGCCAGACCCTTGCCGGGCCACCCGGCAAGGCCCTCGCCAGACGCGCCGGCAGGGCCGCTGCCAGGCCCGCACCAACCAAGTTTCCACCGCCGTTCACATGCAGCTGCCGACCCAACCAGTGGCGAGCACTGCGTGGCAACATGCAACCCTTAGTGGAGGCTCCACCACCGCGCCACCTCAGCTGCCTGCCTGCCTACATGGCACTGCATGCATCGCTGGCCAGGGCGCTTGTCGAAGCAAGGAGGAGCGGCGACGGATGGACGGGCCTCGCTCCCGTCCCCGATAAAGCAAGAGGACACCTAAGCAATGCATTAAATACATCTTGTCCTGTAATACGAGGGATAACCTCGCAGCACTGTACCCTTTCCACCTCCTTCTTGCCACTGTGGCGACCCCTTTTCCTATAAAAGGAGGCCCGAGGCGACCAGGAAAAGGATTCGGCTTTTTTGGAGCTCGTTACACCCCGTAGCTAGCTCAAGAACTCAGAATACATCCACCAAAGAAGGACTAGGGTTTTACGTATCCTCGCGGCCCGAACCTGGATAAACGAACCGCGTACTCTCTGTCAGATCCGCTCTTCTCTCAATCCCGCGCCCCGCAACCGTAGTAGGGATCCTTGTGATCCCATAGGTGTCGATCCCACCGACATCTTTGGTGCTCCAGGTAGGGGGCGCAGTTGTGAGAATCGGCTTTAACAGCTAGTCCGACGTTTTCTTCATTGCCATGGCGCCCAAGAAGAAGATGACGGTGGCGGTCGGCTCGTCGGGAGCCGAACGGCCTGTCCCGACGCGGGCGAGCAGCGGACCGGTCACAGAGAGGACCAGGGACGTGGCTCGCGAGCACCAACACCACCCCAGTAGCCGGATCTTGGAAGGCGGCGACGTTCGTGTGCCTGGCAACGGGCCACATGTCGCTAACTCCAAAGATGGAGCCAGGCCCTCCGCAGGTGGCGCGGGGCCCTCCAAAGGCGCCGTCGCACCACCCGAAGGCGATGCGGTGGCCTCGAAGACACCCACGTCGGCGCCCACAAGACTCCTCTCAAAGCCGCGCGAACAGCGTCACCATGCCGAAGATCCTGGCGCCGCCCACGGAAGAGTCCCGAACGCCACCACGGACGCAGAAGACCCGCCCGCTCACCGAGGCACTAAGCGAAACGGCATGCGACCGCGGGACCATGATAGAGCTCCTTCTAACGTGGTTAGGAGTCGAAGCGCATCGCGGTCCGTGCAGGTTTCACCACCGCCGACACCGGCAGAGGCCCTAGCGCACACGCAGTTGCTCCTCGACTCCCCTCCCGCTACGGGGAAGCTCGACGAATGGAGAGCCACCATCCAGAGCCTTGTTGCCGTCGCCAACAAAGACGAACCAAGGCCGACAGGCCCTTCAAGCCAACGCTCCCGAGGAACACCACACGCTGGTGGCGGGAGGACTGGTGGCGCTGCGGCCACGGTACACTCTCCTCCCCGCCAATTGCCACGGTCGTTGACTCGTCGCGACGACGCGTGTGACGACATCTCCGTAGCATCGTCCGACCCGCGGACCCGCTACGATCAACGCCAAGTTCTTCGGGAGCGGGCCCATGAAGACGCTCGAACCACCATTGAGCGCCGGCGCGAAACACGCCACCAGTCAGACAGGCGAGCAGGACCTGCTGTGAATCACCCGGCTCTGGTAAGCCCTGGAGGTTTACCTTACGAGGTAGGCTGCCCGGCTTTTACCCGTGAGCTGTGGCAGTTCCGATGGCCCACTCACCGTACCTTCAAGCCTAACGTTGGAGAGAAGTACAACGGCAAGACCTACCCGTCGGAGTTCCTCAGCATCTACACCATCGCGATACAAGCTGCCGGAGCCCGCGACGATAAGGTGCTTGTGAATTACTTTCCATTGGCCCTTAAGCCCAACGCCATGTCGTGGTTGATGCACTTGCTAGTAGATTCTATTTCTTCTTGGTCGGATTTGTGCCATGAGTTTGTTGGCGCCTTTACAGGAGGTCACCAAGCTCATGGCCAAGCAAGCGACTTGCATGTCATTCCCCAGAAGGAAGGTGAGAGTCTGCGCAAGTACATACAGAGTTTCAGCCGGGTACAATACAATATTCCAGATGTTCATCCTGCCGCCATCATCAGCGTGTTCCATCAGAACGTGCGCAACCGCAAAATGCGCGAGGAGCTGGCGATGAACAAGGTGAAGGATGTGGCGGAACTCTATGTTCTTGCTGACAGATGTGCCCGGGCTGAAGAGGGAAGGAAGTACCCCGGCGAAGATGCCGGCGTGGAAACCGACTCCTCAGACGAGGATGCTGCCGCCCCGGTGAAGAAAAGCCGGCGCCGTAACAGGAAGCGTAAGGGTAAAGCTGTGCTTGCCGTCGAGGGATCTGATGACGCCGGCACCGCCAAGAAAACCAAGGCAGACGACCCCGGCAAGGAGATTGCCGGGTGCGTCGCCTGCCGGGCCTTGGCGGCTGCCGAGAAGCCAGGGAACTCCGACAAGCAATACTGCAAGATCCATCGCACCAAGGGCCATGACCTCGTAATCGCCGACAAAGTTGAGCTGCTCGCCGAGAAGCAAAAGGCTGAATATGAAAGGCGGGACAAGGAGAAGGGCCAGGATGGTGCCGAGGGATCCGACAAGAAGCGTGACGGCCAAGCAACCCGCCGCGGTAGAGGCAATCAGCAAGAGAGGCCCGCCCGGGGCCATGACAAGAAGCGGGAAGACGATGATCATGACGAGGACGACGAGTCCGGTGACCACGAGTTTCAGAAAGCCACAGAGGCCATGTGCGTCGATGGTGGCGCCTCGCTGCATTCATCCCACCGCCAACTCAAGCACTGGGCTCGTGAGATTACAATGGTGGAGCCATCGTTCGACGCACGAAAGCCGCTGAAATGGTCCGGCACGCCCATCATCTTCGACACCGAGGACCACCCTGACCGCACCACTGCGGTCGGGTGCTTGCCGTTGTTGGTTTCACCAACAATCCGTAACCTCAAGGTGACAAAGATGTTGGTCGACGGCGGGGCCGGCCTGAACTTGATCTCGCCTGTTGTGATCAAAAGGCTGCAGATCCCCGATGGGGACCTCGAGGAGATGGGTACGTTCCAAGGGGTTAACCCGGGGAGGAGCCAGCCAAAGGGAAAGATCACGCTGCCCGTGACATTCGGAGGCGAGCTGAACCACAGGACGGAGAGGATAGTTTTTTATGTAGCTGAGATCCCCTTGCCTTACAACGGGATCCTCGGCCGCCCAAGACCGCCAAGTTCATGGCGGCTTCACACTACGCCTACAACATGTCAAGATGCCTGTGCCGATGAACATCATCATTGTCCCCTCCGACAAGAAAGATGCGTTGATCTGCGCCGACCAACTCTACCGGAAGCGATTGCAGAATGCCGCTAAGGTACCGCTCCCGCCGATGGAGCCCCGGGAAGAAGACCGGCGAGACTCCTAGCACCCACTCCGCAAGCGCACCTCTTCGTGGTGTTGCGCCCCGAGGATCGCAGAGAGCTCCGCCGGCAAAAGCAAGAAGTCCAGAGCCACGCCACCAGAGACCAAGAAGGTGCCCATCGAGGAGGACGGTACGGGGGGAGTTTTTACCATAAGCTCCACCCTCGACGGCAAATAGGAAAGCGAGCTCGTCGCCTTTCTACGAGTGAATGTCGTTGTGTTTGCATGGCAAGCCTCCGACATCCCCAGCGTTCCCAGGGAGGTGATTGAGCACCACCTTGCTGCATCCTCATCTTGCGCCGTCAAGCAGAAGGTGAGGAAGCAAGCTCTGCAGAGGCAGGAGTTCATCACGGAGGAAATCAGAAAGCTAGAGGCGGCAGGCTTGGTGAGAGGAGTACTCCATCCAACGTGGTTGGCCAATCCGGTAGTGGTGCGCAAGGCAAATGGGAAATGGAGACTGTGTATTGACTACACAGACATCAATAAGGCCTGCCCAAAGGATCCTTTCCCGTTGCCGCGCATTGACCAGATTGTTGACTCCACGGCTGGGTGTGACCTCTTATCGTTCCTGGACGCCTACTCAGGATACCACCAGATCTTCATGACAAAGGAAGACGAGGAAAAGACATCATTCATCACCCCATGTGGTACGTATTGCTTTTTACGAATGCCTTTCAGGTTGAGGAGTGTTGGCTCGACCTTTGCAAGAGCAGTCCAAATTGGTTTTGAGCCCCAGCTACATAGAAATATGGAAGCTTATATGGATGACATAGTGGTCAAAACCAAGGACAAAGCAACGCTCGTGCAAGATCTGGAGGAAACGTTTGGGAACCTGCGCAAGATCAACCTCAAATTGAACCCTGAGAAGTGTGTCTTCGGCGTCCCGTCCGGCAAGCTTCTCGGGTTCTTTGTGTCCCAGCGCGGGATTGAAGCAAACCCAAATAAGATTAAGGCTATCGAGCATATTGAGGCACCCAAACGGATCAAGGACGTGCGTCGGCTCACTGGCTGCGTTGCTGCTATGAGCCGGTTCATCTCCAATTCCGCGGAGCGTGCCCTTCCTTTTTTCAAGATCTTGAAGAAAGCAGGGCCAATGGAGTGGACCCCAGAGGCCGAGGCAGCGCTGCAAGATTTGAAGAAATACCTCTCCTCTACCCCAGTGCTGGTTGCGCCCAAACCACAAGAACCGTTGCTGCTTTATCTAGCGGCAACGAATCAGGTGGTTAGCGCCACACTAGTGGCGCAGAGAAAGGTTGATGAGGAGACAACAGCAGCGGCAGAGTCGACGGTTGGCGGACCGGAACCCTCCCCGGCAGGGCTCAGCCCCGGCAAGGCTGAGTCCCCGGCAGGGTTCGGCCCCGGCAAGACTGGCGCCCGTGCGACGGGACCCACACGACCAGGTGAAGGAGCGCAGAAGAAGAAAATTGTGCAGCACCCAGTTTACTTCGTCAACTCCCTTTTGCAAGGGGGCTAGGTCGAGGTACTCAGGTGTGCAAAAGCTGCTCTTCGGCCTCCTTATGGCTTCGAGGAAGCTGCACCATTACTTCCAAGCGCATGAGATCACGGTGGTCACCCGCCTCCCGTTGCAACGGATACTGCATAAACCAGATGCAACGGGGAGGATCGTGGAATGGCCCTGGAGCTATCAAGCTTCAGTTTAAAGTTCGAAAGTACCTCGATGATTCAGAGCAGAGTCTTGGCAGAGTCTGTTGCAGAATGGACCTCGACGCCTGACGAAGAGGTACGAGAGACCACTCTCCCCGGCAAGGAAACGAGTCGCAACTGGATCATGTACTTTGATGGTGCCTTCTCGCTGCAAGGCGCCGACGCTGGTGTGCTGCTTGTCGCACCCACCGGAGAGCACCTCAAGTACGTCATCCAGATGCACTTCCCCCGGGAGATGTCAACCAACAACACCGCCGAGTACGAGGGTTTGCTTGCCGGTCTCAGGATCGCGGCGGACCTCGGGTAAAAAAGCTCATCGTCAGGGGCGACTCACAGCTTGTCGTCAGGAAGATCAACAAAGATTATCAGAGCCCGTTGATGGAAGCTTACGTAGATGTGGTGAGGAAACTGGAGGAACGCTTTGACGGTATACAAGCGGAGCATGTCCCTCGGGCGGAGAACGACATCACCGACTACCTGTCAAAGCGCGCTGCCCACAAGCTACCTGTGGAACCAGGTACTTTTGTGCTTCAGTTAACTCAGCCATCCGTTGAGCCGACGACCGGGCAGAACAAGCGGAGGAAGCTAGGCCCCGGCAAGTACTTCCCCACCGAGCTCCCCGGAGCCGCCGGCGAAGATATTGCGTGGATGCCGATCCTGCCGCGGGGCGACCGACTCCGGCAGGACCTCAGGTCATGGCCGTGGAGGCAGCCGCCCCCGTAGTAGAGGAAATGCCTTTGGTCCTTGTCGTCGAGCCACAGGCTCCGGCATGGGCACAACACACCATCCGATTCCTTCAGAAAGGAGAGCTTCCTGAGGAGCAGGAAGAGGCGGAAAGAGTAGCCCGCCGGTCTGCCCTGTACCAGTTTGTTGATAACGAGCTATACAGAAGAAGACCGAATGGGGTGAAATTGAAGTGCATCTCCCGGGAGGAAGGACTAAAGCTGTTGGCAGAGATACATGGAGGCATGTGTGGCTCCCACATAGGGTCGAGGGCCCTTGCCGCAAGGCTTTCCGGCAAGGTTTCTTCTGGCCCACCACCCTCCGAGATGCGACGGCACTAGTAACCAAGTGTGAAGCATGCAGTTCCATTCAAGAAGCTCCATCAACCAGCTCAAGCCCTTCAAACTATCCCTCTCTCGACCCTTCTCGGTCCGGGGCTCGACATATTGGGCTCTTTCCCCCGTGCTATCGGGGGCTTTGAGTACTTGTACGTCGCAATCGACAAGTTCACAAAGTGGCCAGAAGTGGAAGCAGTGAGGAAGGTGACAGCATAGTCAGCCATCAAGTTCTTCAAAGGACTAGTGTGCCGTTTTGGGGTGCCCAACAGGATCATCACCGACAACGGCACGCAGTTCACAAGCCATGACTTCATGCAATACATTGAGGATCTTGGCAACAAGGTCTGTTTTGCGTCCGTGGCACATCCACGGAGCAACGGCCAAGCAGAGAGAGCAAATGCTGAAGTCCTGCGAGGCTTAAGAACGAAGACTTTCGACAGGCTGCACAAGAGTGGAAGGCGCTGTATTGACGAGTTGCCGGCGGTTCTTTGGTCGATCAGAACGACGCCAAATTGAGCCACCGGTCAGACACCCTTTGCCCTAGTTTACGGGGCAGAAGCAGTTCTCCCCACGGAACTCATATACGGGTCACCTCGGGTGCTCGCTTATGATGAGCTTGAGCAAGAGCAATTGCGGCAAGATGACGCGGCGCTCCTTGAGGAAGATCGTCTCCGGGCCGTGAGAGCAGCATGCTACCAAAGAAGCTTTGCGCCACTACCATAGCCGCAAGGTTCATGCCCGAGCTTTGAGGAAGGCGACCTTGTTCTTGACACGTTCAGTCGGCCAAGAATTCCAACAAGTTGACGCCGAAGTGGGAAGGCCCTTATCGGGTAACACGAGTCACCAGGCCCGGCGCAGTCCGGTTGGAGACCGAAGATGCCATTCCAGTGAGCAACTCCTGGAACATCGAGCATCTCCGCAAGTTTTACCCATAAGGCAAGGCTTGCCGTGCCTCCCGGCAAGCTACCCTTTTGTACAAGCCTTGCCGGCAAGGCATGTATCCCTTTGTACAAAGCCAGGCGCAGACCCTGAGCATAAATAAATGAAGCGCTGGCGCCCTAAGTTATAGCATGCATGCTAGGTTGAGTCTCGTCCTTGGTTAGGGTCGATAGTGCTTAGCGGCGGCTAACCCCTAGCTTAGAGGTCGAGTGCGCGTCTCTCTGTTCTTCTTTATCTTCTTTGGTTCGCAGGACACATGAATATCCTTGCCGAGCTGCTTTGGAAGAAAGGGGACGGACCGGCGTACGAGTCCCGGCAAGCCAATACTGTCAGGGGGCTACAAGGGCAAAGATCCACCCGCGGCAAGCCGAAGTTGCCGGGGGCTGCAGATTCAGATAGGTTCTCTATCCCTTACCATACGTTTCGTTATGGACCGAGGGATGTGAAACCTCGTTTTATCCTTAGGCTACCGTGCTCTCCTCATTCCGGACCCTAGGACTCGTTTCCTGGGACCGAATTTGGTCATAGTCGCGGCAGCAAGGAAATAAAACAAGGAGCCTAGGCCCACCTCATCCCTGCCTCCGACAAGGGCGTAAGAGAGGTCGAGCGAAGTGGGGGGACGGCAAGGTTTGTTGCCGGGCGAAAAAAACCGTTTATCTTAAGGATAACGAGGATTCATTCCTTGTCGTGGGTTCCACCCACGAATGAAAATCCCGGCAAACATCCCTTTTCATTAAAAAACATCCCATACAGGTACAGTTCATACGAAATGAAAAACATGAGCAATGGGATTACAAGCTTTAAATTCTACTAAGGCCCGAAGGCTTACAAACTAAAAAGAGATAAGGTGCCCGTAATCCCTTTCTTGTCCCTCTCCTCAGGAAATGGAACAGGAAAAGCAGGAGGGCAAAAGGGGTGCCTAGGCGAGCTACGAGTGGTAGAAGACACTAAGAGAACATCTTGGTGGCTGTCCAAGGGCTGGATGGTGATGGCGGCGCAGGAGGCGGAGCCCGAAGACGAGGCAGCAGGACGTCAGTACGCGATGAAGGTGTCGGTGCCCGCGTACTCCGACTTAACGGCCTTGCCGCCCGCCCTCTTCCTCTTCCGCAGCCTCCTAACACCAGCCGCCCGAGGAGACGACCCCGAGAAGTTCAAGGAGCCGGCGGCACAGATGATGGGGTCGCCGGTGCCGCCCGGAGTGGCGCCCGACGCCTAGTCGGACCCGTCATCCTGCCGCCCGCTGGCCTCGCCGTCGCTGCCGTTGTCCTCCTCGTCACTCTCGCTCGAGGAGGAACCTTCGTCATCAAAAGAGCTCTCCACGCAGCACCTTACGCGAGTCCCGAAGTGCCCGAAGATCTTGACGGAGAAGAGGCCACCCTCCATTAGTTTGAAATGGAGAGTGAGCCCATCCGTCAAGCTGTGGAGGCGAGCGAAGGTCTTCCACCCTCGATGAATATACATGACGTGAGGGGCGGAGAACTCGACGTCGGCCCATGTACCGCTGTGCCCGCAACCCCTCATATGCAACCGCAACGCCTGCGACGGATCCAGCTCCATCTCCCGTGCGAATGGGGTCGGGAGGCGAAAGTGACGACGCGGTGGCTGGCGCAGCCTGACAAAGAATTCGCAAGGGTTGTCCCCGGCGTGGCCCTCCATCAGAGGAGGGGCTGCTGGTGGAGGCGAAGCTGATCTGCCGCCCCGTCCTCCTCTCCCTCGAGTACCACGACGGCCTCGACCTCGCCCCCTCCCCCTTCTTCTAGCAGCCGGCTCCGCCGCCACAAGCTCTTGGGGAGGAGCGATGCATTGTCTGGCCGAAACCCTCGCCGCCACCGATGAAGCGTCGCCACGCCCCCTCGCCATGGCAGAAGGAAGGAAGAAACAAGAATGGGGAGAGGCAGATGGCGGAGGGTTGAGAGGCACCGTTCCTCCCGCTCCCCTCTTTATAAAGGAGTAGGGGCGAGACTCGGCTGCCCCCTCTCGGCCAATCCGACCCGCTGAATTGACAGCGAGTGGGGCTGTCGACCGCCCTCCCCGCTTCATTGAAGGCGCGTGGGAACCGACCCACGCGCGCGCACGACTTCCCACGTCCCGCACGCCTGTCATTTGCCCTGCATTATGCATGCAGCAAACGTGGCGCAAGGGGCATGCGTAGTGGGACGTGTGGAGTGACGATTCCCAAGCGGGGGCCGTAAATGGGAGGCGGCCTTGCAGTCCCAAAGATACACACAAGCCGCCTCTTTACTATCCACCGCGAGGTGACGCCAGCATGCTTCCGTCACGCGCGCGCGCATAACCCCCACGTCGCGTGTTCAACGCAGGTCGTGGAGAAGCGCAGCGGCGGACCATTACGCAGTAAAATCCGCCCCTCCCACCACAAGACTGTGCGGGCCTGGACCAACAACGTGTCGCACTTATGTATGGCCCGGGCCCGGGGGCTCCTGTCGGTGTGCAAAAGTAGGGGCTCTCCTTTTGACCCCTTTACTTGTGCGCGGACAGTCAGAGCCGTTCGCCACGGCCACACATCACACGGCAAGGAAGGGAGGCCGGAGAGAAGCCGAAGGCACAATACAAATAAAGCAACGACAAGGACCAAGACCACAAGGATCGGATGGGCGAAGCAGGTTTTCCCGGCAAGGACCCTTGCCGGGGCAGCCTCAGCGGCCCCGGCAAGACCCTTGCTGGGGCAGCTCACCCATGCCAGCCGAGCGAGCCACCCTTGAGCCCACCAATGCTCAAACAGACGCATTGGGACAGGGCTCGGGAGGAATAATCAAGATCAAGTGAGGATAGGAAAGCAATCATCCTCACCAAAGGAACCCACAAGACCCCCGGAAAGGTCCTTGCGGGGGACGCCTATGCGCCATGGCAAGACCCTTGCCAGGCCACCCGGCAAGGCCCTCGCCAGGCGGGCCAGCAGGGCCGCTGCCAGGCCCGCAACAACCAAGTTTCCACCACCGTTCACATGCAGCTGCCGACCCAACCAGCTGAGCAGGCACCTGCGTGGCAACATGCAACCCTTCATGGAGGCTCCACCATCGCGCCACCTCAGCTGCCTGCCTGCCTACATGGCACCGCATGCATCGCTGGCCAAGGCGCGTATCGAAGCAAGGAGGAGCAGCGACAGATGGGACGGGCCTCGCTCCCGTCCACGATAAAGCAAGAGGACACCTAAGCAATGCATTAAATGCATCTTGTCCTGTAATACGAGGGATAACCTCGCATGACTGCATGCTTTCCACCCCTCGCTACACTGTGGTGACCCCTTTTTCTATAAAAGGAGGCCCGAGGCGACCAGGAAAAGGATTCGGCTTTTTTGGAGCTCGTTACACCCCGTAGCTAGCTCAAGAACTCAGAATACATCCACCAAAGCAAGACTAGGGTTTTACGCATCCTCGCAGCCCGAACCTGGATAAACGAACCGTGTACTCTCTGTCAGATCCGCTCTTCTCTCAATCCCGTGCCCCGCAACCGTAGTACGGATACTTGTGATCCCATAGGTGTCGTTCCCACCGACATTTGTTAGCCGTTGCTAATTCCTTGAGAAGGATAATAAAGCCAGAATGGCTGATCTTGACAAGGCCTTACGAGAGGCGAAGGAAGCGCGGCCTGAGTCTAGAGCGGCCCGGGAGGAGGTCTAGCAAGCTGGGGAGATCGCAGCTGGTAAGCCCTTTTTGTTACAAAGTAAGTTCGGCGATCCGAATTATGCCCCTCTTAACCAAGTGTGGAGTTCTCTAGACGCATTACTGGACTTTTCGAAGAGTGTCTCCGATGCGACGCAGTTTTTCCAAGCGCAAGAAGGACGCGCAGCAGAAAAGCTGTTTTGGTCGCAGTTTAGCATGCCAAAGCGTCCGCTGTTATTGAATGAACAGATGGCCCAGTGGGCCGAGCTCCACAGGATATCCGGCTCTGCCATGAAGGAAGCCGTGCTCCGGCTATGGCCGACCGAGCCAATTCCGGATAGTTATTTGGGTTTGGTGCAGCGACTTGTTGATGCGGTGCCGCGTATCGACGCTGTTAAGCGGTCAACATGCATTGAAGGTGCACGGATGGCCTTTGCCCGCGTCAAGACATACTGGGCAAAGATGAAGGCCACCGACGTTGCAGCGAAGAGTCCACCCAAAGGCAAGGACCACCACGCACCAGAGCATTATTTCGAGGATGTCTTAGAGGGTGCCCGCTTGATAGAGGGTCAGTGCTCGAAAGACATAATATTTGAGTGAAATGTATTGAAATTGTACAAGACAATATTATGATATAATAAAGCTATTTTTTGTTGGTTCCTCTTGTGCGTCCGTTTTTGTATAATCTGAAAGTTTTCCAGTCGTCGGCTTCAGCCCCCTCGTAGAAAATACGGGGGTGTTCGGAAAAGCAGTTAATCACTCTTAACCCAACGTCTTGGTCCATGAAGGAGGTGTCAATGCGGCGAACTAGGCAATCAAACTATAGGGTGTTAGCACTTTCACTTAGCCATAGGAGTTTTATTGTGGGTCTACGATATAGACCCTGGTATGTACGCGGTTATCCCAATATGGTGCATTACATGTATGACCTAAAGAAAGGTCCTTCGTGTAATAGGGAGGGAATCGCTTAAGATTCCGATAAGTCATCGAGTGGTCGACCAGCTCTCGCCGCATCATGGCAGTCAGTTTTCGGCTTTCTCTACTGAGGTGTTTGACCAGATGAACCGGAAACACAATCGTAGTAGTTCTCGCTTTACTACCCTAGCCGATAGAGCGGAACGTAAGGTAGTAAGCACAGGAGCCGGGCCACCCAAGACATGATTCGGGGCTGATGCATATAAGGCCAAACTCACAACGCCGAAGTATGCTATAAAGTTGTTCGGACTTGTTGGCAACTCATTTTGTTCATGTACCGAGCCCCTGGCAAGTTACGTCTGGGTGCACGTGTGAGACAGCCAAAGGGGCAAACTTCAGCTCTTTAGAAAAAAGTGAATACTGAGTACGGATTATGTTTACTGGAACCTGAGTGATATGCCCATCGTCATTTTACAGATAATAACGCCACAACCCCGGCTATTTGACATGCTAGGGGTCGACGGCTGAGGAAAAAGGCACTTTACACGCTCAAAAATAGAGAGTGCGGTCTACAAAAAGTTGTTTTGGACCTCCTGTCGCACGTCTGCGTCGCCGTTCGTTGGTGAAGGGGTTCCTTAACAGGAGTGGCCTTTGGGTGAATGTACGAAGCCGAACTCCGATAGAGTCCGTGAGATGACCAGCCTTGTGAGTCACCTGTGGTGACCCATAATGAAAAAAGAAAGAGTAGTTAGAAAAGAAAAAAGAAAGAGTTTATGGGAGTACTTGTAGGCCCATCCGTACTGCGCTTCCACCAATGCCCAGGGTATTTGAAGTGCATAGTTATGTATGCGTGTCAGGACCCCGATCCTAAGTCACACCGATCTAGCATGTAACACATCATATCACTTTGCGGCCTCACGCACGGTATTCCCACAGGTGTCGCCTTACCATGGCCCGGGACCGTTTAGCCTTTTGGCTCACGTGTCGATAGTGTCGCTAGCATCCATATGACAAAGAACCCGGGCCGACATGGCTAGTCGTGAACCCAAAGCGGCGCTAACCCATGGGGACAGGCATACATGAATCACATCGAGCATGTCGGTCATCAACGTATAAATTGGGCTGTAGCACCGGGCTAACAGGACTCCGGTATCCCGGCTGTAGCAGGCTAGGCAGGACTCGAATAACACCGCGTGGCATTTCCCGAAGGGACGTACACAGAACGAAGTGAAACACATGCCGGCCGATCAAGTGTCCAAGCAGTAGTGCTGGGCTAGCAGGACTCGGTGAATCGGGTCAGAAGCGGACTACTATCGCTCGTAAGCACGAGACTACATTTCCCCATATGAGAGGCTGCCAAGGATAAACAACTAGTTTGTCGGATCCCACACATACCAAGCATTTCAAACATACACACAATATGCTCGGTATGTGTAGATACAACATGGCATCACAACATAACTCTACGACTCAAATATTTATTCATTAGGCTCGAGGAGCGAGATATTACAAACATGGGTCTCATGACCCAACACTCGGAAACATACAAGTGAAGCACAAGCGGAAGCTAAACATGTCTGAGTACGCAGACAACTATAAATGAAGAAGGCTGAGAAGCGACTATCTACCAGATCTGCGGGGCACAAGATCGTGGTGAGGTAACAAGCTAAGCGTCAAGTCCAAGCGGAACTACTAGCGAGGTAGCGTCTCTCTGCAAAACATAAAATAAGCAAACGTGAGTACAATTGTACTCAGCAAGACTTACATCGTAACTAACTACATATGCATCGTTATCAAAAGGGGTGGTGGAGTTTGACCGCAGCAAGCCATCTTTGACTCGGTGGCTATCCTGAACTACATTTGCAAGTAACTCTTTTGAGGTGGCGCACACGAGTCCACATATTCACCATATCAATACACCACTATGGACCCGCTCCCGTCTCCCCTCTGAGCATGCCATCCATAGCACTCACGCTTATCTTGCGCATTTTAGAGTATCCACTTTCACTTGTCTATGAACTGATATAGGCAACCTGTAAGTCCTTCTCCGTGGACACGGCTATTCGAATAGATCATATTAACCCTGCAGGGTGCTTCTTCACACGCTCTCACCACTTACCGCCGTTTACGACATGTACTCGGCAACCTTCAAGCGGAAGCCCAACGTGGGTGTCGGCCACGACCTACCTAAACACACAAGTCCCTAGTCCGGGTTTATCGCCTATTCGGGTTCCATCCGCAAGGAGTCCGCCGAGGTTTCCCATACAGCCCCGAACGATGTGTGCGGGGTTCCCGAGACACCAAGCAGGCGAATCGGTACAAGACCCACGGTGCCTACCGCAACACAACCCACCCCTACGGTCAGCGTTGCGTGCGGCCCCAAAGATACTACAAACACGTAAACTACTTGCAACTCCTGGGTGAGGACAAGGGTGGTTAAGAAGCCGAGAGGGTCAATTAAGGATCCCAATGCGTGGTAGTAACTGTTTCATGGATCACAAACACAGAACTCAGTTCACGAGGGCGGCTGCAATGAGACAACCCACCATGTACTCCTACATGGCCTCTCACCGCTACCTTTACCAAATCGTGTTCACACACTTAGCTCACACACGTAGGACACGTTCACACACCTCCGATTCATTCCCGATGAATCGGACCTGACTCAACTCTAAGCGAGTGGGCATGACAAACAAGCATGAATGAGTAGGCACAACATGGCTCAAGCAACTCCTACTCATGCTAGTGGGTTTCATCTAATTCTTGTGGAATGACAGGTCATCACGAGGAGGATAAAGGGGTTCAGCTACCATGACAAGTAACACATGAGTCGTTGTTGTCCTAATGCAGTAAAATAGAGCAGGAGCGAGAGAGTGGGATTATATCGGAATGGACAAGGGGGTTTTGCTTGCCTGGCACTTCTGAAGATAATGTAGTTCTTCATCGGTGTCATCGAATAATCGTCGGAACGTCGTCTACTGAGAGGGGACAATTACCGGCAACTGAGAAAGAACACAATCAATGCAATGCACATTCACATGAATGACATGTCATGTTAAGGTACTGAATTCACCTAATGCAAAATCTAGCCAAGTTAATTGAAGTGGAATTCAAACAAGGTTAAACTCCAACTCCAAATGCTAGTTCATAATTTAACCTAATCATGATTCATCCTAATAAGTGAGGTTCACTTGTTCAAACATGCATGATCATGGCATAAACAGATTCTTCATATTTTTCTGATCATTTTTCATATATAACTTATTTCATTTGGAGTTACGGTCGAATTTCTATGAATTTTAGAAGTTTGGGGTATTTTCTGAAATTTCCTGAATTAAATTAAATCCAGAAAAGGGTTTACTGCGTCAGCATGACGTTGGCATGACGTCAGCAGGTCAACAGGGCTGGTCCGGATCAAACCTGACCAGCGGGGTCCACTGGTCAGTGGCACAACTAATTAACCAAGTTAATTAGCCTTAAGTTAATTCTAACTAAACTTTTTGTGGGGCCGGGGCCCACTAGTCAGCGACTAATCAGCTAACTAACCTAGGTTAATTAGTGTTAAACTAATACTAACTAAAAGTGTCAGGGGGTGGACCACACGTCCCGGTGACACTGCAGGAAGGTCAAACCATGGTGAACCGGGTCAACTCGCGGAGTTGACCAGCGGCTCGCCCGCCGGAGCCGAGGCAGCGGAGGGTGCGGGTTTCCTCCTCCCGTGACCAAATGGCGGCGGAGGGCGTCTATGTGTGCGCTCGTCCGCATCGAGTAGTGGCAGCTGGGCCTAAGATGGCGGAGTCGTCACCGGCGTCGGACCGTGGCGGTCGCCGAGCTCGGGCGAGCTCGGGTCGGCCTTCTGACGGTGGCGGGGAGGCTCGTCGCGGGCACCTCGTGCTCTATGCAGCAGGAGAAAAGTGAAACCTGACGGCCGGGCCACTAGGTGGCCGGAGGCACGTCGGCGGCAGTCCTGGCGGCGGCGGGTTTCGATCATCGGCAAAGCAGCGACTAGAACTAGCAAACGTCAGCGGAGACAAGGGGAAAAGCGGTGTATAAGCTCACGGGATCGTGTAGGGCTGGTCGGCGAGCTCGGGGAAGCACGAGCGGCGGCGAATCGACGATGAGGTTGACGGCGACCGAATGTTGAAGATGAGCTTGAGGGCGACACTGCAGGGCTTCCGGAGGGCCGTGGATCGGTGGGGTGGAAGAGGGGTCGGCGGAGCTCCCGAGCCCAATGGCGAAGCGAGGTGGCGGTGGCATGGCGAGCAACGTCGGTGGCGATGGTGGCGCTGGGCACGAGGCGCAGAGCGAGAGAGGAGGAGGATGAGGGCGAGGAAGTGGGCGAGAGGGCCGGGGTGATGCGTGGCGGCGCATGGAGGCGTCAGGGAGGAGGAGGCAGCCAGGCAGGGAGGAGGTGGCGGCGTGTGGCCACGCAGCAGCGCAGCACGCCCGCCTCTTGGCGCGAGGAGGAAAGGCGACAGGAGCTAGGCGGTGGTGGGCTGGGCATTTGAGCTGGGCCGGTTGGTGGGCGCCAGGTAAGTCGAGTAAGATTCTCTCTCTTTCTCTTTATTTTCTGTTTTCTATTATTACGAAAACTCTGCGGCTTTATTAAAAATATCCGAGCACTTTTAAAAATCACCAAACTGTGCATGCCCAATGTATAGAATATATCTAACATGGAACATTTCAGTTTAGGAGTATTTAGACATTTAAAATATTTTATAGAATTTAAATGTCCAAATTCAAATACTTACGATTTAATTCAAAGATCCAAATGTCATGGAAAAATGTGCAACATCTCTGGTTACTGTTTCCAGCATTTTTCCAAAAATGGTGAACATTTTTGAAGGCCATTTGGGTTACTGAAAATATTTTGAGTTGAACCTATTTGCATTATTTTGGTGCTAGGGGTTTAGGCAATCCCCATTTCAATTTTCTTAGAAATTTAAACATGATGCATGGATGCAATGCCACTAGCTACAAGCAAGCTCTAGGGCTGTGACAATGCGTGGTACATATTTCGCAGGTATATGAGGCGGATGGTGGAAGCCGAACTGCTAATCCCGCTCCGAAATTGGTCGGTCATGTTGAATGGAGACCGACGGCTTAATGGCCGACAAGGTATGCGTCTAAATAAGACCGCTTTGTTCTTCGGCTGAAGTAGCCGTGGTGTGATCCTCTATCCGGATGGAGCGCTTCTTATGCTCCCTTGTAGAGGTGTGTGTCACATATACCATGTTCACTGTTTTTACCTCGGGGGGAAACTGCTTCTGACCCCCGGTGTTTGGTTGGTGAGTCTCTTCATCGTCGCTATCGCCGGGCGACATCTTCCCCTTGTGTTCGGCATTAAGCTTGCCGGCCTGTTTGAAGACCCAACAGCTTTTGTTGGTGTGGGTAGCTGGCTTATCGAGGTTGCCATGAATCTGGCAGGGCCGATCCAATATCTTGTCTAAATTGGATGGTCCGTCTGTGTTTGCCTTGAATGGCTTTTTCCGTTGACCGGATTTGGGTCCGCTGAATCCGGAGTTGACCGCTGTGTCGTGCGTTCTTTCGTTATCATTGCGATGTTTGTGTTTACTGCGTCGTGGCTTACCATTGCAGTCTCGTACTTCGGAAGTGCCCGGGTCGCTGGTGCTGTTGCTTCTACGAGCGAGCCAGCTGTTTTCTCATGCAAAAGCGGGTCATCAGAGCGGTAAGGGCTGACATGGATTTTGGTTTTTCTTGACCGAGGTGGTGGGCGAGCCACTCGTCCCGGACGCTATGTTTGAAGGCCGCTAGGGCTTCTGCGTCCGGACAGTCGACGATTTGGTTCTTTTTAACTAAGAACCTAGTCCAGAGCTTCCTGGCTGACTCTCCGGGCTGTTGGACGATGTGACTTAAGTCATCGACATCTGGTGGCCGGACATATGTACATTGGAAGTTGTCGCGGAAGGCGTCTTCCAAGTCCTCCCAGCTGCCAATAGAGTTTTCCGGTAGACTGTTTAACCAGTACCGAGCTGGCCCTTTGAGTTTTAGTGGCAGGTATTTGATGGCATGAAGGTCATCTCCGCGGGCCATATGGATATGGAGAAGGAAATCCTCGATCCATACCGCGAGATCAGTTGTTCCGTTATATGATTCGATATTCATGGGTTTAAACCCGTCTGGGAATTCGTGCTCCATTACTTGGTCCGAGAAGCAAAGAGGATGTGCGGCGCCTCTATATTGGGCCGCATTGCGACGTAGCTCCGATGGAGTCCGTCTGCAGTTTTTGGCCCGGGCGTGACTAGGCTTGTTGCGGCCGATTAGATAGTCATCGCCACGTGTCGGGGCACGTCCTCGTGATCCGTAGATCGATCTGGTATGTCCTGCTCTACTATCCAGGTCCTGCTGAAGGTCATATGTATAACCCCGAGCTATTTTATCTCTGCCTTTATGGTTAGGTGGGGCGGGCTGGTGTTCGGATGGAGTTGCCGCTTTGTCCCGACCGCGTGGTGGTCGTTTAGCCGGATTGTGTGATGATGGTATGGGCTCCGCCGCCTCATCATCAAACTGAGGTAGCAATTTGCGCTTCGGGTAACTTTTGGCTGGGCGATTGAGGCCGTATTCCTCAGCAACCAGGACCTCGGTCCATCTACCGTTGAGCAGGTCTTGATCAGCTTGAAGCTGCTGTTGCTTCTTTTTCAGGCTCCTTGAAGTGGCTATTAGCTGGCGCTTAAAGCGCTCTTGCTCGAGAGGTTCCTCAGGCACGATAAAATCCTCGTTGCCAAGGCTCACCTCATCCTCGGAGAGTGGAAGATAACCATTGTCCTCCGAGTCGTCGTTTATAAGCTGTTCATCAGGGCTAACTTGCCTATTTTCCCGTTCCTCCTGTTCGGAAGTTATCTCAATGGGGTCTTCATTATCTTCGGCATCGTCCGGAGTATTGTTTTCCCCGGTGCCGATATTGCTATCTTTTGCACGAGGTGACTTAGAGCAGCGTCGCTGACGCCGGCGTCTGGGCTGTGTCTCAGGAGATTTATCCTCGACTGGATCTTCTTTGTCATCGTCGTTAGTTTCTTTAGGTGTATCCACCATGTATACGTCGTACGAAGAAGTGGTCGTTTAGCGTCCGGTAAACGACGGGTTTTGGCCCTTCTCCTCCTCGGCATCGTCGTCCTTACCGTCAATGTCCTCGGAGCCATAGTCAAGCATGTTGGTTAAGTCTTCGACAGTGGCTATGAAGTGGGCGGCGGGTGGGAAGCGAAATTCCCCGTCATCAGCCTCCAGTTCGAACCGGATATAATTCGGTTGTGAGTCCCCCGCTAAGGATAGATTTTTTAATGAGTTTAGCACGTTGCCTAAAGGCGAGTGCCGGAAGATGTCCGCGGAGCTGAATTCGACGATCAATGACTGATCAAGCTCAATGCACATGGACGCACATGGTTTGAAACCAGTAGCCGGACATGAGTCCGAGGCTCCGGTGACACAGATTCTACTCAAGGCTGGGTCTATGTGCGGTTCTGACGTCGCTGGGACTGCGGCCTTCGTGGCGGGGATGAGCTTCCCGTTTTCGGATGGCGCGATCTGCTCCGGATCTAAGGCCAGAGCAGCTACAGGTGCTATCTCCTGGGTATGGTCCGATGACAGATTTAAGTCATGTTCATCATGGTGACGAGGAGCGGCTGCCGTGGTCTCGAATCCGTCGAAGATCGAGTCTCCGCGGATATCCGCCACGTAGTTCAAGCCCCCGAATCTGACCTGACGGCCAGGGGCATAGCTATCGATCTGCTCCAGATGACCATGCGAGTTGGCCCACAGTGCGAAGCCGCCGAACACGAAGATCTGTCCGAGGAGGAAGACTTCTCCTTGGACAGCATTGTTGTAGATGATTGAAGGAGCCATCGAACCCTTTGAGGACGGCACAGTGGAACTCTCAATGAAAGCACCAATGTCGGTGTCAAAACCGGCGGATCTCGGGTAGGGGGTCCCGAACTGTGCGTCTAAGGTTGATGGTAAGAGGAGACAGGGGACAAAATGTTTACCCATGTTCGGGCCCTCTCTATGGAGGTAATACCTACTTCCTACTTGATTGATCTTGATGAATATGAGTGTTACAAGAGTTGATCTACCACGAGATCGTAATGGCTAAAACCCTAGAAGTCTAGCCTATATGACTATGATTATGATTATCCTCTATGGACCTAGCCCTCTGGTTTATATAGACACTAGGGGGATCTAGGGTTACACAAAGCCGGTTACAGAAAAGGGAATCTTCATATTCGGTCGCCAAGCTTGCCTTCCACGCCAAGGAGAGTCCCATCCGGACACGGGTAGAGTCTTCGGTCTTCGTATCTTCACAGCCCAACAGTCCGGCCCATGGCTAACAGGCCGGACGCCCGAGGACCCCTTAGTCCATGACTCCCTCACCCGTCGAAACCCTGCCGCACCCAAACCCGCCGTCGCCACGCCTTACACCATGGACGCCATTCCCGCCAAGATTCGATGGCCTGAGGTGCCATAAATTGCTGCCGGAGTGGAGGAGATTTCTCATGGGAGGGGTGGATTTTGCGGCAAAGATGGTTTCATGGAATACAGGATAGGAACCCTAAAATCACTCCGCGCCGGCATATATACCAGAAAGCCGGTTGGTTTACGGGCTGCCTGTAAAAAATTTACAGGTCGGGCCTCATTTGCAGGATCTGCGCGGGCCATTTTTTGGGACGTCCTGTATAACATCCGGGAAAACGCAGTTCACCGGAGTTATACTGGATCTGAGAGCATCTCTAGCAGATCCCGTAAAAGTGACCATCCAGAATAATAATCGTCGATTTAGCGGATATCTTTTTGCTCCGAACAGATCCCGCAAAATAAGCCATCCTGTAAAAAAATTGCGAGATCCTGTATAATCTGTGCCTCATCCAATAAATAACCAGGATTGGAGCCCATTTTTACACGGGCCTGCAAAATGAAAAATGGTTGGCGAGAGGGAAGTTTCAGCTCCCGCCACGGTCTTAGGGCCATCACCGTCCCCAGCTGACGCCCCCGCCGCAAGCTGCCACCCCTCGCGAGCTCCTTGGCCACCATCGCCCGTGAGGCCGACGGTTCCGTCCGCGATTGGCCATGGTCGGCTGTCCCTCAAAGCTTCGAGCCGCGAGCAAGGACACGGCCGGCGCGGGTGCTCGACTGTCCCTCACAGCTTCGAGCTGCGAGCAAGGGCATGGCCAGCGCGGGCGCTCAACTGCCGGTGAGCGCGCGACGACAAGAACTCTGCCGGTGCGGGCACGGCCTGGGAATCAAAGAACCTGGCTGTCACATCATACCCTTGATACCACAGGTCGCCGCCGCCCTCCTTCACCCAGTGCCCCGGCACGTACCCGGCCTTGAGTCGCACGTAGTCCGCGATGCCCTCGAAGACCCTCGAATGCATGTTGTAGTCCTATATCCCCCACTGCCACACGTGCGCCACCTCGTGGTACAGCACCCTGGTCACCTGGTCCATGAGGTCGTCGCCGGTGATGCCACCGACGAAGTGGACGTTGAGCTCGACCGTGCTACCGCTGGTGGAGGCGACGTCGTCCGTGTCACGGACAGTGAGGGTGACGGTGTTGCCCTCGGCGTGCCTACGATCGGAGGGGTATGGCTGGTTGAAGATGCCCTAGGTGAAGGAGGATGCGTCGGACATGACCTGCATGACGTAGGCGGGGCTGTACTCCTTGTCGAATCGCTGGTCGCCAGCCGTGCTCGACGCCTTGTTCGTCACATCGAACGTGGCGGCGTCAGTCGTGAGTGCCAGGGCCAGGAGGAGAGCGATGGAAATCTTCATATTGTCTTGGTGCTTTGGTGAGCAATAATACGACGGGTGTGTTTGGTTTGTGCCCAAGGTTGCCCCACAAAAGCATTGGCTAGCCAAAATTTTGGTTGAGATTTTGGTTGCCCATGATTTGGCCAACATTGGCAAGAAAAATGAACTAGAGTTGGCTAGAGTTCATTGGCATGCCAAAAAATTGGCAACCATCCAAAAAAAGACCAATCTTTGGGTCATGACCAAAATTTTGGTAGGGTGCACTTTGGCCACAATCGAAACAGACCCTACACCTACGTAAATAACTATGTAATGCTACGTAAACTTCCTAATCTATCCCTCTCTCCCCCTTGATTTTAATGGGGGTGGGACCCTCCTCTCCCAATCTCCAATCATAACTTGCCATGTTTTATTGTTACGTAAGAGCAACTCTCGGCCGTGCGCCCAACGCCCGCGACCCATTTCATGTCTGCGCACAAATTTGAAAAGGCCCGCGGCTAGAGAACATGCTAGCGTCCATGCCATCGCCCAAAGTTCACGCCGGCACCATGCCAGCGGCCGACATACAATGCCAGCCTAAAAAAACCGTCATACAGTTCATGCTGGCGCACTTGCCAGCGGCGGGCACACATGCCAGCACACAAAAAGGGGCAGGAGTTTGACCACGCCATCTCAGTCGTGGCCATGCTAGCACACTTGCCATCATAAAAAAAGGGATGGCGCTCGCCGCAATATATCACTCGTTATCAAACTTGAGCATGTCGGCCTGCATCTTCTCGAACCATGGCCTCTTCCTCGATGACACGGTGTTGAGGTCCACCTTCATGATCTCCACCACATCATGATGCTAGAGAGCACCACTTATTTCGCCTTAGTCTTGGCATTGGCGGTCTCGATCTCCAGCATCTTGGCTTGCTTCTCCGCCTCCATCTCAAGCATCCCGACTTGCTTCTCCGCCTCCATTTCAAGCCTCCTCCTTTGGATCTCTATGAAAGCGTTCACTTTGTCTTCCTTGTATTGCCGGAACTTCTCCTCCCTTGAGTCCTTTTTGCTCATCATGCCCTCCACGGTTGCAAGCAAGGCGATCGACGCCGCATCCCGCTTGTCCTCCTTCTTGGAGTTGGTCTTCTCTCACGGCCGTGGCTTTTTGCCCTCCCCAGCCTCCTCCACGGCTTTCTTCCCCTCACGAGCCATGAGGGTGGGATATTGCGCCTTGAACTTCTCCTCCCCGTTGATGACCATCCAACAATGGGAGAGGTTGAAGGATTTGCCGTCACGTTGGACCTTGGATGCCTCCAAAGATTGAAATGCCTACAAATGAATAGCATGCAATCATATGGGCAAATGGATATGCAAATGCACATGCAAGCATAGGGAATGGAAATGAAGGCGACTCTGGCAGCACCACCAGCGGAGCCAGCAGCCGCCGCACCACCTTCGAAGATGATGTTCTCCATGATGAAATGGTTGGTCGTTTCCTCGTCGCCAGCCGCCGGTATTCTGTCGAACAGGTTGCGGGCACCGAGGAGCACGCCGGCTGGGATCTCCGGTGGGTGTTTCCTCGCCCCTCCGGATGATGATGCACCGGCCACCGGTGCAGCGTTGAGGTCGATGGACACTGGCGCGGGCGTGGAAGACGCCACCACGCTTACCTCCGGCGAGCATTCCCCGGAGAGCTGGGAGGTTTGTGGATAGATGTGGAAGCTGGGAATCAGGTGTGTGGCAGACGCGCACGGAGACTCTGACAGCACCATCCGACGAAACGCGGATGAGCCCGTGCTGGCCGCGGCCAAGGCAACACTGACGAGCCCCTGCTGGCCAGGGTTTGACCCTAGGTAGATAAGGGCCTCCCTCGTTGTCGCCATGACTCAGGCGTTGGTTTCCTCCTGCTGTGCAGCGGTAGTGAGGGCGGCGATGACCGCTGCTTCATCCCTTGTGTCCGTCGCGTGCCTCCGGCCCTTCCTCTTGGCCGACTCCATGGCCCACTTTGAAGGAAATATGCCCTAGAGGCAATAATAAAGTTGTTATTTTATATTTCCTTATTCATGATAAAATTTTATGGATCAGAAACCTTGATACATGTGTGAATACATAGACAAATAATATGTCCCTAGTGAGCCTCTACTTGACTAGCTCGTTGATCAAAGATGGTTAATGTTTCCTAACCATGGACATTAGTTGTCATTTGATAATGGGATCACATCATTAGGAGAATGATGCGATGGACAAGACCCATCCGTTAACTTAGCATATTGATCGTTCAGTTTTATTGCTATTGCTTTCTTAAATGTCAAATACATATTCTTTCGACTATGAGATTATGCAACTCCCGGATACCGGAGGGATGCCTTGCGTGCTATCAAACGTCACAACGTAACTGGGTGATTATAAAGATTCTCTACAAGTATTTCCGAAGGTATTTGTTGAGTTGGAATAGATCGAGATTAGGATTTGTCACTCCGAGTATCGAAGAGGTATCTCTGGGCCCTTCGGTAATACACATCATAATAAGCCTTGCAAGCAAATGACTAATGAGTTAGTATCGGGATGATGTATTACGGAACGAGTAAAGAGACTTGCCGGTAACGAGATTAAACTAGGTATGAAGATACTGACGATCGAATCTCGGGCAAGTAACATACCAATGGACAAAGGGAATAACGTATGTCTTCATAACGGTTCGACCGATAAAGATCTTCGTAGAATCTATAGGAACCAATACGAGCATCTAGGTTCCGCTATTGGTTATTGACCAGAGAGGTGTCTCGGTCATGTCTACATAGTTCTCGAACCCGTAGGGTCCGCACGCTTAGCGTTCGATGACGATAAAGTATTATATGAGTCATGTGATTTGGTGAACGAATGTTGTTCGGAGTCCTGGATGAGAACACGGACATGAAGAGGAGTCTCGAAATGGTCGAGAGGTAAATATTCATATATAGAACGATGGTATTCGGACACCGGAAGTGTTCCGGAGGGTACCGGGTAAATACATGGTCACCGGAAGGGGTTCCGGGCACACCCGACAAAGATACGGGCTTAATGGGCCAAGGAGGGACAGACCAGCCCACAAGGGGCTGGTGCACCCCTCCACCAGGCCGTCCAGCCCTAGGGAAAGGAAAGGGGGAGGGCAAGTCCCTCCTTCCTTCCCCTCCTCAAGGGAGAAACGAAAGGGGGGTGCCACCCCCCTTCCCTCCCGTGGCGCCTATACAAGGAAGGGGGGGGGGGGGCGAACCAGGGCATGAGCCCAAGTGGGATTCGGCCCCACTTGGGGTGCCCCTTGGCCTCTCCCCTCTCCCTCGCACCTATATATATGAGGAGGGGGGCACCTAGAACACACAACATCAATTGTTAGCCGTGTGCGGTGACCCCCTCCACAGTTTACACCCCCGGTCATATTCTCGCGGTGCTTAGGCGAAGCCCTGCGAGGATCACTTCACTATCACCGTCACCATGTCGTCGTGCTGACGGAACTCATCTACCACCTCGACACCTTGCTGGATCAAGAAGGCAAGGGACGTCACCGAGCTGAATGTGTGCAGAACTCGGAGGTGCAGTACGTTCGATAGTCGATCGGTGGAGCGTGAAGAAAGTTCGACTACATCAACCGCTTTGTGAAACGCTTCCACTTATAGTCTACGAGGGTACGTAGACACACTCTTCCCCTTGTTGCGATGCATCTCCATGGATAGATCATTGCGTGTGCGTAGAAATTTTTTATTTTCCATGCAATGTTTCCCAACAGTGGCATCATGAGCTAGGTCTATGCGTAGATGATATGCACGAGTAGAACACAAAGAGTTGTGGGTGGTGATAGTCATATTGCTTACCACCAACGTCTTATTTTGATTCGGCGGTATTGTGGAATGAAGCGGCCTGGACCAACCTTACATGTCCACGCACATGAGAACGGTTCCACCGACAGACATGCAACTAGTTTTGCATAAAGGTGGTTGGCGGGTGTCTATTTCTCCTACTTTAGTTGGATCAAATTTGACCACGGCCGGTCCTTGAAGAAGGTTAAAACAGCAAACTTGACGGAACACCATTGTGGTTTTATGCGTAGGTAAGAACGATACTTGCTAGAAGCCCGTAGCAGCCACGTAAAACTTGCAACAACAAAGTAGAGGACGTCTAACTTGTTTTTGCAGGGCATGTTGTGATGTGATATGGTCAATACATGATGTGATAAACGTTATTGTATGAGATGATCATGTTTTATAAGATATCTGACAACCAGCAGGAGCCTTATGGTTGTCTCTTTATTGTATGAAATGCAAACGCCATGTAATTGCTTTACTTTATCACTATGCATTAGCGATAGTTGTAGAAGCAATAGTTGGCGAGACGACCACGATGCAACAACGGAGATCAAGGTGTCGAGCCTGTGACGATGGAGATCATGACGATGCTTTGGAGATGGAGATGGAAAGCACGAGATGATGATGGCCATATCATTTCACATATTTTGATTGCATGTGATGTTTATCTTTTATGCATCTTATTTTTCTTAGTACGGCGGTAGCATTATAAGATGATCCCTTAACTAAATTTCAAGGTATAAGTGTTCTCCCTGAGTATGCACCGTTGCGACAACTCATCGTGTTGAGACACCACGTGATGATCAGGTGTGATAGAATCTATGTTCACATACAACGGGTGCCAGACAGTTTTGCACATGCGGAATACTGGGTTAAACTTGACGAGCCTAGCATGTACAGACATGGCCTCGGAACACTGAGACCGAAAGGTCAAACGTGAATCATATAGTAGATATGATCAACATAGAGATGTTCACCATTGATGACTACTCCATCTCACATGATGATCGGACATGGGTTTGTATATTTGGATCACGTTTCACTTAGATGACTTGAGGGATGTCTATTTAAGTGGGAGTTCATTAGTAATTCAATTAATTGAACTTAATTTATCATGAACTTAGTCCTGATAGTATTTGCAAATTATGTTGTAGATCAATATCTCGCGTTGTATCTCCCCTATGTTTTTGATATGTTACTAGAGAAAAATAAGTTGAAAGATGATAGTAGCAATGATGCGGACTAGGTCCGTGATCTGATGATTATCCTCATTGCTGCATAAAAGAATTATGTCCTTGATGCACCGCTAGGTGACAGACCTATTGCAGGAGCTGATGCAGACGTTATGAACGTTTGACAAGCTCGATATGATGACTACTTGATAGTTTAGTGCGCCATGCTTTACGGCTTAGAATCAGGGCTTCAAAGACATTTTAAATGCCAAGGAACATATGAGATGTTCCCAGAGCTGAAATTGGTATTTCAGACTTATGCCCGTGTTGCGAGGTATGAGACCCCTGACAAGTACTTTTCCTATAAGATGGACGAGAATAGCTCAGCCAGTGAGCATGCACTCAGAATGTCTTTGTACTACAATCGCTTGAATAAAGTGCGAGTTAATCTTCCTGATAAGATAGTGATTGACAGAGTTCTCTAGTCACTATCACCAAGCTATTAGAACTTCGTGATGAACTATAATATGCAAGGGATGGCCAACGACTCCCAAGCTCTTCGCGATCTTTGAAATCGGCGAAGGTAGAAATCAAGAAAGATCATCAAGTGTTGATGGTTAACAAGACCACTAGTCTCAAGAAAAAGGGCGAGGGTAAGAAAGGAAACTTCGAAAAGAATGGCAAGCAAGTTGTCGCTCCCATGAAGAAGCCCGAAGCTGGACCCAAGCCTGAAATTGAGTGCTTCTACTGCAAAGAAAGTGGTCACTGGAAGCAGAACTGCCCCAAATACTTGGCGGATAAGAAGGATGGCAAAGTGAACAAAGTATATTTGATATACATGTTATTGATATGGTTTTTACTAGTATTCGTAGTAACCCCTAGGTATTTGATACCGGTTCAGTTGCTAAGATTAGTAACTCGAAATAGGAGTTGTAGAGACTAGTTAAAAGCGAGGTGACGATGTGTGTTGGAAATGATTCCAAGGTTGATATGATCACCATCGCACACTCCCTCTACCTTCGGGATTAGTGTTGAACCTAAATAAATGTTATTTGGTGTTTGCGTTGAGCATAAATATGATTAGATCATGTTTATCGCAATACGTTTATTCAATTAAATCAGAGAATAATTGTTGTTCTATTTACATAAATAAAACCTTCTATGGTCATACACCCAATGTGAATGGTTTATTGAATCTCGATCGTACTGATACACATATTCATAATATTGATGTCAAAAGATGCAAAGTTGATAATGATAGTGCAACATACTTGTGGCACTGCCGTTTAGGTCATATTGGTGTAAAGCGCATGAAGAAACTGCATACAGATGTGATTTTGGAATCACTTGATTATGAATCATTTGATGCTTGCAAACCATACCTCATGGACAAGATGACTAAAACTCCGTTCTCTGGAACAATGGAGCGAGCCAATGACTTATTGGAAATAATACATACCGATGTATGTGGTCCGATGAGTGTTGAGGCACGCGGCTATTTTCTGACCTTCACAGATGATTTGAGTAGATATGGGTATATCTACTTAATGAAACACAAGTCTGAAACATTTGAAAAGTTCAAAGAATTTCATAGTGAAGTCGAGAATCATCGTAATAAGAAAATAAAGTTTCTATGATCTAATCATGGAGGCAAATATTTGAGTTACGAGTTTGGCCTTCATTTAAAACAATGTGGAATAGTTTCACAACTCATGCCACCTTGAACACCACAGCGTAATGGTGTGTCCGAACATCGTAACCGTACTTTATTAGATATGGTGCGATCTATGATGTCCCTTACCGATTTACCACTATTGTTTTGGGGTTATGCATTAGAGACAACTGCATTCACATTAAATAGGGCACCGTATAAATCCGTTGAGGCGACCTTTGTATGAGCGTGGTTTGGCAAGAAACCTAAGTATCGTTTCTTAAAGTTTGGGGTTGCGACACTTATGTCAAAAGGCTTGACCTGATAAGCTCGAACCCAAATTGGGGAAGTGCGTCTTCATAGGATACCCTAAGGAAACAATTGGGTACACCTTATACCACAGATCTGAAGGCAAGATCTTTGTTGCCAAGAATGGAACATTTCTAGAGAAGGAGTTTCTCTCGAAAGAAGTGAGTGGGAGGAAACTAGAACTTGATGAGGTAATCGTACCTTCTCCCAATTTGCAAAGTAGCACATCAGAGAAATCCGTTCCCGTGATGCCTACACCAACTATTGAGGAAGCTAATGATGATGATCATGAAAATTTGGATCAAGTTACTACTGGACCTCGTAGGTCGAAGCGAGCACGTTACGCACCAAAGTGAATGCAGTAATCCTGTCACGGAAGTCATCTTACTAGACCATGATGAACCTACCAACTATGAAGAAGCAATGATGAGCCCAGATTCTGACAGATGGCTTGAGGCCATGAAATCTAAGATAGGATCCATGTATGAGAACAAAGTATGGACTTTGGTGGACTTGCCCAATGATCGGCAAGCCATAGAGAATAAATGGATCTTCAAGAAGAAGAGGCCCGGCTGATGGTAATGTTACTGTCTACAAAGCTCGACTTGTCGCAAAAGGTTTTCAACAAGTTCAAGGAGTTGACTATGATGAGACTTTCTCACCCGTAGCGATGCTTAAGTCCGTCCGAATCATGTTAGCAATTGCCACATTTTATGATCATGAAATCTGGAAAATGGATGTCAAAACTGCATTCCTTAATGGATATCTCAAAAGAAGAGTTGTATATGATACAACCAGAAGGTTTTGTCGATCCTAAAGGTGTTAACAAAGTGTGCAAGTTCCAGCAATCCATCTATGGACTGGTGCAAGCATCTCAGAGTTGGAATATACACTTTGATGAGGTGATCAAAGCATATGGTTTTATACATACTTATGGTGAAGCCTGTATTTACAAGAAAGTGAGTGGGAGCTCTGTAGCATTTCCGATATTATATGTGGATGACATATTGCTGATTGGAAATGATATAGAATTTCTGGATAGCATAAAAGGATACCTGAATAAGAATTTTTCAATGAAAGACCTCGGTAAAGCTGCTAACATATTAGGCATCAAGATCTATAGAGATAGATCAAGATGCTTGATAAGATTTTCAATGAGTACATACCTTGACAAGATTTTGAAGGAGTTCAAAAATGGATTAGTCAAAGAAGGAGTTCTAGCCTGTATTGTAAGGTGTGAAGTTGAGTAAGACTCAAAGCCCGACCACGGCAGAAGATAGAGAGGGAATGAAAGTCATTACCTATGCCTCAACCATAGGTTCTATAAAGTATGCCATGCTGTGTACCAAACCTGTTGTGTACCTTGCTATGAGTTTGGAAATGGGGTACAGTAGTGATCCAGGAGTAGATCACTAGACAACGGTCAAAATTATCTTTAGATGACTAAGGAAATATTTCCCGGTTATGGAGGTGATAAAGAGTTCGTCATAAAGAGTTACGTCGATGCAAGCTTTTACATCGATCCAGATGACTCTGAGTCTCAATCTGGATACATATTGTAAGTGAGAGCAATTAGCTAGAGTAGCTCCATGCAGAGCATCGTAGACATAGAAATTTGCGAAATACATACGGATCTGAATGTGGCAGATCCGTTGACTAAACTTCTCTTACAAGCAAAACTTGATCACACCTTAGTACTCTTTGGGTGTTGATCACATGTAGATGTGAACTAGCTAGATTATTGACTCTAGTAAACCCTTTGGGTGTTGGTCACATGGCGATGTGAACTATGGGTGTTAATCACATGACGATGTGTACTATTGGTGTTAAATCACATGGCGATGTGAACTAGATTATTGACTCTAGTGCAAGTGGGAGGCCCAGAAGGAAATATGCCCTAGAGGCAATAATAAAGTTGTTATTTTATATTTCCTTATTCATGATAAAAGTTTATTATTCATGCCAGAACTGTATTGATCGGAAACCTTGATACATATGTGAATACATAGACAAATAATATGTCCCTAGTGAGCCTCTATTTGACTAGCTCATTGATCAAAGATAGTTAAGGTTTCCTAACCATGGACATGAGTTGTCATTTGATAACGGGATCACGTCATTAGCAGAATGATGTGATGGACAAGACCCATCCATTAGCTTAGCATATTGATTGTTCAGTTTTATTGTTATTGCTTTCTTAATTGTCAAATACATATTCCTTCGACTATGGGATTATGCAACTCCCAGATACCGGAGGAATGCCTTGTGTGCTATCAAATGTCACAACATAACTGGGTGATTATAAACATGCTCTACAGGTATTTCCGAAGGTGTTTGTTGAGTTGGCATATATCGAGATTAGGGTTTGTCACTCCGAGTATCGGAGAGGTATCTCTGGGCCCTCTCGGTAATACACATCATAATAAGCCTTGCAAGAAAATGACTAATGAGTTAGTCTCGGGATGATGTATTACGGAACGAGTAAAGAGACTTGCCGGTAACGAGATTTAACTAGATATGAATATACCGACGATCGAATCTCGGGCAAGTAACATACCAATGGACAAAGGGAATAACATATGTTGTCATAACGGTTCGACCGATAAAGATCTTCGTAGAATATGTAGGAGCCAATATGAGCATCCAGGTTGCGCTATTAGTTATTGACCGAAGAGGTGTCTCGGTCATGTCTACATAGTTCTCGAACCCGTAGGGTCCGCACGCTTAACGTTCGATGACGATTTAGTATTATATGAGTTATGTGATTTGGTGACCGAATATTGTTCGCAGTCCCGGATGAGATCACGGACATGACGAGGAGTCTCGAAATGGTCGAGAAGTAAAGATTGATATGTAGGACGATAGTATTCGGACACCGGAAGCGTTCCGGAGGGTACCGGGTACATATCGGTCACCGAAAAGGGTTCTGGGCACCCCCGGGAAAGGTATGGGCTTAATGGGCCAAGTGAGGGAACACACCAGCCCACGAGGGGCTGGTGTGCCCCTTATAGGACTTCCAGGGACTTGTGGGACGGTCTGTCCCTCCCTTGTGGACATCAAGCACACATACTCAAAAAAAGTTAAATAGATTTTTCAGTCAAATTTATAGGGGGCGCACCAGCCCCTTGTGGGATGGTCTGTCCCTCCCTTGGCCCATTAAGCCCATATCTTTGCCGGTTGTGCCCAGAACCACTTCCGGTGACCCTATATGTACACGGTACCCCCCGGAACACTTTCGGTGTCCGAATACCATCATTGTATATATCAATCTTTACCTCTCGACCATTTCGAGACTCCTCTTGATGTCCGTGATCTCATCCGGGACTCCGAACAACATTCAGTCACCAAATCACATAACTCATATAATACTATATCGTCATCGAAAGTTAAGCGTGCGGACCCTACGGGTTTGAGAACTATGTAGACATGACCGAGACACCTCTCCGGTCAATAAACAATAGCGGAACCAGGATGCTCATATTGGTTCCTACATATTCTACGAAGATCTTTATCGGTCGAACCATTATGACAACATACGTTATTCCCTTTGTCATCGGTATGTTACTTGCCCGAGATCCGATCGTCGGTATCTACATACCTAGTTCGATCTTGTTACCGGCAAGTCTCTTTAGTCATTCCGTAATACATCATCCTGCAACTAACTCATTAGTCGCTCTGCTTGCAAGGATTCTTATGATGTGCATTACCGAGAGAGCCCAGAGATACCTCTCCGAAAGTCGGAGTGACAAATCCTAACTCGATCTATGCCAGCCCAACAAACACATTTGGTGATACCTGTAGAGCATCTTTATAATCACCTAGTTACGTTGTGACATTTGATAGCACACAAGGCATTCCTCCGGTATCCGAGAGTTGCATAATCTCATAGTCGAAGGAATATGTATTTGACATGAAGAAAGCAATAGCAATAAAACTGAACGATCAAAATGCTAAGCTAACGGATGGGCCTTGTCCATCACATCATTCTCCTAATGATGTGATCCCATTCATCAAATAACAACACGTGTCTATGGTTAGGAAACTTAACCATCTTTGATTAACGAGCTAGTCTAGTAGAGGCTTACTAGGGACACAATGTTTTGTCTATGTATCCACACATGTATCAAGTTTCCGGATAATACAATGCTAGCATGAATAATAATACCATGATATAAGAAAACATAAAATAACAACTTTATTATTGCCTCTAGGGCATATTTCCTTCAGTCTCCCACTTGCACTAGAGTCAATAATCCAGTTCACATCGCCATGTGATTTAACACCAATAGTTCACATCTTTATGTGATTAACACCCATAGTTCACATCGCCATGTGACCAATACCCAAAGAGTTTACTAGAGTAAATAAGCTAGTTCGCATCGCTATGTGATTAACATCCAAAGAGTATTAAGGTGTGATCATGTTTTTCTTGTGAGATAGGTTTAGTCAACGGGTCTGCCACATTCAGATTCGTATGTATTCTGCAAAATTCTATGTCTACAATGCTCTGCACGGAGCTACTCTAGCTAACTGCTCACACTTTCAATATGTATCCAGATTTAGACTCAGAGTCATCCGGACCAGTGTCAAAGCTTGCATAGACGTAATCCTTAACGATGAACTCTTTGTCACCTCCATAACCGAGAAACATTTCCTTAGTCCTCTTTAGGTACCTAAGGATAATTTTGACCGTTGTCCGGTGATCTACTCCTGGATCACTATTGTACCCCCTTGCCAAACTCATGGCAAGGTACACAATAGGTCTGGTATACAGCATGGCATACTTTATAGAACCTATGGCTGAGGCATAGGGAATGACTTTCATTCTCTCTCTATCTTCTGCCGTGGTCAGGTTTTGAGTCTTACTCAACTTCATACCTTACAACTCAGGCAAGAACTTCTTGTTTGACTGATCCATATTGAACTCCTTCAAAATCTTATCAAGGTATGTACTCATCGAAAGTCTTATCAAGCGTCCTAATTTATCTCTACAGATCTTGATGCCCAATATGTAAGCAGCTTCACCGAGGTCTTTCTTTGAAAAACTCCTTTCAAACACTCCTTTACGCTTTCCAAAAAATTCTACATCATTTCCGATCAACAATATGTCATTCACATATACTTATCAGAAAGGCTGTAGTGCTCCAACTCACTTTCTTGTAAATACAGGCTTCACCGCAAGTCTGCATAAAACAATATGCTTTGATCAATTCATCAAAGCGTATATTCCAACTCTGAGATGCTTGCACCAGTCCATAGATGGATCGCTGGAGCTTGCACATTTTGTTAGCACCATTAGGATTGACAAAACCTTCTAGTTGCATCATATACAACTCTTTTTTAAGAAATCCATTAAGGAATGCAGTTTTGACGTCCATTTTCTAGATTTCATAATCATAAAATGCGGCAATTTCTAACATGATTCGGACAGACTTAAGCATCGCTATGGGTGAGAAGGTCTCATCGTAGTCAACTCCTTGAACTTGTCGAAAACCTTTTGCGACAATTCGAGCTTTGTAGATAGTAATACTACCATTAGCTTCCGTCTTTCTCTTGAAGATCCATTTATTCTCAATGGCTTGCTGATCATCGGGCAAGTCCACCAAAGTCCACACTTTGTTCTTATATATGGATCCTATCTTGGATTTCATGGCCTCAAGCCATTTATCAGAATCTGGGCTCATCATAGCTAATTCGTAGTTCGTAGGTTCGTCATGGTCTAGTAACATGACTTCTAGAACATGATTACCGTACGACTCTGGTGCGGAACATGCTCTGATTGACCTATGAGGTTCGGTAGTAACTTGATCTGAAGTTTCATGATCATCATTATTAGCTTCCTCTCTAGTTGGTGTAGGCATCACGGGAATAGTTTTCTATGATGAGCTACTTTCCAATTCGAGAGAAGGTACAATTACCTCATCAAGTTCTACTTTCCTCCCACTCACTTCTTTCGAGAGAAAACTCCTTCTCTAGAAAGGACCCATTCTTAGCAACAAAGATCTTGCATTCGGATCTGTGGTAGAAGGTGTACCCAATTGTTTCCTTAGGGTATCCTATGAAGAAACAGTTCTTTGATTTAGGTTCGAGCTTATCAGGCTGAAGCCTTTTGACATAAGCGTCGCATCCCAAAACTTTTAAGAAACAACAACTTAGGTTTCTTGCCAAACCATAGTTCATACGGAGTCGTCTCAACGGATTTAGACGGTGCCCTATTTAACGTGAATGTAGCTATATCTAATGCATAACCCCAAAATGATATTGGTAAATCGGTAAGAGACATCATATATCGCACCATATCTAATAAAATATGGTTACGACATTCGGACACACCGTTACGCTGTGGTGTTCCAGGTGGCGTGAGTTGTGAAACTATTCCACATTGTTTTAAATGAAGGCCAAACTCATAACTCAAATATTAGCCTCCGCGATCAGATCGTAAAAACTTTATTTTCTTGTTACGATGATTCTCCACTTCACTTTGAAATTCTTTGAACTTCTAAAATGTTTCAGACTTGTGTTTCATTAAGAAGATATACCCATATCTGCTCAAATCATCTGTGAAGGTTAGAAAATAATGATACCCGCCGCGTGCTTCAACACTCATCGGACCGCATACATCGGTATGTATTATTTCCAATAAGTCATTAGCACGCTCCATTGTTCCGGTGAACGGAGTTTTAGTCATCTTTCCCATGAGGCATGGTTCGCAAGTATCAAATGATTCATGATCAAGTGATTCCAAAGTCCATCTGCATGGAGTTTCTTCATGCGCTTTATACCAATATGACCTAAACGGCAGAGCCACAAGTATGTTGCACTATCATTATCAACTTTTCATCTTTTGGCATCAATATTATGAATATGTGTATCACTACAATCAAGATTCAATAAACCATTCATATTGGGTGTATGACCATAGAAGATTTTATTCATGTAAACAGAACAACAATTATTCTCTAACTTAAATGAATAAATGTATTGCAATAAACATGATCTAATCATATTCATGCTCAACGCAAACACCAAATAACATTTATTTAGGTTCAACACTAATCCCGAAGGTAGAGAGAGTGTGTGATGGTGATCATATCAACCTTGGAATCATTTCCAACACACATTGTCACCTTGCTTTTAACTAGTCTCTGTTCATTCTGCAACTCCTGTTTTGAGTTACTAATCCCAGCAACTGAACCGGTATCAAATACCCAAGGATTGCTATGAACACTAGTAAATTTCACATCAATAACATGTATATCATATATATACATTTGTTCACTTTGCCATCCTTCTTATCCGCCAAGTATTTGGGGCAGTTCTGCTTCCAGTGACCATTTCCTTTGCAGTAGACACACTTAGTTTCAGGCTTAGGTCCAGCTTTGGGATTCTTCACGGGAGTGGCAACTTGTTCACCATCCTTCTTGAAGTTACCTTTCTTTCCCTTGCCCCCTTTTCTTGAAACTACTGGTCTTGTTAACCATCAACACTTGATGCTCTTTCTTGAATTCTACCTTCACTGATTTCAGCATCGCGAAGAGCTCGGGAATCATTTTGGTCATCCCTTGCATATTATAGTTCATCACGAAGTTGTAGTAGCTTGGTCATAGTGACTAGAGAAATCTGTCAATCACTATCTTATCTGGAAGATTAACTCCCACTTGATTCAAGTGATTGTAGTACCCAGACATTCTAAGCACATGCTCACTGGCTGAGCTATTCTCCGCCATCTTGTAGGCAAAGTGCTTGTCAGAGGTCTCATACCTCTCGACAGGGGCATGAGTCTGAAATACCAATTTAAGCTCTTGGAACATCTCATATGGCCCGTGGCGTTCAAAACGACTTTGCAGCCCCGATTCTAAGCCGTAAATTATGGTGCACTAAACTATCAAGTAGTCATCATACCGAGCTTCCCAAACGTTCATAACGTCTACATCCGCTCCTGCAATAGGTCTGTCACCTAGCGGTGCATCAAGGGCATAATTTTTTTGTGCAGCAATGAGGATAATACTCAGATCATGGACCCAGTCCGCATCATTCCTACTATCATCTTTCAACTTATTTTTCTCTAGGAACATATAAAAAACATAGGGGAGCTACAACGCGAGCTATTGATCTACAACATAATTTGCAAATACTATCAGGACTAAATTCATGATAAATTGAAGTTCAATTAATCAAATTACTTAAGAACTCCCACTTAGATAAACATCCCTTAAGTCATCTAAATGATATGTGATCCAAATCAACTAAACCATGTCCGATCATCACGTGAGATGGAGTAGTCATCAATGGTGAACATTTCTATGTTGATCATATCTACTATATGATTCACGTTCGACCTTTCGGTCTCTAGTGTTCCGAGGCCATGTCTGTACATGCCAGGCTCGCCAAGTTTAATCCAAGTATTCCGCATGTGCAAAACTACCTTGCACCCTTTGTATTTGAACGCAGAGTCTATCACACCCGATCATCACGTGGTGCTTCAACACGACAAACTGTCGCAATGATGCATACTCAGGGAGAACACTTATACCTTGAAATTTAAGTTAAGGGATCATCTTATAATGCTACCGCCGTACTAAGCAAAATAAGATGCATAAAAGATAAAAATCACATGCAATCAAAATATGTGACATGATATGGCCATCATCATCTTGTGCATTTGATCTTCATCTCCAAAGCATCGTCATGATCTCCATCGTCACCGGCTTGACACCTTGATTTCCATCGTAGCGTCGTGGTCGTCTCGCCAACTATTGCTTCTACAACTATCGCTAACGCATAGTGATAAAGTAAAGCAATTACATGGCATTTGCATTTCATACAATAAAGCGACAACCATAAGCCCCCTGCGAGTTGCCGATAACTTTTACAAAACATGATCATCTCATACAATAACGTATATCACATCATGTCTTGACCATATCACATCACAACATGCCCTGCAAAAACAAGTTAGACGTCCTCTACTTTGTTGTTGCAAGTTTTACGTGGCTGCTACGGGCTTCTCGCAAGAACCGTTCTTACGTACAAGTCAAAAACCACAACTGTAGTTTATCAAGTTTGCTGTTTTAACCTTCAACAAGGACCGGCCGCAGTCAAACTTGATTCAACTAAAGTTGGAGAAACAGACACCCGCCAGCCACCTTTATGCAAAACTAGTTACATGTCTATCGGTGGAACCGGTCTCATGAACGTGGTCATGTAAGGTTGGTCCAGGCCGCTTCATCCAACAATACCGCCGAATCAAAATAAGACATTGGTGGTAAGCAGTATGACGATCCCCGCCCACAACTCTTTGTGTTCTACTCGTGCATATCATCTACGCATAGACCTGGCTTGGATGCCACTGTTGGGGAACGTAGCATGCAATTTCAAAAAAAAACCTACGCTCACGCAAGATCTATCTAGGAGATGCATAGTAACGAGAGGGGGAGAGTGTGTCTACATACCCTCGTAGACCGAAAGCGGAAGAGTTTGAGAACGCGGTTGATGTAGTCAAACTTCTTCTCGTTCCGACCGATCAAGTACCGAACGTACGACACCTCCGAGTTCTGCACACATTCAGCTCGATGACACCTCCGAGGAAGTAGATGGGTTCTGTCAGCACGAAGGCATGGTGGCGGTGATGGTGAAGTGATCCGTGCAGGACTTCGCCTAAGCACCGTGAGAATATGACCGAGGGTGTAATCTGTGGAGGGGGACACCGCACACGGCTAACAGATGTTGTTGTGTTGTGCTAGGGGCGCGCCCCCACATATATAGGTGGGAGGGGGAGGGGAGGCAGCCTGGCGAACCACATAGGTGGCCGGCCGGCCCTAGGGCTCCTGCCTGGCCGCGCCCCCCTGCCATGTTTGGACAAGGGGGATAGGAAGGAGGGGGGAGGGGAAGAAAGTAGGGGTCCTACTTCACACTTTCCTTCTCTTCCTCTCCTTTCCTTTCTCCCCCTATGGCTGGCCCTATAGGGGGCGCACTAGCCCCTTATGGGCTGGTGTGTTCCCTCACTTGGCACATTAAGCCCATATCTTTGCCGGGGGGTGCCCGGAACCCTTTCCGGTGACCCGATATGTACCCGGTACCGTCCGGAACACTTCTGGTGGATGAATACTATCATCCTATATATCAATCTTTACCTCTCGACCATTTCGAGACTCCTCGTCATGTCTATGATCTCATCCGGTCTTGGGGAATGTAGCATGCAATTTCAAAAAAATTCCTACGCTCTCGCAAGATCTATCTAGGAGATGCATAGCAACGAGAGGGGAGGGTGTGTCCACGTACCCTCGTAGACTGAAAGCGGAAGCGTTTGTTAACGCGCTTGATGTAGTCGAACTTCTTCACGTTCCAACCGATCAAGCACCGAACGTATGGCACCTCCGAGTTCTGCACACTTTCAGCTCGATGACGTCCCTCGAACTCTTGATCCAGCAAAGTGGCGAGGGAGAGTTCCGTCAGCACGACGGCATGGTGACGGTGATGGTGAAGTTATCCGTGCAGGGCTTCGCCTAAGCACTATGTGAATATGACCGGAGGCATAAACTGTGGAGGGGGGGGGGGGGCGCCGCACACGGCTTGGAACAATTGTGTGTCTTCTAGGCGCCCCCTCCTCACGTATATAAAGGAGGGAGGGGGAGGAGGCCGGCCCTAGGCGCGCCCAAGTAGGAGGAATCCTACTTGGGCTCCTAGTCCAATTCGGCCCCCCTTTCCTTTTACTGGAGCGGGAAAGGGGAAAGGAGAGAGAGGGGGGAGAAGGAAAGGGGGGCGCCACGCCCTCTCCTAGTCCTATTCGGATTCCCTCCTTGTGTGTGGTGCGCCACCCCTCTGTGGGATGGTGTGCCTCCCTCCTATGGCGTATATGGCCCATATCTTCCCCCGGGGAGTTCCGGTAACCCCCCGGTACTCCGATATGTACCCGAGACACTCCGGAACACTTCCGGTGTCCGAATACTATCATCCAATATATCAATCTTTACCTCTCGACCATTTAGAGACTCCTTGTCATGTCTGTGATCTCATCCGGGACTCCGAACAACATTCGGTCACCAAATCACATAACTCGTATAATACAAATCATCATTGAACTTTAAGCGTGCGGACCCTAAGGGTTCGAGAACTATGTAGACACACTACAAAAAAATACACTTCCGTGATGATACGTGTTTGTCACAGTAGGTCACGTTTTCTGTCATGCATGTACATCCATGACAAATTTATGACAGAATCAAGATAGTCGTACCTGTGCTGTCATAGAAGTGTTCCATGACATTACCAAAATTATCATCACGGAAGTGTCCACTTCCATGACGATAAATCGTGCGTCACAGAAGTGCTTTCATCAAGGGTGACCGACATGTGGAATCCACCGTAACGGAACGCCGTTAAGCTATCGTCCGGTTTTGGATCCGATAACACGTTAACAGCCCACACCAATGGCGATTTTCCACGTGTAAAATCATCATTGGCCGGAGGAAACACGTGTTGCCTCACCGTAGGGACATATGTCATCCACTCATTGGACAGGAGGCGCCTATGATAGGTCGACACGTGGCACGACCCAACAGTGGCCCATTCCGGTGAAAAAGGGCGGCCCAGTAAAAAATAGTAGGTCGGCCCATATAAGGCCTACTTGTGTCAGATCCATTTAAGCCCACGCTCCATACGAGATGTGCCAATTCGGCCCGTCAAAGGCCCGTTAAAGATTTGACACCATTGCAGCCCATCATCAGTTCGAGCCCGTTAACAGCCTGCTATATATTTGGGCAATATCAGCCCGATGAGATTTCGGCCTGTTAACGGCCCATTTAGTGGATGGGCCAATTTTCACGATGTACATCTTTCGGCCGACCCATTTAAATGTTGGGCTAATTACTGGCCCGGTGTGTCTTTCAGCCTGTTGACGGCCCATAAATCAGTTGGGCCATTTGTAGTCGGACCTGAGTTTTGGCCTTTTAGCGACCCATTTAAGTGTTGGGCACCTTTCCGGCCCGGTGTGTCTTTCAGCCTGGTGACGACCCATATATCTGTTGGGCCATTTGTAGTTGGACCTGAGTTTTGGCCTTTTAGCGACCCATTTAAGTGTTGGGCCAATTCCCGGCCCTGTGTGCCTTTCGGCTGATAACGGACCATAAATGAGTTGGGCCATTTCTAGTCGGACCTGAGTTTTGGCCTTTTAACGGCCCATGCCCTTCATGGTCCAATAACAGCCCGGTTTCTCTTTCGGCCTGCTAAACGCCCACAACACAGTTGGGCCATTTACAATACGACCTAACTTTCGGCCTCTTAGCGGCCCATGCTCTTCATGTTCCTGTACAAGCCCGCTGTCTCTTTCGGCCTGCTAAAGGCCCACAGTATAGTTGGGCCATATGTTGCCCGAACTTAGTAACGGTCTGTTAATGGCCCGTGAAATCAATTGAGCCCCCTGTTGCCCGCTTTGATGTCAGCCTGTTAACGACCCGGGAGTTAAGAGGGCCGACCATTAACTTTCGGCCTGGTAACGGCCCATTAACTTAATGGGCCCACTAAAGTTCGTACATGTCTTTAGGCCAAATTAGATAATTTGAGCCCATTACGACGAGCAATTATGCACAAGACCAAAACCGATCAAGCAAAGGTACGACATACAGGGAAAAACATTGCACATCCAGCATATATTACGGAAATTACATCCTTTGGGTAATCAAAGATTGATGCGGTGCAAATAAATGAACAGAACCTAACGATCTACAATGTCACAATCTGCAACCTCAGCACGGATGACGCCCATAAGCATGTGGGCAAGTTCTTGCTTCTATGCTACACTGTCTCTGAAAACATTGATCAGTTGTTGTGTCGCACGACTCTGCACCTCTGATTCCTCCACCATTTCCACCATTCCTTCAGCCATTAATTGGTTCACAAACATACATTTTTTCCGTTGCATTCGAGACAGAGGATACTGAACAGATTCAGATGGCGATTTTGGCAGGCTTGTATTATTGATAGTGAAGAGTGTCTCGACCACTGCATCATAACATAAATTAGGAGGGGAACCAAACAGATTAATCATGAGTTATTGGCATATTACCTGGCCTAGATTTATTGGAAAGAAACAATGGGGTTGCCTTGCTGTTTTCAGAGTTTGTCTTCTTATCTTCAGCAGCCTGCACCAAATTAAGACACTAGCATTGCTATCATTGGCCAAGTCAGATAATAGGATAGCAACATTGGCACAACGAACGTTTGGGAAACTAGCCAACACCAAATTAACACAATATGGCACAACTATCATCAGGCAGGTAAGGTAATATGAAAGCAACATTGACACAATGAATGAATGGGCAACCAGAGCAGCACTACAATTCAGTAATGTGCATGATATGAGATAGTACACTCATGCATTTCAAGATGCAAAACTACCGAGCAGTTTTCTTTACAAAAATCAACATTGGCGCCTTTAACATTTTGCTACAACTAATTTTAGATCAGATAAAGGTTGGATTCACGCCGATTAACAAAATACATGCTGATGTAAAAATATAGTAATATATAACAGGTACTTACATCAGCATTGGATCACGGAGAATTCCCGCAAGATATTTTCCTCGAATACAATACCAATGAAGGAAGTCTTCTATAATTTAACCTTATTTTCTAAAAGAGTGATGGGTAAGAAACATGTAGAAAATATGATCAGAATGCTATAAAATTTCATGATGCGAGGATACGCACACGCTTCTTAGAATGGAGTTGACATTCTTTTGCTTAACTGGAGCGGACTAGTTCTTTGGCCACTGGAATCTACTTATTATCAGTGGGAGTTGGGTTTCTCTATGCTGGAGCAGTATCTATGAAAAATGTAGTTGGTTTATTATCTCCCGGCGTTTGGATCTTTTGCAAAGACCTCGTTTGTAACCCTTTAGATTCTAACAGAGCCGTCTCCCCCTTGCATGCCTTATATAGAAGAATGGCGCTTCAATTATAAAACATGCTACATGAGAGATGGAATAGGTACTGAAGAATAGAAAGGCATGACATATTGACATGTATTTCCTCCATCCAGAAATAAATGGATGGGTCTAGGCGTATTTCGGTTCTAGATACATCCAGTTTTATCCATTTCTGTGACATGTAGTCCGAACGGAGGGAGTATGATGTAAGAGCTAGGGATACGACAGGACAACACAGTAAAAAAACACCGAAAACCCACTGCAGAACCAAAGTAATCAAACCCACTGAGGGAGTCCTGGATTAGGGGGTCCTCGGACTGCCGGACTATATACTTTGGCCGGACTGTTGGACTATGAAGATAGAAGATTGAAGACTTCGTCTCGTGTCCGGATGGGACTCTCCTTGGCGTGGAAGGCAAGCTTGGCAATACGGATCTATATATCTCCTTCCTTGTAACTGACTTTGTGTAACCCTAGCCCCCTCCGGTGTCTATATAACCGGAGGGTTTAGTCTGTAGGACAACAACAATCAGAATCATAGGCTAGCTTATAGGGCTTAGCCTCTACGATCTCGTGGTAGATCAACTCTTGTAATACTCATATCATCAAGATCAATCAAGTAGGAAGTAGGGTATTACCTCCATCGAGAGGGCCCGAACCTGAGTAAACATTGTGTCCCCCGCCTCCTGTTACCATCAGCCTTAGACGCACAGTTCGGGACCCCCTACCTGAGATCCACCGGTTTTGACACCGACGTTGGTGCTTTCATTCAGAGTTCCGCTGTGCCGTCACCATAAGGCTTGATGGCTCCTTCGATCATCGACAACGATGCAATCCAGGGTGAGGCTTTCCTCCCCGTATAGATCTTCGTACTCAGCGGCTTCGTACTGTGGGCCAACTCGCTTGGCCATCTAGAGCAAAACGAAAGCTACACCCTGGCCGTCAGGTCAGGTTTGGAAGCTTAAACTATACTACCGACATCCGCGGAGACTTGATCTTCGACGGATTCGAGCCCATGTCAGGTGCGTCGCACAGTCATGACGGGCATGACTTAGCTCTGCCGCCAGACAGTGTTCGGGAGATCCCACTTGTAGCTACTCTGGCTCTCAATCCGGAGCAGATTGCGCCGTCCGAGGACGGGTGGATGGACCCCGCCCCGGAGGCCGCATACTCAGCGGCGATAGAGCCAAACACTGACTTCACCACCTATGAGACCCGTGTTGCCGGACACCTGGATTCATCCCCAGCCACGGGCTCCGAACCGCCTGCGTCCGTGCCTATCGAATCTGATTGGGAACCGATCATGGAGTTTTCCTCCACGGATATCTTTCAGCTCTCGCCACTAGGCAACGTGCTAAATTCATTAAGGTATCTCTCCTTGTCTGGAGACCCCTGGCCGAACTATGTCCGTCTTGATTGGGAAGTGGACAACGAAGAAATTCATTCCCCACCCACCACCCACTTAATAGCCACTGTCGACGACTTAACCGACATGCTCGATTTTGGCTCCGTAGACATCGACGGTATGGACGACGATGCAGGAGACGAACAAGAACCACCGCCCACAGGGCGCTGGACTACCACCTCATCATATGATATATACATGGTGGACACCCCCAAAGAAGGCGATGGCAACAAGGCAACGAAGGATAATCCCTCCAAGAAGCAATCCAAGCACCGGCGTCAGCGGCGCCGCTCTAAGTCCCGCCATAGCAAAAGCAGCGATACTGGCACAAGAGACAATAACGCTCCGGATAGTGCCGAAGACGAAGACAATCCCTCCCAGCCAGGCCCCGAGCGGGAGGATGGGCAAGCCAGCCCTCAAGAACAGGCAGCAGACGGAGAATCAGAGGATGACAATTACATGCCTCTCTCCGAAGACGAGGTGAGCCTCGGTGACGAAGAATTTATCGTGCCTGAGGATCCCATCGAGCAGGAGCACTTGAAGCGCCGGCTTATAGCCACAGCAAATAGCCTGAAGAAAAAGCAACAACAACTTCGAGCTGACCAAGACCTGGCGGATAGATGGACCGAGGTCCTGGCGGCCGAGGAATACAAACTCGAACTACCAACCAAGAGTTACCCAAAGCGCAGGTTGCTACCCCAACTCAAGGAGGAAGCATTAAAACCTACATTACCAGCGTATGATGCGGCTGATCGGCCACGTCATGGCCGAGACAGAGTGGCATATCAGCCCGAAGTCCAGCCTGCACCCCGCCGCCATTCAAACAAAAATACCAAGGCCCGGGGCAACACGTGGGACCTGCGAGACGTATTGGAAAACAAAGCAGGACACAGAAGATCGATCTACAGATCACGGGGGCACGCCCCAATGCGTGACGATGATCGTCACGCTGGATACACTAAAGGCAAATCCGGCCGGGCCGAATACAGCAGACAAGACTCATATGAACTGTGTCGCGACATAGCCCGACACAGAGGTGCCGCACACCCCCTCTGCTTCACTGATGAAGTAATGGATCACGAATTCCCAAAAGGGTTTAAACCCGTAAGCATTGAATCATATGACGGTACTACAGACCCCGCGGTATGGATTGAAAACTTCTTCCTCCACATTCACATGGCCTGCGGGGATGATCTACACGCCATCAAGTATCTCCCGCTAAAAATCAAAGGGCCGGCTCGGCATTAACTGAATAACTTGCTGGCAAACTCCATCGGAAGTTGGGAGAACCTGGCAGACGCATTCCTGGACAATTTCCAGGGCACTTATGTGCAACCACCGGATGCTGACGATTTAAGTCACATAACACAACAACCCGAAGAGTCAGCCAGGAAATCCTGGACTCGTTTCCTAACTAAAAAGAACCAAATTGTCGACTGTCCGGATGCCGAAGCCCTACCAGCCTTTAAACATAACATCCGTGACGAGTGGCTCGCCCGACATCTCAGCCAAGAGAAGCCAAAATCCATGGCAGCCCTCACGACACTTATGACCCGCTTTTGCGTGGGCGAAGATAGCTGGTTGGCTCATAGCAACAACAAAGCAAGCAAACCTAGCACATCAGAGGCCAGGGATAGCAATGGCAAACCACGATGCAACAAACACAAGCGCTGCAAACATGGTGAAAATGCCGAAGATACGACAGTTAATGCCGGGTTTAGTGGCTCAAAGTCCGGTCAGCAGAAAGGGCCACTCAAAAATAACAATTCGGGCCCATCCAGTCTGGACCGCGTACTCGATCGCCAATGCCAAATTCATGGCACCCCAGGAACGCCAGCCACCCATACCAACAGAGAATGCTGGGTCTTCAAACAAGCCGGCAGGGCAGGCGCTAAAAACAGAGAAGGGGGGTCTCAAAGCGATGATGGCGACGAAGAGCCCAGATCACCGAACACAGGAGGGCAAAAGAAATTTCCCCCGCAAATCCAAACGCTGAACGTGGTAAACACCACCCAAATTCCCAACCCGGACCGGATACGCACCCTTAGGTATGCCGACTTAACGGAACTAGTCGTCCCACATTATAAACTAGGGCCGGTCACCTTCAACCGCACAGATCGTCCGGTTAACGCCAATCAGGGCAATCCAGCCGCACTAGTCCTCGAACCAATAATTGACGGGTTCCACCTCACACGATTCCTTATGGATGGAGGCAGCAGTCTAAACCTGCTTTACCAGGACATAGTGCGCAAGATGGGCATCGATCATTCGGTGATCAAACCCACTAAAGCCACTTTCAGAGGCATCATACCAGGTGTGGAAGCCAGCTGTACAGGCTCCATCGCCCTTGAGGTAGTCTTCGGATCACCAGACAATTACCGTACCGAAGAGTTAATCTTCGAAATCATCCCTTTCCGCAGTGATTATCAGGCACTACTCGGACGAACCGCGTTCGCTCGATTCAACGCGCTGCCACATTATGCCTAACGTAAGCTCAAAATGCCCGGTCCACGCGGCGTCATCACGGTTAATGGAAAGGACGAACTTTACTTCGGCACCAACGAGTACACCGCTGCCTTAACAGCAGAAGCAACGAGCAGCACCTTGCAGCCGAACCTCGAGTCGACGGCCAGGCTCCCGGACACCGTCAAAGGACTCCGAACTACTTCGAGGCAGGATAGCCCGACTCGCCCAGAGCTCAATTAAACACTCCAGCGAACGCCGCACTCAGCGGCTCAACCGCTCTCCGGCATGCAAACATCTCTTACATTTCCTTCGCAGGTTCACCTTTGCGCCAACCAGAACGGGCGATATGGAGGCAGCTCGAACATGCAAGGGAATCCTTAGATATTCCCCGCGATGACCATACGACTATACTCCGGATCCGCACACAACTTCTTCCCCCTGGTCTCAGCAGGTTCCACAGTCATATTTCCTTTTTATCACATTACCTGTACTTACGCATCAACGTACTATTCAAATACAACATATGGATTCATATGACGCTTATCTGCTGTTATTTCTTATTAAAATTCTTTTGTCAAGAGGCATCCGTGCACCACGATATGCCTTCAAATATGCCAGGGGCTTCGTTTTACACATAATACAACAATAAAGTCCAAACACCTTCACGGAAGTTCGGCACCCCGAACCTATAGCATTATATGCATCAGCTCCGAGTCATGTCTTGGGTCAATAGTTGGGTTTGCCCGGCTCCCACGTTTTGGTACCTTACGTTCCGCTATATCGGCTAAGGTAGCACTGGGAGAACTACTGCGATTGTGTCCCGGTTCTTCCGGACGAGCACCTCAGTAGAGAAAGCCGAAAACTGACTGTCATGATATGGTGAGAGCTGGTCAGCTGTTCGAGAGGTTGTAAAATCTTTGAGGATTTCTCCCGCATAATGCCATAACCAATGCAGCATGCGATGGATCGGGTTTTCTTCTGATCAGGTGCTTATACAACCCCTCGTGCGGTCTTCCGAACACTAGGGGCTGCGCCTACCTTCCTAAAGCTCCTATGGCTAAGTGAGAGCGATAAAGCCCTATAGTCCGATTGCCTGGTTCATTGTGCTGAACACCTCCTTCAAAGGACCCAAAACTGGGATAAAGAGTGAGCAGGTCTATCCCGAACACCCCCGTACTTCCTACGTGGGGGCAGAAGCGGACGACTAGCCAACTCTCAGGATTAATATGTAAGACGACCGCGTAGGAGGATAAACTTTTATATAACAGGCAATAAATAATATAAATGACCTTGTTCAGACATTGCAAAATACAACATGATTTGCATTCATGGAAATATAATGTCCTCAGTACATAGCTCCGCTGCAAGGCAGGATCCTTTCAGGACACTCTCATAATATAATTCGGGCTTGCGGTGCTCCTTCCCCTCTGGCGGTCCTTCGGTCATCAGCTTTTCAGCATCCATCTCCCCAAGTGCACCTTTGCGCGGGCGAAGGCCATTCACGCACCCTCTATACAGACCGACCGCATGATGACATCAAGTCGAGGGCAGACACTCACAAGCCGCTTCACGATCCCGAAGTAGCTGCTTGGAATCGGCTCGACGGGCCATAGCCGGATAATCATATCCTTCACGGCTAGTTCCGCTGCCTTATGCAGTTCGATCAGCTGTTTCAGTTGATCGACAAAAGGCACCGGATAATTCGGTGCCAAATACCGTGACCAGAAGAGCTTATCCGTAGTGTTCCTTTCTTCGGCTCGGTAGAATTGGGCGGCATCCGATATGCTGCGGGGCAGCTCGGCAAATACTCCTGAGAAATCCGAATTCAAAAATTAGAAACATAATTTTCTCCTCAAATACTTGCTTTACATGGAAAAAACCTTTCCCGCCGCGATTTTCCTCGCCTCTTGGATCCCCTACAGGGCGCTTTGGGTTTCCCCCCGGGCATCGCTCGTGGCCTGATGCGCCTTGGTGAGTTCGGATTCCTTCTCCGTTAAACTCTACTCCAAGGTCTCGCATTTCTTCATGGCCTCTTGTAGCTCCTGCTCAGCTTTAATAACATTGACCTCGTGCTTCTCACGAAGAGCCTGCTCTGTGGTTTCCTTTTTCTCGGCCTCGGACACAGCCTTCTTCAGAGCCTCGACTTCGGTCATCATCCCTAGCGCAAATCATGAAACATATTTCATCATACTGAAAATTCATTCGCAATAAACGCGAACAAGACTTGCGCATACCTTGTTTATCTCCCAACTGCATTTTCAACTGGCCAAGTTCTTCTTTGGCCCGCTCCAGACTTTGATTCAGTCCGGAGACCTCCGCAGTATGAGAGGCAGCAGCCGCTACAGACGCCTGCTTATAACAGAAGAGAAATAGATGTCATCCAATGAGTCTTCCTGCGAACATAAATTTGATCCTCTGTCCGGTTCTTTCTTTCACCGAACAGTGTATCAGGGGCTACTATCCATACCATGACACTCTTCGAAACCTCATAAAACATACCTCAAAACCTTTTATAAGGCTGATACAGGCTTCATTCAGTTCACTCTCAGTAGAGTGAATCTTCTCAATCACCGCACCCATGAGGGCACGGTGTTCATCAACGATGGAGGCGCTTTTCAGCGGCACCAACAAGCATCCGACACCTCTGGTTGGACAGAGGTTGCCGGTGGAACATGCATGCCCCCTCCAGCTGAGAGAGGATGCCTGCTTGATTCTGGAGCCGTATTGGTCTCCGGAATTGCATCCGGCTGAGAGCCGAATTCAAGATGGTCCCCGCCTTCAGCTCCCATGGGAATTTTCTCCCCCATGTGTCCGGCCCCTGAAGTTTGACCTCCAAGCGCCGCCTTCACGGTCTTTTCCTCTCCTCCTTGGCCGGGGTCCCTCTGGGATGAAGCCTCGATGTTATTCACCTGTTTGGAGGAAGGGGCCTTCGGGGGCGTCCCGCTCTCCATAGCATCCGAGCTCAGCGAATCCTCTGATGAGGATTGTTTGGTACGGGACCTCGCCAGACTACAAAAAATATGGCTCCGGTTAAAATATTATGCCATGATGAGTCTGGACGCATAAACTTAATCGGATTCAAAATACTCATGAATTCACCAGGGGTTGGGCCCTGGGATCCCATGCCGGGCCGCTGTCGGCGGCGGTAGTGTACTCCTCCGGAAGAGGAGCTTTTCCCCTTTTAGGCGACTCAGCCTCCAAGTGTGTGGAGGCCGTCCTCTTCTTTCTTCCCCTTGCAGGGGATTCATCTTCCTCCTCCTCCTCATCCTCTTCGGAGGCGGAACGGGCATCAGAGCCTTCAGATATTGTGTCCGAAGTGCCGCGGCGACGAAAGCCGCCCGGGTCTTTTTGGCCTCCTTCTCGGCCATCTTCTTCGGCACCTCGTAAGGCGCGGGACCCGGCATCTTCGTCGAGAAGTGGGGCGGCAGTTCTTGGGCAGCGGGCGGACAATGGATCCGCTCCGCCTTCTTCGTCCAGCCACAGGAGAGTTGTAGAAAACGCATTAAGCGCTTCCCTTGGGTTATGCGGATAAAAAGTATGATGACTTACCGAACTTGCGAGGCGGGACGGTTGGTACCAGCGGTCTTGGTGAGTCCGCCATGATTTGCTGGACTTGAAAAGCACCTTCCAGATGTCTTTGTGCGAGGAGCCGAAAAGCTCTCGCAGGGTTTGGTGCTTGACCGGATCGAATTCCCATAGATTGCAAGTCCGGTGTTGACAAGGCAGGATCCGGCGAACTAACATCACCTAGACTACATTGACAAGTTCAATGTTCTTGTCTTCCATATCTTTAACGCGCGTCTGGAGCACCAACAATTTGTCCGACGAAGACCAGTTCAGGCCCTTCTTGACCCAGGATGTAAGCCGCAGAGGGGCACCGGATCAAAACTCGGGAGTAGCGGCCCATTCCGTGCCGCGCGGCCCGGTGATGTAAAACCACTGCTGTTGCCACTCCTTGACGGAATCGTTAAAGGTGCCTGTTGGCCATGTAACGTTGGGAATATTGCTCACCATAGCGCCCCCGCACTCGGGGTGCTCGCCGCCCACTACCTTGGGCTTCACATTAAAAATCTTCAGCCATAAGACAAAGTGTGGCGAGATGCGGAGAAAAGCCTCGCACACGACAATGAATGTCGAGATGTTGAGGAAGGAATTAGGGGACAGATCATGAAGCCGCGAACGAATGGGTGGAGGGGAGACCCTAGCCCACAGAAAAACTAAGGGAGGAATACAACCCTCTCGTGGGGTTCCGGAGTAGGGACGATCTGTCCCGCCGTCGGGAGACGGTGGCTGATTTTCTTGGCCAGATACCCCGCCTCCCGAAGCTTTTTGATATCCTTCTCCCGGACGGTAGAGGCCATCCACTTGCCTCCTGCTCCAGATCTGGAGATTTTCGGAAGGCCTTTGTGGGTAGAGGAGATGAACGCTTGGGCGCTGGAGCTTAGGCGGAGGGGAGTCCTTATCCCCTTATAAAGGCAGCTGGGATTCTGCGCCTCCCCACTTGCCTGGTAAACCCGCTTATTCCCCAAGCGCCGTAATTGATGGCACGGTTGGGTTACCCACACCCGTATTGATGAGAATCCCGTGATAAGGGGACACGATCTTTGCTTTGACAAGATGTGCCAAAAAACCGCCTCGCAATATGTGCATTAGCTGGTTAGGAAAAACAGTTCAAATAATGTCCGGGCCGTGGCGTGATGTGGCGCTATGAAACTTGTCAGCAGATTAGATTTGTGGACTATTATACTCTCTACGGTGGTATGTGGAATTTATTTTACAGAGCCGGACACGATCCTTGTGTTCGAAATCTTCTATGGAGTATTCAGAGGAGGAACCCGCCTTGCAATGCCGAAGATAATCTGTGCGCCGGGCTCGTCGTCATTGAAGCATTGTTCAGGGGCTACTAAGGGAGTCCTGGATTAGGGGGTCCTCGGACTGCCGGACTATATACTTTGGCCGGACTGTTGGACTATGAAGATACAAGATTGAAGACTTCGTCTCGTGTCTGGATGAGACTCTCCTTGGCGTGGAAGGCAAGCTTGGCAATACGGATCTGTAGATCTCCTCCCTTATGGTAATCGACTGTAACCCTAGCCCCCTCCAGTGTCTATATAAACCGGAGGGTTTAGTCTGTAGGACAACAACAATCAGAATCATAGGCTAGCTTATAGGGCTTAGCCTCTACGATCTCGTGGTAGATCAACTCTTGTAATACTCATACCATCAAGGTCAATCAAGCAAGAAGTATGGTATTACCTCCATCGAGAGGGCCCGAACCTGGGTAAACATTGTGTCCCCCGCCTCCTGTTACCATCCGCCTTAGACGCACAGTTCGGGACCCCCTACCCGAGATCCGCCGGTTTTGACACCGACATCCACTGATATGAGATAGTACACTCATGCAGCTCATGATGCAAAACTACCAGGCAGTTTTCCTTACAAAAATCAACATTGTGGCCTTTAATCATACATTTTTCTACAACTAAATTTAGATCAGATAAAGGTTGGATTCACGCCCGATTAACAAAATACATGTTGATGTAAAAATATAGTGATATACAACAGTGTACTTACATACGCCTTTGGAGTACAGAGAATTCCTGCAAGAATCTTTCCTCACAGACGATACCAGTGCAGAAATTCTTCTATCTGTTAAGCTTATTTTCTAAAAGAGAGATGGGTAAGAAACATGTAGAAAATATGATCAACATGCTATAAAATTTCATGATGCAAGGATACGCACACGCTTCTTAGAATGGAGTTGACATATTTTTGCTGGACTGGAGCGGACTAGTTCTTTGGCCACTGGAATCTGCTTATTATCAGTAGGAGTTGGGTTTCTCTGTGCTGGAGAAGTATCTAAAAAACTGGAGTTGGTTTATTATCTCCTGGCGTTTGGATCTTTTGCAAAGACCTGGTTTGTAACCCTTCAAATTCTAACATAGTCGTCTTCCCCTTGCATGCCTTGTATAGAAGAATGGTGCTTCAATTATAAAACATGCTACAACAGAGAGATGGAATTGGTACTAAAGAATAGAAAGGCATGACATATTGACATGTATTCCCTCCATCCGGAAAAAAATGGATGGTTCTAGGCGTATTTCAGTTCTAGATACATCCTTTTTATCCATTTCGGCAACATGTAATCCGGACGGAGGGAGTATGGTGTAAGAGCTAGGGATACGACAGCACAACACGGTAAAAAACACTAGTTGAATGTAAAAGCATGCAGCTAAGCGGAATAGTACGAGAAAAACTAAGTAAACATACACGTGTATGATTGGGAAACTAAGATGGCATTGCAACAGAGCACTAGAACAGCACTTCAATGTAAAAAAACATGGTATGGTAGACAGATGAAGTACATATTGATGAATAACAATGCATAAGATATTCAAAAGCATGATGTCCAAATTAACAAGATGGCATCGCGATAGAGTAGAATGATAGTACTTGAATTTGAAAACATGTTATCCTGAATGAATAGGTACTGAAAAACAGGAAGGCATGACATATTTACATGCATGATCAGCATGCTAAGCACATGGCATTGCAACAGAGTAGATACACTCCAGGACATTATATGCATGTTGTACCCATATCACGGGCCAAGTTAGAGCAAGGACCTTGTGGGGTGAAGAGGATTCAACATCTTTCTGCAAGTCTTTTGAAGAACTGCCTTTACATGTTCCATCATATTGGGTATCATTGACATCAAGTTTATTGGCCTTTACATTGCTCCGTGAGGTTCTTGTGGATATATCAGTGTGTGCAATTATATCTGACATGCATGGAGGACAACTAGTAGTTAGATTTATGTAATGAGTGCTTGTAGGAGACGACATAAATAGTAGGACTGGGGTTAACTAGCATCAACAGGTCTCGAAAACTAAAGGGAGAACACAGATGAAAGCTACAGAATATGTATCGTTTGTACTCGAGATTAACTAGATGGCACACAAAAGTACTAAAGAAAAACATAGGTAATACTAGAAGTGGTATAATATTATAATCACCAGCCTGTGGGATAGCATTGGCTGATGGATGATAACTATGGAACACCGTTACCTAAAGAACAAGTATCTTAGCTGAACTATGGAGCAGCATTAACTCCTGAACAAGACCCGTAAGAGATCAGCATGAATATACAGTGAAATGTGATAATCTATTTTCCATGCTTAGATGAATAACAAAGCCATAAATGTTGCACACAAGTAAGATGAGGGTACAACCTATCTGGCCGCCATCCATAGGAGTGAGCATCATGTCTTTGACTTGTCGATGGCCCTGCAGTTGTTGTGGCTGTCCATGTCGGGCATGCGCATTCGATGCAGGGAGCTGTTGAGTGGGGACTATAGCTCCCTTCTGGTGTATGCTTCCCTTGTTGGAGCAGCTGCGGTGAGTCGCATGACGGTGTGGTTGAAGCTGCAGATAACGCATAATGTTAAGAACGACACATCCCTTTGATCTGAAGAACTACACTAGGAGATCGACAACAAGGTACGAGAGTGGTCACATGTCTGTTGACTGAAGACTAAATTGGGGTCACACAATTTTATTCTATTTTGGTACTGTCTGATCTACGCCGGATGGCTTGATGGCTGTCTTGTGCCTCGGTGACACTTTATTAGGAATCTTCCACGAAGAGCCGGCGACCAGCAATGAGCAGCTTGCCTCCACCGTCCGTGCTCCGGCCAAAACCCCGCTCCCCGCCCCACCGCACTGCCGTGGTTGCGCCGCCCCCGGGCCAATCCACAAAGACTCCCCGTCATCCAGATCCGGCAGCGACAGTACCTTCAACCCACGCAACTCTAAGATAGCCATCTAAGCGCTTCTTCCGTGGCGAACTTGCGTCCCCGCACCCTTACGTTAGACACCAGCCAACCGGCAGCCTAGGAGCTCCGCCGCCTCGAGGGGTGCTGCTTCCCATTAGGAATCGATTGGCCCAGAAAAAAATTCAGACAACTGACGCCTAAATAAAGTGATTTGAGATGAGGGTGCGACCTATCTGGCGGCATGCTGAAGTAGGCAGGTCCAGCTACCGAGTCGGTGAGGCCGACGCGGTTGCGGTGGCCACCGGCGGCAGGGAAACAACGATGTCGCGACGGTCGATGGCTACGGGGAAGCAGCATCGGGACTCTAGACTGATCCGAAGTTGGAACCGCTCCGGCACCGTGAACAACGGCAGGGGTGAATCGGCTCCGGTATGGTTCACATGGCCGTCGTCGAGGCAGCTCCAGCAGCACGGAGTAAGAGGAAGACGGCCCAGTGCATGATGGCAAATGGACAACGTCTCCGGCATTAGGGAGGAGGGCAGCTGTGAAATTGGTGCGGTGGGGGGCGCTATGGAGGAGGGGCTGAGGTTTCGCGGCTCGGGAGAAGGGAGCTTCCGGGGAGAAGGTGATTTGGCTCCCACGAGGTATGAATGGGGGGGGGGGATTGGGAGGAGTGGAACCATGTTTTACGGACACATTTGTCTGAAATGTGAGGGGAGTTCTGATTCTACCCCTGCCTTTAGGCTTCTCGGCTTGGGTCTGTGTACTGAGGGTCGGGGATAGTAGAGTAACTTTGCTTCTCCCCAAATAGTGGGCGGGAGCGATTTCGGGCGAGGAGGGCATGTTTTGAAATATAGTGGGCACGAGCAATTTCGGGCGAGGAGAGCGTCTTTTAAAATAGTGGGCGCGAGCTATTTCGGGCGAGGAGAGCGTGTTTTGCCGACCAAGGTTTATGAATTATTCGGCACATCTCATTTCGGCCGAGGAGAAGGCACGCTTGGATGAAGTTACGAACCTACCCTCGATGTACAACGGGCCAATTAATGTGTCTCCCACATAGGAAAGTAATTTCGCGTCTCCCATTTATTTGCTCGGGCGAATTCCACCGAGCAAAGGATGTTTAACGGTTCGTTCAAAATTTGGGAGAAGCATCCATGTCTACCTTACCAAGTCGATTCGAATCAAATTTTGAAATATTAGCTTGCCACTTCTCTTCTAGATGGAGAGATGATGCTCAGGAGTAATGTTTTTTTACATGATCGTTGCTAGCGATTTACTATATGACAAATAGTTAACCCACTCAAAAACGGGAATCAAACCCAAAATGAAATATCTCGATTCAATGAAATATCTCGTTCACCAGGTCAAAATAGTGAACTAAATCCAAAATTGAACACCTCAATCGAATAGCATGTTGTACAATATTATAGTACTCCATGAACATGTTGAAAGTCAAATTAATGAACTTGTTTGATATACGCATATTTCCGTTCATGTGTGGATTGCATAAAACATGTTCTCCAATTTAAATATTTGAATGCAAGTTTATATCAAAACATGGTTTATACCAGTCTTTGATGCATAAAATGCGACCTCCCCCTCTCCCGGACTCGTGCTCTCTCTCTCTCTCTCTCTCTCTCTCTCTCTTGCCGACAATCTTCAATTCTGTCGCATGCATCCAACACACAAACCTTGTTGGTCCCTCGCTTTCTCTCCATCTCTCTCTCTTTGTGTGTGTGCGTGGGGGGGGGGGGTCTTTCAAGGTCGCATGAAAATATACTCCAACTATAGGTCTCTCTACTTTTACTATGTATGATTCTCTAGTCCAAGCTAGATATCTTGGGTGCAGTCATCATCGTGCCTTTACAAATTCCTTGGCTCGTTTCCTGTAACTCTCTCACGCACCACTCTGTCATCTCGGAGCTCTTCCCCCTCTCTCTCAAACTCTCCATCTACCTGGGTCACACATACACATGCATATCTCACTTGCACTCGATAGGTCCATCTAAAAATCTATATCTCTCCCTCGTTCTCTCTCCATCTCACATGCACACACACACAATCTCATGCCAGCTAGCCAAGTATGATGGTCTCTCACTCAATTGTAGGCACACATGATCCCCTATATGTATATGACTAGCTAATCTTAGTCTCCATCACAAACATGTGCATGGTCTATCTCGATTTCTCTCGGGGCATCTTTCTATCACGCACGCACCTCCCTCGATCTCCCACCCATATAGTCCCCTCACGATCTCGAGGGGATCTCTCTATCACAAACATACCCTCTCGCCCTCCCCATGCGTCCATGTTCTCCATGTGCCCCTCTCGACCTTTGTTCCTTGTTGGCCAGACCTCTATTGGACATGTGCTATAGGGGTGTCTCTCTCCGTTGCAAACAATCACACACTAGCTATCTGCGTGTATCTCCTCGCCTCGCTTTTCAATCTCGGAGATGCATGTGTGATATGTTCGCCTAAGAAACGAAAAAAACACACTCTCTCTAATTTATCATTTGTTGTCACTTCTCTTTCACACACATACTCTTTTTGCACACTTACTCATTCTCCTTCACACGCACTTGATCCCTCTCGACTTAGGCACTCTCCTCGGTCCATAGCATATTGATTTATTGAAAAGTCAAACATCACAAAGTTTGACCATGTACGTGGAGAAAAACAATTACATCTAGAACGGCAAACATATACCATTAGATTCACCATGAGATGTAGTTTCGTATGATGTATCTTTGGTATTTAAGATATAAATAACATTTGTGTAAACCTGATCAAAGTTTCCAAAGTTTGACTTCTAAAAAAATTACATGCACTGCATTATCGAGCGGATGGAATATCTCTTTCCCCCTCTCAGCTATCTGACGCACCACTCAGCCTTATCGGGGCTCCTCAATCCTCTCAAACTTTATATCTCCCTGGTTCACACATACACATGTCTCGCTCGCGCTATACATATAGACCCATCCAGCACTCTCCGCCCTTGTTCTCTCTCTATGTGACACGCACCCCCCTAATGAGTACCATAATCCCTCACTCCATCATAGGCGCAAGCACTCACCCCTAAGTATGATTATCTCTCACTAGCCATCAGGAACACACGTATTGTCTCCTTCCATCCATACGTCTATCTCGATATCTCTCTGGGTATCTTCTATCGCGCACACACCTTGTCACTCGATCTCCCACCCATGTAGTCCCATCACGATCTCCAGGGGATCTCTCTATGACAAACATACACTCTCTCCTCCCCATGTCTACATTTTCTCTGTACGTCTCTTTCGACCTCTCTCCCTTGTTTGTCAGACCCCTCTTGGCCACGTGCTAGGGGTCTTGCTCTCTCGGTTGCAAACAACCACACACTATCTCCTCACCTTGCTTCTGTTGTCGAAGATGCATGTGTGATATGTTTGCATAAGACACACGTTTTTTCTCAACTTTTATGGAGTGTTGTCCATGTCTCTTTCACACACGCACACACACTTTTTTCACTCACTCTTTCTATTTCACTCTCTCTCTCTCTCTCTCTTTCTCTCCCTCTAGTTAGGGACTCTCTCACGTCCATAAGCATATGGATGTTTTGAAAAGTCAAACCTCAGAAAAGTTTGACCAGGTATATGTGGAGAAAAACATTTACATCTGTAAAGATCATTAGATTCATCACAACATGTACTTACTTCATACTATCATTTATCTTTGGTATTGTAGATATAAGTAATTTCTTTATAAACTTGGTCAAAGTTTCAAAAGTTTGACTTAAAAAAATGTTGGAACTACATTATCGAACGGAGGGAGTAGCTCTTTCTCTCTCTCTCTCTCTCTCTCTCTCTCTCTCTCTCTCTCTGCTATCTCTCACGGGCCTCCCCTCTCACAAGAACACTCTATACCGACAGATTATACACTCACTGTGTCAGCGTATTGCTCCGTATATTGTTTAGTTGACCGGTCAACCAGTCCACATGCTGCCTTGTCAGCTCGTGTTCTCTATCTTCGTGTGCTGGCCCATGTGGCAGTGGGTGAAAATAAGTACACTAGAGGCCCATCTGACACGCGGTGAAGTAACAAAGTTGAAACCACTGTAGCACCCCGCACGCTAGTAAATTGAGGCGCGTGAGGACACGCTTCTTCCGGCGTGGAGGGCCTTTTCGCGCACAATTCACCATTGCGCGGTGGCATGCCATGTATGACGCCTTTTCGCGCACACCCAGCACACAACACACACCAGCACACGTGTACACCGGCGTCGCCGCCGGTTGAGATGGACGGCGAGGCAGCCAACAAGCGCAGGTGGCTCGAGCCAAAACCGCATCCGGCGAGCCTGGACTTCATCAGCAGCCTCCCCGATGACATGCTGCTCGTCATCATTGGCTTCCTCCCCACCAAATCTGCCGTGCGGACCGCCCTGCTCTTCCGGCGGTGGCGCCCCCTCTGGCGCCGCGTCCCCCTCAACCTCACCGTCGACAGCTGCCTCTGCGATGGGGATTGCAAACGCATGGCGCGATCTCCAAGATCCTTTCGCCGCACTGGGCGGCCAGACGCCTTGACATCCGCATGTTCAGTACCAACTGCAAGGTCCAACCCAAGTTCGACGAGTGGTTCTTATCCCCCGCCCTAGATCAGCTCGAGGAGCTCAACTTTGAAGGTGGACGATGTCGCTCTCTGCCGCCGTCCGCGCTCCGCCTCGCGCCAATGCTGCGCCGTGCCAGCTTCAGCTCCTGCTATCTTCCCCAGATTAATGTCGCGCCCACCCTTCTTCTCCCACAACTCAAGCAGCTCGACCTCTTGGACGTTGTCATCTTGAAGAAGGCTATGGAGCACCTGCTCCACAGTTGTACTGCGCTCGAGTACTGTCGTGGTTTTGTCACGGCAGATGTCCTCGTGAAAGGACTTAGTCGTGGAGCCATCGCTACGGGTTAACTTGAAGGGGTTAAAGCGGACACAAGGACACGGGAATTTATACTAGTTCGGCCCCTTCGATGAAGGTAAAAGCCTACGTCTAGTTGTGATGGAATTGATGGGGTTTCAATGACTAGGGAGCAAACAAGCTTCACCTAGGCCTCGAGTTGTTGTTGTCATCCCCAAACCGCCGGGCCGTCCCTTATATACATGGGTGACACCGTCGGTTTCTGAGAGTCCCGATGCGGTTCATAGATGTATCCGGCTCGGTCTCTACTATCCCTAACTTACAACACAAGATACATATTGACGCCGGTTTATAGCTACTGGTGTGAACCGGCTATGGGCCATGGGCCCTCTGCTATTTACTTGGGCTTTAACATATTCAACCACTGGTGAAGTTAATCCGGCCTGCTCTTGGCTGGTTTACCCCTTGTGGTAATATCCCCAACATTAGGCCCCAGAATGATTTGAACAGGTTCATGTCAATCCTTGGTAAAGAAACTTCATCTTCTACATCTTTGTGTTATCTGGTAAACCGCCGTGATGTCATCTTCTCTGATCGTTGTGAACCGGCTTGATGTCACCTGTCATAAAGCTATCCACAGTATCTTTTGTTAATAGATCTGCGAGAATTGAGGCGGCAGCTCTGCTTCCAAGCCCATGGCTCCTCGATTTTCGCACCCGAGGGGTCATTTCTTTTCTTTTCCCTTCGTTCCTTTCTTCTTCGTCTTCCTTGCGCCGCCCTGCTTCAGAGCTTCGCCGCCGCCGTAGACCTCAGCACCGTCCTTGGCCAGCATCAACTTTGGCGTGCGAATCTTGCCAAAGAACCTACCCTTTCTTCCACAGCTCTGGTAAACCTTCTTTCCTTCCCCCCGTAGATCTATTTTAGGGTTCTTGTGTTCTTCCGCGTTCGTCAGATGCTTCTCGTTCGTATAGCAGTCTTCAGATAAACCTGTAAATCTTGGACCCGTGTAACGGCAGATTCTACCATCCGTTTGTCCTTACGCCACTCAGGGCCATAGATCGATCTGTATCTTTGCTTATGGATTTAGCATCTGCTCCTTTTCAAATCTTGAATATTCACTTCTTTTTCTGAACATGCTCCAGATCCGATAATTGTTAAGCAATATTATGAAACATGTTTTCTCCGCAGTTCTGATTCTGTAACATCTTCAAACCGGGCGGTTTAACTTTGTAGAAAAACTGATGACTCGGCATATACCATTAGCCCCCGTACTGAACCGCCAATGATCTCAGCTAAATAATGCCGCTTTGCAGAACTCCGGTTTATAAATAACTTCCTCCGGTTTAATACTGAATGCATTGATATACATCTTTCCAACATATCTTGAACCGGTATATATATTCTGCAGACTGTACCATGGCCAAAACAGTATATGAGTGCAACTGGGTCGCTTCTCGAGTGACCGAAGCGCAGCTGGAGAACTTAGTCCAAATTGGCACTTTGGGCAAAAAGGATGTCATTCACTGGAGGGTCCCTGGTCCGGAAAGTGTTCCGGATCCCAAGAATGGAGAAGTTGTTGTTTTTGCCGACCATCTGGCCCGGGGCTTGATCCACCCGGTTCAAAGTTTTACCGGGATGTCTTGGCTGACTTCAAATTGCATCCACAAGATATTGGCCCTAACTCCGTAACCAATATCTGTCACTTCCAAGTGCTTTGTGAGGTGTTCTTTCAAGAAGAGCCCTCAGTTGAACTATTGGAACCTTTGTTTCCATCTTAACCGCCACAACGAATTCTCAGACGGCCCCAACACAGAACTAGGCGGCATGGCGATTCAAAAGAGAAAAGAAGTTACTTATCCTCACGCCAAACTGCACAACCATCTCAAAGAATGGAATGCAACATGGTTCTACTGCAAAGATACTTCACCTGATGGAGAAAATCCCTTGCCGGGTTACCGTCCGGAACGGTTAAGCAATAGACATCCCCTCCCTCATAGACTGACTGTGAGGGAGAGAAGCAAATATGCTCCTCAATTATCCAAGCTCCGGGCCTTCATGGCTAATGGGCTGACCGGAGTTGACCTTGCCCACTGCTGGATATCTTGGAGTGTACTACCCTTAAGCCGGCGCTCCGGTTTGATGTGTGAATACACAGAAGACTTAAAAGATCCTCACACATTGAAGTCCAGCTATCAGACGATGAAGTCACCGAGGCCGTTAAGAAGATGTTGAATGAACCTGAGACTGCCTGCGCTCAAACCGGCCTGCTTCCTTTCTCCGCCAAGAACAAACCGCCAGCTGTAAGAATCATATTATATATCTTTATGAAATCTTTCCATGTTTTTAAATACCCTCTGTTAACTTTAACGCCTTTCAAAACAGGGTGATGATCCATTTTGGAGCAAAGAGACTCCTCAGGAGAAACCGGAGAAGGTAATCCGGCCCAAGACCCGAGTTGTGAAGAAACCGGCGTACCGAAAGAAAACCACTGCCTCCTCCGATCCTCCAGCTGATGACGATGTGGGTAATCCGGACCTTGAGGTAGAACTTGACCCACTTGGTTTACTTTTCACACGCCTTATTGATAATAATTATTGTCAGGATGAAGCTGAGGTCAGTCATCTTGTATTTGTGAGAGGTAATCACTCTTTCTTCCGATTCAAATCCTTTACCTTCACTAAAAATCCATGGGCAAACCGGAAAGTTAAATTCTCTCATCCCCTTGCTTACTTGGACGAAACTTTCTTATGAAGACACAACAGACCTGAAGCTTCGCCGAACAACCCGGCATAGCAGTCAGGTAGTTACCTCCGCCGGTTTACCGAACAGTCCGGTTCGGAAACGCCGTTCAGAGGTCTCTAACTGTTTCGTCAATGCTTATCCTAAAGCGGGTTGTTTTCGGCAACCTCTTAATCCCTCTGACTCCGATTATCAGGGCACTTCTCATTCTTCTTCCGGCGAGTCTTCGGCCACCCAGCTCCCACCACTCAAGATTGTGCTTGGGTGAGCTGTTTCTTGATAATTTCTGCTTGGTATAGTACTTTTCATATTCTTTGGATTCATCCATTTTTTCACTTTCGTGACCAAGCCTAGGCCCAAAGAAAAAGCTAAATGCGGAAAAAGCGGCGAAAGAATATGACACTCTGAACGGCGAGCAGCGGATCCGGAAGAACCTATCCATGATGATGTGATGAGCGACCACGCCCGGCAAGACCATGATGTTATTGCTGAAGAGGTGCATGTTGATACCTCAGGCCCTGTTAATCAACCCACGAGCCCTGTCCAAACTGACAAGACAGCGAGCCCTTCCAAGCGCACCGACAATCCGGCGACACCAATGCAAACCGGCGAAGCCAAGGATGATGATGTCACTATTACTGGCTTTGGTCATTCTGATCCGGGCAATCCTGTCGTCTTGTCCAAGCACACCACCAAAGATGAATTTGCAGCCTTTGGTAAAGGCAAATGGAACACAGATTTAGCCACTTTTGCTACTCTGGACCCTCAGGAACTTTATTCCGGCTATCTGAATCGGCTACATACCAGTCGTGATTGTGAAGCTGGTTTGGCAAAAATGATGAAGGATAAATATGAGGTAAATTTCATATGACTCTTCTTGCGTATTTCAATCATCAACTCGGTAGCCCCCAAGTGACGATTTGAAGATAGTAATTGAAACCGGGACTTTCCGGCTTGAACCTTTTTTTTGAATGAAGTTGGACTTTGAGGTTGTAGCCCCAAGGGCCGGTTTAACTTAAGTAAGCTAAACCGGGACTTTGTACAAAGAAGAATTCCGATTACCACCAGTAGGTAGAACAAATACACATTAGCCCCCAAGTGTCAAGTTGAATACTTGTATTGAACTTGGGACTTATATGAAATTTGTAGGATAAAGAAGCAAATATGCATTAGCCCCCAAGTACCAAGGGCATAAGTTGTTATGTGGTTGGTACTTCAATTCTGCATCATCATCTTTAATCAATGACCTGTATGCAGGGTGATCTTGTCAAGAAAGAAAGCCAAGTTGCTGATCTTCAAGAGAACCTGAAATCTCAACAGATTGAAACCACGAAAGCAAAAGATGAATTAACCAGCGCTTTAAGCATCATGGAAAAGCTTAAAGAGGATTTCAACAAGGAACGGCCAGATTGGGCCACTGAGAAAGCCGCTTTACTTCAAAGGGCCGAAAAAGCTGAAGCTGCACTCAAACCGGTAGTAGATGAGCTGACCAGCGTAAAGCGTCAAGTGCATGCTATGACCGCTGCCGTCTTTGGTAAGCATTTTCATGTTCTGCAATAACGATGCCTCCTCATATTGTAGCCGGTTTACCAACCATTTGGATGATTCAGGAACACGTATTGGCCACTTGGGATCAGACGTGCGGAAGAAACTGAAAGCCGCTTATACATTGATAGAACAATTGTATACAAGCGCACAACGGATCATCAGCACTGCTTCTCACAACAACCCGGCCCCGACCTTGATTCAGGACACCATCAAGAGGATGTCAATGCTTCCTGCCCGGATTGAAGAATTGAAGAAATCTGCTGCTAGAACCGGCTCTATAAACGCCTTAATCCGGGCAAAAGCATGGGTTCCAGATTTTGATCCTGTTGAAGCGGCCCAAGGCTTCCCAAGTGTGAAGGAGGACGGGACCGAATTCAGTGAAGAGGATCTCCGAGCTATAAACCAGGAAGTGCGCCCTCTGGCTTGTCAGTTGGCTGAAGAGGCAAATTTGTCCCACTACCAAGCTCAATATGATGATCAAAATAAACGAATGGCTGCACCAGTTCCTGAAGCGAAAAATCTTACCCTCCATTTCGTAAGCATACTTACGCTCCTGACATTGAACCGTCCTTGCTGATTGACGACGAAGCTGTATTTCAAGTATTAATGGGAATCGACTGGACAACTGTTGATTTCCAGCCGCTGGGTAGAGGAGCAGAAGCTGAAGCGACGCAGAATGATCCGCAACCATCAGAGCAAGCTGGCGACCAAGCGTAAACCGGACACCGGTTTATATTTGCTGTTTCAGTATGATATGATGGAAAACAATTATCTTATCTGGGCACCATGTTGCCGTGTAATAGACTAGCTGCCACACTTGATGCTGATATGCCTTCGTGCATACGTATTGCAACTTATGCTTCCTTTGAATCATTAATGTTAAACCGTTATCTGCAAAAAGTCTCAACGCCCGTGGTTGTACCACCAAACGGGTCATAATATCGATTGTATATGAAATCAAAGAAAACTTCTTAGATTTAAACATATGATCAAACATAACAATGTGTGATACCTGCCATCATAAGCCATGAAGCTGGCAGTGCCAATCGTAAACCGGAGTATTTTAAGAAAACCACGGTCACAGGAGAACATCTCCTGTGAATATAAGGTCGGGTTACCAAGTAACCGTTCCGTTTCATATAAAAGACTAGCATTACCCCAAAATAGGATGTTAATAGCAAATCAAACCGGGCAAAATGTCTCCGGTTTAAGAATAGTCCGTGTTCCGTCAGTTGGCAGTCGAACCGGCTTATCAGTCGTTGGTATAAGAACACAAAAAAACATATGCAAGTAAGAGAAATATAGCTCAAACAAAGACAAACAGAATTATTTGCAAAAAGGAGGCTATTTGAGCCGATCAAGTGGCATAACCGTGGTCGGACACGACCAAGCCCCCGACAGGCGTAGCTATGGTTCAAGTCAGCCAAGGTCTCCAAATGATGCAGTGGCATGACGCCGGTTAAGAGGTGTAGCGATGGTTCGGGTTCGACCAAGCCCCCAAGTGATTCTGTGGCCTTAGGCCGATCAAGAGGCGTGACTGGTTCAGAATGACCAAGTCCCCAAGTGATCTTGTGGCTTTCGCCGGTCTAAAGGTGTTGCATTGGTTCAGATATGACCAAGCCCCCTAGAGACATGATATAAAGCTTGCTTGAAAAAGCTAACTTAAGGGGTAAACCGGAGATCGCTTTAAGATAAAAATTCCATGTAACCACACATGATATAAAAAGAAACAGAGACCCCACTTTAGCTAGGGCTCGGTTTATTGTATTGATCATAATATATACATTGTCTTAATATGTACATAAGTAGAGCCTATGGCTCAAGTATAGTAAGGCCGAAGATGAGCTATGTTCCAGGGCCTGTTGGTCTCCTCTCTGACGTACGTGAGTCTTTATGCTCTCGAACATCGATCGAGATAAATCTGACCCGTTGTGCAGATTCTTGCTGACCACGAAAGGTCCCTCCCAAGGTGGGGATAACTTGTGCATATCAGTCTGGTCTTGGATGAGTCGAAGCACCAGATCCCCTTCTTGAAAGGCTCTGGTTTTAACTCGGCGACTGTGATATCGACGAAGATCCTGCTGGTAAATCGCCGAACAGGCGTGGCGGTATCACGCTCCTCATCCAACAGGTCCAAAGCGGCTTGCCGTGCTTCCTCGTTGTCTGCTTCAACATACGCCGCTACACGAGGTGAATCGTGACGGATATTACTGGGGAGGACCGCCTCCGTTCCGTAGACCATGAAGAACGGTGTGTATACTGTCGACCTGTTGGGCGTGGTGTTGATGCTCCATAACACAGATGGTAACTCCTCAACCCAACATCCTGGCATTCGTTGTAAAGGAACCATAAGCCGGGGTTTGATGCCTCATAAGATCTCTTGGTTAGCCCTCTCTGCTTGGCCATTGGACTGTGGATGAGCTACTGATGATACGTCAAGCCAGATGTGCTCACGCTCACAAAACTCCTTCATAGCGCCCTTGGACAAGTTGGTACCATTATCAGTAATGATACTGTGCGGAAAGCCAAACCGGAAAAATCACCTTTTTAATGAATTGAACCGCCATGGCTGCATCACACTTACTTACGGGCTCCGCTTTAACCCACTTTGTAAACTTGTCCACTGCCACCAAAAGGTGGGTCTTCTTGTCTTTGGACCTTTTGAAGGGTCCAACCATATCTAGCCCCCAAGTCGCGAACGGCCAAGTAATTGGAATCATCCTCAATTCTTGAGCCGGCACATGAGCACGCCTTGAAAATTTCTGACAGCCATCACATCGTCTCACCAGGTCCTCCGCATCGGCATGAGCAACAACCAAAGAGAAACCGTGATTTAAACGCCTTAGCTACCAGAGACTTTGAACCGGCATGGTGACCACAATCCCCTTCATGGATTTCACGCAAAATTTCACAGCCTTCCTCAGGGGACACACAGCGCTGAAACACTCCTGATACGCTGCAATGATGCAACTCGCCATTGATAATGGTCATGGACTTGGATCGCCGGACTATCTGCCTGGCCAGAGTCTCGTCCTCTGGTAACTCGCCCCGGTTCATGTACGCAAGATAAGGAACTGTCCAATCCGGTATGACATGTAGGGCTGCCACCAACTGAGCCTCCGGATCAGGAATAGCCAAATCCTCTTCACCAGGGAGCTTGGCCGGACGGGTTATGCAGACATCTAAAAAGGCGTTAAGGCGGAACCGGTTTCTGTTGAGAGCCCAGCCGGCTTAAAGGCGTCCGCCGCTTCGTTCTTCCGTCATTCACATGATCCACCTGGTAACCCTTAAAGTGGCCTGCAACAATATCCACCTCACGACGATAAGCTGCCATGAGCGGAACCTTAGAATCCCAAGTGCCAGAAACTTGTCGAGCCACCAGGTCCGAGTCACCAAAGCATTTAACCCGGCTGAGATTCATCTCCTTTGCCATCTGGAGACCAAGAAGCAAGGCTTCATATTCAGCTGCATTGTTAGTACAAGGGAACATTAAGCGGAGAACATAACAGAACTTATCACCTCGTGGGGAAGTTAATACGACTCCAGCCCCCGAGCCCTCCAATTGCTGGACCCATCAAAATGGATAGTCCAATAAGTGTGATCCGGCTTCTCTTCAGGTGCTTGTAGCTCCGTCCAATCATTGATGAAATCAACAAGTGCTTGAGACTTGACGGCCGTCCGAGGTACGTATTGCAAACCATGCGGCCCAAGCTCTATAACCCACTTGGCAATCCGGCCAGTCGCCTCCCTGTTCTGAATTATATCTCCCAAAGGAGCAGAGCTGACCACTGTGATAGGATGTCCTTGGAAGTATTGTTTAAGCTTCCGGCTCGCCATGAAAACCCCATACACCAGTTTCTGCCAATGCGGGTACCTTTGCTTGGACTCAATAAGTACCTCGCTGATATAGTAAACCAGACGCTGAACCGGATACTCCTTGCCCGCCTCTTTGTGCTCCACCACAATAGCCACGCTGACTGCACGAGCATTAGCCGCTACATATAGTAGTAACGGTTCCTTGTCAATCGAAGCTGCAAGAACGGGTGGATTGGCTAATTGCCGCTTTAAGTCCTCAAACGCTTCATCGCCAGAAATTTGAACTCCGATTTAACTGATCCGTCTTCTTCAAAGATCTGGTACAAGGGATTGCCTTCTCACCGAGGCGGTGATAAACCGGCTTAACGGCAATCCGTCACCTTAGCGCTGAACGTCGTTGATACACTTCGGTTTAGCCAGGGAGGTGATAGCTGTGATCTTCTCCGGATTAGCTTCAATCCCCCTGTTGGACACAAGAAAACCCAATAGTTTTCCTGCTGGTACACCAAAAACGCATTTGGCCGGGTTGAGCATCATCTTGTAAGTTCGTAGGTTATCAAAGGTTTCTTGCAAATCGTCAATCAGTGTCTCCTTCTCCCTTGACTTAACCACAATATCATCCACATAGGCATGCACATTACGGCCGATTTGTTTATGAAGGCAATTCTGTACACACCGTTGATAAGTTGCCTTGGCGCTCTTGAGCCCAAAAGGCATAGATACATAACAGAAGGCTCCAAAAGAAGTTATGAATCTTGTCTTCTCTTGGTCCTTAACTGCCATCTTGATCTGATGATAACCAGAATATGCATCCAGAAAACTCAAACGCTCACACCCCACGGTGGCATCGATAATCTTGTCAATGCGGGGGAGGGCAAAGGTCTCTTTGGACAGGCCTTGTTAAGGTCTCGTAATCCACACACATCGCCAAGTGTCATTTTTCTTAAGAACCAGCACCGGATTAGCAAGACATTCTGGATGGAAGACTTCAACAATAAAACCGGCCGCTAAGAGCCTAGCCACCTCCTCTCCAATAGCTTTGCGTCGTTCCTCGTTAAACCGGCGGAGAAACTGCTCCACCGGTTTGTACTTAGGATCAACATTAAGAGTGTGCTCAGCGAGTTCCCTCGGTACACCTGGCATGTTAGAAGGCTTCCATGCAAAAATGTCCCGATTCTCACGGATGAACTCGATGAGCGCGCTTTCCTATTTCGGGTCCAAGTTGGCACTGATGGTGAACTGCTTGGATGAATCGCCAGGCACGAAGTCAACAAGCTTGGTCTCAGCCGCCGATTTGAACTTCAAATCCGGATCATGCTCTGTAGTTGGCTTCTTCAACGGGGTCATGTCCGCCAGATCAACATTGTCCTTGTAATATTTTAACTCCTCCGTGGCACAAACCGACTCTGCATAGGCCGCATCACCTTCCTCGCATTCCAAAGCAATCTTACGGCTTCCATGAACCGTTATTGTGCCCTTGTGACCTGGCATCTTGAGTTGTAAATAGATATAACAAGGACGTGCCATGAATTTGACATAAGCCGGCCGCCCAAATAGAGCATGATATGGGCTCCGGATCTTCACCACTTCAAAAGTCAGCGTCTCGGATCGGGAATCATGCTCGTCCCCAAAGGCCACTTCCAGAGCTATCTTGCCAACAGGATATGCTGACTTGCCAGGTACCACACCATGGAATACTGTATTGGACGGTTTAAGATTTTTATCTGTCAGCCCCATACGGCGGAAGGTCTCGTAATATAGGATGTTAATGCTGCTCCCTCCATCCATGAGCACCTTGGTGAATTTATAACCTCCCACCTGAGGGGCTACCACCAATGCTAGCTGACCCGGATTGTCAACCCGGAGAGGGTGATCCTCTCTTCTCCATACGATTGGTTGTTCCGACCAACGTAAATAACGTGGTACGGCCGGTTCAACAGAGTTCACCGCTCGTTTATGGAGTTTCCGGTCTCGCTTATCCAAGCTAGTCGTGAAAACATGATATTGCCCACTATTCAACTGCTTTGGATGGCTCTGATAACCCGACTGCTGCTGCTGGCCGTAACCACCTTGGTTATTCTGATTATTATGATTGTTATGTCCACCCTGATTGCCATTGAAACCTGAACCGGAAGCTCCTCCATCGTGACCCGGCCCGTGGAAACCGGATCCTGAACCGCCGCCTGATCCATGGGTTCATTAGCCTCCACATCGCCTCGATGAATCTTCGATGGATTTATGTGTCTTGCTGGCCCCGCAACAAGACATCAATTGGGAAGAGATCACTCCAGCTGTTACACGTTATGGTCATTGAGAATGCGCCTTTCCTTGAGAGATTGCTTGTATCGGATCTAGAAGGTCCAACAAAAATCAGGGTCATTGACGCGCCGAAATTGACAGCCTTGGTGCACTCGTCTACCAAATTCTCCGAACTCTTTATTGGATCCGTAATCGCTCAGGTACAACACTCATCTTCTTCTACGTCTTCTTGAAATTCACATTTTGAAATTTCTTTTTGATGTATTTGTGACCGTCTTCCAGAAAATGATTCCCACAAGCTTGACCCAGTCTATGCGCACAGTGAAGATCTTGGCAATAAAATCTATCGGCCCCAATCTGGATCAAGTTGTTGGATTCCTTACATGCTTTCCGTGCACGGAGAAGCTACTCATCGAGGTGAAACTTCTTTCCTATTAATAAACGGTAATCACAAGTGTAGTGTTCAAAACTGCATCTACGCACTACACCGAAAGAAATGTTTTTAGTATTTTTTTCTCACGTGATCACCTGCATCGTTTTTTTGTTGTACTACTATAGTAGCCTAGGCTAGTCATAGTTGAAAGTAACTTAGACTACTCCAGTAACTCTATGGTTACCCTAAGAGCAAGTACTACCTCCGTCCTGGTTTACTCTTCCTATTTTGTAGTATAAATTTGACCATAGATTTAACTAACAAAATGTTAACGCATGTCACTAAGAACTATATCATTGGATTCGTATTTGAACATAATTTCAAATGGTGTAATTTTTAGTGACATGCATTGGCATTTTCTTACATAAACATATGGTCAAAATTTTATACTAAATAAGAGGTAGTACAAAAGTGGGCTATAACGGCCCTCCACTATGTAGGCCAAAACACGTGCCAAATTCACTTGTGATGCATTTCGCATCGATGCCCCTCCATTGCTCACTTGGTGCCCCAATCTGGATCACCTACTTTGCTCCGGTGCCTAATTAACTCACGCAATGAAAAAACACTTGCATGGGAGAGAGAGGACTGAAGCAATAAAAAACACTTGTTTGGGAGAGTGAGAGGCTGGTGTAGTTGGTTTTATTGATTTGTTTATACATGTGGGTCTGTGTGCACAGCGGTGCCAACTCTCTCACATCGCGAGAGCGGTGCCAAAATCTTTTGATTTGACATCGATGCGTATTATGTGGCATACTTTTGCGAAATATGGCATCGGCCACATAGTGGAAGGCAACAAATGCCCAAGCTCTTCACATACTCCTAGGTAAATGAGAGGAAAGAGAAAGAGAGAGAGAGAGAGAGAGAGAGAGAGAGAGAGAGAGAGAGTGAAAAAATATCACTAGCCAGCCAACCCTATCGTATGAGCGAATGATATTGGTACCTCTTGATGACACGTCAATCTTATACAACCAGCTGCTCTAATATGTTCTCTTCTTTTGCAGATAAAAAAGACCCGAAAGTGAAAAATGTGCTGCACTATAACAATCTCATCGAATGCCTTGATCTCCATCTTACAGAAATTGATTTGATCGACTACTGAGGCAACACATCTGAGATTAAATTGGCCGGGTTCTTTGTTCTGGAGGCAAGTGTGCTCAAGGTAATGAGGTTTGGCGTTCTCTGGCGCAACAATGAATGGCGTGCTGATCACCGCAAGCATCTAAGCCTAAATGACTAAGTCTCCGCAGAAGCTGAATTTCTTTTTGAAACATCAAGTGGCCAGAGACTCGAAAACTTATTTGCCCATTAGTGACTTGTCAGGGTGGTGGATTTTAGATTGTACGATAATGCTGCATCCACCTAAAGTAATGAAAGTTCTTACGTAAACTTCCTAGTAATTCCCTCTTCGTAGGTGCATTATTACTCCTAACATTTGTAATATCAGTTTGAAACTTGAATATTGCCGTGTCCTATTCCTGCATTTTCAAAATCCTGCGAATCAAACAGGTCCTAAGTTGGTGATGATGTTGTGCCTACCATCTTTCACCAATAGCTGTCGGATCTAGATCTGACGCATACAAACCAAACTTCTCGGTTTGCAAAAGATGCCCGCACTTGTTCCCTATTTACAAACAACTCCTTGTCTCTCACAATAAGCCTTATCTCCTCCCCACCACATCAAGAAGGCCATGGAAAAATCTGGCGTGATGGCCGCTGCCGGCGCCGTCCACCCCCCAATTTTGGTGTTCCGTGCAATGCACGGGCATCTACGAACGGGAAATTATGTCAAACACGGCTAGTTGTGAGCAGGCTAGGTCTACAGCCATGATGATAGTGACTGCAGACGGTGAGGCTGACTATGGTATGTCGAACACGGCGCCTATACTCAGGTGTCATCTCCGGCGTAGGGTCTTGTCACTTCATTGTGAGGAGCAGCACGTAATAATTTGACCAACGGATAGTACAGTGCTACTACATTGGTAGTACTACTACTACTAGTACTAGCACCACCGTCTGGATTTAGTAGTACTACCACGTCCATCTGGATTTAGTATTTGACTAGAAATATCTAGTAATGCATGTCACAAAAATTGTACTACTCCCTTTGTAAATAAATACATGGTGTATTGTTTTATTCCTGTCGGCGAGATAACTTAATGTCTTTTTGCTACTTAATAGGATTACATGCAATGAACTAACCACTGCATGTGATGTTTGGTAGTCTCAAGTCACCTTTGAAAGCATGCAGACGCAGACGGGGACGCAGCTTCATTGACTTATTGCACCAGCCTTTGGGTGTATGACACGTGGGCCCAACGGGTGGTGGCCAACCTGTCATACAACCAAAGGCAGGAATGCGAGAAAGGCGAGGAGTAGATGGCCAACACGCACGTGAATTCAATGCGATCTGCACTTCTCATATAAAGGCTCCCGCTAGTCCAATCTACTGAAATCCCTCGCACCCTCGCACCCAAGGGCAAGAGTGATCACTCCAGTCGCAAGATCAGTTGACTAGAAGCTAGACCCATGGAGGCGATGAGCGTGAGCATCAGCCGGCTGTGCCAGATGGTCCACGACGCCGGCCTGTGGCCGGGCACCAAGGAACGTCTCCAGGTAGTGCTTGAGGCTGCCAGGGCGAGGGGCCGCTTGGACGACAGCTTCGTCTCCTTGTTCGATGAGATCCTCGTCAGCTTCCTCGACAAGTTCACCATCGTCAAGAAGCTCACAGACGACCTTGACGTACGCCTCCAGCCCATGCGCCCGGGCTCTGTGATGCCTGCCACCCTCAACACCCTCTATGGTGACTACCTCTTCGACGCACCGGTGGCCCTGCGACTGCCCGCTGTCGCACCGGAGAATGTCCACCTCGAGGTCGCGCGCGCCGCGCAGCGCCTGGCGCAGCAAGACACCATCGACATAATCACCCACGTCTATGCGCAAATCATCCACAAGGACTACTACATGCAAGAGAAGGACAATAGGACGCTGGCCTTCTTGGACCGCAGGGCAACCTTGGACGACATTGTTCAAAAGCACGTTGAGCTTGCCGCCAACGCCGCTGCTCCTCACACGTCGGTTGGTGACCCGGTGCACTAGGGCGTGAGGATGTTGTTGATGGATCTGTATGTATCTTTATCTTTCCGTCAAATCCATGTAGTAGTATATGGTACTACTAGTAATTATCTTACCTTTCACATCAACTTCATAATTTTCCTACGTACTCCATGCATGAACCGCGTCAGAACCAAACTTCTCATTACTCTAGGGAGAATCGTTATTTCTATCTATCGGTCGCGCCATGGAGCAGAACCAAACTTTACAAGTTACAAGTTCAAAAGGAAAAGCCTGCCTTGTTCGTGTCGCACCCCCACACGGTTGGTCCGGCAAGCCGCTCAAGGTGGAATGCGTGCTGTGTTGCATTTTCACTTACAAGTGGGACCGCGGTTGAGCAAACCGACTATCGGCAAACCCCCACCCCGCCCATCACGCGATGTCTATGAAAATAGGAGGGAGAAGAGATGGCTGTAGCACGGACTCCAAGAAAATTGGTGTCAGATGGGACTCATGTGGGTGGCGTGTGCCGTACTGCTAGACATGACTGCTAGTTATGGCCCATGCCACCCCACTATATCGAAGTGCTGGTTACGTAGAACAAATTTCCTGGAGTCCGTGCTCAGCCCTCCTCTATCTCTCTTCTCAGCCAGCCAGCAGACGCGCGGAACCCATCATCTGTTTGCTCATATGCGGTCCCACATGTCAGTGAAAACGCAAGAGGACCCACTGAACCTGCACATCTTTCACCTCGACATGCTGGTGATGAAAAAAAATCTAATAAAGATCTTCGGTGGCCGCTTTTGGAGTTACTCAAGAGTAGTAAGATTCTATTTACAGTTTAACCCAAGATGCACATCACGTGGCTTCAACTACCACTCTATTTTCTTGCATGACACGACCTGGATGCCGGATGTCCCACGTGTCGGCAAAAGGAGGAAGAACTCGACCAAATCTTCGGTTGTGCTCTCAGATTATACTAGTTGTGCTAACTTCAAATTTTATTGTGTAGAATGGATGCAAGTTTTGGTATTGGGAAGAGGAGTACAACGATATATTGATAGAGCGCAATTTAGTAGATGTTCTAGCACTTTTAGCTAGCATAGAGGCTAGAGATGAGACTAGTGCACTTGTTGATAGAATAGAGGCTAGACACGTCTACTTCTTTACACTCGAAGAAGAAAGAAGCACGCAAGATCGAGCCTCCATGAGATCAACAATGAATTCATCAAGAAGGCACTAATCCAACTTACGGGAGCGATTATGGAAGTTGGATATCTTCTAAAATGTATTCTTGTGGTTCTTGTTTTCTTTGGTCTTGCTTTTCTAGTCAAAATTTTGGTGATGTATTTCCATGTACCAAAAAATCAATTATGAAAAAAAGATATGTGTTTGCAAAGAAAAATGTACGCGGCCGGGATGCGTCCGCGCGTTCGGTGCACGACCACTGCATCCGAGAAATGGCTGGGACACGACCCCATTGCCCTACCCAAACGGACATAATCCGGGCAAAACGGAGGTCTATTTGGGGTCGTGCGTTGGAGTTAGCCTTACAAGTGGGACCGCAGTTGAGGAAAACGACTATCGGCAAACCCCCACCTCACCCGCCGCGTGATGGATGAGTTAGAGAACGACGAGGTTGAAGAGATTGCTGTAGCACGGACTCCAAGAAATATGGTGTCAGATGGAAGTCGTGCTGGTGGTGTGTGCCGTACTCCTGGACGTGAATGCTTGTTCTGGCCCATGCCACCCTACTACTCCTACTACTTATAGTAGTAGTATCGAGGATTCGAGGTGCTAGTTACGTATAACAAACACATTAACATATGGCCCACCTCACACTTTGGCCAAATTTCCTGGAGTCTGTGCTAGGTTAAAAAGTGTTCTTTGTGAGGATGGGTAGCTGGTCTCAAGTTTAAAACTTGTTGTATTACATACGTAGACGTAGAGATAGTGCAGCATGTGAAGCTAGTACGAATAGTGTACTATTGTTTATTGGCCTCATCCGATAACCTGTTGCACCGTCGCAGCACCCACTCAGAGAAGCGACTCGAATGCCATTCATTAATTTAGTAAGTTTATCACCGGCATATCATCTTATTACATACAACAGGTCATCAACCCACAACGACAACGAGGATACATTATAAATACTAAAGTTTTCATCACACAACAAATAACAAGCAATGAAATGAACTTCAACTCAACCAATCTTCGGCGTTGGAAATGCTTGCTTTGAACCACAAGCGATTCTTCCGAAGAGCCAGCTACTGTCAATCTCGAGACCAACGCAGGACTGATCATCCAGGCTGAAGCGGCCTACTATATCACGACCAGGGTAGGGAACCACCGCAATTTCCGACGTATAGATATAGTTGCTTCTCATAAACGGTAGTAATGTTGTGTCAACAGCAGTTGGATCGCCTTTCACCATCATTGGATAGTTTTGTCCAAGGAAGAGCAAGTTTGCTCCAAGACTATCAATACTGTACCAGGGAGAAGGTGTTGGCGCTAGCACACTAGTATCCATCCCGAATACCATGCAACGGGTGTTGGAATTAGGCCTGCAAACGAATCGAGCTCGAGCGAGTTGGAGTTGGCTCAGCTCAACTTATATGAAAATTCGAGCGAGCTCAAACTTAGCGAATCTCATGATCGAGCTGTAGAACATGACTCGTGCTCAGCTTGTAACAATCTCGAGTCGATCTCGAGCTAGTTTTGAGCTAAATGAGATAGTAAAAAATATAAATCTATGGATGAATAACAAAAAAATTAAGGTGAATATATTGGGAACCTTTGCCAAAAATGTAGGATATTTAACACATAGTCGACCAGGTGCCATAATTAGGCCTAAATCTTCTCTGCACTTAATTAAGTTTCCATGTTCGTTGGTAAATAAAATGAAGAAAAATTATGGACAACATGTATGATAATAAATTATCTTATTTCCATTTAATATATGGCATGATTATTTAACATATGTCGAGCTATCGAGCTAAATCGACCGAGCCAACATTGGCTCAAGATCGACTTGTTTCTCGGTCGAGCTACATAAAGTGTAAAACTCGGCTTCTTTCTTTTTGAGTCGATCTCGAGTCGAGTCAAATAATGAGTCGATCTCGAGCGGCTCACAACCCTCGAGCTTTTCTTGCAGCCCTAGTTGGAATAGGTCCGGAGAGTCTGACCATGGGAGACAACACCTGCTCCCTCAGTAGTAACATCAGCAGTGGGTTGTATACAGATAAGAAGTGGTGATCCATTGGAATTAGTTGCCAGTCGCCAGTGAGCATATGGGCCCTGCTCGTCCTCATGCTCGTGATCATCACCATCGTCATGTCCCCCTTGGTTATAAAATTTTTCAAGTATAGGTGGTGGAATGTTCACAGGACCTTGGAAACACAAGAAGAAGGTTAATTAGTAGAGAAGGGAAACTTGCTAACTCGCATGCATGTGGATGAAACAATTATAATTACGGTGGAAGAAAAATGTACCGAAACAACGAGGATCCCATGCAAAAACAGTGCCACAAGTGGTGGCAGCAAACACAAGACCCTCGTATTCAATTGCATCACAGTACACATTTGTGTATAGAAACTGATTTTTGAACAATATCCATCCAGTCGAACCACGAAGGACGGCAACAAGCTTGTCAAAGATAGCCACAACTTGATAGTTCTTGTAATTCCAAGAGCGGTTGGGAACTCGAGAAATTGCTATCTTGCGTAGACGACAGTCACCATGATCATATTTGAACGTACGTAGATCATCTCTGTGCTCAACCTCAGGGCACTCAGAGATTTTTGGAAGTGGAATCACGGCGAGTGTACACATTCACAAGTTCCCACTCGCATTTGTACCCAATATAAACAACCCAATCTCCATTTGCGCCTACCCAAGCCTTGCCCTCAAGCGATGGCATCTTAACATCATACATATCATTATCAAGTGGCATCAACTTGCACAAGGCGAGGCTTCCCTCGTCCCCGTGCCAGTCAGCAAGGTCACGGCGAAGAAGATAGGGGAGATCAAACCGCTCCTGGGCCCTTGGGTTCCTTGTAATGATGTTATTAGTTGAGTCGAGAATGGTCTTAAACGAACCTTTCATGCTAGCCGAGGTGATGACGTCGCACCGATCAATGAGTTCCCCCACCACGTCATCTTTCAGATCGGGGCAGGAATAACAGGGTCATTTTCGGCTTGTTCCCTCCATGGAGAAGACGATCGAACAATGGCAGAAGGAAGGGTGAAGGCAAATGGAGGAGGGAGGAAGAGCGTGCGATAGCAGTTCCGAATCAGGAGGGAAAGGCGAAGAGTCGGTGGACGGTTGCCGGTTGCCACACAAGACACGAAGAGGCGCCCCGACCTACACGTCCTTTTGGAAATTGTACAAAAGGACTCGCCGTCGTCTCACTGACATGTTGGAACGGGACCACATGTCAATGAAACATGGTGTGTAATTTCTCGTGCAAAATGCGATCTGGCCGCGTTGGCGCGAGGTGCCGCATTAGTTATCGACCTTTGTTTTCTTACTCCCTCCGTTCGGGTTTATTGGGCCCTTAGGCTACTCATAGTTGGGAGTAACATATACTAGTATCATACAAATGATACTAGTATATGATACTACCTTCATAGTGCATAGTATCATAAAGTAGTATCATAGATTACCATATTTATTGCCACGCATGACAGAAAGTAGCATAGAATTTAACATGATACTGTATCTACCTATGTTATTATAACTCTCTCCCTCTTATTTAATTGTGTGCCACATAAGCATGTTTGCTAGTCCCAAGTGCATGTTACCGGTTATGTTACCCCCACTATGGCTAGCCTTAGGCCACAACACAAAGACCAAGGAGATACACTGATACGTCTCCAACGTATCTATAATTTTTGATTGCTCCATGCTATATTATCTACTATTTTGGACCATATTGGGCTTTATTTTCCAATTTTAAATTACTTTTGGGACTAACCTATTAACCGGAGGCCCAGCCCAGTTCTTTGTTTTTGCCTATTTCAGTGTTTCAAGAAAGCGGAATATCAAACGGAGTCCAAACGGAATGAAATCCTCGAGAACGTGATTTTCTCATCAGATAAGATCCAGGAGACTTGGACCCTCGGTCAAGAAACGAGGGAGGCAGCCACGAGGGTGGAGGCTCCCCCCCTAGGGCGCGCCCCCTGCCTCGTGGGCCCCCCGAAGCTCCACCGACGTACTCCTTCCTCCTATATATACCTCGCACTTCAACAGATCGACACGGAGCCAAAACCTAATTCCACCGCCGCAACTTTCAGATCCACGAGATCCCATCTTGGGGCCTGTTTGAAGTTCGCCGGAAGGGGAATCCACCACGGAGGGCTTCTACATTATCATCATAGCCTCTCCGATGAAGTGTGAGTAGTTTACTTCAGACCTTCGGGTCCATAGTTAGTAGCTAGATGGCTTCTTCTCTCTTTTTGGATCTCAGTACAATGTTCTCCCCCTCTCTCGTGGAGATCTATTTGATGTAATCTTATTTTTGCGGTGTGTTTGTTGAGACCGATGAATTGTGGGTTTATGATCAAGATTCTATGAGCAATATTTGAATCTTCTCCGAATTCTTTTATGTATGATTGGTTATCTTTGCAAGTCTCTTCGAATTATCCGTTTGGTTTGGCCAACTAGATTGGTAGTTCTTGCAATGGGAGAAGTGCTTAGCTTTAGGTTCAATCTTGCGGTGTCCTTTCCCAGTGATAGTAGGGGCAGCAAGGCACGCATTGTATTGTTTCCATCGAGGATAACAAGATGGGGTTTTTATCATATTGCATGAATTTATCCCTCTACATCATGTCATCTTGCTTAAGGCGTTACTCCGTTTTCATTAACTTAATACTCTAGATGCATGCTGGATAGCGGTCGATGAGTGGAGTAATAGTAGTAGATGCAGGTAGGAGTCAGTCTACTTGTCTCGGACGTGATGCCTATATACATGATCATACCTAGATACTCTCATAACTATGCTCAATTCTGTCAATTGCTCAACAGTAATTCGTTCACCCACCGTAAAATACTTATGCTCTTGAGAGAAGCCACTAGTGAAATCTATGGCCCCCGGGTCTATTCTCATCATATTAATCTTCCTACGCTTTATTGTTGCTTTGCTTTTTTACTTTGCCTTTTATTTTACTTTGCATATTTATACCAAAAATACCAAAAATATTATCTATCATCTCTATCAGATCTCACTCTCGTAAGTGACCGTGAAGGGATTGACAACCCCTATTCGCGTTGGTTGCGGGGAGTTATTTGCTTTGTGTAGGTGCGAGGGACTTGCGCGTGGCCTCCTACTGGATTGATACCTTGGTTCTCAAAAACTGAGGGAAATACTTACGCTACTCTGCTGCATCATCCTCTCCTCTTCGGGGAAAACCAACGCAAGCTCAAGACGTAGCAAGAAGGATTTCTGGCGCCGTTGCCGGGGAGTCTACGCAAAAGTCAACATACCAAGTACCCATCACAATCCCTTATCTCCCGCATTACATTATTTGCCATTTGCCTCTCGTTTTCCTCTCCCCCACTTCACCCTTGCCGTTTTATTCGCCCTCTCTTTTCTGTTCGTCTTTTCGTTTGCCTTGATGTCTTACTTGGCTCGTTTGCTCGTTTGGTTGAAATAGTTGAGTATTTATTCCCAAACAGAGAAGCTAATATCTATGGATCCTCATCTGCTTGCCAATCTTTTTAAGAGATCCAATTATGATGAACCAATTCCTAGTGATTTGGATGCACTAGATTATCTTTATAAGGTTTTGCCTGAAATCCGTAAATCTAAAAATTGTGATGAAGTGCTTTATGAAGTGATTCACGATAGATCTTTGAATAAAAAGCATGATTGCAATGATTTTACTATATGCTAATAATATGCAAAACCCTAAGCTTTGGGATGTTAGTTTTGCTATGTCCACTATTTGTTGCAATAATATTGAAAGTGGGTTTGGAAGAGTGTCAACTTCGCATGCATGACTTTAGTTAATGATAATCCCACTATTTTGGAAGAGTGTCAACTTCGCATGCATGTGGATCGTGTTCAGAATATGTTATGTGATAGTTGTATTGTTGAATTTTCTTATGATCCTACATGTAATTATTATGAGAGAGGAAAATATGGTTATAGAAATTTTCATGTTACTAAATTACCTCTCGTTATGTTGAGATTGCTATTGTTCTTTTCTGCTTCGTTGTATATGCTAGTTTTTGCTTGCTATGATAATTTGTTTTTCTATAATATGCCTATGCATAGGAATTATGTTAGACTTAAGTGTGTTTGTCACATATTTTATGATGCTCTCTTTGTGCCTCAATTCTTGTCTTTCTTGTGAGCATCATTGAAATCTCAATGCCTAGCTAAAAGGCTTTAAAGAAAAGCGCTTGTTGGGAGACAACCCAATATTTATCCTTGCTGTCTAGCAATAAATAATCCATCTACCTTCTGATTAGATGTGGTTTTATGTTTTAATTAGTGTTTGTGCCAAGCTAAACCTATAGGATCTTCTTGGATAATTGTTATTTGATCTTGCTGTAATTTCCAGAAACTTTCGGTTCACGAAAACAATTGTTAAAAATCACCAGAACATGATAAATAGTGATTCCAATTGCTTCTGATCAATAAACAAATTGCCTAGGTCTTCCTATTTTGGCTGAATTTTTGGAGTTCCAGAAGTTTGCGTTAGTTACAGATTACTACAGACTGTTCTGTTTTTGACAGATTCTGTTTTTCGTGTGTTGTTTGCTTATTTTGATGAATCTATGGCTAGTAAAATAGTTTATAATCCATAGAGAAGTTGGAATACAGTAGGTTTAACACCAATATAAATAAATAATGATTTCATTACAGTACCTTGAAGTGGTCTTTTGTTTTCTTTCGCTAACGGAGTTTACGAGATTTCTGTTGAGTTTTGTGTTGTGAAGTTTTCAAGTTTTGGGTGAAATCTTTTGATGGATTATGGAACAAGGAGTGGCAAGAGCCTAAGCTTGGGGATGCCCATGGAACCCCCAATATAATCCAAGAACACCAGAAAGTCAAAGCTTGGGGATGCCCCGGAAGGCATCCCCTCTTTCGTCCACTTCCATCGTTAACTTTACTTGGAGCTATATTTTTATTCACTACATGATATGTGTTTTGCTTGGAGCGTCTTGTATTATTTGCTTCTTTGATTTTTAGTTTACCACAATCATCCTTGCTGTACACACCTTTTGAGAGAGCCATACATGAATTCGAATTTGTTAGAATACTCTATGTGCTTCACTTATATCTTTTGAGCTATATAGTTTTGCTCTAGTACTTCACTTATATCTTTTAGACCACGGTGGTGGATTTGTTTTAAAGAAACTATTGATCTCTCATGCTTCACTTAGATTATTTTGAGAGTCTTAAATAGCATGGTAATTTTCTTAATAATAATATGCTAGGTATACAAAAATAGTAAAAACTTTCTTATGAGTGTGTTGAATACTAAGAAAAGTTTGATGCTTGATAATTGTTTTGAGATATGGAGGTGATAATATCAAAGTCGTGCTAGTTGAGTAGTTGTGAATTTGAGAAATTCTTGTGTTGAAGTTTGCAAGTCCCGTAGCATGCACGTATGGTAAACTTTATGTAACAAATTTGAAACATGAGGTGTTATTTGATTGTCCTCCTTATGAGTGGGGGTAGGACGAGCGATGGTCTTTTCCTACCAATCTATCCGCCTAGGACCATGCGCGTAGTGCTTTGGTTTTTGATGGTTTGTAGATTTTTGCAGTAAGTATGTGAGTTCTTTATGACTAATGTTGAGTCCATGGATTATACGCACTCTCACCCTTCCATCATTGCTAGCCTCTTGATTACGTGCATTTCCCTTTCTCACATTGAGAGTTGGTGCAAACTTCGCCGGTGCATCCAAACCCCGTGATATGATATGCTCTTCCACACATAAACCTCCTTATATCTTCCTCAAAACATCCACCATACCTACCTATTATGGCATTTTATAGCCATTCCGAGATATATTACCATGCAACTTTCCACCATTCCGTTTATCATGACACATTCATCATTGTCATGTTGCTTAGCATGATCATGTAGTTTACATAGTATTTGTGGCAAAGCCACCATTTATAATTCTTTCATACATGTCACTCTTGATTCATTGTATATCCCGGTACACCGCCGGAGGCATTCATATAGAGTCATACTTTGTTCTAGTATCGAGTTGTAATCATTGAGTTGTAAATAAATAGAAGTGTGATGACATCATTTAATAGAGCATTGTCCCAACAAAAGAGAAAGGCCAAAATAAAAAAAAGAAGGCCCAAAAAAAGGGGAGCAATAAAATGGGGCAATATTACTAGCTCTTTTTCCACACTTGTGCTTCAAAGTAGCACTATGTTCTTCATATAGTGAGTCTCATATATTGTGCTTCAAAGTAGCACCGTGTTTTTCATATAGAGAGTTTCATATGTTGTCACTTTCATATAGTAATGGGAATTTTTCATTATAGAACTTGGCTTGTAATAGTAGTAGATGCAGGCAGGAGTCGATCTACTTGTCTCGGACGTGATGCCTATATACATGATCATACCTAGATACTCTCATAACTATGCTCAGTTCTGTCAATTGCTCAACTGTAATTCGTTCACCCACCGTAAAATACTTATGCTCTTGAGAGAAGCCACTAGTGAAATCTATGGCCCCGGGGTCTATTCTCATCATATTAATCTTCCTACGCTTTATTATTGCTTTGCTTTATACTTTGCCTTTTATTTTACTTTGCATATTTATACCAAAAATACCAAAAATATTATCTATCATCCCTATCAGATCTCACTCTCGTAAGTGACCATGAAGGGATTGACAACCCCTATTCGTGTTGGTTGCGAGGAGTTATTTGCTTTGTGTAGGTACGAGGGACTTGCGCGTGGCCTCCTACTGGATTGATACCTTGGTTCTCAAAAACTGAGGGAAATACTTACGCTACTCTGCTGCATCATCCTCTCCTCTTCGGGGAAAACCAACGCAAGCTCAAGACGTAGCATACACGCATGTAGAGATTTAGGAAATAAATCTGCTTAATTTTCTCTCTAACTGCCCTATTAAATCACCCTATTAACTAGAGCAGCGCATGCAGCGGCCGGCGTGCGCATGCAGCCTGCATCCATGCCCAATCGGCAAGGTTCCTGCGTCGGCTCCATTGCAACGATGCATGCGTGGGAGAGATTTCAGGTAATAAAGCAAAGTAATTAATGTACGGGCCTAATAAAATGGTACAACCATCTGTGGCTCTCGGGCCCAATAAACCCGGACGGAGGGAGTAACATACAATCTGAGTGGATAGCTCCTGTGGTCATCACACATGAGCAGATATATAGGTGGGCTAGGTGGGCAGGCGGCAACAATCTAAGTGCTAAAAGAGTTGATCCAATGCTTGGTTTTGTTTGGATTTTCCAACTATGACCATTGGATAGAGTGAATCAATGGCTTACGTTCAAAGTTATTCTCATACTATAGAATGGTATAGGAACGTGGAGAGATTTGGTTGATTTTATATCGCTGAATAATATAAAGTATTATGAGTGCAGATGCTCCACCCCGAGGTTTGTAGCTCCTTCTCGATCGTCGGGAATCTATGTTCTTCCACTCCTTCGTTTAAGAGATGAGCTTTGTTCATCCTGTTGCCGACACGCGGGACATCTATATGCCTCCATTTTACAAAATCATACTATATGCCTCCATGACACGCGGGACATCTAGCATCAAGGTGGCGTGTCATGCAAGAAAATGGAGATATGCAGTGCGTAAGTGAGTCATGCACTTCGATGGCACCTAGTACTATGCATTTTTTTCTACTCGATGGCACGTGAATAGTGCATGTACTCAATGACACAGCACGGGATGGTAGCCGTGGACATGGCCGACCCTTTTTGAAGAGAGTACTAATAAATACGTAACTTTGATGTGTCCCGTCAACTTGCAGAACAACAAGAAGCTTGCTTACTACACCTTCTCCCTCGCCAACGCGTGCGCGGTGGCTCACAGCATGAGGAGAAACTTTTGCTTACAAGCGGTGGACGTGCAGCAGTTCATTTGGTGTAAGATTGCCAGAAGTAGTACTGTACCATCATTATTGTTCGACTTCTGGAAGAGGAGAAGAGCCAAGCGTAAGGTCACCTACTAACCTAGGAGTAGTACAGTACTACTACAGCCAAAGCTGGTCCACCTTTTTAGAGCATGGTTAATTAATATAGGCGGCTCTTGCAGCGGCACATCATTTAGAGCAAGTACTCTCTTCGTAGGATCAAAGGAAGTGAAACAAAAGTTGGAGTGGATGCTAGATTGCCAATTAAAACATGATTACATAGGAAAAAATCCTATAGCATTCTATCCTAGGAATCAAACAACCAATGTAGGAAAATTATGAGGGGGGGGGGGTCTCTCCAACAGTGTTCCTCGGCTCGCACCTAGAATCACAGTGGTCGAACTTGGAGTCATTCATCTCGTACATGTGGCATCTTAGATCTAGTACTCCAATTTTAGGTTAGCTCTATGTGATGTGGCAACTTCATATACTAACCGGATGTTGGCTATACTACTACAGTACTCACACTCCGAGAAGTGACTCGAAAACCATTCATAAATTGAGTCTATGACATGCATTTGCAAATATACCATTCATTACATACAACAAGTCATCAACACACAACGCTCGAACTTGGAGTCATTCATCTCGTACCATTCATTACATACAACAAGTCATCCAGGCGGAAGCGGCATATATCAGGAGCAGGGTAGGGAACCACCGCAACAACCAATGTAGGAAAATTATGAGGGGGGGGGGGGGGTCTCTCCAACAGTGTTCCTCGGCTCGCACCTAGAATCACAGTGTTCGAACTTGGAGTCATTCATCTCGTACATGTGGCATCTTAGATCTAGTACTCCAATTTTAGGTTAGCTCTATGTGATGTGGCAACTTCATATACTAACCGGATGTTGGCTATACTACTACAGTACTCACACTCCAAGAAGTGACTCGAAAACCATTCATAAATTGAGTCTATGACACGCATTTGCAAATATACCATTCATTACATACAACAAGTCATCAACACACAACGACAACGATGATACATGTTGGATTATAGATTATTTCCAACAAAACATTCCAATAAATACTGAAGTTTTCATCACACAACAAATAACAAGCAATGAAATGAACTTCAACTCAACCAATCTTTGGTGTTGGAAACGCTTGCTTTGAACCAGAGGTGCTCTGGGAAGGGCCAGCTATTGTCAATATCGAGAGCAACGCAGGACTGATCATCCAGGCGGAAGCGGCATATATCAGGAGCAGGGTAGGGAACCACCGCAATGTCCAAGGTACAGATACAGTTGCTTCTCATAAATGGTAGTAATGGTGTGTCAACAGCAGCTGGATCGCCTTTAACCATCATTGGATAGTTTGGTCCAAGGAAGAGTGAGTTTGCTCCAAGACTACCAATACTGTACCAGGGAGAAGGTGTTGGCGCTAGCACACTAGTATCCATCCCGAATACCCTGCAACAGGTGTTGGAATAGGTCCGGAGAGGGCGACCATGGGAGACAACACCCGCTACCTCAGTAGTAACAATCATAGTGCACTGTATACAGACAAGAAGAGGTGATCCATCGGAATTAGTTGCCAGGCGCCACTGAGTATATAAGTTTTGCTCGTCCTCATGCTCGTGATCATCACCATCGTCATCTCCCCCTTGGTTATAATTTTTTTCAATTATAGGTGGCGGAATGTTCACATGACCTTGGAAACACAAGAAGAAGGTTAATTAGTAAAGGGAAACTTGCTAACCCGCATGCATGTGGCTGAAACAATTATAATTACGGTGGAAGACAAACATACCAAAACTACGAGGATCCCATGCAAAAAGCGATTGCCACAGTGGTGGCAGCAAACACAAGATCCTCGTATTCAATTGCATCACAGTACTCATCCGTGTACAGAAACTAATTTTTGAGCAATATCCATGGACGAACCGTGGAATCCGTAACGACGGCAACAATCTTGTCGGAGATAGCAACAACTCGATAGTTCTCGTAATTCCAAGAGCGGTTGGGAACTCGAGAAATTGCTATCTTCCATAGACGACGGTCACCATGATCGTATTTGAACGTACGTAGATCATGTGTGAGCTCAACCTCAAGGCACTCGGAGATTTTTGGAAGTGGAATCCGCTGATGAGTGTACACATTCACAAGTTCCCACTCGCAATTGTACCCAATATAAACAACCCAATCTCCTTTTGCGCCAGCCCAGGCCTTACCCTGAAGCGATGGCATCTTGACATCACACGTATCGTTATCAAGCGGGATCAACTTGCACAAGGCGAGGCCTCCGTCGTCCGCGCCCATGCGAACAGTGAAGAAGATAAGGGAGATCAAACCGCTGCTGGACCCTTGGGTTCCTTGTAATGATGTTATTAGTTGAGTCGAGAATGGTATTGAACGAACCTGCCATGCTAGTCGAGGTGATGCCATCACACCGATCAATGAGTCCCCCACCACGTCATCTTTCAGATCGGGGCAGGAATAACAGGGTCATTTCCGGCTTGTTCCCTCCATGGAGAAGACGATCGAACAATGGAACAAGGAAGGGTGAAGGAAAATGGAGGAGGGAGGAAGAGCGTGCGATAGCAGTTCCAAATCGAGAGGGAAAGGCGAAGAGTCGGTGGACGGTTGCCAGTTTGCCACGGTACACGAAGAGGCGCCCCGGCCTACACGTCCTTTCGGAAATTGTACAAAAGGACTCCCCGTCGTCTCACTGACATGTCTGAAGGAGACCACATGTCAACGAAACATGGTGTGTGATTTCTCGTGCAAAATCCGATCTGGCCGCATTGGCCCGAGGTGCCGCATTAGTTATCGACCTTTATTGTTTTAATGGCGTGCCGTTCAGTTTTGAAGCACGACTAACTGGTACTGTTTGCAGAGAAAATATAAACTACTCTACCACTAGTACTACTAGTAGTATAAAAAAGATATATAGGCTGGAGCTTCAGAGATTTCTTGCTAAGGGCTGCCCACTTGCTTCTCACACTATCACCCTCTCTCCAGATCTAAAAAAGACGGCCTCTCACTCCCTGCTCACCGGTGGTCACAGATCCGTCGGGGAAGAAAAGGACGTGCGGCATTGACGCACTCGTCATTGGCGAGCGAGGTCACGCACTGACGACAAGGCTGTCCTCTCAGACCTAGCGCCCGTGCGGGATGACCTCCGTCCCCAAGCTCGTTGCCGTAGTGCGTGCAGAGGACTACGACCACGAGCGAAGCCACTTCCCGCCGACCCTCAGGTATGCTACCTCTTTTCGAACCATACCCTTGTTCTATTGCCCCATCTGCCACGTCGCTGCATGTGGATCTTTTTCCACTCCACCATCTTCCCAATTTGCTATCCTCTGCTCTGCTGGTCACGCAGATGAAAACCTTAATTTGCACTATTAAAGGAAACCCTACTTCATGCAGACTAATCCATGTCTGGGTTGAATAAGGAAAGGAAGGGAGACTGTATTATCCAAGAGAGTAGGCATCGAACCCGCATCTAGGTTGAAAAGGGGAAAATCAGTTGCTAAGGAACGAGTCTCGTGTCTCTTGGTTGAAGAAGGGTAGAAAGGCATGACAACACAATAGAGAATGACCAGGTCGATCGGTTTGTTGTCCTCACATAGGAAAAAGTTGGCTAAACAGAACAAAAATGGGACGTAATCCACATATGCTACCTGGATATTTGTTGCTCTGGGCAACCATACCTCCCTCACCACTCTATGCGTCCGTGGAGGTACATCGTACTTGTGCGCCCACTGTCCGTATGGGCCTCCCATGCTCTTATTGTCACTTTTTTGCTGTTAGTATAACGCCAGCAGTCAAGTCAAGCAATGCTACTGCTAAAGTGATGCCACATTTAACTAATGCTGCACTCAGTCTAATGCCACCGATAAATTTAAGCAATGCAATTTAATGTCACTAGATTATTTCAGGGTTAGCTGTTGATTGTGGATGTATTAAAGATTTTTCAGCTAAGGCATTATAATGTTGTTGCACATCCAGTATACCAATGATGAAACTTGTTACTACCTTCAGATTTTTGCATTCTTAATGCTTATAGATTAAATACCTCACTTTCATGAGATAAGTTAATTTTTTTTGTACAGTGTCACCAAAATGCCAAGGCGCTGATGTCATTTTATTTTGCTTAAACTGCACAAAAAATTATGAAGACAAGAGGAAAGGTCAAGAGTGGGCACCTCCTCCTCCGGCTGTTCTCTTGATTCGTCCGATCAAGTTTTTATGTTTGATCGATTATCAAGATTGGGATAGCAATTTTTAAGGTCCCCCGAGTTCGAAATGATATTTACCTTGGAGGTACATGGTTTGCAATTTTTTATACTGTCGTTAGTTAATAATGCTAGTTACCTTCGGACTTTTGCATTTGGTTTAATGCTCATGCACAGCTAGTATACCAATGCAGAAACGTGTTACCTTTACATTTTGTATCGTTAATTCTTATAGAAATCTTCCAGTGCTAGAGTTTATTGAAATCTCTTCATAAAACCATTGTACTGTGCCCTGTAATAAAATACCTACTCTACTGTTGCACTAGCCACTGGATTAGTGTATATTTGTAGTATTCGAAATTTCGAATGGTGTTGCATTAGCGTATGGACATAAATAAAGTGTGGCAAGCTTTCCCATATATGTGCTCAAGAAAACTACTACCTGTTTTTTCTAAATACTAGACGTTTGGGTACTTTAAATTGAACCGCGAAAACATCTTATATTAAGGAACAGGGGGTGTAGAGTTCACTCAAATTATCTCGGTTAAGCTAGTCACACCTTTGTTAAAATTAATGTTCATTATGTTATCAGAGGAGGTCTGTATGTTTGTCTATAATGCATGTCGACTACATACCTAACATCATGATGTAATGTTAAGTCATTTCCTTTTGTACAGTGTCACTGAATTATCAAGGTGGTCTTGGCATTTTATTTTAGTTGAACTGCACAAAATATGCTTAAAAGAAGAGGAAAGGTCAGTAATCGATCATTCTTTCAGAAAGAACTATATATGCCTTTCTAACATCAGTCGTTCTTGCCTTATTTATTCCTTCAAACAGGTGGTTAGAAACAGTCTTGCTACCTTTTCCCATTAAGAAATTGGAATGCTTATATTTGTGAGTCTATGCTTCAACTAGTGCCACTTTTATAGTAATCACACTTTCAATATCTATGCAAACAGGGATGCTCGATTTTAGTAGAACTGCACAAAAAGTCCAACTGGTTCAACATTAGGAGCATGTTTTCTTCCAAACCTATATATCCAATTGGTGGCACTATGAGCTGTTCATTACGAAGGTACATGGTTTGCTACTATCTTGCTACTCTTTTTGTACTGTCATTAGATAGTAATACTAGTGGTTTGCATGTGAATTTATTGGCAGGGTGGACCTACATTGGAGGTGCGGGACAGGATTCAATGATTGGATGCTCAATTTCGGTTGTATCGATTTCACCTCTTCCATCACTGCGAATATGGATATCCTTGGTCTGATGAAGAATAGGCGCTATATTTCTGCTCTGTACCAGCAAATCAATTTAGTATGAAATTGTCCAAGGCAAAACATGACTGTATTAAATTGTCCAGTGCAAAACATGACAGATGCTAAGCGGAAGAGACATGTTTAAAACGAAAATACAAGGTGGGGTATATGTTTACTAGCTGCTTGATATTTGTGCAGACAGAGATGTCTGCCCGTTGCTATTTGGCAAACACACAAAGTGACCGCAATTTTGGTTGAACTGCACAAGAGAATAGTACGATCCTTTGCATGCGATTGCCATTTTAAAATAGAAAAATAAAGATTGGATAGTCACTTCATGGACTGCAGAAAAGTAGTACTGTACTATTTATTGGCCAACACTAGGTGCTTCATTGCTTTGGTCTGATTATACAGTGGGCATCATTTTTTTCCTAAGTTAAAGTTTGTATTCCAAAAATAGTCTCGCCGTGTGATCGAGAGAATACCAAATCATATTGTCGTAGATGTTCCTCCATCATGTGTGGTTCATTCTCATGGTTCCAGCTGTTGGTGAAACCACTTACGTTTGCAAGAGGAATTGTAGACTCCACAAAAAAATTTGTCTTTCAGTCTGTACTGAATGTGCCAAGAGAAGCATCCATGTTAGTAGGCAGAACAGATATTTTTTCAAGATCTTTGCTTTTGGAGCCACATATTTGTATATGATCTGTGAATCATTGAGATGCATTAACATGTTGATCTCATGTATGGGAATCATACTAGTTGGTTTCAGTTGCAACGCAAGATCCGAAGTGGCTGATCTTTGCTTTTGGAGCTACATATTTGTATACAGTTCCTTATTTCTGTTCCCTCAGTGTTTACAAGTTACTGATCGATCACTAGCTAGCCTACTAATGCGCTCCTGGCAGTTTTAGTTGCGACGCAAGATCCGAAGTGGCAGTTTTTTGAATAAAAATGCCTACCTCTGAAGAAACTGACAAGCTGCTCTGAAGAAAATGCCATGCGAATCTGAAGAAACTGCCAGCGTTACGTTCGCAAATGCCTTATCTCCCAACTAAAGTTCATCAACTAATGCCCTCGGCTGCGACTCGTTGCATGCTGCTCCGCGTACTGGCTGTGAGCGATTTTGAGTGCCTGCATGCAGCCGGCCGTAATTAACGCAGCTAACTGATGCGAAAAAAGATGTGCTTTAATTGTTGCGGGCCTTTTAAATCTGTGGAATCATTATTGACAAGGAGGGAGATGATTCAAGTGCACTCGTTTGACCGTCATGCCGACGTGCGACCGAGCACGGACGGGACACACCACTGACGGGACAGGACGACACAGTCATGATTTCAGTTTTTCTAGTTTTCCATGGCTAGTTGGCACGCTAAGCCAGCCTGCTTATGCATTGAATTCCGATGACCGTGATGACTGTTGCGTTCCCCGCGACACGCTAGTTTGCCTACCTTCCGCCTGTAATTACTGCTTCCCGGGCTTCTCTGGTGGCACCATCACCCAACTCGCCTTATCCTCATAAGCCCCCACTGGCCCGACGTCGCTTGCCACTTATCCTCGCTCTCGCCACGTCCGCCATGCCCCCGCCCGTCCGCGATAGGCGACACCGGAGGCTGTCACCGCCGGAACTAGTGTTCGGTTTTTCACCGGAAGTCAGACGGAGGGAGGAGGCATTCTATCGATCTTTAGATGGCAATGTGGAGATCGAGGACTTGTTGGAGCGTGACGGCCTGTCGGAGGAGCAGGAGTTGTTGGAGCGCGACCGCTTGGTGGAGGAGCAGCATATCGCCGATTTGCGCCGCCAGCGGGACATGGAGCAGCAGCGCACCGACGCTCTAAGTCACTAGCAGAGCGGCCGCAGCTGGGCCGACTACGTGGAGGCTGGCGCCCGGAAAATAGCCCTGGAGGCTGTCGGGAACGCACGCGTTCGCGACGCCGATTTTTACTACCAACTCGTCAAGTGGGTTTCCCGCTTAGAAGCCGAAGCTTTAGTGGACCACGTCGGCATGGAAAGGGCCAACGGCGCGAGCACCACGCCCTATCGCACCTCTGGCAAGTCCGAGGCGAGGCGGAGGACACAGGTGCCGGCGTTTAGCGTGTACCACAGATGGCGGCCGGCATCGTCTAGTTAGCTAAGAGTAAGTTAGTACTTGTACGCTACTAGAGTATTAGTGGGAGTAGATAGTTAACTTGGCTATGATGGTTGTCAACGTGGAAGTTCAGTACTCTATATGTAGATCAGACCTGTTACTTTCCTCTGAATGTTGAACTTTCCGTTTGAAAGTATGGAATGGGCTGTTATTTTTTTAAATGGGTTGTATTTGTCCTCCACGGGTTTAGAGGCTGACTTGTTGGCCTACCAAGTTGACGCGTACACAATCAGGAGATGATTGTACATGGAGAGGATGACAGCAGGGACCCGTCAAGGTCATGGCGATGCAAGCAAGTGCCTCCTTATTTCAAGCCAATAAAAAATGGCTCCTCCTAATGGATTTCGACATCTGGGTCCCATGCCATTGTCAACGTAGTCAATAAATTAGAGAATTGCACTGTGGCGGTGACACGAGGGACCCAACAACTCGCCCAGTTATTTTTGTTTTGGGTTAATTTGATAAATGCCACTCCAAATCTGGTGTTTACGAGAAATGCCATTGTAATTTCAAACTTTGAAAATGCCATTTCATGCCATTTCCGGTGGCATTTTTGAAGTCTAGAGTGGCGTTCTCAAAGTTTGCAAATTGCGATGGCGTTTTCCAAAGTTTGCAAAATTGCAGTGGCATTTTTAAAGTTTGGAAATTGCGTTAGCATTTTTATGAATCGCCATAATTGGAGTGGCATTTATCTAATTTGTTTTTGAGATGGAAGCAGGGTGTCAACTGGGCTGTGCGGGGCACTCTGGCCTGTCTAGACAGCCTTCTCTTTTAGGTTTACCACAGACCAGCCCAATAGTTTTTTTTTCTTTCTTAAAATGGTTAGCCCAGTTTTTTTGTGATTTGCCAAGTAAGTCGGTTTGTCAGGCCTGTTGGGTTGCAAATCTTTCAAGACGAGGAGAGCTTCATTCGGCTGGCCGAGAAAATTGCCTATGAGTAATGAGAAATGGGTTGTACATTTCTAAAACACATCAAACCGGCAATTAGTTTCAAATTTATTTTTTTCATTTCGAGATTTTAACTTGCATTAATTTTTATGCGTGGACAATTTGTTGGATTTTATATTGATATACATCTATTTTTAAAATCAGTTTGAATGTGACTCAAAATTTCGGGATTAAAAAACAGTTCGGACCGCTTTTGAAATATGCAAAATTTCGTATAATTTTTTAACCGTGGCCACAGTATGGGCTGTAATGCTAACAAAAAGAATATGGGCTCCAAAAAAACCTTAAGAATTAGCAAATGGGCTGTAAATTCTTAGAAATAATGGCAGATGGTTGTATGTTGTTTTCCACAGATTTGAGGCTTTCCTAAAAAAAAGGTTGACGCACAAGCAGTGACTGTTTGATGTCCATCCAACGGCCGTCGTGCTTCTTCAATTTCTGCTCTTCCTGCTCCAGCCGCTCAAACAAGCGCCGGCGGGACTGCCTGCTCCCTCCTCCTCCCATGATCGGTCTTTGCGGCGCAGGCCTCACTGCCACACCGTACTCCCATTGTTCTCCTAGCCATCCCTCTACTCACCCACACCTGCTGTTATTCTCCGGTGACGACAGACGAACCAGTAAACCCTCGTACAGTCATACTCCCCTCTGCGTGGGAAACAACTGCCGAGTCTTCCCTGCCTCCGTGTCATTCCCTTCCTAGGCCTCGCCGTCGCCCACCACCCTGGTGCTCTCGGCGCGGCCTGGTCAACGTGGTCAACGACCGACCTGCATTTGAAGTGGATTGTACGTGGAGAGGCTGACAGCTGGGTCCACAGACGCACGCAAGGAAATGCCTCCTTATTACGCGCAAAATAATGATTCCTTCACCTGACATCTGGGACCCATCGAAAGGGCCTCTGTATTTCGCAAAAAACGTTACCGCCGCTGACAGCTCGGACCCATCAGCTATATCTTTGCACACAAGGAAGTGCCTCCTTATTACGCACAAAAAAAATGAATACTCCCCCTGCTAGCTGGGACCCAGTATAGTGGCAGGCTGACTTGTGGGCCTACTAAGTTGACGGGACGGAGGGCTTTGTCAACTTAGTCAATATGCACGATTCTAGCTCTAGTGACCGTACGATGTCCATCCAACGGCCGTAGTGCTTCTTCAACCTCTGGTCTTCTTGCTCCAGCCGCCCAAACCAGCGCCGGTCGTGCATCGTGCTCCTGCCTCCCGTGGCAGGCTGCGATGCGGCGGAGGCCTCACAGCCCCCTACTACTCCCACCGCTGGCCAGGCCATCCCTCTACTCACCCACACCCCTGTTATTCTGCGGCGACGGCAGCCTCACACCACAGTGAACCAGTGAACTCTCATACTCCTCTACGCGTGGGCATCCACTGCCGTGTCTTCCCCGGCTCCGCGCCGTCCCCTTCGTAGGCCTCGCCGTCGTCCACCTGAAGTGCCTCCTTATTACGCACAAAAAAATGAATACTCCCCCTGCTAGTTGGGACCCACCTTGGTGGGTGGCTGACTTGTGGGCCTACTAAGTTGACGGTGATGGAGTGCTTTGTCAACTTAGTCAATATGAATGATTCTAGCTCCAGTGGCCGTACGATGTCCATCCAACGGCCGTAGTGCTTCTTCAACCTCTGGTCTTCTTGCTCCAGCCGCCCAAAGCAGCACCGGTCGTGTCGCATGCTCCTGCCTCCCGTGGCCGGCTGTGCTGCCGCGGAGGCCTCACCGCCCCTACTATTCCCACCACTGGCCAGGCCCTGCGGTGACGACAGCATCACACCGTAGCCGAACTAGTGAACCCTCATACTCCTCTCCGCGCGGGCTTCCACTACCGCGTCTTCCCCGGCTCCGCATTGTCCCCTTCCCAGGCCTAGCCGTCGTCCATCGCCCTGGTGCTCTCGGCGCGGCGTGGTCAACGTGGTCAAGGAACGACTTCCATCGGAAGTGTACTGTACGTGGAGAGGCTAACAGCTGGTTCCACGGCCACAACAAGGAAGTGCCTCCTTATTACGTGCAAAATAATTATTCCTCCACCTGACAGCGGGACCCACCGGACGGGCCACCGTATTTCACGCAACGTTTCCCCACATTGCTGGGACCCACCACTACATCTTCGCCGCGCAAGGAAGTGCGTCCGGGCAAAAAGACGATTCGCCCCATTGCTGGGACCCACCGGCTACATCTTCGCCGCGCAAGGAAGTGCACGGCGGTCGGGACCCACCTGGTCGGCGTATGTAGCATTGTCATTCTAGTCGCGAACGATATGCGTACATCTTGGTCGATGTAGAAGCGCGCACATGTCGTAGTAGAGGCGTGCACGTAGCATGTACACATACGTCTGATGGCGGTGCAAGAAAGTAAATGCATCTGACCACGCGTACATCTGGGCGGGGTCTCAAACGCCTACTCGCGCGTACGTACGGCCAGGGCTCGTGTACATAGTTGGGTCGGCACGGAGAAACTGTGTCGTCGTCGTGTTCATGGGGAGGCAACGGAATGCATCGTCTTCATCGGGAGGCAACAGAACGTGTGGGAGCCAACCGGCTTGTACGGAACAGCCGATGGAAATGAGGCTTGGCGTACCGCAGAACAGAGGAAACAGCCTTGTGTTCGACCGGCCACGTTCGAAACGGGATCCTATTCATCGGGGCCGGGTGCAGCGTACCGCCAAAAGCGGAGAAGCGGACCTCCTATGGTTGAAAGCAGGGTCCTGTTGATCGGGAGGGTGTGGCGTGCCGCCAAAGCGGAGAAGCAGACTTGTGTTGGGCGCTACGGTCGAAGCAGGGTCCTGTTCATCGGGAGGGTGCGGCGTTGTAGCGACCCGACCTCGGATGGTCAAGTCTCTGTGTATACATGTCATCCACGGATCGGTAATCTTGACACACACGACTCGAAGGATTTATAACGAGTAGCAATCACACACTTATTACATCGAATGTCTCAAAAGAGAACTTAAAACAATAATATGGTGAAGGCCATCTAATGCGATAACGGCGGAAGGCTTGGAAGATAAAGTGAGTCCATCAACTCCAGCGGCATAAGCGAAGCTGCAGCAACGACCTACAATCCTTACTCCTCGTGAAAAGTGCGCAACATAATACGTTGCAGCCCGAGAACGGGTCAGCACATGGAATATGCTGGCAATGTAACACATAGAGTAATGAAAGAATAAGCTATACTATATGCATATATGGCTGGTGGAAAGCTCTATGGTTACAGTTTTTGCGAAAAGCCAATTTTCCCTACATCAAAGGAATAAATTTAATTTAACTATCATGGTGGTTGAAACATCATTGAGAAGGTACCCCCAACTCAGATGATCCCAATTAAGGTAATTAACAACCCAGCAAAATTTGTTAAGAGTGTTGAGATACATGTGAATACTCAAGTACTAGATACTCAGAATCGTCCATAACCGGGGACACGGCTAACCATGATTAGTTTGTACACTCTGCAGAGGTTTGCGCACTTTTCCCCACAAGACTCGATCACCTCCGTTGGTTTCTTGCACTGCATGGTGTGTGAGAGACGGATGACCGAGACACAGTCTTTCAGAAACATTAACTCTCTACTCCGGATAGATCATACCAAACCTATAAAACCCACTACACCTTGATCTACCTCTTGAGAGCTTCACGTAACTTACTCAACTATGCTAGAGCCCATAATAGCTTGTGGCTGCACACGGAAGTTTCTAGCATGAATAATCTCAGTTCCCTTTGAGCACAGGTGGCGGTCCATAGGAAGATCACACGGGTACCCGGGATTTCAAAAAAGAGACAACACTTTGGGTTCCCCAGTGCCTCAATCCACCCGGATGTGTATTTAAGTTGCCACCTTAAGTAAACCATTAATTAGCAATCTCACATCTGTCGTGAATATCTCTCAAACCCAAACCACGTCTCTGAGCATAGCATGGCAGTATAAGCATAACGTAGAAGTAACTCCCAAGGGTTTGAAAAGTAACAGGCAATAGGTTCCTACCTCATCATCTACTTCCCAACCCACAAGTTAATGACATCCTAATCATGCAATGTTTGAGGTTGAAACTAATTCATAAAAACTGGGTAGGAAAAGATATGATCAAGTGTTACTTGCCTTGTTGACGATCCGTGAATCCTAGAGACTCGTAGTAACACGCTTCGCACTCCGGGAATTCTATCGCAAGCAAACAACGCATACATAAGTAAACAAGCAAAGATGCACAAACGAAACTTCAACTGAAGAGGTTGACCGGAGACTTCAACTTAAGAACTCTGGTTTGCAAAAAGAATCAAACCAAACGAAACAACGAAACTCAAACGGCGAGAAAAACAAGGTCCGTTTACTAATCTGAACTAGGGTCAAATTTTACAGAGATAAAAACTGGTTTAAGTTGATTATTCGGAAAGAGGGTTTTGATACGAAACTCCAGGCGCTTGAATCGCCTGATTCCGATAAACGAGCGAAAAGATAAACAGGTTTGAAAATTGGATCAGAAATCGCGATCAGAATAACCGCGGAATAAATCTGATAAAAGAAAAGCGACGAACTGTTAAAGCGACGAACTTAAACAGTGAACACGTTCGTTAAAACGAACGGATGAACGGATGTTCGTTAAATAAATAAACCGACGAAAATAAACCGATCTATATAAAAAAACGATCTAGGGTTCTATAAAAACCGAAGGTTTTCTTAAAAAACATAATAAACCGGGCGGCGAGGTCGGGTACCTCCGGCGAGACGCGTCCCGGGCGAGCGGTCCGGCGGGTCCGGGCGAGGGGGTCGGCGAGGGGCCGGCAGCGACGGCAGCGGCGACGGTGGGCTTCAGGCGGCTCGGCGGCTCGGGCTCCGGACGGGCGGTGGTGGCGGGTGGTGGTGGCGGGTGGTGGCGGTGGTATTTAAAGGCGGGCGGGCGGCGACTTGGGAAGGGGCGCCCGGGTGGAGTCCGCTCGGACTCCTCGGCGTCATCCACGCACGCCTGGCCAGCGGAGAGGGAGGCGGCGACGCTCGTGGGCCGGCCTGGCTCGGCTGGGCCCTTGGCCCAGTCGGGCGCGGGTCCATTTTTTTTAAACATTCCGCCGAAAGAAAAATTCCTAGAAAAATAAATAAAAATCTAAAAATTCCAAAACAAGTTTTCTCCGTCTAAATAAAATATTTAGAACTAGAGGAACTTTTCTTGGCCCCTAAAATGCAATTTTGTAAAGCGTGCAAATTTTTCTAGGGCAAATAAATTCCAAACAAAATCAAATAAAATCCCAAAAATGATTTTAACATTTTTCCACCATTATTTCAATTATTTTGGAGAAGTCATATTATCTCCCCTCGTTTATTTATTTTGAAATAGTTTTCCGGAGAGAAAATAATTAAAATCCAATATCCTCGTCTTCCATTATTTGACAAAATTCAAATATGAAAATTGAAAAATCCCCAACTCTCTCCGAGGGTCCTTGAGTTGCTTAGGATTTTCAAGGATGGTAAACGAGAATGCAAGTAAAATATGATATGCAAGAATGACCTATGTATAACATGCCAAATTAAAAATTTGGGATGTTACAAACCTACCCCCCTTAAGATGAATCTCGCCCTCGAGATTTGGGTTGGCTAGAAAATAGGTGCGGATGGTCCTTGCGAATATCCTCTTCTCGCTCCCAGGTGGCTTCTTCCTCGGTGTGATGGCTCCTTTGAACTTTGCAAAACTTGATCACCTTGTTGCGGTGACTCGCTATCAAGCTCGAGAATTTTTTGGCTTCTCCTCATAAGTCAGGTTGTTATCCAATTGTATCGCCTCCAGAACCTTTGTATCCTTTAGTGGTATGTCGCCCATCTCAGCGTGGCACTTCTTCGGTTGTGACACGTGAAACACGTCATGCACTCTCGACAATCCTTCAGTAACTCCGACTTGTAGGCAACTTCTCCCATCCGTCCCAAAATACAGTGCAGTCCTACAAATCTTGGGGCTAACTTTCCCTTTACTCCAAAATGTTTCACTCCCCTCGGGGTGATACTCCTGAGATATACTCTGTCTCCAATTTCATAGGTTACTTCCTTGCGTTTAGAATCTGCGTAACTCTTACATCTAGGTGCAATCTTTAGTCTGTCTCGATCGGTTTAACCTTCTCCTCGAGTCTTTGATCAAATCTGGTCCAAACAACTCGACGGTCTCCAACCTCATCCCACATCAATGGTGTTCTACATCTACGTCCATACTGAGCTTGAGCGGTGCCATCTTCAAACTGGCACAGTAGCTGTTGTTGTATGAGAATTCTGCGTCTGACAAATTGTCATCCCAACTAGATCCATAATCTAGCGCATGTGCTCTCAACATGTCCTCCAAAAATCTGATTGACTCTCTGCATGCATCCGTCCGTGCAATGGGTGGAACAGCGGTACTAAACTCCAATATGGTACCCAAAGTCTGGTGTAGTTGATGCCAAAACTTTGAAGTAAACTGTGTTCCTCTATCGTCTGATACTCCTCGGAACTCCGTGCAAACATACTATCCTGGTCATATAAATCTTGGCCAACTTTGCACTTGTATAAGTTGTTTTCACTGGAATGAAATGAGCTACTTTGGTCAAACGATCCACTACTACCCATATTGAATCATATCCTGCTTTGGTTCTGGGTAATCTTGTGATAAAATCCATGCCAAGCTTGTCCCACTTCCATTCGGGTATTGGCATAGGCTGCAACAGTCCTGCTGGCTTTTGATGCTCTGCCTTCACTCTCTGACATACATCGCAAACGGCTACATACTCAGCAATATCCTTCTTCATACCAGCCCACCGGAACCGTTCCTTCAAGTCCAAGTACATCTTGGTGTTTCCGGTGAATCGATATGGTGAGTCATGGGCCTCTTGAAGTATTAACTTCACGATCTCCGAATTGTTGGGCACATAAATCCGATCCTCAAACCACAAGGTATCGTGCTCATCCTCGCGAAAACCTTTGGCTTTTCCTTTGCCCATCTTTTCCTTTATCTCAGCAATCTCTTTATCCTCCTTCTGAGCGTCTCGAATCTTGTCTAACAAGGTCGACTGAACCTCCATAGTTGCAAGAAAACCTCTTGGAACAATCTCCAAATTAAGTTCCATAACATCCTCTGCTAACTCCTTTGGCAGTCCTCTACCTTCAAGGATATTGGCATAATTCTTCCGACTCAAAGCGTGCCCTTTCTGACGTTGGCTTTTCTGGATGATAGTGTAGCTTCATGTCGTAATATTTTATAAGTTCCAGCCATCTCCTCATGCGAGGTTTAACTCATACGTGTGAAAATGTACTTTAAACTCTTATGATCCGTGTACACATCACAACGGTTTCCCATGAGATAATGTCTCCAGGTCTTTAACACATGTACTACGGCTGCTAACTCCAAATCATGTGTGGCATAGTTCAACTCATGAGGCTTGATTGTCGTGAGGCATACGAGACAACTTTTCCTTCCTGCATAAGAACACATCCAATTCCCAAGCGAGAGGCATCACAATACACTTGAAACTCCTTATGTATATCTAGCAATGTCAGTACTGGGGCTGTAGTCAACCGTTTCTTCAACTCTTGGAAACTTGTCTCACAATCCTCTGTCCATTTGAACTTGGTATCCTTCTTTAGCAATTCTGTCATTGGTTTAGCAATCTTGGAAAAATTCTCAATGAATCTCCGATAATATCCTGCCAGGTCCAAGGAAGCTGCGAATCTCATTGGTGAAGTGGGTGCCAACCATTCGATTTGACTGAATTTTCTTTGGGATCTCTTGCTATACCTTCTCCGATATAACATGCCCAAGAAATCCAACTTCCTTTAACCAAAATTCGCACTTGCTGAATTTGGCGTATAACTGTGTTCCCACAGGTTTCTCAAGAACCAAATGTAGGTGTTCTGCATGCTCCTCTTCGTTCTTGAGTAAACCATAATATCATCGATAAACACCACAACAAACTTGTCCAAATATTCCATGAACACTTTGTTCATCATACTCATAAAATAGGCGAGGCGTTAGTCAGTCCAAACGACATGACCGTATACTCATATAATCCATATCGTGTGGTGAATGCTGTCTTGGGTATATCCTTCTCTCGGATCTTCAACTGATGGTATCCTGATCATAGATCAATCTTAGAAAACACCTTAGCTCCTTGCAACTGATCAAACAGATCATTTATCATCGGTAAGGGATACTTGTTCTTTATTGTTACTTCATTCAGAGCTCGGTAATCAACAACCATCCTTAGGGATTTATCCTTCTTCTCCACCAAAAGTACCGGAGCTCCCCAAGGTGATGAACTTCTCTGAATGTAACCTTTCTCCAATAGCTCCTTGATCTCGCTTCTTAATTTCCTCCGGATCATTTGCGGGCATCCGATAGGGTCTCTTTGATATTGGCCTGTGCACGGTATTAGTTCTATCGAAACTTCGATGTCTCGATCCGGTGGCATGCACAGTAACTCTTCGGAAAAACATCTGGATAATCCTTCACTACATGTACTTCTTCTTGTACAACTCCGTGAGGGTATTCACTTGGCTCCTCCTAGGCACATGCCTAGATACATACTTAATCCTTTTTCCCTCCGGGGTGGTGAGATAGATTGACTTGCTAGCACAATCGATACTTCCTCCAAACTTGACATCCAATCCATACCTAATATCACATCCAATCCTTGCGACTCCAAGATAATTAGGTCAGACGGAAAAACATGTGTTCCAATGATTAGGAGTAACTGGGTGCACCATCTGCTAGCCATATATACTCTGCTCCAAAGTAGCTCACTAAAAGAGGGGTCCTAAGGTGCAGGTTGGTAACTTAAACTTATCCACAAATCCCTTGATATGTATGAATGCGATGCACCGATGTCGAAAAGAACAATAGCGGTAAATGACTGAACCAAAAACTTACCTATTACCGCATCTGGCTGCTCTTCAACTTCCTCCACGTTAACGTGGTTCACTTATCCTTTGTTGAATGGATTGGGCTTCTTCCTAGCGCTCCCATTTCCGTTTCCATTCTTTCCTTCAGGGCAGTCATTGGCATAGTGCCCTGTCTTCCCGCACTTAAAGCAAATAACTTTCCTCAAGTCACTCTTAGCGGGTGTAGTTGGGTTAGAAGCGATTACGGTTATTGTTGGCTGTATTTCCATTCCCATTCTTCGCACCATTATGCGTTCCTCCTCCGATATGGTTATGTCCTCCATGGTTATGAACTAGTCCTCCGAGTTCGGGGTTAGCGAGGATTCTGGTGAGCTCCTGAGTTATGCTTCCCTTGTCCATACTTCCTCTTACGATTCTCAATTTGATGTTGCTTTCCTTCAATCATTAGGGCCTTATCTACCAACTCCTGGTAGTTGTTGAAAGTTGCCACCATCAGCTGCATACTCATCTCATCATTCAGTCCTTCCATGAACTTCTCTTGCTTCGCGGCATCCCTGGCCACATCATCAGGGGCATAAGCGTGATAACTTGCTAAACTCATCCATGTCTTTGGGCCACAAGATGCGGTTCCCCTGGCGTAAGTTGCGAAACTCACGCTTCTTTATCTGCATGGCTCCGGTTGAAACATGGGCCGTGCGGAAAGCTTGTTGGGCGGTCCCATGTGACATTGGCTATAGGAAAAGTAGCCGTGTAATTCTCCCACCATGCGGCTGCTGGTCCATCCAATTGATGTGCGGCAAAGTGCACTCTCTCAGCATCCGTGCATCCTGCGGTGGTTAACTCCCTTCCAATACGGCGTAACCAGTCATACGCAACTATTGGCTCGGTGCTCTTTGGAAAACACCGGCGGTTGTAACCTCAGAAAACGGGCTAAATTGTCCACTGGTGGCGGTTTGTTGTTGTTGTTGTTGTTGGCATTGCCCTGGTTCTAAACTAGCAATTGCATCAAGGCATTCTGCTGTTGGATCAATTGAGTGAGCTCCGCTGGGAAAGCAAAAACCGGGGTCACGTCTCGGAGGCATCTGAGGGTTTAGAGGGGAGAGATTAGAGATAGAAAGGGGTCTAGTGAGAAAACACTACCCATATGCACATGAGGCAAAACACACATTCATTCAATCAAGCAAGCAAGGGCATACAAAACGATCTAGGACTATCGCATACGTGCTCAACTACTACTAGTTACATGGGGAAAATACTACTAATATTTGGTGGTCATCTAGAAATTTTGATCGGTGGAAGACTCCATAATGTCTGCTCCAGCTTCGTCTTCATAGTCATCATCACTTGGATCTGAGTCGGTGTAAATGCGATGATGATGTAGTTGTTTGGACAAGCGGGGTCTTCTTCCTCTTCTTGCTCCTCTTCCTTGGGTGCGGTCCTCCCATGAAAACTCCAATCTTCTTGACTAGGTCGTCGTTCTTCTCGATGGTATCTTGATTTCTTCCTCATATCCATCGCAGGTAGACTTGAGTTCTTCCTCCAATTCGATGATCTTAGTTTTCTCCTTCTTCAAATCCAGCATGTCTGCGCACATCTGGTTCTCATGACGTCGAATGTGCTGGTTGAGCTCCTGGATGTAAGCTGCAATGGATCTATCCTTCTTGGTGCTAATTACTTCCCATTGCTCGTCTCGGCGCCCACATATTTGGTATATGGTGTCTTTAAGTTCCTTGTTGTAGACTTCTCCGATGCGTCCCATGGTAATGTGAGCTGCCATACTCTTTCCCAAACTCCATGTTGGTGCATTGAAAACACACACTATGGGCTCCGTGCTTGGTGCAAACGTCCTTCCGGGAACTAGGGCTTGAATCTTCCAAGCATTCTTCTTACGGTAAGGTGGCGTTATGCGTCTGATGAAGCTTGGTATTCCAATATTCAGGTACCTAGTGACTTCCTTCAAGTGACGTCCGAAGGTGTGTCTTCATCCGGTTGGGCAAACTTGTACTTCATCTCCGTCATCCTAAAGAGTGGAAAAATGGAGAGAGGTCGAAATGAGTAGAGAGGAGTGACCTATGGTTTATCTTAGTGGTCGTGTCCTACACTCGGCGTGTGCTCTGATACCATCTTGTAGCGACCCGACCTCGAGATGGTCAAGTCTACGTATACATGTCATCCACTGGATCGGTAATCTTTGACACACCACAGTACTCGAAGGATTTATAACAGAGTAGCAATCACACACTTATTACATCGAATGTCTCAAAAGAGAACTTAAAACAATAATATGGCTGAAGGCCATCTAATGCGATAACGGAAGGCTTGGAAGATAAAGTGAGTCCATCAACTCCAGCGGCATAAGCGAAAGCTGCAACAGCGACCTACAATCCTTACTCCTCGTCTGAAAAGTCTGCAACATAATACGTTGCAGCCGAGAACGGGTCAAGACATGGAATATCTTTGGCAATGTAACACATAGAGTAATGAAAGAATAAGCTATACTACATGCATATATGGCTGGTGGAAAGCTCTATGGTTACAGTTTTTGAAAAGCCAATTTTCCCTACATCAAAGGAATAAATTTAATTTAACTATCATGGTGGTTGAAACATCATTGAGAAGGTACCCCCAACTCGAGATGATCCCAATTAAGGTAATTAACAACCCAGCAAAATTAGTTAAGAGTGTTGAGATACATGTGAATACTCAAGTACTAGATACTCGAGAATCATCCATAACCGGGGACACGGCTAACCATGATTAGTTTGTACACTCTGCGAGAGGTTTGCACACTTTTCCCCACAAGACTCGATCGCCTCGGTTGGTTTCTCGCCTTTGCATGGTGTTTGAGAGACGGATGACCGAGACCACAGTCTTTCGTAAACATTAACTCTCTACTCCGGATAGATCATACCAAACCTATAAAACCCACTACCTGCTGATCTACCTCTTGAGAGCTTCACGTAACTTACTCAACTATGCTAGAGCCCATAATAGCTTGTGGCTGCACACGGAAGTTTCTAGCATGAATAATCTCAGTTCCCTTTGAGCACAGGTGGCGGTCCATAGGAAGATCACACGGGTACCCGGGATTTCAAAAAAACAGACAACACTTTGGGTTCCCAGTGCCTCAATCCACCGGATGTGTATTTAAGTTGCCACCTTAAGTAAACCATTAATTAGCAATCTCACATCTGTCGTGAATATCTCTCAAACCCAAACCACGTCTCTGAGCATAGCATGGCAGTATAAGCATAACGTAGAAGTAACTCCCAAGGGTTTGAAAGTAGCAGGCAATAGGTTCCTACCTCATCATCTACTTCCCAACCCACAAGTTAATGACATCCCTAATCATGCAATGTTTGAGGGTTGAAACTAATGCATAAAAACTGGGTAGGAAAAGATATGATCAAGTGTTACTTGCCTTCTTTGACGATCCGTGAATCCTAGAGACTCGTAGTAACACGCTTCGCACTCAAAATTCTATCGCAAGCAAACAACGCATACATAAGTAAACAAGCAAAGATGCACAAACGAAACTTCAACTGAAGAGGTTGACCGGAGAGTTCAACTTAAGAACTCTGGTTTGCAAAAAGAATCAAACCAAACGAAACAACGAAACTGAAACGGCGAGAAAAACAAGGCCCGTTTACTAATCTGAACTAGGGTCAAATTTTACAAGGATAAAAATTGGTTTTAGTTGATTATTCGGAAAGATGGTTTCGATACGAAACTCCAGGCGCTTGAATCGCCTGATTCCGATAAACGAGCGAAAAGATAAACAGGTTTGAAAATTGGATCGTAAATCGCGATCGTAATAACCGCGGAATAAATCGATAAAAGAAAAGCGACGAACTGTTAAGCGAGCGAGCGTTCGTTAACAGAACTTAAACGATGAACAGCGTTCGTTAAAGCGAGCGGATGAGCGGATGTTAGTTAAATAAATAAACCTACGAAAATAAACCGATCTATATAAAAACGATCTAGGGTTTTATAAAAAACCCGAAGGGTTTTCTTAAAAAAACATAATAAACCGGCGTGGCGGGTCGGGTACCTCCGTGAGACGCGTCCGTAATGGCGGTCGGCGGGTCCGGCGAGGGGCGGGTCGGCGAGGCGGCAGTGAAAGCGGCGGCGACGGCGCTGAGGCTCCGGCGGCTCGAGGCGGCTCGAGCTCGGCAGGCGGGCGATGGTGGCGGATGGTGGTGGCGGGTGGTGGCGGTGGTATTTAAAGGCGGGCGGGGCGACTTGGGAAGAGGCGCCCGGGGTGGAGGCAGCTCGGACTCCTCGGCGTCCAGCGCCACGCCGCATGGAGAGAGGGAGGCGGCTCGTGGGCCGGCTGGCTCTCATTTGGGCCCTTAGCCCATCGGTATGAGGTCCGTTCGTTTTTTTAAACATTCCATGAAAGAAAAATTACTAGAAAAATAAATAAAAATCTAAAAATTCCAAAAAAAGTTTTCTCCGTCTAAATAAAATATTTAGAACTAGAGGAACTTTTCTTGGCCCCTAAAATGCAATTTTGTAAAGCGTGCAAATTTTTCTAGGGCAAATAAATTCCAAATAAAATCAAATAAAATCCCAAAAATGATTTTAACATTTTTCCTCCGTTATTTCAATTATTTTGGAGAAGTCATATTATCTCCCCTCATTTATTTATTTTGAAATAGTTTTCCGGAGAGAAAATAATTAAAATCCAATATCCTCGTCTTTCATTATTTGATAAAATTCAAATATGAAAATTGAAAAATCCCCAACTCTCTCCGAGGGTCCTTGAGTTGCTTAGGATTTTCGAGGATGGTAAACGAGAATGCAAATAAAATATGATATGCAAGAATGACCTATGTATAACATGCCAAATTGAAAATTTGGGATGTTACAGGCGTACCGCAAAACGGGACTCCACGGGATACTGTTCATCTCCATCGTTGACCCCCTCCAGCCTCCACGGGCTACTGTCATCCACCATCGACCTCCTCCAGGCTTCACCTGCGATTGTTCATCCATGGGCTCCTGTTCATCCAGCCTCCACCTCGCGCTACTCCACCGGGTACTGTTCAACCAACCCTCTCCACGGTCTCCTGTTCAACCACCCCTCCACGGGCTACTGTTCATCCAGCCCTCCACCTTCTACTGTTCATCCAGCCCTCCACAGGGTGGTCCTGTTCATCCATCCCTCCATAGGGTCCTGTTCATCCAGCCCCAACCGGCTCGATCGATCGGGGTCCTGTTCATCCAGAGGCAACCCCACGGGGTCCTATTCATCCACCCCCATCGGGAACTGTTCATCCAAACCCCCTAGCAACGATCAATGTTCATCCAGAGGCAGCACCACGGGGCCCTGTTCATCCACCCCCACCGGGAACTGTTCATCCAACCCCGCAGCAATGCACACTGTTCATCCAGAGGCAACATCGATCGGCTTGAGTTAGCAACAGTAGCGAAGGAATCGCTCGATCGGGTTCAGTTAACAGCCACCGATCGATCGCTCGGGTTCGATGTAGCGTAACTGCGGTTACGATCGGGTTCGATTAGAGCCCAACGCCTCGCTCGGGTTCGATTAGAGCCCAACGCCTCGCACCCGCAGCGTGCGTCGTGTCACGAGAGAAAAGCGCGCTCGCTCGGCCCCGACCACCCACTGTAACCGGGAACACCCCGATATTTTCCTCGCCCTTGCTTCTACCACGGTTTATTCCGTCATGGACGGCCCAAAGAATGTCATGCAGTTGCGTCTCTGGCCTGCCTAGGATGAAAAGCCCATTTTCTGTCATGATTTTTTGTCATAGAAGTAGGAGCCCACCACATCTATGATGATACCAGGTGTTGTCACAATTATCGTCATAGAAGTGTCATAAGTATGACATAATTTTTTTCGATCGGCCCAAAATGTCACGGATGTGTCTTTTTTTTTGTAGTGACATGACCGAGACACCTCTCCGGTCAATAACCAATAGTGGAACCTGGATGCTGATGTTGGCTCCCACATATTTACGAAGATATTTATCGGTCCAACCGTAATGACAACATATGTTATTCCCTTTGTCATCGGTATGTTACTTGCCCGAGATTTGATTGTCGGTATCTTAATACCTAGTTCAATCTCATTACTGGCAAGTCTCTTTACTCTTTCCGTAATGCATCATCCCGCAACTAACTCATTAGTTGCATTGCTTGCAAGGCTTATTATGATGTGCATTACCGAGAGGGCCCAGAGATACCTCTCCGATACTCGGAGTGACAAATCCTAATCTCGACCTATGCCAACCCAACAAAACACCTTTGGAGATACCTGTAGAGCATGTTTATAATCACCCAGTTACGTTGTGACGTTTGATAGCATTCCGGTATCCGGGAGTTGCATAATCTCATAGTCAAAGGAATATGTATAAGTCATGAAGAAAGCAGTAGCAAATAAAACTTAACGATCATTATGCTAAGCTAACGGATGGGTCTTGTCCATCACATCATTCTCCTAATGATGTGATCCCGTTTATCAAAGGACAACACATGTCTATGGTTAGGAAACTTAACCATCTTTGACTAACGAGCTAGTCTAGTAGAGGTTTACTAGGGACACTGTGTTTTGTCTATGTATTCACACATGTATCAAGTTTCCGGTTAATACAATTCTAGCATGAATAATAGATATTTATCATGATATAAGGAAATATAAATAACAACTTTATTATTCCCTCTAGGGCATATTTCCTTCAGTCTCCCACTTGCACTAGAGTCAATAATCTAGATTACAATGTAATGATTCTAACACCCATGGAGTCTTGGCGCTGATCATGTTTTGCTCATGGAAGAGGCTTAGTCAACGGGTCTGCTATATTCAGATCCATATGTATTTTGCAAATCTCTGTGTCTCCCTCCTTGACTTGATCACGGATGGAGTTGAAGCATCTCTTCATGTGTTTGGTTCTTTTGTGAAATCTGGATTCCTTCGCCAAGGCAATTGCTCCAGGATTGTCACAAAATATTTTCATTGGACCCGATGCACTAGGTATTACACCTAGATCGAATATGAACTCCTTCATCCAGACTCCTTCATTTACTGCTTCCGAAGCAGCTATGTACTCCGCTTCACACGTAGATCCCGCCACGATGCTTTGCTTGGAACTGCACCAACTAACAACTCCACCATTCAATATAAATATGTATCCAGTTTGTGACTTAGAGTCATCCGGATCTGTGTCAAAGCTAGCATCGACATAACCATTTACGATGAGCTCTTTGTCACCTCCATAAACGAGAAACATATCCTTAGTCCTTTTCAGGTACTTCAGGATGTTCTTGACTGCTGTCCAGTGATCCACTCCTGGATTACTTTGGTACCTCCCTGTTAGACTTATAGCAAGGCACACATCAGGTCTGCTACACAGCATAGCATACATGATAGAACCTATGGCTGAGGCATAGGGAATGACTTTCATTTTCTCTCTATCTTCTGCAGTGGTCGGACATTGAGTCTGACTCAACTTCACAGCTTGTAACACAGGCAAGAACCCTTTCTTTGACTGATCCGTTTTGAACTTCTTCAAAACTTTATGAAGGTATGTGCTTTGTGAAAGTCCAATTAAGCGTCTTGATATATCTCTATAGATCTTTATGCCCAATATATAAGCAGCTTCACCGAGGTCTTTCATTGAAAAACTTCTATTCAAGTATCCCTTTATGCTATCCAGAAATTCTATATCATTTCCAATCAACAATATGTCATCCACATATAATATTAGAAATGCTATAGAGCTCCCACTCACTTTCTTGTAAATACAGGCTTCTCCAAAACTCTATATAAAACCATATGCTTTGATCACCTCATCAAAGCATATATTCCAACTCCGAGATGCTTGCACCAGTCCATAAATGGATCATTTGGAGCTTGCACACTTTGTTAGCACCTTTAGGATCGACAAAACCTTCTGGTTGCATCATATACAGCTCTTCTTTAAGAAATCCATTAAGGAATGCAGTTTTGACATCCATTTGCCTGATTTCATAATCATAAAATGCGGCAATTGCTAACACAATTTGGACAGACTTAAGCATCGCTACGGGTGAGAAGGTCTCATCATAGTCAACACCTTGAACTTGTCGAAAACCTTTGGCAACAGGTCGAGCTTTGTAGACAGTAACATTAGCATCAGCGTCAGTCTTCTTCTTGAAGATCCATTTATTCTCTATGGCTTGCCGATCATCGGGCAAGTCAACAAAGTCCATACTTTGTTCTCATACATGGATCCCATCTCAGATTTCATGGCCTCAAGCCATTTTGCTGAATCTGGGCTCATCATCGCTTCCACATAGTTCGTAGGTTCGTCATGGTCTATTAACATGACTTCCAAAACAGGATTACCATACCACTCTGGTGCGGAACGTGCCCTGGTTGACCTACGAGGTTCGGTAGTAACTTGATTCGAAGTTTCATGATCGTTATCATTAACTTCCTCACTAGTTGGTGTAGGAATCACGGGAACGGTTTTCTGTGATGAGCTACTTTCCAATTCAAGAGAAGGTACAATTACCTCATCCAGTTCTACTTTCCTCCCACTCACTTCTTTGAGAGAAACTCCTCTAGAAAGGATCCATATCTTAGCAACAAAAATCTTGCCTTCGGATCTATGATAGAAGGTGTACCCAACAGTCTTTTTTGGGTATCCTATGAAGACGCACTTCTCCGATTTGGGTTCAAGCTAATCAGGCTGAAGCTTTTTCACATAAGCATCGCAACCTCAAACTTTAAGGAACGACAGCTTAGGTTTCTTGCCAAACCACAGTTCATACAGTGTCGTCTCAACGGATTTAGACGGTGCCTTATTTAAAGTGAATGCGGCTGTCTCTAATGCATAACCCCAAAATGATAGTGGAAAATCGGTAAGAGACATCATAGATAGCACCATATCTAATAAAGTACGGTTACAACGTTCGGACACACCATTACGCTGTGGTGTTCCAAGTGGCATGAGTTGTGAAACTATTTCACATTGTTTTAAATGAAGTCCAAACTCGTAACTTAAATATTCGCTTCCGCGATCAAATCGTAGAAACTTTATTTTCTTATTACGATGATTCTCCACTTCACTCTGAAATTCTTTGAACTTTTCAAATGTTTCAAACTTGTGTTTCATCAAGTAGATACACCCATATCTGCTCAAATCATATGTGAAGGTCGGGAAATTAACGATACCCGCCGCGAGCCTCAACACTCATTGAACCGCATACATCGGTATGTATTATTTCCAATAAGTCAGTAGCTCACTCCATTGTTCCGAAGAATGGAGTTTTAGTCATCTTCCCCATGAGGCATTGTTCGCAAGCATCAAATGATTCATAATCAAGTGATTCCAAAAGTCCATCCGCATGGAGTTTATTCATGCGCTTTACACCAATATGATCTAAAGGGCGGTGCCACAAATATGTTGCACTATCATTATCAACTTTGCATCTTTTGGTATCAATATTATGAATATGTGTATCACCACGATCGAGATTCAACAAAAATAGACCACTCTTCAAGGGTGAATGACCATAAAAGATATTACTCATATAAATAGAACAACCATTATTCTCTGATTTAAATGAATAACCGTCTCGCATTAAACAAGATCTAGATATAATGTTCATGCTCAATGCTGGCACCAAGTAACAATTATTTAGGTCTAAAACTAATCCCAAAGGTAGATGTAGAGGTAGCGTGCCGACAGCAATCACATCGACCTTGGAACCATTCCCGATGTGCATCGTCACCTCGTCCTTAGCCAATCTTCGTTTAATCCGTAGTCCCTATTTTGAGTTACAAATATGAGCAACCGAACCGGTATCAAATATCGAGGCACTACTACGAGCATTAGTAAGGTACACATCAATAACATGTATATCAAATATCCTTTGTTCACTTTGCCATCCTTCTTATCCGCCAAATACTTGGGGCAGTTCCGCTTCCAGTGACCAATCCCTTTGTAGTAGAAGCACTCAGTTGTAGGCTTAGTTCCAGACTTGGGCTTTTTCCCGGGAGTGACAACTTGCTTGCCATTCTTCTTGAAGTTCCCCTTCTTTCCTTTGCCCTTTTTCTTGAAACTAGTGGTCTTGTAAACCATCAACACTTGATGCTCCGCAGCTTTGAGCACTGCAAAGAGCTCGGGAATAGTCTTCTCCATCGCTTGCATATTATAGTTCATCTCGAAGCCTTTATAGATTAGTGGCAGTGATTGAAGAGCTCTATCAACAACACTATCATCTGGAAGATTAACTCGCAGCTGAGTCAAGTGGTTATGATACCCAGACCTTCTGGGTATGTGTTCACTGACAGAACTGTTCTCCTCCATCTTGCAGCTATAGAACTTGTTGGAGACTTCATATCTCTCAACTCGGGCATTTGCTTGAAATATTAACTTCAACTCCTGGAACATCTCATATGCTCCATGACGTTCAAAATGTCTTTGAAGTCCCGATTCTAAGCCGTAGAGCATGGCACACTGAACTGTCAAGTAGTCATCAGATAGAGCTTGCTAGACGTTCATAACATCAACATCTGCTCCTGCAGCAGGCCTTTCACCTAGCGGTGCATCAAGGACATGATTCTTCTGTGCGGCAATGAGGATAATCCTCAAGTTACGGACCCAGTCCGTGTAGTTGCTACCATCATCTTTCCACTTAGCTTTCTCTAGGAACGCATTAAAATTCAAGGGAGCGATGCTTACGGGCCATTGATCTACAACATAGATATGCAAAAACTATCGGGACTAAGTTCATGATAAATTAAGTTTAGTTAATCATATTACTTAAGAACTCCCACTTAGATAGACATCCCTCGAGTCATCTAAATGATCACGTGATCCAAATCAACTAAACCATGTCCGATCATCACGTGAGATGGAGAAGTTTTCAATGGTGCACATCTCTATGTTGATCATATCTACTATATGATTCACGCTCGACCTTTTGGTCTCCAGTGTTCCGAGGCCATGTCTGTACATGCTAGGCTCGACAAGTTTAACCCGAGTATTCCGCATGTGCAAAACTGTCTTGCACCTGTTGTATGTGTACGTAGAGCTTATCACACCCGATCATCACGTGGTGTCTCGGCACGACGAACTATCGCAACGGTAAGATGCATAAAAGATAAACATCACATGCAATCAAAATATGTGACAGGATATGGCCATCATCATCTTGTGCTTTTGATCTCCATCTTCCAAGCGCCGTCATGATCACCATCGTCATCGTCTTGACACCTTGATCTCCATCGTAGCGCCGTGGTCGTCTTGCCAACTATTGCTTCTACAACTATCGCTAATGCATAGTGATAAAGTAAAGCAATTACATGGCGTGTGCATCTCATACAATAAAGCGACAACCATAAGGCTCCTACCAGTTGCCGATAACTTATACAAAAACATGATCATCTCATACAACAACATATATCACATCATGTCTTGACCATATCACATCACAACATGCCCTGCAAAAAAGAGTTAGACGTCCTCTACTTTGTTGTTGCAAATTTTACGTGGCTACTACGGGCTTCTAGTAAGAACCGTTCTTACCTACAGATCAAAACCACAACGGTGTTTCGTCAAGTTTGATTTTTTAACCTTCAACAAGGACCGGACATAGTCAAATTTGATTCAACTAAAGTTGGAGAAACAGACACCCGCCAGCCACCTTTATGCAAAACTAGTTGCATTCATGTCGGTGGAACCGGTCTCATGAACGTGGTCATGTAAGGTTGATCCGGGCCGCTTCATCCAACAATACCGCCGAATAAAAATAAGACGTTGGTGGTAAGCAGTATGAACATCACTCACCACAACTCTTTGTGTTCTACTCGTGCATATCATCTACGCATAGATCTGGCTCAGATGCCACTGTTGGGAAACATAGCATGCAATTTCAAAAAAATTCCTATGCTCACGCAAGATCTATCTAGGAGATGCATAGCAATGAGAGGGGAGAGTGTGTCCACGTACCCTCGTAGACCGAAAGCGGAAGCGTTAAGTAACGTGGTTGATGTAGTCAAACTTCTTCACGTTCCAACCGATCAAGCACCGAACGTACGGCACCGCCGAGTTCTGCGCATGTTCAGCTCGATGACATCCCTCAAACTCTTGATCCAGCAAAGTGTCGAGGTAGAGTTACTTCAGCACGACGGCGTGGTGACGGTGATGGTGAAGTTATCCGCGCAGAGCTTCGCCTAAGCACTACGTGAATATGACAGGAGGCATAAACTATGGAGGGGGGCGCCGCACGGCTTGGAACAATTGTGTGTCTTCTAGGCGCCCCCACCCCACATATATAAAGGACGGATGGGCAGGAGGCCGGCCCTAGGCACGCCCAAGTAGGAGGAATCCTACTTGGGCTCCTAGTCCAATTCGGCCCCCCCTCCCCCTTTCCTTTTACCGAAGGGGGGAAGGGGAGGAAGAGAGAGGGGGGGAGGAAAGGGGGCGCTGCCCCCTCTCCTAGTCCTATTCATACTCCCTCCATGTGGGGGGCTTGCCACCTCTTTGTGGGCTGGTGTGCCTCCCTCCTATGGCCTATATGGCCCATATCTTCCCCCAGGGGGGTACGGTAACCCCCCCCCCCCCGGTACTCCCATATGTACCCGATACACTCTGGAACACTTCCGGTGTCCGAATACTATCATTCAATATATCAATATTTACCTCTCGACCATTTTGATACTCCTCGTCATGTTCGTGATCTCATCCAGGACTCCGAACAACATTCGGTCACCAAATCACATAACTCATATAATAGAAATCGTCATCGAACGTTAAGCGTGCGGACCCAACGGGTTCGAGAACTATGTAGACATGACCGAGACTCCTCTCTGGTCAATAACCAATAGTGGAACCTGGATGCTCATATTGGCTCCCACATATTCTACGGAGATCTTTATCGGTCGAACCGTAATGATAACATACGTTATTCCCTTTGTCATCGGTATGTTACTTGCCCGAGATTCGATCGTCGGTATCTTCATACCTAGTTCAATCTCGTTACCGGCAAGTCTCTTTACTCGTTCCGTAATTTATTGATACATCCATTTTGCAGCATGTTTTCTTACTTTTATTTATGATGTTTTTATGCATAATAATGCTTTTTGGTGTAATTCTAATGCCTTTTCTCTCATAATATGCAAGGTATACACAAAGAGGGGGAATTCCGGCAGCTGGAAATCTGGACCTGAAAAAGCTATGTCAGGCTACCTATTCTGCACAACTCCAAACAAGCTGAAACTTCAAGGACAATTTTTACGGAATATTTGATGAATATTGGGGCAAATAATTACCAGAGGAGGCCCACCAGGTGGGCACAACCCACCTGGGCTCGCCAGGGAGCCCAGGCGCGCCCTAGTGGGTTGTGCTCACCCAGGCCCACCTCCGGTGCCCATCTTCTGGTATATAAGTCATTTTGACCTAGAAAAATAAGGAGAGGACTTTCGGGATGGAGCGCTGCCGTCTTGAGGCAGAACTTGGGCAGGAGCACTTTTGCCCTCGGTGGAGCGATTCCGCCGGGGGAACTTCCCTCCCAGAGGAGGAAATCATCGTCATCATCATCACCAACAACTCTCCCATCTTGGGGAGGGCTATCTCCATCAACATCTTCAACAGCACCATCTCATCTCAAACCCAGGTTCATCTCATGTGTTCAATCTTGTTACCGGAACTATAGATTGGTGCTTGTGGGTGACTAGTAGTGTTTATTACATCTTGTAGTTGATTAATATATGGTTTATTTGGTGGAAGACTATATGTTCAGATCCATTATGCTATTTAATACCCCTCTGATCTTGAGCATGATTATAATTTGTGAGTAGTTACTTTTGTTCTTGAGGTCACAGGAGAAATCATGTTGCAAGTAATCATGTGAACTTGATGTGTGTTCGATATTTTGATAGTATGTATGTTGTGATTCCCTTAGTGGTGTCATGTGAGCGTCGACTACATGACACTTCACCATATTTGGGCCTAAGGGAATGCATTGCGGAGTAGTAAGTAGATGATGGGTGCGAGAGTGACAGAAGCTTAAACCCCAGTTTATGCGTTATTCCGCAAGGGACCGATTGGATCCAAAAGTTTAATGCTATGGTTAGAATTTATTCTTAATACTTTTCCCGTAGTTGTGGATGCTTGCGCGAGGGTTAATCATAAGTATGAGGTTTGTTCAAGTAAGAACAGCACCTAAGCACCAATCCACCCACATATCAAATTATCAAAGTAGCGAACACAAATCGAATCAACATGATGAAAGTGACTAGATGAAATTCCCGTGTACCCTCAAGAACGCTTTGCTCACTATAAGAGACCGTTTTGGCATGTCCTTTGCCTCAGAAGGATTGGGCTACCTTGCTGCACTTTTGTTACTACTATCATTACTTGCTCGTTACAAAAATATCATGCTATCAAACTACTCTGTTACTTACAATTTCAGCACTTGCAGACATTACCTTGCTGAAAACCACTTGTCATTTCCTTCTGCTCCTTGTTGGGTTCGACACTCTTACTTATCGAAAAGATCTACAAATGATCCCCTATACTTGTGGGTCATCAAAGCTATTTTTTGGCGCCGTTGCCGGGGATTGAAGCGCCTTTGGTAAGTGGAATTTGGTAAGGAAACATTTATATAGTGTGCTGAAATTTACCGTCACTTGTTACTATGGAGAACAATCCTTTGAGGGGTTTGTTCGGGGTATCTTCACCTTGACCGGAACCACAATTAGTTACCCCTCAACCTACTGCACCTACTGAAAATTTTGAATATGAAATTCCTTCGGGTATGATAGAACAACTGCTAGCTAATTCTTATGCAGGAGACGGAACCGAACATCCTGATATGCACTTGATATATGTGGAACAAATTTGTGGATTGTTTAAGCTTGCAGGTTTACCCGAAGGTGAAGTTATGAAGAAGGTTTTCCCTTTATATTTGAAGGGAAAGCATTGGCATGGTATAGGCTATGCGATGATATTGGAGCTTGGAACTGGAATCGATTGAAATTGGAGTTTCCCCAAAAAAAATCCTATGCATCTAGTTCATCGTGATCGGAATTACATATATAATTTTTGGCCTCGTTAAGGAGAAAGTATCTCTCTAGCTTGGGGGAGGCTTAAGTCAATGTTATATTCATGCCCTAATCATGAGCTCTCAAGAGAAATTATTATTGAGAATTTTTATGCTCGGCTTTCTCGTGATGATCAATCCAAGCTTGATACTTCTTGTACTGGTTCCTTCACAAGAAGACTATTGAATTCTGGTGGGATCTTTTGGAAAGAATTAAACGCAACTCTGAAGATTGGGAACTCGACGAAGGTAAAGAGTCAGGTATTAAGCTTAAGTATGATTGTGTTAAATCTTTTATGAATACCGATGCTTTTCAAAAGTTTAGCACTAGATATGGACTCGACTTTGATATAGTAGCCTCCTTTTGTGAATCATTTGCTACTCATGTTGATCTTAGAAGTGGTTTAAATATCACCCACCTATTAAAGAAGAAATTAAAGAACCGGTACTAGCTAAAGAAGAAACTATACTTTATAATGTTGATTCAGTTGTTCCTACTGCTTATATTGAGAAGCCACCTTTCCCTGTTAGGATAAAGGAACATGCTAAAGTTTCAACTGTGGTCAACAAAATTTATATTAGAACACCTAAACCAGATGAAAAAATTAAAGTAGAACCTACTATTGCTATGGTTGAGGATCTCTTGGATGAAAATGTAGATAGGCATGTTATTTACTTTTGTGAAGAAGCTGCTAGAATTGCCAAACCTGATAAAAAGGATAAACACAGACCTGTTGTTGGCATGGCCGTTGTCTCAGTTAAAATAGGGGACCACTGTTATCATGGTTTATGTGACATAGGTGCTAGCATGAGTGCTATTCCCTACTCCTTATATCAAGAAAATATGAATGGCATAGCACCCGCAGAGCTAGAATACATAGATGTTACTATTAAACTTGCTAATAGAGACACTATATCACCAATTGGAATTGTTAGAGATGTTGAAGTCTTGTGTGGGAAAATAAAATACCCTATGGATTTTCTTGTTCTTGGTTCCCAACAAGATGACTTTTGTCCAATTATTTTTGGTAGACCTTTCTTGAACACCGTTAATGCTAGAATAGATTGTGAGAAACAAACTGTCGGTGTTAGTTTTGGTGATGAGTCTCATGAGTTTAATTTCTCCAAGTTTAGTAGAAAGCTTCATGAAAAAGAATTGCCTAGTAAGGATGAAATAATTGTTCTTGCTTATATTGTTGTGCCTCCCACTGATCCACTAGAACAATATTTGCTAGACCATGAAATGATTTACATGTGCTTGAAAGAAATGAAGTAGATGATATTTTCTTTGAACAACATCCTCTTCTTAAACACAATTTGCCTATTGAAACTCTAGGAGGTCCTCCTCCACCTAAAGGTGATCCTGTGTTTGAATTAAAATAATTGCCAGACACTTTGAAATATGCTTATATTGATGAAAAGAAGATATATCATGTTATTATTAGTGCTAACCTTTCAGAACATGAAGAAGAAAGATTATTGAAAGTTCTAAGGAAGCACCGAGCTGCTATTGGATATACTCTTGATGATTTAAAGGGCATTAGTCCCACTCTATGTCAACACAAGATTAATATGGAACCTGATGCTAAACCCATTGTTGGTCACCAACGTAGGTTAAATCCAAAGATGAAAGAAGTGGTAAGAACGGAAATATTAAAACTTCTGGAAGCAGGTATAATCTATCCTATAGCTGATAGTAGATGGGTAAGCCCTGTTAATTGTGTTCCTAAGAAAGGATGTATTACTGTTGTTCCTAATGATAAGAATGAACTTATTCCACAAAGAATTGTTATAGGCTATAGAATGGTAACTGATTTTAGAAAATTAAATAAAGCAACTAGAAAAGATCATTACCATCTGCCTTTTATTGATCAAATGCTAGAAAGATTATCTAAGCACACTCACTTTTGCTTCCTTGACGGATATTCTGGTTTTTCACAAATACCTGTTTCCCAACCTAATAAAGAAAAGACCACTTTTACTTGTCCCTTTGGAACTTATGCTTATAGACGTATGCCTTTTCGTTTATGCAATGCACCTGCAACCTTTCAAAGATGTATGACTGTTATATTCTCTGACTTTTGTGAAAGGATTTTTGATGTTTTCATGGATGACTTATTTGTTTATGGGAAGTCTTTTGATGATTATTTAAGCAATCTTGATCGAGTTTTCAGAGATGTGAACAAACAATCTTGTCTTGAATTGGGAGAAGTGCCTAGTAAGGTGCTATACAAATAGTTTTTAATCCCTTTCCGCGACGACATTTGGAACCTTCGCCTAGTGAGTGTGGGAGATAGGGGGGTCCTTCCCACACGACCCAGAAACCGTCGGGAATATGCCCTCTTGGCACACACGCTCGGCAAAATGAGGTCGTGTGTGACCGACGAGCGACCAAATACGGTCATACGTACAGTAGTGCTAAAAATACAATTATACAGGCGAAATCATTTCCGGTCGTAAGTACATCCCACACAGTCAGTCACCGCTAAACATTTCCGTTCGTATATACATCCCACACAGTCGCTCCAAGGAAAATGTTTCTGTTCGCAAGTACATCACACACAATTTTCCCCGTTAAATTGTTTGTGATAGCGTTTCCATTGCACACAGTATTAACAATTTTATCATTTGCGTTATTGAATGCATCACACACAGTGCGTAGAAGAAACTGTGTGTCAAGGGCTGTCCATCACACACACTTTTTATGTGGTAAACGTTTGCGCCAGGTGGCCTAACGCAAACAGTTTTCAAGAGGATGTCGTGTGTGATTGTTCATTAATATAACACGGTTTATTCCTAGAAACTGTGTGTGTTATTGAATGCATCGCACATAGTGTTTTCTCAATAACCGTTTGCAATAGAAAAAACCCAATTAGCAAGCTAATTATCCGATTATTAATAATCCATTTATTAATCTAATTGACATTTCATATTAAGCACACAATATATTTCATTTTCATAATTGAAATACATCAAAGTACAATATCATATAGCTTCAAAGACTCAGCTACCCCATTACACAACTACACCAGCACCAAGTTTCACATACAAAATCTATAACCATTCGAAATTAGCATCATAGACGGTACATAGAAAGATGTATCTCATCTGGAAAACTGCTGAAGCAGAAGGCGAATATTGAGCCTTCATTGATGTTGAAGGTCTTTGTAACTTTAGGTCAGTGCCTGTGGATGATTAACCGTCCATCCTTCGTCCTCTTCAGGAACACTTCAATATTGAACCGTGGGTGTTGTATGAATACCTTCCTCGCCTCCTGACCATACAGGTGGTTTGAGAGGTAATCATCAGTGAACTGCTTTGGAAAGGCCTGAAAACAAGATGTGCATAAATATCTTCTCCATATTGGAAATGGGGCAAAGGAATAAAAAAGGCAAGGTGTAATAGTTAGTACCATCCTATAGTGAACTGATGCCTTCTTCATTGTGCAGACAAATATCTTGTTGTTTTTTGTCGCCAATTTCTTTATCTAACAATCTTTCTGAGTTTCTTGACTTGACTGATATTCATGGACAACTCATTTCCCCATATGCAGAAAGGGTCGAACAGCGGGTCAAAACCTCTGACAGCAGGACCTATATGTGCAAGACCAACTTGTTAAAAACCTAAATATTAGAATGGTTCCCGCATTAGCACAATAATGTGATATTAGACAACGGACCATGCACGTGCTAACCTCGATTGTAAACCTCAGTGCTTCCCATTGTTTCCCTGCAACACATATAAGGTAGTTAGTCATCGGGCTAAGTAAGGTTTCGCATGCTATCAGTAAAATATGTTGATGAAAAATAAGCACATTGCAGATTCATCTGATTAATTCAAGCCACGTGGAAAACCCATTTATCCAAATCAAGCATGATTAAGAACTAGGAAATAAAGCACTTGTATATGTTTCTCATGTATTAAGTGCAGCCAAATTCGATTTATTCCTCACATGCACAACAATAAAAAATTCTACCCACGACAATTGGACATCGCATTGCAGAATTGAACCAAGCAGTTAACTAAACACCACAACAAATGAACCAAACATTAACTGAGCACCACATTGCACAATATAACATACTCCTAATAGAAGATTAGACAGTTAAACAAACCAAGAATGCTTAACAACTTGGAAATATAGCAATTGTATTTGTTTCGCATGTATTTACTACAGCCAAATTCAATTTATTCTTCACAAGGTATACAATAACAGAATGCACCCACAACTATTGAACATCACATTGCAGAATTGAACCAAACAATTAACTAAACACCACAACACAAATGAACCAAACGTTGACTGAGCACCACATTGCACAATGTATAACCAAACCAAGCATGCTTGACAACTTGGAAATATAGCAATTGTATTCGTTTCTCATGTATTTTGTAAAGATAAATTCGATTTATTTCTCACATGGAAGACAATACAAAATTGCAGCCTGAAGAATTGAACATCACATTTGCAGAACTGAACCAAACAGTTAACTGAAGACGACAACTAATTAACAAAACAGTTAATAAGTGAGCACCACACGGCATGACATATAGAACATATACACTAGAGCAACAGATTGCATGGTAAAATTAGATAGCACAATTTACTAGAATTTGTGAAGGAAAGGCAGGAGCAGCACACGCAACGGGTAAACCGAGCATGCTTAACTAGCGTAGCTAGCAAATGGAAAGGTACTCCTCCAAGATCTGGGGGTCGGCACGAATGGCAGCCATCGCGACCTCATCCACATGTGCGGCCGCGATTTGCTTCTCTGCTGCCAAATGCTCCTTGAGATCCTAGCTATACTGCGTGCACCATGGCTTAGGGCGGCGCTTATTTGGTGGAGGGGTCGGTGATTTGGGTGGAAGGTGTGGGCGCTTCTTGGCCGTGATCGGGGCATGTGGTATGTGGAAGGAGGGCGAGGATGGGGGTGGTGTGGATTACCTGCACTGGATAGGCGAGGCGGCAGCGTGAAGGAGGGTCGCCGGCGAGGAGGCAGCGCTGCAAGAAAGGAGTGAAGGTTTCAACTTGGAAAGGAAGGCGGAAATAGGGGAAATGTGGCTTTTTGTAAGGGGGAGGGGGGCGGGGAGGTAGATATTTCCATGGAAGCCGAAAATTTGGAATCTCTTCGGCAAAAAAATTGGCGCGCAAAGTGTCATCACAGACAATCCCTTATTCAGAACTGTGTATGATATGTGAACATCACAAACGATTCAGATAGCTTAACCCGTGTGTGATGAGTTTGAACGTCAAAAATTTTGGTTCGAATTTCCACAATTCTGATGGTCATCCACGTCATTGCATAATTTGGGTACACAAAGGAGACAACAGTACACCCACACTTCTTAATCGAGCAAGTTCAACAATTTAACAGAGCTAGCTGACCTAAACATTACTCTAACAAATTAAAGACCACCGCTCTTAATTAAACAAAACAAAGAGTACTACTACGGCTGGTGCTCGTTGATCTCTGCCGCCGCCTCCATGTCCAGCTCGCGCCCGACGGTCTACTGGGGAAGTGGTCCATGGCATCAATTGCAGCATACTCCGCAAGCATCTCGCCATCCGCGTCTGCCATATCTTTGGAATAGGCCGCCACGAGCTGGGCGTGGGCAGACGCGATCTGGGCTTTGGCGCGCTCCGTGGTGGAAAGGTATGCCGCGCAGGAATGGACGGCTGCTCGGACTCTCTCGGCGATTGCCAACACTTCAGTCGTGGGTTGCCGACCGTTGTCGGAGAAGCTTCGTTCGATTTGTGCGGTGACCGACACGAGCTGGGTGTGGACGGCCTTGACATGGTCGTGGGCAGCCTCCATCAGGGCTAAGGCCGCCGTTGCGGAATGGACAGCTGTTGTGCCACTCCCGCAAGTTGCTATCCCCGAGGCAGATGTTGCTGCCACCGCCTGAGAAGCAACATTGGCCGTTTGGGCTGCCTTGGCTAACCGGACGCAGATTGCGGTCGCCCTCATGAAGCTTGTTAGCACGCGCCTGGCGGCTACGGCCGCGCTCTCGCCGGAGTGGGCCGCCGAAGTTGCCCTCACGACGCGGGTCCACATCCCCATCTTTCACCGGTGACAATTGAACAGTGAAATGATATTTGAGGAGCGAGCTAGTGTGCTTGACACTCCGACGGTGCTCCATATTTTGTGCTGCATCTCACACAATTGGTGATAACAAACTGTGTGCGATCTATTTGACTTTTCGTCTTGATTTGAATTACGTAATGGGGTCACAACTGCAAAGGATGGTGTTTGAATTGCTAGAACTTTTATCTGCAGTGAACATGCAACTATAGGTGTGCCGTCAAAAAAATTGGAAATATTCAGGGTTTGTTTGGATGTTTTTATATATTATCTTGGTTTTGTAGGCATTTCAGGTGCATAATTCAAATTTGAACTACATGCACATGCTCTAGTGCATATAAACTGGTTGAAAAATCAAATATGTGTCCTTTGTTGCATGCTTAGGTCCCATGCAAAAAATGGGAATGAATGTCAAACACCCTGCCATCGTCACTCGGTCGCAAATATTGAGATACTTGGTTTTTAAATTCTAGTAAATCCAAAATCGTCTGAAATTCATGAAACTTTGCATGCTATCATGGAGCGGCATCAACATGCCGTGGTAAAAATTTTGTCCCATTTGGGGCAGGCTTGGGTATAAGCTTCTCCCAAACCAGAGCTTCTCACAACAAGCGTGATGGTTCGGTAGGGAACGTGCCACCTTTGGGGACGAAACGATATCTGTTGCCTCTTATTGCTTCCAAAAAATTTCTAGTGTCAATACAACATGAGTGTTGTGTTTAATTTTTGAATTTTTCGGGGTTCATTTGGACATTTTTATACATTAACTGGGTTTTCTAGGCATTTTTGTGCACAATTAAAATTTGAACTACATGCACATGCTCCAGTGCATATAAATTGGTTGAAAAATGAAATATGTGTCCTTCGGTGCATGCTTAGGTCCCATGCAAGAAATGGGAATGAATTTCAAACACCCTGCGACCGTCACTCGGCCGCAAACATTGAGATACTTGGTTTTTAAATCCTAGTAAATCCAAAACTCGTCTGAAATTCATGAAACTTTGCATGCTATCATGGAGAGGCATCAACATGCCGTGGTAAAAAAATTGCCCCATTTGGAGCAGGTTTGGATATAAGCGTCTCACAAACCAGAGCTTCTCAGAAAAAGCGTGATGGTTTCAGTAGGGAACGTGCCACCTTTGCGGAAGAAACGATATCCGTTGCCTCTTATTGCTTTCAAAAAATTTCTAGTGTCAACATAGAACAACAGGAGTGTTGTGTTTAATTTTTGTATTTTTCAGGGTTCGTTTGGACATTTTTATACATTAACTTGGTTTTGTAGGCATTTCAGGTGCATAATTCAAATTTGAACTACATGCACATGCTCCATTGCATATAAACTGGTTGAAAAACCAAATCTGTGTCGTTTTTTGCATGCTTAGGTCCCATGCAAGAAATGGGAATGAATTTCAAACACACTGTCACCGTCACTCGGCCACAAACATTGAGATACCTGGTTTTTAAATTCTAGTAAATCCAAAACTCATCTGAAATTCATGAAACTTGGCATGCTATCATGGAGCAGCATCAACATGCCATGGTAAAAAATTTGTCCCATTTTGGGCAGGTTTGGGTATAAGTGTCTCACAAAACCAGAGCTTCTCAGAACAAGCGTGATGGTTTCGGTAGGGAACGTGCCACCTTTGGGGACGAAACGATATCCGTTGCCTCTTATTGCTTTCAAAAAATTTCTACTGTCAACATAGAACAACATGAGTGTTGTGTTTAATTTTTGAATTTTTCAGGGTTCGTTGGGACATTTTTATACATTAACTTTGTTTTGTAGGCATTTCAGGTGCATAATTCAAATTTTAACTACATGCACATGCTCCAGTGCATATAAACTTGTTGAAAAATCAAATATGTGTCCTTGGTTGCATGCTTTGGTCCCATGCAAGAAATGGGAATGAATTTCAAACACCCTGCCACCGTCACTCAGCCGCAAACATTGAGATACCTCGTTTTTAAATTCTAGTAAATCCAAAACTCGTCTGAAATTCATGAAACTTGGCATGCTATCATGGAGCGGCATCAACATGCCATGGTAAAAAATTTGTCCCATTTGGGGCAGGTTTGGGTACAAGTGTCTCACAAACAAGAGCTTCTCACAACAAGCGTGATGGTTTCGGTAGGGAACGTGCCACCTTTGGGGACGAAACAATATTCGTTGCCTCTTATTGCTTTCAAAATTTTCTAGTGTCAACATAGAACAACAGGAGTGTTTTGTTTAATTTTGGAATTTTTGGGGTTCGTTTGGACATTTTTATACATTAACTAGGTTTTCTAGGCATTTTATGTGCATAATTCAAATTTGAACTACATGCACATGCTCTAGTGCATATAAAATGTGTGCGTTCTGTTAACCATTCACGTGACGCCACGCCTCGCCCTTTTAGTGGCTAGGAGGTGCCGTGCAGACAGGTGCTTGAGTGCTTGACTAAATGGGCGGCGTGCGAGCTGTACTCCAATGCGGAGGCTCACCAGGAAGCGTGCGAGCTGTACGTCGCGCAGTCTCACCGGAAAGGGAGCCCTTTGACTTCCATGGCCGCCCGCCTTGCTCGCACCCTCTCCATTAATGGCGCCTAAGCCACAGTTTAATTCGGTTATTAAATATAAAACACTCATCACAAACGTTTTAGTTAGAACACCCGTATGCAAAACCGACAACTTCCCCAGGAACCCAAGGGAACATGTGCCTAGCAGGATTTGTCCAGCTCTTGATCACAAATGTTTTAGTTTAAACACTCGTATGCAAAGCGACAGCTTCCCCAGGAAGCCAAGAGAACATGTGCCGAGTAGGATTTCTGCAACTCTTGATCGCAAACATTTTAAATAGAACACCCGTATGCAAAGTGAGAGCTATGGTCTTCCCCGTTAAGTCGAGGGAAAGTTCGCAGCGCAGGATTTGTGCATCCCTTCAACGCAAACGGTTGTTTTAAATGACCCGTGTGCAACCACGTACAAACAATTTGGTAAGATTTGCATCTGTCATATTGGGTATGTTGCCATTTCTTAAACTGGAAAGATTGACATTTGTTGGTCTAGTAACATTGCCATTTGTCAACCTTGTAACACTGCGGTTTGTCAAAATACGAAGCTAAAAATCACTAGCAGTATCTAATTTTTGCGACTAAAATTCAGTAATTAAGCATAGATTTCATTCATAGATTAAGCAGTCGTTCTTAATTTATACAAATATTCAACTCGACAGCTGAACCGACCAAACTTTTCCCCAATTGTTGCCAACCATGTACCGAAATAGCTAGTTCAACTATATATACTAGCTAATTTTAAGTACGTTGTACAGTTCCACCATGCTTCTATAGTCAGATGAACTGAACAAAATAGCCCCTAAATACTACTACTACGGAGGGGCTTTGTGCTACTTCCGGCAGCCTCTCCTCTGCCGAGCGCGCTCAGTAAGAGGTAGAGGAGGAGGAGGAGCCTACCGACGAGCTGGACAAATGCAATGTGGTGCCTGCCGCTGTTGCATGTTCAGCGCCGCTCGCCAGCTCGAACGCCCACTGCCGCTCCAGACGAGCCCTCTTGAAGCGGCCGGACTGCTCATAGATCTCCTGATTCCTCGCCTCTGCGTCAGCGTGTGCTACGGCCACGGCTGCGGTAAGGCTCTTTGCGTGCTCGACGAGGTGCTCCTCCTCCTCCCGTAGGAACTCGATGTAGCGCGCAAGGTCGCTGACGCACGTGCGGGCCTCCACCTTTGCCTCCCTCCTTCGGGCGGCAGTGGCGGAGCGGGTGATGACACTGGTGGTTGACGGTGGGCTGGCAGCCACGACCACCACCTCCCACCTTCGGGCCGCGATGGCAGAGCGGGTGATGGCCACGGTGGCCAGTAGTGGGGTGGCGGCCACGACGGCCACCTCCCGCCTTCGGACAGCAGCGGCGGAGCGGGAGATGGCCCTGGCTTTCAACGATGGTGTGGCGGCAATGGCGGCCGACAACAGCTGTCGACAGGCAGTAGCAGCGGAGCGTGTGGTGGGTGTTCCACGCACACCCAAGAGGGACGCCACGCGCACTACACTACGCCAGGGACTGCGCCACCGCCGCGGTGTAGCCTCCTAGTTGGAGATGTCCTCTGATGACGGCGGTGTGGCTGAGCGATGACGACGGACCGGTGACATTGGCGATTGTGGGAGAAGCAGACGAGATAAGCTACAGGGAGGGAGGGGAAATGCGACGCAGGACACACTGACCGTGAGGGTTTATATTGCAGGCCGGTAAGCATTGGGATTTTGGGGGATTTCACCGAGTCGGGCGGGAAGCTTGCGCGGGAACCTGCGAGGTTGCGCGGGAACAGGCTCACCGACGATTCATTGTCGCCACTTCGAGCCACCGTTTGGCCAAAAGAATGCTCTCGCGCGCTGCGCAAGCTTGCGTTGTAAGCCGTCTACGGCATCGGGGTGACAATACGTGCGAGAGGAGGACGAAAGGACATGTACACTTACGGTTAATACAAAAAAAGAACGTTTGCGATTTAATTACCTACTATACACCCGTCCTGGTTTATAAGTAGGATTTAACTAATAAAATACAAATGCATGTCACCAAAGATTATATCGTTGGAGTCGTATTTGAACATAGTTTCCAGCTATACAATTTTGTAACATGCATTAACACTTTTTTGGTTAAATTTAAGGTTATATACCAGCAAGCGTTTTCCCGCAACACACACGGCTTATTCCATCACAAACAGCTCGGATGGATCAATTGTATGCCACGTATCGCACACGCAACTCTCCGACATCGCTTGCATAGTTCGTCTTATTTGCCACCTCTCACTGTGCCGGCCTCTGCTTGCGTCCCTCGGCAAGTTCTGCTCGTCATTAGGCACCGCAGCACGCTGTGCTCGCCGTTAGGCGCCGCGGCGCGCTCTGCTTGCGTCCGTCGGCGCCCTGGGCTTGTGGACACCTTTTCCTTGCGTGTTCAACTGATATATGCATATATATATATATATATATATATATATATATATATATATATATATATATATATATATGGTTGCTCGCCGTTGAGGCGACCGCGGAGCGCTCTGCTCGCATCCCTCCGCTCGTGCTCTGCCAGCGGTTGGGCGTGCGCACGATCACATCGGGGGGCCCATATGCATGTGATTGCGCCGCGCGGCGTTGCCACACGATGCAGTTACGTGCGGCACGATGGAGTTACGCGCTGCAAATTAGAACTGCCATCAGGGCCTGCCGATATTCCTGGTTGTCCGGCTTCCCCTTTAATTCCCGCGGCCATTATAACCTTAGTCTCTTCAACCTTTCGATCGCGCCCCACAACACAACAAGCACACCCACGACGACACATAGAGAGGGGATGTCTAGCGACGCTCCAATGGAGTTCGGCGAGCATAGAGTGGAGACCCACGTGAGGGAGACGGATCTCTTGGTGGTGTACACCATCGACCCGGCCGTGGTGGACGACTAAATCAACAGCGTTGAGCAGTTGCTTGCTCGAGCAAGTACAAGGTGGTCGGCATCGACCTCCAGTACACCGCCGGTGTCCCGACATAGAACAGAAGGTTGCTGTCGCCCAGTTGTGCGTGCACTATCATATCCTCATCTACCACTACTGCATGGCCACAGAGCCTTGCGACCGTTTCAACAGGTTTGTCAACAGCACCGACTACAAGTTCGCCACTATGGAAACCAAAGACGATGTAAAAGTGCTCAGTGTTACAGGCTTGGCCTGCAAGAACCTTGTTGAAATCCATGACCACTACAGGGTCTGGGGCAGCACGAAGGACTCCCTGGTCGAAATCGCCTCGGCCATCATCGACCCCTACTACGAAAAGATGAAGTAGGATTCCCAGAGAACAAATCCCATATCCTGGCACAGGGCCTAGATGCGGCAATTGGATGAACCTCACCTCAGGTTCGCGGCCAAGATGTGTACACATGCTATGAGATGCACAGGCGGATCGTTGACATGAGGAAGTGCCTCGTTACCCAAATCAACGAGCCCGGATCGAGCCACAAGCAGAGCAAGCGTCACAAGAAGTAGATGATAATCAGATGATCATTTATGCTAGTTAATCATGCATGTAATATATAGTTTACTTTATTTGTGTGTGGAAATGTCATGTGTGTAGTAGCCACCTATGTAATTATGTATGTAATAGTTTACTTTGGTGTGTGCAAATGTTGTGGTGGTAGTAGCCACCTATATAAGTGGATGTTTAATTTGGTTATGCAACCATGTCCTTATAAGTCTGTATATAATGTTGTTGTTCTGTATGCAATCCCATCGCACAACACACACGTCTTATTAGCAGCAACCGTCTGTGTTATTATCGATCTTCGCACACATTTCTGATTACAGACCTGTTTGCCGCGTATCACACATATCTTGTTATATTGAACCGTTTATGTTCACTTGTCTCAACACAAACAGTTCATCCGAGTGAACCGCATGCCGTATATCGCACACACCTTGATCTGGCTGACCATTTCTTTTGTGTTGCCTAATCACAAACAGTTCATCCGGGTGAACCGTATGCTGTATATCGCACACACCTTCATCTGGCTGCCCGTTTCTTTTGTTCCTCCTCATCGCAAACAGTTAATTGAACTGAATTGTATGCCCTGCATCGCACACACAACTAAAATCTGAACCATGTTTGATGCTTCCTCCATCGCAAACGTTTTGCACCTTTTTTGACGGGTTTTTTCACCATCGTTTGCGATTATTGCATCGCACACCGTTTCATCGAAGGGTCTCTGATCGTAGTGTCGCATTAGCAGCATCCTGCAGTAGTGGTTAATGAAGGTATTGTCTTGGGCCATAAAATTTCTGAAAAGGGTATTGAAGTGGACAAAGCTAAGGTTGATGAAATTGAGAAAATGCCATGTCCTAAGGATATCAAAGGTATTCGTAGTTTCCTAGGTCATGCTGGTTTCTATAGGAGATTTATCAAAGACTTTTCTAAAATTTCTAGGCCCCTTACAAACCTTTTCCAGAAGGATGTCCCTTTTGTTTTTGATGATGATTGTTTTGAAGCCTTTGAAACACTCAAGAAAGCTTTAATTTCTATACCTATTGTTCAACCACCTGATTGGAACTTACGTTTTGAAATTATGTGTGAAGCTAGTGATTATGTTGTTGGTCCTGTTCTAGGACAAAGAGTTGATAAGAAACTAAATGTTATCAATTATGCTAGCAAAACTCTAGACAGTGCTCAAAAGAATTATGCTACTACTGAGAAAGAATTCCTAGCAGTGGCGTTTGCTTGTGATAAATTTAGACCTTACATTGTTGATTCAAAAGTAATTGTTCACACTGACCATGCTGCTATAAAATATCTTATGGAAAAGAAAGATGCTAAACCTAGACTTATTCGATGGGTTCTCTTGCTACAAGAATTTGATTTGCATATCACTGATTGAAAAGGAGCTGAGAACCCCGTAGCTGATAACTTGTCTAGGCTTGAAAATGTGCTTGATGACCCACTACCTATTGATGATAGTTTTCCTGATGAGCACTTAGCTGCACTAAATGTTGCTCATAATACTCCTCGGTATGCTGACTATGCTAATTACATTGTTGCTAAATATTTACCACCTAGCTTTACATACCAACAAAAGAAAAAATTATTCTCTGATTTAAGACATTACTTTTGGGATGACCCACATCTTTATAAAGAAGGAGTAGATGGTATTATTAGATGTTGTGTACCTGAGCATGAATAGGGACAAATCCTTCGAAATGTCACTCCGAAGCATATGGAGGGCATCATGCTGGAGATAGAATTGCTCACAAGGTATTGCAATCTGGATTTTATTGGCCTACTCTCTTCAAGGATGCCCGTAAGTTCGTCTTATCATGTGATGAATGCCAAAGAATAGGTAATATCGGTAAGCGTCAAGAAATTCCTAAGAATTATTCACTTGTTGTTGAACCATTTGATGTTTGGGGATTTGTTTACATGGGACCTTTTCCTTCCTCTAGTGGGTATACACATATTTTGGTTGCGGTTGATTATGTTACTAAATGGGTAGAAGCTATTCCAACCAGTAGTGCTGATCACAACACCTCTATTAAAATACTTAAGGAAGTTATTTTCCCAAGATTTGGAGTCCCTAGATATTTCATGATTGATGGTGGTTCACATTTTATCCATGGTGTTTTCATAAAATGCTTGCCAAGTACTCCCTCCGTTCCTTGATATAAGGTGTATAGATTTTTGAGAAAAAAATCCAAAATATAAGGTGTATTGCGTTGCACCACTCGTTTGATTAATTTTTTAGGGATTTGATTACATTTCCTTATATCATGCAAGCTCCTCTATTTTCTCATGCCAATTAGTCAGGTGCAATCTCGCCCAAAACTTGTGAAATTTTCCCTCCACGTGCGTTCTTTAATTTCCGTGCCAAAAACTATACACCCTATATTTAGGAATGGAGGAAGTATGATGTTAACCATAGAATTGCATCACCCTATCATCCTCACTCTAGTGGTCAAGATGAACTTAGCAATAGAGAAATAAAATTAATTTTGCAAAAGACTGGCAATAGGTCTAGGAAGAATTGGTCTAAGAAATTAGATGATGCACTTTGGGCTTATAGAACAACATATAAAAATCTTATGGGTATGTCTCCTTATAAAATGGTTTATGCAAAAGCTTGTCATTTGCCTCTTGAATTAGAACATAAAGCATATTGGGCAATCAAGGAACTCAACTATGATTTCAAACTTGCCGGTGAAAAGAGGTTATTTGATATTAGCTCTTTAGATGAATGGAGAACCCCAAGCTTATGAAAAAGCCAAGTTGTTTAAATAAAATGTTAAAATATGGCATGATAAAAGAATCCGAAAGCGTGAGTTTAAAGTTGGAGAATATGTTCCTTTGTACAACTCTCGTTTCAGATTCTTTGCAGGAAAACTCCTCTCAAAATGGGAAGGACCCTATGTTATCGAGGAGGTTTATCGGTCTGGAGCTATCAAAATAAATAATGCCGAAGGTACTAACCCGAAGGTTGTTAATGGGCAACGAATAAAACATTATATCTCAGGTACGCCCATTAATGTTGAAACCAATATTATCCAAACTTTGACACCAGAAGAACACATAAAAGAGTCCTTCCGAAACACTCCAGAACCGTGAAAATAAGGAGGTACGTGATACGGTAAGTAAACGGACTCCAAAAAATCCTCAAAAATATTTTTTGTCAGTTTTGGAATATTTAGAAAATTAGGAAAATAAGAAACTTTCAGGAAGCGTGCCCTGGTGGGCACAAGACACCAGGGCGCGCCCAGGTGGGTTGTGCCCACTTGGGGCACCTTCCGGACTCCGTTTTTCTTCCGTTTGCTTGTTTCCCAAGATAAAAAAATCTTTATATACCCCCCGAACCTATTGACCACCGTATCGCAGCGAAATCCTCTGTTTTCTTTTCCTTGCTGCTTTCTGTCAGATCCCATCTACCATGGCTGCTTAAGCTCCTCCAAGGACAAGTTCTTCAAGAACGTCATCAACCCATATTTGCAGGAGGTGGTGCAGCACCCTCAGGCCATCCTGATGCATGAGGGGGTGCTGCACATCCGTGATGTGCAAGGACCCAAGGGGACGGGAACCATGGAGGCCAGGCTTGAGGCTATGGAGCAGGAGGTCTTCCGGTGCAAGGGGATGGTGGAGCGTGGACTCAATGACAATACCTCACGATCACGAACCTTTCCCGTGATCTCAAGGTGGATGGCAAGCCCATGAAGGACATCGTCTTCACCCTCAACGAGCAAATCAACTTCCTCCAAAGCCAAATCTATGATCTTCAAAACCAAGTCTTTGAATATGAGGCGAGGTTTAAAGGTATGAGTTTGACTGCCAGTTGCAGGACCCGTGAGACTCATTCTTACTCTTACGATGGTGGACCTCTGCCATGGAAACCCGAGGAAAAGATCGCATCTACTTCATCACCACCACCATCTTCTTCATCACCAAAAGAAAATTGAGTATCGGGTATGGGCACTCCCCTTGGCTTCCACCAAGCTTGGGGGAGGTGCCCCGGTATCGTATCATCCCCACTATCTTTTGCCTTTACTTATTTTAGTTTGATCTTTTGCTTTAGATGAATAAAAGTTTAGTTCGATCCTTTCTTTTAGGGAGTTTGCTTAGTGATCTATGCTTGTAATCGTGTGTGAGATATATAATAAAGTTAGTTTGAGTTTTTGCTTTCTTTACTTTCATGTTGCAATAAAAAGAAAGGAAATAAATAAAAAGATCATATGCTAATCCTATGGTAGGTGATGACACCACATAAGGAAAAGTATGAGTAGGAAATTTTATTAGAGATTGACAAACATAGCATTGGTCAATGATGCAACTCATGAAAGAATTAATAAGGGAAGAGAAGATTCACATATAAATACGCCATCCTAGAAATATTTTGTGATTGTGAGCCCCCATAAAAATATTATATGCCAAAATTGTTGACGTTGGACAAGGAAGACAACGTAATGGTTTATGTTTGTTCATATTCACATAGAAGTTATATTGTCATGATCCTTCAACATGTGGTGATTGCCCCTATCTTTGCTAGCCAAAAATTCTGCACTAAGTAAAGATACTACTTGTGCATCCAAAAACCCTTAAACCCAAATCTTACTTTCAAGAGTCGACCATACCAACCTAGGGATTGAGCAAGATCCCTCAAGTAAGTTGTCATCGGTGCAATAAGGCGATAAAAATTACTTCTAAAAGTGTGAGATCGTTTAGTGTAAGAGAAAATTGAGCGTTGTACGAACTTGTGATGGTGAAGAATAAAAGCGATAGACTCCATAATAAAGGTCGCTATCACAAGGGGCAATACAATGTGACTTTCTTTTGCACTAAGGGGTTGAGCATACAAACAAATAAGCACCTGGCAACCTCTGCCTCCCTTTGTGGAGGGCCTATCTTTCACTTTTATGCAAGATTCAAAGTTTCTTCTATTTGCTCCTTTTTATTTTTCTCCTTTGGCAAGCATCATGTGGTGAGGAAAGATCTAGGCACATATGTCCAGTTGAATATGGGTGGCATGAGTTATTATTGTTGACATCACCCTTGAGGTGAGTACGTTGGGAGGCGAAACTATAAGCCCCTATCTTTCTATGTGTCCGGTTGAAACGTTTTGCTCATGTGTATCTGGTGAGTGTTAGCAATGATAGAAGACTATATGATGGTTGAGTATGTGGAATTGCCTAAAGGCTCCGATATGTGACCCTTCCTGAAAAGATGATGAATTGTAGTTGCAAAGTTGACTGAGAACATAGTTTGTTAGTCTCTAATAGAACTTATGCTTTATACTTCAATTGTGTGATGAATTGTCACTTATTCATGGGAAGTCTATGATAAAAGTTCTATGATGAAAGTCTTATGTTTAAATTTGTTACTGTTATAATAATCTACATGATGCTTCTATGTCCGTATTTTGTTTTATCGACACCTCTCTCTCTCTAAGCATGTGGACATGTTTTTCGATTTCGGTTTTCCCTTGAGGACAAGCAAGGTCTAAGCTTGGGGGAGTTGATACGTTCATTTTGCATCATGTTTTCTTATTGTTATTTATGATGTTTTTATGCATAATAATGCTTTTTGGAGTAATTCCAATGCCTTTTCTCTCATAATATGCAAGGTACACACAAAGAGGGAGAATTCCGGCAGCTGGAAATCTGGACCTGAAAAAGCTACGTCAGGCTACCTAGTCTGCACAACTCCAAATAAGCTAAAACTTCACGGAGAATTTTTATGGAATATTTGATGAATATTGGAGAAAAAAAGTACTAGAGGAGGCCCACCAGGTGGGCACAACCACCTGGGCACGCCAGGGAGCCCAGGCGCGCCCTGGTGGGTTGTGCTCACCCAGGCCCACCTCCGGTGCCCATCTTCTGGTACATAAATCATTTTGACCTAGAAAAAGTAAGGAGAGGACTTTTGGGTCGGAGCACTGCCATCTCGAGGCAGAACTTGGGCAGGAGCACTTTTGCCCTCCGGCGGAGCGATTCCGCCCGGGGAAATTCCCTCCTGGAGGGGGAAACCACCATCATCATCATCACCAACAACTCTCCCATCTTGGGGAGGGCTTTCTCCATCAACATCTTCAACAACACCATCTCATCTCAAACCCTAGTTCATCTCTTGTGTTCAATCTTGTTACCGGAACTATAGATTGGTGCTTGTGGGTGACTAGTAGTGTTGATTACATCTTGTAGTTGATTACTATATGGTTTATTTGGTGGAAGATTATATGTTCAGATCCATTATGATATTTAATACCCCTCTGATCTTGAGCATGATTATCATTTGTGAGTAGTTACTTTTGTTCTTGAGGTCATGGGAGAAATCATGTTGCAAGTAATCATGTGAACTTGATGTGTGTTCGATATTTTGATAGTATGCATGTTGTATTCCCTTAGTGGTGTCATGTGAACGTCGACTACATGACACTTCACCATATTTGGGCCTAAGAGTGACAGAAGCTTAAACCCCAGTTTATGCACTATTCTGTAAGGTATGGATTGGATCCAAAACTTTAATGCTATGGTTAGAATTTATTCTTAATACTTTTCCCGTAGCTGCGGATGCTTGCACGAGGGTTAATAATAAGTAGGAGGTTTGTTCAAGTAATAACATCACGTAAGCACCGATCCACCCACATATCAAATTATCAAAGTAGCGAACACAAATCGAATCAACATGATGAAAGTGACTAGATGAAATTCCCGTGTACCCTCAAGAACGCTTTGCTCACTATAAGAGACCGTTTTGGCCTGTCCTTTGCCTCAAAAGGATTGGGCTACCTTGCTGTACTTTTGTTACTACTATCATTACTTGCTCGTTACAAAAATATCTAGCTGTCAAACTACTCTGTTACTTACAATTTCAGCACTTGCAGACATTACCTTGCTGAAAATCACTTGTCATTTCCTTCTGCTCCTCGTTGGGTTCGACACTCTTACTTGTCAAAAAGAGCTACAATTGATCCCCTATACTTGTGGGTCATCATGCATCATCCCGCAACTAACTCATTAGTCACATTGCTTGCAAGTCTTATTATGATGTGCATTATTGAGAGGGCCTAGAGATACCTCTCCGATACTTGGAGTGACAAATCCTAATCTCGATCTATGCCAACCCAACGAAACACCTTCGGAGATACCTGTAGAGCATCTTTATAATCACCCAGTTACGTTGTGACGTTTGATAGCACACAAGATATTCCTCCGGTATCCGGGAGTTGCATAATCTCGTAGTCAAAGTAATATGTATAAGTCATGAAGAAAGCAGTAGCAATAAAACTTAAGATCATTATGCTAAGATAACGGATGGGTCTTGTCCATCACATCATTCTCCTAATTATGTGATCCCGTTTATCAAATGACAACACATTTCTATGGTTAGGAAACTTAACCATCTTTGATTAACGAGCTAGTCTAGTAGAGGCTTACTAGGGACACTGTGTTTTGTCTATGTATTCACACATGTATCAAGTTTCCGATTAATACAATTCTAGCATGAATAATAGATATTTATCATGATATAAGGAAATATAAATAACTACTTTATTATTGCCTCTAGGGCATATTTCCTTCATCCCGCACTCCGGACAACATTCGGTCACCAAATCACATAACTCATATAATACTAAATCGTCATCGAACGTTAAACGTGCGGACCCTACGGGTTCGAGAACTATGTAGACATGACCGAGACACCTCTCCGGTCAATAACCAATAGCGGAACCTGGATGCTCATATTGGCTCCTACATATTCTACAAAAATCTTTATCGGTCGAACCGTTATGACAACATACGTTATTCCCTTTGTCATCGTATGTTACTTGCCCAAGATTCGATTGTCGGTATCTACATACCTAGTTCAATCTCGTACCCGGCAAGTCTCTTTACTCGTTCCGTAATACATCATCCTGCAACTAACTCATTAGTCACTTTGCTTGCAAGGCTTGTTATGATGTGCATTACCAAGAGGGCCCAGAGACACCTCTCCGAAACACGGAGTGACAAATCCTAATCTCGATCTATGCCAACCGAACAAACACCTTTGGAGATACCTGTAGAGCATCTTTATAATCATCCAGTTACGTTGTGACATTAGATAGCACAAAAGGCATTCCTACGGTATCCGGGAGTTGCATAATCTCATAGTCGAAGGAATATGTATTTGGCATGAAGAAAGCAATAGCAATAAAACTAAACGATCAAAATGCTAAGCTAACGGATGGGTCTTGTCCATCACATCATTCTCCTAATGATGTGATCCCATTCATCAAATTACAACACATATCTATGGTTAGGAAACTTAACCATCTTTGACTAACGAGCTAGTCTAGTAGAGGTTTACTAGGGACACGGTGTTTTGTCTATGTATCCACATATGTATCAAGTTTCCGGTTAATACAATTCTAGCATGAATAATAAACATTTATCATGATATAAGGAAATATAAAATAACAACTTTATTATTGCCTCTAGGACATATTTCCTTCACGTAGGATTTCTTTCGCATGATTTGTATGAATTTAGGGGAGAATATGAGAGACTCGGATGCATAGCAAAAAGTATGACGTGTGACCGGTCAATGCCCGGATTTGCTAAGTCCGACTGTAGATGCTCTTAGATCATGCAACACACAAATGCTACATAAATACATGTTGCATAGATAAATCTAGACTACTCGTCGTCGGAGACGTAGACGACGTCTGTTCCAGCAATGCCGGACCTACCACCTAGCGGATGGCCGCCTCATGCGGCGACTCCGGCTCCTCATCGGACTCCATGCCCGCGAATATTGCATCCACCTCCGCACGTCGGTCCCCTCGTGTTTAGTTGCCACTTTGAGTTTGGAACCTTGAACAAACCACCGGTGTTAAGCCGGAGGAAGGAGAGGATGACGCCAAGTCATCATGCCCTTATGCCCTGGGTGACACACGTGCTACAATGGGCGGGACAAAGGACCGCGATCTTGTGAGGGCGAGTTAACTCCAAAAATTTGTTCTTAATTCGGGTTGCGGGTAGCGGTGGTTTGCCTCCACCTCCTCTGATGGAGTCTAGGATGGCTTGTTGCTCCGCCGCCTCCTCTGCTTGGGTGACCTCAAACTCGCCCAGCGCGTCAGCCATGCCGAATCCGGCTTGCGCAACCGGAAGTGCCGGCTCTTCCTCTTCCTCTTCCTTCTCCATCGCCGTGTCCGGCTCCTACTTCTCCTTCTCCTCTTCCTCCAACCCAATCATCGTGTCTGACACCTGATCCTTCTCCTCCTCATGCTCCGGAATGTCCAGAGGCAGGCAGGCTGCAAACTAAGTAACATCGTACCCGGATCTGCTCCAGGAGCTGGCGCTGGCGCTCCGGAGTGAGCATAGCATAGGTGGTTATCCGCCGCCGGGGCATAAAATGAGTATCGTAATGCTTTGCTATGATGTTTTTTTTAATGAGTATATTAATTACCCTTAATTTCTATTAGGAACTCGCTGAAACGGAAGGTAAGACATCAATGGGCTGGTTCGTTGGACAACCAAGAGGAAATAGTTGGTCTGGGCTTCCTGGAAGAATTCCTCTATCCAACATGTCGTGCTTGGGTGGTGACCACGACTCGACGGGTCTTGTTTCCTACGGATGCTATTTGTTGGGTTCCATGTGCCCAACTCACGCGAGAAAGAAGGTAGCCTCGCCTCAAGCAGGCGTACGGTGGGTCGTTCCAATAGTGTTAGGGTCAGGTTTTCTTTTTTTACTTTTGTTTACATTATTAATATAATAAAAAAATATTATATATTTCAAAAATTAATCTAGTTTAACATTCATCTCACATTTCCAAACTGTTAACGTAATGTAAAAAAATTGTTCGTGCAATTTTTAAAAAGCGTTTTTGGCATTTAAAAAATGTTGACAAGTTTCAAATAAATATTCTCACATTATTGTAGAATGTCATTATAATGTACAAAAATGGTTGCGTCATTCGAAAATTGTTTTGTAGCATTCAGCCAAATGGTCACGACATTTTTTTAAAATGTCCATGTGTTTCAGAAATATGTTCGTCACAATTCAAATAAATGCAATATAAAATAGTGTTCACGTATTTTAAGTAAATGCTTCGTGCCTTTAAAAAAATCATCCCGTTTTAGGAAATGTCCATGTATTGAAAAAATATTTCGTGAAACTTTTAAAAATGTATACGTAAAAAACAATTGCACAGTTTAAAAAATTGTATTAACCAAAACATGCTCAATGTGTATTTGAAAAAAAATCAAAAAAGGTATTAAAATATATTTGAAAAAAGTATACATCATGTAAGTCAAAAATGTTCAACGTGTATAAATATATATTTCACGTATATAAGAAAATTTTACAACATGACTTGATAAAATGTAGACATGTATTGAAGAAAAAAAGATAAAAACCAAGAACTTAAGACAACCGGTAAAGAAACACAGAAAGCAGAAAAACCAAAGATATGAATAGGATAATTGAAGAAAAGAACAAAAACCGAGGATATAACTTCCATTCCTCGGTCGCCTACTCACTGCACGCTATAGGCGAGCCAGTGCTACATCTCGCAGTACGACAGAGATAGCCGTGGCGCATAGAGAGAGTAGCATGTGTCTGCCTCTCCTTGTGACGTTCTAGTGGGCCAGCCTGTTAGTTCCTAAGAAAACTAGTTAATTTTGTTCTTTCATTTTTCTCTATTTATTTACCCCCAAAAAATTTATTTCTATTTTATACCTTTTTTCTATTCCAAAAAGTAAATGTACATATATTTTAATTAGTATATCTAATTTGGAAGCTTCCAACGCACATTTAAACAACACATTTTGAATGTAAAAATGATGTCCATCTTTAAAAAAATGTTGATATCACTCGAAAAATATCAAAAAATAGTTCATCTGTTTCAGACAAACATTTGTACACTTTTTGAACAAAATACACAATGCAAAAAATATATTTTCGCAAATTTTGAAAATTATTTCGTAAGATTCACAAAATGTTCACACATTTTCAAAACATGGTCGTCACAATTTGTAAAGAAATACATGAATTAAAAAATGTTCGCTACTTTAACAAATGTATGTTACTATTCAAAAAACATTCAAAGCTTATTAAAGATATTCTATATTTGGAAGAAATTGTTCGATTGTGTATTTGAAAATATGTTGTTCGTGTATTTGATAAATTTTTAACGTGTATAAAATGTTACACATGTATATGAAAAATGTACAAGGTGTATTGAAAAATGTTGACACGTTTTTCTAGAAAAGGACAAAGAAATAGAAGACCCTAATTAAAGAAACACATTAAAAATAAACCCAAAAAAACACATGGAAGGTTGTAAACCGGTCTAATTCCGTCTATGGAATCTTTCCAAAGCCACTTAGGGCGTGTTTGGTTGCCGTTTGCTACAGGGCCTGCATCGCATACACTTCCCAAACCAGCCTGATTGAGCAAAAATAGGCCCTAATACGCCATCTGCCAGTTGTTTGGTTGCCTGCATCTAGTGTCCCTGCATTAGGTAATACTCAAGTGTGTTTGGTTGCCTGCATTGACTCGAGCGGCACATGAACACAACGTTTGGTTGCATACGGCGTACATGTTGTGCTTACCTTGTACCCTAGTTGGTGAGCTTACCCACACCTAGCACACCAACGCCACAGCACAGCAATGGCGATGAACTGGGCGAAGATGATGAAGGTTCTTCAGCTTCAGCCCAAACTGATGATCCACCTTGACACCTCCAACCTTGCGACTGTCAACACTGATGCCGTGCGTTCGCACCCAGTGTAAGCTAGTTCTACTGCCTGCCTAGTCTCGAACCCTCTATGGGTGTTGTTGCTATAAGATGCCACTTGTGCACTGGCCTCTTCCCATGAACTATAAACCCCTGGGACCTTACCGACGAACACGGCATACCACTTGCCCTAGCAATGCACAAGAGCAAGAGTTGAAGCAGCAAATCAATGGAGCACACAAGTAGCAAGTAAAGTAGCACACAAACAACAATGGAGCAGAAGAGAAGTAAAGCATGCATGATCATATGGCATAGCAAGTTCTTCCTAGAACTACCTTGGTGTTAACCTACCACCACAAAGAGGGTGTCGTCCTACCACCGCAAGTTCACCATCATCATGAGGGGTTAGTATATACCACCTCACCATAATATACAGACCATGAAATAGTTTTTGAGCCCTAGCTACACAAAATGTACGTCGTCATCGTCATCGTCGTCGTCGTCGCCACTGCCATCGCCACCGCCATCGCCGTCGGGGATCATGCACGCTCATAGGCAGCACTACTCTAGTAGTAGTGCTTGCTTGCCCGACTCTGAGCCACGGCACCACATGAGCGTCGGCCATGGCAACAAACCCAACACCACAGGCCTTGTTGTCAGCGGTGGTGAGAGCTGCCATGAGAGCCTCGTCGCTGAAGCCACCCTGGGTCATGACCGCGCCATACCGGTCAGGGTGGACGTCGAGGGGCTTGCACTCCCTGATGGCTGTTGCCACCTCCTTCACCGCCTCAGTCATGCCGCAGAATACATTGATCTCCTCCTCCATCAGGCCTCCTCTCTTCCTCTTCCTATCATGGACGGGGTCAAATGGCGTGTCGAAGGGCTTCGCAGCGGGCTTGTCAGGGCCATTGAGGACCTCGACGTCCGGGGTCCCAGAAATGCAGCATCGGAGAACCAAGAGGCTCCCGAGCCCATGGCATGCTTCGATTACCGGCCGAAGGAGAAGATGTCTTTGCATCTGGTTGTAGTTCTGTATGGGTGTGTTGAGGAACTCAGCGTCCCTTGGGTGGTCCTAAGAATGCAACACAAGTGTTGTTAGTTGCGATTAGGAGTAGGCAATGGTGGACAGTATGAAAAGGAAGAGGGATGTGAGCTAACCGCGACATGGCCCGCATAGTGCTCTGCCTCCAGAACTCTGGAGCAAGTGTTCTCATCCCATGAGGCACCGCTAAGGTCTCTCAGCCTGGACACTTGGATCCATCGACTTCTCCACTTCCTCAGGTGGTTGTACACCTGGGTGGCGAACACCTCTTGCCCACAGAACTCGAACACACCTTGCATAGCGGTGTTCAAGTGCACCTCCTTGAAGCCCTTGTCAGTCCTAACTCCACTAGAGATGAGCTCACACATCTTGTTCGGCCTGAACATGGACATGAATGGCTGCCACTTCATGTTGTTCGACCTACCATCCTTCTTTGCCTTTCTTCTTTGCTAGCTTGAGTGCGGTGGCGTGATAGCGACAACGATGGTTGGCTCAACGAGCACTACTGGCACATAGAGGGAATCAGAGGCGAACACCTCTGAATCAGGTGCCATCTGGGACATAGGCTACGAGTCCTCTACAAACGATGGAGCAAACTGGCTATCGGACAAGACAAGGGCCTGACTAAGATCTTGCGTCTGCGTGGTCATGTCCTACAATCGTAGCATGCATTAACAGTAAGCATAGCACCCAACATACCGGAGAATCCATGAAAGCAGAAGCATACATGTACATGGTTCATCACTATCATAGTAAGCACATGCTTCATCGCTACCCTACCAAGCAGAATGGACAATCTATGAGCAGGAACATACAACTACAACAAACAACAGGCTACAAATGGACAACCAATAGCTACAAATCACAGATCTAAGCATGATTCAACACAAGCACAAGGTTCAACTTCAAACTCTACTACTAATCTAGCCTGCCACATGCTTGAACATCTAGCCCTACCACAAATTGCAACCGCGGCATAGCAATCAACCATATCAGCTCACAGATCAGACCACTAATCAACCATGCATCTAGATCAAACCCTAGCTGCAGCTCAGATCTAGCTAGAAGGAACAGAGAGAAAGGGGATTGAACTCACAGAGGCCATGGCTGCAGCTTGAGGACGAGGGGGACGGTCGTGGAAGATCAACGCCGGCCGGTGAAGGAGCGCCGACGCCATGGACCGCTGGCCGATGAAGATGCGCCACTTACCTGCTCGTCGGTGCCGATGTGTGTCGGCGGGAAAGCTCGAACGGAGGGAGAATGGTGGCAGGAGTTGGGGCGGTGAGGGAGGGGCTAAATAGGGGTGGACTCAGCGGGAGGTGAGCCGAAATCCTCCCGCCGATGTTTTGGCGACACGGGCGAGCTCGCGCCATCTCCCCTGCTCGCACGAGGGGAGAAGCGCGTCGCCCTCCCCTGCCTCGCACGAGCCAGGCTCGCGAGCTACTGCCGATTCGGGCATTTCACCTGGGCCTGGCATGGACGTGCTTTAAGTTCCGTGCGATGCGGGCTGCACAGTGAAAGCAGGCAACCAAACGGTCCGCTTTCTTACCGAGCAGGGCAGGCTGGGCCTAATGCGGGCAACCAAACATGCCCTTAAATGGCCCCGCCCATTAAGGCGATGGCACCCTCAACGTATGGGGAGCTCCGGTTTCGTACGTGGCGCTTCCAAGAACGAGCCCGAAGAGCTTGCTCACAACATGTTGGTTTATTTCATGGTCGCTCGGTTCGCTGTTGACTAGTCCATTTTCTACCGGTTAACCATTGACTTTGAGGGAGTCCTGGATTAGGGGGTCCTTGGACAGCCGGACTATATCCTTTGGCCGAACTGTTGGACTATGAAGATACAAGATTGAAGACTTCGTCTCGTGTCCGGATGGGACTCTCCTTGGCGTGGAAGGCAAGCTTGGAAATACGGATATGTAGATCTCCTCCCTTGTAACCGACTCTGTGTAACCCTAGCCCCGTGTCTATATAAACAGGAGGTTTAGTCCGTAGGACAACAACAATCATAATCATAGGCTAGCTTCTAGGGTTTAGCCTCTACGTTCTCGTGGTAGATCAACTCTTGTAATACTCATATCATCAAGATCAATCAAGCAGGAAGTAGGGTATTACCTCCATCGAGAGGGCCCGAACACAGGTAAACATTGTGTCCCCCGCCTCCTGTTACCATCCGCCTTAGACGCACAGTTTGGGACCCCCTACCCGAGATCCGCCGGTTTTAACACCGACATTGGTGCTTTCATTGAGAGTTCCACTGTGTCGTCACCATAAGGCTTGATGGCTCCTTCGATCATCGGCAATGATGCGTTCCAGGGTGAGATTTTCTCCCCGGACAGATCTTCATATTCGGCGGCTTCGCACTGCGGGCCAACTCGCTTGGCCATCTGGAGCAGATCGAGAGCTACGCCCCTGGTCGTCAGGTCAGGTTCGGAAGCTTAAACTATACTGCCGACATCCGCGGAGACTTGACCTTTGACGGATTCGAGCCCATGTGAGGTGCGCCGCACTGTCACGACGAGCATGATTTAGCTCTGCCGTCGGACGGTGTTCGGGAGATCACACCTGTGGCTGCTCCGGCCCTTGATCCAGAGCAGATTGCACTGTCCGAGGACGGGTGGATGGACCCCGCCACGGAGGCCGCACACTCAGTAGCGATAGAGCCGAATACTGACTTCACCTCTTATGAGACCTGTGTTGACGGATCCTTGGATTCGTCCCCAGCCACGAGCTCCGAACCGCCTGCGTCTGTGCCTATCGAATCTGATTGGGCGCCGATCATGGAGTTTTCCTCCGCGGATATCTTCGGCTTTTCGCCCACAGGCGATGTGCTAAATTCAAGAAGGTCTCTCTCCTTGTCAGGAGGCCCTTGGCCGAACTGTGTCCGGCTTGATTGGGAAGCGGACGACTGTAACATCCCAAAATTCTAAATTTTGGAATGTTATAATAAATAGATAGATTTGAATGATTGCTTGATTGATTGACTGAAAGTGAGTGATTTTGAAACTTTTTGAAAGTTAGATGAGAGGGAATAAAAGGACTTTCCCAAACTTTCATTTTGCTTTTATGATCTTGAGAATTCAAATTCTTTTCATCACAAAACCACGGAGAGAAGATGACATGACTTCTTCCATTTATTTAAATGACAAGGGGTGTTGAAAATATTTGAATTTCATTTGGAAAATATTTCCAATTCTGAAATTTTATGCAACTCAATGATTTTCACGAGCGAAGATAAAATGACTTCTTCAAATTATACGAAATATGAGTTGGGAGTTTTCAAAGAATTAAAATTCAAAGTTTTTTTGAATTTATTTTCAATTTGGAGTTATTTGAGTTTTATTCAAATTATTTTTTTCCAAAAATAAAATATATGAAAAATAGGGTAACATGATTCCCTACCTCAGAAAATTGGATAGAAATTAATTTGAAGTCATTTTGGTATTTTCAAAATATTTTTTGTTGAATTTTATTAGAGCAATAGCACTCTTTGCTTTATCTGAATTTGTGTGGATTTTATTTGACATTAGAATAATGTTCATGTTGTAGGAAATTCTTTTCTGAAAATTTTGATATATTATATGTCTATATAAAATTTTTATTTGGTTTTATTATTTTTGTTTTGTTGTCTCTGTCTTAAAAAAAAGGAGCGCAGCGCCTTGGGCCAAAGGCCCAAGCCGCCAAAGCCACCGGCCGGCCGAAGGCCAAGGCCACGCACGCATCGCACGCACCTAGGGGAGCCAGGGAGCCCCAAGTTTCCTATTCTATTACAAATCCTAGTAGGATTTGATCCCGTTTGTTATTCCGTTTTTTATTCCTAGGATTCCTAATCCTAATCTATTTCTTGTACCCTACCCAAGCAAAACCCTTCCCTCCCAATATAAATACCCAAGCACCCTCCAACACATCAAATCAACTCTCCTCTCCTCTCCTCTCCTCCATGACAGAAGCAGTGCCGCCCGCTGCCATAGCCGCCGCCGCCCCACACCGTGCCGCCCCTTGCCACCATGCCGCCACTTGCCGCCGCCGCCGCCCTCGCCCGCCGCCGCCACGAGCCCTCGCCTCTTCAAGGTACTAGCCCCGCGCCGCGTCACGTTTCTAGATCGGTTTCCGTTCTGTTTTCTAGATCGGTTTTTCGTTTCGGTTTTCTTTCCGAAACCCTAGATCGGTTTTCTCGCCGGTTTTTCTTTCCGGTTTTGTTTAGCGGCGTTAAGCTCGATAGATTTTTCTTTTTATTTTTAATTTCCGTCACGGACCTATCCGTAGTCCCTAATCTTCAAACGCTCATAACTTTTTACTCGTAAGTCGGAATCCAACGAAACCAACGCCCACTTCTTCGTTATGATCTCCTCTATCTAGTAATCCAACTCAAACATGTTTTTGAAATTTTAAAATTTGAATTAGATCAGATTTGAATTCAAACTTCGTTTGAGCATAACTTGAGTTTTATAACTCCGATTTAGTTGATTCTTTTGCTAATCGAAGCTCTTGACCTAAACTTTCTGATAAGGCCAAATTCACATAATTTTGGTACTGTTAGAAATTGTTTTATGCTGCAAGAGTTATTTGATTTGGTTTTGACGTTTTCGAATCGTTTTCTTGATCTTTCCGATCTTTTGAGTGATTGCTTATGTGTGGTTACTATTGCTTGATTACGATAGATTGACGGAGTGTGACGAGTAGAGCTATCAAGAGTTTTGAGTGCGAATCATCTTCATCAACTTTGCAGGCAAGTAACACTTGATCATATCTTTTCTACTACCCAGTTTTTATGCATTAGATCAATCCTCAAACACTTGCATGGTTAGGATATAATTAAATTGTGGGATGGGAAGTAGATTGAGGTAGTACCTATTACCTATTTTACTTATGAACCTTTGGGAGTTACTTCTCGTTTGCTTATTACGCCATGCTATGCTCGTGAGCGTGGATTGGGTTTGAGTGAATATCCATGACAGATGTGAGATTGATAATTAATGGTTTTATCTAAGGTGGCAACTTAAACACACATCTGGGTGGATTGAGGCACTGGCTATTCCAGGACTTGCCTGTCAAGGCACACAGGTAGACATGATTTGCCTGTATTTCTTCGGACCGCCACCCAGGCCCAAAGGGATCATGAGATTATTCAAACTAGAAACTTCCGTGTGCAGCCACAAGCCATTATGGGCTCTGGCGTAGTTGACTAAGTTGTGCGAACTCTTACGGGTAGACTAGCCACCCAGGCCCAAAGGGATCATGAGATTATTCAAACTAGAAACTTCCGTGTGCAGCCACAAGCCATTATGGGCTCTGGCGTAGTTGACTAGGTTGTGCGAACTCTTACGGGTAGACTAGCAGATGTAGGGGATGTAGGTTGGTACGGTCTACCCACATGTAAGATGCTAGCGCTTCTGAAAGACTATGTCTCGGTCATCCGTCTCTCAAACACCATGTAGTGCGAGAAACCAAACGGAGGCGATCGAGTCTTGTGGGGACAAGTGCGCAAACCTCTGCAGAGTGTATAAACTAATCATGGTTAGCCGTGTCCCCGGTTATGGACTATTTTGAGTATCTAGTACCTGGATATCCTGTTGATCTCATCACGTTACTTAATATAATTTGTTTGGGTTTAATGAGTACTTTTAATCAGGATTGAGGATGCTGTCAACCATTCTCAATGTTTCACAACCACCATGATAGTTAAATAAATTTATTCCTTTGCAGTAGGGAAAAATTGGCTTTTGCAAAAACTGTAACCATAGAGCTTTCCACCAGCCATATATGCATGTAGTATAGCCTATTCTTTCATTACTCTCTATGTGTTACATTGCGGCATATTCCATGTCTTGACCCGTTTTCGGGCTGCAACTTTTCATGTTGCAGACTTTTCAGACGACGAGTAAGTGATACGTTAGGGTTACGATTTCCTATACTCAACTTTGCCGTTGGTGTTGATGGGAATCGACAACCTTGTTGCTTCCGCTATGTTTTGGATTGAGGTAATAGTTTTTACGTTACTTTATACATGTGATTTACCTCTGTTATAAATCCTTCGAGTACTGTGTGTGTCAGCATACCGATCCAGGGATGACACGAAAGCACAGAGACTTGATCCATTCGTGTCGGGTCGCTACAAGATGGTATCAGAGCACATGTTGACTGTAGGACGTGACCCTACAAAATGGCAAGCCCATAGGAAAGATTTTTCTCTACAACTTTCATTTTCAAAAAGATCTTTTACCTCTCTTCTCTTCTGAGCTTATTCAAATATTCCTTTTTAGTGAGACCATACCCCTTTTCCCTTTTGACCACTCGAAGATTTGGTGATGAGACCACTCCAAGGAGACAAGATATCGGACAACTAATACCATTTGGAATGAAGAGGATTTTACCGTGTAACGGAAACTACAATGGTGAAGACTCGAAGACTAGGAGATTTGAAGGCTCCAAATAAATTCGGATTTGTATGACCTAGGAAGGTTACGCTTATGGAACTTGGCAGACTATGGAAGTTATCAATAACCGAGATCAAGGTGTATCGGAGAAAGATGGAACATGGAGCATTAGAATTCAAAGCTTTGTCGGAAAACCCTAAGGCAGGAGATATCAACTATGGAATGATAGCTCATGAAAATGACAAGAGCGGAAAGACGCTATCCATGATGTTATCGCCGCCTATGCTATTGTCACCGTGCGGAGTTAAGCATGCGAGATGCAAGGAAGGATTGGATGGTAGAAAGCTGATGGAGCATCTATCCGCAAGCGTTGGAGTTTTAACCTTAGGCGGTGTATCACCGGGATCTGGAGTATTACATGAAGAAGTTTAAGGTGGATCTCCGAAGCGGTATTTGATAAGGAAGCGATTCGTGAAGAACTCGGGACCCGAAGCTGAAAGTAGACAAGATGAAGGAGCAAAACATCGAGATACCGGAGATTTGACAAGAATCGAAGGACAGTAGGATCATGGATCATGTCAAGGATGTTGAAACCGGCGGTTGGAACGTAACTCGAAATATTGAAGGGCGTCGCGAGAGACTTGGCGTCAACAGAGATGATCCGGCAAAAGAACTTGAGAAGGACAAGCATGATCGAAGGAGCCATCGGAGACATGATCAAGATTGGAAGAGTTTGATGACTTTGAAGATTTATTGACCGTTAGAAGACCAAACCCCTGTTACATACCTACGTTAGATGCGACGATTATGAGCTGTCATTTGTTTGATGTTTTTCCGATAGCCACAATAAAATCTGTCTTTTCAAAACCATTGTTTGTATTGTGTGCATCCCTCTCGATCTCCCTTATCCCACCCCAAACCCATGGACCCAATAGATGATGAATGGAGATGAGCTCGTATTTTCGGGACCGATGAGTCAATTAAAGACGGACCGATGGATTCAGAACATGGAGAATCACATGAAGAACAACCCTATAGTCGGAAAGGATATGACCCAAGATGCTCTTGATTGCTTTGAAAGAGGTGCTGCTATTTGGTGGAGGATGTACCAAACCATCAATGGATTGCAAAGAGTAACCACTTGGGAAGAATTTAAGTTGACTTTGCTAAAGTCTCGGTTTGTGACCCAGAAGTTGAAGCCTTATGGAAAGGATATGAAGAAACCTTGTGCGTGCAAGCCTTGTGGAGAAATAGGATACAACCATAAAGAAAACAAGGATGAATACCCTCATAAGCGGAGGATTACCAAAGGAGTTAGCGAGAATTTTTCGGGGAACTTGATTGGAGATTGTTCCCAAAGGTTTTGATGCATCAATGTAAGTTCAGTTTGCATTGCTGGGTAAAGATCCTGAAGCTCAGAAGTATGACAAAGAGATTGATGAGATAAAAGAGAGGATGAGCAAAGGAAAGGCCGAAGGTTTTCGTAAGGATAAGCCACGACACCTTATGGTTTGAGGACGATGTACATATACCCAATAATGCAAAGATCGTGAAGTTAATACTTCAGAGGCTCATGACTCACCATACTCGATTCGCCACGAAACACCAAGATGTATTTGGATTTGAAGGAGTGTTTACGGTGGACTGGTATGAAGAAGGATATTATGGAGTATGTAGCCGTATGTGATGTATGTCAGAGAGTGAAGGCAGAACATCAGAAGCCAGTCGGATTACTACAGCCTATGCTGATACCCGAATGGAAGCAGGACAAGCTTGGCATGGATTTCATTACCGGATTTCCCAGAACCTGATTGGGATATGATTCTATCTGGGTAGTAGTTGATTCGCTTGACCAAAGTGGCTCGCTTTATCCCAGTGAAAACCACCTAAACAAGTGCGAAGTTGGCCAAGATATATTTGACAAGGATCATATGTCTGCATGGAGTTAGAGGACCATCGTGAGAGGAACACAGTTTACCTCAAAGTTTTGGAATCAGCTGCACCGGACTTTGGGTACTAGGCTAGAGTTCGATCAGCCTTTCATCCATGACGGATGGATAAATCAAGAGAGTCAATCAGATTTTGGAGGACATGTTGAGAGCGTGTGCGCTAGATTATGGATCTAGTAGTGATGATAATCTACCCTACGGGGAGTTCTCATACAACAACAGCTACCAAGTCGGTTTGAAGATGGCCCTTTTGAAGCTTTGTATGGGAGAAGGAGCGGACACCGTTGATGTGGGATGAAGTTGGAGACCGTCATTGTTTGGACCAAATATGATCAAGGAGTCGAAGAGAATGTTAATTTGATTCGAGATAGGCGAAGATAGCTTAGTCGAGCGGAAGAGTTATGCGACTCAAAATGCAAGGAGGTAGTCTATGAAATCGGAGACAGAGCATATCTTTGTGTGCCACCTCTGCGAGGAGTTAAACGATTTGGAGTTAAGGGAAAGTTAGCCCGAGATTTGTAGGACCATACCGAGTTTTGGAGCGTATGGGAGAATAGGCTAACAAGTTGAAGTCACCGAAGGACCTGTCGAGGAGTTCATGATGTGTTTCACGTTTTCCGGTTGAAGAAGTGCCATGCGAGAGATGGCCAATATTTCCTTGTAAGGGCGCTTGACCTGGAAAGGATAATGAGGTTCCACGAAGTGGAGTATGGATTTCATAAGTATAAGTTTTATCACGGTATGTGGGACATCCCATGAGGATGAAGAGATGAAGTGTTATTGGATATAAAGGAGGTATGATGTTGGAAATATGGATTAATGGAAATTCCATGATGAGTCTGAGTAATCACGTCTTAGTTTGGTGCAAATATAAGGAAAAGAGACAGTACAATTGGATGGATTTAAGTATGCCAGGGAGTTGGATGTTGGGATAACGATCAGTTGCCCCGAGGATGTGTTCAAAGATTGCAAGTGATGAGATGGGCCATAACCCACAGGCCCCGGGACCTGCCAAGAAGCAAGCACTCTTCTTTGAAGGAAAAACCTGGAAGAAGTTACGACTTGTATCAACCGACGATTCTATAGGAGTTTACGCATAAAACACGAGAGTTGTGAAGAAACGATAGATGTTTGTTTGGCCTGCAGAATCAATGGATTTTCCGAACTTGGTTCGTCGACAAGAGAAATTCTGCAATGCTTGTGAGGATGACCGAGTGTTAGAATGCAAGATTCGCTAAACCATGTACAAGGTAATGATTTGGGTGCGGGATGGATTGATCACCATACCGACTTACTCTTATTATTCGCTTTGCTATATGGAATGGTAAATCTGAGTGACTTACCTATAGTCGAGAGACGACGATCAAAACCTTGTTTGAACCTTAGAATGGTATAAGTATTTTCCCTTGTACAAGGCAGTTGTTGCCAACCGTAGGATATCTGGTGAGGTTCAACCAGCACCCGTTTCTGCAGGAGAAACCATAAATTGTTGACCACCATGAGATATCGATAGTTGTTTAGAATTGGCGCGGACACATCGACTAAGAATGACCCAATCTCGGAATAACCTTACCAAGAGGAAAGGACAAAGGAATTGAGGAAAATGTTATGTCGCTACCAGAAGAGCCCAGAGAAGGAATTTTCCTTACGATCTGAGAAGACCGACCTTTGTCGATAATAAGGATGGAGTATATAAGTTTTGATGGAACCGTAACCATGCTTCTAAGGGTGGTAGCACCCGATACCCGGAGACGATCGATGGATTTTTGAGAAGACCCCAAACCCTAACCTATTTCTTTCTAGCCTCTCCGAATCCGAGGGCGAGATTCATTTTAAGGGTGGTAGGTTTGTAACATCCCAAAATTCTAAATTTTGGAATGTTATAATAAATAGATAGATTTGAATGATTGCTTGATTGATTGACTGAAAGTGAGTGATTTCGAAACTTTTTGAAAGTTAGATGAGAGGGAATAAAATGACTTTCCCAAACTTTCATTTTGCTTTTATGATCTTCGGGAATTCAAATTCTTTTCATCACAAAACCCTGAGAGAAGATGACATGACTTCTTCCATTTATTTAAATGACAAGGGGTGTTGAAAATATTTGAATTTCATTTGGAAAATATTTCCAATTCTGAAACTTTATGCAACTCAATGATTTTCACGGCGAAGATAAAATGACTTCTTCAAATTATACGAAATATGAGTTGGGAGTTTTCAAAGAATTAAAATTCAAAGTTCTTTTGAATTTATTTTCAATTTGGAGTTATTTGAGTTTTATTCAAATTATTTTTCTCCAAAAATAAAATATATGGAAAATAGGGTAACATGATTCCGTACCTCAGAAAATTGGAGAGAAATTAATTTGAAGTCATTTTGGTATTTTCAAAATAATTTTTATTGGATTTTATTAGAGCAATAGCACTCTTTGCTTTATCTGAATTTGTGTGGATTTTATTTGACATTAGAATAATGTTCATGTTGTAGGAAATTCTTTTCTGAAAATTTCGAAATATTATATGCCTATATAAAAATATTATTTGTTTTTATTATTTTTGTTTTGTTGTCTCTGTAAGTGGAAAAAAGGCCTTGGCCTTGGACCAAAGGCCCAAGCCGCCAAAGCCACCGGCTGGCCGAAGGCCAAGGCCACGCACGCATCGCACGCACCTAGGGGAGCCAGGGAGCCCCAAGTTTCATATTCTATTACAAATCCTAGTAGGATTTGATCCCGTTTTTGTTATTCCGTTTTTTATTCCTAGGATTCCTAATCCTAATCTATTTCTTGTCCCCTACCCCAAGCAAAACCCTTCCCCTCCCCAATATAAATACCCAAGCACCCCCCCTCCAACACATCAAATTAACTCTCCTCTCCTCTCCTCTCCTCCTCCTCCTCCTCCGCAGCAGTGCCGCCGCCGTCCCACAGCGCGCCGCCGCCCCTTGCCACCGCCGCCGCCACTTGCCGCCGCCACCGCCCTACGCCGCCGCCGCCGGAGCCCCTCGCCTCTTCAAGGTACTAGCCCCGCGCCGCGTCACGTTTTCTAGATCGGTTTCCGTTCCGCTTTCTAGATCGGTTTTTCGTTTCGGTTTCTTTCCGAAAACCTAGATCGGTTTTCTCGCCGGTATTTCTGTCCGGTTTTGTTTATGACGTTAAGCTCGATAGATTTTTCTTTTTATTTTTAATTTCCGTCAGGGACCTATCCGTAGTCTCTAATCTTCAAACGCTCATAATTTTTTACTCGTAAGTCGGAATCCAACGAAACCAACGCCCACTTCTTCGTTATGATCTCCTCTATCCAGTAATCCAACTCAAACATGTTTTTGAAGTTTTAAAATTTGAATTAGATCAGATTTGAATTCAAACTTCGTTTGAGCATAACTTGAGTTTTATAACTCCGATTTAGTTGATTCTTTTTGCTAATCGAAGCTCTTGACCTAAACTTTATGATAAGGCCAAATTCACATAATTTTGGTACTGTTAGAAATTGTTTTATGCTGCAAGAGTTATTTGATTTGGTTTTGATGTTTTCCGAATCGTTTTCTTCGATCTTTCCGATCTTTTGAGTGATTGCTTATGTGTGGTTACTATTGCTTGATTACGATAGATTGACTGGAGTGTGACGAGTAGAGCTATCAAGAGTTTTGAGTGTGAATCATCTTCATCAACTTTGCAAGCAAGTAACACTTGATCATGTCTTTTCTACTACCCAGTTTTTATGCATTAGATCAATCCTCAAACACTTGCATGGTTAGGATCTAATTAAATTGTGGGACGGGAAGTAGATTGAGGTAGTACCTATTACCTGTTTTACTTATGAACCTTTGGGAGTTACTTCTACGTTTGCTTATTACGCCATGCTATGCTCGTAGACGTGGATTGGGTTTAAGTGAATATCCATGACGGATGTGAGATTGATAATTAATGGTTTATCTAAGGTGGCAACTTAAACACACATCTGGGTGGATTGAGGCACTGGCTATTCCAGGACTTGCTGTCAAGGCACACAGGTAGACAGGACTTGCCTGTATTTCTTCGGACCGCCACCCAGGCTCAAAGGGATCATGAGATTATTCAAACTAAAACTTCCGTGTGCAGCCACAAGCCATTATGGGCTCTGGCGTAGTTGACTAAGTTGTGCGAACTCTTACGGGTAGACTAGCGATGTAGGGGATGTAGGTTGGTACGGTCTACCCACATGTAAGGTGCTAAGCGCTTACGAAAGACTATGTCTCGGTCATCCGTCTCTCAAACACCATGTAGTGCGAGAAACCAAACGGAGGCGATCGAGTCTTGTGGGGAAAAGTCGCAAACCTCTGCAGAGTGTATAAACTAATCATGGTTAGCCGTGTCCCGGTTATGGACTATTTTGAGTATCTAGTACCTGGATATCCTGTTGATCTCATCACGTTACTTAATATAATTTGTTTGGGTTTAATGAGTACTTTTAATCGGGATTGAGGATGCTGTCAACCATTCTCAATGTTTCACAACCACCATGATAGTTAAATAAATTTATTCCTTTGCAGTAGGGAAAAATTGGCTTTTCGCAAAAACTGTAACCATAGAGCTTTCCACCAGCCATATATGCATGTAGTATAGCCCATTCTTTCATTACTCTCTATGTGTTACATTGCCAAAGATATTCCATGTGTTGACCCGTTTCGGGCTGCAACTTTTCATGTTGCGAGACTTTTTTGAACGACGAGTAAGTGATACGTTAGGGTTACGATTTCCTATACTCAACTTTGTCGTTGGTGTTGATGGGAATCCACAACCTTGTTAAGCTTCCGCTATGTTTTGGATTGAGGTAATAGTTTTTACGTTACTTTATACATGTGATTTACCTCTGTTATAAATCCTTCGAGTACTGTGTGTGTCAGCATACCGATCCAGGGATGACACGAAAGCACAGAGACTTGATCCATTCGGGTCGGGTCGCTACAACGACGAAGAAATTCGTTCCCCACCCACCAGCCACTTAATAGACATTGTCGATGACTTAATCGACATGCTTGATTTCGGCTCCGAAGACATCGACGGTATGGACGACGATGTAGGAGAAGAAGAGGAACCACCGCCCACAGGGCGCTGGACGGCCACCTCATCATATGATATATACATGGTGGGCACCCCCAAAGAAAGCGATGGAAATAAGGCAACAGAAGATAATCCCCTCGAGAAGCAATCTAAGCGCCGGCGTCAACGGCACCGCTCTAAGCCCCGCCATAGCAAAAGCAGTGATACCGGCACAGGAGACAATAACGCTGCAGACAGTGCCGAAAACAAAGACAATCCCCTCGAGCCAGGCTCCGAGCGGGAGGATGGGCCAGCTAGCCCTAAGGAACAGGCAGCAAACGGAGAATCAGAGGACGACAATTACATGCCTCTCTCCGAAGACGAGGTGAGACTCGGCGACAAAGAATTTATCGTGCCTGAGGATCCCGCCGAGCAGGAGCGCTTCAAGCGCTAGCTTATAGCCATAGCAAAAAGCCTGAAAAAAAAGCAACAATAGCTTCAAGCTGACCAAGATCTGCTAGCGGATAGATGGACCGAGGTCCTGGCGGCCGAGGAATACGAACTCGAGCGCCCAACCAAAAGTTACCCAAAGCGCAGGTTGCTACCCCAGCTCGAGGAGGAAGCATTAAAACCTACGCTACTGATACGTCTCCAACGTATCTATAATTTTGATTGCTCCATTCTATATTATCTACTGTTTTGGACAATATTGGGCTTTATTTTCCACTTTTATATTATTTTTGGGACTAACCTATTAACCGGAGGCCCAGCCCAGAATTGCTGTTTTTTTTGCCTATTTCAGAGTTTCGAAGAAACGGAATATCAAACGGAGTCCAAACGGAATGAAACTTTCGGGAACGTGATTTTCTCACCAAACGTGATCCAGGAGACTTGGACCCGAAGTCAAGGAAGCTTCGAGGAGGGCACGAGGTAGGGGGGCGTGCCTACCCCCCAGGGCGCGCCCTCCACCCTCATGGGCCCCATGCTACTCCATCGACGTACTTCTTCCTCCTATATATACCTACGTACCCCCAAACGATCAGATACGGAGCCAAAAACCTAATTCCACCGCCGCAACCTTCTGTACCCACGAGATCCCATCTTGGGGCCTGTTCCGGAGCTCCGCCGGAGGGGGCATCCACCACGGAGGGCTTCTACATCATCACCATAGCCCTTCCGATGAAGTGTGAGTAGTTTACCTCAGACCTTCGGGTCCATAGTTAGTAGCTAGATGGCTTCTTCTCTCTTTTTGGATCTCAATACAATGTTCTCCCCCTCTCTCATGGAGATCTATTCGATGTAATCTTTTTTTTGCGGTGCATTTGTTGAGACTGATGAATTGTGGGTTTATGATCAAGATTATCTATGAACAATATTGAATCTTCTCTGAATTCTTTTATGTATGATTGGTTATATTTGCAAGTCTCTTAGAATTATCAGTTTGGTTTGGCCTACTAGATTGGTTTTTCTTGCAATGGGAGAAGTGCTTAGCTTTGGGTTCAATCTTAGCTTTGGGTTTGGCCTACGTGATTTTCCCAGTGACAGTAGGGGCAGCAAGGCACGTATTGTATTCTTGCCATCGAGGATAACAAGATGGTTTTTTTATCATATTGCATGAATTTATCGCTCTACATCATGTCATCTTACGTAAGGCGTTACTCTATTTTCTTGAACTTAATACTCTAGATGCATGCTGGATAGCGGTCGATGAGTGGAGTAATAGTAGTAGATGCAGGCAGGAGTCGGTCTACTTGTCTCGGACGTGATGCCTATATACATGATCATACCTAGATATTCTCATAACTCTGCTCAATTCTATCAATTGCTCAACAGTGATTCGTTCACCCACCGTAAAATACTTATGCTTTTGAGAGAAGCCACTAGTGAAATCTATGGCCCCCGGGTCTATCTCCATCATATTAATCTTCCATCACTTTATTTATTGCCTTTGCTTTTACTTTTCTTTTATTTTTACCTTGCATCTTTATCACAAAAATACCAAAAATATTATCTATCATCTCTATCAGATCTCACTCTCGTAAGAGACCGTGAAGGGATTGACAACCCCAAATCGCGTTGGTTGCGAGGAGTTATTTGCTTTGTGTAGGTACGAGGGACTCGCGCGTAGCCTCCTACTGGATTGATACCTTGGTTCTCAAAAACTGAGGGAAATACTTACGCTACTGTGTTGCATCACCTTTCCTCTTCAAGGAAATCCAACGCAGTGCTCAAGAGGTAGCAAGAAGAATTTTTGGCGCCGTTGCCGGGGAGTCTACGCAAAAGTCAACATACCAAGTACCCATCACAATCCCTTATCTCTCGCATTACATTATTTGCCATTTTCCTCTCGTTTTCCTCTCCCCCACTTCACCCTTGCCATTTTATTCGCCCTCTCTTTTCTGTTCGCCTCTTTTTTGCTTGCTTGTCGTTATGGCTAGTCCTCTATCTTCTCCGTTGTCTCCCGAGAATGAAGTTCTAAATTTTAAGCAAAGGGAGGGAGAAAATCTAAAAGACGCTTGGTATAGAATTTGCAATGCTCAAAAGATCTACCAGGAAGCAATCTACTTCAGTTCTTCTCCGTAAATTTTATGTAGGTGCTAATCCTTGGTATAGATATATCCTTGATACCATTACCAGAGGGAATTTCTTGGGTAGCCATGTCTTTGATTCTTATAATGCTATGATAGATTTGTTTGGCTCTCCCCCTCTTTTGGTTAATGGAACTATATTAACTTCGGAGCATGTAATGCAAAGGCTTGAAATTATTGAAAATAAGGTTGCCACCGTAGAGTTAATTGAAAATTTGGATAAAAAGATCCACACCCGAATCTCTCAACATGGATCTAAAGTAGGAGTCACTTTGAAAAATATTAAAGAAAATGAACCTATAGTTAATGAGAAAATAAATCAGGATTCCACTAGGATCGATAAACTAGAAGATATCATTACCAACTTGGGAACCGCTTTTTCTTCCGTAAAGAATACTCCAAGTCCTCCCACTAAAACTGCCAAGCTTACGTATGTTCCTAAAAATAAGGGTGAATCCTCTAGTAAGGAAACCGCGGATCTTAAATCTATAAGTATTCATCCCAATCTTTTTGCTATCATTAAGGAACCATTTGCTACAAATGAAATTTTCGATCTTGTGCCTAAGAGCTTGATGATTACTAAAAAGAAAGGAATTCCTAAGGATGATATATGCCTCATTGAAGAATTGCCTACCAATGATGGCAATACCTAGATCTATCCTTGCTTTTATGCCTAGCTAGGGGCGTTAAACGATAGCGCTTGTTGGGAGGCAACCCAATTTTATTTTTAGTTTTTTTGTTTCTGTTTAGGAATAAATATTAGATCTATCCTCTGGTTAGATGTGTTTTTATGTTTTAATTAGTGTTTGTGCCAAGTTAAACCTATAGGATCTTCTTGGATGATAGTTATTTGATCTTGCTGTAATTTCCAGAAACTTTTGGTTCACGAAAACAATTGTTAATAATCACCAGAACGTGATAAAATACTGATTCCAATTGCTTCTGATCAATAAACAAATTTCCTAGGCCGTCCTATTTTGGCTGAATTTTTAGAGTTCCAGAAGTTTGCGTTAGTTACAGATTACTACAGACTGTTCTGTTTTTGACAGATTCTGTTTTTCGTGTGTTGTTTGCTTATTTTGATGAATCTATGGCTAGTAAAATAGTTTATAAACCATAGAGAAGTTGGAATACATTAGCTTTAACACCAATATAAATAAAGAATGAGTTCACTACAGTACCTTGAAGTTGTCTTTTGTTTTCTTTCGCTAACAGAGCTCACGAGATTTCTGTTGAGTTTTGTGTTTTGAAGTTTTCAAGTTTTGGGTGAAATCTTTTGATGGATTATGGAACAAGGAGTGGCAAGAGCCAAAGCTTGGGGAAGCCCATGGCACCCCCAAGATAATCTAAGGACACCAAAAAGTCAAAGCTTGGGGATGCCCAGGAAGGCATCCCCTCTTTCGTCTACTTCCATCGGTAACTTTACTTGGAGCTATATTTTTATTCACCACATGATATGTGTTTTACTTGGAGCGTCTTGTATGATTTGAGACTTTGCTTTTTAGTTTGCCAAAATCATCCTTTCTGTACACACCTTTTGAGAGAGCCATACATGATTCAGAAATTATTAGAATACTCTTTGTGCTTCACTTATATCTTTTGAGTTATATAATTTTGCTCTAATACTTCACTTATATCTTTTAGAGCACGGTGGTGGAATAGTTTTAAAGAAACTACTGATCTCTCATGCTTCACTTTAGATTATTTTTAGAGTCTTAAATAGCATGGTAATTTTCTTAAATAATCCTAATATGCTAGGTATACAAAAATAGTAAAAACTTTCTTATGAGTGTGTTGAATGCTAAGAGAAGTTTGATGCTTGATGATTGTTTTGAGATATGGAGGTAATAATATTAAAGTCGTGCTAGTTGACTAGTTGTGAATTTGAGAAATTCTTGTGTTGAAGTTTGCAAGTCCCGTAGCATGCACGTATGGTAAACGTTATGTAACAAATTTGAAACATGAGGTGTTCTTTGATTGTCCTCCTTATGAATGGTGGTCGGGGACGAGCGATGGTCTTTTCCTACTAATCTATCCCCCTAGGAGCATGCATGTAGTGCTTTGGTTTTTGATGGCTTGTAGATTTTTGCAATAAGTATGTGAATTCTTTATGACTAATGTTGAGTCCATGGATTATACGCACTCTCACCCTTCCAAAGATTGCTAGCCTCTTCGGTACCGTGCATTGCCCTTTCTCACATTGAGAGTTGGTGCAAACTTCACGGTGCATCCAAACCCCGTGATATGATACGCTCTTTCACACATAAACCTCCTTATATCTTCCTCAAAACAGCCACCATACCTACCTATTATGGCATTTCCATAGCCATTCCGAGATATATTGCCATGCAAATTTCCACCATTCCATTTATCATGACACATTCATTATTGTCATATTGCTAGCATGATTATGTAGTTGACATAGTATTTGTGGCAAAGGCACAGTTCATAATTCTTTCATACATGTCACTCTTGGTTCATTGCATATCCCGGTACACCGCCGGAGGCATTCATATAGAGTCATACTTTGTTCTAGTATCGAGTTGTAATCATTGAGTTCTAAATAAATAGAAGTGTGATGATCATCATTTAATAGAGCATTCTCCCAAAAAAAGGCCAAAAAAAAGAAGGCCCAAAAAAAGGGGCAATGCTACTATCCTTTTTTCCACACTTGTGCTTCAAAGTAGCACCATGTTCTTCATATAGAGAGTCTCTTGAGTTATCTTTTTCATATACTAGTGGGAATTTTTCATTATAGAACTTGGCTTGTATATTCCAACAATGGGCCTCCTCAAGTGCCCTAGTTTTCGTGAGCAAGCAAGTTGGATGCACACCCACTTAGTTTTATTTTGTTGAGCTTTCATACATTTATAGCTCTAGTGCATCCGTTGCATGGCAATCCCTACTCCTTGCATTAACATCAATCGATGGGCATCTCCATAGCCCGTTGATTAGCCTCGTTGATGTGAGACTTTCTCATTTTTTGTCTTCTCCACATAACCCCCATCATCATATTCTATTCCACTCATAGTGCTATGTCCATGGCTCGCACTCATATATTGCGTGAAAGTTTATAGGTTTGAGATTACTAAAGTATGAAACAATTGCTTGGCTTGTCATCAGGATTGTGCATGATGAGAGCATTCTTGTGTGATGAAAATGGAGCATGACTAAACTATATAATTTTCTAGGGATGAACTTTCTTTTGCCATTTTATTTTGAGAAGACATAATTGCTTAGTTAGTATGCTTGAAGTATTATTATTTTTATGTCAATATGAACTTTTGTCTTGAATCTTTCGGATCTGAATATTCATACCACAATTAAGAAGAATTACATTGAAATTATGCCAAGTAGCACTCCTCATCAAAAATTCCGTTTTTATCATTTACCTACTCGAGGACGAGCAGGAATTAAGCTTAGATGCCCGATACGTCTCCAACGTATCTATACTTTTTATTGCTCCATGCTATATTATCTACTGTTTTGGACAATATTGGGCTTTATTTTCCACTTTTATATTATTTTTGGGACTAACCTATTAACCAGAGGCTCAGCCCGTAATTGCTGGTTTTGCCTATTTCGTAGTTTCAAGAAAGCGGAATATCAAACGGAGTCCAAACGGAATGAAACCTTCGAACGTGATTTTCTCACCAAACGTGATCCAGAGACTTGGAACCTAAGTCAAGGAAGCTTCAAGGAGGGCACGAGGTAGGGCGCGCCTACCCCCCCCGTATGGCGCCTCCACCCTCGTGGGCCCCACGTTGCTCCACCGACGTACTTCTTCCTCCTATATATACCTCGCATTCTCCCCAAACGATCAAATACGGAGCCAAAAACCTAATTCCACCGCCGCAACCTTCATCCCACGAGATCCCATCTTGGGGCCTGTTAGGAGTTCACGGAGGGGCATCCACCACTGAGGGCTTCTACATCATCACCATAGCCCTTCCGATGAAGTGTGAGTAGTTTACCTCAGACCTTCGGGTCCATAGTTAGTAGCTAGATGGCTTCTTCTCTCTTTTTGGATCTCAATAAAATGTTCTCCCCCTCTCTCGTGGAGATCTATTCGATGTAATCTTTTTTTTGCAGTGCGTTTGTTGAAACCGATGAATTGTGGGTTCATGATCAAGATTATCTATGAACAATATTTGAATCTTCTCTGAATTCTTTTATGTATGATTGGTTATCTTTGCAAGTCTCTTCGAATTATCAGTTTGGTTTGGCCTACTAGATTGGTTTTTCTTTCAATGTGAGAAGTGCTTAGTGTTGGTGTCAAAACCGGCGGATCTCGGGTAGGGGGTCCCGAACTGTGCGTCTAGGCGGATGGTAACAGGAGACAAGGGACATGATGTTTTTACCCAGGTTCGGGCCCTCTCGATGGAGGTGAAACCCTACTCCTGCTTGATTAATGTTGATGATATGGGTAGTACAAGAGTAGATCTACCACGAGATCAGAGAGGCTAAACCCTAGAAGCTAGCCTATGGTATGATTGTTGTTCGTCCTACGGACTAAAACCCTCCGGTTTATATAAGCACCGAACAGGGTTAGGGTTACACAGAGGCGGTTACAATGGTAGGAGATCTACTTATCCGTATTGCCAAGCTTGCCTTCCACGCCAAGGAAAGTCCCATCCGGACACGGGACGAAGTCTTCAATCTTGTATCTTCATAGTCCAGGAGTCCGGCCAAAGGTCATAGTCCGGCTATCTGGACACCCCCTAATCTGGAACGAACTCCCTCAGTAGCCCCCGAACCAGGCTTCAATGACGATGAGTCCGGCGCGTAGATTGACTTCGGCATTGCAAGGCGGGTTCTTCTCCAAATCCTGTGTACCTGTTGAATAGTGTCCGGTTTCTCGTAAATATCGCGTTCCTTGGCTTCCACGCCCAATAATGGCCATCTTCCACGTGTTGAACGAATGCGAAAAGCCAGGGTATTTTTACATTTACCCCCTAGCTGCGCAAATGAGCTGCCTATATAAGAGACGAGGATCTAGATCCGAATCACACCATCTTCCCTTCATGAAGCTTTCATCGGCGCGCATCTCGGCAGATGCCCATTCCATCATGGACACGACGGCTCCTCCTCTCGCCCTCCCAGTCCTCAGCCTGGAGATTGGGAGAGATGCTCCATCCCACACAGCGAGCTAGCGACGCTCCAAACCAAGGGGTTTCTTCCCCCAGCCTTCATGGTTCCGGTTCGAGCCGGACTCGCCACCTATAAGGGCGGGAAACAAGCGGAGAGCGTCCCCAGTCCCTCCCGAGGAGAGCGGGTATGCCTTGTCCCTTATTTGATAAGAGGGCTCGGATTTCCAATTCATCCGTTTCTCCGGGGGCTCCTGGAGTTCTATGGCCTCCAGTTGCACAACCTTACGTCTGCCTCCATTCTGCATATTGCGGGCTTCGTGGCCCTTTGCGAGCTGTTCTTGGGCATCGGGGCTCATTTCGCGTTGGGAAGAGGTTGTTCTGCCTCGTACCCCGTTCCCGGGAGGGGTCGATATTTCAAGTGGGCGGAGCCGAACTATGGCGCATCGCCGGGACCAGATATCTATCCGGAACCCTGAAGAAGGCATCCGAAGACTGGCCTTCGGAATGGTTTTATATAGAAGATGTCCCCCTGCCGGACCCTGTTCGGATCGGCCTCCCGGAGTTCAGTAATGCTCCTTTGAAGAAACGCCTAAGCTGGCGTCCACGGAGCCCTCAGAGGGAAAATGACAGGGACATCCTTTACCTGATGACCCGAATAAGGTTGTTGGCTCATTCCGGACTGACCATGATCGGAGTCATGGCCACATGCATTATGCGGGGGGTGAAGCCGCTCCAGTATAGAGGCCACCCCATGTGGGATTTCAACGGGGAGGATGATGCCACCCGCCATGGTCAGAGGGGCCGGGATCGGTCGCCGATCTGACGAAGACCTTGTCCGCATTGTACAAGGGAGAAGAGGAGGAATTTCTTCGCGTCAATCCACAGGACGGGTTTTCTATGAACAATCCTCCAAGTTGGGTAAGCGGACATTTCTTTTTGCCCATACGATCCATATTCCCATAGTCAAGTATCTCATTTTGTGATTTCGATGCAGGAACTGCGCCAGGCTGTAAAGGATATAAATAGCCTGCCTCCACAACCCAAAGATCCGAAACGGTTACTCGATCCGGCCTCCCAAGAGGATCCGGACATATCGGTGGAGTTGATCGATGGGGTATTTCACCAGCTGAGCATTGCCCTGGTTGCCATTACGGCCGATTACCCCGGAATACTTCCAGCCTCGCAGGTAATTGAGACCGAAGCCCCAATACATTGAGAATGATTCATCCTTGCTTATTTTTTATCACCGTACACCAACGGTGTTTTGCAGGGGGAGCCCTTGAGGCGGAAGGCTGAGCCTGCGGCGGCTAGCCAACAAGGGGCAGCACGGCCCAGCAGGCTAAAAAGAAGTGCGGTCCGGATTGAAGCGCCGGTGCAAGGGTATGGCGTGTCACCTTATTTCCAGGTTTTGTTCCGGAAGGAATACTAACGCTCGTGCTCTCTTCAGGAAAAAGAGCGCTCGCCGGACTATATCCGGAGAGGTTGCCAATCGAGCCTCTGCTAGCCAGGCTTCAAAGCCAGGCCCAGAAGCGGAGGCGAACACGAGGCGTGCGTCGGATGCTCCTCCGATAGAGGATGCCGACAGATTGTCCGCCACCAACTCCGAGGTGGAGAGTGCCATGAATCACAGGCGCCACGGACAATTCTTCGTGACACATGTTTCTCCCAAGAGGCGTTGAACGCCTTCAATTCGGGAGATGCGCAGCTCCGTGCCGCTCAAGATGGTCTAGCCAGAGCCACGGAGCAGTATGTAAAAGAAATACGAGTGAGGAAATTTAGCAGTTATATATGCCAGTAGCCCCCGAGACTTGAAATAGTTAGAATAACTGATTTAAGGATCATTTATTGTGCAGGATCTTACATAAAAGAATACCCAACTGTCCCAGGAGCTTGAAGAGTGCAAAGCCCAACTTGAGGCTGCACAAGCCACGACAGGGGAAGCCAAAGAGATCCCCTCTGGTAACATACGCTTTTAAAAGATAAGTATGTTGTGAAGTGCAGCGTGTATATAGATCTGATAATAACATTGCAGATGGCGCCGAGATAGATCCGGACAAGCAACAACTCTTGCGCCGGTTAAAGGCCGGCGAGAACGTGCTTACGAGGGTGAGCCAGGAGAAAAATAATCTCCAAGATGCCAACACCCAGCTGGGTGAGGAGCTAAAAGATGTTCGTGCCCAGCTGTCTGACTCCGTTAATGAGAATCGGCGGCTTCGACGCGGCATTTTTAGTAAGTGCTTAAACGAACTTTGAAAAAAGAGTTCGGTGAGGAAGTCGACTAAGAGAGTTATGTCTATAGGTATGCTCACAGGCCGTCCTGTAGAGGAAATGCCCGGTTCTACGGGTGACCTTCTTCCCGAGCTCTTACAACTGCACGAACGAGTTCGGCAGGTGATGAAAGGCGTCGCCCAGGCCTTGTGGCCATCTATCTCCCTGCACGAAGGCCTTGGGGAGCTTGCAGAGAGGCTCTAGGGAGCACGGCGACGCTTCCGATTATGGAAGATATCGGCCTGCCGTCAAGGCGCCAGGGAGGCCTGGGCCATGGTGAAGACGCTGCACACGGTTGTCGACCCAAACCACATGGCCGAGGTCGGACCTGTGGGGCCTGATGGGAAGGAGATCCCTGTGAGCTTAGTGTACGGCCAGGTAGAATTGGCCGCAAAGTATTCCCGGCAGGACTATAAACTAGACAGCCTGTTAGATGGCATTGAAGAGGAATACAATCAGTCAAATTGACTATGTAATTTAATGTGACATGTAAAATGACTTCTAGCCGGATTGTAGATCGTTTGTCATAGCGGACCTTTTCACTTCAACCTCGGGACCCAATAGTCCAGAGTGTGTCCGAATACCCTCGCGGTTATATAAAAACTGGGGCATGCGTGGAGACCAGGCGTAGGGGTCATTAGTGCTTTATCAGACAAGTGCCCAACTAATTATGTTATATTACATGGTTAGTAAGAAACATCTTCCAGGGAGAATAATTCCGTTAGGGGTTCCTTTCCACAGGAGGCATGCCCTAAAGTGCATGTCCGATCAAAAAAAAGCAGAAAAAGATTTGGGGGTAGATAAATAAATAGGTAAGAAATCTTCTTTTAGTTCACCGACCGAATATTCTCTTAAGAACACTAGCTTTTGGCTTCACCCAGTCTGAGGTACACATCAGGCTGACCCGGCAGTAACAATCACAGAGGTGCTCCCTTTACCACCTAGCCGAACAATCGGGAACATAGGGGTAAGCACAGGAGCCAGGCAACCCAGCTTGGCCAAAACTTAAGTCATATCGATGCATATAATGGTGAATAAAAGGTACATGCGGAAGTGTGACACATGTATTGGGCATGAAGCCCTTATAATTAAGCTTCTGTAAAAGAAGCCCCCCAGGTACAATGAGCGCGGATAGCGCGTCAAGTGTGTGCGAACAATGCGCTAACGAGCCTTCAAAGGCTGGAAACAAAAAGGAGGGAGAAGGAGAAAAATAGAAGACGGCTAAAATGTAAAATATGGACAAAAGAAGGAGACGAACTCAGAATCCGGCGCTAGGAGTAGAATCTTCGGAGACGGGCTGCGTTCCATGGGTTCGGCTCGGGTCGGTTATCCGATGCATCTCGCAGACAGTACGCTCCACCGGTCAGGACCTGGTTGATGATAAAGGGACCTTCCCATTTGGGCTTGAGTTTGTCCTTTTTCTTGTCCGGCAGGCGTAGAACTAGCTCGCCAACATTGTAAGTTTTGGCCCGTACTTCTCTCGCTTTGATATCTTCGAGCCTGCTGTTGATAGAATGCGGAACGGGCTTTTGCTACGCCACGCTCCTCCTCCAAGGCGTCAAACTATCCTGCCGATCGAGCTCGGCTTCTCTTTCTCCGTACATGCGCACGCGAGGTGAGTCATGAATTATGTCGCAGGGCAGAACTGCCTCTGCGCCGTATACCATAAAGAATGGTGTGAATCCGGTCGTGCGATTCGGAGTGGTCCGCAGCCCCCAGAGTACGGAGTCGAGATCCTCTACCCAGTGCATGTTAGATTCCTTGAGGGACCGCACTAATCTAGGTTTGATGCCGCTCATAATTAGACCATTTGCTCGCTCGACTTGACCGTTAGTTTGAGGGTGATAGACTGAAGCGTAGTCGAGCTTAATGCCCATGTTTTTGCATCAGAGTTTGACCTCGTCGGCCGTAAAGTTCATGCCGTTATCACTGATGATGCTGTGGGGGACACCGTAACGGTGTACAACCCCTGATATGAAGTCTATCACAGTCCGGATTCGGCCGTCTTGACAGGCTTGGCCTCTATCCATTTGGTGAATTTATCCACCATGACCAGTAGGTATTTTGGCTTGTGGGTTCCCCCTTTAAGTGGTCCGACCATGTCAAGCCCCCAGACCGCGAAAGGCTAGGTGATGGGTATAGTGTTGAGGGCGGTGGGTGGCATGTGGCTTTGATTAGCAAAGAGCTGGCATCCGACACATCGTTGGACTAAGTCCTGAGCATCTGCCCGAGCCGTCGGCCAATAAAATCCTGTACGGAAGGCCTTGCCTACAAGGGCCCGGGCTGCAGCGCGGTGTCCGTCGAGTCCGGCATGAATTTCAGCCAGAAGGTTCCGCCCTTCCTCTGCGGAGATACACCTTTGAAGGACTCCGGTTGTGCTTTTCTTATAAAGCTCTCCCTCATGGACTTTATAGGCTTTAGATCGCCGCACTATGCAGCGGGCCTCGTTTTGGTCCTCAGGAAGTTCCTTCCTGGTTAGGTAGGCTAGGAATGGTTCTGTCCACGGGGCAATGACTGCCATTATTACGTGGGCTGATGGTGTTATTTCGTTGGCAGAACCACCAATTGTGTCAGAATGTTTGGTGTGGGGCAGTGCGGTTGGGTCTGGGTTGTTATTTCCGGACTCTCCCTCCCATAATATGGATGGCTTGAAAAACCTCTCTAGGAAGATGTTGGGAGGGACAGCATCGCGCTTTGCGCCGATGCGTGCCAACACGTCTGCTGCCTGGTTGTTATCCCGGGCTATATGGTGAAATTCGAGCCCCTCAAACCGAGCTGACATTTTTAGGACGGCATTGCGATAGGCTGCCATTTTCGGATCCTTGGCATCAAAGTCTCCATTTATTTGGGATATCACGAGGTTCGAATCCCCGCGCACCTCTAGGCGTTGGATGCCCATGGAGACTGCCATTCGGAGACCATGTAGAAGGGCCTCGTATTCGGCTGCGTTGTTGGAGTCCATATACATTATCTGGAGTACGTATTGAACTGTATCTCCGGTTGGGGACGTCAGAACTACGCCAGCTCCTAGGCCAGCTAACATTTTGGAGCCGTCGAAGTGCATTATCCAGTTGGAATATGGGCCGTACTCTTTAGGGAGTTCGGCTTCGGTCCATTCGAGGGCGAAGTCGGCCAAAACTTGCGATTTAATAACTCTCCGTGGCTTATAGGTTATGTCGAACGGGAGGAGCTCAATGGCCCATTTGGCAATCCGGCCCGTCGCGTCGCGGTTGTTTATAACTTCGGAGGCTACTGTTATTGAACACTCTTGAAAGTAGTGTCGCAGCTTCTGGGATGCCATAAACACCGCGTACGCTATCTTTTGATAATGCGGGTACCGTGACTTGCATGGAGTTAGGACAGTGGACACATAGTAAACTGGTTTTTGAAGGGGGAACTTGTGTCCGTCCGTTTCTCGTTCGACAACGAGCACCGCGCTTACAACTTGATGAGTTGCCGCGATGTATAATAGCATTGGTTTGCCCATGTTGGGCGCGGCCAGGACCGGGTTTGTTGCCAATATGGCTTTTATTTCTTCGAGTCCGACCGTGGCGGCATCCGTCCACTCGAAGTGTTCGGTGCGTCAGAGGAGGCGATAAAGGGGTAATGCCTTTTCTTCCAAACGGGAGATAAAGCGGCTTAGAGCCGCCACGCATCCAGTCAACTTTTGTATTTGTTTGAGGTCTTTTGGTATATCCAATTGTGACAGAGCTCGGATCTTGGCTGGGTTTGCTTCAATTCCTCTACCGGATACAATGAAGCCCAAGAGCTTTCCGGCTGGTACGCCGAAAACGCATTTTTTCATGGTTGAGCTTGATGTCATATGTTCGGAGATTATCGAATGTGAGCCTCAAGTCGTCTACTAGAGTTTCGACATGCTTGCTTTTGACGACCACATCGTCTACGTATGCCTCCACTGTTTTGCCGATCTGGTTTGCGGACATGTCCGAATCATGTGCTGATATGTTGCGCTGGTGTGTTTGATCCCAAGGGCATTGTGTTGAAGCGGAATGGGCCGTATGGAGTGATGAATGCCGTTGCGGCTTGGTCAGGCTCTGCCATCTTAATTTGGTGGTAGCCGGAGTATGCGTCGAGGAAGCACAATGAATCGTGTCCTGCAGTAGCGTCGATGATTTGATCGATGCGTGGGAGGGGGAAGGGATCCTTTGGGCAAGCCTTGTTAAGGTCCTTGGAATCGACGCATAGGTGCTAGGATTTGTCCTTCTTTGGTACCATCACCAGGTTTGCTAGCCAGTCCGGATGTTTTATATCTCTGATGAATCCGACCTCCAATAGTTTGGCTAGCTCCTCTCCCATGGACTGTCTCTTGGGTTCAGAGAAACGCCGAAGAGCCTGTTTGACTGGCTTGAACCCTTTTAGGATGTTTAGGTTGTGCTCGGCCAGCCGGCATGGGATTCCTGGCATGTCTGAAGGGTGCCAGGCAAAAATGTCCCAATTTTTGCGTAGGAATTCTCTTAGTGCGGCGTCTACATCAGGATTTAATTGTGCCCCGATGGAGGCCGTTTTTTAAGGGTCCGTTGGATGGACTTGGAATTTGACTATTTCGTCCGCTGGTTTGAAGGAAGTGGACTTGGATCTCTTATCGAGTATCACATCGTCCCTATTCACCATGGAGCGCAAAGATGTTGAGTTCCTCGGCCGCTAGGGCTTGGATAGTGCATCAAGGGCGGTCTTGGCTGTCTTATTTTCAGCGCGGAGTGCTATGTCCGGGTCACTAGCAAGAGTGATGATTCCGTTGGGCCCGGGCATTTTGAGCTTCATGTACCCATAATGGGGTATAGCTTCGAAAATTGTGAATGCCTCTCGCCCTAATAGAGTGTGGTATCCGCTGCTGAACGGAGCCATTTGGAACGTGACCTCCTCGGACCTGTAATTATCTGGCGTGCCGAACACCACATCCAGTGTGATTTTCCTCAGACAGCGTGCTTCCCAACTGGGGATTATTCCTCTAAAGGTTGTGCTGCTTCGCTCAATGCGGCTCCAGTCTATTTCCATTTTTCGGAGGGTTTCCTCGTAAATGAGGCTCAATCCGCTGTCACCGTCCATGAGTACCTTGGTAAGCCGAAAGCCGTCCACTATCGGACTGAGGACCAATGCGGCTGGTGCTCGGGCTGTTCGGAATTTAGGTTCGTCACTAGCATTAAAGGTAATAGCCGTGTCACTCCATGGGTTTATTGTTGCTACTTGGTAGACTTCGGCAAGGCTACGGAGTGTTTGTTTCCGCATATTATTTGATGCGAAAGTCTCGAAGACTGTTAATACCATACTGGTATCCCTGGGCTGGTGCTCTAGAGCTAGAAGCTCTTCGCCACTTTTGGCCACCTGCCGTAGTATCCAACATGCTCTAAGGCTATGAGTTGGAGTGGCGCCCTCTGTACTATGAATTTTACAGGTCCATTGAGCCATCCCTCCAAGACGGGTTCTATGCCCTATATAGGGTTTTTGCTTTTGGTATTTAACCTGCACGCCTTTGGCGATGGTGCACCCTTTTATTTCGGACTGGGGTTGTATTCAAGGCCGGATTGTCCCAAAATCTTGCTTCGGTTTTCCAGGCGCTTTCCATCGCACAGTACTTTCATACTATGGACGCCAAGTCGGCAAAGCGTGTAATGTCACGGCGACTTATAGCGTTGAGGATCCCGTTATCCGTGCAATTATTACAGAAGAATGAGATTGCGTCCTCCTCGCGGCAGTCCTTTATCTTGTCCATAACCAGGAGGAATCTGGCCCAGTAATGGTGTACTGCTTTCAAGGGCTCTTGCCGAATTTGAGATAGGTCGCTTATGTTTGGGTGGGCGGGTGGAATTAAATCCGAACTGCGCCCAATCTAAGACTTAAGGGCCAAGGAGCTTCCGAACTTGGAAGCTTGGATTCTTGGATGTTGTCCAATGAATCTAGCCCACGCTCGACTTTAGGTTCGTGGCTTGAGTTATGTCCTCTCCTCCGGTAATCCGGCATGGAGGGATTGGGAATCGACGTAGCTAGTCCTTAAGATAGAAGAAGGGTCGCCGTATTGTTCCTCCGCCACAAAGAACGTGGTGGGTAACCCGGGAGAGTTAATCTCTCTCATATCGGGTTTAGGCCCAATCTGATCATAGTCTGTAGTGACTCCTCGAGCGGCGTCGCGATCCAAGAGCTCGTTTAAGGAAGAGAGCTCCATCGATCTAACTGCTCGGCGAGCTCGAGTTAACATGAAGATTGCTTTCAATGACCCGAGAAGTCATCGTGGTAGCGGCTGACAAGCGGTCATAAGAAAACCGCTTAGCCGGAGAGTTTGGCCGACAGCCAAAGCTTCTTTAGCAACAAAGTGCCGTTTTCAAGGCGAGATGAGGCATCCTTCCCGACGGCGCATTTACACGTAGGAACTCTCAATGAAAGCACCAATGCGGTGTCAAAACCGGCGGATCTCGGTAGGGGTCCTGAACTGTGCGTCTAGGCGGATGGTAACAGGAGACAAGGGACACGATGTTTTTACCCAGGTTCGGCCCTCTCGATGGAGGTAAAACCCTACTCCTGCTTGATTAATATTGATGATATGGGTAGTACAAGAGTAGATCTACCACAAGATCAGAGAGGCTAAACCCTAGAAGCTAGCCTATGGTATGATTGTTGTTCGTCCTACGGACTAAAACCCTCCGGTTTATATAAGCACCGAAAAGAGTTAGGGTTACACAGAGGCGGTTACAATGGTAGGAGATCTATTTATCCGTATTGCCAAGCTTGCCTTCCACGCCAAGGAAAGTCCCATCCGGACACGGGACGAAGTCTTCAATCTTGTATCTTCGTAGTCCAGGAGTCTGGCCAAAGGTCATAGTCCGGCTATCCGGACACCCCCTAATCCGGGACTCCCTCACTTAGCTTTGGGTTCAATCTTGCGGTGTCCTTACCCAGTGACAGTATGGGTAGCAAGGCACGTATTGTATTGTTGCCATCGAGGATAACAAGATGGGGTTTTTATCATATTGCATGAATTTATCCCTCTACATCATGTCATCTTACTTAAGGCGTTACTCTGTTTTCTTGAACTTAATACTCTAGATGCATGCTGGATAGCGGTCGATGAGTGGAGTAATAGTAGTAGATGCAGGCCAGAGTCGGTCTACTTGTCTCGGACGTGATGCCTATATACATGATCATACCTAGATATTCTCATAACTATGCTCAATTCTGTCAATTGCTCAACAGTAATTCGTTCACCCACCGTAAAAATACTTATGCTTTTGAGAGAAGCCACTAGTGAAATCTATGGCCCCCGGGTCTATCTCCATCATATTAATCTTCCATCACTTTATTTATTGCCTTTGCTTTTACTTTTATTTTATTTTTACCTTGCATCTTTATCACAAAAATACCAAAAATATTATCTATCATCTCTATCAGATCTCATTCTCGTAAGAGACCGTGAAGGGATTGACAACCCCTAATCGCGTTGGTTGCGAGGAGTTATTTGCTTTGTGTACGTATGAGGGTCTCGCGCGTAGCCTCCTATTGGATTGATACCTTGGTTCTCAAAAACTGAGGGAAATACTTACGCTACTGTGCTGCATCACCTTTCCTCTTCAAGGAAATCCAACGCAGTGCTCAAGAGGTAGCAGCTACCACCGTATGATGCGGCTGGCCGGCCACCTCGCGTCCGAGACAAAGCGGCATATCAGGCCGAAGTCCAGCCCGTACCCCGTCTCCAGTTAAACAAAAATACCAAGTCCTGGGGCAACACGCAGGACCTGCGAGACGTATTGGAAAACAAAGCAGGACATGCAAGATCGATCTACGGATCACGGGGGTGCGCCACAACGCATGACGATGACCGTCACGCCGGATATACTAAAAGCAAATACGGCCGGGCCGAATACAGCGGACAAGACTCATATGAACTGCGTTGTGATATAGCCCGGCACAGAGGCGCCGCACACCCCTTATGCTTCACAGATGAAGTAATGGATCACGAATTCCGGGAAGGTTTTAAACCCGTGAACATTGAATCATATGATGGTACAACAGACCTCACGGTATGGATTGAAGATTTTCTCCTCCACATCCACATGGCCCACGGTGACGATCTACATGCCATCAAGTACCTCCCGTTAAAATTCAAAGGACCCGCTCGGCATTGGCTGAATAGCCTGCCGGCAAACTCCATTGGCAGTTGGGAGAATTTGGAGGACGCATTCCTTGACAACTTCCAGGGCACTTATGTGTGACCACCGGATGCCGATGACTTGAGTCACATAACCCAACAGCCAGGGGAATCAGCCAGGAAATTCTGGACTCAGTTCCCAACTAAAAAGAACCAAATTGTCGACTGTCCGGATGTCGAGGCCTTAGCGGCATTTAAGCATAACATCCACGATGAGTGGCTCACCCGACACCTTGGCCAAGAAAAACCAAAGTCCATGGCAGCCCTCACGACACTCATGACCCGCTTTTGCGCAGGCGAGGACAGCTAGCTGGCTTGCAGCAACAACACATCAAGAAATCATAGCAATTCAGATGCCAAAGATAGTAACGACAGGTCACGGTGCAACAGACACAAGCGCCGCAACAACGGCAACAACGCCGAAGACACGGCAGTTAATGCTGGATTCAGTGGCTCTAAATCCGGTCAGCGGAAAAAGCCGTTCAAAAGAAACCATCCGGGCCCGTCCAGTTTGGACCGCATACTCGATCGCTCGTGTCAAATTCATGGCACCCCCGATAAACCAGCCAACCACACCAACAGAGAATGCTGGGTGTTCAAATAGGCCGGCAAGTTGAATGCCGAAAATAAGGAAAAGGGGCTGCACAACGACGACGAGGATGAGCCCCGGCCGCCGAACACAGGAGGACAGAAGAAATTTCCTCCCCAAGTGAAAACGGTAAACATGATATACGCAACCCATATTCCCAAGCGGGAACAGAAGCGTGCATTGAGGGATGTCTACGCGATGGAGCCAGTTGCCCCAAAGTTCAACCCATGGTCTTCTTGTCCGATCACCTTCGATCGTAGGGACCACCCCACCAGTATCCGTCATGGCGGTTCTGCCGCATTGGTCCTTAACCCTATCATTCACGGATTTCACCTCACTCGAGTACTTATGGACGGCGGCAGCAGCCTGAACCTGCTTTATCAGGATACGGTGCGCAAAATGGGTATAGACCCCTCGAGGATCAAACCCACTAAAACCAACTTTAAAGGTGTCATCCCAGGTGTAGAGGCCTGTTGCACGGGCTCAATCACTCTGGAAGTGGTCTTCGGATCTCCGGACAACTTCCGAAGCGAGGAGTTAATCTTCGATATCGTCCCGTTCTGAAGTGGCTATCACGCACTGCTCGGACAAATCGCATTTGCCAGATTCAATGCGATACCGCATTATGCATACCTCAAGCTCAAATGCTAGGACCTCATGGGGTTATAACAGTCAATGGAAACACAAAACGCTCGCTCCACACGGAGGAGCACACTGTGGCCCTCGCAGCAGAAGCGCAAAGCAGCCTTATGAGGCAAACCGCCAATTCGGCGAATACGACCCCGGATACCTTCAAGCAAGTCCGGAGTACCTTGCAGGAGGATGGCCAGGCACGTTTAGAGCTCGCCTAGCAATTCAGGCTCCGTCCTAGTCCCAGTCAAGCGGCGAAATTTGTGCCGCGCGTACATAACTACGCACTCAAGATACCATGGGCATAGGCGGAGGCACGGCTATGGCACGTCCCACAATGCGGCTCAACCGCCCCAGGGGCCATTGTCGGTGTCAAAACTGGCGTATCTCGGGTAGGGGGTCTCAAACTGTGCGTCTAAGGCAGATGGTAATAGGAGGCGGGGCGCACAATGTTTACCCAGGTTCGGGCCCTCTCGATGGAGGTAATACCCTACTTCCTGCTTGATTGATCTTGATGATATGAGTATTACAAGAGTTTATCTACCACGAGATCGTAGAGGCTAAACCCTAGAAGCTAGCCTATGGTATGATTGTTGTTGTCCTACGGACTAAACCCTTCTAGTTTATATAGACACTGGAGGGGGCAAGGGTTACACAGAGTCGGTTACAAGGGAGGAGATCTACATATCCATATTGCCAAGCTTGCCTTCCACGCCAAGGAGAGCCTGATCCAGACACGGGACGAAGTCTTCAATCTTGTATCTTCATAGTCCAACAGTCCAGCCAAAGGATATAGTCCGGCTCTCCGAGGACCCCCCAATCCAGGACTCCCTCAGCCATATACCTTTTTCATTTTCTCTCTTTCAGGACCTTACTCTCTGGAAGCCCTTTCCGGCAGTCTGATTGTTGGACCCATTACGGGAAGGAAATACCAAGGAAGCAAGAAGCTCTGACGTACAAGGGAATTCCCAGGTGGTCTCTGATAACGATCGATGTACCTGTTTTTACATACCCATACGCAGATCGCCCTTGGATAGGACATGTCAAATAGTCCTATTTTTTGCTTATTGCACTAATTGTATACGTACGCTTTGACGTATTATTTAAATAACAATGTATAGCGTTAGCCTATTATTGCTTTTCTTTTTTTCCTTGTTTGCTTATTTACGACAAACGGCACTCGTACATTCTGGTACGACCAGTGCGCCAGGGGCTTCAGTGTACCCCATAACACAACACGCAAAGTCCAAACACTTTCGATAGTGTGGCACCCCGAACTTATAGCATTATATGCATCAGCTCCGAATCATGTCTTGGGTCAATAGTTGGGTTTGCCCGGCTCCCATGTTTTGGTACCTTACGTTCCGCTATATCGGCTAAGGTAGCACTGGGAGAACTACTGCGATTGTGTCTCGGTTCTTCCGGACGAGCACCTCAGTAGAGAAAGCCGAAAACTGGCTGTCATGATGCGGCGAGAGCTGGTCGCTGTTCGAGAGGTCTCAAATCCTTAAAGATTTTTTCCGCTTCGGGCGAGGAATCGGCCTTGTCCCATTTAGGCGTATATAGCGCCCCAAGTTCGGCCTTCCGAATACTAGGGCACTACAAAAAAATACACTTCCGGATGATACGTGTTTGTCACAGTAGGTCGCGTTTTTTCTCATGCATGTACATCCATGACAAATTTATGACAGAATCAAGATAGTCATACCTATGCTGTCGTAGAAGTGTTCCATGACATTACCAAAATTATCATCACGGAAGTGTCCACTTCCATGACGATAAATCACGCGTCACATGAGTGCTTTCGTCAAGGGTGACCGACACGTGACATCCACCGTAACGGAACGCCGTTAAGCTATCGGGTTGGATTTTGGATCCGATAACCCGTTAATAGCCCTGACCAATGGGAAATTTCCACGTGTAAAATTCTGATTGGCCGAAGGGAACAAATTGTCACCGTCGGTGGGCGGTCGCCCGTCCATTGGAGGAGACATGCCTATGATACGTCGACACGTGGCTGGGCCCAACAGAGGCCAATATAGGTTAAAAAGGACGGCCCAGTCAAAGGCCCGTAGAACTTAATCAGGTACTATGGGCCAGCCCAATAACAGCCTGCTTAATAAAGGCCAATTAACGGCCCGAAGCCAGATCAGGCCCGTTAATTGTTTGAATATTTTGGCCCATTTACGGCCCGAAGCCAGATCAGGCCCGTTAATTGTTCGCCCAATATTTGGGCTCATTTGCGGCCCGAAGCTAGATCTGGCCCGTTAATTGTTCGCCGAATATTTGGGCCCAACCACAGCCCAGTGATTTTCGGCCTGTTAGAGGCCTGATGTAGACATGGGCCCATTACAGCCCGGTGTGACTTTCGGCCTGGGAATCGCCCGTGCTACCCATGGGCCATATATGGTCCGACGGGACATCGGGCCCACTAACGGCCCGTGCTAAAGGTGGCAACAGTTAAGCCCGACGTGAATTTGGGCCTGTTAAAGGCCTGTCGTGTAATTCGGCTCGTTGATGCACTCAGATTAAGCTTTCGCCTCTTAAAGGCCCATGATATCGATGGGCCAACTAAGGCCCGAGATATGTTTCAGCCTGGTAACGGCCCGTGAGCTAACTGGGTCCAAAACGGCCCGGTCTACATTTCGGCCTGCTGAAGGCCCGTCGACGACTAGTGAAAATTGAGGCCCAACATGCATTTTGGCCTGCCAAAGGCCCGTGGTTTCATCTCGGCCGTAATAGCGCACAATATTCAGCACATTAATTGCCCAACGCTACAGGCCAAACTAAGCGCTAGGTCGACAAAAGGCCCAACTAAAATATAGGCCGGTGTAAGTTTGGGCCTGGCGCAATGTGTGAAGGCCCCAATCATTCGGGCCCAAGAAAGGCGCAGGCCGGCTTAATTGTGGCCCACTAAAAACCTGGCCCGTTAGAGTCGAATGTTTTGGTCCGGTCGACTACATCTGTTATTTTTTTCAGATAGCGAATGATGGCAGTAACTAGTAGGAATTAAGAACAAACCTACTCTATACAATAAAGAAATTACGGCATAGTAACTAAGAATAAACCTACACTATACAATAAAGGATTTAAGGTATATTACATCCACTGGCATCGAAGTTCGCCACCAGTGATCATAAAGCGCAACGAAGAAGCAGATTACAAAAACTAGGCACCATTGCAGCGTAACAAAATAATACTGAACCGAGACCACTTCCAAGACAGTTCAAGAAAGGTTAGCCTTGCGGGGGAACTGCTGCGCAAGCTGCTGAGCAAGGATGTGAGACCGGCCTAGCAATCTTTCTTAGAGATAGGACTTCAAGTCAAAGTTGAGTTGCAGAATGACTTTCTGCTAGAACTTGGGACCGAAGAAGTCGAACTGATTCAGACAACGAATTCTGTGAGCTTGTCTGACTGTTAGTCTCAAGTAACTTGAACACTGCATCAAGACAAGACTTTGGGGTTGTCTCGCTATCTTCAAGATGTTTTGCCTTGTTTGCTGCAATATATGTTGGGTTTGTCGCACGACCTTCAATGAGACTTGTGCATGCCATCGTGCATATCACCCTGAAACAAAGCGTAGAGATGACAGTTTGCACGTGTATAAACAAAGATGATAACTGTTATGTCAATTCTATCCAATTTCAAATTAGAAAATAAAGAGTAAGTTCAAAATATCAATAGCATAATTTGGCATTGTTCATAATGCGGGGAGCTTCACCACACTATGGATTACCATGTCAACATAACAAGCATAGATGAAGGGCAAAGAAAATCATTGTATCTATTTTGGATAATGTGCATGGCATGTTGTTCATATCATCACCACATCAAGAAGATAAAACATGAGATGACAAGGTGCAAACGTGGGCTGCTTCACCACACAATCGGATTATAGATCCACAAAAATAAGCATACATATAGGGAGTATTAAGTAATGTGCATGGTATGAATAAGGAATTTGGTTTTACAAGTAAAACTTAGAACTTACGGTTCTTACGAACATGCATTTTGGTAGAAACAACAAACTAAACAGCAGTAAATGATAGGGAGTATGAGGAAATTAAACAACAGTTGAGGATAAACGCTTTAGAAGGACTGACTTACATTAATAGTTAACACCGGCTTTATAATGCCCTTCTCCATGTCAAGGGAAGGATAACTCAAAAATTTCAGCACAGAATGTTCTTCATAAGCATTGCCTGTACTCTACATTTTGTAGAGAGTAATTAGAGATATGATAATACTGGAAGGGATAGAGGATAATGAAGATAAGATGCAGATTGATGCTACATAATCAACTACCAATCCCTGGAAGTAGCTGTTAATGTAAGTACAATGATAGACCACGTTCAATCCTTACAAGAGGACTGCAGAGCTAAACCTCTTCAAAAGCATTGGGTTGATTCTAAATTTATGTAAGAGTCCATACGGATCTTATAATGTCCACCAAATGGACGATTCTGAGGCTAACATTTGCAAAGTGATGCTACATAATCAAACAGCTATGAAAGTAAGTATGGTCATACAGGCAAGAGGTACTCACAAGAGCAATGCAAGGTGCAGATAGTTGCGAGATTCCGTGGTCCCTTGAGAACGGATGTTCTTCTGCTAACAGTTTTCTTACAAGTGAGACATTAAGGCAAATGCAGAAATGTAGTTCAAATTGTGATGTGATATCATAGACATTACCTTACGCTGGAGCCGAGACCAATGTGTAACAAGATTATTCCAGTCACCGTCGGATAAATGTAGCACCGGAGACTTTACAGAAATTTCGTTCATAGGCTTGCCATTGAAGTGCGCTTGCCTCGGGTAGGAATGATACGTCATCAACGAGTGCTTGAATAGCGCAACCAACCCTTGCTCGTCATCACAATCCAGTTTGCTCCTCGCCTATCTAAAAGAATGAAATCTTGTGTCTTCATCGTCAGAAACATATGCGATAATGACCATGAATAACATTAGTACATTACTTACAGCGTAAGTTGGGAGGAAGACCGGAAATTGTTACGTATGCTGCGGTATAATCTTTCCATGAAGGAAAGATGTGCACAAAGTTCCTGACAACAACATAAGCTTCGTCTTCTAAACTGGGAAGAAATGGAACAAGGGTCCTATTTGCTGCAATTGGGGCCCTCTCTGGTTCGAAAAGGGATTTGGCAACCGGATTTGGTGTACTCTTTCTTTGGAATGGGGTTTTCGTCGTCAGACTGGTGCTATGT